>JASDDO010000006.1:294739553-296075081 GCA_030015575.1 Agapanthus africanus | reverse complement strand
GAGACTGCAACCAACAAAAGATGAATCTGTATAATGCCGCTTAATAGCTCAAGGGCAGCACAAGATACAAGACTTCAAAGCGAAGCTTACGGTAAAAGTCCACAAATTCTGCACTGTTGGAAATCTGGAAGAAAGTAGAAAAGATTCTGAGGAACCAAGTGAAGAAACCAGAAGTAAAATACAACTTGAAAAATACCTGAGAAAATGAGCCAGAGATCCTTCAAGATGGCCGCGGAACCGCGGCCAAACAAGGCTTATATCCTTCAAGATGGCCGCGGAACCGCGGCCAAACAAGGCTTATGGCTGCGGTTCCGCGGCCGTGTAGTGCACGTGTCGGTGCGTGTCGGTAGGAGTCGGTGCATTGACCCGGTTTTCTTAGGGTAGTATTGTAATTTCAGATGTGGATCAGATGTAAACCCTAGGGTTTCTCCTATCTATAAATAGGAAAGCCTACAGCTTCTTTTGGGGTGTGCCTCTTTTGGGTGCCTCTTTTGAGATGCCTCATTTTATTTTCTAGTTTAAAATTTTCATTCCATTGTAATCGTCAAAGAATGCATCAATAAAAGTAGGTTTTTATTTTGAATTTTCCTTATTTTCAATTTATATTTCAGCAATTTTTCATATCTGTCTTTTATTATCTGCACGTTAATTAGATAATTAAAAAATAAAAAATGAATTCCATTGTTAATTCCCTAATGGGTGAGTAGTTCCTCACTTGTTAGGGTTAGGTTTGGGGAAGGTTTGAGAGATGAAAATCTCTCACTCCTTTCTTGCCCGTATAATTCTATAAATTAGGGCTCTATGTTAGTCAAACACAAACCGCTCACTACGGCACCCTATCCCACGAGATAGCAGTGATTCCCTAATTAGACCGGTTGTGGTTGATTAACATAGAGGTTAGGGCTAAGAATTAAGAAAGGACGGACAAGGACCAAAGGGAAGAAACTATGTTTCTTCCTAGTCGTGCTAATCCCCTTTGTTAATTATTACCCTAACACCTATGTTCTTAATCAAGGCAAAGAAAGCGGTGAGTAGAATTAACTTTCCAAACTAACCTAATCCTAACCCTAGCAAGGTTTTAATCCAAATCAAATTCAATTTCTGTTTTTATAGAAATCAAAACCTACCACAAATAGGAATTGACTCGTTAGAACAATAAGAAAAGACACGTTTTCCTTGTGGAACGACCTGTACTCAACCGGCTAGCTACCAAGCGACACCGTCTTGATTGCGGTTAATTCTTTGATTTCAAAATGCACACGCATAAAGCAAACTCTCAATCATGGACACATCGAAATATCATATCAAGAGAAACCGGGTTTTCAAAACAATGCATATTTTCTTGAAATATAACCACGGTTCTCAAATCCATAAATCACATGAAATCCGTATCTCAATGCGTAAATCCATGAAATATGATGTATGCAACATAGAACAGTAATATGGGCATATTAAGGGAAAACCGCTCTTTTAAATGAATCAAGTTTTTAAATATATCATGCGGTTCCCAATTTCTCCAAATCAAATGCAACATCATGTAAAGGTGTATATGTAGCTATAGCAAGGTATGTGTATATGCATATAGCTATGCATGCATGATATATTTCATATGCACAATAGAACAAGAATCAATGTCTCAATGTCAATAACGAATATAATACTGCATATGTGTATATGTTGTGCGTGTCATGGCAATTACCAACGGTGTGTGTGCAGCATAGAATTTAGTGCTCGTGCAATATGAACCGTCAGTAATGGTGTAGTGTCCAATGAGTACGAAGTCAAGGCACAACAAGTGATGGTATGTAATGATGCTCATGCACAATCAACTCACATGCATATAACTTGTGGCTATAATATCATATCTAGCCCTCGACGCTTAACACCATACGGGCGATTTCCCCGTAGATGTTAAATCTACTCACCGATGATCTCGAGCTAGGTAAATCTGACCACCTGCTTTCCCTTCTTTGTAGTCTGAAGTCCCCGCACTCGCTCCTAATATCACACAAAACATAGCAAGTGCAAGTTAGAAACCGTTCAATAATACATACAAACGACGTTTAGATCAACTCACTGACTCCTACAACTCTCAAGTGTTCGCTTAGTGGCTAACGTGTGAAACGACATTCTAATTCAAACCTAAGTGCAGCAAGCTACACCAAGAACGCGAACCGTGTCGGATATCGCAACGCGTGTAGTCGAAACACTATAAATTAGCAAAGTGTTTCCAGATTTTGCCAACAGTCAAACTATAAAAATCAAGCAGTACCAAACACCCCAAAATACCTACAGACAGCTACCCTCTAAACCAAAACCCCCAGTCCCCAAGAAATCCGGCGACGCCGGAATTCCTCTAAATCCCGCCGGGTGAACAGTGAATGGTGGGGTCAGAGTTTCAGGTGAACACTCAGGGCCTCTAGCACAACACTGCTACATTGCTATATTTTATAGTAACAATTCGTGGTGATAGCAGAATACAGTGACCCCAAAATAACACTAAAAATACGATATTACACAAAAACTACATCTTTAGTGTTCTAAACAGCAACTACTAGGCAACACAACATTATAAATACCTAATTAACAGTTAGGGATCACTACCTTTCCACACTTGCTCAAAAACCCTAGCTTTCCATGCTCCAAGTCATCTTTAGTGGCTTAACTAGGCTTATGAAGGGTTTAGATGGAGTTTTGTGGTGATTTTGCTTAGTTTAGTGATGAAATGGTTAAGGTTTTCAGTTGAGGGGAGAGGAGATGGAGAATAATTGAGAATGAGAGAGTGAGGTGAGAACGAGAGAGTGTATGAGTGAGGGATGAAGGAAATGGGGGTGTGAGGTTAGAGAATGAACCATGCCCCCTTTCTCTCTCCTCATTAAATACTCCCCATGCTTGCCATGCCTCATCATTTCCATTGTCAACCCTCTCTCTCTTAAGTCAACCCAATTCAAACCTTTTATTATTAAAACTAAATAATTAAATAAATACATACAACTTAATGGAATGATGGTTAATGTGTCATGGCTACTTAAGCATGATTAACACTCATTAACCCCAGGTTAACATGCACAAGTGTGTGCAAGACAAAATAAATAATAATAAAATATTAATTAATTTTTATAAAATATGTGAAAAATATTTTGGTTAACTTTTTACTAAAAACTCGCATTATCGCTTAATTAACACAAATCGCATTCTAAGGTGTTACAATCTTCCCCTCTTAAAGAAATTCGGTCTCCGAATTTAAAAATCTTATTATGCGTACCTTCAAAGAGATAAGAGAATTTCTTCCGCATCTCGCTCTCGGCCTCCCAAGTGACCTCTTCACTATTCGGGTCACGCCAAAGAACCTTCACAGTTGGTAAGACCTTTGACCGAAGTTTCTTCACCTGCCGATCCAATATAACTACCGGATGCTCGGTGAACGAAAGATTGCGCTAGCTGAACGGTCTGGTGCTGAATCATGTGAGAAGGTTCATGAAGGTACCTGCGAAGCATCGACACGTGGAATACGGGATGAACATCCGGAAAACTGGGCGGAAGTGCCAAATGATAGGCAACGGTACCAACTCGCTCAAGGATCTCAAAAGGACATACAAATCTGGGACTAAGCTTCCCTTTCTTCCCAAATCTCATCACGCCCTTCATCGGAGAAATCCGTAGAAATACATGATCCCCCACTGCGAACTCGAGCCTGCGACAACGACGGTCGGCATAATACTTCTGTCTGCACTGGGCTGCTCTCATCATGTCCTGAATCAGCTGGATCATCTCCGTAGTCTCCT
Source organism: Agapanthus africanus (assembly GCA_030015575.1). Lineage (NCBI taxonomy): Eukaryota > Viridiplantae > Streptophyta > Magnoliopsida > Asparagales > Amaryllidaceae > Agapanthus > Agapanthus africanus. The sequence goes on along the minus strand of JASDDO010000006.1, from coordinate 296,071,296 downwards.
GAACTAGCTGGGGTGTTGGATATAGTGCCCTCAGAGTCAATTATTGGATCATAGGAAAGTGATTGCAATGATTGAGGGAGGACCAATGCCGGTAGGATAGTCTTACTCGAAATGATAGTATACTATCTGGTTTATCTTTATCATCGTGTACAGTTTTAGGTGACCTTACAGGTCACTATTACACATTGATAGAGCCCTTAGGATTCTTGCTTGACTACCAGCAGTATGATGGCGATCATATACGTGAGAGTTGGGTAGTCTATAAGCACATCCTTAAAGTGGTCCCTAGTCGTGGGAGTTTCGAGACTGGGCATCGATAATCCATTAGTAGACTAGTGTATATAGTCGAGACCCCGACGAGGGGCGGTGGCTGGTCTCACAAGCCATTGGTGTCAGTTGGATCACCTAAGATGTATACAGGTGCTCATTGGGTTATGAGTACACTGGACAGGACTCGCCGAGAACATGCTAGTTGGTATTATACCTGACGTCAGATAGCAGTTCCCTGGTGACATGTGTACAGCTTAGTTCATCGACCTGAGATCATCATTTATCTCGTGTAAGTTCCCACTGTGCTTTGATTACTACCCTACCACAGCTCAAAGGAGTCATGCAAACAGGTTTTAGTTGGGTACAGTCTCGAGCCACATGGAGGCAGTGAGCGGATCGACAGGGGTTTCGTCTCTCCCGGTATTAGGGGTGAGATCGCGCTGTGTGTAGGAGAGCCATTACACGAAGTCCTTGGCCAAGGCAGGAGATTTACTGGTAGGTATTCCAGTAGTATCTCAGGGTGTTCTGGGCCACACTCCGACACGACTTATATCGCTTTTGGGGGTCTGACTTTTACCAACCTTTTAGGCCCGACATACGATGCTCATAGACGAACGGACCGGACTGTACGGATATTGTCACTGACAGGCTTAGTAGAGTGTCAGGATGAGTTCGCTCATCGACCTCCCTTTTGGTCAATACCTGGTAGCCCGTTACGTACAGCTAGTACCACTGACGTGCTAGTGGTTAAATCCACAGCCAAAATATTGACGAGTCTTTAGAGTCCCCCACAGATAGTTTCTCAAGTTTCGGGCGAAACGTTGTAGAGGTTGTATGGTTTTATGGAAGGGTTCGAACATACGCGTGCACTTGTGCACATGTCATGTTTCGGATGGATAATACTAGCGGGTTTTAGTTTAAGCCGGGTCCTAGTATTATACTGTGTAGATTTTGTCTCATTGCATGTGTATTCGGTCAGAATACAAATGCGGGTATGTATATACAGTCGCGGGGTTATCCTGTAATTTATTACGGGATCGCTTTTTGAAGTTGCCAGTTTGCATTCCGTTTCGACCATTTTTCCTTTATTCCTTCATGGCTGAATTTTTGTGAGGAGAGGGGGTTTTCTTGCAAAAGTGGCATTTAGCAAAATGCAGGGGTTTTTTTGTGGTGGCTGGTTCTCCAGTAGCTCATGAAGATTCATGAGGTTTCTAGATGTGCTTTGTTTCAATGTTTGCATTAATTGAGATTGGATTGATTTGGATAATGAAGTGAGGTTTCCTTTTTTGCTTATGGTCACCATTTCTTTGCTTCTACACTCACCTCCCTATTTGTGTTTTCCAGCAAGTGGCCGAGCTCTTTATTGGGCTTTCCATTTTTTTGGGGTGAGGATTGATCCCATTTCATTTTACACAAAAAATCCTTAGCTCAATTCCAAAGCCCATTTCTCCTCACACTTCCTAAAGGCAACTTCGATTAACCCTCGAGACAAAGCGTTCTACACTTAGTCTACAGAAACCTTGGACATGTCGGCTGGCAAATTTCATGTCCGAGTTGCCTCGGTTCAGAGGTGGAAGCCCGTAAAAAGACTCTTTGATGTGGTGCCCTTTCCGACGAGGAGACCGGAGATCGGAGATGCCACGAGGAGCTTGGGAAGGTGGCCAAAGACCGAAGAACACGGATCGATCGGTATAGCTTTCTAACCCTTCTCTAGTTTGCTAGTTATAGGTTAATGGTTCGATCCGGGGTGATAGTATACGATAGCGCCAGTTTCAAGTTTATGAAAAAGTTTTGTTTCCGCATTTTGGCCTCGGATCGACGGCCAGGGCGCTACCGTAGACTTACATGGTATCAGAGCCACGCCATTAACCTTTACTGGCTTGTTCTAACGTGTTTAAAATATCGATCGATCAAAATTTCCGAAACCGCGTTTTCATTTTCTGAGTTTCTGTCGAATTTTTTTTGTGGTCTAAAAATTATTTTGGGTATGTCAGAAAATCAGACAGGCGTTTTTAAGACCTCTGTAGAAATTTAGGAGCACGAATCCACTGTAGCGCGGCAGAACCGCGGCAATAACCACGTTATGGCCGCGGTTCCGCCGCCGTTATATAGCTTCAGTGCACCATTTTTCTTGTACTGGTCTTTTGTGTGAAAATGTGGTTTCTGGAATATTTTGTTTGGGCCCAGATTTTGTTTGAGTACTGGATTTGTACTTGGGGGGCCACTTAGGGAAATTTTGTCGATCGAAAATTTTAAATAAGCTAGTTCGCAGTACTTACATTACTATCTGTGACCGTGAATGTCATTTGATCGGTAAATCTTGTCTAATTGCTATAGCTCTTTTAGACGAATTTGCGAACGTGACATTCACGTTGATATTCTGTGTTGTGCTGTGATGTTGCGGATTGTCGTGGTGGATAGCCTGGATGCAATGTTAGTACAGTTTGGTTATATTTGTACATTTGATATTGCGGGGCGAGCGTCCGACATGTGGACTGCCGTCACTGCCTGTTTGTATATTATTCTTTTGGGGCACGACCGGGCTGAAGTCGATGTACCCGTTGTATATATTTTACTTTCTGTACTAGGATTACCCCGCGATGGGGTGCACGGATAGCCGGGTTCTTGAGGGAAACGGGCACGCATCTCATGGCTTTGAGACGGAGGGGGCTTCACTCTGAAATTGGCGGGCTATTCACCGCACTCGTAGGGGGTACAGGTTGACCCAAGGAGGGGTGCTCAAGTTACCGGATTCCGTGAAGTGCTGGATGGTCCATTCACTTTGCTATAGGGGGCTGCCTCGCTTCAGGTTTTTGTGGGTAACTTGCCGCACCCGTAGGGGTCTAGGATTTCATTGCACAGGCTATCCACACGACTAGGGGAACGTCGGGTTTCAGTAGTGGCTCTATGAAACCCGGGGATCCCAGATTATCTGTATTGTTCTGTGATGCTTATTACATTTCTGTGATGTTGCATTTTATCACGCCATGAGCGAATATTATATATTGATATATATACTAGTAGATGTTGTATATGTTTTACACTCACGCTAGTCCAGTCCCCACTCTGTCGTTAGTTAAGTAACCTAACGGGTGATGACGGGACCCAGTGGCGAATACGGATGGCATATACGTACATCATATTTTCGTTCTTTTGTGGTGTGATCAATTGTTGGGACTGCATTGATTCGGATCAGTGCAAGCTAAACAAACCTATTCTGATGTTGTTGGAACATTTTTTTTCAAAAAGCTGTTATTGCAAGGACGTTTTCTTTTGTTTTGCACAGTGGTATTCGGTTATGAATATCCAGCATCTCAGTCAACGAGGCAAGGGCCGAGATCCCTTCACCGGGAGTGACCCCTTGGACAGAAGTTTACATCAGGGTAATAACTTCACTATAGTCGATTACTTTTTGCTTTGCATCGTGGTATTCAGTTGGAATATCCTGCACCTCATTCTACGGGGAAAGAGCCGAGATCTCTTCATCGGGAGTGACCTCTTTAGCAAAGGTTTTCGCCACTATATTTTTATAAAAATCTATCCGGTTCTTTCAACGATATCAAGTTCATTACGTTAAAGATTTTTCACCAAAAACCATTCGTAGCCCTCCGTCATTTCAGAAAGGTAGCACTTAATATTCATGCTATGTATGTTGGCCTTCGTCAAGGTATAGTGTATGGTAGCTATTTGTTACTTTTCTGTTGCATAGATAGATGCGTTAGTTTGGGACAGTCGTACTACTTTTTTGGCCTTTGTCAAGGGTATGTACGGGTGGGTTCAAATTAACCTGGGCAATGACGGGTAGAACTTGACATGTGACTTATGATATGTTGGCCTTCGTCAAGGTCATAAGAGCATGGGGTAAAAATCACATCGGGAGTTTCTAAGGAAACTGAAACTTGCCAGATATGCGCATACCTTCTGGAGTGTGATAACGTGAGTGGATTCCATCACATTATCATGCGATGATAGTTGGATCCCGATTCCCACTGATGAGTTGGTTTACTCCTCGGGTGATCCCGACTAATTCTTCTTTCAGGTTTGGAGGAGAATTTGAGGTTACAGTGGGAGGTTTCCTGATTAGATAAATTGATAACCATTCTGATCTAGGTTAGAGTGCACGCAGAGTGTTTCTTTACTCTCTCTCTTTGGCAGCGACCATGACCCGATCCTTGACTATGACTCAGTGACCAAGATTAACCGAACCTTCTTAAAACACTGGCTTTTGGATTGTCTGAGTTGCATACCTCATTGCCACTCCTACTTTTACCCTTTTCTCCAGAACACCCCGTATTACTACGAACATCCACTTCCATTGGATAAAATCATCGTATGGTTATATATGAACTCGAAGGAACTTGTTCCAGATTCGATGATGGTTTCTGGTTCTGGAGAAAATGAATAGGACTATTCAGTTGTCTTTTCCTTTTACCTTCTCTCAGGTTGCGAGTGCTCCTTGGATTAGGACGGTATACCTATTACGCTAATTGAATAGTCTTCATCCAAACCATAGGCAGGTGCCGAAAAGTGGGGAATGAAGAAAACCAATTAGCCTAACGAAGGTGTACAGAAGATATTAAGTAAAGACAAATAAAAGGATTAGTAAGAGGGCAAAGTAAACTACGACTGCTATTCATGACCAAACCAAGTATTTCATCGCCACTCCTACTTCACCTTTGTATTTCTCCAGGACACTCCGTATCACTACGAAGATCCATAGTTATTTGGATACTCCATCGTATGGTTATATATGAACTCGAAGGAACTTGTTCCAGTTCGGGGATGGATTCTGGTTCAGGAGAAATAGGAATAAGGTTTATTCAGTTGTCTTTTATCTTTACCTTCTCTCACATTATGAGTGCCCCTAGGATTAGGGGAGTACACCCATTATGCTTATTGGATAGTCTTCTTCCAAACCATAGTCTGGTGCCGAATGGTAGGGAAGGAAGAAAACCATTTGGCCTAAAGGTGGTGTACAGAAGGTAATGACTAAAGACATATAAAGAGATTTGAAGAGATGGCAAAGAAATATACGGTTACAGTTGTGAATTTGATAATGGAAGAGGCATTACTAAGAATACCCGGATACCCCTTCGAAACATTTACATGTTTCAGTTTCACTGTGTATTGTTAAAAGAAAACTGATTTCCCAATTAGATACTTACTCCAGGGTATGTATTTACCAGGTATGATTTTCACATCTGTATGGTTTTACAGATGATGAGTGGGAGTACCTTATTGGGAATTGGGTGATCATCCTCATTATATCGAGATTCGATGTAATTGGTGATATTTGAGGAAATCGCCTGGGTTGTTTGCTGGACGGCAAATATTTGGTTTTGAATATCCGTTGTTATGCACCAATTTCAAATAGATATATCTGTACGTTTATTTTTATAAAGTGAGATATAACTTTTTGAAATTATGTCCATGACATTTACATATATCAGTGGATGGTTAGGTAAGGAGCATTGAGCAGCGGTGTAATTCTTCTTAACCATAAGTACAGTTTTCAATCTACGACACACAGGGAATGAGTTATTAGACTCAGGGGACTTATACAGAGTATTGTATGTTGTCCAGTTTCCATTAGGACAGAGGGGTTGGTACTCGTACTATATTCTGTTTACTTGTGACTTCTCTAGTTCTTAAACATGTGTTTCGTAGAAATACAAGATCCAAGTTTTGAGAAGTTACAGGTATATGAATAAAGTAGAGAACCAGGTGTTGCAAGTATCAGGATTCTTCAAGGTGATCGAAGATGTAGATACTTGTGTATGGTATTCAGTTGATAGTAATGATTATGAGAACTTGCTTCTCTTTCAGGTTACTCATAATTGGATGTATTCCTAAGTTGAGTAATGCTGTTAGGCCTCTCTCCATTTAGTTGACATGCACTGGAGACAGCTGCATGATTTGAATCTGGTTCCGATTAAATCAATGCCTATGTTTCTATATTGGATGTAGAATAGTTCATATCTTAACAATATTAAGGTACGGGGAGTTTTCCGGCTTATGCTTAAAACCAGACTGTGGATAACTCAAGGCACGTTTCTGTAATGGCAGTTTGTGGGTTGACCCAGGCTATGACGAGGGTTGACTTTCTACCATCTAGAAGATCAATAGTGATATTGTTCTTGACTCGCCACAGTTTTAATAAAAATGGATTTTTTCAGGAAACATCAGTGGGGGTATGGTAGAACTGGAAGTGATTCCAGAACCGCAAACGATTACTGAAAATTTAATAGGACCTAAAGATTCAATCTGGTTTGACATTCCATTAGCCACTCCGCAGATATGGTGGGTAACCGCAAGCACTCGAGAGGTACTTCGGTATGCTCAAGGACAGTGACATGGAGGTTCTTGTTTACCCAGACTTGCCATTGCTGTTGTTCCAGACTGTGAGACCCGGCAGGAGGATGAGTATAGAGTCGTTCTAAACTAGCTTTAGAAGTGTACGTGTATATGACTCTGCCAGAGGGTTGTCGTAGTCAGTGGGAGCAGCGAAAGCATAGTGGACAAATAGCTTATGTCTATTTATGGACTAAAGCAGATATAGTGGAGATAGATCATCTATTTCTGATGTGACAGTCATAGGTTTGACTTTATCAGTGTAGGGTTCCTAGGCACACTATAGAGGTCTCACAAGGCATCAACCATGCCAATTTAAAATTTTATGGGTGCCGAGAAACCCTAATACGGATCGTTGACTAGAAATTTAGGCGATATACTAATCTAGTTAGCAACTTAACAAAAGATAAGAAGCTACAACCTTTGTAGATCCGGATATCCACTTCCTTGGCTCCACGTAGGCGTCCTCTCGCTGTCCAAGTCGGATCTCGGACTCTAACATCGGCTTCATCAGAAAAGTGAGCGGACTAGGTCGTCGGCTTCGTGCCGAAGATGATCTACGTCGAGGCATCACAAGTTCAAGCTCCATCTTCACCAAGTTGTGAAACTTGTGAAGAAAACACCCAAAACAACTTGGCAAGAGGTAGAGGGTGAAGAAATAGGAGGTGGGTTCACTTTAGAATTGGATTTCTCTCACTTTAGGTCAAGTTGCCATTGATGGACTTAAGCTTTTCTTGAAGAAGAAGATGATCAAGAAGAAGAAAGAATATGATAAGTCTCTTCTTTAAAAAGAAACAAATATCAATACTTATCATATCCTAACCATAGTCAAGTGTAGAGAGTAAACTAGGGTTAATAGGAATGATTAGGGTTAAGGATGAGATAAGAATGGTGGACTTTTCAAAGCTTCAAGAAGCTTCAACATATACAAACAAAATAAGCCACCATTCTCATTTATTTTCCAAAATGAATAAATAAATAAACAAGCAAATAAACAAAAACCCTAACCATTCATATAACCATGGTTTAATCTTTACACAAACCCAAGTGAGAAAGTATCATCAAACATGATACAAACAAGTGCACAAAAATATATCACATATACAATGTGCATCAAGTGAGAAAATCCTTTTAAAGTGAACCAATACTAGTTAATGAAAAGTAATATATCAAAATATAATTATCCATTAAATCATTAAATCAACATTTGATTCAATGATCCGGTCATGTCGCACATAACCGACTAGTATCGAATGTATCGATTTATCGAATCAATGATTCGATAACTAGGTCATATCGCATACAACCAATCGAAACATTCATCGCGAGAATAAAATGCGGTATCACATACACGCATTATTCTCAGTCCCGCACATATCTCATATGCGCTCCTATTTCGTTTCGCTTGAGCCAGGAAACCTCTGTGTAGGACTCTAAAGACTCGTCAATACGCCGGTAGCAGATGATGATCATATCAAGCACCCACAAGCCGCAAGCGGTCTGCTAAACGTAACGGCCATCTAGGTATTGAGCGATCAGAAGATCGACGAGCTAGCCCGCTCACACTCCTGTGAATCCAACCAGTAACACTTACCGTACAGTCCGGTCTGTTCGTCTGATATGTCGCATATCAAGTCTAGGGGTGGTAAACGTCAGACCCCAATAACTCATAAGTCGTGCCGATGTGAGGCTCATAACGGGTCGAGAAACTACTGGTAACACTTACCAGCAAATCTCTGATCAGCCCTGGCCAGGGACTTCCCTGTTACGGCCAATCGAGCACAGCGCAACATCAACCCCCAATACCGGGAGAGACGAAACCCCTCCTATCGCTCATTGCCTCCATGTGACTCGGGACTGTACCTAAAGACCACCGTTTTGCACACCCTCATGGACATGGTAAGGTGGAGATCAAAGCACTGTGGGAATCATATAAGACTCTATGACGATCTCGGGTCTACAGACTAACCTGTACAAGTGTCACCTGAGAACTGCCATCTGACGTGAGGTATAATACCATCTGGGAGTTCTCGGTAAGTCCATCCAGTGTACCCAGTCTCCACTGAGCACCCGTATACCATCTCTGATGTCAAACACCAATGGATATGGGATCATCCATCGCCCATCTCATGGGTCGAGAAGCGTATACGCTAGTCTACACTGGCATATCGATGCCCTGTCTCGATACACCCACGACTAGGGACCTTGAAGGATGTACTTATGGACTACCATGTCCCCACTAGTATGATCTGCATCATAGTCCAGGTAGTCAAGTACACATCCTAAGGGCTTTATCAACATGTAACTATAAGACAATTTAAAGAGACAAGTGTACATGTTAAGAAAAAGAGTAACCAGATAGCATACTATCATATCGAGCAAGAAAGTCATCTCTATATATGTCCAAGCATCCAATATAATATACATCATCTGTACAATACTGGCCTCTAGGGCATACATACAACTAACAATCTCCCACTTGCACTAGGGCCAGCTGCTGTAGTATCGCATACCGAGCATCCCGAAGAGTCTCTCAAACTGTATCTGGAGAATGGCCTTCGTGAGTGGATCCGCCGTGTTGTTCTTCGTGTCAACTCTCCTGACCTCGATCTCCCGGCGATCAACTATCTCCCGGATCAGGTGATACCGCCTCAGAATATGCCTGGATCGCTGATGGGACCTAGGTTCTTTGGCCAAAGCCACCGCTCCATTGTTATCGCAATACAAAGGTATTGGATGCTCAATAGATGGAACCACACCAAGTTCAGTAATGAACTTCTTGATCCAGACAGCCTCTTTGGCAGCATCGTTGGCAGCGATGTATTCAGCCTCCATCGTCGAGTCTGCCACAGTTTTCTGCTTGGAACTCTTCCAGCTAACCGCCCCTCCGTAAAGGGTAAAGACAAAACCCGATTGCGACTTAGAGTCGTCCTTATCACTCTGGAAGCTCAAATCGGTAAAGGACTCCACTTGGAGTTCTCCGTTACCATACACCAAGAGCATCTCTTTAGTCCTTCGCAAGTACTTGAGAATGCTCTTCACAGCTGTCCAGTGATTCTCTCCAGGATCAGCTTGATACCTGCTCACTACACTTAGTGAGTATGCTACATCGGGTCTGGTACATAGCATCGCATACATGATAGAGCCTACAGCCGAAGTATAGGGTATCCCTTGCATGCGAGCTCTCTCCAAATCAGTCTTGGGAGACATCTCTTTGGAGAGAGTGACTCCAGAGATCGTGGGCAAGTTCCCACGCTTGGATTCTTCCATACTAAACCTCTTTAGTATGGTGTCAATGTACCTGGATTGGGACAATCCCAGTATCCGTTTGGATCTATCTCTATAGATCCTGATCCCCAATATGCAGGAGGCATCACCAAGATCTTTCATTGAGAATCTTTGTGATAAGAAGAGCTTGACCGATTGCAGCATAGGAATATCATTTCCTATCAAGAGTATGTCGTCCACGTACAATACGAGGAAGACTACCTTACTCTCTACTACCTTCTTGTAGATACAAGGTTCATCTGGGTTTTTGACGAAATCAAACTCTTTGATAACGACGTCAAAGCGGATGTTCCAACTCCGCGATGCTTGCTTTAATCCATAAATGGATTTAAGCAGCTTGCACACCTTCCCGCTGCTCCCACTGTCTACGAAGCCCTCTGGCTGAGTCATGTACACGCACTCTTCTAAATCACCATTTAGAAAGGCGGTCTTAACATCCATTTGCCAGATTTCGTAGTCATGAAAGGCAGTAATGGCAAGCATGATTCGGATGGATTTAAGCATAGCCACTGGAGAAAAGGTTTCGTCATAGTCCACACCTGGTCTTTGACGAAAACCTTTTGCAACAAATCTAGCTTTGAAAGTCTCCACTTTCCCATCTACACCAAGTTTTTTCTTGAAAATCCACTTGCTCCCGATGGGTTTTACCCCTTCAGGAGCAATATCCAAAGTCCATACTTTGTTGGTGTACATGGATTCCATCTTGGACCGCATTGCATCCAGCCATTTCACTGAGTCCCTACTCGTGATGGCCTGCTCGAAGCTAGTTGGGTCATCATCCTCCATGATGCAATCCTCGCTCCCACCATCCATGAGAAATCCGTAGTATCTCTCAGGTCGGCGAGGAACCCTACTAGATCGGCGGAGAGGCTGGGGTTCGTCGGGTACTACTGAATCCTCTGGTTCCACCAGATCTTCTGTTGTAGCTTCTGTAGCTGGAACCTCTTCCAGTTCTACCTCATGACCACTAATCTCTTTTTCAAGAAATTCCTTTTCTAAAAAGGTGGCATGTCGAGAAACAAACACTTTTTGTTCCTCAGGGTGGTAGAAGATATACCCTTGTGAATTTTTAGGATATCCTATAAATTTGCATAGAACAGACCGTGCCTCGAGTTTGTCCGGATTTTGTCGTTTGACATAGGCTGGACAACCCCATATCTTAACATAGTTAAGACATGGTCTCTTCCCTTTCCATATCTCATATGGAGTGGTAGGCACAGATTTGGTGGGGACCATATTCAATAGATGTATGGCTGTCTCAAGCGCATACCCCCAGAAGGAAATAGGTAACTCAGCTGTGCTCATCATAGAGCGCACCATATCTAATAGGGTGCGGTTCCTCCTTTCTGATATACCGTTGTGTTGTGGTGTATATGGAGGAGTCAGCTGAGAGAGAATCCCATTCTCTTTTAGGAAGTCCAGGAATTCATTACTTAAGTATTCACCTCCTCGATCAGATCGAAGGATTTTAATACTTTTTCCGGTTTGGTTCTCGACTTCTTGTTTATATTCTCTAAATTTCTCAAAAGCTTCAGACTTGTGTCTTATTAAGTACACATGTCCGTATCTTGAGAGATCGTCAGTGAATGTAATGAAGTACAAAGAACCATCCCTGGCATGTGTAGACATGGGACCGCATACATCACTATGTATCAGTCCCAAGAGTTCGGTAACTCTTTCTCCGTGTCCCGTAAACGGAGTTTTGGTCATCTTGCCTTTGAGACATGACTGGCAAGTGTCATAAGATAAAAATTCGAATGGTTTCAAATATCCATCCTTATGCAACTTAGCCAGTCGTGTCGCATTGATATGACCCAGTCTACAATGCCACAAGAAGGATTCGTTCAGTTCTGAACTCTTCCTCTTGTGTGTGTTTGTTATGCTCAGAACTGTTGATTGATTTAGAACATAAATGCCATTGCACAACGTGCCTGATCCAACCAACTTTTGGTTACGGAAAATGTTCATAACATTATCCTGTAATACAAAATTATATCCCTCTTTACTTAATAAAGAAACCGATATAATGTTGCATATCAGGTTCGGCATGTAATAGCATTCGTTCAGAACCAATGTATTACCAGTTGGTAATACAAGGTGATATTCCCCGACAGTCTTAGCTGCAACAATTACACCATTTCCAACTCTAATGTCTTTATCACCTTCTCCAAGTTCTCTACCTTTCCTAAGCCCATGTAACTGATTACATATATGGGATCCTGACCCGGTATCTAATACCCAGGACGTAGAGCAAATGGAGAAACAGTTCTCTGTAACGAACACACCCGAAGAAAATGCATCATCATGTACTTTCTTCATTCGGGTGGCATGGGAATCCTGGTATTCCCCTATATCCTGTTCAGTCCTATAACTCTTATAGGTAAGAACGGAACCAACCTTCCCCAGCACAGAATAACATGCGGGTTCGGTCAATACATCCATATTATTATCTTTATTAGGGCATGAAATGGTCGCTACCTGGAGAGAGAGAGAGAAGAAAACACTTTAGCATATGCTCTTGCAAGATCAGATTGGTTTTTATCTTATCTAATCAGGATGGCTCCCATTGGTTTTTATCAAATCTTCCTTCAAACCCTAAAAGGAAAGATCAGCCGGGATTAATTACATACTACAAGTTCGCCAATCTTTCAGCCAGGCCAGTGTCGGTACTTTGAGGGAGGTCCCCCGTGCTTTCGCACGAACCTAATTAATGTAAACCTCGTTTTCCCAGAGGCGTAACCTCGTTAACACCTTTCTAGACACCTACTTGATCGGCTAATTGTAATGTGTAAAACTCTCCCACGAGTAACTCTTACTCGCAGTGGGTATCGGGATCCAACTATCTCATAGAAGGTATGCAATCTCATTGCAAATTTCAACACTTGAAATTCCCGATAATGCTTTTGCCCCTAGCGTGCTATGACCTTGACGAAAGCCAACAAACCACAGCGCGCTAGTCAAGTTCAACCCGTACATTTCTTGACTGAATTAAACCCACCCGCACGACCCTTGACGAAAGCCAACAAAGCCATACGACTACCCTAATCCAGTCGCATCATATGCAGCAGATAAGCAGCACATAGCTACCGCACACTACACCTTGACGAAAGCCAACAAATGTAGCACGAATACTATATGCAACTTATCTGAAATGACGGAGGGCTACGCAGGTTTTTCTGAAAACCATGAGCGTAATGAACTTGATATCGTTGTAGAATCAAATGAAGTTTTGAAATTGAGTGATTTTGAGGCTTTTCTAGTTTTGCTAAAGGGGTCACTCCCAGTGAAGGGATCGTCGGCCCTTTCCTCGTCGAATGAGGTGCGGGATATATCATATATATCACTGTGCAAAGCAGAAACTATAGAAGAAATCAAAAAACAAACCGAGTGTGTAGCATCTGCCAGCTATTGCTAAAGGAGTCACTCCCGGTGAAGGGATCTCGGTCCTTTCCTCATCGAATAAGGTGCAGGATATATCACATATACCGCTATGCAAAGCAAGAACTGTAGCTACCTGTTTTGTTAAAAATTTGATTCTACAACATCTTAGGTTTCTTTTCTTTCATTAATCACATTAATGAAGTCCCATCATTTAAATACCTAAACATCACAGATAAATACGACGTACACTTATGCCATCCGCATTCGCCTCGATGTCCCCTCGTGCACCGTTAGGTTAGGTAACTAACGACAGAGCAGGGCAGGGCTAGTGCGGGTGTAAAACATAAGTAACGTCTATATAATATATCATATATACTATATACTGTATCTATCACAGAACATCACATGATCACATCACAGATATCGCAGCAGAAGAAACATTTGATATACTAGGACGTCCGTGTTTTCAATACGAGCCAGTATAAAACACGGATTCCACGGTCGTGATGAACAGCCAATCCCACACCCCTAGACCCCTACGAGAGCGGCAAGCAACCCTACCAATTCTAGGGTTAGGAGACCCAGACTCGACTCCTCGAGATGGTCTCCCACTGGACCCTAGAACCCGGTTACTTGTGCTCCCCTCCTTGGGTCTATCCTAGTGCAGAAAAGTAAATAATATATAAAGGGTGACAACTTCCGCAACCTGGAAGTGCCCCAATAAAAGAATATTACATACAAGTTTTTACATGAATGAAAATGAAAAACACTCATCTCACATAAAAACCCCCCGGCTATTCGAACACGACGATCCAATATAACATATCCAGTAACACATAACATCACATGTCATCAACGTAAGTAAATATGCGCATCCCAATTGTCGTTGACATATAGCAACGAAACCGGCGATATCACATATTACACTTACGGTCACAGAAAAGAAAGTGTAAAACTACAACAATTGGAATCCGCAACCTGTTTAAACATCGCATGCCTAACCAAAATAAAATACTTAGACATCACATGCCTAACAGTTATAAACCCCGCATTTTAGTCTCATTATCGAAAACTCTTTTCAATATCAAATGAAACTAAACCGCTAGATTTATATCATTCATTCAGTTATCTCATAACTGTTTGTGAATTCCAATTATTGTATCCCATTGCGGATAAATAGAAAATATTAAACTTTCCGATCGAATATTCGAACACCCAAGTTTTCTTGAAACCGTCCAATACATGAAATATGTTCAAAAACATTCACTTCATGCCTCAGTACCAACGGTCCAGCCGTAGAAGGGTCAAGCCAACGCCTCACATGTGGCACGCCGTACTGCCCCAAACCCGAAGGTTCAAAGGGCAGTTCAAGACGGTCACATAATCGAGTTAAGGTTTGTTGTCTTCTAGAGGGACCATCGCGTTACTTGCACTACTCAGAACGTCCTTAAACCACAGAAAAATCCAACACTTGGAAATTTTCCGGCAGGGGAAAAGTTGGGTATTTATATCCGGTCGAACTTTTTTAACATATTCTAAAATTATCCGGAAAAAACACATAGACAAAGTTTGATAATCCGATCGAATCTACGATTCCCAAAGCAACCCCAGAATACTCAACTGTAGAGTCACAATAAAAATACCCAGAAAATATAGCATTAAATTATATGAGTTACTGTGCAGAAATCATCAGACAAGGGGACAGTACGGCCGCGGAACCGCCGCACAATCCTAGCTTGTGCCGCGGTTCCGCGATGGAAAAGTTGATTTAGGCCCTCGTATTTCACAGTAATTCAAATAAAACCCTGCTTATTTTTTTGCATATTTTTAATTGACAAAAATCCAAATTTTCAGAAAATTTCCAGAGAGCATTTTGGTATTTTGGGTTTCGGTTCGATCGGGTTTCAAACATCGTCTAGACTTCGCCTAAGGCTCTAGCTAGGCTCTGATACCACTGTAGGGTTCCTAGGCACACTATAGAGGTCTCACAAGGCATCAACCATGCCAATTTAAAATTTTATGGGTGCCGAGAAACCCTAATACGGATCGTTGACTAGAAATTTAGGCGATATACTAATCTAGTTAACAACTTAACAAAAGATAAGAAGCTACAACCTTTGTAGATCCGGATATCCACTTCCTTGGCTCTATGTAGGCATCCTCTCGCTGTCCAAGTCGGATCTTGGACTCTAACATCGGCTTCATCAGAAAAGTGAGCGGACTAGGTCGTCGGCTTCGTGCCGAAGATGATCTACGTCGAGGCATCACAAGTTCAAGCTCTATCTTCACCAAGTTGTGAAACTTGTGAAGAAAACACCCAAAACAACTTGGCAAGAGGTAGAGGGTGAAGAAATAGGAGGTGGGTTCACTTTAGAATTGGATTTCTCTCACTTTAGCTCAAGTTGCCATTGATGGACTTAAGCTTTTCTTGAAGAAGAAGATTATCAAGAAGAAGAAAGAATATGATAAGTCTCTTCTTTAAAAAGAAAAAAATATTAATACTTATCATATCCTAACCATAGTCAAGTGTAGAGAGTAAACTAGGGTTAATAGGAATGGTTAGGGTTAAGGATGAGATAAGAATGGTGGACTTTTCAAAGCTTCAAGAAGCTTCAACATATACAAACAAAATAAGCCACCATTCTCATTTATTTTCCAAAATGAATAAATAAATAAACAAGCAAATAAACAAAAACCCTAACCATTCATATAACCATGGTTTAATCTTTACACAAACCCAAGTGAGAAAGTATCATCAAACATGATACAAACAAGTGCACAAAAATATATCACATATACAATGTGCATCAAGTGAGAAAATCCTTTTAAAGTGAACCAATACTAGTTAATGCAAAGTAATATATCAAAATATAATTATACATTAAATCATTAAATCAACATTTGATTCAATGATCCGGTCATGTCGCACATAACCGACTAGTATCGAATGTATCGATTTATCGAATCAATGATTCGATAACTAGGTCATATCGCATACAACCAATCGAAACATTCATCGCGAAAATAAAATGCGGTATCACATACACGCATTATTCTCGGTCCCGCACATATCTCATATGTGCTCCTATTTCATTTCGCTTGAGCCAGGAAACCTCTGTGTAGGACTTTAAAGACTCGTCAATACGCCGGTAGCAGATGATGATCATATCAAGCACCCACAAGCCGCAAGCGGTCTGCTAAACGTAACGGCCATCCGGGTATTGAGCGATCAGAAGATCGACGAGCTAGCCCGCTCACACTCCTGTGAATCCAACCAGTAACACTTACCGTACAGCCCGGTCTGTTCGTCTGATATGTCGCATATCAAGTCTAGGGGTGGTAAACGTCAGACCCCAATAACCGATAAGTCGTGCCGATGTGAGGCTCATAACGGGTCGAGAAACTACTGGTAACACTTACCAGCAAATCTCTGATCAGCCCTGGCCAGGGACTTCCCTGTTACGGCCAATCGAGCACAGCGCAACATCAACCCCCAATACCGGGAGAGACGAAATCCCTCCTATCGCTTATTGCCTCCATGTGACTCGGGACTGTACCTAAAGACCACCGTTTTGCACGCCCTCATGGACGTGGTAAGGTGGAGATCAAAGCACAGTGGGAATCACACAAGACTATATGACGATCTCGGGTCTACAGACTAACCTGTACAAGTGTCACCTGAGAACTGCCATCTGACGTGAGGTATAATACCATTTGGGAGTTCTCGGCGAGTCCGTCCAGTGTACCCAGTCTCCACTGAGCACCCGTATACCATCTCTGATGTCAAACACCAATGGATATGGGATCATCCATCGCCCATCTCATGGGTCGAGAAGCGTATACGCTAGTCTACACTGGCATATCGATGCCCTGTCTCGATACACCCACGACTAGGGACCTTGAAGGATGTACTTATGGACTACCATGTCCCCACTAGTATGATCTGCATCATAGTCCAGGTAGTCAAGTACACATCCTAAGGGCTTTATCAACATGTAACTATAAGACAGTTTAAAGAGACAAGTGTACATATTAAGATAAAGAGTAACCAGATAGCATACTATCATATCGAGCAAGAAAGTCATCTCTATATATGTCCAAGCATCCAATATAATATACATCATCTGTACAATACTGGCCTCTAGGGCATACATACAACTAACAATCAGAATATGGGATGGATCTGTTAAGAAGATAGTAGGGTGTGATGTCCTGGTATTTAGATGACATACACAGAGTAGGAAGTTAAATTCCTATACTACGATCGGTTATAGTTTGGTTGTCACAAAGTGGTTTCTCCACATAGGACATGGATATTATATCAGATATTCTGGTTACTAGATCTATGGTTTTAGATCTAGATTTGGGTAATTTCCCAATTTGGGTACTTAGACAGCATTCTAAAGGTGTTTTAGAATGGACGACTCCTGGCACAGTAGCGTACCTGCAGGTGATGGAGTCACCCTCTCTAAAGGTGTCTTACAGACTAAAGGGAAGAGGGGATGTGCATGATTGACATATCACTTGCTTAGGCAATTGAGTCAATCATGAGATGTCAAGTACCACACCAGACGTTGTTTTTGCACTAGATGCAATAAGTTGATATTAATCCTATCCTGGAGAAACGTTCGGAAGCAGTTTTAGAACATAAGTGGATGTTCTAGGGATATGATAACAATAGCTTCTTTTAGGAGACAGTTATCATTCCGGGCTTACAATGTGACATGGATGACAGAGTGGCTGTCAGAGTTATAGTTTTCCCTCTGACGAGGGGCAGTATTTTGGACAGGTGGTCCAAGAGGATACTGAGGGAGGTGTGGCGCAGGATACTGATTAAGTTCAGTTGACGATACAGTCTAAGAAGTTTGGATTTGGAGTTCATTTATGAACTAGGTCTCATCAGATATCCAAACATATTCTAAGACAAGTATTGCTCATTTCGGGAGATGGCTTTCTCCGTGAATTTGAGATAAAGAGAGACATAGAAAGAAACATCGGGGCGGATCCACTCACCGAGGCTATTCCTCGAACGCAATAGTTTCGTAAACGGGCTTTGTAAAACTGATTAGTAGAGGAGTTGGGTGTTCGGAATCACACGGGCTGTGAGTATGCGACATCGCAATAATTAGCCTTGAGTGCAAGTGGGAGATTGTTGGATATAGAGCCCTCAGAGTCAATTATTGGATCACAGGCACGTGACTGCGATGATTGAGGGAGGACCTATGCCGGTAGGACAGTCTTACTCGAAATGATAGTATGCTATCTGGTTTATCTTTATCATTGTGTACAGCTTTAGGTGACCTTACAGGTCACTATTACACATTGATAAAGCCCTTAGGATTCTTGCTTGACTACCAGAAGTATGATGGCGATTATATACGTGAGAGTTGGGTAGTCTATAAGCACATCCTTAAAGTGGTCCCTAGTCGTGGGAGTTTCGAGACTGGGCATCGATACTCCATTAGTAGACTAGTGTATACAGTCGAGACCCCGACGAGGGGCGGTGGCTGGTCTCACAAGCCATTGGTGTCAGTTGGATCACCTAAGATGTATACAGGTGCTCATTAGGTTATGAGTACACCGGATAGGACTCGCCGGGAACATGCTAGTTGGTATTATACCTGACGTCAGATAGCAGTTCCCTGGTGACATGTGTATAAGTTAGTTCATCGATCTGAGATCATCATTTGTCTCGTGTGAGTTCCCACTGTGCTTTGATTACTACCCTACCACGGCTCAAAAGAGTCGTGCAAACAGGTTTTAGTTGGGTACAGTCCCGATCCACATAGAGGCAGTGAGCGGATCGACAGGGGTTTCGTCTCTCCCGGTATTGGGGGTGAGATCGCGCTGTATCTAGGAGAGCCATTACACGAAGTCCTTGGCCAAGGCAGGAGATTTATTGGTAGGTATTCCAGTAGTATCTCAGGGTGTTCTGGGCCACACTCCGACACGACTTGTACCGCTTTTTGGGATCTGACTTTTACCAACCCTCTAGGCCCGACATGCGACGCTCATAGACGAATGGACAGGACTGTACGGATATTGTCACTGACAGGCTCAGTAGGGTGTTAGGATAAGTTCACTCATCGACCTCCCTTTTGGTCAATACCTGGTAGCCCGTTACGTACAGCTAGTACCACTGACGTGCTAGTGGTTAAATCCACAGCCAAAGTATTGACGAGTCTTTAGAGTCCTCTACAGACAGTTTCTCAAGTTTTGGGCGAAACGTTGTAGAGGCTGTATGGTTTTATGGCAGTGTTCGAACATACGCGTGCACTTGTGCACGTGTCGTGTTTCGGACGGATAATACTAGCGAGTTTTAGTTTAAGCCGGGTCCTAGTATTATACTGTGTAGATTTTGTCTCATTGCATTTATATTCGGTCAGAATACAAATGCGGGTATGTATATACAGTCGCGGGGTTATCCTGTAATTTATTACGGGATCGCTTTTTGAAGTTGCCAGTTTGCATTCCGTTTCGGCCATTTTTCCTTTATTCCTTCATGGCTGAATTTTTGTGAGGAAAGGGGGTTTTCTTGCAAAAGTGGCATTTAGCAAAATGCAGGGTTTTTTTTATGGTGGCTGGTTCTCCAGCAGCTCATGAAGATTCATGAGGTTTCTAGATGTGTTTTGTTTCAATGTTTGCATTAATTGAGATTGGATTGATTTGGATAATGAAGTGAGGTTTCCTTTTTTGCTTATGGTCACCATTTCTTTGCTCCTACACTCACCTCCCCATTTGTGTTTTCCAGCAAGTGGCCGAGCTCCTTATGGGGATGTCCATTTTTTTGGGGTGAGGATTGATCTCATTTCATTTTGCACAAAAAATCCTTAGCTCAATTCCAAAGCCCATTTCTCCTCACACTTCCTAAAGGCAACTTCGATTAACCCTCGAGACAAAGCGTTCTACACTTAGTCTACAGCAACCTTGGACACATCGGCTGGCAAACTTCGTGTCTGAGTTGCCTCGGTTCAGAGGTAGGAGCACATAAAAAGACTCTTTGATGTGGTGCCCTTTCCGACGAGGAGACCGGAGATCGGAGATGCCGCGAGGAGCTTAGGAAGGTGGCCAAAGACCGAAGGACACGGATCGATCGGTATAGCTTTCTAACCCTTCTCTAGTTTGCTAGTTATAGGTTAATGGTTTGATCCGGGGTGATAGTATACGATAGCGCCAGTTTCAAGTTTATAAAAAAGTTTTGTTTCCGCATTTTGGCCTCGGATCGACGGCCGGGGCGCTACCGTAGACTTACATAGGGTCCCAAAGCCCTACTCTCACAGAGTTCGGTCCAACAGACTGGCAATCGACACTTCCTACCATACAAGGCCTCAAAAGGTGTCATCTGAATAGTCTTCTGAAAGCTGTTGTTGTAGGAGAACTCAATCAATGGCAAGTGACGATCCTAACTGCCACCAAAATCAAGTACGCACAGCCGTAGCATATCCTCTAGAGTGTGTATCGTCCGCTCTGACTGACCATCGATCTGCGGATGGAAAGCGGTGCTAACACTCAATATGGTACCCAAAGCTTCCTGAAGTTTCTGCCAAAGACGGCTAGTGAACTGGGTGCCCCTGTCGGATACGATGCATATGGGAACGCCGTGCAAACGCACAATCTCATCAATGTACAACTGAGCATACGGAGCATAACCGAAAGTGTTCTTCACTGAAAGGAAGTGAGCCGCTTTCGTCAACCGGTCAACAATCATCCAAATGGAGTCATACTCTCAACTGGACCTAGGTAGACCCACAACGAAATCCATGGAGATCTGTTTACATTTCCACTCCGGAATGGGTAAAGACTGCAACTCTCTTGCCGATCTCTGATGCTCAACCTTGACTTGCTGACAAGTCAGGCACCTCGAAACGAAATCCGAAACATCACTCTTCATCTCTGCCCATCAGTAGATATCTCTCAAGTCACGGTACATCTTGGTGGAACCTAGGTAAACACTATAAGCTGACTGATGTGCCTGCTCTAGGATCTCGCATCTCAACCCATCGGTATCGGGTACACACAAACGAGTCCCAAAACGTAGCACACCCTGGTCATCAATCTCAAACTCCGAATCACTACCCTACCGAACATGCTCAAGAATCTCAGAAAAACGGGCATCGTCAGGCGGTGCCTCACGAATACGATCAAGTAGAAGTGGACGGGCGCGGACGTGAGCAAGCTGTCCCCCAGTGGAAGTGAACTCAAACTGTACTCTATTGTCGCACAAGACCTACCAATCTGCAGAAGACTGTCTCTGAACTGCGCTCAACTGGGACAAGCTACCCCCGGGCCTATGACTCAAAGTATCAGCTACCACATTCACCTTGTCCGGGTGATAAAGGATCTCACAATCATAATCCTTCACGAGCTCCATCCAACGGCTCTATCTCAAATTCAGATCCCGCTGCTGGAAGATGTACTTTAAGGTCTGGTGGTCCGTGAAAATCTGACACGACCTCCCGTACAAGTAGTGTCTCCAAATCTTAAGCGCAAAGACCACCGCGGCCATCTCAAGATCATGAGTGGGATAATTCTGCTCGTGCTTCTTCAACTACCGGGAAGCATAAGCGATAACTCTATTATACTGCATCAATACACAACCGAGCCCTACTCGAGAAGCATCACAGTAAACGACAAAATCGCCCGATCCAGAAGGCAAAGATAAAACTGGTGCAGTCGTCAGCCGAGTCTTCAACTGCTGAAAACTCAGCTCGCATGCCTCAGTCCAAAGAAAAGGAACCCCCTTCCTGGTCAGTCCGGTCAGCGATGCAGCGATACTCGAGAAGTCCTGCACGAAATGGCGGTAGTAACCGGCTAAGCCCAAAAAGCTACGGACCTCTGTCACTGATACAGGTCTGGGCCAAAGCTGTACGGCCTCGATCTTCCTCGGATCCACACGAATACCATCTCCCGTAACCACATGACCCAGGAAGTCAACACTATCAAGTCAGAAGGCACACTTTGAGAATTTAGCAAACAGCTGGTGCTCTCTCAATGTCCGCAAAGCAATTCTTAAGTGCTGCTCATGCTTTTCTCGACTCTTGGAATAAACTAGAATGTCATCAATAAACACAATAATAAACTGGTCGAGGAACGGCCTGAAAATCCGGTTCATCAAATCCATGAACGCTGCTGGGGTATTGGTGAGTCCGAACGACATCACCAAAAACTCATAATACCCGTACCGCGTACAAAAAGCAGTCTTCGGAATGTCATCATTCCGAACTCGCAACTGATGATAACCCGATCTCAAATCAATCTTGGAAAAATGTCCCGCACCATGGAGCTGATCAAACAAATCGTCAATGCGAGGTAAAGGATACCTATTCCGCACCGTAACTCGGTTCAATTGACGATAATCAATGCACAACCTCAAACTTCCCTCCTTCTTCTTGACGAACAGAACAGGAGCTCCCCAAGGCAAAACACTCGGATGCACAAGTTCCCTATCAAGCAACTCTTGCAGCTGATCCTTAAGCTACTTAAGCTCCGCCGGGACCATCCGGTAAGGCGGTATAGAAATAGGCCCCGTGCCGGGGATCAAATCAATGCAAAACTCAATCTCACGCTCTGGCGGCAATCCAGGTAACTCATCGGGAAAAACGTCGGGAAACTCTCTCACGATAGGAACCTGATCCAACGAATCTACTGTAGCTATAGTATCTCGAATGAAAGCTAAGAATCCCCGACATCCCCTCCTCAAAAGCCGACTAGTGTAAAGGGCTGAAATCAAACTGTGAAAGGCGACACCACGGTCCCCCTGCACAACAAGAACTGACTCGCCCGGAAAACAAAACCTGATTGTATTCTCACGGCAGTCCATGGACACATAGCAAGTAGCTAACCAGTCCATGCCAAGGAGAACGTCGAAGTCCAACATATTAAGAAGGGTCAAGTCGACGGACGAATCTCTATCTCCAATACGAACGGCACACGACCGAAACACATGTCATGCAACAAAAGGCTCGCCTATAGGAGTAGTCACGACAAGCGGCTGATCTAGCAAACACGACTCTCGGCCCAACCTTGGCACGAAGTGTGTAGAAACATACGAGTGCGTAGACTCCGGATCAAACAAAACGTGTGCATCGAAGGAACATACTGAAAAAGTACCTGAAACCACTGCATTGGACGCCTGTGCGTCCTGATGAGTCAAAGCAAATACTCCTGCCTACCCTCTACCGGCGTCTGGCTATCTTCCGCCTCCGCCACCCCGTCCTCTCTGAACAAACCCTCCGCGACCATGACCTCTGTGAGCATAAGTCTAACGCGGAGCAACAACAGGCGTAAGAGGCAACGCTCTCTGAGGTGGAGAAGGTGGTAAGGTAACATATGATACGGCTGCCTCATCCTCACGTGGCTCGGTACAATCTCTGACGCGATGATAAAAACTCCCGCATCGGAAACATCCAGACGATGACTGCTGACCTTCTTGGGGATAAGAGCTAAATAACTGGCATCGTCCCAAGCCTCTGCTACTCCCACGACCCGAATGAAATCTGTCACGGCATCTATACATCTGTCTCCAGGCTGATACACCAGTACGAACCCTCTTCGGTTCAGGAATGACCAAAGTCTCGGAAAGGCACTCCTCAACCAGTAGGGCTGCGTCCACTGCGGCTGCATATGTGTCATAATGCTGGGCGCTGATAGTGAGGAACAACTGGATAAGTAGGCATCGCACAAATCTCTTGATCTGCATCTCCTTAGCATCCACCAAATATGGAGCATACACAGATAGTTGGGTAAACTGAATATCGTACTCTGCCACCGTTATACCCGGAGTCTGGCATAACGACTCAAACCTGCGAGCTCGAGCATCCCTGACGCTCTGTGGAAGAAAACGGGCAAGAAAAACCGTCACGAACTCAGCCCAGTTCATAGGAGAAAGACCTGCGGCTCTTCCCCTCTCTAAAGACTCGCACTAGGTCTGGGCAAGACCCTCCAGACGAAAACTCACAAACTTTACCCATCTCGTGTCGGAGCATCTCAGCGAACGACAGATCCTGGCCATCCAATCGATAAACGAATGGAGATCCTCAGCTGTATCGGTGCCGGTGAAAACCAGAGACTTCAGCCTCATGAACTCAGATAATGATACGGTGATAACCTCTGTAGCTGCAGGCACGACCGCCTGAACAGTAGGCACCATCGCGGTCCCCATGACAGGTAGGACAACCTCCTATCTCTACGCTCGACTGGCCTCAACCAACGACCCCATCATCTAGCGCAAATTTTGCATACCGGCCTCTAGCCTAGTAATACGATCTAGCAAAGGTGGATCAACCTGCCCCTATAAAACGGGCGTACCGCCCTAGTCAGTCCTCGTCTCCGATGAGCCTACCCTGACCTCGGCTCTCGCGGCCGCTCTCTGCGCCCTCGTAGTATTCGGCGGCATAATGGCTGGAAATAAAAATAGGATTCGATAAGAACATAGAAATCGAATCATAAGGATACATGGAATTAAGGAAGGAATTACAAGCAATATGTCCTAAGGTCACTTAGGCGGAGTACCATGTCGTAAGTATGCCGCGGAACATATACATGCTACGTCACTCTGCTTAAGCTACCTACTCCATCATACCAATGTCATTCTACACTTCGAAAGGTGAAACCTAACGCTCTGATACCAATTTTGTCACGACCCAAATTTAGGCACGAGACCAGCATTTAAACCACATGACGTCAACATGCGTAACGCAATTTAAGTAAGCTGAAAACCCAGAAATCTAAACCATAAAAAGAAGTAAGTGATAAAACCTTGTTAAAAACATTTGGAAATCTCAAGTAAAAAATCTTAAGGCTTAAGTTTATTTTCTTAAAAATTTCGGCAGCACCTCCTTTGTAAAACTAGCCCCGAAACGGGTACAAACATAGGATAAAATAAAGCATCCCCAAACGGGAGCAAATCATGCCCAAAGGAGGAAACAACCACAACAAGCATATATACGACACCGTAGCGAAGAAATAGATAATATAAATGAAAAACAGTATAAAGAGGTAAAACTACATAAGAAAGGCCGGCTCACACGAGCACGATACCCAGAGTCACAAAATATACAATATCGGTCCTCACAATCTCGTCTCTAAGTCAATACATGAAAGTGGTAGATGGAGAGTACTAGATACAATGAGATATACAATGAATATAGTCGGATAACCGCAAACCCACCTACAGCAAAAAGGCCTCACGGCCAATCGTAGCGGTATCCGCTGAAATAGATACAATAAAAAGCCCTGCCGCGACTACTCTGAGGGTCAAGCCTGCAAAACACTGTGGCACAACGGGGGTGAATTGCCAACTCGTGAATAGTAAGTAACACCATACAGATAATCGCAGGTATGCACGAACAACGATAATCTATCATATGCAATCTGATAGCATAAGTATGGCAATACGGATATGCAATAATCATGATCAAGGTACACCATCAGGGTACTACTACTATATGAAACAATGCATATCAAATAATCCTGAGTGTGGGATAAAACATAATATCATCAATGAATCATCATCGTGGAAAATCCCGGTGTCCATCAACGACAAATCCCAATACCTCAGGCGCCGACACTCTGATCGGCCCTCATATCAGTAAATCTCATGGAACCTGAGTTCCCAATATCGACATTCGAAACATCATGAAAACCCGTGTCCAACATCGACACGTAAATCCACATAACTCGGGCTCCGTCAGTCCGGATCGGCCCACGGGCTCCGTCAGTCCGGATTGGCCCATATCCATCTCATGACTCTGGTCAGTATCCTCCGGATAACAGCCGGGTCCAAACTATCACCGGTAGGTGGTAGTCCCTCTTCCAGGCTCATCATCTACTGCACAACATACCTTTCTTGTCCCGGGGTACCATACCGGGTCCACCATGAACCCGCAAACGGATCATCCATTTCCTCGAATCGGGTTTCTAACACAAATCTCAGAACCAAGAAAACTTATGGTGGACGCATCGAAATATCATATCAAGAGAAACCGGGTTTTCAAAACAATGCATATTTTCTTGAAATATAACCACGGTTCTCAAATCCATTAATCACATGAAATCCGTATCTCAATGTGTAAATCCATGAAATATGATGTATGCAACATAGAACAGTAATATGAGCATATCAAGGGAAAACCGCTCTTTTAAATGAATCAAGTTTTTAAATATATCACGCGGTTCCCAATTTCTCCAAAATCAAATGCAACATCATATAAAAGTGTATATGTAGCTATAGCAAGATATATGTATATGCGTCTGAAGTCCCCGCACTTGCTCCTAATATCACACAAAACATAGCAAGTGTAACTTAGAAACCGTTCAATAATACATACAAACGACGTTTAGATCAACGCACCGATTCCTACAAGTCCCAAATGTTCGCTTAATGGCTAACGTGTGTAGCGACATTCTAATTCAAACCTAAGTTCAGCAAGCTACACTAAGAACGCGAACCGTGTCAGATATCGCAACGCCCGTAGTTGAAACACTATAAATTAGCAAAGTGTTCCCAGATTTTGCCTACAGTCAAACTATAAAAATCAAGCAATACCAAACACCCCAAAATATCTACAGACAGCTACCCTCCAAACCACAACCCCCAGTCCCCAAGAAATCCGACGACGCCGGAATTCCTCTAAATCTCGCCGGGTGAACAGTGAATGGTGGGGTTAGGGTTTCAGGTGAACACTCAGGGCCTCTAGCACAACACTGCTACATTGCTATATTTTACAGTAACAATTCGTGGTGATAGCAGATTACAGTGACCCCAAAATAACACTAAAATTACGATATTACACAAAAACTACATTTTTAGTGTTCTAAACAGCAACTACTAGGCAACACAACATTATAAATACCTAATTAACAGTTAGGGATCACTACCTTTCCACACTTGCTCAAAAATCCTAGCTTTGCATGCTCCAAGTCATCTTTAGTGGCTTAACTAGGCTTGTGAAGGGTTTAGATGAAGTTTTGTGGTGATTTTTCTTGGTTTAGTGATAAAATGGTTAGGGTTTTCAGTTGAGGGGAGAGGAGATGAAGAATAATTCAGAATGAGAGAGTGAGGTGAGAATGAGGGAGTGTATGAGTGAGGGATAAGGGAAATGAGGGTGTGAGGTTAGAGAATGAACCTTGCCCCCCTTTTTCTCTCCTCATTAAACGCTCTCTATGCTCGTCATGCCTCATCATTTCCATTGTCAACCCTCTCTCTCTCTTAAGTCAACCTAATTCAAACCCTTTATTATAAAAACTAAATAATTAAATAAATATATACAACTTAATGGAATGAGGGTTAATGTGTCATGGCTACTTAAGCATGGTTAACACTAATTAACCCTAGGTTTACATGTACAAGTGTGTGCAAACCAAAATAAATAATAATAAAATATTAATTAATTTTTATAAAATATGTGAAAACTATTTTAGTTAACTTTTTACTAAAACCCGCATTATCGCTTAATTAACACTAGTTGCATTCTAAGGTGTTATATATACCCAACTAAAACTTGCTTCCATAACTCTTTAAAGCCGTGGTAGGGTAGTAATTTAAGTATAGTAGAAACACACTCGGGACGAATAACGATGTTAGGTCTAAAAACTAATCTGTACCTATATCACAAGAGAACTGCTATCTGACGATATGTATATTACCATCCAAAAGTTCTCGGCGAGTCCGTCCAGTATAATTCATAACCTAATGTGCACCTGTATACAATCTTTGGTGCTGGACACCAATGGTCATGGGACATGTCACCTTCCTTCATGGGAATATGAAACGTATACACTAGTCTACTTCGGAGTATCGATACCCTGTCTCGAAACTCCAACGACTAGGGACAATTTAAGGATTTGCTTATAGATTACCCAGACCTCACGAGTATGATCATCATCACAACTCTAATAGTCAAGCAAAGATCCTACGGGCTTTACCAACATGTATTCGAGATACGTAGTATAAATAGAACATATATACATATTGAGATAAAGACAAATCAGATAGTATACTATCATATCAAGCAAGATTGTCCTGTACATATATACCTCAAGTATCCATATGTAATATACAATCCTGTATTATACAATAATGGCCTCTAGGGTATATACATCCAACAAAGCCCGCCAAGAATGCCGTTACCATCATGTGATCATAATATACCTTCCATTTCTTCTGTGGGTCATCAATAGGGTAGATGGACAGAAGTTCAGCCTCTAGAGCCTTGATCTCACTATAATATGAGGAAACTGACTTGTTTCCTCTCTTCATCTTATATAGGGCTTTCCATATATCAAAGGCCCTACTTGAATTAAATTTTTCTCAAACATTTTTGTAAGATAACTCTATATGGCATAGGCACTCAAGTACTTGTATACCTATTGCGCCATCTCTTTCTCCATCGCTTCGGTCATCAGCCTCTGCAACATAGCATCTTGTGAGCCCCATTCTTCTGATGGGTTGCTGGGTGGTGGTTCAGTCAAGTACTTCATCAACTTCCATTCCTCGGCAAACAATTCAACACATTGTTTCTATCTCGAATAATTATCGTTGCTAAGTCGAGTCCGAATGATAAAATTAGGATTTGAGGGATTGGAGTTCACCTCAACACGCTCCTCCTTCGGAACATCCTCCATGACTACTAAAAGGTATCAACCAATCCATCGACAACCAAACAACTTCTCGGATCCGTACTTAACAATAGATACTCAATCATACAAAATTAATGGGATTTTAAGTCAATAACCCATATGATTATCTTGAAAAAATTTACCAATTAACATTTACTGACGGGCGGCGGTTGCGGATGGCAACTGCGAAAACGGACAGCAACCGTGGGTGGTTACCGCGAGAATGGGGTGACGATGACTGGGCCGAGTGGCGATGGTGGTTTCGGGCTGTGGCGATGGCGGCGATGGTCTTGGGCAAAGCAGCGGCAGAGTGGTAGAGGCGGTGGTCACGGGCAGAGGCGGCGGCGGCAGATTGGCAGCAGCGTCAGTGATGTCGGGGAGAGTGGCAGTGGAGAGAGGGAGAGAGGAGAGAGGATTAGTTTAGGTTTAGGGTTAGATTTTTGCCATGGCTCTGATTCCATGAGGGAATTAGAGTGGAGGATTTGAGATAATTGTTTCGGTTAAGGAGAGTGCTTCCCCACCCTTCTTTATTTATTATAGCATGGTGGATACAAATAGGAATGGTATAAAAAGAAAAATAACAATATTCCCAATATACTAATATTTCTTTCCCAAATACACGTATTACTATTTCCTCTTTTATTCAATTACCCAAATTACTATTTATCTAAATTACTCGGTTGATTTCTAACACTGGGTTGAATTCAAAAAAAAAAAAAAAATGTTTGAGCTTCATACGTTGTTGTAATGTTTTTCTTAGAAATTCCATAAAAACAGGCAAGGTTTTGAAGAAATGATAAGAAATTGATTCTAAGCAGAATGTGTAATTTGCTGCCACATGAGAAACAAATGATGGAAACACTGTTGTTTCTAATTTATAACTGAACCATATTTAAATTAGAGATGTACAGAGCATATGCCAATTTGCCAACTACTAGGATTTGTTACATTTTGGGTAAATTACACTAAAATGCCATGAACTTTCACTGTTTGAGTTAAATATCATGCACTTTATAAATTACATTTAAACACCATGAACCATCCCTCCTTGTTGCATGAGAATACCATGCATCTTTTATTCTATCAATATAGCATCAATTAATTCATCTCAAGTCCTTCTTCATGAACCGATCTCTCTCATTTCCTTCTTTTTATTCTTCTATTTCCATATCATAAAAGATATTACAAGGTTAAACTGTGAATATATTGGTCTCCTAGCAGCCACCCGACTTTTACAATAACCTTTTTTTAAAACAAATAACAGACGTAGGTATTTCCGTGCAGCAACTGAAAATAATTCATGCTATTTAGATGACATTTGTATAATCTCATGGTATTTTTGTGTAATTTACCCTCGAATTTTTTTTCTCTTTTTTCCTTAAGAGATAAAGTTGAAAACTCTGGCCCAACCCAAATAAAACCCTCATTGCTAAATGGATGTAGCCCATATCCAATGCGACCCGAATCCTATCCCTCTCCTCTAAACCCACAACCCTCAGCCTCTCGCAGCCCAAGCATCAGCGATGAAGTTCAGCGACTCTCCGATCATCGAGCTCCCCATCGGCGGCGGTGGCGCCGCCTCGACCACCCTCACGTTCCAGCAAGACAACGGCTCGATGCACGTGGGCACCTCTGTGTGGCCCTGCTCCCTCGTCCTCGTTAAGTTCATCGACCGCCTCCTCCTCAACTCCTCCAACCCTAACCCTAACCCTAGCCCTAGCTACGCCTCCCTCCTCCATAACTTCACCTCGAAGCGCGCCATCGAGCTGGGATGCGGGTGCGGCCCCGCCGGCCTCGGCCTCATCGTCCTCGGCCTCCACGACCTCCTCCTCACCGACATCGCCCCCGTCCTCCCCGCCCTCCGCCGCAACATCAAGCGCAACCGCTCCCTGCTCCCAAGATCCCCCAAATTCCTGCAGCTCTACTGGAACAACCCCGAACAGATCAGATCGGTGAACCCGCCCTTCGATCTAGTGGTCGCGGCGGATGTCGTCTACATGGAGGACTCGGCGGCGTGGCTCGTGGATGCGATGGAGGCTCTAGTGGGGGAGGATGGGGTTGTGCTGCTGGGGTATCAGCTGAGATCGCCGGAGGCGGATACGGTGTTCTGGGAGAAGGTGGGGAGGGTGTTTGGCGTGGTCGAGAAGGTGCCCAAGGAGGATTTGCATCCGGAGTACGCTTACGAGGAGGCGGACGTCTATATCTTGAAGAAGAGGAAGTAGGCAGATGTGGAGATTGACGATGATAAATGTGAGTCTTATATAATTTTATCAATTCTTATATAATTTTATCAATATGTTATTGCATATTATTCATTCTATGTCTTGCTACATAAATTGTCTTCTACATTTTTGTATGTTTATGCTACATAGGAAACTCGATATCTGCTTTAGGAGATTAGTGAAAATTGGCTTGAGGGTTTGTTGCATGTCATCATTGCTTATGTAATTATAGAAGGGAATAGATCATGTGGGTTTTATAGTGATGAAGGGACTAGTGCCTTTTGATAAGCTACGCGTCGTTTTAGAAATACCAATTAAACCTGGAATTTATAAGATGATGAATCTTGAATTGAAATGTTTATGGTTTTGTCGAATTTCGAAGACCCCGACTACTAAAAACACGGGCAAACAAATCAGTATGAACTATGAAGGCTTTGCTCTTAATTGTTGAGAAAAAGAAGGTTATTGGCAACAGAGCAGCGTAGTTATAGGATATTAATGTTGAATGGTTTTGACTCTGGTGCATGGGCCTTATCGCCGTCCTTTCTTTTCATGTAATGGGAAGAATGACCCCCTGTTCACTCATAAAGATACCAAAGCACTTTTAGAATCATATGGAAAAATGCATAACAAAAGCATAAACGGTGGAGACACGTAGATATTTAGAGTTTAATAGAAAAGAAAATAGTAAATAAAGATTATTTTGATAATTGAATGGAAAGTAAACGGACATGGACATTATGAGGTGTTAACGGTCACCATTAGTTGACAATATACATAAGGTGCGGAGCGAAAGATACATATTTGAAGCCATATCGTACTCTTGGGATTCGCTGGGGTTTCAAACTCCTTATCTTTGGTTTTAGCCCCTTTCCCCTCAGCGAAGGAGAATTTCAGTTAATCGCTTAAACTTGCATCGCGCTGTACCAAGAGTCTCAACTAATTGAACCGACGAATTTCTGCTTTGACCAATGCCCCACCTAGCTGAAAGGCTGGTTAGAGACCTCTTTCTTTTCGTTTGTCACTTCGACCTATTAGGAGAGGCTCATAAGCCCCAGAACACCCCGGTCCGGATTACTAGCCCTCGTTGATAGTTCTTCTATAGATGATTTCAATTAGAATTGGAAAGAACAGCAAAGCATGCTACAGATGATTTCAATTAGAATTGGAAAGAACGGTGCAAACTTCATTGCTTCAGGATCAGCGCGGAACAGGAAAGGAAAGGAAAGAACAATTAGGCTTAATTTTAAAAAACTCCTTTATAGTTTCAGCATTTTCCACAAAACTACCCTATGGTTTGAAAAATACATAAAACTACTCATTTTAATGGTGCCACGTCAGCCCTAACCCACCATATCATCTTAATTGTCATGCCATTATTGATTCCCAAAACACCCGTAATCAACCCTAACCTTAATTCTAACCCAAGCACAACATCCTCCCTCCACCACCCAACCATTGTCGTTGCCACCTCTGCCTCCGGCGTCGCCCGTCGCCGGCGAACCCCCTATCCCCACCACCATCTTCTTTTTTGACAAAGTTATTTTTAAAATAGAGCAGAGTTTAAAATTAGAGAAGAGTTGGAGGAGCGATGAGCTTTTTACACATAAGCTTTTAATGATAAATGGGTTCTAACAATAAGACCCAAGTTTTGTTGAGGTGTGACCCTTTTTATATTTTATACCTATGTGTTTCTTTTGTTGTTCCAATGTGGGACTATCTTTAAAGTCTCATCATTTGGTTTTTTTACTTTCAACACTCCCTCTCAACATGCAACCGTCACTTTTTTATTTGGTGTGGATGTCACGTGGAAAGTATAACAATTGGTAGTATTGTCGAGTCGAGTTTGGATCGAGTCATTTGCTCTGATATCATGCCAAAGTTATTTTTAAAGTAGAATGGAGTTTAAAGTTAGAGAAGAGTTGGATGAGTGATGGGCTTTTTACATATGGGCTTTTAATGATAAGTGGGGCCCAACAATAAGACTCGAGTCTTGTCGAGGTGTGACCCATTTTATATTTTATACTCATGTATGTCTTTTGTTGTTTCCAATGTGATTATTTTTAAAATCCTATCATTTGGTTTTTTACTTTCAACATTCTTTTTCCTCGAAACCGCCACCACCACCTTCTTCCTCCCTTCAAATTCACCATCTCCATCCTCCATCTTCTTCTTCCTCCATGAAACCGCCACCACCACCTTCTTTCTCCCCAAATTCTCACCATCACCACCTTCTTCTTCCTTCTAGACCATCACCACGTTCTTCCTCTAAATCCCCACCATCATCACCATCATCTTCTTCCTCCTTCAAATTCTCACCACCACAACCATCTTTCTCCTCCTAAACCACCATCACTTTCTTCCTCCAAATCTCTATTACCATCATCTTCTTCTTTCTTCAAATCCCTACCACCCCCACTGCCTTCATCATCCTCCTCCAAATTCCCATGCTTACCTTCTTCCTCCAAATCCCCACCAACCACCATCTTCTTTCTCCTCCAAATTACCACTACCATCATCACCACATTCCGAATCACCACCACCGCCGCCGCCATCCTCCTTCAAATTCCAACCACCACCACCATCCTCTTCTACCTCCTCCTTCACCGCCGGCCGCCCCATCACCACCGCCTCGCCGCCGGCCGCTCTCGCCATTGCCTCATCGTTTCTGGCCCATCCCATTAATTATTAATTATCTAATTATCAATTATAATTACTATAATTATTAATAATTTAATTAATAAATATTTAAGTTAATTAATTATATTTAGTAAATGGGCAAAATGGTCATAACTAACTACTATTGACATTGATTGTCATTGATCGTTAAAATGAGTAGTTTTTGTAGATTTGAAACTATAGGGTTGGTTTTGTGGAAAACGAGGAAACTATTGGGGAATTTCTTAAAATTAAACCGAACAATTTTTAATTGTATGACGCATCCTACCTTATACCGATATTAACAACGATTGGGCATGTCTGTAAAGACATCATTGTTGTCACTGATTGCCTACCCATCAACAATAAATTTTGCTGCATCAGCAGTAGCAGTTCAAATGGTTGCTGACAATTTAAATTAGTTGATATTTTTGCCAATTCAATTTGTGTCCTGTCAGAATAAATCATCTTAGATATTCATTCTACCATTTCATCTATACGGTCATAAAAGCAAACAAAGAAAAAGCATTCGCCTTTTTTCCCAACATCATCCATATAACGACAAGTATGAGTCAGTTTTTTTCTTTTCTGCCCTGATAAGGGTAGTCTTCTCTGTTAATCTGACATTTTCCAGCATCAGTCATGCGAGCCATAGTCAACATTACAAACATGTCATTTCTATCTTGAATTTCTGACTATGTGCTAATGTGCAGATTCCAATTTATCTTAGCAGATTGCAAACTCGCTAAATAGAATAGTTAAGATTACAAGTAGAGCAAACAGTCGAGATGTGAAGTTTAAGAAGCATGAATGTGAACCCCTAGTATAATATCATGGATAGACTTCAATGACTGAATGCAAACCCAAAGATGGTGTGAACTTGTAGTGCTTAAATCCCGCATCAGTGAACAAATTCTTCCATCCTTTCTCACTTCTCTCTACTCCCCCACTTAGCACCATCATTTGCATATCAAAGTAATGCTGAGCCTCGCGTGATTTCTCATGACATTTGTTTGATTCAATAACCATATCAATGATTATGATCTTACCCCCATCTCTAGGAATTGCCTCCTTGCATCGTTTTAGTATCTTCATGCACTCTTCATCATTCCAGTCATGACAGATCCACCGAATCCCATATTAAAATTTTTGAATATGTTATTTTTCTGTTTGGAAAAAAGAATAATTGGGTTGTATTTTGATTTTGCACTTAAAGTTTAGCATCGCAAAAATCCGGCAGCTAACCATATAGATTTATTCGAACTAATAATTATCGGCACCAAATAATTAGTAAAGGAGAGTGCTATATTTAGGTTCTAATTTCTTATCATTAGGATTTCATCATGAAATTAATTCTACATTAATTTTTATTGTTGATGAGGAGATTAATTGAGGTATATATGTTTTGTGCCATTCTTTGTATATATCCCAATAAAAAGATCATATCCCATTCTGTAAGAGACAAGAAAAAGAAAAGTAGTCTATAATCTAAATCTGCCAGCTCTCTCCATTTTCTTCCTTTTTCTTTGAAATATATTTTAATTCTCTCTTATACATGATGGTCACTTGAAAGTTAAAACATTCATCTAGGCATTAGTTTTAGTCCCTTGTGCATAGCTAATATCTGATTTTGCCATTTTTTCCATCGTCGGGGAGTCGACAACCTTGGCAGCTTAAATAGTACTTC
Source organism: Agapanthus africanus (assembly GCA_030015575.1). Taxonomy (NCBI): domain Eukaryota; kingdom Viridiplantae; phylum Streptophyta; class Magnoliopsida; order Asparagales; family Amaryllidaceae; genus Agapanthus; species Agapanthus africanus. The sequence continues at coordinate 296,035,821 of JASDDO010000006.1, read as the reverse complement.
TCTGCCTTTCTACGAGAGGAAGCTACCATATTGAACCTCTAATTCCAGAATTTCATACTCTATCTTCAGCTAAACATTATTTATCTTGTGTTCAGTTTTATGTCAATTTTCATTGATATCGATTTTCTTTACTTTTCCCAAATGTCATCTACATACCTTAAAAAGTACAGAATCAGCAGGGGGAATGTACTCAAACATATCACCAACAACAAAGTCCACACCTCCTTTTGTATTTATCCCATCGACAACCCGAGGCAGCTCAAGCATGCTACACTGTATATCTGGAAACTCCTTCAAAATCGCCATAGCAGCCAAGCCAGTTCCTCCCCCAACATCCACCAAAGAATTAACCCCCTTAAACACTTCCCTACACTCCTTGAGCAAAAAGTTCAACTTGGAATCATCTTCCATTCCTTCACTAAACATCTTGCTGAATTTAGGGTTTCTTCATGTCATCTCCCAAACGTCGAAACCGTTAGAAGTAGAGAAAGGTGTGGGCTTAGGACTGTCATCGCTTTTGAACCAGGTGCTCATGGATTCAAAGGGGTTCACTAGGACTCTGGATGGAGCACGGTTAGTATGAATTTAGATAGGTCCATGAGGAGATTAGAGAGTGGAGTTAGTGAGTACATGTCTTCGTTGTCGTCATCAGGACCATTGCTTCGGGCAAAAAAACCTAACAGATTAAAATTGAACCTGGATTTATAGTGTTAGCTCACAGCCTACTGGTTAGCACCAAGTTTAAGAAGATATATGATTCAATAAGATTATTTTTAAATTAAGTTTTTTTTGTATATACATAATGTTTTCTGTATATACATTAGTATTTTCATGTTTCTATATAGCCCTATATGTATGCTCACATGAAATTTCTTTGCTCAAAACTTATTTTGAAAAACTCCTTTTACGTTATCTTTGCTCAAAACTTGCTTGTCAAGGGTTGCAATTATAGGCTTTATTTTTATGTTCAATATTAAAGGGAACAATGAACATTATTTTGCTATTTGTTGTATAATTTCATTAAAAACTTTGTATTTATAATGTGAATCTTTTTTGTGGGCATTGCCAAGTTTTTCTCTGAATAAATCATCTTTTTTGTTTTACTGAATTAGAACTTAGGTTACGAATTTTTGAAGGGTGGATGTTAATTAAGTAGGGTGAAGTGTTAAATAAAAGCATGTATTTAATTTAGCAAGAAAGATTAAATAAAAAAGCAACAAATAAACAAATCAAATCGAATTTTAAATAAGCTAATATCGTGTATATAGGCACCCGCATTAATGGAACTGTAGTAATATTAAATTGTACATAGAATATGAGGACTTTCAAAGTGGATATCCATAAATAAGAAAGATATTACGAAGTATGCATAAAAAGCGTGTACTCCAACGAGCATGTGTATCGCTAAATGTTAATTCAGTTTGCTTGATTAAATTACCTGAATGGGTCAACATGCGCATGAGGCAACGTAGGTGAGGTCATTTAATCAGTGGAATAGAGATAGCGGAGATAAGCTCAGAGAGAGTGATGGGCTTGCCATGGCTATGAATAGCCTCAGGGATTTTGAGTTCTACAGCACATTTAAAAGACATGGAGTCGGCGTGATTAAAGATGTGGCTCCATAGAATTGTTTGAGCTTGCATTAGCTCATCGCCGCCGCCGCCGTCTTCTCCTGTGAGCTCCGTTGTAGAGGCAGTTTCTATGATGAGTGCTTCTCTCTGAGGCTGTGCATTCATATGAAGAATTCCATGCGGATCGCAAGATAGGTGATTGTTGATCATATATTATCTCCATCATTCTATGAACACAAATAGTAGTTTCAAATGAGTTTCTTTATGTCACAGCCTTATGTCTATTTAAGGCACTTCACTGAGAATCAGAAAGGTAGAAGATTTTTAATACATCATCTTTGTCATGCTAGAGAAGGTAGCATGCCTTTTTTTTATAGAATCTCTGACCACCCTATGTTTTTGTTGAGGTTTGAGATATATAATGGGTGGATTGAGAATAATTTTTGTGAGTCAAAACCTGACTTTATTCGCTCTTTGCAAAATACGAATTCAGCTGAATTTAAAAATGGGTGGTTTCAATACTATCATAAAGTCTCTATCGTGCCACAACTCCTAGTTTACTGTTCAATCTCCGCCATGACTTTGAAGTTGTGGTGTATAATGGATATTAAGATGTCCAATTTATGGGTGGTTGAGATTGCCTCTGCCTTGACTTTTTTTGTGGATGGGCAGAGTTAGTGACCATACTAGTCTGTCTCAAAGGTAAAGGCTTGTGTCACAGCAGTAAAAACCATTTTTTGCTAATGGATACAAAATATTAACTCTCTGTTCCAATCTACCATGTATTCTCTCATTATTTGTCATATTTTGCAACAAAATTTAGCTTTTATACAATACGGCACAAAAATTGTACTAAAACAGCTCTATAGAGTATGGACTTTTTCTTGAGTCACATAGTCGATCCATTCAGTAATCATCCAGTCATCCTATCTTGAAATGGGGTTGTTTTTTTTATTTTTTATGAACCTGAGTCTGGTTAATTTTACTGTTCTTAAATGAGTATTTATGGTTTTAAAAATGCCATACCTTGTTATTTTCATGTTATGTCTTGTTTGTACATTGTTTATCTTCTTGCATATCATTTTCTACTTGGAAAATAAGAATTTCGGTATGATGTTGTGATATTGATTTAGTTGTGAAAATTAGCTGCAGGTTTGTTGCCCTCTCAATGGAGGCTACCTTGTTGTAAGCTGCCTTTTGTCAATACCGTTTTCTTTGCATGTGCGATGCATGTGGAGAAAGATAATATTCTTATATAACATTATGTGTGTGAGTGTGTGAAAGGGAGAGTTGTTTTTTTGGGGTGTTGGGGTGTGTGTGTGTGTGTGTGTGTGTGTTTGGGGGGGGGGGGGATGAGGAATAGGATGATTTAAATTTTAAAATTCTAATTTTAAATTTTAAACAGGAAGAATAAAAGCGTGGATTGATATTGTTAGGAAAAAAATTGATAGTGTGGATTGCTTTGAAGGGGGACATTTGAATTTTTGAACAGTTGATGATGTTGGAAGCTTGAAATGAGAGAGTTCATTGTGGATTTTTCTCAATATTTGAATTCGATTTCTTTAAAAAAATGGCCATTAATTGAGGCATTAGCTGCATTCTTGAATCTTGGAGTTTACATTCTAATAAAAAGATGTTGAGAGCAATCGGCCCGTCTTTTAATAATAGTGCAGTTCAATTTATTTTCACACAATTTACGTTAATTGATATTTTTGCCTATTCAATACATGCCAGTGTCATAAAATTCATCTTATTTATCTATTCTACCATTACATTCATTATCTCCATTATTCCTATTTCCGGACATCATTTGACATCATTTAGGCGAACAAATAGTCGACATTCCTATGAACACATCTCTACCTTGAAAAAACATATCAGAAGCCAAACAATATCTTAGTAGAACAATCAAGGATTACAAGTAGAAATATAGCTGCGATGTATAATGTAACAAGCATGAGTGTGAACCACTGCTCTGAGATCATGGATATACTTCAATGACTGAACGCACACCGAGAGCTGGTGTGATCTTGTAGTGCTTAAACTCGGCATCATCGAACAGCTTGCTCCATTCTTTCTCGCTTCGCTCTGCTCCCCCACATATTACCATCATCATCATATCAAAGTAAAGCTGAGCCTCCGTTGATTTCTCATAACAATTGTTTGATCCAACAACCATGTCAATGATTATGACCTTACCCCCATCTTTAGGAATTGCCTCCTTGCATCGTTTTAGTATCTTCACGCATTCTTTATCACCCCAGTCATGGAAGATCCACTGCATCCATCCATCCAATATTTAGATTTTCAAATATGTTAGATTTTTTCTATTTGAAGGAAAAAAAATTAATTCTTACTCTGTTTCCTTCTTTTATAACTCTTTTTGAGCATTATCTATATCGATTTTCTTTACTTCTCTCAAACGAAATCGACATACCTTAATAAGTACAGCGTCGGCTGGAGGAATGTAATCAAACATGTCGCCAGCAATGAAATCCACTCCTCCTTTCTCTTGTACAGCATTAACAACCTGAGGCAAATCCAAAACGCTATACTTAATATCAGGAAACTCCTTGGAAATCGTCATAGCAGTTGAGCCAGTTCCTCCACCAACATCCACCAAAGAGTTTACTTCTTCAAACACATGCCTGCATTCCTTAAGCAAAAAGTTGATCACAAACTTCGTATCGCTTGCCATGCCTTCATTAAACACCTTGTTGAATCTAGGGTTTCTTTGTGTCATCTCCCATATGCCGAAACCATTTAAAGTAGAGAAGGGTGTGGGCTCATCAGTGGTGCCGCTTTTAAACCAAGTGCTCATTGACTGAAAGGGATTCATGAGGACTGGGTGGAGCCTGGCTAGTAAGAAATTAGATAGGGTTAGGTCTTTGTTTTCGACGAGGAGAGTAGAGACGGGAGTGAGTGAGTATGCATCTTCATCGTTTCCATCAACACTCTTGCTTTGGGCAAAAATACCTGATAAATGTCAAATTTATTTGATATAAATTGCTAGCATAGAGTTTAATAGTTTAACTTAGCATTAAGTATAAAAAAAAGTCATGTATTTCAATGTCATCATTTCAAAGTTTAAGTACTTTTCTCCTTTGTTATTTAAAACATATTAAAATCCTTTCATGTTTATTCATAGCCCTTCGAATAGTTGATAGTTATGTCTACTTTCTTGAAATTTTAAATATGTATTGGAAAATTGATCAGTGTTTGATACTTGACTTTCAACGGTAACAACGATAATTTTTTCTATTTAAGGGATCAATTAATATTATTTTGTTATTTGTTGCAACTTCTTATCATTTTTTCCCGACATATATTATGAATCTTTTTTTCTTGGCAGCACCAAACTTTGTCATCTTTTTCGTTTTACTAGAGTAGTACCCATGAAATTTTGTCACATCTAAGAAAACATGCTTTAATTTAGTAAGAAAATCGTAAGATTAAATTAAAAATTACAAAATAAACATCTTAGGTTGAGTCTTAAATAAGTCAATATCTTTTACTTATGAAATGAAGATTAATTACATAGAAGATATCAAGGGGTTTAAAGATATAGGAAGAACTCAAAGTGGCATACATGGATATAAAAGATTTTAGGAAGTATGCATGAAAAGCTTGAACTCCAACTAACTATATAAGTTTTTGGGTAAACTGGTTCTTGACGATATACACCTGAATGTGTCAGCATGCGCATAAGGCGGCGTAGGTGATGTTCTTTACTCGGCGAGATATCGGTAGCAGAAATAAGCTCGGAGAGAGCGATGGGCTTTCCATGGCTATGTATAGCCTCTGGGATTCCAAGTTCTACAGCACATTTGAGAGACATGGAGTCGATGTGCTTAAAGATGTGGCTCCATAGGATTGTTTGAGCTTGCTTCAGCTCATCGCTGCTCCTTCCCTCAGTGAGCTCCATTGCAAAATGTTAGTTTTGTCTAGATTTTTTTCTTCAGTCTAGTTTGTATCATGAGTATGAGATCTCCGGTCTCTGGGCCTGCATATTTATATTAGGAATTTAACTTCCATGTGGATCACGAAGGTGGGGGATTTAATTATGTAGTCCCCATCATGCTACCACTACTAAAATAGAGGGTTGCGCCTACGGATAACGACATCCGTAAGGGCAATTTTAGTTTGGCCCTACGGATTATGTCCGTAGGGTCAAAAGGTTGCCCCTACGGTCCTCACATATTAATTTAAAAATATTAAATCTTAAATTGTTGTTTGTCCCTACGGAGCCGCAAACCAAGAACCTACGGACTTATCCGTAGGGGCAACTAAATAGAGATTTAATTAAAAAGGCACGGATCGATCCCTACGCTGAATACCTAAAAATTATTATCTCCTGCGCGCGCGCGAACCAAATCCCAAACTCTCGTTCCCGCCGATCGATTGTCGTTCTCGTCGTCGCCAGCACCGGCCGATTCGTTGTAGCCACCGCCGGCTCATCTCCGTTTTCATCGTCGCCTTCGATCGATTGTCGCCTTCGATCAGGTAATGAAATCTTCAATTACTCAAATTTTTGATTGTTTTAGGGCTATGGTTCATTGTTTGGGTACCGATGAGACATCGGTTGGGGTTAGCGTTTGGGTTGGGGCTCGGGCTCGGGCTCGGGCTGGGGTTCGGCAGGGGGTTGCGGTTAGGGTTCGGCTGGGGCTGGGGTTAGGGTTAGGGTTATGGTTGGGGTTTAGCTGGGGCTGGGGTTAGGGTTAGGTTGGGGCGGGGCGGGGCGGGGGCTGGGGTTGGGGAAGAATTCGTGGAGTCATGAGGAATTAATGTAGTCTCTGACGATGTTGCCCCAATTTCCATGGAGACATGAGGAGACATGGGAAGAATTCGTGTTTTTCGTGTTGTAGATATAGAATCAAGTAGCTAGCTATAGATTGATTGCCCAAAAATTATAATTGTATGCATTCATGTGGTGGTTGTAGTTTGTGGCCAAATAAATCTTTGCATGCTGCCATTGGCAAGTCTTTGTCCAACCAAAACATGATTCAACATACTGAGCTTGTGGTACCAGACCATTCATAATGCAAAAAAAAGACACATTTCTGATTTGAAGAAAAGGAAAGGCAAGATAGGGATTTAGTTATGGATTTTACTTGGACGCCTCCTCTTTTAATACATGTCTTATCTTTACAAGAATATCGTGTCACATATTCGGTTTTAGCATCTGTACGCAACTGCTTTGATTATCATCGTGTTATTAACATCTTGAACTTCTATCCTTTTTCTAATATGTTTCATAGTTAATATAATAATCCTTTGTCTATATTTGTTGACAGTGGCCTTTCTTTTGGATGAACATGTTTTTTGATGCATGTTTCAGTCATGTAAATTCATATGTTGCGTATAACGCTTTATGATATCAGTATCCTACTTTTGTAGTTTTAATTGTTGATTATTATAGATGAATGCCATTGCAATAATAGTTTTTGGTAGATGAATGCCATTGCAATATAGGATGATCAGTTCTATCAATCTTGATCTCAATGGTTTAAAATCATGTTACACATACAACACGAATGCACAACAAACGTATCATTAGAGAGTGATTCGAGATGTTCAAGTTAAAATCAATATATGATACTCGATGATAATATGAAACCTTCATATTCTCATCGATACTCATATATGAAACTAAAAGCGCCACTTAGTCCCTGTCTATCGGTTAACATACGTACGATGTTCGTCGTGACATAGAACTATACGAAAATTGTTAAATATCAGACGGTATAGCTCGATACTAACAACCGTCGTATAGTCTATATATGCGACGAGAAGATTCAATCGTATGGTAACCGATAGATTTGTCCCGTGTGGACAACTTAGGAATGTATAAAGCAAACACCTTCATTCACTTGTGTTTTCATCCGTTTTGAGATATTTCGTCGGTACCTTTCCGCTGGTTCTCCGTGTACAAAGATAGATTAGATCATTTCAACGTTGTTTCACAGCTTTGAAATGATTATCTATTCTATTACAGTGTACTCGGAGAACAGCGGGGAGGTGCTGCCGAAATTTACTCGAAACGGTTGAAAGCACAAGTGATGTGTGTTCGCTCTATACATTCTTAATGGGATAGAAGCCTTACCCCCGACAGCCGGAACACACACATACAACAAGAATACACAACAAACACATAATTAGAGAGTGATTCGAGATGTTCAAGTTAAAACCAATATATGATACTCGATGATAATATGAAACCTTTATATTCTCATTGATACTCATATATGAAACTAAAAACGCCACTTAGTCCCCGTCTATCGGTTAACATACGTGCGATATTCGTCGTGACATAGAACTATACGAAGGTTGTTAAATATCGGACGATATAGCTCGATACTAACAACAGTCGTATAGTCTATGCGACGAGAAAATTCAATCGTATGGTAACCGATAGATTTGTCCCGTGTGGACAAGTTAAGAATGTATAAAGCAAACACCTTCATTCACTTGTGTTTTCATCCGTTTCGAGATATTTCGTCGGTACCTTTCTGCTGGTTCTCCGTGTACAAAGATAGATTAGATGTTCATTTCAACGTTGTTTCACAGCTTTGAAATGATTATCTATTTTATTACAGTGTACTCGGAGAACAGCGGGGAGGTGCTGCCGAAATTTACTCGAAACGGTTGAAAGCACAAATGATGGGTGTTCGCTCTATACATTCTTAATGGGATAGAAGCCTTACCCTCGACAGCCGGAACACACACATACAACAAGAATACACAACAAACGAAAAATTGAATTTTGATTGCCACATGGCAAGAGAAAACTTTTGTGACACTGTGTACCCAATTTTCCCACACCCCCCTTCACACATGAAGGTTGGCAGAAGATGTTTTTCTGGTAACATCTTCAGTATCATCGAGACTTAATTGCATTTGAAAGGAGAATATATATTCTTTCAACTTAAATTTATATTATATTCATCTTGTTTATTGATTTCTTTTCTATGTTGCAGGTATGTATCTCAATCTCAAGTCTAATGCATCTTAGTTCTTTAATGCTCAATTCTCAAAGGAGCTTAGTTCTCCATAGGAGCTTAGTTCTCCAGGTATAAACCGAAATATTCTGATAAGAAGCCTGATATACCTGTCAAGATAGCACGATACTTTCCCATAACACAGAGGCTACAGAGGCTATCCAGGTGCAAGAAAACAGCCGAGGCAATGATTTGGCATCACCGTGCTCCTCCAAGTGAAGATGGAAAAATAAGCCATCCAAGGGATTCACCGGTATGGAAGGATTTCGATAGGAGGCATGCAATATTCAGTAGCGATCCTCGCAATGTCCGGCTCGGACTGGCTACTGATGGCTTCTGCCCATTCAACTATATGGCTGGAAGTCACAGCACATGGCCCGTTGTAATAATAATTTATAATCTGTCGTCTTGGTTGGCTACGGTCCAATCATACTTTATGATGCCTCTTCTTATCGACGGACCAAACTCACCGGGGAACAATATCGACGCCTATCTCCGACCTCTGATCGAGGAGTTGAAATCTTTGTTCATTGATGGTGTAGAGACATATGATGCAAACACAAATACAATCTTCATACTGCGTGCGGCTTTAATGTGGATCATTAATGACTTTCCTGCGTATGGAATGTTATCAGGTTGATCCGTACATGGTCACAAAGCATGTCCTCATTGCCATGAACACACAACATCAAAATTCTTGAATTTTAGCAGGAAGGTTTGTTATTGCGGCCATCGACGTTTCCTGCCTCCAGACCACCCCTATAGGTTAGACACGGTTCACTTTGATGGTCATCAGGAGCTTCTTGGACCTTCATCCCCATTGTCCGAAGAGGACGTGACTGCTAAATGGGATGGTTACAATAATGTGACCTTCGGGATGGATCCGACGAAACAGGTCAAACCACCATTTTGGAACAAGTTAAGCATTTTCTTCGAGCTTCCGTACTGGTCAACAAATTTAGTGCGTCATTGTCTGGACGTCATGCATATAGAGAAGGGAGTATCAAAGCACATACTTAACTTGCTTCTTTGTAAAGACGGGAAATCGAAAGACAACCTGAATGCTCGGATGGATCTACAAGAGTGGGGAATAAGAAGTGAATTGCATTTTAGACCGGTAGCGGGTAAACCGGGAAAGTTTGTACTTCCCAATGCCGCTTATCATATGTCACAACCGGAGAAGAAAAGATTTCTGCAGGTGTTGCATGATTTGAAAGTTCCCACAGGTTTCTCAGGATCATTCAGCAAGAAAATAAAAATTGTGAAGGGCAAGATCGATGGGCTGAAAAGTCATGATCACCATGTTATCGTGGAGCACCTTCTTCCATTAGCCCTCGGGACTTCTCTCCCCGAATCGGTTGGTCTAGTAATCAACGACCTATGTTTTTTCAGAGAGTTGTGTGCTAAAACACTGGAGGTTGTGATGCTGGATAAACTAGAAAATTTTGTTGGGTTGATACTTTGCAAGTTTGAGCGTATTTTCCCACCGTCATTCTTCGATATCATAATACACTTGACGGTTCATCTTGCAACTGAGGCTAAGTTAGCCGGACCGGTACAATATCGATGGATGTATCCCGTCGAGAGGTACGTGTAAATTTTCGTTTCGCGCAATTTATAAATTTATTGTTGTCCTGTATGCCCGTATTTATTTATTCAACGTATTTTCATTAGGTACCTCTACACTCTTAAGAAATATATACGCAATAAAAATCGACCAGAGGGTTCTATCATGCAAGGTTATCTTCTTGATGAAGCAATCACATTTTGTTCCCGCTATCTGGACGAGAACATTGAGACAAGACTTAACCGGCCTCGAAGAATTCAAGACGGGCCATATGGTAAAGCCGAGTATAAGAGGGTAGACACTATGTTTATCAACAAGATATACCGGTTTATCTTGCTTAATTGCGCATGTCTTGAACAAATTAGAGAGTAAGTTTTTTTTGGATTAATTGTTATATCTGTGTTTGTGTGTATATGAAATGATATAATATTAATGTCACCATTATTTGTCAAAAACAGAATTCATTTTAACGAGGTACGTGAAGGGTATCCTGATTGGAACGAAGAACAATTGGAAAAATATCATCAGGATAATTTTTGTGATTGGGTCACAGATCATGTAAGTTATTCGAATAACATTTTATTGCTATCAGTTTTAATCTAAACTTGTATCGTTGTGTATTTTTTGTAAAATTTGTTTTGTTAGATCCACGATCCGAACTTGTCTGCATCATTTGAGAGTGATTCAAGATGTTTAGCTCAATTTCCTAGTATGGAGGTTGCATATTACAAAGGATTTGGTGTTCTTGGATACAAATTCGAAGTTAAGGACATAGAAACATCTAGAACCACTCAGAATAGTGGGATTGCGACGGTAGGATCGGACGGCGTGATTTATTATGGGTACTTAAATTGTATACTCGGCATCCACTATCCCGAACAATCAGAACCCTTTTATATATTCCAGCGTACTTGGTACGATACGCGAACCGATACGGACAAGTGGAGAAGCAATCTTGGGACTTGGAAAGATGAATATGGATTGACCAGTGTGAACACACTTCGATTTTACGGTCAGGAAGATCCGTTTATCTTTCCGAACCAAGTATTCCAAGTATACTACTCACAGTGTTTGAAGCATCCGGGATGGAGTGTTGTATGCCGATGGAAACCCAGAGATGTATACAATGTCCCAGAATTCGAGGACAGCGATGAGGATGAAGAAGAGAGAAGGCTTAGAGTGCTCCGACCGTCTGTTTCGAAGGACGGGTTGTCTTCGGCTGATCATGAAGTTACGTGGGTTAGAAATGACATCGACGATGAAATCCAAGTAGATATGTATAATACGCCCACGAAATGAAAAAGGTTATCAGTAATGTTATATTATTACTTTACATTTTACGATCTATACATATATAGTCAATTCTTTTAATGATTGTCTAATGCGTCCACGAACCGTTTATCTAGATTTGATGACGATGTCGGGAGCAGCGAGGGGCGGCAGGAGCTCCAGCCGTGACAGAGGCAGAGGCAGAGCGGTTCTGCCGCCCGGAGAGCTCCGTAGGGAGCTTCAGAGGGCTGGTCTTGCACCCAGATCGGAGACCCCTTCGGATGCCTCCTTCCGTGTGGATTTTGCCACACATCCAGGTATACTGCACGCATATCCATTTTGAATGTAATATTACAGATATTCATGCCTGTTTATGTCAAAATTACTTATATTGTCAATGTTTGATTGTCTAGTTGTTGGTGATGCGTCCACATCTGGGACAGAGGCCACTCCCGCTCCTCCAGGTATGTTTATATATCATATAGTGCATGTATATTGATTTAGAATGCTATATCATAAATACACACACATTTCTTTTGCTCTTACTTAGCAATTTTTATTATTGTCTAGCTGTAGGTGGTGACACCACCGCACCTGCGGGTATGTTTATATATCTTATAGTGCATGCATATTGATTTAGAACGTTATATTATTGATCTACACATTCTTTTTGCAATTACTTATATAATCTATTTTTAATTGTCTAATTATAGGTGGTGCGTCCACATCTGATGCAGGGGCCACTCCTGCCACTTCCATACCCTCCGCATCGTCTACAGGTTAGTATGAATAAATATAAAATATTTATTCATTTTACATATGCTCTATAGAATAAATATGAATTTCATGGAAATTTAGCGTCAATATTTATTTTCTAGTTGGAGGGGATGTGTCCGCATCCTGGACCCCGGCTGTTCCTCACCGGAGGAACTATCGTCCCGCTTGTGCTGCTGCCACGGCCTAGGCTCGTGCTTTAGTCATCGGAGGTATATATCACACTTCAATTTTCGTTTAACCTTGATTTCTTAATACAACTTTGCCTTAATATTGATTGTCTTGATATTTCTTGCAGACGCAGGGCCTCTCCATCCCCAGAGGGGGACTCGAGGCCCGAATCAGTCCCATAGGCTGAGGCCTGACAGAGCTAGGGGGGAGGCAGCATTCCCCCTCTTTTTTACCCTTGACTATCGCTATACCGGTTCTCATGTCGAGAGGTTCGGCCGGTATATGGGGGATGAGAGCCGGCTCGTGAAGAATTATCCACTTCACGTTGAGTGGGGCGAGCAGCACCGACGCTCATTCGCCCTCTTTTTTGATCAGGCTCGGGTTCGTATTAATATATATTTTCATTTGATTTATCCAATATATTTATTATTAACATTTGCAATCTAATAACAATGTTTTTTTTGTATTTTCAGTCGGACTACGATTTTCAGCCTGTACCCGACCCTGATCACCCTGGGAGGGTGCTCGACCTTCATGCTCTGTACAATGGCCTGATGAAGAACATGCAGACCAAGGTCCGATACAACAGAAATGAGCTGAAGGCCGACTGCTACTCCCTGTGGATGGCGACCCCCGAGGCAGAGAGTGCGGCTCTTCTATTTATTTCGGCGTTTGCGAGAGTCGACGTAGAAACATGGCCTATATTGTGCGAATATTTCGACTCCCAATGCAAACAGGTATGTATTTTAAATGTAATTCATTGTTTAGGATATAATTTATTTTTTTGTGTAATGTTAATGCGTTGTGCAGAAACAAACCGCTCAGAATACAGAGAACGGGAAGTCGGCGAAGAGGGGTCGCCCCACTTACACAGGTGGCTCGAGGAATATTACTCGAGCCATGAAGTTATCGGTAAATTACAATAGACCGACCTTTGTGATATTTTGCAATATTAAGAGTTATTTTCTAATATATCTAATATTAAGAGTTATTTTCTAATATTGCAGACAGCTCAGACCATGGCGCAAGGTGGCACACCGAGCGTGCTGTCCGCATATCTTGCCGTCCACGGCACCTCGACAGATCCCGCCACGGGCGAGCTTCGATGTCCCGACGTCGCTACCCAGGAGTATTGCGTAAGTGTTAATATTTATTCTACCCATATTTGAAATTTTAGTTTTGGAAGGGTCAAATTTAAATTTTATATTTATACTTTACTGCTTAATGTGGGTGTAGGACCGGGTGGTTGAGCAGGCCGAGGCCTCGGGGATCGATTTTACCGGACAGAGCGATCCGAGGTTGCTGACTCCAGTCCTGGACGCCGCACACGGAGGGCACCACGGAGGTTGGGAGAGAGGCCGGGGATTGGGCCCTAGCAGGGCCTATATGAGGTTGGACTCCACCCCGGCGGTTACTTCCTCCGTCTCCAGTGAGCGACGTGTCCAGCAGGAACTGGAGAGCTTGAGGGCCACCGTTCAGGAGTTGAAGGAGATGCTGGTATGTATACTACTTTATAATAAAATATCATGTCATATTATAGATATCAACATATCCATAATTAGTACGTAGCCTGAGCTTATTTGGTTGTAGACTTAGGTTTGATTAATCATACATACATATCTAATTAAAATAAACTACGGTTTTCCAAACTAGATATCCAAATGGGGTTTCGAAATAACTTGATAATGATACGAATTCGAATAATACACAGTTCTTACACGCTTATTACACACGTTAGGTCCAGACGCGACAGGGCACATCGGCCGAGCCTCCACATGTATCTCCTTCGGCTGCGGCTCCGCAAGCCACTACATCGGCTGCGGTTCCGCAGACAGCTCCTATAGCTCCACCGCCCGCTCAGACTCCCGCAGCCGCGGCTCCGTAAGCCACTACCTCGACGGCGGCTGAGCAGACCACATCGCCAGCTCCACAGCCCGCTCAGACTCCCGCACGCGCCGAATTGCATGGTTTATTGACCGAGGAGCAGGCACACCAGATTCTAGCGTTTATCAGAGGTGGAGCTGGACCGAGCTAGGGTAGCTTTTTGATTCTTATTTTTTAAAACATGTATTTATTTATATGATACATATTGTACTACATTTTGAAACATTTTGGACGATATTGATATTGGTTTATATTTATATAATATTCAGTTTTTTGGTTTCTTCTGTATATTATATGCGTGAGATGTGATTATGAATACTGTGATATATGTTGTGTGATGATTAATTTTTTATTTGATTGATGTATATATTATTGTGCACAGGGCGAGAAAAAATCAGACAGCCCTTTTTAAAAAAAAACAGATAATAGGTACCTACGGATTAATTCGTAGGTACACATGTTGCCCCTACGGATTAAACCGTAGGGGCAAAATATCAGAATAACTGATATTTTCTCCCTTGATCTCAGTATCGGGGGTTGGGAGTGCCCCTACGGATATATCCGTAGGGGCAAACAAAAGCTCCTACGGATATGTACCTACGCATGTATCCGTAGGGGCTATTACTTGGCCCTACGGATTCATCCGAAGGTATAAGGAATATATTTTAAAAAACCGTAAATAAAATAATTTTTTTATATCCGTAGGGGCAAACAAAAGCTCCTACGGATATGTACCTACGCATGTATCCGTAGGGGCTATTACTTGGCCCTACGGATTCATCCGAAGGTATAAGGAATATATTTTAAAAAACCGTAAATAAAATAATTTTTTTGCCCCTACGGCCTACTCCGTAGGTGAAACGGAACCTACACAGAAAGCCGTAGGGGCAAGTTTTTGTCCGTAGGGGCAAGTTCAGGGCTTCAACTTGCACCTACGGCGTTTGCACCTGCAGGGTATTTTTTTTCCCCTACGGATATAATCGTAGGGGCAGTGGTTTACCCCTACGGGTAAATCCGTAGGGGCAACCCTTATTTGTAGTAGTGTACAGATATATGCAAGTGGTAGTTTTCTGCTTGTTTCTTATAGCCCTCAGCTTGAAATATTATATTAGATAAGGAACAATGTTCATAAAGATGGATGATATTTTTCATCATAAGATCTTGGGATAGACCATCTCCCCTCCTGGGACGAGAAGCGTATACACTAGTCTACTCTGAAATATCGATGCCCTGTCTCGATAATCCTACGACCAGTGACCTGTATAAGGATGTGCTTATAGACTACCCAGCCCCCACTAGTATGACTGCTATCACAACGCTGGTAGTCAAGCAAAAGATTCTAAGGGCTCTATCAATATGTATTAGCAATATGTTAAAAAGAAACACATACACATATTAAGATAGATACAAACCAAGTAGCATACTACCATATTGAGCAAGAATGTCAATCTGTGTATATATCCCAAGCTTTCAAAATGTAATATACAAACTAGTACTATACAATAATGGCCTCTAGGGTATATCACACTATCAATCTCCTACTTGCACTAAGGCCATGTGTTGGCATATCGCAGACCTATCATCTCGAATAGCCTCTCGAACTGCGTCTGAGGAATGACCTTTGTGAATGGATCTGCAGTGTTATCTTCTGTAGCAACCCTTCGAACCTCGATTTCCCGGCGATCCACGATCTCCCTGATCAGGTGATACCGCCTCAAGATGTGTCTGGACTTCTGATGGGACCTGGGTTCCTTCGCTAAAGCTATAGCCCCATTGTTGTCACAATATAGAGGTATTGGATCAACAATGGACGGAACCACCTAAAGTTCTGTTAAGAACTTCCTCATCCAGACAGCTTCTTTTGCGGCATCTGAAGCTGCGATATACTCTACTTCTATTGTCGAGTTAGCAACGGTTTCATGTTTGGAACTCTTCCAACAGACCGCCCCTCCATTGAGGGTAAAGACATAACCTGACATGGATTTGGAGTCATCCTTGTCACTCTGAAAGCTGGAGTCAGCAAAGGCCTCGATCTGGAGGTCTTTTCCGCCGTAAACCAAGAACATCTTTTTAGTCCTTCTCAGGTACTTCAGAATGTTCTTTACCGCTATCCAGTGCTTCTCCCCAGGGATTGACTGATACTGGCTTACCACACTCAGTGCATAAGCTACATCTGGTCTGGTACACAACATCGCATACATTATAGAGCTACCGCAGAAGCGTAGGGTATAATAGACATGCGATCCCTTTCCAAATCAGTCTTGGGAGACATCTCTTTGGAGAGGGCGATTCCGTGACAAGCCGGTAAATTACCGCGGTTTGAATCTTCCATACTGAATCTTTTCAGTATGGTGTCGATGTACCTGGACTGCGAAAGTCCCAACATCCTCTTAGATCTATCACGATAGATCTGGATCCCCAGAATGTAAGAGGCATCACCCATATCTTTCATGGAGAATCTGTGTGACAAGAACCCTTTGACAGATTGTAGCATAGGAATATCATTTCCTATCAAGAGAATGTCATCCACATATAAAACGAGGAATACGACAGTTTGCGCTACAATCTTACTATAAATGCATGGTTCATCTGGATTTTTGATAAAGCCAAATTCTTTGACCGTCTCATCAAAACAGATGTTCCAACTCCGCGATGCCTGCTTCAGTCCATAAATGGACTTCAGCAACTTGCATACTTTTCCGCTGCTCCCACTCTGAATGAATCCTTCTGGCTAGTCCATATAGACACACTCCTCTAAATTTCCATTTAGAAAAGCGGTCTTTACGTCCATCTGCCAAATTTCATAATCATGGAAGGCAGCAATGGCAAGAAGGATCCGAATGGATTTGAGCATAGCCACTAGAGAAAAAGTTTCATCATAGTCCAAACCAGGTCTTTGATGAAAATCCTTTGCAACAAGTCTAGCCTTATAGGTTTCAACCTATCCATCTACACAAATCTTCCTTTTGAAGATCCATTTGTAGCCTACGGGTTTTACCCCTTCTGGAGCAAAGTCCAAAGTCCATACTTTGTTGGTGTACATGGACTCCATCTCGGTCCGCATTGCATCCAGCCATTTTACCGAGTCAGTGCTCTGAATGGCCTGCTGGAAGCTAGTCGGCTCATCATTATCAATGATGCAATCCTCTCTATCCCCGTCTATGAGAAAACCGTAGTATCTCTCAGGTGGATGAGAAAGCCTACTACTCCTGCGGAGCGGTGCGGGAATGTCCTGTTCTTTTGAACCTTCTGGTTCTACTAAGCTTTCAGTAATAGCTTGTGGTTCTAGAATTTCTTCCAGTTCTATTGCGTTCCTACTTATCCGATTTTCTAAAAATTCGGTTTCCAAGAAGCAGGCATGACGAGAAACAAATATCTTTTGTTCCTCTGCGTAATAGAAGAAATATCCCTTAGAGTTCTTTGGATATCCCACAAACTTGCACTGTACTGAGCGTGCTTCGAGTTTGTCCGTATGCTGCTTTTTGACAAAAGCTGGACATCCCCATATCTTAACGTGTTTAAGATGGGGTTTCTTCCCACTCCACATCTGATATGGTGTGGTAGGCACTGACTTAGTTGGAACCCGGTTCAAAAGATATGCAGCTGATTCTAGTGCATAACCCCAGAAAGATAACGGTAACCCAGCGTTACTCATCATGGAATGTACCATATCCAATAGCGTTCGGTTCCGTCTCTCCGATACACCATTGTGTTGTGGTGTGTATGGAGGAGTAAGTTGAGAGAGAATTCCATTCTCTTTTAGGTAATCCAGGAACTCGGCACTCAAGTATTCACCACCTCGATCAGATCTCAGTATCTTGATACTCTTGCCTGTTTGTTTTTCTACTTCATTCTTGTATTCCTAGAATTTTTCAAAGGCTTCAGATTTATGCTTCATTAAGAAGACATGTCCATACCTTGAAAAATCATCCGTAAAAGTAATGAAGTAAGAATAACCACTTTGCGCATGTGTAGACATTGGACCATATACATCGCTGTGTATGAGTCCTAAGAGCTCGCTTGCTCTTACTCCGTGTCCAGTGAATGGGGTCTTTGTCATCTTTCCCATTAGACAAGATTGACAAGTTGCATAAGACTGATATTCGAACGGATCCAAATATCCCTCTTTATGTAATTTAGTCAATCGTGTTTCATTGATGTGACCCAGTCTACAATACTATAAGAAATCATGATTTAATTCTGGAGACTTTCTTTTGTGTGTATTCTGGATATTGAAAATTTGCGGTTGGTTTAATATGTATATTCCGTTGCTTAATGTACCCGACCCAATCAAAACATGATTAAGGTGAATGTTTACAACATTGCTTACAAATGCAAAATCATAACCTTCTTTAGACATTAAAGATACAGATATGATATTACAAGTCGAACTGGGTACAAAATAACAGTTGCGCAAAACCAAAACATATCCATCTGTCAATCCTAAGTGAAGTCCGCACGGACTCAGCATCCATGCTTGCTCCGTTTGCAACTCTGAGGGTCATATCACCCGCCTTCAAAACTCTACGCCTTCTCAGTGCCTGCAAAGAATTAAAGATATGAGATCCTGATCCGGTATCCAATATTCAGGAAGTAGAGTTGATTGACAGACAGTTTTCAATAACATACACACCTAAAACCGAAGCCACAACTTGCTTCGGGTCCTGGTTCTTGACCTTCAAAGCCCTGCAATCTTTCTTCCAGTGTCCTTTCTTGTGACAATAAAAGCATTCTTCCTTTCCCACAGTCTGTCCCGCTACCTTTGCTTTTCCCTTTAGCTTCCACCTTACTGACACCGCCCCTTGGTTTGGTAGGGGCCTTCTTCTTCTTTCTTTTGGCTTTCGCCTTGGACCTAGAAGAGGAAGTTCCTCCAACAAACAAAGCGGGTGTTTCCCTGACTTTCTGTAGGGTGCCCTCTGCACTCCTTACCATGTTGAGGAGTTCCGGAAGTTCAACTTCTTTTCTTTGCATGTTGAAATTCAGGATAAACTGGACGTAGGTGGAAGGAAGGGACTGGAGAATCAAGTCAGTGTACAGCTCATTCTCTAACGTGGTCCCGAGGTCCGCGGGCTCCTCAATGTAGCCAATCATCTTCAGGACGTGTTCTCCTACAGATGATCCAACGGCCAACCTCTCTTGAAACAGCTTTTTCGAGGTTTCGTATTTGGCGATACGGGATTGGTCTCCATATAGTTCCTTAGTATGGAGAAATATGGATTCAAGGTCCATATTCTCATGCCTCCTCTGATGTTCATTGTCCATAGAGGCAAGCACGAGGCACTTGGCCTTCGCGCAGTCAATCTCCCGGGTATTACGGATTTCCTTATCCGCGACGCTGGATTCTGGACCTGGGACGGCGGGGCCTTAGTGGTAAGGAGATACCCTAACTTGTCATAAGTGATTGCTATTTTGACATTCCTGAACCAATCTTTGTAGTTTGGCCTTGTCGATATATTTTTATCTAATAATAACTTAAGGCCCGTCATGATGTTTGGTTGCTGCGATTAGGAGAAAGAGAAGAAACACTTTAGCATAATGCTCTTGCAAGTTTAGAGTGGTTTTTAGTTTGTCTAAACAGGATGGCTCCCACTGTTTCTCGAATCCTTCCTCAAACCATAAAAGAAGAACTTGTCGGGATTGATCTCACCGTACAATACTTGCTTAACCGTTCAGCCAGGCCAGTGTCGGTACTTCGAGGAAGGTTTTACGACGCTTTCGCGAAGTTCCTTAATTAAATAACCTCTTTTCCCTGTGGGCGTAGCCCCGCTAACACCTTTCTAGTCACCTACTTGGTTTATAGCATTGATCGTTAAGTGAAAAAAATCTCCCGAGGAGTAGCATATACTCACAGTAGGATCGGGATCCAAATATCATCGTGTGATAAAGCTGAAGGAATCCTACCAAAATCATCGCACTCCAAATGGTATGCAATACTAGCAAGTTTCAGTTTCTTTAGAAACTCTCGATGTGGATTTTTGCCCCATACTCTTATGACCTTGACTTTGGCCAACAAATCATAAGTCACAAGTCAAGTTCTACCCGTCATTTTCCAGGTTAATTTGAACCCACCCGTACCTATCCTTGACTTTGGCCAACAAAGCAGTACGACTGTCCCAAACCAACGCATCTATCTATGCTTCATATGAATATCCAACAGCTACCAATCACTATGCCTTGATTTTGGCCAACAAACATAGCTTGAATACTATTGACTATCCATATGAAATGACGGAGGGTTATGAATTGTTTTGTCGAAACCGCGAACATAGTGAACTTGATATAATTGAAGGAACGTGATAGCTTTTAAAAGGAGTGGTTTAAGCTCCGCATTAAAAAGTTTTGCTGTTTTGAAAAAACGAAGTGGTTTTGAAATTGTTCCAACGATTTAACTTTGGTTTGTTTTCTTTGCATTAATAAAATATGTCCTATCAATTAATCCTACCATTGCAGAAAACAACGAAAATATAACGTACGCTTATGCCATCCGCATTCGCCACGGGGCCCCGTCATCACCCGTTAGGTTACTTAACTAACGACAGAGCAAGGGCTGGACTAGTGCGGATGCAAAACATAAGCAACGTCTACTAGATATCATATATAGATATATACATTCGTCAGATGCAATGATAGTCATTCCAGATCACAGATGAACACATTGGATATGCTAGGAATCCGCGTTTCGTTCAAGCCTGCAACAAAAGACGGATTACACGGTCGTGATACATAGCCAAAACCCCACCCTAGACCCCTACGGGTGCGGCAAACTACCCGCCAAATACCCGAAGTGGAGCAGCCTCCCTCAACAAAGTGAGTAGGCCACTCGGCACTTCAAAGTACCCGGTAGTCTGTGCACCCCACCTTGGGTCTATCCTAGGAGCAGAAAACAGTAAAAGAAATAATATACAAAGGCGGCTACATCCTCAACCCGGATGTGCGACCCAAAAATAATATTACATCAATTTACAATTTACATCAAATGAAAGATAAATAAATACTCATCTCACATCCCCGGCTATTCATCCATGACAATCCAACAAGTTCATATACACAATCCAACATCGCAGATCACAGATATGTACAACCCCCACTAATCGACGTATAGCGATTAGTAGACGTTCAGTACATATATCACATTATAGATATAATCAAATTAGCTAAAGTTTATAGAATTTCGATCAATATTCTAATCTGAAACTACCCCAAATACAACACTGTACTCAAAAGAATCTGGGCAGAAACAAGGTATTTGAAAAATCACAAAACCTCAAGCTGGACAATCTGCAGGAAAAACGAGTTGACTCCGAGTCGACTCGGCCGCGGATCCGCGACGAAACGCATGGTTTCGCCGCGCTTCCGCGGCAGCATGACCGAGTCACGAGCTCGTTTTTCTTGGGTGTCCCTAAAAAAGCCTGCACGTATTTTTCAGGTCTCTGGAAATATTTTTATACATGTTATAAAATCGGCAGAAAACACAAGTTTTTGATGGTTTTTTGCAATTTTTCCGGGATCAAAGTTCTAAAGAATTTGCTAACTAGTTAGTTGTTGTTTAGCTAGGCTTTGATACCATTGTAAGTCTATGTTACCCACCCCAGTACTTTCGAGGAGGCGGAATATGTAAAAATCGAATTTTTCTCACAAGGAAACATAGACTAACCATGAAGGATCTTTGCTAAACAAAAACTAACAAACTAACTTAGAGTTTTAACTACTAGGTTAGATGATTATAGCTTGGTCTTGAACTCCTTCTCTTCTTGTGTTGCTTCTTCTTCTTGTGAGCTCCTTGGAGTGGTGTAGATGGCTCCTCCTCACCGTCTTCTCTTTGCCAAAAAAAGATCTACCCGAAGGCCTCTACCTTGAGCTCCTACCTCAACAATGAAGTAACTAGAGTGCTTGGCTTGCTAGACTAAGAACCCTAGAATGAGTAGAGAGGTGTTTTGGTGGTTTGATCTCACAAAGCTCTTGATTTTCAACTCATGAAACAAGAGAGCCTTGAGAGAGGAAGAGGAGAGAGCTTGCAAGAGAGAGAATGTGTCATGATAAAATGAAGAGATAGCTCTCATATGCACAAAAAGAATAATGATAATTTTGATTAGGATAAATTGTCATGGTTGATGTTGATTTGACCATTATCATGTCACAATTAATGCTAAGCATGCTCACAAAAATATCTAAGTCAACATAGGTCAACTTAGTCAAATGGTCAAACCAATTAACCATGATACAATTATTTCTAATTAAAACTCATTAATCAATTTTCTCCATCTCATTATGGTTTTAATCAAGTCAATAGTCAAAACCCTAATAAGGTTCCTCTGCCTCTGTCAACAGTGTATACACACCCGCATCCGTGTTCCGAGGAACACGAATACAATAAGACCGAACAAATCTAAAACCAAATACTAGGATCTGGCTTAAACCAAAGCCCACTGGTATCAACTTCCCGAACACCGAACACGCACAAGTACGCATATGTGAACGAACCCTGTCGTAAAACCATACGACCTCTATCTCGTTTCGCCCAAAGGTGAACAACCCTCTGTGTGGGACTCTAAAGACTCGACACTACGCTGGCAGTAGGTTTAACTACAGGCCGCAAGCGGTACTAGCTGTATGTAACGGTCCCCAGGTAGATGCCGATAAGAAGACCGATGAGGTGAACCCATCCGAACTCCTACTGAGCCTGAATGTGACAATCTCCGTACAGTCCGGTCTGTTCGTCTAAGAGTATCGCATGTCGGGCCTAGGGGGCGGTAAACGTCAGACCCCTAATAGCGGTACAAGTCGTGTTGGAGTGTAGCCCAGAACACCCTGAGAAACTACTGGAAACACTACCAGTATATCTCACTTGCCATGGCCGGGGACTTTGTGTAATGGCTCTCCTAGACACAGCACGATATCAACCCCCAATACCAGGAGAGACGAATCCTGTCTAACCGTCACTGCCTCCAAGTACTTCGGGACTGCACCCAACTACTATCTGTTTGCACGACTCAATAGAGTCGTGGTAGGGTAGTAATCTAAGAACAGTGGGAACACACTCGAGGCGAAGTGACAGTGTCAAGTCAATGGACTAAGCTGTACTCAAGTCACCTGGAAACTGATAACTGATGATAGATATAATACCAACCAACAGTTCCCAGCGAGTCCTGTCCAGTGTATTCATAACCTAACGAGCACCTGCATACTATCTTCAGTACGACGTACTGATGACTGTGGGACAGACCATCTTCCCTCCTGGGACGAGAAGCGTATACACTAATCTACTCTGGAGTATCGATGCCCTTTCTCGATAATCCTACGATCAGTGACCTGTATAAGGATGTGCTTATAGACTACCCAGCCCCCACTAGTGTGACTGCCATCACAACACTGGTAGTCAAGCAAAAGATCCTAAGGGCTCTATCAATATGTATTAGCAATATGTTAAAAAGAAACACATACATATATTAAGATGGATACAAACCAAGTAACATACTGCCATATTGAGCAAGAATGTCAATCTGTGTATATATCTCAAGCTTCCAAAATATAATATACAAACTAGTACTATACAATAATGGCATCTAGGGCATATCACACTAACAAAAATTTCGACCGAAAACAGTCCTAAATTGTCTATATGCACAAATAGTACAAAACTAAATCTGGGACAAAAAAGGTATACCAAAAATCTAGTTTCTATACTTCCAAGCAACTGACAAAATTTGGGGATAAACAGAAAAAATGGGAAGGGAATGTCGGCTAAATCTCGGCCAAACACTATATGTTTTTTCTTCGAATTTTGTGCCAAGTTTTATTTCTTAAAAAGTAGACCACTGACATATACAAAAAAAATTCAGGTTCCGTTTTGAAATTGACAGAAACTTAGAATTCAAAACTAAATACGAGTAAATTTTTGGTCTCGAAACTAAAAGATCGTTTAATCTAGTTCTAGTGTTTGGTTTGACTCTGATACCATTGAAAATTCCTAGTGCCCTTTCTGCTGCTATCGTGGCTAATACGGAATCGAAAAACGAAAATTTACAAGAGAGCACTAGAAACCAATCCCTAGTGATCTTTCCAAACGCTAAACTAAAAAAAGCATGCAAGGTTTTAGGGATTACAACCATTGATGCGTGTCTATCCAATCATGAAAGACCCCTCCAAGCTCCTCGTAGGCCGTCGGGAAAAAATTTGAGAGGCGACCACGCTTACCAAAGATGATCCTGTAACATTTCAAATATATATATCTAAAATATTATTTTTGGGAATTTAAATAATTAAAATAATAAAATTCATGAATATTATTAAGTATGAGAATTAATTTTAATGATATGGTATAACTATGTACCGATAGTTTGGAAAATATTTAGAAATTTATAAGAAATATTGATTTTGAAATAAATTATGTGAATTGAGCATTTATAGATTATTAAATAATTATTTGTATACAGTGTTAATGTTAAACTTGATTAATATTTACTAATTATGTATTAATCATGTTTATGTGCATGGCATGCAACAAAGCATGTTGCAAATACTTGTTACATTTTTATGAAACAATGGCTTTAATTCTTCATTTGTGCATATATGTTTGGTTTTTTATTTATGTTTTTAAAATAAAAAGAAAAGAAAAGAAAATATGGCATGGCTTAGAGAGAGAGGGGGACAAGAGGGGACCATGAGGCATGGTGAGAGTGAGGGGGGGAGAGAGAGAGAAAGAGATATTTCTACACCATGGCTTTTTTCTTCTTCTTCATTTTCCCTTCTTCATTCTTCTTGACCTCTTCCCTCATCCTCCACCTCCTACTACCACTCATGGCCATCCCAAAACACCAAAGTTCCTTCACAAAATATGTGCACAAGCTCCTCACAAAGACCATGATAGGAACAAGTCATGACTTTGAGCATTTTGGGCAACTCAAGAAAATTCTTGAGTTGCCAAATGAGATATTTTCTACACTCTTAGTTTAGAATTTGAGTTTCTTTAACTCCTATAGTAGTTTAGAGTCAAACCGATGTGGATTTGTGGTGTTTGAAATTCCAAGAAGAGGTTTTGGGGTATTTTGAATTGTACAAGTGTAGTAGAGATTTAGTAGAGACCATAAAACCCCTGTAGTGTTTGTTTGTGAACTAAACCTGTGATTAAAACCCCAAGACTTGAGCTTAGAATTTTCCCGTGTCGGTTTTTTGGAATTTTTTAGGACTACAGGGAATCTGGAGCAAGTTGGGGTGTTTCTGAGAAAATCAAATAACTTATCTGACCTAGATAGACCACTGGAAGACCACCAATGAATTTCGAGACCAAAATCCTTTAGTTGGGCCGGCGACACCGGTCAAAATAGCATTCTCTCCAGGCCAATGTTAGTGTCTGGTGTTGGGTTTTGACCTATAACTCACACACCTTATAACC
Source organism: Agapanthus africanus (assembly GCA_030015575.1). NCBI lineage: Eukaryota > Viridiplantae > Streptophyta > Magnoliopsida > Asparagales > Amaryllidaceae > Agapanthus > Agapanthus africanus. Next base: position 296,010,195 of record JASDDO010000006.1, on the reverse strand, counting down.
TAGCCTATGTATTGTTGGTTTTGTCCCATTTTACCTGAGCAAAAATCTGGTAGCATTTTGAGTTGATATTGGCAATATTTTTTCGATTATTAAAACTGGTTTTTGGTATTTGAATTTGGATTTGGTCGTTAGACGTTTGTACGTCAACGACGAGGATTATTTAGTTGTTTTCTCATGTATAGGCTATACGTTCTATCCTATGAGCACTTCGCGTGACGTGTCGATTTTCGAATATGATTTTTATGCGATACGATATGTTTTGATATGTAGGTACCTTTGCGTGGACTTCGGGACGAAAAGGGAGAACAAGACGTCATTGACTTCGGCAAGCGAGGATCGAGGTAAGTAGATGTATATCTACGGGGGAGGTCGGGTGGATGGCGTATAAAACCCCTGCAACCGTAGAATAGGTTATGTGTGTATTATACTCATATAAAGATGTGAGATGGACTTTTAGCAAATAGAGTTTCCAGGAGACCTTAGGTTATATGTTGTTACCACATTCGCGCGCACACGCGCACACACACATGCACATAGTATATATAGATGTGTGTATATGTGTATATGTGTGTGTGTGTGTGCGTGTATGTGCGTGCATATGTCCACACACACATACACACACACATATACACGTGAGATGAGGATATGATATGATACGTTTTATGGATATGAGACGATATTATCAGACATGATGTCGTGAAACTGTGATAAATGATCGAGTGAGACATCGTATATGATATGATATGTTAAACGATCGTTGGGCGAAATGCACGAAACGTGCGATAACATTGACTTGATAAAATAATCGATTGTAAGAGACCTCGGATCCGTACCCCTAATTATGATAGTGTATGACGATTGATACCGTACGAACTGTATGAATTATATACATTATATTTGACCCGTACTCTCCATTTTGAGGATGCTGTATGACGGACTATACCGTACGAGATGTATATATGATGATTGATCTGCACTCTTGACTCAAGGATGTAGTACATTAGATTATATTGTACGTGACACTATGAGGCTGGATCGCCGACTGTTGGTTATATCGACTCGGATATGCTATTGACTTTCTTACCTCTTCCGACTCGTTTCTTAGTTTAGTCTTAGTTTCTTAGATAGATGTTAGCTTAGGCTCGAGTCATACCCGTGAATCGTAGGCATTTTCAAAGGATAAACCGAGGGACGCTACGGATTTTCAAAGGACATCTCTTTTCTCAAAACACCGTAGTCCCTTCTTTTCTAAAAAAATGATTCGTGCTTTTTAAACACGATAAACGGTATGACTCGTATATAGATTTATATACCTTATTATTTCCTTTACTATTTACTTTTTGTTATGATCTCGTCTGTTAGGACACCTGCACCATTACCGATGATACATATGCTGCACGTACACTTGCTTGCCAGCTCACACACATCAACATTGGTAATTGCCATACCACGTATACTGTAGTAACCGTTATTCCATTGTGTACACTGATAATTGCAGCTAAGTAGTACTATTTTGCATTCATGATATTATATGCTTGTTTAGACTTTGCATTCCTTAGTTAGATGTCACATGCATTTGTATACAAATATTCTGGTTATGCACTGCAGTTAGGCTTTATGCCGGTATTCATTATCTCCTTATTGGCTCATGATTATGAGATTCCGTTTTTCATGATATTTCTGGATTTGGGAAACCGCGTGTGAATTTGAAAACTTATGCTCCTTTTTTAAAGAAGAAATGCGGTTTTCCCTTGATATGATATTTCGTGTCCACCATGATATTTTCTCGGTTCTGAGCTTATTTTCAAGACCCGATTCAAGGAGTTGAATGAACTGTTTGTGGGTACATGGTGGACCCGGTGAGGTATCCCGAAGCAAGAAGATCATGGAGATGACAATGAGCCTGGCAGGGGGAGCACTACCTACCAGTGATAGTTTTGACTCGCCAGTTATCCAGAGGATACCGATCTGAGTCGAGGGATGGATATGAGGGCCGGTCAGTGGATGTGGTGCCTAAGATATGAGGATTTGCATGTCGATGCTGAACACGGGTTTCAGAGATGGATATGAGGGCCGATCAGAGGATGCGGCGCCTGAGATATGAGGATTTGCGTGTCGATGCTAGACACGGGTTCATGATGTTTCGAGTGTCGGTGTTGGGCATTCAGGTATTATCATGATTTATTGTGTCGTTGCTGGACACATGTTGGATGATGCGTTTATACATGATACACTTTCCATGTAGTCACTTTGTGGCATGGACATGAGTACTTGATATTACTTTTACACTCATACATATATTTACATATGTCATGGTATTACCTTATGACTTGGACTTGATTACTTGAGTATTGTTTTACATGCATATATTATTATCCTTGCTTCCACTCGATGTCTTTATATATTATTACTGTACTGTATAACCTAGGAGATCGTTATACATTCGATTTCTGCTCGGTGATATCTTCTACTCAAGAGTTGGAAACTCACCCCCGTTGTGCCACAGTTTTCTTGCATGTTTGACCAAACAGGTTTCGTTGCGGCTTGCTGGCACACTACTTTTTCTGGGTGATTGCATTGATAGGTGGGATACATTGCGTCGTGTCCACCATCCTATATTTGTATATTTCATTTCAGTTGTATCTAGTTAAAGCTCCATCAACCAGACTTGTATATTGAGTAGACTTAGAAACCACCGTTTGTATATTCGTTCAGCTTTAGAGTCACGCTCATGTATTTATTCTTGTATTTGTTCTCTTGATGATGCTTTGGTTTCTTATTATCTTTCTGTATTTGATCATCGCCTTCAGCGTTGTATATTTATATCTTTGCGGGTTGTTTCCGCCATTTGGAGAAGAGCTAGCTCCCGCTTGGGGATGCATGTTCTTATTATTGTTATGTATTGTTTTCGGGTTAAAATATACAAAGGAGGTGCTGCCCAAATTTCAAACGATGAAACAAGTTTTCAAGATTGTTATAAAACATTGTTTTTATATGGTATTACTTATGTTTCAAAGAAAGAACTTGATTTCAATGTACCTTATTACAAACCGCACCTCCAATATTTTCCCTAAAAAGGTTTAGATTTCTGGGCTTTTGGCTTACTTGAATTAAGTGGGGTCCTATTGACTTCACATGATTCAAGTGCCAGTCACGTGCCTTTTCCGGATCATGACAGATCCACCCGAGAGAACTGATCCAAGCTCCAGCTTCTCCTAGCGAAGCAACCGACGCTCCAAGCTCGCTAGGAATGGAGAGTGGGGATGTAGGAATTTTCCATTATGATTTTCACTCTCAAACTAATGCTCAAAAGAGAAAAAAAGAAGGAGGAGGAGAAGAGAATGAAGACGTAGCTATAACATAATGAGTCAAGTGTTCAAAGAATGACAGAGCAACAAATGGCTTCATAATATTTTTCACACAATAAAAATATCACAACTATTTTTCACTTAAACAAATGAAGCTCATCCATCTCTACATTCCCGCAACCATACCCAAAGACCACCTCACCCTCTATCTCATTTTCATGAATATTCACAAATAAGGTGTCCTCCTTCTATATGTATTTCCGTATAAATACGGAATACTTTCCTATATACATATCGAAATATAATACGTGTATCCGTATAAAAATACGAATAGCCAAGAGAGAGAAAATAAATAATGAACTATAATACTAGAATATATATATATATATATATATATATATAAATTATTAGATCAAAACTTGATTTAATAATCTGGCTTAATCCTAAGCCGGCTAGTATTATCAACCGTCCGATTAAAGTGCGTGTAGAAAGTACACGTATTTAATCTGACCCCTATATATACCAACATACATCATCTACATCACATCGCCTAAACCGGGAAAATCCTCTGTGTAGGACTCTAAAGACTTGACAATATGCTGGCAGTGAGTTACTGGATAAATCCATAACCAAAAGCACATCAGCGGCACTAGCTTTACGTAACGGCAACCCAGTTATATGTCGAAAGGGAGGTCGACAATCAAGTTCTTCCATACCCTACTGAGCCTGAATATGACAATCTCCATACAGTCTGGTCTCTTCGTCTAAGAGTATCGCATACCGGGTCTAGGGATGGATAACGTCAAACCCCTAATAACCCGATAATTCGTATCGGAGTCAAGCTCATCACCAACCGAGAAACTACTGAACTCCTATCAGTAAATCTCATCCATCGTGACCACGGATTTAAGGTGATGACCAACCGAATATAGCGTGACATTGACTCCTGATAACAGGAGAGACGAATTCCTGACAAGCGCTCACTGCCTCCATATAGCTCGGGACTGTACCCAACTAAAACCTGTCTGCATGACTTCTTTGAGCTGTGGTAGGAACTAATCTAAGTATAGCGGGAACTCACACGAGACAAATGACGATCTCTGGTCAAAATACTAACCTATACTAATACCACTAGAGAACTTCTATCTGACGATAGATATAATACCATCTAGAAATTCTCGACGAGTTTATCCAGTATACTCATCTCCAGTGAGCACCTGTATACTATCTTAGGTGACACAACACCAATGGCTTGTGAGACTGGCTACTGCCTCTCGTCGGAGTCTAGAAACGTATAAACTAGTTTACTCCGGAATATCAATACCCAGTCTCGATACTCTCTCGACTAGGGACATTTAAGGATGTACTTATGGACTACCCGCTCTTACGTATATAATCGCCATCATAATACTGGTAGTCAAGCAAGAATCTTATAGGATTCATCATTATGTATTAGCGACACGTAATAACAAGTAAAACATATACAAATCAATGATAAAGACAAACCAGATAGCAAACTATCATTTCGAGTAAGATTGTTCTACCTGTATAGGCCATCCTTCAATTATCATAATCGCCTACCTGCAATTATCATAATCGCCTACCTGCAATTACAATAATTGCCTACCTGCAATTACAATAATTGCCTTGAAGACACTATATCAAACAGTTTTCTCTATACAAGTCGAGAGGATCTCGTAGGCGTATTTTCTCCTTAGGAATCGTGAGGATCCCTAAGTTTGTTTTCTCTTATGATTCGTAAGGATCTCACATGAGTGTCTTCTCCTTACGAGTCGAGAGGACATGTAAGTGGCTTCTTCTCCCCCATTTTTAGCTTGGTTAGTCAATGGAAGATGTTTGTGTGCAACTTCGTTGTGAGGTAGCCCATGGATAGTATATGGTAGTCAATTTGGTGGTGGGCCGTAGGGCAGCGATGGCTTAGAAAACAGGTTTAGATCTCTATCACCTAAGGCTTTTCAATTTTATAAGCCGTGGGGTCTCATAAAAGCATTTTCTTTCTATGAGTCGAGAGGATCTCATAGGAGCATTTTCTCCTTAGAAGTCGTAAGGACTCCTAAGTGTCTTTTCCCCTTGTGAGTCATAAGGATCTTACAACAGTATTTTCTCCTTACAACTCGAGAGTACATATAAGTGGCTTGTTCACTTCTTCGTTTGTGCTGAAGTGACCTGGCTTAGTTTATTTACTCGTCTTAGAGCGTTCAGTTTACCATTCCCTTAGACATATGGATAAACTCAGACTGACATTAACATACTCCCATTAGTATAAGAGGCTGTCAAATTTATGATACTGGGTTTAGTCCATTGCACCGTTGCTTTGGCTGATTTCTTCTCAATTTGCATTCCTTCAAAATGGCATTCGAGCAGCCGTGAACTTGCTGTATTTCCAATATCTCATGGGACAAGAGATACAACGTCTCAAGTAATCTTCCTAGGTTAGTGTATTTATATTGATATTAAAAGATTCGGCGTTAGACGTCACCGTAGAGTTTTACCTTGAGGTCAGACTCTTTCTTCGAGTCCCAGGAAAGTCATAACCGCACCCTTCTAAGGTGAGATGATATCTAATAGTATTCATATGAACTACTCCCTGTCTCCAGACAGGAATTCCTCCACACACCTGGTGTCTAGTCGGTACTTGAACTGTCCGACGTGCTAGAACAATCTGCTAATGAGTACCTTTCACTTTTTCCATAAGCCTCTGTTGTTTTCTTGCCTCCGTAAGAACCTGAGAAAAGTAATCAATCCCAATTAAGTAATGTGTCGCTATATTTCTATATTGAGACTCCACATAAAATGTCTTGCTCTGCCAGCCTCATTAGCCACTAAAGGCCCTGCAAATCGACTAAGTCGATTCCACTCTGCCGCGTGCATGTCTACTAGCCCACCATTCTGCTTCAAACCAATAAACTTCTCTTCCATCTCCTCTCTAGCAAACTGGGGGAAAAACTTTTCTAAGAAACTCTAGGTGAATGTCGCATAATTGATCGGCTTCATCAAATGAATCTCCTCGACGAGCCACCATTCTCGAGCATAATCGACTAGCTGGATACATACTGGATCCACTCTCTTCTCATCAGAAATCTATGCATCTATCAATAGGTCATCAGTATCTATGAGCTACTGCTCAGCCTAAAGCGGATTCACTAATCCCATGAAAGTTGTCGGACTCAGCTTCCTGAAATCAGCAACTGTACTCTCACATGGACCATGCCTGGGAACCGATGTCCTCTCAATAGCAGTGGTATCCATCTGTTGGGCCATCCTTAAGCCCTCCTGTAAAGTCTCAGCCCGTTGCTGATTTTCCAACATCCCGTGTATGGCTCCAAGGAGTGTAGCATTGTCAGTCTGTGTAGCGTCTTGATTCCTTCTTGCCATAGTTCTGAAGTCAAGCACGAATGATGAAGATCAATAGCGAAAACAGGATTCAATAAGGACAAGGATTGAATAAAAAGGCAATGATATGGCAAGACATGTTCCGATAGTTTAAAGGATTTAAGGTGAATGTATTGGGTACAATACCCAACTACAAATTGAACCCAAGCCCAGCTAACCTAAACCTAGGCTCTGATACCAACAAAACCTTTTCTCGCCCCGCTTTCCAATATACACAAATACGGGAACGTAACATAACCAACCATACTACCTACGGTAAGGAAACATCCTTCCATATTCACATTAAGGCCGTCAATCGGTACTCAAGAAAAAGAATATAAATATCTATCTCTAAATATGTCCAATAGCCACAATAAACACTGACAGGAAACAATAGCAGAAGCAATAAAGATCCAAGAAAATAAACGAATACCTAAACCATACCTAAACCATACAACTGGAAATATGTTGTGTTGTCGTTATAATAAATAGCCAATGTCGTGTGAATAATCAATAAACAATATCAATAGCAAGTAACATATTATGGCAAGGTAAACAGGCAATCGTGTCATATGTATTCCTATGGGTTCATGTCGCTGCGTTATCTATCCTATTGGTATTTGAAACCAATCAATGTAATGTGGTAACCAAGATAAAAGTAATCATGTTCAATACAGATAGAAAATATCATAAGTCAAATACATGCATGTCGATATACAAGGGTCTTTATGGCCATAATACAGGTGTCCTTTTGACCATAAGACAGATGTCTCTCCTGACCATAATTCAGATATCTCTCATAGACCATAATGCATATGTCACCTCTTTAGACCATAATGCAGATGTCTCTATTGACCCGAATATAGATGTCCAGGTTTCATATTTCATATCAAGTACCCATATAGTCTCTATCTAATGTCAATAGTAGAACTAGCATGAACAAATCGTGTCACACAAGACAATCAAGTCAATCAAGTCAATATCTTGGAAACATTGGCATTTGGGATAAACATTATATTACAATAATGTGCAGGCACGTTAATGATATGATAAAGATAATGATAACAATTGAAAGTTATTCAGAGAGGGGGTGAATAAGAATATACTACTAATATGCTCAAATTAAAAATTTTAAACTATACTTGCAAACACAAACCATAATTGAATATCTACCAAAGAATGAATCAGTAGATATAAGTAGTTAAGCTAATCACAATTGTGAACACATAAGCATATAGCAAGATATCAAGATATAGCAAGTATGAACAAATAGAGCGAGTAGGGAACAAGCATGCAATTGAACAATTTCTAAGTTAATAGGCAATATAAAGCAAGAGAGAAATTGCAAACACAATCGCAAACACAAGTCATTTGTATAGTGATTTGGAAGATCTCCTAGTCCACTTTGTTTAGGTGCATGAGCCCGTTTTACTAAACACGTCTCCACCGAGACAACACGTTGCGTACCCACAACCAAACACGTCTCCACCGAAACAACACATTGCTCACCACATGAGAAACTCTTCACTTTACAAGCTCTACTCTCTTACAAAGGGCTCTCTTGTACTCAAGGATCCTCACATAAAAAAAAGGAAAACTCCTCTCATTCTTCACTCTTACAAAGGACTCTCTTGCACTCAACATATCCTCACATAAAGAAAAGAAGAGGGTTGCAATTAAGCATAATTACTCACAAAGAAGTTTCTCTCAAAGCTCTCTCTCTCTCTAAAATACTCTAACAAGTATGGATAATCAAATGATAGCTCTTGAATCTTTTGTGTGTGTGAGTGAATTGATAAGCAAATGAAAATCTTTTAAACTCTCACAAGAAATGAGATTTTTAGCTCAAGATCACTTAGATATTGGAAATTGAAAAGCTAAAGTGATTGCAAGTGGTTCCCCATTAATAATCCCATTGAAACCCTATCTATAGCCCACAAGAAAATAAACTCAAAAGAAGTGGGGACAAGCAGAATTCAACAGCGGCAGACGTCTAAAAGCAAAAGGTCCAGACGTCTGGCCTCATATAAAAAAAAACCCAACGGCTATAATTTTCAAAAAAAACTTAACTGCAGACGTCTAAAATTCAAATAAGGCAGACGTCTTAAGAATAGCAAAAACCTTTATCAGACGTCTGTCCAAAAACATTGCAGATATCTGGTTTTCCAAAATAAAAAAGCGCAAGGCAAATCTCTCCAGACGTCTAAAGTTATAAAAAACTATTTTGAAAACCTTCATCAGACATCTGGTCCATTGACCTTCAGACGTTTGTCTCTCATAAAATTAGGCCAGATGAAAACAAAGAGAAAATCTTGACGTCTGAAGAAACATTTGGCAGACGTCTGAAGCACAAAACGAATGAAAACTGATATTTTCAAATGTCATAAAATGAACAGTGCACAGACGTCTAAGCTTCAACAAGGCTGACGTTTGACAAGCACAAAAACAGAAAACTTAGGGTTTTTAAGAATACAAAAACTTTAAACTCGAAAACCCAAACATTGTAAAACTTTTGTGCTATCGTGTATGGATGTTCAAGAGCTCTAATTGATATAAACCATAATCAATCGAGTACATACAAAGATTCCAATGTCAGTATCGCATTTCTTCGAAATCTTGAATCTTTATCGTTTCGACTCGAGCTTTTGAAACTTTGGCGCTTTGCTTGAACTTGCGTTGGTCGATTGATTTTCAAATTTTTAGGTTACACTAATGCCCTGACCATCTACCGTGGCCGTTTGTAGAACAAAAATTTTTCTAGGGTTTAAAACTGGCGCTAAAATAACCTGATGTCGGATCTACCATAAACCTAAACTAGCTAACATGAGAGGATCTAACTACTATGATAGGAATTTCTCACCAAAAGATTCGTGTCCTTCGGTCTTCTTTCCTCTTCATTAGCTCCTAGTGATCTCCTTGATCGAGCTTGTTCATCTTTCCTTGCTCCTTCGGTTCTCTAGGATCGAGCTTGATGGCCAGTCTTCCTCTGTCGAAGATGATCCACCCGAAAGATGTAGTCCATGGCTCTAGCTCCACACTAAGAGTCTAGTGGAGCAACTAGAGGCCTTAGATTGCTAGTCTAAGATATCTAGGATGTAGTGTGAGGTTCTATTTGTGTTTCTATCTCACCTCCTATCTTGATTCTCAACTCATGAGAGTGTAGAGAGGAGGTAGGAGATGAAGGTGGAGGAGCTCAAGAAATAAGAGAAGGGAGAGAAGCAAAATGGTGAGCTTTGAAAATGAATCAAGCATGTGAGGAAAATCCTCACACTTGGTTTTGTAAAACAATTTTTACCAATAAAATATACCAACCATGCTTCAATAGTTAGCACAAATGAATTTTCAATTCATTTGTCAATACTATTGAGGCATGGTTCTCACCATACTCCCCTCACCTTATTTTACACCTCATTATTCCATTTAAAGATAAATGAAAAAATCAAGAATGAGGTGTCCACCTTCTAGAATGTTTTCCATATAAATACGGATTACACTCTACTATATATATATACCTATATTCGTATCAAAATACGAATACCCAAAGAAATAGAATAACACAAAGAACATAATACTAGAATATACATATCGAAATACATAAATGTAAACTATTAAATTAATACCTGATTTAATAATCCAGCTCAATCCCGAGCCGGCTAGTATTATCAACTGTCCAATCGAAAGTCCGGGTACATAGTACAATCGATCGATCGGAACCCTGCACGTATCCAATATGGCTACTAAATCATTTTTCCTGAACTAAGGAAACCCTCTGTGTGGGACTCTAAAGTCTCGACGGTACGCCGGCAGTGAGTTACTACATAAATCCATAACCACAAGCATGTCAGCGGCACTAGCTGTACGTAACAGCAACCCGGGTACCTGTCGAAAAGGAAGGCCAACGAGCAAACTCATCCGGATCTCTACTGAGCCTATCTGTGACAATTTCCGTACAGTCTGGTCTCTTCGTCTTAGAGTATCGCATACCGGGTCTAGGGGTGGTAAACGTCAGACCCTAATAACCCAATAATTCGTGCTGATGCGGCTCAGGACCAATCCGGGAAATCATTGATCAACCTATCAGTAAATCCCAACTGCCTGGGCTAAGGTCTTATAGTCCTGGCCAATCGAACACAGTGCAATATTGACTCCCTATACCGGGAGAGACAAATCACCAATAATCACCCACTGCCTCCATGTGGCTAAGGACTATACCCAACTAAAACCTGTTTGCACGAATCAGTAGAGCTATGGTAGGCTAGTGATCAAAGTACAGTAGGAACTCACACAAGACAAATGACGATCTCGGGTCTAAAGACTAACATGTACTTATGTCACCTAAGAACTGCTATCTGACGATAGGTATAGTACCATCTAGAAGTTCTCGGCAAGTCCGTCCAGTTACTCACCCCCAGTGAGCACCTGTATACGATCTTAGGTGCAAAAGACCAATGGTTGCGGGACCAACCATCTCCCCTCGTCGGGGTCTAGAAACGTATACACTAATCTATTCCGGAATATCGATGCCCAGTCTCGATACTCCTACGACTAGGGACCTTTTAAGGATGTGCTTATCGACTACCCAGCTCCCACAATTATGATCGCCATCACAATGCCGGTAGTTAAGCAATGATCATGCGGGCTTTATCAACATGTATAAATGATATGTAATAACAAGTAAGACATACACACATGTTAAGATAAAGACAAACCAGATAGCATACTATCATATCGAGCAAGATTGTCCTATACATATATATGTCCAAGCATCCATATGTATACATATACAATAATGGCCTCTAGGGCATACATATCCAACAATCTCCCACTTGTACTATGGTTATATATTGGCGTACTAAGTACCCAACGTCTGCACTAGGGCCAGTTATTGGCGTATCGCATACCCAACATCTCAAAAAGTCTCTCGAACTATGCTTGAGGAAGGGCTTTCATGATTGTGTCCAATCTCCGCATCTCGATCTCCCGGCAATCAACGATCTCCCTGATCAGGTGATACCTCCTCAAGATGTGTCTGGATTTCTAATGGGACTGTAGTTCCTTTGCTAAAACTATAGCCCCATTGTTATCGCAATACAAAGGTATCGGATTAACAATGGACGGAACCACCTCAAGTTCAGTAATGAACTTCTTCATCTAGACTTCTTCTTTTGCGGCATCGTTTGTAACAATGTATTCTGCCTCCATCGTCGAGGCTATGACGGTGTCCTATTTGGAGCTCTTCCAATACACCGCCCCTCCATTAAGGGTAAACACAAAACCCGAGACAGACTTGCTGTCATCCTTATCACTCTGAAAGCTTGAATCGGTAAAGGACTCGACCCGCAGGTCTCCATTACCGTATACCAAGAACATCTCCTTAGTCCTTATCAGGTACTTGAGAATGTTCTTCACAGCTGTCCAATGATTCTCATCCTGGTTTGACAGATATCGGCTCACCACGCTAAGCGCGTATGCTACATCTGGTCTGGTATACAGTATCGCATACATTATAGATCCTACCGCCGAACCGTAGGGTATAGTGCTCATGCGAACCCTCTCCTTATCAGTCTTGGGAGACATCTCTTTGAAGAGGATGATTCCGTGCAATGCGGGTATATTACCACACTTGGAATCTTCCATACTAAATCTCTTTAGTACGGTCTCTATGTATCTGAACTGCGAAAGTCCCAATAATCTCTTGGATCTATCTATGTAGATCTTGATCCCCAGAATGTACGAGGCATCACCCAGATCCTCCATGGAGAACCTTTGTGATAAGAACAACTTGACCGATTGTAGTATAGGAATATCATTTCCTATCAAAAGAATATCGTCCACGTACAAGACTGGGAATATGACAGTCTTCTTATATATACAAGGCTCATCCTCATTCTTGATGAAGTCAAATTCCTTGACTGTTTCATCAAAACAGATGTTCCATCTCCATGATGCCTTCTTTAATCCATAAAAGGATTTAAGAAACTTGCACACCTTCCCACTGCTCCCATTGTCTAAAAGACCTTCCGGCTGATCCATATAAACGTACTCTTCCAAACATCCATTTAGAAAAGCTGTTTTTACGTCTATCTACCAGATTTCATAGTCATAGAAGGCAACAAAGGCAAGTAGGATCTGAATGGATTTGAGCATAGCCACTGGAGAAAAGGTTTCGTCATAGTCCATATCTGGTCTTTGACGAAAACCTTTTGCAACAAGTCTAGCCTTATAGATTTTCACTTGTCCATCTATACCAAATTTCCTTTTGTAGATCCATTTGTATCCAACGGGTTTTACCACAGGTGAAGCAATATCTAAGGTCCATACTTTATTGGTGTACATGGACTCCATTTCGGATCGCATGGTATCCAGCCATTTATCAGAGTCCCTACTGATAATGGCCTGCTTGAAACTAGTAGGATCATTTTCTTCCAAGATGCAATCCTCTCAATCCCCATCTATGAGAAAACCGTAGTATCTCTCGGACGGATGAGAAATCCTGCTAGATCTGCAGAGTGGCTGAGGTTCGTCGGCTATTAATGAATCTAGCGGTTCCACCAATTCTTCAGTTATAGTTTATGTTTCTGGAACTTCATCCAGTTCTACCACACTGTCACTAATATTTTTTGCAAGAAATTCTTTTTCCAAAAATGTGGTGTTCCGAGAAACAATAATCCTTTGTTCCTCTGCATGATAGAATAGATATCTATTAGAATCCTTTGGGTATCCCACAAACTTACACAAAACTGATTGTGTCTCGAGTTTGTCTGGGTTCTACTTTTTGACATAAGCAGAGCAACCCCAAATCTTAACACGTTTAAGATACAAACACGTGCCACTTTATATTTCATATGGAGTTTTAAGCACGGATTTAGATGGAACTTAATTCAAAAGATGTGCCGTTGTCTGAAGCGTATATCCCCAGAATGAAAGAGGCAACTCAGCACTACTCATCATGAAGCAAACCATATCCAATAGGGTACGATTCCTCCGCTCCGATACACCGTTGTTTTGTGGTGTATACGGAGGAGTAAGCTGAAAGAGAATTCCATTCTCTTTTAAATATTCTAGGAATTCCGTGCTCAAGTACTCCCCTTCTCTATCAGATCTGAGGATCTTGATACTTTTGTCAGTCCGGTTCTCTACTTCGTTTCTGTATTCTTTGAATTTCTCAAAAGTTTCAGATTTGTGTTTCATGAGATACACATATCCGAACCTAGAAAGATCGTCGGTGAATGTGATGAAGTACGAAAACCCACCCCTTGCATGTATAGACATCAGACTACATATGTCACTGTGTATGAATCCCAAGAGCTCTATAGCTCTTTCTCCGTGTCCGGAGAACGGAGATTTGGTCATCTTTCCCTTGAAACAAAACTGAAAAGTTTCATAAGATGAAAAATTTGAATGCATTCAAATATCCATCTTTATGCAACTTACATAGTCTTTTCTCTCCGAGATGACCAAGTCTACAACGCCACAAGTAGGATTCGTTCACTTCTGAACCCTTCCTCTTGCGTGTGTTTTGTATATTGAAAACTATGTTTTGATTTAGAACATAGATACCATTATACAGTGTACCTTCTGCAGCCAATACCTGATTAAGGTAAATGTTCATGATATTTCTATCAAGAACAAACTTATATCCATCTTTATCAAGTAAAGAAACTGATATTATGTTGCAAACCATGGAAGGTACATAGTAGCAATTTTTCAGAATCATAGTATTGCCACTTGGCAATGCTAGGTGATATTCACCGACGGCAGCAGCATCAACTTGTGCTCTATTCCCTACTCTGAAGGACATATTACTAGGTCCAACCATCCTACTTTTTCTCAGTCCCTACAATAAATTACAGATCTGAGATCCTGATCCGATATCTAGTACCCAGGAGGTAGGAATGATCGAAAAACAGTTCTCAATAACAAGAACACCTGAAAGAGATGCGATAGTATGCTTCTTCGTTGGGGTCATCAAGGAATTCATGCAATCCTCTTTTCTCTGCTCATTCTCATGACTGTTGTCACAAGTTAGAGCCGACCGACGTTCCCCAGCCTTGAATAAGAATTCGGATTGGTCAAGCGATACATTTTATTATCTTGATTAGGTGTGAATCGGTTGCTACCTGGAGAGAGAAAAGAAACACTCAGTGTGCGCTCTTGCAAGATTAGATTGGTTATTAGTTTATCTAATCAGGATAGCTCCCGTTGTTTCCTTGAATTCTCCTTCAAATCTTAAAAGGAGAATTATATAGGATCATTAACACCTTACAAGTTCGCTAACCGTTCAGCTAGGTGAGTGTTGGTACTTCGAGGGAGGTTCCCCGCGCTCTCGCATGGACCTAATTAAAATAAATCTCGTTTCCGCAGAGGCGTAGCCCCGTTAACACTTTTCTAGACACCTGATAGATTAGCTAATTGTGAAGTGAAAAATATCTCTCAAGAGTAATCCTACTCAACAGTAGGATCGGGATCCAACTATCATTGCATGATAAACTAGATGAAAGCCACTCTAGTCATCACACTCTAGAAGGTATGCAACACTAGCAAGTTTCCTGTATATTTGAAACTCCCGATATGGTTTTTTCCCCTGGGACCATAGTGACCTTGACACAGTCAACAAATCAAAAAGTCCTAGTCAAGTTCAACCCGTCATTATCTTGATTGCATTAAACCCACCCGTATAACTCTTAACACGGTCAACAAGGTTACATGACTGTCCTAACCAATCACATCGTATGCTACAAATAAGTAGTACCCAAACTACCGTACACTGCGTCTTGACACAGTCAACAAACGCAACACGAATATTGAGTATTACTTATAGGAAATGACGGAGGGCTACGGCTAGTTTTTGGCGAAAAACCGTTAACGTAATGAACTTGATATCGTTGAAGGAACCGAGTAGTTTTAAAAAGAAGTGGTTTAGGCTCCGCTTTTGAAAACTAGTGGTTTTGAAGAAAACCGAGTAATATATAGCATAAACTTTTGCTCAAGAGGTCACTCCTTGATTGATTCAAAGAATTATGTATAACCGCAATCAAGAACGACGTCGCTTGGTAGCTAGCCGGTGAGTACGGGTCGGTCCACAGGGATTTTGTGTATTCTCGATTTGTTTTAACGAGTTAATTCCGATTGGTGTCGGATTGATTAAATCTAAAAACTAAGTTGATCTAAACTAAGATTAACATCTTGCTAGGGTTAGGTTTAGGTTAGGTTTGGAAAGTCAATATTCCTCACCGCTTTCTATGCTCTGTTTAAGATCTATGAGGTGTTATGGTAATAATTAATAAAGTGGATTGGTACCATCGGGAAGAAACGATGTTTCTTCCTATAGGTTCTTGTCCTTCCTTTTTTAATTCTTACCCTAACCTCCATGGAAAATACGCGCAACCGGTCGTTTATACTACGGTATCACCGCTACCTCGTGGGATAGGGGGCCGTAGGGAGCGGTGTGTGCATGTATGCATGGAGTCCTATAAAAACGTATGATGGGCAAGAAAGGGGTGAGAGATCTTCATCTCTCAAGCCTTCCCCAAATCTAATCCTAACAAGCGAGGAGACTACCCACTCATTAGGGAATTGAAAAATATTTTCTAACTATCTAACTAGGGCAGATAATGAAAGATCTAACTAGGGCAGGAAAGAAAATTTAACTAGGGCAATAAAAAAAAACTTACTCTAATTTTTATTTTATGCTCTCTTCCAACATTTATAGGAATTGAATTCTGAATTTGGATAGATACAATGGAGGCACAAGAAGAGGCATAACCTAAAAAAAGGTTTTAGGGTTTCTATTTATAGAACATAGAAACCCTAGGGTAACATTCGAGTCACATCTGGATTTACAATTTTACCCTAAGAAAACCCTATTTAATGCACAGACGCACCGAAACCCGCAACACATACCGGCACGTGCGACACACGGCCGCGGATCCGCGGCCAAGAGCTTGGTTTGGCCGCGGTTCCGCGGCCATATTGTAGGCTTGCTGCTGAATTTTCTTCGCTTCAGGTTGCTTTTAGCATCTGTTTTCCTCACTTTGTTCTTCAAAATATCTTCTAGTTCTCTTCCAGATCTCCACAGTGAATAAAGTCATGGACATTTACCGCTTGCTTCGTGTCGAAGTCTTGAACTTTGCACTGCCTTTGTTCTTTGTGAAATCGTCCATTGATCTTCGTTTAGTCTTCAAACTGTAGGCTTGATCAAGATTCTTCCATTTGTTGGTCGTAGTCTCACATGTAGGGTTACTAGGCACTCTCACAAGGGTCTATAAGGCATCAACCATGCCCGATTTAAAATTTAGACTAGCCGAACAACCCTAATCAAGATCTTTAAACTAGAGATTAGGCGAAACAAAGCATGTTAAACACTTTAACACTAAGAGTTTGGGATTACAACCTTTGTAGTCTAGTCCTTCACTTCTAAAGCTCCGTGTTGAGTCCCTTCGCTGCGATCATCGAGTATCCGGACTCTCGAAAAGCTCCACGAAGAGAAAGATGCAAGCTTGCTTCCGATCTTCGATAACTAAGATGATCTACCTTGAAGTTTCTTTAACACAAGCTCTCACTCACTAAATGAAGTGAACACCCTAATCTAATTGGAAAGAATTGATTAGGATGATGAAGTAGGAATTTAGCTCTTATTTGTTTTCGATTTCTCACTCATTTTCATCACCTTTGAAAAAGCTAGAAAGCTTTTCAAGCAAGAAGAAGAAGAAGATCAAAATCCTTTTGTGATGAATAATGAAAAGTATGTGAGGTTAGAAATGCAACCATGGGTTAAGAATGAACTCTTAACCCATGTAGAGAGTTAACTAAGGTGAAGGGTTGGGTTGGGTTAAGCAAATATCTACACAAAATATCCAAAGTCAAAGTCAAAGCTTCAAGAAGCTTCTTGAAAGCTTCATGCAAGCTTAACCCTAATCCAAACCTTAACCACATTTAATCTCCATAAAACATGTTGCATTTATAACCATAACATGTTACAATATTATATATCACATATACAATATTTATTGTAACAAAATAAAATAATACAATTAACATATATCGCATATATATCAATGTATTACCCGAGTGAGAAAAAGAATCTTTTGGTGAGCTAATATTAGTTAATGTAATTTAATATATCAAATATATAATTATACATTAAATTATCGAATCAACACTTGATCCGATAATCCGGCTATTTCACAAATAACCGACTAATATAATCTGTATCAGTTCATCGAATCAACACTTGATCCGATGACCCGGCTATATCACATATACCCGGCCGATATCTCATATCGCGAGAATCTAATACGGTATCGCATACACGCATCATTCTCGATCCCGCACATATCATATATGTGCTCCTACTCCGTTTTGCCTGAGTCAAAAAACCTCTGTGTAGGACTCTAAAGAATCGTCAATACGCCGGCAGTAGGTGATGATCATATCAAACACTCATAAGCTGCAAGCGGTTAGCTAAACGTAACAGCCACCCAGGTATTGAGCGATCAGAAGATCAACAAGCAAGCCTGTACTTTCTCCCGCAAATCCAATCAGTAACACTCCCGTACAGTCCGGTCTCTCCGTGTGATATGTCGCATATCTCGCCTAGGGGTGGTAAACGTCAGACCCCAATAGCTTGATAAGTCGTGTCGATATGAGGTCTATAACAGTTCGAGAAACTACTGATAACACTTACCAGTAAATCTCAGCAACCCTGGCCAGGGATTTCTAGTTATAGCCAATCGAACACAGCACAACATCAACTCCTTATACCGGGAGAGACGAATCCCCTCCTATCGCTCATTGCCTCCATGTGATTCGGGACTGTACCCAAAAGCCACCTTTTTGCACGCCCTCTTGGACGTGGTATGATGGAAATCAAAGCACAGTGGGAATCACACAAGACTCTATGACGATCTCGGGTCTACAGACTAACCTGTACCAGTGTCACCAGAGAACTGCCATCTGACGTGAGGTATAATGCCATCTAAGAGTTCTCGGCGAGTCCGTCCAGTATACCCAGTCTCCACTGAGCACCCGTACACCATCCTTGATGTCAAACACCGATGGATATGGGATCATCCATCGCCCATCATATGGGTCAAGATGCGTATACGCTAGTCTACTCTGGTGTATTGATGCCCTGTCTCGATACACCCTCGACTAGGAACAGTTATAGGATGTACTCGTCGACTACCGTGGCCCCACTAGTATGATCTCATCATAGTCCCAGTAGTCGAGTACATATCCTAAGGGCTTTATCAACATGTAACATAGAGACAATCAGAGTACATGTTAAGATAAAGTGCAACCAGATACCATGCTATCATGTCGAGTAAGAAAGTCGTCCCTATATATGTCCAAGCATCCACTACAATATACATCGTATGTACAGTAATGGCCTCTAGGGCATGCATATAACTAACAATCTCCCACTTGCACTAGGGCCATCTGTTGTGGTATCGCATACCCAACAATTAGCTGTGGTTGAAGTATCTCATACTCAACCATCCCATAAAAGTCTCTGCTGGGAAAAAGGCCTTTGTGAGTGGATCCGCGCTGTTGTCCTCTGTGTCTACTCTCCTAACCTCGATCTCCCTGGAGATCAACCATCTCCATGATCAGGTGATACTGCCTAAGAATTATATCTGGATTTCTGATGGGACGCGGGTTTCTTGGCATAAGCCACAACTCCATTGTCACACAATGGTAGGAACGAAGTTCATCTCATGAACTTATATATATCTAGACTGCCTCTTTGGTAGCATCCTTGGTAACGACATATCTTGCCTTTAATCGTCTAGTAAGTCACGGTATCTAGCTTGGAACTCTTCCAACATACCGTCCCTCCACTGAGGGTAAAGACAATACCTGCGACTGACATTCCTTATCACCCTGGAACTTTTCCAGTGATTCTCCACAGGATCGATTGATACCATCTCACTACAACTAGTGAGAATCCTAACATCCAATTAGATCTATCTCATAGATCCATAACCCAGGATTTAGGAGGTATCGCCTAGATCCTATATGGAGAATCTTTGTGATAAGAGGAGATTGACCGAGCGTAGCTGTAAGGTTCCTAGGCACCCTATAGTGGTCTCACAAGGCATCGAACATGCCAATTTAAAATTTTTGATGCCGAGAAACCCTAGACTATGGACCGTCGCTAGAATTCTAGGCGAAATATAAATCTAGTTAACAAATTAACTAAAAGTCGGAAACTACAACCTTTGTAGATCCGGATTTCCGCCTCCTTAGCTCCACGTGGTCATGCCCTCGCTGTCCATCATGAATCCTCGACTCGATCATCGGCTTCATCGGGAAAGCAAGCGGAATAGGTCGTCGGCTTTGTGTCAAAGACGATCTACGTCGAGGTTGCACAAACACAAGCTCCGACTTCACAAACTTGTGAAACTTGTGAAGTAAACACCCAAAACAACTTGGCAAGAGGTAGAGGGTGAAGAAATAGGAGGTGGGTTCACTTTAGAATTGGATTTATCTCACTAGATCTCAAGTTGCCATTGTTGTAGCAAGCTTGAAGAAGAAGAAGAAGATGAGCTAGTTATGATAAGTTATGATAAAAAGAAAATAGAAAATCAAATACTTATCATAACTAAACTAGGGTTAAGTGTAGAGAATAAACCATGGTCACTTTAGAGGGTTAGGGTTAAGCATGAAGATAAGGATGGTTAGCAAAGTCAAAGCTTCATGAAGCTTCAACTTAAAACAAAAAGAGCCACCATTCTCATCATAATCCATTTCAAATAAATAAATAAACAAATAAATAAATAAATAAATATGCAAAACCCTAATTATCAAATTAACCATGGATTAATTCTATACACTTAACATAATGATCAAGTATCATCAAACATGATACAAAAAAGTGCACGAAAGCATATCACATATACAATGTGCATCAAGTGAGAAAAATCCGTTTAAAGTGAACCAATACTAGTTAATGTAAAGTAATATATCAAATATATAATTATACATTAAATCATTAAATCAACACTTGATTCAATGATCCGGTCATGTCGCACATAACCGACTAGTATTCAATGCATCGATTTATCGAATCAATGATTCGATAACTAGGTCATATCGAATATAACCATTCGAAACATATATCGCGAGAATGAAATGCGGTATCACATACACGCATTATTCTCGGTCCTGCACATATCTCATATGCGCTCCTATTTCGTTTCGCTTGAGCCAGGAAACCTCTGTGTAGGACTCTAAAGACTCGTCAATACGCCGGTAGCAGATGATGATCATATCAAGCACCCACAAGCCGCAAACGGTCTGCTAAACGTAACGGCCACCCGGGTATTGAGCGATCAGAAGATCGACGAGCTAGCCCGCTCACACTCCTGCGAATCCGACCAGTAACACTTACCATACAGTCCGGTCTCTTCGTCAGATACGTCGCATATCAAGTCTAGGGGTGGTAAACGTCAGACCCCAATAACCCGATAAGTCGTGCCGATGTGAGGCTCGTAACGGGTCGAGAAACTACTGGTAACACTTACCAGCAAATCTCTAATCAGCCCTGGCGAGGGACTTCCCTGTTACGGCCAATCGAGCACTGCGCAACATCAACCCCCAATACCGGGAGAGACGAAACCCCTCCTATCGCTCATTGCCTCCATGTGACTCGGGACTGTACCCAAAGACCACCGTTTTGCACGCCCTCATGGACGTGGTAAGGTGGAGATCAAAGCACAGTGGGAATCACACAAGACTCCATGACGATCTCAGGTCTATAGACTAACCTGTACAAGTGTCACCTGAGAACTGCCATCTGACGTGAGGTATAATACCATCTGGGAGTTCTCGGCGAGTCCGTCCAGTGTACCCAGTCTCCACTGAGCACCCGTATACCATCTCTGATGTCAAACACCAATGGATATGGGATCATCCATCGCCCATCACATGGGTCGAGAAGCGTATACGCTAGTCTACTCTGGTATATCGATGCCCCGTCTCGATACACCCACGACTAGGGACCTTGAAGGATGTACTTATGGACTACCATGTCCCCACTAGTATGATCTGCATCATAGTCCAGGTAGTCAAGTACAAATCCTAAGGGCTTTACCAACATGTAACTATAAGACGGTATAAAGTGACTAGTGTACATGTTAAGATAAATAGCAACCAGATAGCATACTATCATGTCGAGCAAGAAAGTCATCTCTATATATGTCCAAGCATCCAATATAATATACATAATCTGTACAATACTGGCCTCTAGGGCATACATACAACTAACAATCTCCCACTTGCACTAGGGCCAGCTGCTGTAGTATCTCATACCGAGCATCCCGAAGAGTCTCTCAAACTGTATCTGGGGAATGGCCTTCGTGAGTGGATCCGCCGTGTTGTTCTTCGTGTCAACTCTCCTGACCTCGATCTCCCGGCGATCAACTATCTCCCGGATCAGGTGATACCGCCTCAGAATATGTCTGGACCGCTGATGGGACCTGGGTTCCTTGGCCAAAGCCACTGCTCCATTGTTATCGCAATACAAAGGTATTGGATGCTCAATGGATGGAACCACTCCAAGTTCAGTAATGAACTTCTTGATCCAGACAGCTTCTTTAGCAGCATCGTTGGCAGCGATGTATTCAGCCTCCATCGTCGAGTCTGCCACGGTTTCCTGCTTGGAACTCTTCCAGCTAACCGCCCCTCCATAAAGGGTAAAGACAAAGCCCGACTGCGACTTAGAGTCGTCCTTATCACTCTGGAAGCTCGAATCGGTAAAGGACTCCACTTGGAGTTCTCCGTTACCATACACCAAGAACATATCTCTAGTCCTTCGCAAGTACTTGAGAATGCTCTTCACAGCTGTCCAGTGACTCTCTCCAGGATCAGCTTGATACCTACTCACTACACTTAGTGAGTATGCTACATCGGGTCTGGTACATAGCATCGCATACATGATAGAGCCTACTGCCGAAGCATAGGGTATCCCTTGCATGCGAGCTCTCTCCAAATCAGTCTTAGGAGACATCTCTTTGGAGAGAGTGACT
Organism: Agapanthus africanus; assembly: GCA_030015575.1. Taxonomy (NCBI): domain Eukaryota; kingdom Viridiplantae; phylum Streptophyta; class Magnoliopsida; order Asparagales; family Amaryllidaceae; genus Agapanthus; species Agapanthus africanus. The sequence continues at coordinate 295,987,463 of JASDDO010000006.1, read as the reverse complement.
CCAGAGATCGTGGGCAAGTTCCCACGCTTGGACTCTTCCATACTAAACCTCTTTAGTATGGTGTCAATGTACCTGGATTGGGACAATCCCAAAATCCGTTTGGATCTATCTCTATAGATCCTAATTCCCAATATGCAGGAGGCATCACCAAGATCTTTCATTGAGAATCTTTGTGATAAGAAGAGCTTGACCGAATGCAGCATAGGAATATCATTTCCTATCAAGAGTATGTCGTCCACGTACAATACGAGGAAGACAACCTTACTCTCTGCCATCTTCTTGTAGATACAAGGTTCATCTGGATTTTTGACGAAATCAAACTCTTTGATAACGACGTCAAAGCAGATGTTCCAACTCCGCGATGCTTGCTTTAATCCATAAATGGATTTAAGCAGCTTGCACACCTTCCCGCTGCTCCCACTGTCTACGAAGCCCTCTGGCTGAGTCATGTACACGCACTCTTCTAAATCACCATTTAGAAAGGCGGTCTTAACATCCATTTGCCAGATTTCGTAGTCATGAAAGGCAGCAATGGCAAGCATGATTCGGACGGATATAAGCATAGCCACTGGAGAAAAGGTTTCGTCATAGTCCACACCTGGTCTTTGACGAAAACCCTTTGCTACAAGTCTAGCTTTGAAAGTCTCCACTTTCCCATCTACACCAAGTTTCTTCTTAAAGATCCACTTGCTCCCAATGGGTTTTACCCCTTCAGGAGCAACTTCCAAAGTCCATACTTTGTTGGTGTACATGGAATCCATCTCGGACCGCATAGCATCCAGCCATTTCACTGAGTCCCCACTCGTGATGGCCTGCTCGAAACTAGTTGGGTCATCATCCTCCATGATGCAATCCTCGCGACCACCGTCCATGAGAAAACCGTAGTATTTCTCAGGCTGGCGAGGAACCCTACTAGATCGGCGGAGAGGCTGAGGTTCATTGGGAGCTACTGAATCTTCTGGTTCCACTAAATCTTCAGTTACGGTTTGTGTATCTGGAACCTCTTCCAGCTCTACCACTTTGCCACTAATTTCTTTTTCAAGGAATTCCTTTTCTAAAAAGGTGGCATGTTGAGCAACAAACACTTTTTGTTCCTTACTGTGGTAGAAAAAATACCCATAAGAATTCTTTGGATATCCCACAAACTTGCAGAGAACTGACCGTGCCTCGAGCTTGTCTGGATTTTGTCTTTTGACATAGGCCGGACAACCCCATATCTTAACTCGTTTAAAATATGGTCTCTTCCCACTCCATATCTCATATGGTGTGGTAGGTACAGATTTAGATGGAACTTGATTCAATAGGTATGCTGATGTCTCCAGCGCATAACCCCAGAAGGAAATAGGTAACTCAGCTGTGCTCATCATAGAGCGCACCATATCTAATAGGGTGCGGTTCCTCCGTTCAGATACACCGTTGTGCTGTGGTGTATATGGAGGAGTCAGCTGAGAGAGAATCCCATTCTCTTTTAGGAAGTCCAGGAATTCATTGCTCAAGTATTCACCTCCTCGATCAGATCGTAGGATTTTAATACTTTTTCCGGTTTGGTTCTCAACTTCTTGTTTATATTCCCTAAATTTCTCAAAAGCTTCTGATTTGTGTTTCATCAGGAACACATACCCGAACCTAGAGAGATCGTCAGTGAATGTAATGAAGTATGAAGAACCATCCCTGGTATGTGTAGACATGGGACCGCATACATCACTATGTATTAGTCCTAAGAGTTCGGTAACTCTTTCTCCGTGTCCCGTAAACGGAGTCTTGGTCATCTTGCCTTTGAGACATGACTGGCAAGTGTCATAGGATGAAAATTCAAACGGATTTAAATATCCATCCTTATGCAACTTAGCTAGTCGTGTCGCATTGATGTGACCCAGTCTACAATGCCACAAGAAGGATTCGTTGAGTTTAGAACTCTTCCTCTTGTGTGTGTTTGTTATGCTCAGAACTGTTGATTGATTTAGAACATAAATACCATTGCACAACGTGCCTGATCCAACCAACTTTTGGTCACGGAAAATGTTCATAATATTGTCCTGCAATACAAAATTATATCCCTGTTTACTCAATAAAGAAACCGATATAATGTTGCATATCAGGTTCGGCATGTAATAGCATTCATTCAGAACCAATGTATCACCAGTTGGTAATACAAGGTGATATTCCCCGACAGTCTTAGCTGCAACAATTGCACGATTTCCAACTCTAATGTCTTTATCACCTTCTCCAAGTTCTCTACCTTTCCTTAGCCCATGTAACTGATTACATATATGGGATCCTGACCCGGTATCCAATACCCAGGACGTAGAGCAAATGGAGAAACAGTTCTCAGTAACGAACACACCCGAAGAAAATGCATCAACATGTACTTTCTTCATTCGGGTGGCATGGGAATCCTGGTATTCCCCTATATCCTGTTCATTCCTATAACTCTTATAGGAAAGAACGGAACCAACGTTCCCCAGCACAGTATAACATGCGGGTTCGGTCAATACATCCATATTATTATCTTCATTAGGGCATGAAATGGTCGGTACCTGGAGAGAGAGAAGAAAACACTTTAGCGTATGCTCGTGCAAGATCAGATTGGTTATTATCTTATCTAATCAGGATGGCTCCCACTGCTTTTTATCAAATCTTCCTCCAAACCCTAAAAGGAAAGACTAGCCAGGATTAATTACACACTACAAGTTCGCCAATCTTTCAGCCAGGCCAGTGTCGGTACTTTGAGGGAGGTCCCCCGTGCTTTCGCACGAACCTAATTAATGTAAACCTCGTTTTCCCAGAGGCGTAACCCCGTTGACACCTTTCTAGACACCTACTTGATCGGCTAATTGCAATGTGTAAAACTCTCCCAGGAGTAACTCTTACTCGCAGTGGGTATCGGGATCCAACTATCTCATAGAAGGTATGCAATCTCATTGCAAATTTCAACACTTGAAATTCCCGATAATATTTTGCCCCGAACGATCTATGACCTTGACAAGGTCAACAAACCATAGACCGCAAGTCAAGTTCAACCCGTCATTTCTTGATTGAATCAAACCCACCCGCACGACCCTTGACAAGGTCAACAAGGCCGTACGACTACCCTAACCCAATCTGCATCATATGCATAAGCAGACAAATACTGGTTAGCTACCGCACACTGCGCCTTGACAAGGTCAACAAACGCAGCACGAATACTAAACAGGACTTATCTGAAATGACGGAGGGCTACGCTAGGTTTTTCTGAAAACCTATTGCGTAATGAACTTGATATCGTTGTAGAATCAAATGAAGTTTTGAAATGGAGTGATTTTGAGGCTTTTCTAGTTTTGCTAAAGGAGTCACTCCCGGCGAAGGGATCTCGGTCCTTTCCTCGTCGAATGAGGTGCGGGATATATCATATATATCGCTGTGCAAAGCAAAAACCCAAAAGCAATCAAAAACAAACCGAGTGTGTAGCATCTGCCAGTTATTGCTAAAGGAGTCACTCCCGGTGAAGGGATCTCGGTCCTTTCCTCATCGAATAAGGTGCAGGGTATATCATATATACCGCCATGCAAAGCAAGAACTGTAGCTACCTGTTTTGTTTTAAAATCTGATTCTACAACATCTTAGGTTTCTTATCTTTCATTAATCACATTAATGAAGTCCCATCATTTAAATACCTAAACATCACAGATAGATATGACGTACACTTATGCCATCTGCATTCGCCTTGATGTCCCCTCGTGCACCGTTAGGTTAGATAACTAACGACAGAGCAGGGCAGGGCTAGCGCGGGTGTAAAACATAAGTAACGTCTATATAATATATCATATATACTATATACTATATCCATCACAGAGTCACAACACAGATATCGCAGCAGAATAAACATATGAAATATTGGATATACTAGGACGTCCGTGTTTTCAATACGAGCCAGTATAAAACACGGATTCCACGGTCGTGATGAATAGCCAATCCCACACCCCTAGACCCCTACGAGAGCGGCAAGCAACCCTGCCAATTCTAGGGTTAGGAGACCCGGACTCGACTCCTCGAGTTGGTCTCCCACTGGACTCCAGAACCCGGTTACTTGTGCTCCCCTCCTTGGATCTATCCTAATGCGGAAAAGTAAATAATATACAACGGGTGACAACTTCCGCTACCTGGAAGCCCCCCAATTAAAAGAATATTACATACAAGTTTTTACATGAATGAAAATGAAAAACACTCATCTCATATAAAAAAACCCCGGCTATTCGAACACGACGATCCAATATAACATATCCAGCAACGCATAACATCACATGTCATCAACGTAAGTAAGTATGCATACCCCAATTGTCGTTGATGTATAGCAACGAAACCGGCGATATGAACATACTACACTTACGGTCACAGAAAAGAAAGTGTAAAACTACAACAATTGGAATCCGCAACTTCTTTAGACATCACATGCCTAAACAAATGAAATACTTAGACATCACATGCCTAACAGATATAAACCCCGCATTTTAGTCTCATTATCGAAAACACTTTTCAATATAAAATGAAACTAAACTGCTAGATTTATAACATTCATTCAGTTATCACATAACAGTTTGTGAATTCCAATTATTGTATCACATTCCAGATAAACAGAAAATGTTAAACTTTCCGATCGAACATTCGAATACCGAAGTTTTCCCGATACAGCTCAACACATGAAATAAGTCTAACAACATTCAGTTCGTGCCTCAGTACCGACGGTCCAGCCGTAGAAGGGTCAAGCCAACGCCTCACATGTGGCACGTCGTACTGCCCCAAACCCGAAGGTTCAAAGGGCAGTTCAAGACGGTCACATAATCGAGTTAAGGTTTGTTGTCTTCTAGAGGGTCCATCGCGTTACTTGCACTACTTAGAACGTCGTTAAACTACGGAAAAATCCAACACTTGGAAATTTCCCGACAGGGGAAAAATTGGGTATTTATATTCGGTCGAACTTTTTAACATATTCTAAAATTTATCCGGAAAGCCACAAAGACGAAATTTGATACCCCGATCGAAACACCGAATCCCCAAAACATCCCAGAAAATTCAACTCTTGAATAATTATTAAAAATTCCCAGAACACTCAGCACTACACTACATGAATTATTGTGCAAGCCACGTGCTGTGAATCATTAAAATAACCGCGGAAGCGCCGCTATTTGTATACTAGAGGCCGCGGATCCGCGCCTGTATGGGGGAATTAACAGCACGTGTTTCACAGTAACTCACTATATTCCCTGCTGAATTTTTTGGCAACTTTTAATCTGGAAAAATCCACGTTTTCAGAAAAAGTACAGAGAGCATGTTTGTAATGGGTTTTCGGGTTCGTTCGGACTTCAAACTCCGTCTACGCTTCGCCTAAGGCTCTAGCTAGGCTCTGATACCAGTGTAAGGTTCCTAGGCACCCTATAGTGGTCTCACAAGGTATCGAACATGCCAATTTAAAATTTTTGATGCCGAGAAACCCTAGACTATGGATCGTCGCTAGAATTCTAGGCGAAATATAAATCTAGTTAACAAATTAACTAAAAGTCGGAAACTACAACCTTTGTAGATCCGGATTTCTGCCTCCTTAGCTCCACGTGGTCATGCCCTCGCTGTCCATCATGAATCCTCGACTCGATCATCGGCTTCATCGGGAAAGCAAGCGGAATAGGTCGTCGGCTTTGTGTCAAAGACGATCTACGTCGAGGTTGCACAAACTCAAGCTCCGACTTCACAAACTTGTGAAACTTGTGAAGTAAACACCCAAAACAACTTGGCAAGAGGTAGAGAGTGAAGAAATAGGAGGTGGGTTCACTTTAGAATTGGATTTATCTCACTAGATCTCAAGTTGCCATTGTTGTAGCAAGCTTGAAGAAGAAGAAGAAGATGAGCTAGTTATGATAAGTTATGATAAAAAGAAAATAGAAAATCAAATACTTATCATAACTAAACTAGGGTTAAGTGTAGAGAATAAACCATGGTCACTTTAGAGGGTTAGGGTTAAGCATGAAGATAAGGATGGTTAGCAAAGTCAAAGCTTCATGAAGCTTCAACTTAAAACAAAAAGAGCCACCATTCTCATCATAATCCATTTCAAATAAATAAATAAACAAACAAATAAATAAATGAATATGCAAAACCCTAATTATCAAATTAACCATGGATTAATTCTATACACTTAACATAATGATCAAGTATCATCAAACATGATACAAAAAAGTGCACGAAAGCATATCACATATACAATGTGCATCAAGTGAGAAAAATCCGTTTAAAGTGAACCAATACTAGTTAATGTAAAGTAATATATCAAATATATAATTATACATTAAATAATTAAATCAACACTTGATTCAATGATCTGGTCATGTCGCACATAACCGACTAGTATTCAATGCATCGATTTATCGAATCAATGATTCGATAACTAGGTCATATCGAATATAACCATTCGAAACATATATCGCGAGAATGAAATGCGGTATCACATACACGCATTATTCTCGGTCCTGCACATATCTCATATGCGCTCCTATTTCGTTTCGCTTGAGCCAGGAAACCTCTGTGTAGGACTCTAAAGACTCGTCAATACGCCGGTAGCAGATGATGATCATATCAAGCACCCACAAGCCGCAAGTGGTCTGCTAAACGTAACGGCCACCCGGGTATTGAGCGATCAGAAGATCGATGAGCTAGCCCGCTCACACTCCTGCGAATCCGACCAGTAACACTTACCATACAGTCCGGTCTCTTCGTCAGATACGTCGTATATCAAGTCTAGGGGTGGTAAACGTCAGACCCCAATAACCCGATAAGTCGTGCCGATGTGAGGCTCGTAACGGGTCGAGAAACTACTGGTAACACTTACCAGCAAATCTCTAATCAGCCCTGGCCAGGGACTTCCCTGTTACGGCCAATCGAGCACTGCGCAACATCAACCCCCAATACCGGGAGAGACGAAACCCCTCCTATCGCTCATTGCCTCCATGTGACTCGGGACTGTACCCAAAGACCACCGTTTTGCACGCCCTCATGGACGTGGTAAGGTGGAGATCAAAGCACAGTGGGAATCACACAAGACTCCATGACGATCTCGGGTCTACAGACTAACCTGTACAAGTGTCACCTGAGAACTGCCATCTGACGTGAGGTATAATACCATCTGGGAGTTCTCGGCGAGTCCGTCCAGTGTACCCAGTCTCCACTGAGCACCCGTATACCATCTCTGATGTCAAACACCAATGGATATGGGATCATCCATCGCCCATCACATGGGTCGAGAAGCGTATACGCTAGTCTACTCTGGTATATCGATGCCCCGTCTCGATACACCCACGACTAGGGACCTTGAAGGATGTACTTATGGACTACCATGTCCCCACTAGTATGATCTGCATCATAGTCCAGGTAGTCAAGTACAAATCCTAAGGGCTTTACCAACATGTAACTATAAGACAGTATAAAGAGACTAGTGTACATGTTAAGATAAATAGCAACCAGATAGCATACTATCATGTCGAGCAAGAAAGTCATCTCTATATATGTCCAAGCATCCAATATAATATACATAATCTGTACAATACTGGCCTCTAGGGCATACATACAACTAACAGTAGCATAGGAAACTCCTTCCCTATCAAGAGTATGTCATCCACGTACTCTACGAGGATCACCACCATACTCTCTACTACCTTTTTTTATATACAAAGTTCATCTACCATTTTGATGAAGTCAAACTCTTTGATTACCTCATCAAAACAGACGTTCCAACTACGCGATGCCTGCTTTATTACATAAAACATTTTGCACACGTTTCCGCTGCTCCCACTATCTACGAAGCTCTCTGGCTGTGTACTTATAGACGCTCTCTTCCAAAATATCATTTAGAAAAGCAGTCATGACACCCAACCACCAAATATCGTAGTCATGGTATGTAGCAGTGGCAAGTAGGATCTGGATGGACTTAAGCATAGCTTTGAAAGTCTCAACTTTTCCATATACACCAAGTAATCCTCTCAAGATATACTTGCTCCTGATGGGGATTTAACCCTTCAGATAAAGCAACCAAAGTCCATATTTTGTTGGTGTATAAGGATTCCATCTCAGATCACTAAGCATCCAGCCATTCTTACAGAGTCCCACTCCTGATGGCCTGCTCGAAACTAGTTGGGTCATCATCTCATGATGCAATCCTCGCTTCCACTGTCATAGAGAAACCGAAGTATCTCTCAGGTGGATGAGGAACCCTACCAGATCGGCGGAGAGGCTGAGGTTCGTTGGAAACTATTGAATCCTTTGGTTCTACCAAATCATCAGCTGCAGTTTGTATAGCTGAAACTCTTTCCAGTTCTACCTCATGACCACTAATTTCTTCACAAGAAATTCCTTTTCACAAAGGTGGCATGCTGAGAAACAAAACAACTTTTGTTCTTCGGTTAGGTAGAAGATATTCTCTTGCGAATGCTTGGGATATCCAACAAACTTCTACAGAACTGACTTTGCCTCGAGCTTGTCCGGATTTTGCTTTTAGACATAGGCCGGACAACCCCAAATCTTAACTTACTTAAGATATGGGCTCTTCCCATTCCATATCACATATAAAGTGGTAGGCAACTGATTTGATTGGAACCCTATTCAATAGGTATGCAGCTTCACAAGTGCATAACTCCCAAAAGGAAATAGGAAACTCAGTAGTACTCATCATAGAGCGCACCATATCAAATAGGGTGTGATTACTCCGCCCTGATACACCGACATGCTGTGGTGTATACGGAGGAGTAATGCTGAGAGAGAATCTCATTCTCCTTTGGAATAGTCTAGGAATCCCGTGCTCAAGTATTCTCCTCCTTGATCTCATCAAAGGACATAATACTCATACCAGTTTTTGGTTCTCTACTTCTAACTTATATTCTGTGATTATCTCAAAAGTTTCGGACTTGTGTTTCAACAGGAACATATGTCTGAATCTTGAGAGATCATTAGTGAATATAATGAAGTACAAAGAACCGGTCCGGGCTTGTGTAGACAGGGGACTTTCATACATCAGCATGTATCAATCCCAAGAGTTCACTAACTCTTTCTCTGTTTCCAATAAACGGAGCTGTGGTCATCTTATCTCTGTGACATGATCGGCAAGTTTCACAAGATGTAAATTCAAACTAATTTAAATATGCATCTTTATGTAACTTCAGCTAGTCGGGTCACATTGATATGACCTAGTCTACAATGCCTCAAGAAGGATTCGTTCGTTTCTGAACTCTTCCTCTTGTGTGTGTTCTGTACGTTTAAGAACCGTGGTTTGATTTAGAACGTCTATGCTTTTAGATAACGTGCCTGAACCGATCAACTCTTGATATAGGAAAAGTTCAAAACATTATCCAACAATACAAAATTATATCCTTCTTTACTAATAAAGAGACTGATATGATGTTGTATATCAGGTTCGGTATCTAATAACATTCATTCAGAATCAATGTATTCTGGTAATACAGGGTGATAACTACCAACAGACTTGGCTGCAACACTTGCACCGTTTCTTTCTCATGAAACTTATCACCCGTTCTCAGTTCTCTACCTATCTGTAGCCCATGTAACAAATTACATATGTAGGATCCTGATCCGGTATCAAATACCCAGGACGTAAAGGATATTGAGAAACAGTTCTGTGTAATGAACACACCCGAAGAAGATGCATCAGCATGCACTTTCTTCGTTTGAGCGGCACGGGAATTCTGGTAATCCCCTATTTCCTGCTCTGTCTTATAACAATTATAAGTTGGAGCGGGACCAACGTTCCCTAGCGCAGTATAACAAGCGGGTTTGGTCAATACATCTATATTATTATTATCTTCATTAAGCCGTGACATAGTCGTAACCAGGAGAGAGAGAGAAGAAAACACTCAGCGTGCGCTTTTATAAGATTAGATTGGTTATCAATTTATCTTATCAGGATGTCTCCCACTGTTTTAGTCAAATCTTCCTTCAAACTCTAAAAGGAAAGACTAGCCGGGATTAATTACACGCTACAACTTCGCTAATCTTTCAGCCAGGCCAGTGTCGGTACTTTGAGGGAGGTTCCCCGTGCTTTCGCACGGACCTAATTATAGTAAACCTCATTTTCCCAGGGGCGTAACCCCGTTAACACCTTTCTAGACACTTACTTGATCGGCTAATTGTAATGTGTAAAACTCTCCCAGGAGTAACTCTTACTCGCAGCGGGTATCGGGATCCAACTATCTCATAGAAGGTATGCAATCTCATTGCAAATTTCAACACTTGAAATTCCCAATAATATTTTACCCCTAGCGTCCTATGACCTTGACGAATGCCAAACCACCCATAGTCCACTAGTCAAGTTCAACCCGTACATTTCCTGATTGAATTAAACCCACCCGCATGACCCTTGACGAATGCCAAACAACGCCGTACGAATACCCTAATCCAATCGCATCGTATGCTAGCAGATAAGCACTAGTTAGCTACCGTACACTACGCCTTGACGAATGCCAAACTACCGCAGCACGAATACTAAGTAGTACTTATCTGAAATGACGGAGGGCTACGACAGGTTTTTAAGAAAACCCTTTGCATAATGAACTTGATATCGTTGTAGAATCGAGTGATTTTAGAATAGAGTGTTTTTAAGGCCTTTTCTAGTTTTGCTAAAGAGGTCACTCCCGGTGAAGGGATCGTCGGCTCTTTCCTCATCGAATAAGGTGCAGGATATTTCACAAATATCACTATGCAAAGCAAAAACTATAGAAACAATCAAAAAAAAAAACCGAGTTTGTAGCATCTGCCAGTTTTGCTAAAGAGGTCACTCCCGGTGAAGGGATCCCGGCTCTTTCCTTATCGAATAAGGTGCTGGATGTTCTACAAGGAACACCGCTATGCAAAACAAGAACTAGAGCTACCAGTTTTTAAACAATTTTCTACAACATCTTTAGGTTTCTTTTATTTTCATTAATCTCATTAATGAAGTCCCATTTTCTTATGCTTCACAAGCATCACATTTGAAACGAAATCTGCAATATAACATATATCTCATATATATAATATAAACATTCGTCTCAGGCAGTAATAAGATCTCATCACAAAACATTGCAGCAGAAGAACATATATAAAATATTGGATATACCAGGAGGTCCGTGTTTTTAATACGATCCTGTATAAAACACGGATTCCACGGTCGTGATGAATAGCCAAACCCACATCCCTAGACCCCTACGAGAGCGGCAAGCAACACTGTCAATTCTAGGGTTAGGAGACCCGGTCTCGACTCCTCGAAATGGTCTCCCACTGGACCCTAGAACCCGGTTACTTTTGCTCTCCGCCTTGGGTCTACCTAATGCGGAAAAGTAAATAACATACAACGGTGACATCATCCTCAGCCCGGAAGTGCCCCAATAAAAGAATATTACATACAAATGAATTTTACATGAATGAAAAAGAAAAACTCTCATCTCACATAAAACCCCCGGCTATTCAGAACACGACGATCCAATATAACATATCACAGCAACACATAATATCACATATCATCAACGTAAGCAAATATGCGTATCCCAATTGTCGTTGATGTATAGCAACGAAACCGGCGATACACCACATACTACGCTTACGGTCACAGAAAAGAAAGTGTAAAACTACAACAGTTGGAATCCGCAACCTCCTTAGACATCACATGCCTAACTAATTGAATTCCTTAGACATCGCATGCCTAACAATTATAAACCCCGTATTTTAGTCTCAATATCGAAAACTCTTTTCAATATCAAGTCGGGCAATTCAACAAGGTTCCCGACATCCTGATCGAATGCTCGTCGCAAACTTTAGTAGACGGCCGCACCCCCGGATGCCGTCGACGAAGTGCACTAAGGCGGAACACCGCTGCCGCGAGCACCCGAACGGATGCTTTTAGCGACGGGGTTCTCCTACAGTCACTTGGTTGGGGCTATGGGGCGTGGCTATCTATTAAGTTTACCCGGCGAGTATCCGCGTACGCTACGTGATTGCGACGGCCTTTTGATCGCATCAAAATCCCGTGGCAACCGATTAAATGAGACTAAACTGCTAGATTTATAACATTCAAATTAGTTATCTCATAACTACATGTGGATTCCAAATATTGTATCACATTCCAAATAAATAGACAATGTTAAACTTTCTGATCGAATAAACAAACACCCAAGATTTCCCAAATAGCTCAACACTTGAACGGGGTTCAAAAAATATCCATCGCATGCCACAGTACCGATGGTCCAGCCGTAGAAGGGTCAAGCCAATGCCTCACATGTGGCAACGCCGTACTGCCCCAAACCCTAAGGTTCAGAGGCGGTTCAGACGGTCACATAATCGAGTTAAGGTTTGTGTTCTTCCAGATGGTCCACCGTGTTACTTGCATGATTTTCCGGAAGTTTCAAACTCGAGAAAAAAATCCAACTTTTGAAAATTTTCCGACAGGGGAAAAAGTGAGTTATTGATATCCGTTCGAACTTTTTAACACGTTCTAAAATTACCCGGAAAAAACATAAATGAAATTAAACTTTCCGATCGAATCAACGAGTTTCTAATACAACCCAGAAAACTCAACACTTGAGTATAATTAAAAATTCCCAGAAGAATCAGGAAGTACCTACGGTTATTACTGTGCAAAGAACTAACCCTAACTCCACTGTGTGGCCGCGGAACCGCCGCGCAAGCCATGGTACGGCCGCGGTTCCGCGGCGCTTTAGTGGGATTAGTGTCTCGTTTTGCACAGTAATTCCTAAAATATCCTGCTGATTTTTTTGAGTATTTTTAATATGAAAAAAATCAACTTTTTTGAAAAATTTCCAGAAACTAGGGTTTTACGGGTATTCGGAGTTCGATCGGACTTTAAACTTCGCCAGGACTTCGCCTAAAGCTCTAGCTTGGCTCTGATACCACTGCAGGGTTACTAGGCACTCTTACAAGGGTCTATAAGGTATCAACCATGCCCGATTTAAAATTTAGACGTGCCGAACAACCCTAACCAAGATTTTTAAACTAGAGATTAGGCGAAACAAAGCATATTAACACTTTAACACTAAGAGTTTGGGATTACAACCTTTGCAGTCCGGTCCTTCACTTCTAAAGCTCCGTGTTGAGGTCCCTTCGCTGCGATCATCGAGTATCCGGACTCTCGAAAAGCTCCACGAAAAGAAATATGCAAGTTTGCTTCCGATCTTCGATAACTAAGATGATCTACCTTGAAGTTTCTTTAACACAAGCTCTCACTCACTAAATGAAGTGAACACCCAAATCTAATTGGCAAGAATAGATTAGGATGATGAAGTAGGAATTTAGCTCTCATTTGTTTTCGATTTCTCACTCATTTTCATCACCTTTGAAAAAGCTAGAAAGCTTTTCAAGCAAGAAGAAGAAGAAGAAGATCAAAATCCTTTTGTGATGAATAATGAAAAGTATGTGAAGTTAGAAATGCAACCATGGGTTAAGAATGAAGTCTTAACCCATGTAGAGAGTTAACTAAGGTGAAGGGTTGGGTTGGGTTAAGCAAATATCTACACAAAATATCTAAAATCAAAATCAAAGCTTCAAGAAGCTTCTTGAAAGCTTCATGCAAGCTTAACCCTAATCCAAATCTTAACCACATTTAATCTCCATAAAACATGTTGCATTTATAACCATAACATGTTACAATATTATATATCACATATACAATATTTATTGTAACAAAATAAAATAATACAATTAACATATATCGCATATATATCAATGTATTACCCGAGTGAGAAAAAGAATCTTTTAGTGAGCTAATATTAGTTAATGTAATTTAATATATCAAATATATAATTATACATTAAATTATCGAATCAACACTTGATCCGATAATCCGGCTATTTCACAAATAACCGACTAATATAATCTGTATCAGTTCATCGAATCAACACTTGATCCGATAACCCGGCTATATCACATATACCCGGCCGATATCTCATATCGCGAGAATCTAATACGGTATCGCATACACGCATCATTCTCGGTCCCGCACATATCACATATGTGCTCCTACTCCGTTTTGCCTGAGTCAAGAAACCTCTGTGTAGGACTCTAAAGAATCGTCAATACGCCGGCAGTAGGTGATGATCATATCAAACACCCACAAGCTGCAAGCGGTCAGCTAAACGTAACAGCCATCCAGGTATTGAGCGATCAGAAGGTCAACAAGCAAGCCTGTACTTTCTCTCGCGAATCCAATCAGTAACACTTCCGTATAGTCCGGTCTCTCCGTCTGATATGTCGCATATCTCGCCTAGGGGTGGTAAACGTCAGACCCCAATAGCTTGATAAGTCGTGTCGATATGAGGTCTATAACAGTTCGAGAAACTACTGATAACACTTACCAGTAAATCTCAGCAACCCTGGCCAGGGATTTCTAGTTATAGCCAATCGAATACGGCGCAACATCAACTCCCTATACCGGGAGAGACGAATCCCCTCCTATCACTTATTGCCTCCATGTGATCTCCATGTAATTCAGGACTGTACCCAAAAGCCACCTTTTTGCACGCCCTCTTGGACGTGGTATGATGGAAATCAAAGCACAGTGGGAATCACACAAGACTCTATGACGATCTCGGGTCTACAGACTAACCTGTACCAGTGTTACCAGAGAACTGCCATCTGACGTGAGGTATAATACCATCTGGGAGTTCTCGGCGAGTCCATCCAGTGTACCCAGTCTCCACTGAGCACCCATACACCATCCTTGATGTCAAACACCGATGGATATGGGATCATCCATCACCCATCATATGGGTCAAGATGCGTATACGCTAGTCTACTCTGGTGTATGATGCCCTGTCTCGATACACCCTCGACTAGGAAAAGTTATAGGATGTACTCGTCGACTACCGTGGCCCCACTAGTATGATCTCATCATAGTCCCAGTAGTCGAGTACATATCCTAAGGGCTTTATCAACATGTAACATAAAGACAATCAGAGTACATGTTAAGATAAAGTGCAACCAGATAGCATACTATCATGTCGAGCAAGAAAGTCCTCCCTATATATGTCCAAGCATCCACTACAATATACATCGTATGTAAAGTAATGGCCTCTAGGGCATACATATAACTAACATCACTTTTGTATCGTCTTTTATCTTTTTCACTGTTTTTGTTCCGAGAACCTGTAACCTGCAACTATATAGCAGACATGGGTCAAAAGCACCTGTTTATTTATAAAATGAATAAGAATGAGGAATATAATAATGCAATATTATGATATGAACAAATACCCCCAAACTTATTTTTTGCTCGTCCTCGAGCAAACCTAGTTTTATTTTCGAAAAAGACCTAGCCTCACTTTCGCAGGGAAACGTGATTGCGCTGAGCTCGTGCAACAAGCCGTTAAACCTCTAGGTGTCCCTAGTAGGAGTGTTGTCTCCTGAGGGTTTTCAGCGGATGCTACCCACAAAATCCTATCAATTCGGCATATTGACTTTTATTCTCCAATTAGGTTTTCTAAATAAGAACTCTAATATCTTCGACTCATAAATTATCCAGCTATATTTTTCACGCTTCCTTATCATTTATATATATTCTTGTGAATTTACTTAGCTTTTGTCATCTTTCAAGTTTTTCTTCTAGGATTCCATCTCAACTTAGGAATTTTTATCATCTCTATTAAAGATATAAGTCCTATTCTTCATTCCTATCTCTCATCTAAACCCCAATCACATACCCCTGCGTGTGTGTATATATCACCACTACACTTGAAAATTCAAATCAAGCTATTATACTCTTGTCCATCGTCCAAAGTACTTTTCAATTGGTGAATTTTAGATGAAATTGCTCACACATTCTTCATGCGACCGTTAACACTTCTTAAGGTACCAACGACCGATTACAAAATGTGTTTGCACATTAAGGCGTAATTCCTAGTCTTGTAACACCTAAGGCTTATAGCAGTGACTCCCAAACCAGTTGGTCTAAGGCACTAGGTGATGAAGCACCCTCGCTAAATATTTTTTTTTATTAATTCAGCCTTAAGTGATCACAACAACCAGTGTTCATTTTTTTATTATCTCTTTATTCACGCTTGTATTTTTTATTTTATTTTCCTTCATACTAAGAATTTTAGACAAGAGCATTTCAAGGTCTCTTCTACTATTCCAAGTTTCAAGGTTCGTGTTTGTGCAATTTGTAGGGTATATATTTTCAGAATTTAGACTTAAACTTAGGGATTATTTTCAGACTTTTACTTTAATAAAAATATCAATACTTTTTCCTTATTTTAACTTAGCCCAAGAAGTCAACTCGAAATTTGCCTATTTCTAAATAAACTACAGAGACATATACTTTCTACCGTTAAATTTTAAGAAATGTTATTTTTAGGGTTTTTAATTTACTAAGTCTAAGGTCTAGTTGTTCCTAACTAGTTAACCTATTTGTCAATCTCAAGTCAATTAAGGCCAAAATTGAATGTTTCAAGTTTTATAATTTTTGAAAATTTTCAATTTTTTATTGGTTTTAAAATAAGTATGCAAATGCAAAAATGTACACATGAATGCGAAGGAAGAAGGCTTACCGAGCACACCCCCAAACTTAAACTTGACAGTGTCCTCACTGTTAGGCTACATCAAGAGGGTCAAAATGTCGGCACTCCTCTGTTTATTTTTTTTATAGTTTTTTTTAATATAATTTTTATAATTTTTATGGTTTTTTTAAAAAAATAAAAAAAACAAAATATATACAAAAAGGTCCCCCCCAAACTTAAGTGAGACAGTGTTTCCACTGTTTTAAACGTTAAAGTTCAGAGTTAGGGAGGAGAAAAATCAAACTATATAAGGCCTTACACAGGCCAAAGGTTAGCACCAACCATTCAAAAATTCTATCATGATAATGGTAGGGTTGGTGGAAGAATGGAGTGTAGAGAAAAGAGTTGAGAAACACACGAGACCATATGGGAAAAAGGGTGGAACATGGTCTCGGTATATTCGGAGAAGAATGGCGGAAGAGAGAAAGAAGTGTAGTACGATCTTGAGGGCGTAAATCGAGTGAATAAATTGGCACAATTTGTGATGACCGATGTGTTAAAAGCGATTGTGCTAATCTATCAACCCGTCGAGAAATGGGGTCAAATCCCTCAAGATTCGCAAGAAAACATGGGTATGCTGAACTTGGTAAACCATCCATTGAAAATGGAAACGCGACGGATTCTTGCGTGGTCGAAATGATAGGAAGGACGAAAGGGAGCGATTTAGGGATAGTCTTATTCTCACTTAAGTAATCTGTCTCGAACTTGAAGGATTCCATCAATGGTTCGAAATGACTGTAAGCAACCGAGTCTGATGGTTCAACTAACTCATCTGAAAATTCAAAGGAATCAAACTCGGGCGGTGAATCTTCAAAATCGTCCGAAAAAGTGAAACACTCGTAATCATTATCAGCTGTGAGAACTGTGTCACATTCAAAGAGGAGCGCACTAGTGGCGTCCAAACTGCTATGATCGAAGAGAAATCTTTCAAGCTCACAGTCCTCCTACGTGATCTTTTGCGTGGTCGGAACGATGGAAAGGAGGGGGTTTGATTTAGGAAGTATAACAGTTAAAGGTTCAGGAGGATGAACTGGAAAATCCGACTTATCAAACAAAAATGGTTCATCCTCAATACTATCCTCAATACTCTCCTCATCATTCTCCTCAAAAGTTATCTCATCCATGCAATTATCATCAAAATCAAGACGCATATGAAGTTCGGGAAAAACATTTAATAACTTGGGATGATGAATTGGAGATAAAATTTCAGTCAAATCTACGGGTTCATCATCCAAAATATTCCCTGTGTCAATATCCTCAATCAAGTGAAAATCAATTTTTTCGGACACCTCATCAAAAGCATGGATATTTATCAATTCAGGTTCTAGATTGGAGGTGCAGAGGTCGAAAGAATTAGGTTTGGGTTCACTCGAAAAGGGCTCTTCACAATCAGGTAAATCAAACACTACAAAGTCGCACAACTCATTACACGTTTTATTTTCAACTGGTGAATCATTTGGGACACTTGATTGAAAACCGGAGTTGTGGGATTCAATTGGGTATGGGTAGGTTTGATTTGGAAGTGTGTAGAACTCACTCTCACCACTCAAATTCTCACTCTGTCCAACCGCCTCATCATACATTGGAATTTTTGGAGCTAGTTGGAAACTAGCTACCGGTTCACTAGGTTGCATAAGGGCGGCAATGGACGCATCCAAATTCCTCATCTGTCGGTTTGTTGCTGCAATGTACGCTTCCAACGACTGTTCCAGACTAGACATGGGTTGTGAAGGGGTTTCGGTAAAAGATTCAAAGTTGTTTGGATACGTGAAACTCTCAAATGGTTGTGTAGAATCAATGTCTAGGGAAGATGTGAAAGTCGGGTAGGACTGATAGGAATTGAATGGTTGGACAGGAGTAGAATCAAAATTTGGATAAAAAGATGAATGGACTTGTTGATCCTAAGAACTAGAAGTGTTGAAAGGAGTGAAAAATCGGTTACGAGATTGTTCAATATGTTCAGCGATAGACATGGGTTTTGGAGTTACAACAGGACTCGAAAAAGGGGTATCAACGAAAGAAGGTGGGGAAGGTTGAAATGGTTGAAACGTAATGGATTGTGGAGTCGAACTGTTTCTCCTAGACGCTTCTATTCGATCTTTCAAAGAAATTTTGGGCATGGAGGGGTCATCCGTAATTCGACCAAAACAATTCGCGTATGAAGCAATGTTTGGATGAGGGTACCAAAGTTCAACAAGAGTTTTGGGAGGTGGGGTACCCATGATGTAAGAAAGGAGAAGAAAAAGAATGTGGGGTGCACGGATTTCTTAGCGACAAGTTGCAAGTTTTTGTAAAAAAAAAATTCGTGTCTTCTTCTTCTTCTTCTTTATGGAGCTCTTTGCAAAAAGATTTTCAATAAAAGGCTTAGACACACGTTCAACCAACCACAAATGCACAATCAGGCCTAGATCTAGGGTCACCTAGGTCATCTAGACAGCTCCTAACTGTTCCAAAGGGCAAGAAGTAGGACCTCAAACCGCCTCTTCACCGCCAATTGTGGCCAGGTAAGTGCCAGGTAAGTGGGAGGTTCTCCACTACGTAAGTAGTGAGCCTAATTAAGTAATCATTCGCCTTAGACACACTTGCCTAAACACCACAAAGTCAGGTTAGGATCAACGGTCGATGCCTACAACTATTCCTTTGTCCTATTGAGCGCGAAGTCCTTAGGGCTGAGTCTAATATTTTTTTAATTAAATGATGGTCAATGCAATATGGCTTATGTGATTTCTGGGGTCCTAGGAAGGGTAATGAAATCCCCACCCAATCTAGATTGGGGTTCAAGCCCCTTAGAGTCAATTTAAAATATGCAAAGCAGTAAACACAATCAAACACTTGCAAACAAATTTTTTTTTAGCGCGGCGCAAAGATCCTGCACAAGATCAATTATTGGAAGGGGGAGAGATTTTTTAGCACAAAGAATCCTGCAGGCAAATTTACAGAAGAGATATCAGGGGTTCAGAGGAAAGAGAAAGGGAGCTTACAGTGCAGATTCCACACGCTGACGCCACCAGAGAGCCGCGGATGCGCGACAGGAATGGGCTTTTGCGGCGAAAACGCGGTATGACGTGCGGTTCAAGTCCCGAGATTTTGTCTACTTCTCTGTTGTTGTAATCCTCTGTTGTTCAGATCTTCAGTTTTCTGTTTTGCTCTCTGGATTTTTCCAGATCCGAGCTCGTTCGTCGATCCCGCAAAATTCACACGAAAATACCCTTCACAAAATAACAAGATGATAAATTTTTTTATATTTTTTTTAATTTTTCAGTTTTTATGATTTTTCAATTTATATTAACCCGAAATTACAAAAAGAAAATAACACGCCATCCCCGGCAACGGCGCCATTTCATTGATTCAAAGAGTTATGTATAACCGCAATCAAGAATGGCGTCGCTTGGTAGCTAGCCAGTGAGTACGGGTCGGTCCATAGGGATTTTGTGTATTCTCGATTTGTTCTAACGAGTTAATTCCGATTGGTGTCGGATTGATTAAATCTAAAAACTAAGTTGATCTAAACTAGGAGTAACATCTTGCTAGGGTTAGGTTTAGGTTAGGTTTGGAAAGTCAATATTCCTCACCGCTTTCTATGCCCTGTTTAAGATATATGAGGTGTTATGGTAATAATTAATAAAGTGGATTAGTACCATCGGGAAGAAACGATGTTTCTTCCTCGAGATTCTAGTCCTTCCTTTCATAATTCTTACCCTAACCTCCATGGAAAACACGCGCAACCGGTCGTTTATACTACGGTATCACCGCTACCTCATGGGATAGGGTGCCGTAGGGAGCGATGTGTGCATGTATGCTGGAGTCCTATAAAAACGTATGATGGAAAAGAAAGGGGTGAGAGATCTTCATCTCTCAAGCCTTCACCAAATCTAACCCTAACAAGCGAGGAGACTACTCACTCATTAGGGAAGTGAAAAACATTTTCTAACTATCTAAGTAGGGCAGATAATGAAAGATCTAACTAGGGCAGATAATAAAGATCTATACTAGGGCAAGAAAGAAAATTTAACTAGGGCAATAAAAAGAAACTTACTCTAATTTTTATTTGATACTCTCTTCCAACATTTACAGGAATTGAATTCTAAATTTGGATAGATACAATGGAGGCACAAGAAGAGGCATAACCTAAAAAAAGGTTTTAGGGTTTCTATTTATAGAACATAGAAACCCTAAGGTTACATTCAAGTCACATCTGCATTTACAATTTTACCCTAAGAAAACCCTATTTAATGCACCGACGCACCGACACGCGCAACACCTGCCGGCACGTGTGACACACGGCCGCGGATCCGCGGCCAAGAGCTTGGTTTGGCCGCGGTTCCGCGGCCATATTGTAGGCTTGCTGGCTGAATTTTCTTCTGTTGCTTCAGGTTGCTTTTAGCATCTATTTTCTTCACTTTGTTCTTCAGAATATCTTCTAGTTCTCTTCCAGATCTCCACAGTGAATAAAGTCGTGGACGCTTGCTTCGTGTCGAAGTCTTGAACCTTGCACTGCCTTTGTTCTTTGTGAAATCATCCATTGATCTTCGTTTAGTCTTCAAACTGTAGGCTTGATCAAGATTCTTCTATTTGTTGGTCGTAGTCTCACTTTTGTATCGTCTTTTATCTTTTTCACTGTTTTTGTTCCGAGAACCTGTAACCTGCAACTATGTAGCAGACATGGGTCAAAAGCACCTGTTTATTTGTAAAATGAATAAGAATGGGAAATATAATAATGCAATATTATGATATGAACACTCCTCGCGAAGGGATCTAGGCTCGTGCCTCCCAGAATGAGGTGCTGGATGTTCATGACCGAACACCACTATGCAAAGCTAAAGGATATTACTACAGTTTTTCGAAATTTGTTCCAACAATATCTTTTAGGTTTCTTTTCTTGCATTAATCAAAATTAATGCAGTCCCATCAATTAATTTCTATCACACCAGAAAAATACAAAAATACAATGTATGTATATGCCATTCGCATTCGCCACGGGGCCCCGTCATGCACCGTTAGGTTACTTAACTAACAGCAGAGCGGGGGCTGGACTAGTGTGGGTGCAAAATATATACAACATCTACTAGTATATATAAATATATATATATGTGTGTGTGTGTGTGTGTGTGTGTGTATATATATATAACATTCGTCCCAGGCATGATATAAGCAACATCACAGAACAACATCAAGCAACACAGAATGGTGGATAATCTTGGAGCTTTGGGTTTATTTTGAGCCGCAAATAAAACCCAACGTTCTCGGTCATGTGGATAGCCCGTGCAATGAAAACATGGACCCCTACGAGCACGGAAAGTTACCCGCCAATCCCAAAAGTGAGGCAACCCCAATCAACAAAGTGAATGGACCACCCAGCATTTCACGGGATCCGGTAACTTGAGTGCCCCTTCGTAGGTCATCCTATACCCTCTACGAGTGAGGCGAATAGCTCACCGATTCTAGAGTAAGGCCCCCTCCGTCTCAACGCCATGAGATGCGGGCCCGTTGCACTCTAGAACCCGGCTATTCGAGCACTCCACCACGGGGTAATCCTAGTACAGAAAATAAAAAAAATATGTACAATGGTGACATCGACCTCAACCCGGTCGTGCCCTAATCACATAATATACAATCCGGCAGAGACGACAGTCTACATGTCGGACGTTCGCCCCGCAATATGAATATACAAATGAAATGAACTGTACTGCTACCATTGCAACATCGGCTATCCACCACGACAATCCAACCACAATATCAGCACATTACAGAACATCAACATGAATATCCTGTTCGCAAACCCACCTAATAGAATATATAGCAATTAGTTGGGTTATACCGCTCAATGATATTCACGGTCGCAGATAATAATATATGTACTGATAAACACGTATTTAAAATTCCGATCGACTAAACTTTTCCGTATAGGCCCTAAGTGTTAACCAGTACTCAAACAAATCTAGGCCAAAAAAATACAACCCAAAAATCACAATTCCACATATTAGAGTGACGGAAGAAGTTTTGAGCACAGAGGCTCCACTTCGACCGCAGAACCGCCGCAAAAATTCATGTTTCGCGGTGCTTCCGCGGCGAAATGAAGAGCTTATGTGCTCAATTTTCTCATGGCTTTCTAAATACCCTGCATGTATTTTTAAGGCACTCTAAATAATTTTTTGAACACTTTTAAAAATCGATAGAAAGTATAATAATGGAATTGTGGTTTTGAAAATTTCGGTTGGTCGATATTTTAAACACGTCTAAACTAGCTAGTTAAAGTTTCATGGCTGGCTCTGATACCATGTTGGGTTACACTAACTCCCTGACCATCTACCGTGGCCGTTTGCGGAACAAAATTTTTTCTAGTGTTTAAAACTGACGCTAGAATAACCCGATGTCGGATCTACCATAAACCTAAACTAGCTAACATGAAAGGAGCTAACTACTGTAATAGGAATTTCCCACCAAAAGATCCGTATCTTTCGGTCTTCTTTTCTCTTCGTTAGCTCCTAGTGATCTCCTTGATCGATCTTGTTCATCGTTCCTTACTCCTTCGGTTCTCCGGGATCGAGCTTGATGGTTGGTCTTCCTCCGTCGAAAATGATCCACCCGAGAGATGTAGTCCATGGCTCTAGTTCCACACTAAGAGTCTAGTGGAGCAGCTGAAGGGTTACGCTAGCGCCCCGGCCAACTTCCGTGGCCAAATGCGGAACAAAAATTTTACTACGATACGAAACTTGGCGCTAGAATAAACCTAAACCAGATCATTAACCATAAACCTAACTAGCACAAAAATGGTTCTATCTACTATGATAGAAAGTATACCTAAAGAAAACAAGTCCTTCAGGTCTTCGATCCTCTCCTTAAGCTCCTCGATGGAAGTATGGATCGTGCTTGAACTTCGGCCTCCTTGTGTCAATGATGATCCACCCGAGAGTTCCAACCTTGAGCTACACCTCCAAGTTGAGATAACTAGAATACTTAGCTTGCTAATCTAAGTAGACTAGAGTGAGTAGAGTGTGATTTAGAGTGGCTTGGTCTCACTAACCCTTAATTATCAACACATGATACACTTAGGGTTTTGAGAGGGAGAAGGAGAGAGCAAGCTTGAGGAAAGAGAAAGTATTTGTGATGATGATAATAAAAAATAGAATGGCTAGCTTATATATGACCTCGAGCATGGCATGGAAAATATCTCACCAAAATATCTAGGTCAAAAATATCTCATCAAAATATCTAAGGTCAACAAGTCAAGCCAAGTCAAAAGGTCAACCCGAGTAGCCATGCCATATATAATTATCATTTATCAAAAGTAAAAAATTATTTTCTCCACCTCATTTTTGTTTTGACCAAGTCAATGGTCAAAAACCCTAATGAGGTGTCTCCTTCTATACCTCCTCTCATCCGTATATACATACCCGTATCCGTGTTCCGAGAAACACGAATACAATGAGACGAAGCTAATCCAATAATCAAATACTAGGATCCGGCTTAAACCAAAACCTACTAGTATTGTCCGCCCGAACACCACACGCGCACAAGTACACGTATGTGATCGAACCCTGTCATAAAACCATACGACCTCTACTCGTTTCGCCCGAAGCTGGGAAACCCTCAGTGTGGGACTCTAAAGACTCGACAGTACTCTGGCAGTGGGTTTAAACAAATGCACGTCAGCGGTACTAGCTGTACGTAACGGTTACCCAGGTACCTGTTGAAAAGGAAGGCCGACGAGAAAACTCGTCCGAACTCCAACTGAGCCTATCTATGACAATATCCGTACAGTCCGGTCTCTTCGTCAAAGAGTATCGCATACCGGGTCTAGGGGATGGTAAACGTCAGACTCTAATAACCCGATAAGTCGTGCTGATGTGGCTCAGGACCAATCCGGGAAACTACTGATCAACCTATCAGTAAATCCCAACTTCCTTGGCCAAAGTCTTATGGTCCTGACCAATCGATCACTGTGTGATATCAACTCCCAATACCGGGAGAGACGAATCCCTAACAATCGCTCACTGCCTCCATGTGGCTCGGGACTACACCCAACCAAAACCTATTTGCACGACTCAGTAGAGCCGTGGTAGGGTAATGATCAAAGCCCAGTGGGAACTCACACGAGACAAATGCCGATCTCAGGTCTAAAGACTAACCTGTACACATGTTACCTGAGAACTTCCATCTGACGATATGTATAGTACCATCTGGAAATTCTCGGCAAGTCTGTACAGTGTACTTACACCCAGAGAGCACCTGTATACGATCTTAGGTGCATCAGACCAATGGCTGGGAGACCAACCATCCCCCGATGGGGCTAGAAACGTATACACTAGTCTACTCTGGAGTATCAATGCCCAGTCTCGATACTCACGTGACTAGGGACCATTTAAGGATGTGCTTATGGACTACCCTGCTCCCATAAGTATGATCGCCATTACAACGCAGGTAGTCAAGCAAGATCCTATGGGCTTTATCAATATATAACCGCAATATGTAATAACTAGTATGACATATGCTATGTTTAGATAAAGACAAACCATAATAGTATACTACCGTATCGAGTCTTTATCAATATGTGCAAACTAGATATAACAACAATAGAAATAAACACACATATCCTGACAAAGACAAGTCAAATAATATACTATAAAACTGAGCAAGATTGTCCTGTCCATACATATCTCTAGCATCCATATGTATACATATACAATACTGCCTCTAGGGCATATATATCCAACAATATCCCACTTGCACTAAAGGCCAGTAATTTGCGTACCGAATACCCAACGTCTGCACTAAGGCCAGCTGCTGGCATACCGCATACCCAACATCTCAAAAAGTCGCTCGAACTGTGCTTGAGGGAGGGCCTTTGTAAATGGATCCGCCGTGTTCTCTTTTGTATCCACTCTCCGACCTCGATCTCCTGGTGATCTACGATCTCCCTGATTAGGTGATACTGCCTTAAGATGTGCCTGGATTTCTGATGAGACCGTGGTTCCTTCGCTAAAACTATAACCCCATTATTATCACAATATACAGGTATCGGATCAACAATGGAAGGAACTACCTGAAGTTCAGCTATGAACTTATTCATCCAGACCGCTTCTTTTGCGGCTTCACATGAAGCAATTTATTCAGCCTCCATCGTCGAGTCTGCGACGGTATCCTGTTTGGACCTCTTCCAACACACCGCCCCTCCGTTAAGGGTAAACACAAAACCCGAGACAGACTTGCTGTCTTCCTTGTCACTCTGGAAGCTTGAAACGGTAAAGGACTCGACCCTGAGGTCTCCATTACCGTAAACCAGGAACATCTCCTTAGTCCTTCTCAGGTACTTGAGAATGTTCTTCACTGCAGTCCAGTGGTTCTCACCTGGGTCTGACTGATACCGGCTCACCACACTTAGTGCGTAAGCTATATCTGGTCTTGTACACAGTATCGTATACATTATAGATCCTACGCCGAAGCGTAGAGTATAGTGCTTATGCGAACCTCTCCTTGTCAGTCTTGGGAGACATCTCCTTGGAAAGGGTGATTCGTGCAATGCGGGTATGTTACCGCACTTAGAATCTTCCATACTAAATCTCTTTAGTACGGTCTCTATGTACCTGGACTACGAAAGTCCCAGTATCTCTTAGATCTATCTCTGTAGATCTTGATCCCCAGAATGTATGAGGCATCACCCAGGTCCTTCATGGAGAACCTTTGTGACAAGAATAGCTTGACCAATTGTAGCATAGGAATGTCATTTCCTATCAAAAGAATGTCGTCCACGTACAAGACTAGAAACACGATAGTTTGTCCTACAATCTTCTTATAAATACAAGGCTCATCATCGTTCTTGATGAAGTCAAAATCATTGATTGTTTCATCAAAACAGATGGTCCAACTCCGCGATGCCTGCTTTAATCAATAAATAGATTTAAGCAACTTGCACACCTTCTCGTTTCTCCCACTGTCTATGAAACCTTCCGGCTGATCCATAAAAATGCACTCTTCCAAACTTCCGTTAGAAAATCCGTTTTTTCGTCATCTGCCAGATCTCATAGTCATGAAAGGCAGCAATGGCAAGTAGGATCTGAATGATTTGAGTATAGCCACAGGAGAAAAGGTTTCGTCATAGTCCACACCTGGTCTTTGACGAAAACCTTTTGCAACGAATCCAGCCTTATAGGTTTCCACTGCCCATCTACACCAAGTTTCCTTTTGTAGATCCATTTGCATCCAACGGGTTTTACCCCAGGTGGAGCAATATCCAAGGTCCACACTTTATTGGTGTACATGGACTCCATTTCGGATCGCATAGTATCCAGCCACTTATCAAAGTCCTTACTGATAATGGCCTACCTGAGACTAGTAGGATCATCTTCTTACAAGATCCAATCCTCTCGATCCCTGTCTATGAGAAAACCGTAGTATCTCTCGGGCAGATGAGAAATCCTACTAGATCTGCGGAGTGGTTGAGGTCCGTCTGGGATTACTGAATCTAGTGGTTCCTCCAAATCTTCAGTTACATTTTGTGGTTCATGGATTTCTCCCAGTTCTACCGTACTCCACTAGTTTCTTTTGCAAGAAACTCCCTTTCTAAAAAGGTAGCATGGCGAGATACTAACACCTTCTATTTCTCAGTGTGGTAGAACAGATATCCTAGTGAATCCTTAGGATATCCCACAAATTTACATAGAACTGAACGTGCCTGAAGCTTGTCCAGTTTCTGTGTTTTCACATAGGCTAGACAACCCCATATCTTAATAAATTTAAGATATGGTTTCTTACTACATATTTCATACGGAGTCTTAGGCACAGATTTAGACGGAACTTGATTCAAAAGGTATGACGCTGTCTGAAGCGCATGTCCCCCGAATGAAAGAGGCAACTCAGCACTACTCATCATGGAGCATACCATATCCAATAGGGTACGATTCCTATGCTCCGATACACTGTTGTGCTGTGGTGTGTAAGGAGGAGTAGGCTGAGAGAGAATTCTATTCTCTTTTAAGTAATCTAGGAATTCAGTGCTCAAGTACTCCTCTCCTCTATCAGATCGGAGGATCTTGATACTTTTGCCAACCTGGTTCTCTACTTCGTTTCTGAATTCTTTGAATTCTCAAAAGTTTCAGATTTGTGTTTCATAAGGTACACATATCCGAATCTAGAGAGATCGTCAGTGAATATGATGAAGTACGAGAACCCACCCTTGCATGTATAGATATCGGACCACACACATCACTGTGTATGAGTCCCAAGAGCTCTTCTGCTCTTTCTCTATGTCCGGTGAACAGAGATTTGGTCATCTTTCCTTTGAGACAAGACTGACAAGTTTCATAAGATGAAAATTCGAATGTATTCAAGAGTCCATCTTTATGTAACTTACTTAGTCTTTTCTCTCTGATATGACCAAGTCTACAATACCACAAGTAGGATTCGTTCGTATCTGAACTCTTCTCTTGCGTGTGTTTTGTACATTGAGAACTGTGTTCTGATTTAGAACATAGATACCATTACACAGTGTATCTTCTGCAACCAGTACCTTATCAAGGTAAATGGTCATGATATTTCTATCAAGAACAAAGTTATATCCATCTTTATCAAGTAAAGAAACTGATATGATGTTGCAAACCATGGAAGGTACATAGTAGCAATTGTACAAAATCATAGTATAGTCATTTGGCAACACTAAGTGATATTCACCGACAGCTGCAGCATTAACTTGTCCTCCGTTCCCTACCCTGAGAGACATAATCACCAGGTCTAACTATCCTACTTTTTCTCAGTCCCTGCAATAAATTACAGATATAAGATCCTGATCCGGTATCTAGTACCCAGGAGGTAGGACTGACCGAAAAGCAGTTCTCAACTACAAGAACACCTGAAGGAGATGCAATAGTATGCTTCTTCCTCGATGAGGTCATCAAGGAATTCATGCTTTCCTCTTTCATTTGCTCATAATCATGACTGTTGTCATAGTTTAGAGCCGAACGGACGTTCCCCAGCCCCAAATAAGAATTCGGATCGGTCAAGCGATACATTTTATTATCTTGATTAAGGCGTGAAATGGTTGCTACCTGGGAGAGTGAAAAGAAACACTCAGCATGTGCTCTTGCAAGATTAGATTGGTTATTAATTTATCTAACCAGGATGGCACCCACTGTTTCCTTAAATTCTTCTTCAAACCCTAAAAGAAGAACTAGTCAGGATTAATCGCACGTCACAATTCTTGCTTAACCTTTCAGCCAGGCTGGTATCGGTACTTCGAGGGAGGTTTTCCAACGCTTTCGTGAAGTTCCTTAATTACATAACCTCTTTTCCCTGGAGGCGTAGCCCCACTAACACCGTTCTAGACACCAACTTGGTTTATAGCATTGATTGTTAAGTGAGATAATCTCCCGAGAGTAATCCTACTCATCAGTGGGATCGGGATCCAACTATCATTGCGTGATGACCTAGATGGAATCCACTCTAGTCACCACACTCTAGAAGGTATGCTAAATTTGCAAGTTTCCTGAATGTTTGAAACTCCCGATGTGGATTTTTCCCCTAGGACCCAAGTGACCTTGATGAATAATCAACAAATCAAAGGTCCTAGTCAAGTTCAACCTGTAGATATCCTGGATTGCATTAAACCAACCCGCTGTTAGTAATATGTATGCCCTAGAGGCCATTACTATACATACGATGTATATTATAGTGGATGCTTGGACATATATAGGAGGACTTTCTTGCTCGACATGATAGTATGCTATCTGGTTGCTCTTTATCTTACCATGTACACTGATTGTCTCTATAATACATGTTGATAAAGCCCTTAGGATGAGTACTTGACCACCAGGACTATGATGCAAATCATATTAATGGGGACAGAGTAGTCGTTAAGTACATCCTTCAAATGTTCCTAGTCGAGAGTGTATCGAGACAAGGCATCGATATACCAGAGTAGACTAGCGTATATGCTTCTCGACCCATATGATGGGCGATGGATGTTCCCATATCCATTGGTGTTTGACATCAGAGAAGGTATGCGGGTGCTCAGTGGAGACTGGGTACACTGGACGGACTCGCTGAGAACTCCTAGATAGTATTGTACCTATTGTCAGATAGCAATTCTCTGGTGACACTGGTACAGGTTAGTCTGTAAACCCGAGATCGTCATAGAATCTTGTGTGATTCCTACTGTGCTTTGATTTCCACCTTACCACGTTCAAGAGAACGTGCAAAACGGTGGCTTTTGGGTACAGTCCCGAGTCACATGGAGGCAATGAGAGATAGGAGGGGTTTCGTCTCTCCTGGTATAGGGAGTTGATGTTGCGCTATACTCGATTAGCCATAACATGAAATCCCTGGCCAGGGTTGCTGAGATCTACTAGTAAGTGTTATCAGTAGTTTCTTGAACCGTTATGGACCTTGCATCGGGATGACTTATCAGGCTATTGGGGTCTGACGTTATACCACCCCCAGGCTGTGATATGCGACAAATCAGACGAAGAGACCGGACTGTACAGTAGTGTTACTGATTGGATTCGCAGGAGTACAAACAGACTTGCTTGTTGATCTTCTGATCACTCAATACCTGGGTGGCCATTACGTTTAGCAGACCGCTTGCGGCTTGTGGGTGTTTGATATGATCATCACCTACTGCCGGCGTATTGACGAGTCTTTAGAGTCATACACAGAGGTTTCCTGGCTCAAGCGAAACGGAGTAGGAGCACATATGTGATATGTGCGGGACCGAGATTGATACGATATGAGATACCATATTCTATTCTCGCGATATGTGATATCGGTCGATTATATATGATATTGCCGGGTTATCGGATCAAGTGTTGATTCGATAAGTTGTTACATATAGTATTAGTCGGTTATATGTGATATAACCAGATTATTAAATCAAGAGTTGATTTTGATAATTTAATATATAATTATATATTTAATATATTATATTACATTAACTAATATTTAGCTCACAAATGATTTCTTTTCTCACTTGATGTGCACATTGTATATATGTGATATGTATGTTTGTGTACATGTATTGTGTCATGCTTGATGATACATACATGATGGGTGTATGGACTTATATCATGCTAGGGTTAAATTAGGGTTTTGATTATTTCTTAAATTATTACAAAGAGAAAAAGACTTGGTCAAAGTTTTCAAGCTTGGAGAAGCTTGTAGAACATTGTCGATGTCAACTCTTTTGTCATTCCTAAGGATATTTTTCCTTGACCCAACCTTTAACCATAGCCTTGGGTTTATCTCTACATGAGTTAAGCGTGATGGTTTTAACTCACCCATGCTTGCAATAATTCATTGGGATGAATTATTCATGAGTTCTTCTTCTTCTTCAAGCTCCATGAAAAGCTTTCTAGCTTCAATGGAGGTGAGAAATAATGTGAGAAAATCAATTCTAAAGTGAGCACACTTCCTACTTCATCATCCTCTACTACTTGCCATTTAGTATAGGGTGTTCTCTTCACAAAGTTCATGACCTAATGAAGGAATAGCTTGGGTTAGTGTCTCCTCGACGTAGATCATCTTCGGCCTCGAAGTTATCGAAGCAAGCACGTTCGTTTCTTCATAGAGCCTCTCTAGAGTCCGGAGTTTAAGATCGCAGCGAAGGGGACTACTACACGGAGCTATTGAAGTGAAGGACCGGTCTTCAAAGGTTGTATTTCTTGCTCACTATAACTTGTAAAGTGTTTGCATATGTTTTCCGTATTATTTCTAGTTAACGATTCATGGTTAGGGTTAGCTAGAACAGAAAATTTTTGAATTTGGCATGGACGATACCTCCCGAAACCTTGCTGCTGTGCTAGGCAACCCTTTAGTGGTATCAGAGACAGGCTAGAAATTTATACGGATTTTGTTAAGATTACGAACCCGAAACAACTCCGAAACTTGAAACGGAAAACCATAGTTTCTGTCGTTTTTAAAAAGTTGTCAAAAAATTATTTTAACAAGTACAGAATGTTGTATGTGATACATCATAAACACACAAGAAATTTCACCCCAACACCTCGGACTATGGCCGGCGACCAGGCAAGAAATTCCGGCGACGTCGGATGAATAGTGAGGGATTGGGTTGAAAGTTTTTGGGGTGTTCCAGTTACTTGGTTTTGGTGTTTCAGGTGTTGTTTTTTTTTGCTAATTTTGCATGTGATATAATCTTAAACTATAAGCAAATCGGAGTGTTTCGTATTCGTAGTTTTAACATTGTTTCGAGTTATTCACATAGTGTCTAGGCAAAGTTAAGAAGTTCAATCGAATGTCAAAAACCCATTTTTCCAGGTGTAACGTATTCGAAAAAACATGCAAGTGATTCTGTGGACCCTCTAGAAGAACGTAAACCTTAACTCGATTATGTGGCCGTCAAAACTGCCACTTGAACCCTAGGGTTTGTGGTAGTTTAGCGTTGTCACATGTGAGGAGTTGGTTTGACCCTTTTACGGCTGGTTCATAGGTACTGTGGCATCTTCTGGGTATTATTAAAACTGTGCTCAAGTGTTGAGCTGTCGGGAAATTGTAGGACTTTGAAGAATCGATCGAAGAGTTTAACGTCGTCCGGATATTATGTGATAGGATACAATTTTTTGTAATCCACATGTAGTTATGAGATAACTAATTTGAATGTTATAAATCTAGCAATTTAGTCTCAGTTGATCGGTTGCCACAGGATTTTGATGTGATCAAAAGTCTGTCGCAATCACATAGCGTACGCGGATACTCGTCGGGTGAACTTAATAGATAGCCACGCCCCATAACCCCGACCAAGTGACTGTAGGAGAACCCCATAGCCAAAAGCATCCATTCGGGTGCTCGCGGCAGCGGTGTTCCGCCTTAGTGCACTTCGTTGATGGTATCGGGGGGTGCGGCCGTCTACTAAAGTTTCCAATGAGCATTCGATCAGGATGTCGGGAATCTTGTTGAATTGCCCGACTTGTTATTGAAAAGTGTTTTTAGTATCGAGACTAAAATGCGGGGTTTATAATTGTTAACCATGCGATGTCTAAGGAATTCATTTAGTTAGGCATGTGATGTCTAAGGTGGTTGCGGATTCCAACTGTTGTAGTTTTTCACTTTCTTTTCTACGACCGTAAGTGTAATATGTGGTGTATCACCAGTTTCGATGCTATATGTCAACGACAATTGGGATACGCATATTTACTTACGTTGATGACATGTGATGTTATGTGTTGCTGAGATATGTTATATTGGATCGTCGTAATTGAATAACCAGGGGTTTTATATGAGATGAGAGTTTTTCTTTTTCATTCATGTAAAATTCATTGTATGTAATATTCTTTTATTGGGGCACTTTCGGGTTGAGGATGTTGTCACTATTGTATATTATTTATTTTTCAGCATTAGGATAGACCCAAGGCGGGGAGCACAAGTAACCGGGTTCTAGGGTCCAGTAGGAGACCATCTCGAGGAGTCGAGACCGGGTCTCCTAACTCTAGAATTGGCAGGGTTACTTGCCGCTCTCGTAGGGGTTTAGAGATGTGGGTTTGGCTATTCATCGCGACCGTGGAATCCGTGTTTTATACTGGCTTGATATAAATCACGGAAATCCTAGTATATCCAATATTTCATATATATTCTTCTGCTGCAATGTTCTGTGATGAGATCATATTACTGCCTGAGACGAATGCTTATATTATATATATGTGATATATATTATATATTGTTAATTTCGTTTCATATCTGATGCTTGGGAAGCATAATAAATGGGACTTCATTAATGAGATTAATGAAATAAAAGAAACCTAAAGATGTTGTAGAAACTTTTCTCGAAAACTGGTAGCTCTAGTTCTTGCTTTGCATAGCGGTATTCCTTGTATAATATCCAGCACCTTATTCGATAAGGAAAGAGCCGAGATCCCTTCACCGAGAGTGACCTCTTTAGCGAAACTAGCAGATGCTACACACTCGGTTTGTCTTTTGATTACTTCTATAGTTTTTGCTTTGAGAGGTATTTGTGAAATATCCTGCACCTTATTCAATAAGGAAAGAGCCAAGATCCTTTCACCGGGAGTGACCTCTTTAGCAAAACTAGTAAAAGCCTCAAAAACACTCCTTTTCAAATTCACTCGATTCTACAACGATATCAAGTTCATTACGCAAAGGGTTTTCTTAAAAACCTGTCGTAGCCCTCCGTCAATTCAGATAAGTAATAGTTAGTATTCGTGCTGCGTTTGTTGGCCTTTGTCAAGGCGTAGTGTGCGGTAGCTGATTACTGCTTATCTGCATAAGCATATGATACGATTAAGTTAAGGTAGTCGTGCGACCTTGTTGGCCTTTGTCAAGGGTCGTGCGGGTGGGTTTAATTCAATCAGGAAATGACGGGTTGAACTTGACTAACATCCTATGGTTTGTTGGCCTTTGTCAAGGTCATAGGAGGTTAGGGGCAAAACATTATCGGGAATTTCCAGTGTTGAAATTTGCAATGAGATTGCATACCTCCTATGAGATAGTTGGATCCCGATACCCACTGAGAGTAAGAGTTACTCCTGGGAGAGTTTTACACATTACAATTAGCCAATCAAGTAGGTGTCTAGAAAGTGTCAACGGGGTTATGCCTCTGGGAAAACGAGGTTTATTTTAATTAGATCCATGCGAAAGCATGGGAAACCTCCTCAAAGTACCGGCACTGGCCTGGCTGAAAGATTGGAGAAATTGTAGGGTGTAATTAATCCCGGCTAGTCTTTCCTTTAGGGTTTGAAGGAAGATTTGACTAAAACGGTGGGAGCCATCCTGATTAGATATATTAATAACCAATCTGATCTTACATGAGCATACACAAAGTATTTTCTTCTCTCTCTCCAGGTAGCGACCATGCCACGCCTTAATCAAGATAATAATATGGATGTATTAACCGAACCCGCTTGTTATACTGTGTTGGGGAACGTTGGTCCCGCTCCAACTTATAATTGTTATAAGACCGAGCAGGATATAGGGGATTACCAGAATTCCCGTGCCGCCCAAACAAAGAAAGTGTATGATGATACATTTTCTTCGGGTGTGTTCATTACAGAGAACTGTTTCTCAATATCCTTTACGTCCTGGGTATGTGATACCGGATCAGGATCCCAGATATGTAATCTGTTACATGGGCTGCAGATAGGTAGAGAACTGAGAACGGGTGATAAGTTTCAAGAGTTGAAAACGGTGCAAGTGTTGCAGCCAAGTATGTTGGCAGTTATCATCCTATATTAGCAAATACATTAATTCTGAACGAATGCTATTAGATACAGAACCTGATATACAACATCATATCAGTCTCTTTATTTAGTAAAGAAGGATATAATTTTGTATTGTTGGATAATGTTTTGAACATTTCCTATATCAAGAGTTGATCGGTTCAGGCACGTTATCTAAAAGCATATACGTTCTAAATCAAACCACAGTTCTTAACGTATAGAACACACACAAGTGGAAGAGTTCAGAAATGAACGAATCCTTCTTGAGGCATTGTAGACTAGGTCATATCAATGCGACCCGACTAGCTAAGTTACATAAAGATGCATATTTAAATCAGTTTGAATTTACATCTTGTGAAACTTGCCAGTCGTGTCTTAAAGATAAAATGACCGTAGCTCCGTTTATTGGAAACAGAGAACGAGTTACTGAACTCTTGGGATTGATACATGCTGATGTATGAAAGTCCCATGTCTACACATGCCAGGACCGGTTCTTTGTACTTCATTACATTCACTGATGATCTCTCAAGATTTGCGCATGTGTTTCTGTTGAAACACAAGTCTGAATCTTTTAAGAATTTCAAAGAATATAAGTTAGAAGTAGAGAACCAAAAACAGGTATAAGTATTATATCCTATGATGAGATCAGGGAGGAGAATACTTGAGCACGGATTTCCAGGACTATTCTAAAGGAGAATAAGACTCTCTCTCAGCATTACTCCTCCGTATACACCACAGCACGTCGGTGTATCGGGGTGGAGCAATCGTACCTTATGTGATATGGTGTGCTCTATGATGAGTACTACTGAGTTGCCTATTTCCTTTTGGGAGTTATGCACTTGAGAAGCTGCATACCTATTGAATAGGGTTCCAACCAAATCAGGTACCTAGCACTCCATATGTGATATGGTATGGGAAGAGCCTATCTCTTAAAGATGTTAAGATTTGGGGTTGTCCGGCCTATGTCAAAAGCAAAAACTGGACAAACTCGAGGCAAGGTCGGTTCTGTGGAAGTTTTTTGGATATCTCAAGCATTCGCAAGGGAATATCTTCTACCACACTGAGGTACAAAAAGTATTTTGTTTCTCAGCATGCCACCTTTTTGGTGGTCATGAGGTAGAACTGGAAGGAGTTCCAACTATCCAAACTACAGCTGACGATTTGGTAGAATCGAAGGATTCAATAGTTCCCAATGAACCTCAGCCTCTCCGCCGATCTAGTAGGGTTTCTCATCCACCTGAGAGATACTTCGGTTTTCTCTATGACGGTGGGAGCGAGGATTGCATCATGAGATGATGACCCAACTAGTTTCGAGCGGGCCATCAGGAGTGGGGACTCTGTGAGAATGGCTGGATACTAAGCGATCTGAGATGGAATCCATATATACCAACAAAGTATGCACTTTGGTTGCTATATCTGAAGGGTTAAATCCCCATCAGGAGAAAGTATATCTTGAGAAGATTACTTGGTATGCATGGAAAAGTTGAGACTTTCAAAGCTATGCTTAAGTCCATCCAGATCCTACTTGCTATTGCTACATACCATGACTACGATATCTGGCGGTTGGGTGCCATGACTGATTTTCTAAATAATGATTTAGAAGAGAGTGTCTATAAGTACATAGCTAGAGGGCTTCGTAGACAGTGGGAGCAGCGGAAACGTATGCAAGTTGCTTTATAGGATAAAGCAGGCATCGCGGAATTGGAACGTCTGTTTTGATGTGGTAGTCAAAGAATTTGACTTCATCAAAAAGAGTAGATGAACATTGTATATACAAAAAGATAGTAGGGAGTATGGTGGTGATCTTCGTATTGTACGTGAATGACATACTCTTGATAGGAAAGGAGTTTCCTATACTACACTCAGTCAATCTCCTCTTATCATAAGGATTCTCCATATAGGATCAAGGTGATACCTCATAAATCTTGGTTTTGGATCTATGTGATAGATCTAAGTGGATGTTAGGATTCTCACTAGGTGTCGTGAGATGGTATCAATCGATCCTGGGGAGAATCACTTGAAATGTTCCAGGGTGATAAGGTCAACTGAATGTCAGTCACATGCATTGTCTTTACCCTCAGTGGAGGGACGGTATGTTGGAAGAGTTCCAAGCTAGATACCGTAACATATTAGACGATAAAGGCTGGATACATTGCTACCAAAGAGGTAGTCTGGATGTACACTAGTTCATGAGATGAACTTCGTTTCTACCATTGTGTGACAATGGAGTTATGGGTTTGGCCAAGGAACCCCCGTCCCATCTGTGATCCAGACATATTCTAAGGCAGTATCACCTGATCATGGAGAGGTTGATCTCCAGGGAGATCCATGTTCAGGAGAGTAGACACAGAGGACAACACGGCGGATCCACTCACAAAGGCCTATTCCCAGGAGAGACTTTTATGGGATGGTTGAGTATGAGATACTTCAACCACTGCTGATTGTTGGATATGAGATACTACAACAGATGGCCCTAGTGCAAGTGGAAGATTGTTAGTAATATGTATGCCCTAGAGGCTATTACTGTACATACGATGTATATTGTAGTGGATACTTGGACATATATAGGGAGGACTTTCTTGCTCGACATGATAGTATGCTATCTGGTTGCTCTTTATCTTAGCATGTACAATGATTGTCTCTATAATACATGTTGATAAAGCTCTTAGGATGAGTACTTGACTACCAAGACTATGATGCAGATCATACTAGTGGGGACAGAGTAGTCGTTAAGTACATCCTTCAAATGTTCCTAGTCGAGGGTGTATCGAGACAGGGTATCGATATACCAGAGTAGACTAGCGTAAACGCTTCTCGACCCATATGATGGGTGATGGATGTTCCCATATCCATTGGTGTTTGACATCAGAGAAGGTATGCGGGTGCTCAGTGGAGACTGGGCACACTGGAAGGACTCGTCGAAAACTCCTAGATGGTATTATACCTATCGTCGGATAGCAGTTCTCTGGTGACACTGGTACAGGTTAGTCTGTAGAACCGAGATCGTCATAGAGTCTTGTATGATTCCCACTGTGCTTTGATTTCCACCTTACCATGTTCAAGAGAACGTGCAAAACGGTGGCTTTTGGGTACAGTCCTGAGTCACATGGAAGCAATGAGTGATAGGAGGGGTTTCGTCTCTCCTGGTATAGGGAGTTGATGTTGCGCTATACTCGATTGGCCATAACATGAAATCCTTGGCCAGGGTTGCTGAGATCTACTAGTAAGTGTTATCAGTAGTTTCTCGAACCGTTATGGACCTTACATCGGCATGACTTATCAGGCTATTGGGGTCTGACGTTATACCACCCCCAGGATGTGATATGCGGCATATCAGACGAAGAGACCGGACTGTACGGTAGTGTTACTGATTGGATTAGCAGGAGTACGAACAAGATTGCTTTTTGATCTTCTGATCGCTCAATACCCGGGTGGCCGTTATGTTTAGCACACCGCTTGCGGCTTGTGGGTGTTTGATATGATCATCAGCTACTGCCAGCGTATTGACGAGTCTTTAGAGTCTCACATAGAGGTTTCCTGGCTCAAGCGAAATGGAGTAGGAGCACATATGTGATATGTGCGGGACCGAGGTTGATACGATATGAGATACCGTATTCCATTCTCGCGATATGTGATATCGGTCAGTTATATATGATATAGCCGGGTTATTGGATCAAGTGTTGATTCGATAAGTTGTTACATATAGTATTAGTCGGTTATATGTGATATAGCCGGATTATTAAATTAAGAGTTGATTTTGATAATTTAATGTATAATTATATATTTGATATATTATATTACATTAACTAATATTTAGCTCACAAATGATTTCTTTTCTCACTTGATGTGTACATTGTATATATGTGATATGTATGTTTGTGTACATGTATTGTGTCATGCTTGATGATACATACATGATGGGTGTATGGACTTATACCATGCTAGGGTTAAATTAGGGTTTTGATTATTTCTTAAGTTATTACAAAAGTTCAAAAGACTTAGTCAAAGTTTTCGAGCTTGGAGAAGCTTGTAGAACATTGTCAAGGTCAACTCTTTTGTCATTCCTTAGGATATTTTTTCTTGACCCAACCTTTAACCATAGACTTGGGTTTATTCTCTACATGAGTTAAGCATGATGGTTTTAACTCACTCATGGTTGCAATAATTCATTTGGATGAATTATTCATGAGTTCTTCTTCTTCTTCAAGCTCCATGAAAAGCTTTCTAGCTTCAATGGAGGAATAAAAAATAATGTGAGAAAATTAATTCTAAAGTGAGCCCACTTCCTACTTCATCATCCTTTACTACTTGCCATTTAGTATAGGGTGTTCTCTTCACAAAGTTCATGACCTAGTGAAGGAATAGCTTTGATTAGTGTCTCCTCGACGTAGATCATCTTTGGCCTCGAAGTCATCGAAGCAAGCACGTTCGTTTCTTCATGGAGCCTCTCTAGAGTCCGGAGTTTACGATCGCAGCGAAGGGGACTACTACACGGAGCTATTGAAGTGAAGGACCGGTCTACAAAGGTTGTATTCCTTGCTCACTATAACTTGCAAAGTGTTTGCATATGTTTTCCGTATTATTTCTAGTTAACGATTCATGGTTAGGGTTAGCTAGAACGGCAAATTTTTGAATTTGGCATGGATGATGCCTCCCGAAACCTTATTGTCGTGCTAGGAAACCCTTCACCCGCATGATCTTTAACGAATAGTCAACAAAATCATACGACCGTCCTAACCAATCGCATCTATCAGTGCAACAGAGAATTATTACTCAGCTATCGTTCACTATGCCTTGACGAATAATCAACAAACGCAGCACAAATAGTAAGTAGTAATTATCTAAAACGACGGAGGGCTACGGCTGGGTTTTTGGCGAAAAACCCGTTAACGTAATGAACTTGATATCATTGAAGGAACCTGAGTGGTTTTACAAATATATAGTGGCGAAAACTTCTGCTAAAGAAGTCACTCCATATGAAGAGATCTCGGCTCTTTCCTCGTCGAATGAGGTGCAGGATATTCCAAACTGAATGCCATGATGCAAAGCAAAAATAATCGACTATAGTGAAGTTATTACGTTGACGCAAACTTTTACTCAAGGGGTCACTCCCGATGAAGGGATCTTGGCCCTTGCCTCATCGAATGAGGTGCTGGATATTCATAACCGAATACCACTGTGCAAAGCAAAAGAGAACGTCTGTAATGTCAGTTTTCAAAACTTGGTTCCAACAACATCATATAGGTTTGTTTTCTTGCATTAATCAAAATTAATGTGGTCCCATCATATTAATCCTATCACACCAAAAAAGAACGAAAATATGATGTACGTATATGCCATCCGCATTCGCCACTGGGCCCCGTCATCACCCGTTAGGTTACTTAACTAACGACAGAGCGGGGGCTGGACTAGCATGGGTGCAAAACATATATAACATCTACTAGTATATATAAGTATATACAACATTCGTCCCAGGCATGATAATAAGCAACATCACAGAATCTCAGCCAACAATACAGAATGGTGGATTATCTTGGAACCTTGGGTTTCGTTTGAGCCGCAAATAAAACCCGACGTTCCCGGTCATGTGGATAGCCTGTGCAATGAAAACCTGGACCCCTACGAGCGCGGCAAGTTACCCGTCAATCCCTGAAGTGAGTCAGCCCCTTCAACAAAGTGAATGGGCCACCCAGCACTTCACGGAATCCAGTAACTTGGGCGCCCCTCCGTGGTTCATCCTATACCCCCTATGAGTGCGGTGAATAGCCCGCCGATTCTAGATTGAATCCCCCTCCATCTCAACCCCATAAAATGCGGGCTTGTTTCCTTCTAGAACCCGGCTATTCATGTACTCCACCGTGGGGTAATCCTAGTACAGAAAAAGAAAATAATATGTACAAATGGTGACATCGACCTCAACCCGGTCGTGCCCCAATCAAAAAATATACAATCTGGCAAAGACGGCAGTCCACATGTCGGACACTCGGCCCGCGATAACAAATGTACAAATGAATATAAACTGTACTGCTAACATTGCACCATATGCTATCCATCACGACTATCCAACCACAATCACAACACAAGCACAAAATATCAACGCGAATGTCACGTTCACAAACCCGTCTAAAAGAACATATAGGAGATAGACGTGCTTACCGATCAAATGACATTCACGGTGGCAGATAAAAGTGAATGTACTATAAACTATTAAACCGTGTCAAATATAACGACTTCGAAACACTTCAAATTGCCCCATACTCAAAACAACCGAGAATCAAACTTGGGCAAAAAAACTTGCAACACCTGAAACCCAAACTTCAAGAGACAAGACCACGGACCAAAACATGATGCAGTTCTCCATGAAAAAATCGAGGAGGCCAGTTTTTTGAGGTATGTGGCCGGCCATTTCATGGTGAAATTGTGTCATTTTTGTTCAGTGTTCATCTCACAGTGTAAATATCACTCTGTAGTTGTTTAAAAAAAATTTGAAGCTTTTTAAAAATAAACAGAAACTACAGTTTGGGTTTCAATGTTACGGACTTGTTTCGGTTTCGTTGTTTTAAAATTGTTTAAACTTGCTAGTCTAGGGTTTATAGGCCGGCTCTGATACCATGAAGGGTTACGCTAGCGTCCCGGCCAACTTCTGTGGTCAAATGCGGAACAAAAATTTAACTACGATACAAAACTTGGCGCTAGAATAAACCTAAACCGGATCTTTAACCATAAACCTAACTAGCACAAAAATTGTTCTATCTACTATGATAGAAAGTATACTTAAAGAAAACAAGTCCTTCGGGTCATCGATCCTCTCCGTAAGCTCCTCGATGGAAGTATGGATCGTGCTTGAACTTCGGCCTCCTTGTGTCAACGATGATCCACCCGAGAGTTCCAACCTAGAGCTAAACCTCCAAGTTGAGGTAATGATTTGTATGTCAAAAACTATCTATTACCGCAATCAAGAACGGCGTCGCATGAAGCTAGCCGGTGAGTACGGGTCGGTCCACAGGGATTTTGTGAATTTCCGATTCGTTCTAACGAGTTAATTCCGAAGGGTGTTCGGATTAATTATTAAATCTAAAAACTGAATTAACCTAGGGCAATTATCTAGATCTACTCTTGCTAGGGCTAGGTTTAGGGATGGTTTGGAAATGTAATTAAATCTCACCGCTTTCAATACCCGAATGAAGATCTGTGAGGAGTTATGGTAATTATCAATAAAGGGGATTAGATCCGTTCGGGAAGGTGTTCCTTCTTATAGGTTCTTGTCCTTCCTTTAGAGATCCTTACCCTAACCTCCATGGAAAACACGCGCAACCGGTCCTTTACACTACGGTGTCATCGTTACCTCGAGGGGTAGGATGCCGTAGAGCGCGGTATGTGCGTGTATGCATGGAGTCCTATTGTAAATATTTGGTGGGTAAGAAAGGGATGAGAGATCTCATCTCTCAAAATCCTTCCTCAAAGCTAAACCCTAAACAAGTTCCTAGGACATGAAATTAAATCTACCTAGGGCAAGGAATTGAAATCTACACTAGGGAAAGAAATTAAATTACTTACAGACGGCTCTCTCCAAACATCAACGCAGGGTTGTCATATCTGAATTCATGAAGTGAAAAGAGGCACTGATGCTCTCCAAAAGATTTC
Organism: Agapanthus africanus; assembly: GCA_030015575.1. NCBI lineage: Eukaryota > Viridiplantae > Streptophyta > Magnoliopsida > Asparagales > Amaryllidaceae > Agapanthus > Agapanthus africanus. Next base: position 295,945,075 of record JASDDO010000006.1, on the reverse strand, counting down.
TAAATTTTATTCATTAAAGGGAGGCATAAGAAATTACAAGCTTTAGAGTTCCTATTTATAGAGAATAGGAACCCTAGGTTACATCTTGAACCGCATGTCTAATTTTACAAAAATAGCCCTAGGTTGACTAGTCAAATCCGCCGCCACATTTTGCTTGAAATTTTAGTTTCTGATTGCTCTTGATGGCCGCGGAATCGCGGCCTGGGTAGGGTTTGGGCCGCGGTTCCGCGGCCCAATGATGGAGTTGGACTCTGAAACTTTGTGGCTTGCTCTGGTTCGTTTTGGCCTTCTTATTTCTATATATCTTTTCTCAATTTAGCCTCTGGTTCTCTTCCAGATTTCCAGTGAATATTATAGTGGACTTCAACCCGTTCACTTTGAGTCGATGTCTTGAATCTTGCTTTGTGAATTGTTCTTTATGTAGGCTTGATCAAGATTCTCTATTTGTTGTTCAAAGTCTCACTTTTACGTCGTCTTTTCATCGTTTTCACTGTTCCCTGTCCAAGAACCTGTAACATGTAACATGTAGCAGACATGCGTCAAAAGCACCTGTTTATTTATAAAAAGAATAAGAATGGGGAATATAATAATGCAATATTATGGTGTGAACAAATACCTCCAAACTTATCTTTTGCTCGTCCTCGAGCAAACTTATTTTATTCTCTACAAAAACCTAACCACACTTTCGCAGGGAAACGTGATTGCACTGAGCACGTGCAACAAGCCGTTAAACCTCTAGGTGTCCCTAGTAGGAGGAGTGTTGTCTCCTGAGGGTTTTCAGCGGATTATACCCATAAAATCCTATCAACTCGGCCCATTGACTTTTGTTCTCCAATTAGGTTTTCTAACTAAGAATTCTATTATCATCGACTTGTAAATTATCCACCCACATTCTTCACACTTCCTCATCGTCTAACTTAAGATTATATATATCCTGTAGAGTTACCTAGCTTTCGGCATCTCTTAAGTTTTCCTTCTAAAGTTCCATCTCCACTTAGGAATTTCTATCAACTCTACTAGAGATACAAGTTCTATTCTTCATTCCTTTCTCTTATCTAAACTCTAATCATATATCCCCAACGTGTGTGTATAGATCACCCCTACACTTGGAAATTCAAATCAAGCAATCGTACTCTCGTCCATTGTCCAAAGCACTTATTAATTAGTGAATTTTTTAAATGAAATTTGCTTACACCTTCTTCATGCGACCGTTAATACTTCTTGAGGTACCAACAACCGATTACAAGATGCGTTAGCACTTTAAAGCGTAATTCCTAGTCTTGCAACACCAAAGGCTTTTAGCAGTGACTCCCAAACCAGTTGGTCTAAGGCACTAGGTGATGAAGCACCCTCGCTAAATATTTTTCTATTTTTGCAGCCTTAAGTAATTGTTGGAGATAGTGCCCTCAGAGTCAATTATTGGATCACAGGCACGTGATTGCAATGATTGAGGGAGGACCTATCCCGGTGGAACAGTCTTACTCAAGATGATAGTATGCTATCTGGTTTATCTTTATCATCGTGTACTGCTTTAGGTGACCTGACATGTCGCTATTACACGTTGATAGAGCCCCTAGGATTCTTGCTTGACGACCAGCAGTATGATGGCGATCATATACGTGGGAGCTGGGGTCTATAAGCACATCCTTAAAATGTCCCTAGTCGTGGGAGTTTCGAGACTGGGCATCGATACTCCATTAGTAGACTAATGTATACAGTCGAGACCCCGATGAGGGGCGGTGGCCGGTCTCACAAGCCACTGGTGTCAGTTGGTTCACCTAAGATGTATACAGGTGCTCATTGGGTTATGAGTACACCGGACAGGACTCGCCGGGAACCTGCTAGTTGGTCTTATACCAGATATCAGATAGCAGTTCCCTGGTGACATGTGTACAGGTTAGTTCATCGACCTGAGATCGTCATTTGTCTCGTGTGAGTTCCCACTGTGCTTTGATTACTACCCTACCACGGCTCAAAGGAGTCGTGCAAACAATTTTTAGTTGGGTACAGTCCCGAGCCACATGGAGGCAGTGAGCGGATCTGCAGGGGTTCGTCTCTCCCGGTATTGGGGGTGAGGTCGCGCTGTGTCTAGGAGAGCCATTACGCAAAGCCCTCGGCCGAGGCAGGAGATTTACTGGTAGGTATTCCAGTAGTATCTCAGGGCGTTCTGGGCTACACTCCGACACGACTTGTACCGCCTTTGGGGGTCTGACTTTTACCAACCCCCTAGGCCCGACATGCGATCCTCATAGACGAACGGACCGGACTGTACGGATATTGTCACTGACAGGCTCAGTAGGGTGTCAGGATGAGTTCGCTCATCGACGTCCCTTTTGGTCAATAGCTGGTGGCCCGTCACGTATTGGCTAATACCTCTGACGTGCTAGTGGTTAAATCCACAGCCATAGTATTGACGAGTCTTTAGAGTCTACCACACTTTCAGTTACTCAGCTTTCGGGCGAAACGCTGTAGAGGCCGTATGGAGATATGGCAGGGTCCGATCAGATACGTGCGGTATTGCACGGATCAGGATCGGACAGTTTTGTACTAGTGGCCGTATAGTTATATGGCAGGGTTCGATCAGATACGTGCGGCATTGCATGGATCAGGATCGAACGGTTTTTACTAGCCGGCTTTGGTTTAAGCCGGTACTAGTTTAGTACAGTGTAGATTTTGTCTTATTGCATTTGTATCCGGTCGGAATACAGATGCGGGTGTGTATGCACAGTGTCGGGGTTTTCCTGTAATTTATTACGGGACCAGTTTTCTGGAGTTGCCAGTTTGCATTCTGTTCCGGCCGGTTTTCCTTTGTTCTTTCCCGGCCGGACTTTTCCGATGGAGGGGGGTTATTTGCAAGTTTGCAAATAACTCTTTGTGGAGGGGTTTATTGCAAAAAGATTTATTATGATAGCTTCATATCTTTTGCTCCATCACTTGCTTTAATGATGATTTGAAAGGGTATGGAGAGAAAAGTATGGTTGATGTTTCTTTTGCTTTAGGATGTGGTCACCCCTTTCTATCTCCTACACTCACCTCCCTTTGTTGATTCCTCCCACCATTTTCCCACATATTATGGCCGGCCACATTAGAGGATAAGAGTGAGAATGGTTCATTTGATTTGGGTGTTGGAAATTTATCATTGATCTCATTCTTCTTGCCACCAAAAACCCTCTCCAAAGTTCATGATTTCTTTTCCCTTCCAAGGCAACTTCACCACCCCAATAGAGACTATGATTCTACACCACATTCTACAGCACATCTTGGGCATGTCGAGTTGCCGGCTTCATGCCCGAGTTGCCTCGGTATCGAGGCGGGAGCCCGTAAAAGATACAGGCAATGTGGTGCCCTTCCGGCGAGGAGGCGACGACCGGAGTTTCCGCAGGAGATCGGGACGGCGAGGAGAAGACCGGAGGACTCGGATCATTCGGTACATCTCTCACCCCATCTCTATTTAGCTAGTATAGGTTAATGGTTTCGATCCGGGTAATTGTCCGCGGTAGCGCCAGTTTTAAAGTTAAGAAAATTTTGATTCCGCATTTTGGCCTCGGATAGACGGCCGGGGCGCTGCCGTGGCGCAACATGGTATCAGAGCCACGCCATTAACCTAGCCTAGCTTTTTCTAATGTGTTTTACTTATCCGATCGACCGAAATTCCAAAAACCGCGTTTTGTGTACATCAGTTTTCTGTCGATTTTTTCCGGGCTCGAAAAATTTTTCAGGTGATTGCAAAATGATGTACAGGAAATTATAAGAACACTGGGAAAATTTGACAAGATGATCCCACTGTGCAAGCGCGGATCCGCGGCCATTAACACTTCTCAGGCCGCGGATCCGCCGCAGTTATAACAGATCATGATGTCATATTTTTGTTGTGGGCTTGTGGGCTTTAAACAGGGGTTTTGGAATATTGAACTTGGGCCCAGAATTTCTGTGAGTGCTACAGTATTGCTTGGGGGCCCACTTGTTAATTTTTGATTGATCGGATATTTTAAACACATTATTTCACAGTATTTACATTATATCTGCGACCGTGAATGTCACTTGATTGGTAAATCCGGTCTAACTGCTATAGCCCGGTTAGACGGATTTGCGAACGTGATTTTCACGTTGATGTTCTATGTTTATGCTGTGTTGTTGCGGATCGGTCGTGGGGGATAGCCTGGATGCAATGCTAGTTCAGTTTTGTTGTATTGTGTACATTTGATATTGCGAGGCGAGCGTCCGACATGTGGACTGCCGTCACTGTCTGTTTGTATTATTCTTTTGGGGCACGACCTGGTTGCGGTCGATGTACCCGGTGTATGTATATTTTACTTTCTGTACTAGGATTGCCCCGCGGTGGGGTGCACGGATAGCCGGGTTCTAGAGGGCAACGGGCCCGCATCTCAGGGCATTGAGACGGAGGGGGCTTCAGTCTGGAATTGGCAGGATATTCGCCGCACTCGTAGGGGGTACAGGTTGACCCAGGAGGGGTGCCCAAGTTACCGGATTCCGTGAAGTGCTGGGTGGTCCATTCACGATACTGAAGGGGGCCGCCTCGCTTCAGGTTTTGGCGGATGACTTGCCGCGCCCGTAGGGGTCTAGGTTTTCATTGCACAGGCTATCCACACGACCAGGGGAACGTCGGGTTTCAGCAGCGGCTCTGTGAAACCCGGGGCTTCCAGATATCTGTATTGTTCTGTGATGCTGTACATTTCTGTGATGTTGCATTTTATTCACGCCTTGAGCGAAATACTATATATTGGTATATATATTAGTAGATGTTGTATATGTTTTACATCCGCGCTAGTCCAGTCCCCGCTCTGCCGTTAGTTAGCTAACCTAACGGGTGATGACGGGACCCAGTGGCAAATGCGGATGGCATATACGTACGTCAGTATATTTTCGTTCTTTGTGGTGTGATCAATTGTTGGGACTGCATTGATTCGGATCAATGCAAGTTTAAACAAACCTATTCTGATGTTGTTGGAACACTTTTCAAAAAGCTGTTATTGCAAGGACGTTCGCTTTTGTTTTGCATCGTGGTATTCATTTGGAATATCCTGCTCCTCAGTCGACGAGGCAAGGGCCGAGATCCCTTCACCGGGAGTGACCCCTTGGACAGAAGTTTGCGTCAGGGCATTAACTTCATTATAGCCGATTACTTTTGCTTTGCATCGTGGTATTCAGTTGGAATATCCTGCACCTCATTCTACGGGGAAAGAGCCGAGATCCCTTCACCGGGAGTGACCTCTTTAGTAAAGGTTTTCGTCACTATATTTTCTAAAAGGTTATCCTGTTCCTTCAACGATATCAAGTTCATTACGTTAAAGGTTTTTCGCCAAAAACCAGTCGTAGCCCTCTGTCATTTCAGATTAGTATTGCTTAGTATTCGCGCTACGTTTGTCGTTGCTATTCGCCGAGGCGTAGTGTGCGGTAGCTCTGTAATGCTTTCTGTCATATGGATATGTGGATTGGTTAGGACAGTCGTACGACTTTGTTGATTATTCGTCAAGAGTCGTGCGGGTGGGTTTAACGCAAGCAAGATAATGACGGGCTGAACTTGACTAGGACCTTTTGATTTGTTGATTATTCGTCACGGTCACTTGGGTCCTAGGGGTAAAAATCATATCGGGAGTTTCAAAAGAACTGAAACTTGCCAGGCATGCGCATACCTTCTGGAGTGTGGTGACGTGAGTGGATTCCGTCACGTTATCATGCGATGATAGTTGGATCCCGATTCCCACTGATGAGTTGGTTTACTCCTCGGGTGATCCCGGCTAATTCTTCTTTTAGGTTTGGAGGAGAATTTGAGGTACAATGGGAGGTTTCCAGATTAGACAAAGTGATAACCATTCTGATCTAGGTTAGAGTGCACGCTGAGTGTTTCTTTTCTCTCTCTCTTTGGCAGCGACCATTGACCCGACCCTGGACTATGACTCAGTGACCAAGTTGACCGAACCTTCTTAACACTGGCTTTTGGATTGTCAGAGTTGCAGACCTCATTGCCACTCCTACTTTTACCCTTTTCTCCAGGACACCCCGCATTACTGCGAACGTCCACTTCCATTGGACAAAACCATCGTATGGTTATATACGAACTCGAAGGACTTCGAGGATAGTTTCTAGTTCTGGAGAAAACGAATAGGATTCTTCAGTTGTCTTTTTCCTTTTACCTTCTCTCAGGTTGCGAGTACTCCTTGGTTTAGGAGATAGTACACCTATTACGCAAATTGGATAGTCTTCTTCCAAACCTTAGGCTGGTGCCGACCGGTAGGGAATGAAGAAAACCAATTAGCATAACGATGGTGTGCAGAAGGTATTAAGTTAAGACAAAGCAAGGGATTAGTAGGAGGGCAAAGTAAATTGCGACTGATATTCACGACCAAACCGAGTATTTCTTCGCCAATCCTAAATCACCTTTGTATTTCTCCAGGACACTCCGTATCACTACGAAGATCCACAGTTTATTGGATACTCTATCGTATGGTTATATACGAACTCGAAAGGAACTAGTTCCAGTTCGGGGATGGATTCTGGTTCAGGAGAAATAGGAATAAAGTACATTCAGGTGTCTTTTATCTTCACCTTCTCTCGCGTTGCGAGTGCTCCTAGGATTAGGACAGTACACCCTTTATGCTTTTTGGATAGTCTTCTTCCAAACCATAGGCTGGTGCCGAACGGTAGGGAAGGAAGAAAACCATTTGGCTTAAAGGGGTGTACAGAAGGTAATGACTAAAGACATATAAAGGGATTTGGTAAGGTGGCAAAGAATTATACGGTTATAGTTGTGAATCTGGATAATGGAAGAGGCATCACTTGGAATACCAGGATACCCCAACGAAACATTTCAATGTTTCAGTTTCACTGTGTAATTTTAAAAGAAAACTGATTTCCCGATTAGATACTTACTCCAGGGTATGTATTTAACAGGTATGATTCTCACATCTGTATGGTTTTACAGATGATGAGTGGGAGTAAGTTATTGGGAATTAGGTGACCATCCTCATTATATCGGGATTCGTTGTAATTGGTGATATTTGAGGAAGCCACCTGGGTTGTTTGCCGGTCGGCAAATATTAGGTTTTGAATATCCGTTGTTATGCACCAATTTCAAATTGTTATATCTGTACATCTATTTTTATAGAGTGAGATATACCTTTTGAAATTATGTCTATGACATTTACCTATATCAGTGGATGGTTAGGTAAGGAGTATTGAACAGCGGTGTAATTCTTCTTAACCATAAGTACAGTTTTCAACCTACGACACACAGTGAAAGAGTTGTTAGACTCAGCGGACTTATACAGAGTATTGTATGTTGTCCAGTGTCCATTAGGACAGAGGGGTTGGTCCTCATACTATATTCTGTTTACTTTTAACTTCTCTAGTTCTTAGACATGTGCTTCGTGGAAACACAGGGTCTAAGTTTTGAGGAGTTATAGGTATTTGAATAGAGTAGAGAACCAGGTGTAGCAAGTATCGGGATTCTTCAAAGTGATCGAAGATGTAGATACCTGTGTATGGTATTCAGTTGATAGTAATGATAAAGAGAAATTGCTTCTCTTTCAGGTTACTCATTATTGGAAGCATTCCTAAGTTGAGTAACGCTGATCGGCCTCCTTCCATTTAGATGACATGCACTGGAGACAGCTGCATGATTTGAATCTGGTTCAATTAAATCAGTGCCTCTGGTTCTATATTGGATATAGAACAGTTCATATCTTAACGATGTTAAGGTACGGGGAGTTGTCCGGCTTATGCTTAAAACCAGACTCCGGATAACTCAAGGCACGTTTCTGTAATGGCTGTTTGTGGGTTGACCCAGGCTATGACGAGGGTTGACTTTCTACCATCTGGCAGATCAATAGAAATATTGTTCTAGACTCGCCACAGTTTTATTAAAAATGGATTTTTTCAAAAACAGCAGTGGGAGTATGGTAGAACTGGAAGTGATTCCAGAACCGCAAACAATTACTGAAGATTTTAATAAGGAACCTAAAGATTCAATCTGATTTGACATTCCATTGGTCACTCCGCAGATAAGGTGGGTAACTTCAGGCACCCGAGAGGTACTCCGGTAGCCTCAAGGACGGTGACAGGGAAGTTCTTGTTTACCCACACTTGCCATTGTTGTTGTTCCAGGCTGCGAGACCCGGCAGGAGGATGAGTATAGCGTCGTTCTAAACTAGCTTTAGAAGTGCACGTCTATATGACTCTGGCAGAGGGTTGTCGTAGTCAGTGGGAGCAGCGGAAGCATTGGTGGACTTCATGCTTATGTCTATTTATAGACTAAAGCAGATATAGCGGAGTTAGATCATCTGTTTCTGATGTGACAGTCATGGGTTTTGACGTCATCAGAATAGGGGATGGATCTGTTGAGAAGGTAGTAGGGTGTGATGTCCTGGTTTTGGATGACATACACAGAGTAGGAAAGGAAACTCCTACAATACGATCGGTTATACTTTGGTTGTCACACAGTGATTTCTCCACACAGGACTTGGATATTATATCAGACATTCTGGTTACTAGATCTATGGTTTTAGATCTAGATTTGGGTGGTTTCCTAATCTGGGTACCTTGACAGCATTCTATGAGTATTTTGAATGGACGACTCCTGGCACGGTAGTACACCTGCAGGTAATGGAGTCACCCTCTCTAAAGGTGTCTTACAGACTAAAGGGGAGAGGGATACGCATGATTGACAGATCACTTGCTTAGGAAATTGAGTCAATCATAAGATGTCAAGTACCACACCAGATGTTGTTCTTGCACTAGATGCAATAAGTTGACATTGATCCAATCCTGGAGAAACAGTCGGAAGCAGTTTTAGAACATAAGTGGATGTTCTAGGGATATGATAACGACAGCCTCATTTGGGAGACAGTTATCATTCCAGGCTTCCAAGGTGACATGGACGACAAGGAGGTTGTCAGAGTTATATTTTTCCCTTCTGACGAGGGGCAGTATTTTGGACAGGTGGTCCAAGGCAATACTGAGGGCGGCATGGCGCAGGATACTGATTAAGTTCAGTTGACGATACAGTCTAAGAAGTTTGGATTTGGAGTTCATTTATGAGCTAGGTCCCATCAGACATCCAGACATTCTAAGACAGGTATTGCTCATTTCGGGAGATGGCTTTCTCCGCGAACTTGAGATATAGAGAGACATAGAAAGAAACATCATAGCGGATCCACTCACTGAGGCTATTCCTCGAACGCAATAGTTTCGCAAACGAGCTTTGTGAGACTGACTAGTAGAGGAGTTGGGTGTTCGGTATCACACGGGCTGTGAGTATGCGACATCGCAATAATTAGCCTTGAGTGCAAGTGGGAGATTGTTGGAGATAGTGCCCTCAGAGTCAATTATTGGATCACAGGCACGTGATTGCAATGATTGAGGGAGGACCTATCCCGGTGGAACAGTCTTACTCAAGATGATAGTATGCTATCTGGTTTATCTTTATCATCGTGTACTGCTTTAGGTGACCTGACATGTCGCTATTACACGTTGATAGAGCCCCTAGGATTCTTGCTTGACGACCAGCAGTATGATGGCGATCATATACGTGGGAGCTGGGGTCTATAAGCACATCCTTAAAATGTCCCTAGTCGTGGGAGTTTCGAGACTGGGCATCGATACTCCATTAGTAGACTAGTGTATACAGTCGAGACCCCGACGAGGGACGGTGGCCGGTCTCACAAGCCACTGGTGTCAGTTGGTTCACCTAAGATGTATACAGGTGCTCATTGGGTTATAAGTACACCGGACAGGACTCGCCGGGAACCTGCTAGTTGGTCTTATTCCAGATGTCAGATAGCAGTTCCCTGGTGACATGTGTACAGGTTAGTTCATCGACCTGAGATCGTCATTTGTCTAGTGTGAGTTCCCACTATGCTTTGATTACTACCCTACCACGGCTCAAAGGAGTCGTGCAAACAGGTTTTAGTTGGGTACAGTCCCGAGCCACATGGAGGCAGTGAGCGGATCTGCAGGGGTTCGTCTCTCCCGGTATTGGGGGTGAGGTCGCGCTGTGTCTAGGAGAGCCATTACGCAAAGCCCTCGGCCGAGGCAGGAGATTTACTGGTAGGTATTCCAGTAGTATCTCAGGGCGTTCTGGGCTACACTCCGACACGACTTGTACCGCCTTTGGGGGTCTGACTTTTACCAACCCCTGGCCCGACATGCGATCCTCATAGACGAACGGACCGGACTGTACGGATATTGTCACTGACAGGCTCAGTAGGGTGTCAGGATGAGTTCGCTCATCGACGTCCCTTTTGGTCAATAGCTGGTGGCCCGTCACGTATTGGCTAATACCTCTGACGTGCTAGTGGTTAAATCCACAGCCATAGTATTGACGAGTCTTTAGAGTCCACCACACTTTCAGTTACTCAGCTTTCGGGCGAAACGCTGTAGAGGCCGTATGGAGATATGGCAGGGTCCGATCAGATACGTGCGGTATTGCACGGATCAGGATCGGACAGTTTTGTACTAGTGGCCGTATAGTTATATGGCAGGGTTCGATCAGATACGTGCGGTATTGCATGGATCAGGATCGAACGGTTTTTACTAGCCGGCTTTGGTTTAAGCCGGTACTAGTTTAGTACAGTGTAGATTTTGTCTCATTGCATTTGTATCCGGTCGGAATACAGATGCGGGTGTGTATGCACAGTGTCGGGGTTTTCCTGTAATTTATTACGGGACCAGTTTTCTGGAGTTGCCAGTTTGCATTCCGTTCCGGCCGGTTTTCCTTTGTTCTTTCCCTGCCGGACTTTTCCGATGGAGGGGGGGTTATTTGCAAGTTTGCAAATAACTCTTTGTGGAGGGGTTTATTGCAAAAAGATTTATTATGATAGCTTCATATCTTTTGCTCCATCACTTGCTTTAATGATGATTTGAAAGGGTATGGAGAGAAAAGTATGGTTGATGTTTCTTTTGCTTTAGGATGTGGTCACCTCTTTCTATCTCCTACACTCACCTCCCTTTGTTGATTCCTCCCACCATTTTCCCACATATTATGGCCGGCCACATTAGAGGATAAGAGTGAGAATGGTTCATTTGATTTGGGTGTTGGAAATTTATCATTGATCTCATTCTTCTTGCCACCAAAAACCCTCTCCAAAGTTCATGATTTCTTTTCCCCTCCAAGGCAACTTCACCACCCCAATAGAGACTATGATTCTACACCACATTCTACAGCACATCTTGGGCATGTCGAGTTGCCGGCTTCATGCCCGAGTTGCCTCGGTATCGAGGCGGGAGCCCATAAAAGATACAGGCAATGTGGTGCCCTTCCGGCGAGGAGGCGACGACCGGAGTTTCCGCAGGAGATCGGGACGGCGAGGAGAAGACCGGAGGACTCGGATCATTCGGTACATCTCTCACCCCATCTCTATTTAGCTAGTATAGGTTAATGGTTTCGATCCGGGTAATTGTCCGCGGTAGCGCTAGTTTTAAAGTTAAGAAAATTTTGATTCCACATTTTGGCCTCGGATAGACGGCCGGGGCGCTGCCGTGGCGCAACAGTAATTACAAAAATCAGTGTCCATTTTTTTTTCTTTATTCACACTTTTTCTTTTATTTTCTTCGTACTAAGGACTTTAGACAAAAGCATTTCAAGGTCTCTTCTACTATTCCAAATTTCAAGGTGCGTGATAGTGCAAATTGTAGGGTATACATTTTCAGAATCTAGACTTAAGCTAGGAACTATTTTTCAAACTTATAATCTAATAAGAACATCAATACTCTTCCCTCATTTCGACTTAGCCTAAGAAGTGAACCCAAAATTTGCCTATTTCTAAATAAACTACAAGGCATATACTTTCTACCATTAAACTTTAAGGAATGTTATTTTTAGGGTTTTTAATTCACTAAGTCTGAGATCTAGTTGTTCCTAGCCAAACTTATTTGTCAAACTCAAGTCAATTAGCCAAAATTGAATACAATAATTTTTATAATTTTTCAAAATTTTTCAATTTTTATGGGTTTTCAAATAAGTATGCAAATGCAAAAATATGTACACATGAATGCGAAGGAAGAAGACGTACCGAGCATACCCTCAAACTTGAACTTGACAGTGTCCTCAATGTCATGCTAAACCAAGAGGGTCAAAAATGTCGGCACTCCCCTGTTTATTTATTTACAATTTTTTTTGTATTTTTTTTTTGTTTTGAAATTTTTTTAAATTATTTTTATTATAGAAAAAGAAAACAAAAATATATATACATATATACAAAGTTTCCCCCCAAACTTAAGCTTGGCCTTACACAAGCCAAAAATTAGCACCAACCATTCAAAAATCTTATCATGGTAATGGCTAAGTTGGTGAAATAATGGGGTGTAGAAGAAAGAAATGAGAAACACGCGAGACCGTGTGTAAAGAAGAATGATAGAATATGGTCTCGGTGGAGGAGCAGAATGGCGGAAAGGAGAAAGAAGGGTCGCGCGATCTTGAGGGAGTAAATCGAGTGAATAAATTAGCGCAATTTATGATGACCAATGTGTTAAAAGAGATTGCGCTAACTTATCAACTCGTCGAGAAATGGGATCAAATCTCTCAAGATTCGTAAGAAAACATGGGTACGCCGAACTTGGTATAGGAGATGAAAGCGTAACGGTCATTTGTACGGTCGGGACAATAGGAAAGACGAAAGGGAGTGAATTAGGGATAGTATCTTTCTCACCGTAGTAAACTGTTTCGAACTTGAAAGATTCCATTAATGGTTCGAAACTACTATAATCAACCGAGTCTGATGCTTCAACTAACTCATCTGAAAATGTAAAGGACTCAAACTCGGGCGATGAGTCATCAACATCGTCCAAAAAAGTGAAACACTCGTAGGTGTTATCGTCTGTGAGAATTGTGTCAGATTCAAAGGAAAAGGTTTCAAGCTCACAGTCTTCAAGCAGGGTCGGAACGATGGGAAGGAGGGAGGGTGATATAACAGTCAAAGGTTCAGGAGGATGAATTGGAAAATCAGACACATCAAACAAAAATGATTCAACCTCAATATTATCCTTAAGACTCTCCTCAATACTATCCTCAATATTTAACTCATCCATGCCATTATCATCAAAATCAAGATGCATGTGAGATTCGGGAGAAACATTTAATAACTCAGGATGATAATTTGAACATAACATTTCAATTAAATCGACAGGTTCATCGTCCGAAATATTCCCGGCGTCTATATCCTCAATTAAGTGAAAATCAATTTCTTTAGACACCTCCTCAAAAGCATGGATGTTTATCAATTTAGGTTCTAGAGTGGAGGTGTAAAGGTCAAACGGATTAGATGCGGTTTCACTCGAAAGGGGTTCCTCATAATCTGGCAAATCAAACACTACAAATTTGCTCAACTCATCATTTTGGACACATGTTTGAAAATTGGAGTTGTTGGATTCAATTGGGTATGGGTAGGTTTGATTTGGAAATCCTCTCTCATTCTCACTCTGTCCAACCGCCTCCTTATACATTGAAAAATTTTGAGCTAGCGGGAAACTAACTACCGGTTCACTAGGTTGTATAAGGACGGCCACGGACGCTTCCACATTCCTAGTCATTTTATTTGTTGCAGCAATATAAGCCTCCAACGACTCTTCCAAACTAGACTTAGGTGGTGAGGGGGTTTCGGTAAAGGATTCAAAATGGTGTGGATATGTGAAACTCCCTAATGACTGTGTAGAAACAGTGTCTAGTAAAGGTGGAAAAGTCGGGTAGGACTGGTAGGAAGTGGGTGATTGAACAGGGGTAGGGTCAACATGTGGATAAAAAGGTGAATAGTCATGCGGATCCCTAGAACTAGATAAGTGGAGAGGGGTGAAAGATCGACTGCGAGATTGAGCAATATGCTCAGAAATAGACATCGGCTTAGGAGTTGCAGCTGAACTTGAAAAAGTGGTGTCAACATACGAATGTGGTGAAAGTTGACTTGGTTGACACAAAGTGAGTTGAAAAGCCAAACTGTTTCTCCTAGACGCCTCTATGTGATCTTTCAAAGATTTTTTAGGCATGGAGGGATCGTTTTTAAATTGACCGAACAAATTGACATATGACGCAAAATTAGGTTCGGGATACCAAAGTTCGGCTAATGATTTATTATGTGGGGTACCCATGTTGTAAGAAAAGGGGAAAGAAGGAAAGTTTATTGTGGTGCAAGGATTTATTTGCGACTAAAAATTTTGCAAGTTTCTATAAAATATTTGTCCTTTTTATTTGCATTCTTTTTCTCTTTATTTGGAAAAATTTTGTTGCAAAAAGATTTTAGAGAAAAGATATGCAACAGCAAAATATTACTTGCAATCTAATTTCATTTCAAGCAAGGCACAAAAATCCTGCACAAGATCATTATTTGGAAGGAAAAAATTTTTGAGCGTAAAGAAATCCTGCAGGCAAATTTACAGAAGATATATCAAGATTTGCAGAAGAGGAGAGAGAAAACTCACAGAAATTTGCAGTGGCAGAACTGCTTTTTTTTTTTTTTAATATCGCGCTTCTGCCTTTTTTTCTGGCAACCGATCTGTCGCCACCACCGCGGAACCGCCGCGAAGTGCCGCCTCCGACCGCGGATCCGCCGCGAAGTGCCGCCTCCGACCGCGGATCCGCCGCGGGTTGGTGGCTTCGGCGGTATTTTTTTTTTTTTTTTGCACTCACCAGATCGCTGCTGTTCTTCTTGTTGAATCGGTCCTCTAAATTTTTTCTGTTCCTCTGTTGTTGCAATCTTCTGTTGATAGGATCGTCTATTTGCTGTTTTGATCTCTGGAGATTTCCAGATCCGAACTTGATTGTAGATCCTGCAAAATTCAAACAACAAAGTACCCTTTCTAAAATTAACAGATAATATATTTTTATATTTTTTGGATTTTTTTTTTAGATTTTTATGATTTTTTAAATTTTGATTAACCCGAAATTGCAAAAAGGAAATGACACGCCATCCCCGGCAACGGCGCCATTTGATTGATCTCAAAAACTATCTATTACCGCAATCAAAAACGGCGTCGCATGTAGCTAGCCGGTGAGTACGGGTCGGTCTACAGGGATGTTGTGAATCTCCTAATCGCGCTAACGAGTTAATTCCAAAGGGTGTTAGGATTAATTATTAAATCTAAAAACTGAATTAACCTAGGGCAATTATCTAGATCTACTCTTGCTAGGGCTAGGTTTAGGGATGGTTTGGAAATGTAATTAAATCTCACCGCTTTCAATATCCGAATGAAGATCTGTGAGGAGTTATGGTAATTATCAATAAAGGGGATTAGATCCGTTCGGGAAGGTATTCCTTCCTCTAGGTTCTTGTCCTTCCTTTAGAGATCCTTACCCTAACCTCCATGGAAAACACGCGCAACCGGACCTTTACACTACGGTGTCATCGTTACCTCGAGGGGTAGGATGCCGTAGGGCGCGGTATGTGCGTGTATGCATGGAGTCCTATTGTAAATATTTGGTAGGTAAGAAAGGGATGAGAGATCTCATCTCTCAAAATCCTTCCTCAAAGCTAAACCCTAAACAAGTTTCTAGGGCATGAAATTAAATCTACCTAGGGCAAACAATTGAAATCTACGCTAGGGCAAGAAATTAAATTACTTACAGACGGCTCTCTCCAAACATCAACGCAGGGTTGTCAGATCTGAATTCATGAAGTGAAAAGAGGCACCGATGCTCTCCAAAAGATTTCTAAATTTTATTCATTAAAGGGAGGCATAAGAAATTACAAGCTTTAGAGTTCCTATTTATAGAGAATAGGAACCCTAGGTTACATCTTGAACCGCATGTCTAATTTTACAAAAATAGCCCTAGGTTGACTAGTCAAATCCGCCGCCACATTTTGCTTGAAATTTTAGTTTCCGATTGCTCTTGATGGCCGCGGAATCGCCGCCTGGGTAGGGTTTGGGCCGCGGTTCCGCGGCCCAATGATGGAGTTGGACTCTGAAACTTTGTGGCTTGCTCTGGTTCATTTTGGCCTTCTTATTTCTATATATCTTTTCTCAATTTAGCCTCTGGTTCTCTTCCAGATTTCCAGTGAACATTATAGTGGACTTCTACCCGTTCGCTTTGAGTCGATGTCTTGAATCTTGCTTTGTGAATTGTTCTTTATGTAAGCTTGATCAAGATTCTCTGTTTGTTGGTCAAAGTCTCACTTTTACGTCATCTTTTCATCGTTTTCACTGTTTCCTGTCCAAGAACCTGTAACCTATAACATGTAGCAAACATGCGTCAAAAGCACCTGTTTATTTATAAAAATAATAAGAATGGGGAATATAATAATCCAATATTATGGTGTGAACAGGTAACTAGAATACTTAGCTTGCTAATCTAAGTAGACTAGAGTGAGTAGAGTGTAATTTAGAGTGGCTTGGTCTCACTAACCCTTGATTATCAACACATGATACACTCAGAGGTTTAAGAGGAAGAAGGAGAGAGCAAGCTTGAGGAAAGAGAAAGTATTTGTGATGATGATAATAAAAAATAGAATGGCTACCTTATATATGACCTCAAGCATGGCATGGAAAATATCTCACCAAAATATCTAGGTCAAAAATATCTCATCAAAATATCTAAGGTCAACAAGTCAAGCCAAGTCAAAAGGTCAACCCAAGTAGCCATGCAATATATAATTATCATTTATCAATAGCAAATTCTTTTCTCCACCTCATTTTTGTTTTGACCAAGTCAATGGTCAAAAACCCTAATGAGGTGTCTCCTTCTATACCTCCTCTCATTCGTATATACATACTCGCATCCGTGTTCCGAGAAACACGAATACAATGAGACAAAGCTAATCCAATAATCAAATACTAGGATCCGGCTTAAACCAAAGTCCACTAGTATTGTCCATCCGAACACCACACGCGCACAAGTACACGTATGTGATCGAACCTTGTCACAAAACCATACGACCTCTATTCGTTTCGCCCGAACCTGGAAAACCCTCTGTGTAGGACTCTAAAGACTCGACAGTACTCTGGCAGTGGGTTTAACCACAAGCATGTCAGCGGTACTAGCTGTACGTAACGGCTACCCAGGTACCTGTCGAAAAGGAAGGCCGACGAGCAAACTCATCCGAACTCCTACTGAGCCTATCCGTGACAATATCCGTATAGTCCGGTCTCTACATCAAAGAGTATCGCATACCGGGTCTAGGGGGTGGTAAACGTCAGACCCTAATAACCCGATAAGTCATGCTGATGTGGCTCAGGATCAATCCGGGAAACTACTGATCAACCTATCAGTAAATCCCAACTGTCTTGGCCAAAGTCTTATGGTCCTGACCAATCGATCACTGTGCGATATCAACTCCCAATACCGGGAGAGACAAATCCCCAACAATCGCTCACTGCCTCTATATGGCTCGGGACTGTACCCAACCAAAACCTGTTTGCACGACTCAGTAAAGCCGTGGTAGGGTAGTGATCAAAGCCCGGTGGGAACTCACACGAGACAAATGTCGATCTCAGGTCCAAAGACTAACCTGTACACATGTCACCTGAGAACTTCCATCTGACGATAGGTATAATACCATCTGGAAGTTCTCGGGGAGTCCGTCCAGTGTACTCACACCCAGAGAGTACCTATATACAATCTTAGGTGCATCGGACCAATGGCTACGGGACCAACCATCCCTCGACGGGGCTAGAAATGTATACACTAGTCTACTTTGGAGTATCAATGCCCAATCTCGATACTCACGCGACTAGGGACCATTTAAGGATGTGCTTATGGACTACTCTGCTCCCACAAGTATGATCGCCGTCACAATGCAGGTAGTCAAGCAAGATCCTACGGGCTTTATCAATATGTAACCGCAATATGTAATAACTAGTATGACATATGCCATGTTTAGATAAAGACAACCCATAATAGTATACTACCGTATCAATTCTTTATCAATATGTGCAAACTATATATAACAACAATAGAAATAAACACACATATCCTGACAAAGACAAGTCAAATAATATACTATAAAACTGAGCAAGATTGTCCTGTCCATACATATCCCTAGCATCCATATGTATACATATACAATACTGGACTCTAGGGCATACATATCCAACAGCAACTAGAGGCCTTAGATTGCTAGTCTAATGTATCTAGAATGTAGTGTGAGATTCTATATGTGTTTCTATCTCACCTCCTCTCTTGATTCTTAACTCATGAGAGTGTAGAGAGGAGGTAGGAGATGAAGACGGAGGAGCTCAAGAAACAAGAGAAGGGAGTGAAGCAAAATGGTAAGCCTTGAACATGAATCAAGCATGTAAAAGAAAATCCTCAAACTTGGTTTTGTAAAACAATGTTTACCAATAAAATATACCAATCATGCTTCTCACCATACTCCCCTCACCTTATTTTACATCTCATTATTCCATTTAAAGATAAATGGAAAAATCAAGAATGAGGTGTCCACCTTCTAGAATGTTTTCCGTATAAATACGGATTACCTTCTACTATATATAAATACCTGTATTCGTATCAAAATAGTAATACCCAAAGAGATAAAATAACACAAAGAACATAATACTAAAATATAGATATCGAAATGCATATATGTAAATTATTAAATCAATACCTGATTTAATAATCCGACTCAATCCCGAGCCGGCTAGTATTATCAACTGTCCGATCGAAAGTCCGGGTACATAGTACAATCAATCGATCGGAACCCTGCACATATCCAATACGGCTACTACATCATTTTGCCTGAACCAGGGAAACCCTCTGTGTGGGACTCTAAAGTCTCGACAGTACGCCGGCAGTGAGTTACTGGACAAATCCATAACCACAAGCACGTCGGTGGCACTAACTGTACGTAACGGCTACCCGGGTATCTGTCAAAAAGGAAAACCGACGAGCAAACTCATCCGGATCCCTACTGAGCCTATCTGTGACAATCTTTGTATAGTTCGGTTTTTTTGTCTGAGGGTATCGCATACCAGGTCTAGGGGTAGTAAACGTCAGACCCTAATAACCCGATAATTTATGCTGATGCGGCTCAGGACCAATCCGGGAAACTACTGATCAACCTATCAGTAAATCCCAACTGTCTTGGTTAAGGTCTTATGGGCCTGGCCAATCGAACATAGTGCAATATCGACTCCCTATACCGGAAGAGACAAATCCCCAACAATCACTCACTGCCTCCATGTGGCTTGGGACTTTACCCAACCAAAACATGTTTGCATAACTCAGTAAAGCCGTGGTAGGGTAGTGATCAAAGTACAGTGGGAACCCATTCAAGAAAAATGACGATCTTAGGTCTAAAGACTAACATGTACTCATGTCACCGGAGAACTACTATCTGACGATAGGTATAGTACCATATAGAAGTTCTCGATGAGTCTGTCCAGTGTACTCATCCCCAGTGAGCATCTGTATACGATCTTAGGTGCAAAAGACCAATGGCTGCAGGACCAACCATCGCCCCTCGTCAGGGTCTAGAAACGTATACATCGGTCAACTCCAGAATATCAATGCTCAGTCTCGATACTCCCACGACTGGGGACCTTTTAAGGATGTGCTTATCGACTGCCCAACTCCAACAAGTATGATCTCCATCACAGCGCCGGTAGTCAAGCAATGATCCTACGGGCTTTATCAACATGTATAAATGATATGTAATAACAAGTAAGACTACGCACATGTTAAGATAAAGACAAACCAGATAGCATACTATCATATCGAACAAGATTGTCCTGTACATATATATGTCCAAGCATCCACATGTATACATATACAATAATGGCCTCTAAGGCATACATATCCAATACAAATTGGCTTCGACACTTGACGCTTCAAACTCGAACATACCATTTCAATCACTTGCATATTGAAGTCGATATTTGAATTTCAGATGAACTTCGCTTCGATTTTGATCTTTGACGCTTCAAATTTAGACTTGCCTTCTAGCTTCTTGGCTATTCGTACCATTAACTCTTGAATCCCTTGAACATTTGCTACTTAGCATCATGAAACTTGAATATGCAAATTGTGAAGCACTCGTCCGTATCCTCCAACCTCCATTAAATATTCAAATTAAACTCGATTTCTTCCATCCTCCCTTATAGAGCTTCGTTTAGAGATATTCGATATCCTGAAAAGCAATCTCAAAGACCAAGCCCATCATATACAGTGTTATGGAATAAACAGGTTATAGAAACACAAGTATATGAAACATTCATTGTTCCAATGTCACAAACATAAATAGTATATCAATATCAAGATATAACTCAAACTCAAAGTATGAGATATTGATATACTAAATATATATATAGTATATAAGAAGCAAGATATAGATCACATGTATATACATATTCATATTGTGAATCATCAAAACAATGAATGTGAGTAATATATCAAAATCAAAGAATATAACACAAGTATTCCAATTATGCTCGATTTCCTCCATGAAATGAACTTCGACTTCGACCTTTAACGCTTCAAACTACACAAGTGTAGCCTTAGATGTTGATATATACTCGGTATACACAAGATATAGGATATGCAAGCTAAATATCAAGTATATAAAAGTTTAGTGTCAATAAGGTAAAGGAAGATAAGCATATGATACTAAACAAACTATTCATGTTTAAGCTATCATCAAAACCAAATAAAAGGATCATCAAAATCCACAAGTTATCAATCTCCCTTTTTTGATGATGGTAAAATATGAATAGGAAATAGTACATCTATATCAAATAAAACCAAATATCCGATATCGATATACTAAAACTCTTATTATTCTCTCCTTTTTTGACATAATCAAAAAGGGTATTTAGAACGTTTAAACTACTCCCCTTAAATATATGTATACACCTAAAGCGAATCAAACGTTTGAATCACTCCTCCTAAATGTATGCATAGGAGAATACTAGGAAATGGATACGAGCACAAGTAAAATATAAATTTTGAAAATGAAAGTCAATTCGTATCCAAACACATGTATATAAGATACATGCAAAGAAAAGCAAGCATATATGCACATATATGCATATGAGTAAAATATAAACAAGTTCTAATGGCATGTGGAGACAAGTATGAGTTGATACCAATTGAAAATAAACAATTTTGAAAGCGGAGCTCAACTCATACACAAAAGTATGTTTTGAAAACGATATATAATGAAAAGCTCAAAATATGAGCTAACTTATAGAAGTAAAACAAGTTTTGAAACTTAAGAGTTAAAATACATCTCGTAATACGAACCATAGGATATCAATGAAAAACATAATCGTAATGCGCATGTACAAAGTGTGTGTGTGTGTTTCTTTAAACGCGTGGAATTTTAAAATGTGCACAACACAACAATTGGGAAGTAAATACGAGAAATTAACCTCATAAGCATGAGATTTACCTCCTCTAAATGCTTCAATCTCTTAAGTACGAGAAGCAAGTCCAAATGATTTAATCAAGAATCCTATCTTACAATCACTTGAATACCAAACCACTAAAACTCAAAAGTAATATATGATGGAATACAGATAATAGAATTTAATGATCTAACTCATGAAAAAATCAAAACTAATCACATGAAAAAGATAAATAAGTTTTACTAGCATATGAAAGCAAGCAACTCACATAACAAAGATACCAATTGAAAGCAATATGATACCAATTGAAAATACCAATTGTAAAATATTGAAAATTGTATGTACGTGAAAACATGAGTAACTGTCACATCTTAAGTATCGACTCTCCGGTGAAAGGTCTCTAATTCTCTCCACTATACCCATAGGATTCGTTGTAATTAACGAAATCCATAAGTGTGTCCCTTAAAAGTGTTGCAGAAACCATTTGGTAAGATGAGCTAAAAATTCAATACCAATGAATAATTCTACCCATACAAGAAAGTATGTGTGCAATAAAGACAAGCAAGTTTAAGCATAAATACACATCAACAACTCACAAAGCAAAGATACCAATTGAAAATTGGTTCAAGTTAAAACAAGTAAATTATATACATATGAAAAAGATTTAAACAAATTAAAGTTATATAAATACGAACTCCCACTTATAAGATTGAACACACATTAAAAGCAAGTGAGAGTGGTTTGTGGCAAGAAAACTAAAAAGATATGCAAATCGAAATCAAGTTTTCATCGCAAGTTGTGCTCAAATTTAAAAGATAGCAAGTTTAAAGCAAATAAACATAAGAAATCACATATGAGCAAATGAATGATATCAATTGTAAATACCAATTGAAATATTCTATGAATAGCATCTCATACATGAACATAAACACAAAAAGATACGCAAGTTAACAAAAGTGCATCACTAAAGGTATATAAAAATATCATACACAATTATAATATCAACATTTAAGCACAAATGAATAGGCGATATTCTAAAAGAGTATACCAAGGACTATATTACCCCACAAATTGATGAGCCAAGCAAATTTTCCATTGAGTTGCTCTTGCTCATCACGATCTGAATGCCTCAAGTCATCAATTGGTCCATACCTACAAAAGAAGATATGGAAGGGGATTTCGGTATCCAAATTTTCTTAGATCTGTATGGGTTAACTTTGGGAACCCATCTCACATATAAAGATATATTTCTCTTTAAAACTAAAGAATATGTTAAATGGCCATGTACACCACCAAAATTGCAAATATGAGTTGTGCAAGCATGTTAGTCCTAGAAGTGTCAAAAAAAGCATAAGATATGGCAAGTTTATGATATGAATGCTTCTTAAAAGATGGCCTCGAACTAAATCTAT
Source organism: Agapanthus africanus (assembly GCA_030015575.1). NCBI lineage: Eukaryota > Viridiplantae > Streptophyta > Magnoliopsida > Asparagales > Amaryllidaceae > Agapanthus > Agapanthus africanus. The sequence continues at coordinate 295,922,378 of JASDDO010000006.1, read as the reverse complement.
AAAGATATACATGTTTATGAACATGAGATTTAGCTAAATGTGAAGCATGTTTGACAAATCTAGACAAAGAGGATTTTTGAATTTTTGAAGATTTAAAACCAATCCCTTTTCGATTTAAAATACTGTTCTCCTTGCTAAGCAAAGAATCAACTTTCGAAAATTCGGTAAGGTAAGAACTTAAAATCTCATTTTCCATTTTGAGAGAAGAATTTTCCAAAAATCAACGAGTCATGAGAAAGAATTGAAGATTTCAAAAAATCAATTTTGTTTTTCAAACTTGAAATCATATTAACGTTCTTTTCTTCTCAAAACATTGCAAATTAAAACCACCTTCTCATATTCTTGCTTGAGAGAAAAAATTTCAAAAACAAGAGATCCTTGAGACAAAATAGATGATTTCAAAATATCAATATCATTTTTAAAACTTGAAGTCATCTCATCATTTTCCTTTCTCAATGTCTCACAAGGTGAAACCAAAATATCATTTTCTAGTTTCAAAGTATCAATGGTAGCACAATGTAAATCTATCTTTGAAAGCAACTCATTTTTCTCAAAAACTAATTTATCAACTAAAGTATTTTGAGAGTTATGAGCACAAGATAAAGTATTATATTTGACAATCATCGCCTTATTTAAAACCTCAAAAAAATCACAACAAGTCATTAATTCATCTCTTTCAATATTAAAATTATAAGAGCATTATTCGAGGAATACATTTCTAGATGCAATGACATTAAAATTTTCATGCAGATCATGCTATGCAACTAACAATTAATCATGAGTAAGTTTATGAATATCAATGGACGAAAAACGTACATCCTCATGATCAGTGCACCCTTTTGCACTCTCCATAAAGTTGGATGTCGCCTCTTAATTTTTCTTTTTTTAGACGCATCCAAAGTCGCTAAGGAAGTCGCACTCTTGGCTTTCTCCTCTTTCAAGCAAACGGCTTGCACTCCATAAGTTTGCTCTAATGAGTTCCATATGCCATGAGCCGTCTTGCAAGAAGAAAAATTGTTAAAAATATTAACATCTAAAAGCACATTGAAAACATTATATAGTTTTGATGTTTAAGGCAAATAAATCTCTATCACGACTACTCCAATTAGATTTAGCAATTGAAGAAATAGAGTAATCGCTATCAACAATTTTCCACAAACATCTACCAAGAGACTCTAGAAAGCATTGTATCTTAGTTTTCCAAAAATCAAAATTCTTTCCATCGAAGCAATGAGAATCATAAATAGAACTACTTTCGATGGAAAAGTGGTTTTGTAAATAAGATGCCATAAGGATCACTCTAGGATGTAAAGCCTACAAAATATGAGTACCAAACTCCGATACCAATTGAAAGTTATTCCTAAAGGGTGTGAATAGGAATATGCTACTAATATGCTCAAATTAAAAATTCTAAACTATACATGCAAACACAAACCATAATTGAATATCTAGCAAAGGATGAATCAATGATATAAGTGGCTAAGCTAATCATAATTGTGAACATAAAAGAATATAGCAAGATATCAAGATATAGCAAGTATGTGGAAATAGAGCAAGTAGGAAACAAGCATGCAATTGAGTAATTTCTAAGTTAATAGGCAGTATAAAGTAAGAGAGAAATTGTAAACACAATCGCAAACACAGGTCATTTTTATAGTGGTTCGGGAGATCTCCCAGTCCACTTTCTTTAGGCACGCTAGCCCATTCTACTAAACACGTCTCCACCGAGATAACATGTTGTGCACTCGCAACCAAACATGTCTCCACTGAGACGACGCGTTGCTCGACACACGAGCAACTCTTCACTTTACAAGCTATTCTCTCGTACAAAGGTACCCTTGCACTCAAAAATCCTCACAAAAAGAAAAGGAAAACTTCTCTCACCCTTCTCTCTTACAAAAGACTCTCTTGCACTCAAAATATCCTCACACACAAAGAAAAAAAAGGTTACAATTAAGCAAAATTACTCACAAAGGATTTTCTCTCAAAGCGCTCTCCCTCTCTCTCTCTCTCTAATACTCTGATAAGTATGGATAATCAAATGAAAGCTCTTGAATCTTTTGTCTGTGAGAGTGAATTGATAAACAAATGAAAACTCTTTTAAACTCTCACAAGGGTTGAGATTTTTGGTTCAAGATCACTTAGATATTAGCAATTGAAAGGCTCAAGTGATTGCAAGTAGTTCAACATCAAAAATCCCATAGAAACCCTATTTAATGCCCCACAAGAAAATCAACTCCAAAGAAATGGAGACAAGCATAATTCAACAGCAACATACGTCTGAAGGCAAAAGATCCAGACGTCTGGTCTCATATAAAACAAAACCTCAACGGCTATAAATGGCTATATTTTTCAAAAAAAAACTTAACTGCAGACGTCTGAAATCCAAATAAGGCAGACGTCTTGAGAACAACAAAAACCTTCATCAGACGTCTGAAGGTCAACGGGCAGACGTCTGAAATTATAAATAAATGTTTTGAAAACCTTCATCAGACGTCCGGTCCATTGACCTTCAGACGTCTGTCACTCATAAAACTGGGTCATATGAAAAGACAGAGAGAATCCAAACGTCTGAAGAAGTATTTAGCATACGTCTGAAGCACAAAACGCATGAAAATTGATATTTTCAAATGTCAGAAAATGAACAGTGCGCAGACGTCTAAGCTTCAACAAGGCAGACGTCTGGCAAGCACAAAAACAGAAAACTTGGGGGTTTTAAGAATACGAAAACTTTAAACTCGAAAACTTGAATATTTTAAAACTTTTGTGCTATCGTGTGTGAGTGTTCAAGTGCTCTAATTGATATAAACCATAATCAATCGAGTACTTAAAAAGATTTCTATGTCGGTATCACATTTCTTCGAAATCTTGAATCTTCGTCATCTCGACTCGAGCTCTTGAAACTTTGGCGCTTCGCTTAAACTTGTGATGGTCGATTGATCTTCAAATTGACTTCGACACTTGACGCTTTAAACTCGAACATGCCATTCCAGTCACTTGTGTCTTGAAGTCGATATTTGATCTTCAAATGTACTTCGCTGCGACTTCGATCTTTGACGCTTCAAACTTGGACTTGGCTTCTAACTTCTTGGCTATTCATAGCATGAACTCTTGAATCACTTGAATCTTAGCTACTTAGCATCATGAAGCTTGAATATGCAAATTATAAAGCACTCTTCCATGTCCTCCAACCTCTATTAGATATTCCAATTAAGCTCGATTTTCTCCATCCTCTTTTATAGAGTTTCGTCTCGAGATTTTCGATATCCTGAAAAGCAATCTCAAAGACCAAACTCATCATATACAGTGTTATGGAATAAACAAGTTAAAGAAATATAAGTAAATGAAACATTCATTGTTCCGATGTCACAAACATGAATAATATATCAATATCAAGATATAGCTCAAATTCAAAGCATGAGATATTGATATACTAAATATATATACATGGTATATGAGAAACAAGATATAGATCACATGTATATACATATTCATATTATGAATCATCAAAATAATGAATGTGAGCAATATATCGATATCAAAGAATATAATACAAGTATTCCAATTAAGCTCGATTTCCTCCATGAAATGAACTTCGACTTCGATCTGTAACGCTTCAAACTACATAAGTATAGCCTTAAATATTGATATATTACTCAGTATACATAAGATATATGATATGCAAGCTAAATATCAAGTGTATATAAATTTAGTATCGATAAGGTAAAGCAAGATAAAAGGATACCATAATTATCTCGATCACATACCATAAATATGTCAAGGTACAACTCAGGTAAAATGGTTAGAAAAATGTATCATGCAATCGTGAAATGAAATAAATTAACAGGTCATGTCAAATTTAAATTTTAGTTGAGACGGCTAGAAGTAATGTTGAGTCGGCCTAATGTCTCGTTTTAAGACGATCAGATTTTAGAGCCATCATCTTGATTCGATATATGCAATATCGACTATGATTACAACAATTCCTACAAGTTCATTATATCAATTTAAAGATACTAAATTAATATTTTGCTAAGACTATCATATTGCTAAATTTTATAAACTATTTATAATGATCTAATATTAAATATAAGCACTCTACAATTAGTTAATCAATAATATATTAACCTTTTATCAATTTTAATCCTACGTACATATTTAATCTTGAACTGTCATGCATGTATTTTATTATTCAGTACTTATAATACTATAAAAATATTTTATAACGATAGTTTTTATGGCAAGATTGGGCCTTGCAGTAAATAGCATGTTAAAGCAAGTATTCGGATACTTTCCTCGGAGACAAACATGCAAAGGAAGACACGACAACGCGATTTCGACTAAGATCTCGGCTCGGCTACTGGGATGTGGCCAAGCTCTGTTATAAGTCTTGACTTAGGATCTGGGTTGCAGCCGAGGGATAAGACGTCGGCTATGAAGACGACGGTCACCACTACTACAAATAAGGGTTGCCTCTACGGATTTACCCGTAGGGGCAAACCACTGCCCCTACGGATATATCCGTAGGGACAATAAAATACTCTGTGGGTACAAACGCCGTAGGTGCAAGTTGAAGCCCTGAACTTGCCCCTACGGACAAAAACTTGTCTCTACGGAGTTCTGTGTAGGTCCCTTTTCCCCTACGGAGTAGGCCGTAGGGGCAAAAAAATTATTTTATTTACGGTTTTTTTAAATATATTACTTGTACCTACGGATGTATCTGTAGGGCCAAGTTATAGCCCCTATGGATACATGCGTAGGTACATATCCGTAGGGGCAAAATATCAGGATTTCTGATATTTTGCCCCTACGGATAACTCCGTAGGGGCTTTTATTTGCCCCTACGGAGATATCCGTAGGGGCACACCCAACCCCCTGAAACTGAGATCAGGGGGGAAAATATCAGTTATTCTGATATTTTGCCCCTACGGTTTAATCCGTAGGGGAAACATATGTACCTACGGATTAATCCGTAGGTACGTATTATCTGTTTTTTTTTTAAAAGGGCTGCCTGATTTTTTCTCGCCCTGTGCATAATAATATATACATCAATCAAATATAAAATTAATCATCACACAACATATATCACAGTATTCACAATCACATCTCACGCATATAATATACAAAAGAAACCAAAAAAATGAATATGATATAAATATAAACCAATATCAATATCGTCCAAAATGTTTCAAAATGTAGTACAATATGTATCATATAAATATACATGTTTCAAAAAATAAGAATCAAAAAGCTACCCTAGCTCGGTCCAGCTCCACCTCTGATAAACGCTAGAATCTGGCGCACCTGCTCCTCGGTCAATAAAACATGCAATTTGGCGTGTGCGGGAGTCTGAGCGGGCTGTGGAGCTAGCGATGTGGTCTGCGCAGCCGCCGTCGAGGTAGTGGCTTGCGGAGCCGCGGCTGCGGGAGTCTGAGCGGGCGGTGGAGCTATAGGAGCTGTCTGCGGAACCGCAGCCGATATAGTGGCTTGCGGAGCCGCAGCCGAAGGAGATGCATGTGGAGGCTCGGCCGATGTACCCTGTCGCGTCTGGACCTAACGTGTGTAATAAGCGTGTAAGAACTGTGTATTATTCGAATTCGTATCATTATCAAGTTATTTCGAAACCCCATTTGGATATCTAGTTTGGAAAACCGTAGTTTATTTTAATTAGATATGTATGTATGATTAATCAAACCTAAGTCTACAACCAAATAAGCTCAGGCTACGTACTAATTATGGATATGTTGATATCTATAATATGACATGATATTTTACTATAAAGTAGTATACATACCAGTATCTCCTTTAACTCCTGAACGGTGGCCTTCAAGCTCTCCAGTTCCTGCTGGACACGTCGCTCACTGGAGACGGAGGAAGTAACCGCCGGGGTGGAGTCCAACCTCATATGGGCCCTGCTAGGGCCCAGTCCCCGGCCTCTCTCCCAACCTCCGTGGTGCCCTCCGTGTGCGGCGTCCAGGACTGGGGTCAGCAGCCTCAGATCGCTCTGTCCGGTAAAATCGATCCCCGAGGCCTCGGCCTGCTCAACCACCCGCTCCTACACCCATATTAAGCAGTAAAGTATAAGTATAAAATTTAAATTTGAACCTTCCAAAACTAAAATTTCAAATATGGGTAGAATAAATATTAACACTTACGCAATACTCCTGGGTAGCGACGTCGGGATATCGAAGCTCGCCCGTGGCGGGATCTGTCGAGGTACCGTAGACGGCAAGATATGCGCACAGCATGCTCGGTGTACCACCTTGCGCTACGGTCTGAGCTGTCTGGAATATTAGAAAATAAATCTTAATATTAGATATATTAGAAAATAACTCTTAATATTGCAGAATATCACAAAGGTCGGTCTATTGTAATTTACCGATAACTCCATGGCTCGAGTAATATTCCTCGAGCCACCTGTGTAAGTGGGGCGACCCCTCTTCGCCGACTTTCTGTTCTCTGTATTCTGAGCGGCCTGTTTCTGCACAACGCATTAACATTTAGTTTTCTAATTAAGGAACACAAAAAAATAAATTATATCCTAAACAATGAATTACATTTAAAATACATACCTGTTTGCGTTGAGAGTCAAAATATTCGCACAATAGAGGCCATGTCTCTATGTCGACTCTCGCAAACACCGGAGTAGATAGGAGGGCCGCTCTCTCTGCCTCGGGGATAGCCATCCACAGGGAGTAGCAGTCGGCCTTCAGCTCATTCCTGTTGTATCGGACCTTGGTCTGCATGTTCTTCATCAGGCCATTGTACAGAGCATGAAGGTCGAGCACCCTCCCAGGGTGATCAGGGTCGGGTACAGGCTGAAAACCGTAATCCGACTGAAAATACAAAAAAAACATTGTTATTAGATTGCAAGTGTTAATAATAAATATATTGGATAAATCAAATGAAAATATATATTAATACGTACCCGAGCCTGATCAAAAAAGAGGGCGAATGAGCGCCGGTGCTGCTCGTCCCACTCAACGTGAAGTGGATAGTTCTTCATGAGCCGGCTCTCGTCCTCCATATACCGGCCGAACCTCTCGGCATGAGGACCGGTATAGTGATAGTCAAGGGTAAAAAAAGAGGGAATGCTGCCTCCCCCCTAGCTCTGTCAGGCCTCAGCCTATAGGACTGATTCGGGCCTCGAGTCCCCCTCTGGGGATGGAAAAGCCCTGCGTCTGCAAGAAATATCAAGACAATCAATATTAAAACAAAGTTGTATTAAGAAATCAAGGTTAACGAAAATTGAAGTGTGATATATACTTCCGGTGACTAAAGCACGAGCCTGGGCCCGGGCAGCAGCACGAGCGGGACGATAGTTCCTCCGGTGAGGAACAACCGGGATCCCGGATGCGGACGCATCCCCTCCAACTAGAAAATAAACATTGACGCTAAATTTCCATGAAGTTCATATTTATTCTATAGAGCATATGCAAAATGAATAAATATTTTATATTTATTCATACTAACCTGCAGACGATGCGGAGGGTATGGAAGTGGCAGGAGTGGCCCCTGTGTCAGATGTGGACGCACCACCTATAATTAGACAATTAAAAATAGATTATATAAGTAATTGCAAAAAGAATGCGTAGATCAATAATATAACGTTCTAAATCAATATGCATGCACTATAGGATATATAAACATACCCGCAGGTGCGGTGGTGTCACCACCTACAGCTAGACAATAATAAAAATTGCTAAGTATGAGCAAAAGGAATGTGTGTATATTTATGATATAGCATTCTAAATCAATATACATGCACTATATGATATATAAACATACCTGGAGGAGCGGGAGTGGCCTCTGTCCCAGATGTGGACGCATCACCAACGACTAAACAATCAAACATTGACAATATAAGTAATTTTGACATAAACAGGCATGAATATCTGTAATATTACATTCAAAATGGATATGCGTGCAGTATACCTGGAGGTGTGGCAAAATCCACACGGAAGGAGGCATCCGAAGGGGTCTCCGATCTGGGTGCAAGACTGGCCCTCTGAAGCTCCCTACGGAGCTCTCCGGGCGGCAGAACCACTCTGCCTCTGCCTCTGGCTCTGCCGCGGCTGGAGCTCCTGCCGCCCCTCGCTGCTCCCGACATCATTATCAAATCTAGATAAACGGCTCGTGGACGCATTAGACAATCATTAAAAGTATTGACTATATATGTATAGATCGTAAAATGTGAAGTAATAATATAACATTACTGATAACCTTTTTCATTTCGTGGGCGCATTATACATATCTACTTGGATTTCATCGTCGATGTCATTTCTAACCCACGTAACTTCATGATCGGCCGAAGACAACCCGTCCTTCGAAACAGACGGTCGGAGCACTCTAAGCCTTCTCTCTTCTTCATCCTCATCGCTGTCCTCAAATTCTGGGACATCGTAGACATCTTTGGGTTTCCATCGGAATACAACACTCCATCCCGGATGCTTCAAATACTGTGAGTAGTATACTTGGAACGCTTGGTTCGGAAAGATAAACGGATCTTCCTGACCGTAAAATCGAAGTGTGTTCACACTGGTCAATCCATATTCATCTTTCCAAGTCCCAAGATTACTTCTTCACTTATCCAAATCGGTTCGCGTATCGTACCAAGTACACTGGAATATATAAAAGGGTTCTGATCGTCCGGGATAGTGGATGTCGAGTATACAATTTAAGTACCCATAATAAATCACACCGTCCGATCCTACCGTCGTAACCCACTATTCTGAGTGGTTCTAGATGTTTCTATGTCCTTAATTTCGAATTTGTATCCAAGGACACCAAATCCTTTGTAATATGCAACCTCCATACTAGGAAATTGAGCTAAACATCTTGATCACTCTCAAATGATGCAGACAAGTTCGGATCGTGGATCTAACAAAACAAATTTTACGAAAAATACATAACGATACAAGTTTAGATTAAAACTGATAGCAATAAAATGTTATTCAAATAACTTACATGATCTGTGACCCAATCACAAAAATTATCCTGATGATATTTTTCCAATTGTTCTTCATTCCAATCTGGATGCCCCTCACGTACCTCGTTAAAATGAATTCTGTTTTCGACAAATAATGGTGACATTGATATTATATCATTTCATACACACACAAACACAGATATAACAATTAATCCCAAAAAAAAAACTTACTCTCTAATTTGTTCAAGACATGCGCAATTAAGCAAGATAAACCGGTATATCTTATTGATAAATATAGTGTCTACCCTCTTATACTCGGCTTTACCATATGGCCCGTCTTGAATTCTTCGAGGCCGGTTAAGTCTTGTCTCAATGTTCTCGTCCAGATAGCGGGAACAAAATGTGATTGCTTCATCAAGAAGATAACCTTGCATGATAGAACCCTCTGGTCGATTTTTATTGCGTATATACTTTTTAAGAGTGTAGAGGTACCTAATGAAAATATGTTGAATAAATAAATACGGGCATACAGGACAACAATAAATTTATAAATTGCGCGAAACGAAAAATTACACGTACCTCTCGACGGGATACATTCATCGATATTGTACCGGTCCGGCTAACTTAGCCTCAGTTGTAAGATAAACCGTCAAGTGTATTATGATATCGAAGAATGACGGTAGGAAAATACGCTCAAACTTGCAAAGTTCAACGCAATAGAATTTTCTAGTTTATCCAGCGTCACAACCTCCACTGTTTTAGCACATAACTCTCTGAAAAAACAACATAGGTCGTTGATTACTAGACCAACCGATTTGGGGAGAGAAGTCCTGAGGGCTAATGAAAGAAGGTGCTCTACGATAACATGGTGATCATGACTTTTCAGCCTATCGATCTTGCCCTTCACAATTTTTATTTTCTTACTGAATGATCCTGAGAAACCTGTGGGAACTTTCAAATCATGCAACACCTGCAGGAATCTTTTCTTCTCCGGTTGTGACATATGATAAGCGGCATTGGCAAGTACAAACTTGCCCGGTTTATCCGCTACCGGTCTAGGGTGCAATTCACTTCTTATTCCCCACTCTTGTAGATCCATCCGAGCATTCAGGTTGTTTTTCGATTTCCCGTCTTTACAAAGAAGCAAGTTAAGTATGTGCTCTGATACTCCCTTCTCTATATGCATGACGTCCAGACAATGACGCACTAAATTTGTTAACCAGTACGGAAGCTCGAAGAAAATGCTTAACTTGTTCCAAAATGGTGGTTTGACCTATTTCGTCGGATCCATCCCGAAGGTCACATTATTGTAACTATCCCATTTAGCAGTCACGTCCTTTCCGGACAATGGGGATGGAGGTTCAAGAAGCTCCTGATGACCATTAAAGTGAACCGTGTCTAACCTATAGGGGTGGTCTGGAGGCAGGAAACGTCGATGGCCGCAATAACAAACCTTCCTGCTAAAATTCAAGAATTTTGATGTTATGTGTTCATGGCAATGAGGACATACTTTGTGACCATGTACGGACCAACCTGATAGCATTCCATACGCAGGAAAGTCATTAATTGTCCACATTAAAGCCGCATGCAGTATGAAGGTTGTATTTGTGTTTGCATCATATGTCTCTACACCATCAATGAACAAAAATTTCAATTCCTCGATCAGAGGTCGGAGATAGACGTCTATATTGTTCCCCGGTGAGTTTGGTCCGTCGATAAGAAAAGGCATCATAAAGTATGATTGGTCCATAGCCAACCAAGGCGACAGATTATAAATTATCATTACAACGGGCCATGTGCTATGACTTCCAGCCATATAGTTGAATGGGCAGAAACCATCAGTAGCCAGTCCGAGCCGGATATTGCGAGGATCGCTACTGAATATTGCGTGCCTCCTATCGAAATCCTTCCATACCGGTGAATCTCTTGGATGGCTCATTTTTCCATCTTCACTTGGAGGAGCACGGTGATGCCAAATCATTGCCTCGGCTGTTTTCTTGCACCTGAATAGCCTCTGTAGCCTCTATGTTATGGGAAAGTATCGTGTTATCTTGACAGGTATATCAGGCTTCTTATCAGAATCTTTCGGCTTATACCTGGCCTCTCCGCATGTTGGATTATACCTGGCCTCTCCGCATGTTGGACACTCTTTCAAATCGGAATTCTCTTTCCGGTACAACACGCAATTTTTAGGACATGCTTGAATCTTCTCGCACTTTAGACCCAAATCAGACATCATCCTCTGGGCTCCGTACCAGCTGTCGGGTACGTTATTTCCCGGGGGCATAGAATCTTTCAAGAATGAAAGAAGCATTGTGAATGACTTGTTGCTCCATCCATTTAGGCATTTAATCTGGAAAAGTTGGACGAACCATGAGAGGGTGGAATACTTCGCATTCTCATAAATTGGTTTTCTAGCATCATTCATGAACTTTTCATATTTATCCGCACGCGGTCCTTGACCAGAAGGAATGTCATCTTCGGTACGAATAGATTCACCTAGGGCAGCCTCTACCATATCCTCCATTTCTTCTGATGGAAATAAATTACCGTCTTCTCCTTCTGCCGTATTACCGAATTCTTCTTCTTCTCCTGCCGCATTATCGTGTTCTCCTTCTTCTTCTACCGCAGTACTGCATTCTTCTCCTTCCCCATGATATTTTCAAGTTGTATAAAATCTAGTAAACCCATATTTTACAATATGAAGCTCTGCCAATTCTACCTTCTGCCAGTACTTATTGCCACATCTATCGCACGGACAGAGAATCTTCTCTATTATGATCTTATTATGTGCGCGTGCAAATTCAATGAAAGCAGCAACTCCTGCGACAAACTTAGGTTGCATACGTTGTTGCCAATCCACATACATCCAGTCCTTAACTCTGACGTACTCATGGGCCATGTTAGACTGTATAACATATAAATTGTAGGTTATGGTGATTATATTGAGAAATATAAGAACGGGATAGTTACTGACAAAGGAGAAAATCCGTGTATATGCTTTGTGTGTGCGTTTGTCGTTGAAAAGAATAAATTATCGAACGTATGTTAACCGATAGACGGGGACTAAGTGGCGCTTTTAGTTTCATATATGAGTATCGATGAGAATATGAAGGTTTCATATTATCATCGAGTATCATATATTGGTTTTAACTTGAACATCTCGAATCACTCTCTAATTATGCGATTGTTGTGTATTCTTGTTGCATGTGTGTGTTCCGGCTGTCGGGGGTAAGGTTTCTATCCCATTAAGAATGTATAGAGCGAACACCCATCACTTGTGCTTTCAACCGTTTCGAGTAAATTTCGGCAGCACCTCCCCGCTGTTCTCCGAGTACACTGTAATAGAATAGATAATCATTTCAAAGCTGTGAAATAACGTTGAAATGAACATCTAATCTATCTTTGTACACGGAGAACCAGTGGAAAGGTACCGACGAAATATCTCGAAACCGATGAAAACACAAGTGAATGAAGGTGTTTGCTTTATACATTCTTAACTTGTCCACACGGGACAAATCCATCGGTTACCATACGATTGAATTTTCTCGTCGCATAGACTATACGACTGTTGTTAGTATCGAGCTATATCGTCCGATATTTAACAACCTTCTTATAGTTCTATGTCACGACGAACATCGCACGTATGTTAACCGATAGACGGAGACTAAGTGGCGCTTTTAGTTTCATATATGAGTATCGATGAGAATATGAAGGTTTCATATTATTATCGAGTATCATATATTAGTTTTAACTTGAACATCTCGAATCACTCTCTAATTATGCGATTGTTGTGTATTCTTGTTGCATGTGTGTGTTCCGGCTGTCGGGGGTAAGGCTTCTATCCCATTAAGAATGTATAGAGCGAACACCCATCACTTGTGCTTTCAACCGTTTCGAGTAAATTTCGGCAGCACCTCCCCGCTGTTCTCCGAGTACACTGTAATAGAATAGATAATCATTTCAAAGCTGTGAAACAACGTTGAAATGAACATCTAATTTATCTTTGTACACGGAGAACCAGCGAAAAGGTACCGACGAAATATCTCGAAACGGATGAAAACACAAGTGAATGAAGGTGTTTGCTTTATACATTCTTAACTTGTCCACACGGGACAAATCTATCGGTTACCATACGATTGAATTTTCTCGTCGCATAGACTATACGACTGTTGTTAGTATCGAGCTATATCGTCCGATATTTAACAACCTTCGTATAGTTCTATGTCACGACGAACATCGCACGTATGTTAACCGATAGACGGGGACTAAGTGGCGCTTTTAGTTTCATATATGAGTATCGATGAGAATATGAAGGTTTCATATTATCATCGAGTATCATATATTGGTTTTAACTTGAACATCTCGAATCACTCTCTAATTATGCGATTGTTGTGTATTCTTGTTGTATGTGTGTGTTCCGGCTGTCGGGGGTAAGGCTTCTATCCCATTAAGAATGTATAGAGCGAACACCCATCACTTGTGCTTTCAACCGTTTCGAGTAAATTTCGGCAGCACCTTCCCGCTGTTCTCCTAGTACACTGTAATAGAATAGATAATCATTTCAAAGCTGTGAAACAACGTTGAAATGAACATCTAATCTATCTTTGTACACGGAGAACCAGCAGAAAGGTACCGACGAAATATCTCGAAACGGATGAAAACACAAGTGAATGAAGGTGTTTGCTTTATATATTCCTACCTTGTCCACACGGCACAAATCTATCGGTTACCATACGATTGAATTTTCTCGTCGCATAGACTATACGACGGTTGTTAGTATCGAGCTATACCGTCCGATATTTAACAACCTTCGTATAGTTCTATATCACGACGAACATCGCACGTATGTTAACCGATAGACGGGGACTAAGTGGCGCTTTTAGTTTCATATATGAGTATCGATGAGAATATGAAGGTTTCATATTATCATCGAGTATCATATATTGGTTTTAACTTGAACATCTTGAATCACTCTCTAATTATGCGTTTGTTGTGCATTCGTGTTGTATGTGTAACATGATTTTAAACCATTGAGATCAAGATTGATAGAACTCATCATCCTACATTGCAATGGCATTCATCTACCAAAAACTATTATTGCAATGGCATTCATCTATAACAATCAACAATTAAAACTACAAATGTAGGATACTGATATCATAAAGCGTTTAAACTGCAAAAGCAGTACCAGCTGACCCAGTTGGCTTCATGGCAGCCAATTATCTATCCAAGTAGCCTCCACAGCTATGAAGGTACCACAAACTCAGAGAGTTGACTTCACTCTTCAGTTTGTCAAATATTTAACGGAGTCTTTCTTGAATTGAGTTGTACTCTATTACTCACCCATTTTGATGGGGAAGGACTCAAATAATGAAGATAATAAAACAGATAAATTGCACCAAACCACCATTAACTATATTTACTAATCACTAAACTACCCTAAAGTTTTTTGTTACAGTAAAACTCCCTTGAGACGATCATTAAATCATCTTAAACTTTTTTGTTACAGTGAACTCCCTTGAGATGGTTTAGAGAAAAGCGAAAGTAGTCGAGATAGTCTAGAGAAGAACAAGAATAATTAAGAGCGGTTTGGTGTAATTTAGCCTTATAAATTAACCAAGCACATGAAAAAATCAATAAAAGATTTGTGGAAGAAAGCTAGAAACACACCCAAAACTCATCCTTGTCATCTTTATTAGGTTCATACAATCCCTCAGACTCTACATCAGCGTCTTCGTATTCCTCATCCGCATCATCTACCGAACCCTAGCCTTAGCCCCTGCCCAGCCCAACCCTAACCCTAACTAAATCCTAGCCCCAGCCCCAGCCCAGCCCCAGCCCCAGCCCCAACCCCAACCCCAACCCAACCCCACAACCGAACCCTAACCCTAACCCTAACCGAACCCGATGCCGACGCCGACGCCGATGCCAAACCCTCACCCCTACCCGAACCTAGCCTGAACCCTAGACTACAACGTCAAAATTAAAATTTATTTGAGATTTACTTACAAACCGTGCGCGCGGTGGAGGAGACGGTTGAAATTGGTGGTCGACGACGATCGGCGATGGTGGCGACGAGGCGCGGGAAGTCGACGAAGGTGTGGGAATGACCGACGAAGCTGGCGACGAGGCGCGAGCGCAGTAGCGACGAGGCGCAGGAAAAGGCGATGAGAGGCGCGGGAGTGAGAGAGAGAAATTTTGGGAACGATGAATAATTTTTCTGTGCTTTTTTTTATTAATAACCTATTCAGATGCCCCTACGGACATAACCGTAGGTCCACGGCTTGCGGCTCCGTAGGGCCAAACAAAAAATTAGAACGTTAGGCACCGTAGAAACAACGATGTGGCCCTATGGATAAATCCGTAGGGGCAAGAAATATTTGCCCCTACGGATTTCTGAGTCCGTAGGGGCAACCCCATATTTTAGTAGTGCACGGCAACGATGAAGCAAGGCGATCGCTGGAGTTGGGTGAAGGGTTGTGCTCAGGTTTGGTCGACAGCAAGGAAGGAAGATGGCTGCGGTTTGGGTCGGCTAAGGAAGAAGAAGGCGACAGCAGTAGGGGTGTTGATAGCTTCTCGGTCAAGGGAGGTGGCGCAAGTGTAGGTCACGGCTAGGGTTGAAGGGAGATGGCAACAGTAAGGTAGGGAGGAGAGGTAAGGTTTGTGGTGGTCGAAGGAGGGTGCTCCTGTGCTCAGCAGGTGATGGGAGATAGAGACGAGAGCGAGGAGTTGAGGGCTGGAGTTCGGAGGAGGCTGCAGTGGTTTGTTTGAGGTTGAAGAAGGGACGAGGCTCCGTTTGGGCTTTGGTTATTTAGAGGAGAGAGAAAATTTGATGAGAGAGGGAGAGGGATATGATGTGTTTTAGTGTATATATAGGTTTTTAAAATAGAGGTGAGAGAGAAAATTGTTAGGGAGAGATAGTCATTGTATATATATGATTATATAGGAAAATTTCTGAACCCCCTCCAAGAAAATGTTTTAAAAGATCCTTTAAAGATTTCAATATCTATCATAACCTTTGTTGTTGAAACTATCACACTAATATTCCATTTGTTACGACTAATGTTTGACAATATATAATATATGCGTATAAACAAGATATTTTAAAAAGAAAATATATTCCATGAATTATTAAACAAGATACTAATAGATTAGCAACCAAAACTTAAATACTAACCATCATCTATTTAACAAACTGGATATCCATAAAATATTCTATCTAAAATATTAAACTGTGAATTAATAATAGTTTTATATGCAAGGGGTCGGATACAATATGATAATCACGCATACCATTCAAACACCGATCATAACCCAATAACAATAACAATTTAAATTATCTGAACAATTATTTAATATAATTAAATAACGTACAATCATGCTAGAGTGTTATAGT
Organism: Agapanthus africanus; assembly: GCA_030015575.1. Lineage (NCBI taxonomy): Eukaryota > Viridiplantae > Streptophyta > Magnoliopsida > Asparagales > Amaryllidaceae > Agapanthus > Agapanthus africanus. The sequence goes on along the minus strand of JASDDO010000006.1, from coordinate 295,906,050 downwards.
CCTACTTACTCGGCTCAACCTCGTACTGAGCTCGATCATCTGCCTTAAAGTCACCAGACGGACATTCCCCAAAAGAAAAAAAATACAGAAAGAAAATGGAATATCCATCAGCAAACTACAGTTCGGTAAGTCCTTCTTTATAAAAGTATGTAATAATAAAAGAAGAATTTGAAATGAAATGTTATATATAAAGAGAATTGAAAGAAACAATCATGCATGTATGAATAACAGAGGATAATAACAGCAATGTCAACATATGTAAATGTCATAAGATACATGCAATAATATCACAGTGTTTTTTATATTGTCATATTTGAAGTTATAGGTTTGACTCCTGGGAGTTCTATGTATAATGAAGATATTATGTTTTCCCTCAGAGCAACGGAAACACGGATTCTTGGATTCATGAGTGATTGGTGTAATTTATTGTACATTTATATATCCATATTTACCTTATTTTGCCTATTTAATACTACTCCAGGTATGTTTTATTAATAAATGTAGATTATATGGTCTAAAGGGCAAAAATACACAGAAGGTGTATTTACATGCGTTAAGTGAGGACAACTTAATGAAGAAATCGATACAAGGGTGGAACTAATGAACCAACCAAAGATTAATCAACTGATTGAATCAAGTCGGCACACCAAAGTGGGACCCAAACAGAGCAATTTGACCAGTCATGGCTGAATTTATTTCGGCTGCAGCTGAAATTCTTAAGAGTTAGGTTTTGACATTTTTAGGGTTTCTAAAGGCTTTGAATATAAGTCGACGGTAGAGCCCCGGCCATCTGTCCGAGGCCAAAATGTGGAAACGAAAACTTTTCAAAACTTGAAACTGGCGCTATCGTATACTTTAAATCCGGATCGAACCATTAACCTACAACTGGATAACAAGAGAAGGGTTGGAAAAGCTATACCGATCAATCCGTGTCCTTCGGTCTTGGCCACTATCCCAAGCTCCTTGCGGCATCTCCGGTCTCGATCTCCTCGTCGGAAAGGGCACCACATCTTCGAGTCTTTTTACGGGCTCCCGCTTCATCCGAAGCAACTCGGGCATGAAGTTCGCTAGCCGACGTGTCCAAGGTGAAGTAGAGAATGTGTGTCATCACTTTGTCTCTTGAGGATTTAGTGGATGCCATTAGTGAGGAGATAATGAGCTCAAGAAAGAGGAGGAAGAAGAAGAAGTTATCTTTTCTTTTTCTTTTGTTGAGATGATGAAATGAGAGTGAGAGTGTGTGTAAATACAAGAGCTAACCATAAGGTTATGGCTGCCCTTTCTTTCCCTCCCTCTCATTTCAACACTCAAATCCATCAACAATGTGACATATGCACATGTAAAGAGACCATGACTCATCACTTGTGCATGTGTCACAATTAATGCCCCTAATCATGATTTTGAGCTCATTATTTCCTTATGCAAACATTAATCCAAATGTTTGCAACAATAAAAAGAGAATGGCATCTACCAAAGTAAACTCGTGACGGATCACAAGAGTACCCCTCACCTATATATACATTCCTGCATCCGCATTCCGACTGAATGCGAATGCGATGAGACTAAAGTAATCCAACAAATCTAATACTAGGATCCGGATTAAACCAAAGCCCACTAGTATGATCTGTCTGATCATGATCCGTACACTACTGCACGTATATGATCGAACCCTGCCCTATATCATACGGCCTCTACAACGTTTCGCCCGAAACTTGAGAAACTGTCTATGGGGGACTCTAAAGACTCGTCAATATTTTGGTTGTGGATTTAACCACTAGCACGTCAGTGGTACTAGCCGCACGTAACGGGCTACCAGGTATTGACCAAAAGGGAGGTCGATGAGCGAACTCATCCTGACACCCTACTGAGCCTGTCAGTGACAATATCCGTACAGTCCGGTCCGTTCGTCAACGAGCATCGCATGTCGGGCCTAGGGGGTTGGTAAAAGTCAGACTCCCAAAAGAGGTACAAGTCGTATCGGAGTGTAGCCCAGAACACCCTGAGATACTACTGGAATACCTACCAGTAAATCTCCTGCCTTGGCCAAGAACTTCGTGTAATGGCTCTCCTAGACACATCGCGTCTCACCCCCAATACCGGGAAAGACGAAACCCCTGCCGATCCGCTCACTGCCTCCATGTGGCTCGGGACTGTACCCAACTAAAACCTGTTTGCACGACTCCTTTCAACTGTGGTAGGGTAATAATCAAAGCACAGTGGGAACTCACACGAGACAAATGACGATCTCAGGTCGATGAACTAACCTGTACACATGTCACCAGGGAACTGCTATCTGATGTCAGGTATAATACCAACTAGCATGTTCCCGGCGAGTCCTGTCCGGTGTACTCATAACCCAATGAGCACCTGTATACATCTTAGGTGAACCAACTGACACCAATGGCTTGTGAGACCGGCCATCGCCCCTCGTCGGGGTCTCGACTGTATACACTAGTCTACTAATGGAGTATCGATGCCCAGTCTCGAAACTCCCACGACTAGGGACCTTTTAAGGATGTGCTTATAGACCCCAGCTCCCACGTATATGACCGCCATTATACTGCTGGTAGTCAAGCAAGAATCCTAAGGGCTCAATCAACGCGCAATAGTGACCTGTAAGGTCACCTGAAGCAGTACACGATGATAAAGATAAACCAGATAGCATACTATCATCTTGAGTAAGACTAAGCTACCGGTATAGGTCCTCCCTCAATCATTGCAATCACGTGCCTGTGATCCAATAATTGACTCTGAAGGCACTATATCGAACAATCTCCCACTTGCACTCAAGGCTAATTATTGCGATGTCGCATACTCACAGCCCGTGTGATACCGAACACCCAACTCCTCTACTAATCAGTCTCACAAAAGCCCGTTTGCAAAACTATTGCGTTCGAGGAATAGCCTCAGTGAGTGGATCCGCCCTGATGTTTCTTTCTATGTCTCTCTTTATCTCATGTTCGCGGAGAAAGCCATCTCCCGAAATGAGCAATACCTGTCTTAGAATATGTCTGGATATCTGATAGGACCTAGTTCATAAATGAACTCCAAATCCAAACTTCTTAGACTGTATCGTCAACTGAACTTAATCAGTATCCTGCGCCACACCTCCCTCAGTATCCACTTGGACCACCTGTCCAAAATACTGCCCCTCGTCAGAGAGAAAACTATAACTCTAACAGCCACTCTGTCATCCAGGTCACCTTGGAAGCCTGGAATGATAATTGTCTCCTAAAAGAGGCTGCCGTTATCATTTCCCTAGAATATCCACTTGTGTTCTAAAACTGCTTCTGAACGTTTCTCCAAGATAGGATTAATATCAACTTATTGCATCTAGTGCAAAAACAAGATCTGGTGTGGTACTTGACATCTCATAATTGACTCAATTTCCTAAGCAAGTGATCTGCCAATCATGCACATCCCTCTCCCCTTTAGTCTGTAAGACACCTTTAGAGAGGGTGACTCCATTACCTGCAGGTACACTACCGTGCTAGGAGTCGTCCATTCTAAAACACCTTTAGAATGCTGTCTAAGTACCCAGATTGGGAAACTACCCAAATCTAGATCTAAAACCATAGATCTAGTAACCAGAATATCTGATATAATATCCATATCCTATGTAGAGAAACCACTGTATGACAACCAAAGTATAACCGATCGTAGTATAGGAATTTCACTTCCTACTCTGTGTATGTCATCCAAATACCAGGACATCACACCCTACTACCTTCTTAACAGATCCATCCCCCGTTCTGATGAAGTCAAACATATGACCGTCACATCAAAAATAGATGATCTATCTCCGCTATATCTGTTTTAGTCCATAAATAGACATAAGCTACTTGTCCACCAATGCTTTCGCTGCTCCCACTGACTACGACAACCCTCTGGCAGAGTCGTATACACGTACACTTCTAAAGCTAATTTAGAACGACGCTATACTCATCCTCCTGCCGGGTCTCACAGTCTGGAACAACAGCAATGGCAAGTCTGGGTAAACAAGAACTTCCTCGTCACCGTCCTTGAGGCTACCGGAGTACCTCTCGGGTGCCTAAGGTTACCCACCATATCTGCGGAGTGGCCAATGGAATGTCAATCCAGATTGAATCTTTAGGTCTTATTAAATTTTCAGTAATCGTTTGCGATTCTGGAATCACTTCCAGTTCTACCATACTCCCACTACTGTTTTCTGAAAAAATCCATTTTACTAAAACTATGGCGAGTCAAGAACAATATCACTATTGATATTCCAGATGGTAGAAAGTCAACCCTCGTCATAGCCCGGGTCAACCCACAAACAGCCATTACAGAAACGTGTCTTGAGTTATCCAGAGTCTGGTTTTAAGCATAAGCCGGAAACTCCCCGTACCTTAACATTGTTAAGATATGAACTATTCTATATCTAATATAGAAACAGAGGCACTGATTTAATTGGAACCAGATTCAAATCATGCAGCTGTCTCCAGTGCATATCAACTAAATGGAGAGAGGCCGATCAGCATTACTCAACTTAGGAGTGCTTCCAATTATGAGTAACCTGAAAGAGAAGCAAGTTCTCTTAATTATTACTATCAACTGAATACCATCCACAAGTATCTACATCTTCGATCACCTTGAAGAATCATGATACTTGCAATACCTGGTTCTCTACTCTATTCATATACCTATAACTTCTCAAAGCTTGGACCTTGCATTTCTACGAAACACATGTCTAAGAACTAGAGAAGTCACAAGTAAACAGAATATAGTACGAGTACCAACCCCTCTGTCCTCATGGACACTGGAAAACATACAATACTCTGTATAAGTCCCCTGAGTCTAATAACTCATTCCCTGTGTGTCGTAGGTTGAAAACTGTACTTATGGTTAAGAAGAATTACACCGCTGTTTAATGCTCCTTACCTAACCATCCACTGATATAGGTAAATGTCATAGACATAATTTCAAAAAGTTATATCTCACTTTATAAAAATAAACGTACAGATATATCAAATTGAAATTGGTGCATAACAACGGATATTCAAAACCAAATATTTATCGTCTGGCAAACAACCCAGGCGATTTCCTCAAATATCACCAATTACAACGAATTTCGATATAATGAGGATGGTCACCCAATTCCCAATAACTTACTCCCACTCATCATCTGTAAAACCATACAGATGTGATAATCAAACCTGGTAAATACATACCCTGGAGCAAGGACAAATTGGGAAATCAGTTTTCTTTTAACAATACACAGTGAAACTGAAACATGTAAATGTCTCAAAGGGGTATCCGGGTATTCCTAGTAATGCCTCTTCCATTATCAGATTCACAACTGCAACCGTATATTTCTTTGCCATCTCTCCAAATCCCTTTATATGTCTTTGGTCATTACCTTCTGTACACCCCTTTAGGCTAAATGGTTTTCTTCCTTCTCTACCGTTCAGCACCAGCCTATGGTTTGGAAGAAGACTATCCAATAAGCGTAATAGGTGTACTGTCCTAATCCTAGGAGCACTCGCAATCCGAGAGAAGGTAAAGATAAAAGACAACTGAATAAAACCTTATTCCTATTTCTCCTGAACCAGAATCCATCACCGAACTGGAACAAGTTCCTTCGAGTTCGTATATAACCATACGATAGAGTATCCAAATAACTGTGGATCTTCGTAGTGATACGGAGTGCCCTGGAGAAATACAAAGGTGAAGTAGGAGTGACGATGAAATACTTGGCTTGGTCGTGAATAGCAGTCACAGTTTACTTTGCCCTCTTTCTAATCCCTTTATTTGTCTTATCTTATTACCTTCTGTACACCATCGTTAGGATAATTTGTTTTCTTCATTCCCTACCGTTCGGCACCTTTGGAAGAAGACTATCCAATTAGCGTAATAGGTGTACTGTCCTTATCTAAGGAGCACTCGCAACCTGAGAGAAGGTAAAAGGAAAAAACAACTGAATAGTCCTATTCATTTTCTCCAGAACTGGAAACCATCCTCGAATCTGGAACAAGTTCCTTCGAGTTTGTATATAACCATATGATGGTTTTATCCAATGGAAGTGGATGTTCGTAGTAATATGGGGTGTTCTGGAGAAAAGGGTAAAAGTAGGAGTGGCAATGAGGCATGCAACTCAGACAATCCAAAAGCCAGTGTTTTAAGAAGGTTCGGTTAACTTGGTCACTGAGTCATAGTCAAGGGTCGAGTCATGGCCGCTGCAAAAGAGAGAGAGAAAAGAAACACTCTGCGTCACTCTAACCTGGATCAGAATGGTTATAACTTTGTCTAATCAGGAAACCTCCCACTGTAACCTCAAATTCTCCTCCAAACCTGAAAGAAGAATTAGTCGGGATCACCCGAGGAGTAAACCAACTCATCAGTGAGAATCGGGATCCAACTTTCATCGCATGATAACGTGATGGAATCCACTCACGTTATCATACTTCAGAAGGTATGCGCATATCTGGCAAGTTTCAGTTTCTTTAGAAACTCCCGATGTGATTTTTACCCCATGCTCTTATGACCTTAACGAAGGCCAACATATCATAAGTCACATGTCAAGTTCTACCCGTCATTATCCAGGTTAATTTGAACCCACCCGTACATACCCTTGACGAAGGCCAAAATAGTAGTACGACTATCCCAATCCAACGCATCTATCTATGCTGCAGAAAAGTAACAAATAGCTACCATACACTATGCCTTGACGAAGGCCAACATACATAGCATGAATACTAAGTGCTACCTTTCTAAAATGACGGAGGGCTACGAATGGTTTTTGGCGAAAAACTTTTAACGTAATGAACTTGATATCGTTGAAGGAACCGGATAGCTTTTTATAAAAATATAGTGGCGAAAACCTTTGCTAAAGAGGTCACTCCCGGTGAAGGGATCTCGGCTCTTTCCCTGTAGAATGAGGTGCAGGATATTCCAACTGAATACCACGATGCAAAGCAAAAAAGGCAATCGGCTATAGTAAAGTTATTACCCTGACGCAAACTTCTGTCCAAGGGATCACTCCCGGTGAAGGGATCTCGGCCCTTGCCTCGTCGACTGAGGTGCTGGATATTCATAACCGAATACCACTGTGCAAAACAAAAGAGAACGTCCTTGCAATAACAGCTTTTTGAAAAATGTTCCAACAACATCAGAATAGGTTTGTTTAGCTTGCATTGATCCGAATCAATGCAGTCCCATCAATTAATCACACCACAAAAGAACGAAAATATGATATACGTATATGCCATCCGCATTCGCCACTGGGCCCGTCATCACCCTTTAGGTTACTTAACTAACGACAGAGCGGGGACTGGACTAGCGCGGGTGTAAAACATATACAACATCTACTAGTATATATATATCAATATATAATATCCGCTCAAGGCGTGATAAAATGCAACATCACAGAAATGTAATAAGCATCACAGAACAATATAGATAATCTGGGATCCCCGGGTTTCATAGAGCCGCTACTGAAACCCGACGTTCCCCTGGTCGTATGGATAGCCTGTGCAATGAAATCCTAGACCCCTACAGGCGCAGCAAGTTACCCGCCAAAATCTGAAGCGAGGCAGCCCCCTTCAACAAAGTGAATGGACCACCCAGCACTTCACGGAATCCGGTAACTTGAGCACCCCTCCTTGGGTCAACCTGTACCCCCTACGAGTGCGGCGAATAGCCCGCCAATTCTAGAGTGAAGCCCCCTCCGTCTCAAAGCCATGAGATGCGGGCCCGTTGCCCTCTAGAACCCGGCTATCCGTGCACCCCACCTTGGGGTAATCCTAGTACAGAAAGTAAAATATATACAATGGGTACATCGACCTCAGCCCGGTCGTGCCCCAAAAGAATAATATACAAACGGGCAGCGACGGCAGTCCACATGTCGGACGCTCACCCCGCAACATCAAATGTACAAATACAACAAACTGTACTACCATTGCATCCAGGCTATCCACCATGACAAATCCGCAACATCACAGCACAACACAGAACATCAACGTGAATGTCACGTTCGCAAATCCGTCTAAAAGGGCTATAGCAATTAGACAAGATTTACCAATCAAATGACATTCACGGTCGCAGATATAATGTAAATACTGTGAACTAACATGTTTATAATTTTCGATCGACAAAATTTCCCGAAGTGGGCCCCAAGCACAATTCCCAGTACTCAAACAAATTTGGGCCCAAACAAAAAATACCAAAAACCCCAATTCCAACTCAGAGACCACTGTAGAAATTTTGGTGCCCTAATGCTACAGTGGTGTGGCGGAACCGCGGCCAAAATAAAGGTCATGACGCGGTTCCGCAGCGCTACAGTGGGCTCAGGCTACGAAATTTCTGCAGTGTTCTAAGAAATGCCTGCCTGATTTTCTGCAATACTCAAAATAATTTTTCGGCGACAAAAAAAATTCAACAGAAACTGCACAAATTGGAATCGCGGTTTTGGAAATTTCATTCGATCGAAGTTCTAAACACGTTAGAGCAAGCTAGTAAAGGTTAATGGCGTGGTTCTGATACCATGTAAGTCTACGGTAGCGCCCCGGCAGTCTGTCCGAGCCAAAAATGCGGAAACGAAAACTTTTTCAAAACTTGAAACTGGCGCTATCGTATACTTTAAATCCGGATCGAACCATTAACCTACAACTAGCTAACAAGAGAAGGGTTGGAAAAGCTATACCGATCGATCTGTGTCCTTTGGTCTTGGCCACCATCCCAAGCTCCTTGCGGCATCTCCGGTCTCGATCTCCTCATCGGAAAGGGCACCACATCTTCGAGTCTTTTTACGAGCTCCCGCTTCATCCGAAGCAACTCGGGCACGAAATTCGCTAGCCGACGTGTCCAAGGTGAAGTAAAGAATGTGTTTCATCACTTTGTCTCTTGAGGATTTAGTGGATGCCATTAGTGAGGAGATAATGAGCTCAAGAAAGAGGAGGAAGAAGAAGAAGTTATCTTTTCTTTTTCTTTTGTTGAGATGATGAAATGAGAGTGAGAGTGTGTGTAAATACAAGAGCTAACCATGAGGTTATGGCTGCCCTTTCTCTCTCTCCCTCTCATTTCAACACTCAAATCCATCAACAATGTGACATATGCACATGTAAAGAGACCATGACTCATCAATTGTGCATGTGTCACAATTAATGCCCCTAATCATGATTTTGAGCTCATTATTTCCTTATGCAAACATTAATCCAAATGTTTGCAACAATAAAAAGAAAATGGTATCTACCAAAGTAAACTTGTGACGGATCACAAGAGTACCCCTCACCTGTATATACATACCTGCATCCGCATTCCGACTGAATGCGAATGCGATGAGACTAAAGTAATCCAACAAATCTAATACTAGGATCCGGATTAAACCAAAGCCCACTAGTATAATCTGTCCGATCATGATCCGTACACTACTGCACGTATATGATCGAACCCTGCCATATATCATACGGCCTCTACAACGTTTCGCCCGAAACTTGAGAAACTGTCTGTGGGGGACTCTAAAGACTCATCAATATTTTGGCTGTGGATTTAACCACTAGCACGTCAGTGGTACTAGCCATACGTAAAGGGAGGTCGATGAGCGAACTCATCCTGACACCCTACTGAGCCTGTCAGTGACAATATCCGTACAGTCCGGTCCGTTCGTCTATGAGCATCTCATGTCGGGCCTAGGGGGTTGGTAAAAGTCAGACCCCCAAAAGCAGTACAAGTCATGTCGGAGTGTAGCCCAGAACACCCTGAGATACTACTGGAATACCTACCAGTAAATCTCCTGCATTGGCCAAGGACTTCGTGTAATGGCTCTCCTAGACACAGCGCGATCTCACCCTCAATATCGGGAGAGACGAAACCCCTGCTGATCCGCTCACTGCCTCCATGTGGCTCGGGACTGTACCCAACTAAAACCTGTTTGCACGACTCCTTTCAACTGTGGTAGGGTAATAATCAAAGCACAGTGGGAACTCACACGAGACAAATGACGATCTCAGTCGATGAACTAACCTGTAGACATGTCACCAGGGAACTGCTATCTGACGTCAGGTATAATACCAACCAGCATGTTCCCGGCGAGTCCTGTCCGATGTACTCATAACCCAATGAGTACATGTATACATCTTATGTGAACCAACTGACACCAATGGCTTGTGAGACCGGCCATCGCCCCTCGTCGGGGTCTCGACTGTATACACTAGTCTACTAATGGAGTATCGATGCCCAGTCTCGAAACTCCCACGACTAAGGACCTTTTAAGGATGTGCTTATAAACCCCAGCTCCCACGTATATGATCGCCATCATACTGTTGGTAGTCAAGCAAGAATCCTAAGGGCTCTATCAACATGCAATAGTGACCTGTAAGGTCACCTGAAGCAGTACACGATGATAAAGATAAACCAGATAGCATACTATCATCTTGAGTAAGACTGTCCTACCGGTATAGGTCCTCCCTCAATCATTGCAATCATGTGCCTGTGATCTAATAATTGACTATGAGGGCACTATATCCAACATTGAAAAGATTTCTTTCCATCCCTTGTAATCGGCTATAGAGCCTATAAAAACTGCAGTATTGATATTTAAGGATATCATCCTTTTTTGAGAGGGTCATCCCTAAGATAAGTTTATTTCTTTTTAATTATTATTTCTCTTTTATCTTGAGTAGGTAATTTCTATCCATGGATTAGATTATTTTTGTTCTATGATTGGTGTGTATTTTCATTGTTCTATTATTTTTCTTTGTTTTTAATGATGAATAATTTATAATAAAGATAGGTTCTTTTTAATGCAATTCGAATAAAACTAAATAGATCAATGAGTGATGACGACTATGAGGTTTATTTAGGAAAGGGCGCGTTGCCGATAAACTAGTTAATTTAATGATTGATTGACGACCATGAAATTTATCTAAGAAAGGTAAAGTTTGTATTTTTATTGTTCCTGTTCGATCTAGTTAATCTAAGATTAGATTAGTCTCCGCCGATAATGCAAGGTAAGTTTTTGATTGACAACCATTGAATTTACTAAGTAGAAGGGAAGATCTAACTAATTCTTTATTAATTAGAATTAAATTTTTAAATTTATTATTTTATGATATTGTTGATTGATAGGGTATTTCCATGATCGTATAAATAATGTTTTTTATTTGATTGATAGTTTATTACGATGAACATATGCTTTATGCTTTATTATAATTGATAAGTAATTAATTTAAAGAAGAAAAATTAGAAAAGGAAAGATATTATTTAAAACACCATAATTAGACAAGATGATTTGAAACCTTGGGCTTTTTTCTATCTTAAGAATCTCTTTTAATTTGCTATTTACTTTCTTTTAATATTGATTTACATTAATATAATTCCTTTAATCAAAGTTTTAATTTTTAATTCGCTAGATTTAACTAGGGTTGCCTTATTCCCTGTGAATCGACCCATAAGTGCTACAATTGATAATATAACACTTGTGGTACAAATTTAAGACTAAGAAAATCTATGTCAAGTTTTTGGCGCTGCTGCCGGGGAAGACGGTTTAAAATTTTAGTTAAATTTTTCGAATTATTTTTTCTTATTTATTTTATTTTATTTTTAGTTCTATTTTACTCTGTTACTTTTAGTTCTGTTTCGGGAAATTTGGATCTGCATTGGGCGATTTGGAGTGAGACAAAGATTGCAAAAAAATTTCAGCTTCAATAGACATAGAAGTTCGGCTATAGTTGAAAACATTTCGGCTACAGCTGAAATCTTGAAGCATCGGGATTCATTCTTTTTCGCTGGAGATGATCTTTCAGTTCTCTGTTGATTTCCAGTATTATTTCCAGTATTTTCTTTTTCTGCAATTTTAAATTCAAATAATTTAAATTCAAAAAATATTTTTTTAATGGCTGACGAACATGCAAAACCAACTTTAAATGAATTATGTTATCCAGTTAAACAAACACTTACCTCATGCATTAGAGCAAATAAATATAGACGCGATTTTAATTCACTTGACACATTCATAACCGACAACATGCTTAGCTAGGTGCAGAGTTAGATGATATTAGACAAAAGGTAGAGGCGTTAAAAGTTAACTATCAAGTTCCTAGTAATCCACTTTTTCAATATTTTTGCACTAACTATCAAGATCATTCTCATGTTAATGAAGAGTGTCCATTTGTCATTGGAATTATTGATTGGAGGTACCAACAAAATTATTGTTGGAATCAAGACATGTATTCTGAAATTCCTAACTATAATTTAGGCCAACAATTCTAACCAAGCGCATACCATGATGTATGCCCTTCATCCAATCCAATTCAAACTGAACCAACATTCACTCCTCCAAATTTCATAGATCAATAATTACCATCATACCCATATTATAATATTAGCTTTCCTTACGACCATATCCAATCATATCTAACTTTCACACCTTCTTTAGACGTTGATAATAATTATGAAATATGGAGTTCAAAGTTGTAAACCAAATTTGAATCTTCATTTGAAACGCATTCACAAATCCGTTTGACTTAGAAAAGCAATTGGCACTTTATGCAAATATATGATCAAAACGCAAATGCTAACAAACAAATAATAGGAAATATTGAAATGTATATTGGCCAGATACTTAATGTCTTAGATAGTGAGAAAGAGCAAGAGACTATCCCAATACAAATCTACACAAACCCGATTGTTTCCAACACCTGAGAACATCATAATCAACTTATTGAGGAAGTGTTAGAGAACAACTATGGTTTGGAACATAAAATCGAGGAACATTAAGTCATAAGCGTCTTATATGCAAGTGTGAGTTTACGTCAAGAAATCTTGTGAGATGTGAATTCCCAATTTGTGAATACTCGTTTGAATCTTGTGCCTTATATGAGTTTAACTTTATGGTGCATAGGGAAAGAGAGCACAAGTTTACTTCGAGTCAGTTTGACACCTATCCTCAGAATTTTACATTTCCACTTCGTCCTCCAACGATGAATTTATATAAGAATGATTTAATTGATGTTATGTTCGAGATCGAGACGTTTGATTTATCTGACAGTTATGAGAAAATTTTTGAGGAGGATACAAATGGAACTTGAATAAAATGTTTGAAAAATGTTTATGAAGAACCCACGGTGGCGGATAAATTTTTTGAGAAGGTTTTAGATATAGAAGCCGCATTTGTGGAGGAAAGGAACCCACTAACAGTTCAATTTTAGGAGAAGGATATTAATTTGAGAGACGAGGAATTTGACGAAATTCTTAAAGAAGTGTCCACTATCATAATAGAAGAAGTGTATGGAGGTGGTGGTTAATTTTGATGAAGGTTATCTTGACCAAAGTTTTGATGAATTTTTAAGGATGAACTCAATCTTATGCATGATTTAAACTCACAAAATCATCGAATAAATTGGGGACATCCTCTTGAGCCTTTATCAGATGATCCTAACCCTCAACTAATTTCGGTCATCACTGAAGCCAAGCCTATCGAAGAAAAAATAGAAGTTGTTTCATCAATTCCTATAATTGGATCTTTTATTTATATCCCGTATGTCCATCTTGAAGACTTCGGTCCAATTAATCAATATATTAACAAAGTAGTGCAATTACATAATTCTTTTAGACTTAAATCATTTATTATTGCACTAGTTTCTTCGAAAAATCTTGGATCCCAATTTTGTTCATCCATACATAAACACCAGATTAATTCTATGCATATCAATTTTAGGGTGTTAATTGATGCTTCTGCTATAATTTATTTTACTCTCTTACATGATTATAGACAAAAATTTTGAGTGGTTAATATTAAAGTTTGGATTAGCCAAAGCATTATGTAAATTTTAAAAAAATATTTTTCTTCTTTTATTTTTTATTTATTATTATTTTAGGGTTTTAATTATAATTTTTTTAAATAAAAAAAATCAACTTATTCTTTCCCAATTATTTAAACACTTTTATTTGACTCCAAAACCTAACATAACAACAAGAAATAAATTGCAGGGTATGCAGTATAAGGCAAAGAGTGGAAATCCAATAGCAGATTGCATATCAGCGGATGGCCACCGCCAGTTAGCGGTTTGATGAGGGCAAAATCTCCAAAAATTTTGGGGCTCTGTAAGTTGTTCTTGTTTATTTATTTTTATCAATTTTAATGGTTTATCTCTGTCTAAATTAATTTCACTACATTATTTTATATATCTGTTTAGCATGTAATATTGTAGTAGCTGTTCTTTATTGATTTATGAGTAGGACTAAGGAGATGAGTGAGGGGTCGATATTGAGGACAATGTCAGAAACAAGTATAGAGGTGGTTTGCACAGTATTGTTTTTCTTTTATTTTTCATTTTTTAGGTTTATTTTTAGTTTTTTCTTTAAAAAAAAGTTTTCTTCTCTAAAAAAATGGTTTTTGAATCAAGCCAGTTAATTGGTTGATTTAAAGTTGAAATCCGAAAAGTTAAGTGATATGAAGAAAATTATTGAATCTGAGAATAAAACTAAAATCTGAAAAATAACTCCTTATCTTGAAATCAAATTTAGTGAATATACACACCCTACAAATTGCACGAACACAAATCTTGAAAGCTTGAGATAGTAGAGGATACCTAGAAATATCTTGGCCAAAGTATTTAAGTAAAATAAAAGATACACATAGTAGGCAGTCTAAACTACTAAAGGGTGGCATAGTATTAAAAAAAACATAAATATAATAAGTATAGTTGTGTGATTGTTTAGGGCTAGTAAATCTTCAGTGTTTAGGGGCCCTTCATCAACTACTGCCTTAGACCATCGAGTTTGGGAGTCACTGCTGAAGATCCTAAATAGTTGCAAAACTAAACATAATTAAACTCTGACATTAAGTAAATGGTTGGTTGATACCTCATGAAGCATTAACGGTCGCATTAAAAGATGTAGTGTGTGTGTGTGTGTGTGTGTGTGTGTGTGTGTGTGTGTGTGTGTGTGTATGAGTGAGACAAAGATTGCAGAAAAATTTCAGCTTCAATAGACATAGAAGTTCGGCTATAGTTGAAAAAATTTCGGCTACAGCTGAAATCTTGAAGCATCGGGATTCGTTCTTTTTTGCTGGAGTTGATCTTTCAGTTCTCTGTTGATTTCCAGTATTATTTCCAGTATTTTCTTTTTCTGCAATTTTAAATTCAAAAAATATTTTTTTAATGGCTGACGAACATGCAAAACCAACTTTAAATGAATTATGTTATCCAGTTAAACAAATACTTACCTCATGCATTAGAGCAAATAAATATAGACGCGCGATTTTAATTCCTCTGTGGGTCGACGCGATTTTAATTCCTCTGTAGGTCGACGCGAATCGAGATGCTCTCGTCAAGGACACTGATTTCCCTGAATAGTGGTTTTTGCCAAGGAAACTGATTTTCTCAGGGTTGAGATGAATCGAGAGATTCCTGCAAAGACACTGATTTCCTTGCGGGTCGACGCGAATCGAGATGCTCTCGTTAAGGATGCTGATTTCCCTGGAGGTCAAGACGAATCGAGAGATTCCTACAAAGACACTGATTTTTCTGCGGGTCGACGTGAATCGAGATGTTCTCGTCAAGGACACTGATTTCCCTTAATCGAGTTTTTGCCAAGGACACTGATTTCCCTGGAAGTCGGTTGACTTGTTTCCGAGACGGAGTCATTGGATGTCGTATTTCCGAGACGGGGTCATTGGCTGACGTATTTCCGCGAGGGGGTCATTAGATGACTTTAGGTTGTCTGTGAACCATAGAGTCTTGGAACTGAGGACTTTACCGTGGCTCCGTTTGGTGGTATCGCATCCGCAGCTTGCTGGAATGAGGAGGAACGTCGTTGCTGAATTTTAGGCAGTAGATGTTGCCGTTGAGATTTAGAACTAGGGACTTTGCCATGGCTCCATTTCGTTGTGTCACGTCCGTGCCCTGCTGGCATGAGGAGAAACGCCATTGTTGATCTTCTAGGATGCAGATGTTGCTATCGAGATCTGACTTTCCCTTTGACAAAGTTTGTTGGGACATGTAGTTCCCTTTCGTTTATGCCCATGGATTGTATACAGGGGTCAATATGGACTTCCCTGCAGGGTAAAAAGTTTTATTTCATTTTTTTATTTCTTTCCGCAATGATCTATCATTTCATCTTTTTGTATCGTGAAAGTCGCGATTGCACAATCATTTCGGCTATTTTTCTTTTTACTCGCTGCTTTTTATTGCGAGTTGCCCAATCATTTTGGCTATTTTTGTATGCATTCTTTTACTTGCTGATTCTGTTGCAAGTTGACCTATCATTTCGGCTATTTCATATGCGTTTATGGCTCGCTGACTTTCCGCCGCGAGTATGGAACTTGGAATCTGGTGTCAATCTTAGCATCAGCATCGCTGCGACTGGAATATTGCCAGGAGCGAATCATCATTTTCCATGAAAGGACTTAGAATTTGTTACCGATTTAGGCATCAGCATCGCTACTACTGGAACGTTGCCAGGAGCGAATCATCATTCGCCTTTGTTGATTCGAACAAAAGTGACTTAGCAAACAGGGTTAAAATCCTGTCGACTAAGTCTTTTGACTTCATGAGCCGTAAGGGTCTCATAAAGATGTTTCTCTTTACGAGTCGTGAGGATCTCGTAAGTGCGTTTTCTCCTTAAGAATCGTGAGGATTCTTAAGTGTATGGTCTCTTATAAGTCGTAAGGATCTCATAAGAGTATTTTCTCCTTGCAAGTCAGGAGGACCTACAAATGTTTGTTCACCAAATGAGGATATTCCTCGTCGTTGGTGGGACTGGGTGGGGTAAACGTTTATTTGTGCCCGTGGATTGTATACAAGGGTTAATATTGAACCGCGTGTAGGGCAACCTGGGAAATATGATGGCTTAAGAACAGGTTCAGATCTCTGTAGCTTAAGGCTTTTGAATCTTATGAGCCGTGAGGGTCTCATAAGAGGCTTCTCCTTACGAGTTGTGAGGATCTTGTAAGTGTAATTTCTCCTTAGGAATCGTAGGGATCCCTAAGTGTGTTACTCTCTTGTGAGTCGTAAGATCTCACGCAGGTGTTTTCTCCTTACAAGATCGAGAGGACCTC
This sequence comes from Agapanthus africanus, assembly GCA_030015575.1. Lineage (NCBI taxonomy): Eukaryota > Viridiplantae > Streptophyta > Magnoliopsida > Asparagales > Amaryllidaceae > Agapanthus > Agapanthus africanus. The sequence continues at coordinate 295,889,036 of JASDDO010000006.1, read as the reverse complement.
GCAAGTGTGCACGAATTTTTTACGAGGTTGCAACCTCTCGGGTTTTCACAAACTCGCCGGTAGCCCTGCTGTTTTTACTTACGGAGCCCTTTCGGGTTTTCATCCGTGCTCATTTTGCTTGTGGACGTACCGTTATTCTTTCCTTTTTTTTCCTTTTTTTCTTACGAGTCTGCGCCCTTTCGGGTTTTCACAAACATCGCCGATAACCTTGTTGTTTTTACTTATGGAGCCCTTTCGAGTTTTCATCCATGCCCATTTTGCTTGTGGACGTACCATTTTTTTTACGAGTCTGTGCCCCTTCGGGTTTTCACAATCATCACCGGTAGCCTTGCTGTTCTTACTCACGGAGCCCTTTCGAGTTTTCATCCGTACCCATTTTGCTTGTAGACGTACTGTTTTTTTACGAGTCTACGCCCTTTCGAATTTTCACAAACATCGCTGGTAGCCTTGCTGTTTTTACTCACGGAGCCCTTTCGGGTTTTCATCCGTGCCCATTTTGCTTGTGGACGTACCCTTTTTTTGTGTGGGTCAGCCCTAGGATGCTGCGGTTTGTAGTAGTTTAAGGACGTTTCGGTCCGTTGTTCGTAGGTCCGGGATTTTTCCCGGTCAACATACGATTACGCAGCTAGATGTCCTCGCAAGTTTTCGTATCTTTTGTGTCGGAGGTGGATTCCTTGAAGGGAGGGTTGGGGGCTATTTCTTCATCAGAGTCGCTTCCAAAGGTGAGAACTTGCGATCCCTTGGTGTCAACCATGTGACAATTGCCGGCAGTTCTTTTGCGTTCATCTGTTGTGCTTCTTTGTTCCCGACGAGTCTTGCGCTTCACTCGCTGGACGTGTTGTCGGTGGGCAACATATCCCTGCCACTAGTTTTTAAAGGCTATGCACTCTTCGGTAGGGTGTGCAATCCACTGATGGTATAAGCAGAAGTTAGGATGTACGTCCGCTTCATCAAGATGCATACCGCCAGGAGTATTTCCTCTTAAAGAAGGCAACTTCATTCCCATTGACAGGGCCGTAGCGAATCGTTTCCTTGCTTTAAGCTTGCTTTTGCTGGCGACAGGGATGCTTCGATCCGGTTGGGGTATTCTATGGCTTCTCATTACCGGAGCTTCTTTAACTTGAAGCCGACGCTTGGCCCTTTCGTATATGGCTGTTTCCCGCTCTCTGTCAGCTTTGCTTTTCTGAAGAGCTTCACTCAGCAGTCTGTCAATCAATTCGTCCAATGGTTCTAGGGATTTTGATTCCGGTTCTGGATCTGCCCCCAGTTTTTCTGCATCAGGAGGCTTCTTTATCATCTATTGACGAGTGAGAGATCATGTGACAACCTGCCACGTAATCTTCGGGTTCTTTTGACGCGTCGTCTCCTGATTGGTAGAGGTTTTGTCGATCAAAAATAATTACCGCAATCAAGAACGGCGTCGCTTTGCAACTAGCCAGTGAATACGGGTCGGTCCACAGGGATGTTGCAAATCTCCTTTAAGTTCTTACGAGCTAATTCCAAATGGTGTTTGGTCTTTTAATTAGATCTAAAAATGAAGTTGTGTTATACTAGGATTAGAAACTTGCCAGGATTAAATTTAGGTAAAGTTTGGTAAACAAAGATCTACACCTCTTTTCAATGCCTTAATTTAGATATCATATTAGGGGTTATGGTAAATTTTAATAAAGGGGTTTAGGATGATTGGAAAGATATTTCTTCCTCTAGATCCTTGTCCTTCCTTTCTTAACCTTTACCCTAACCTCCATGGAAAACTTACAACTCCGGTATTTTATACTACGGATCACCGTTACCTCGAGGGTAGAATGACGTAGGGAGCGGAAGATGAAAGTATGCATAGATTCCTAATGTTCATAATAGATTGGCAAAGAAAAGAGATGAGAGATCTTCATCTCTCAAACCCTTCCCTATTCCTAACCCCAACAAGCGAGGAAACTACTCGCTCATTGAGGGATTTACAAAAGACATGATTTTTATTTGAAGTTTTGATTAAAGAGATGAAAGATAGATCTACGGCAAGTTAATAAATTCTATACTATATTAAACTAGGACAAGAAAAGAATTTACCTAGGGCATAAATTGAAATTAGAGCTAGGGCAGAAAAGTAACCTACTTACGATTGATGCACTCCAATCTTCAAAGAAACTGAATTTTATTGATGAATAGAGGCATGAGAAAATACAATGACTTGGGTTCTATTTATAGGACATAGAAACCCTAGGTTTACAGTTGATTCGCACGTCTGCAATTACAAATTTGCCCTTAGGTTAACTTTACAGCGCCGCCACAACATTTTGGTAAAAAATACTCCGAGTACGGGCTTCTTCTGGTCGCGGAACCGCGGCAATGATAGGCTTGGGCTGCGGTTCCGCGGCCTATTGATGATGTCATCTTATAATTTCTTGTGGGCTGCTTCTTGGTTCTTTGGGCTTGTTATTTCTTTCATTCTTTTCTCCATTTGGCTTCTGAGTCTTCTCCAGATCTTTCGGTGAAAACTTGTACTGGTCTTTTAACCGTTTGCCTTGACATTTTGGACCTTACACTGCCTTGTTGATTGTGAACTGTTCTTCGTCTAGGCTTGACTAGGATCCTTCTATTTGTTGGTCAAAAGTCCATTTTTGTATCGTCTTTTGTCTTTTTCACTGTTTTCGCTCCAAGAACTTGTAACCTGTACTATGTAGCAGATATGCGTCAAAAGCACCTGTTTTTATTGTAAAATGCATAAGAATGTGGAATACAAAATGCAATATTATGATATGAACAAATACCCCCAAACTTATCTTTTGCTCGTCCTCGAGCAAACTTATTTTTTTATTCTAAAAACCTAACCGCACTTTCGCAGGGAAACGCGATTGCACTGAGCTCGTGTAACAAGCCGTTAAACCTCTAGGTGTCCCGTAGAACAATAAATTTGTTCGTAGTCCGGCTTCAACCTGTCCTCGAAACTTTTGCAGTCTAGGATCCTGCGATTGAGCTGCTTTAATATTCTCGATCAATGACGAATGTATTTGCAGCTGCATCAACTGTCCCGTAAAACGCGGTAGCACAACCTCCAAGTCAAATCTTCGAAAATCTACAACGATCTCCTTCTGCGTAGTTAACACCTGAATTGCTGGTAACCGACTAAGCGCATCCGGCACGACATTAACCTTCCCCGGATGGTACTTAAGATCAAGATCGTAGTCAGCCATCAGCTCCAACCATCTACGCTGCCTCATGTTAAGCTCCTTCTGTGTGAACACATACTTCAAGCTCTTATGATCAGTAAAAACTTCGACTCTTTCGCCCAAAAGGTAGTGTCTCCAAATCTTCAAAGCGAAAATCACAGCCGCAAGCTCCAAGTCATGAGTTGGATAATTCTTCTCATGGGTCTTCAACTGTCTCGATGTGTATGCTACAACCTTCCCATGCTGCATCAAAACACATCCCAATCCTTTCCGAAATGCATCGCTGTGAATCACCAATCCTCCGGAATTGTCTGGCACGGTCAGAATAGGGGCGGTTATCAACTTCTGCTTCAACGTCTCAAAAGCTAACTCATATTTATCCGTCCATACAAAAGGTACCTCCTTGCGCGTAAGCTTGGTTAACGGCTCTGCCAGACGAGCAAAGTTCTCCACAAATCTCCTGTAGTATCCGGCCAGTCCAAGGAAACTTCTTATCTCAGCAACATTCTTTGGAATCGGCCAGTCTCGAACTGCTGCAATCTTTTCGGGATCGACGGCAATTCTATCGCCCGACACAACATGCCCCAAAAACTTTACTTCCTCCAGCCAAAACTCGCACTTACTCATCTTCGCGTATAACTTCTCTTGTCTCAATGTCTGTAGTGCGATCTTCAAATGCTCAGCATGCTCCTCAAAACTCTTCGAGTAAACCAGAATATCGTCAATGAATACCACAATAAACTGATCCAAGAACGGTGAAAAGATTCGGTTCATCAAGTTCATGAATATTGCCGGCGCATTCGTTACTCCGAAGGGCATCACTAAGTATTCGTAATGTCCGTACCGAGTTCGAAACGCCGTCTTGCAAATATTTTCTGCTTTCACTCGAACCTGATGATATCCGGATCGCAAATCCAGTTTCGAGAATACCCTCGCGCCACTAAGCTGCTCAAAAAGTTCTCCAATGCGAGGGATCGGGTACTTGTTCTTAATAGTCACCCGGTTTAATTCTCGATAGTCAATGCACATCCTTCTTGTGCCATCCTTCTTCTTTACTAGAAGAACTGGAGCTCCCCAGGACGAGTTACTGCTTCGAATCCAACCCTTCTCAAGCAATTCAGCAACATGTTTCTTGACTTCTTCCAACTCTACTGGTGCCATTGGGTAATACGCTTTGGATACTGGCGCCGCACCAGGAATAAGATCAACTGCGAACTCCACGTCTCGCTTCGGCGGTAAACCCGATATATCTTCAAACACATCCATAAAATCGCGAACAACCGCCGGCTCTTCACCATTATCAACTTCCATTGCTGCAAGAATATCATTTGTCGGCCTAGCCCTAAACTCGACTGGCCCGACAGAACTGCTTTCTCCAGTGAAGGTAAACTCGGGATGTCTGGGAATCTGGAAAATTACTTTCTTTGCCCTACAATCAATGTGAGCGTGGAAAGTGCCAAGAAAATCCATTCCCAAGACGACTTCGTAGCTGCCCGTATCAATCACCAAGAAATCTGCAAAAAGCTCCCGTCCGCAAACAACAACTGTACAATCTTTACACTCCCTGCTAGATATGATTTTCCTATTCCCAGTGTGTATGTCCCAGAAACTAGACAGGGTCGTGCAAGCAATCGAGTGTGTAGTCACAAACTTGGATGACATAAAACAATGGGATGCACCAGAATCAAATAACGCCAATGCGGGAAAACCATGAACGAGTAAAGTACCTGAAACAACTTCTCCTGACGCCTTAACTTCCTCAGCTGTCAAGGTAAAAGCTCGAGCCTGATTAGGTCCTTGAGTCAGCTGCTTCTGTCCTTGGAACGGTTTCTGCGGAGGCTTCTGAATATCATCCCTCGTACGAAGCTTCGACGGACAAACACTAACATTGTGATCTGCCGCTCCACAAACTAAACAGAGTCCCTGCCTCCTTCGACACTCCCTCTGCACGTGCCCAGGTAAACGGCAGTAGTCACAAATCATGCTCCTTCTTCGATCAACGATCACAGGCTTCTTCAGTGGTGCTACACCACGACGGTCCACTAGAATACCTCTGCGACCATGAGCTCGGTTAGGTACAAATGCTGGCTTCCTTACCGCAACTGCTGTCTGCTGCAAACTCCCTTTCATCCCAGATAAACTCTGCTGTTCCCGAGCTGCCGTAAAAACCTGTGAGAAAGTGGTCAAACCCAGGGAGACAATCTGCCTCTGGATGTCCACATCCAAGCTGCGCATGAACCTCCGTGCCCTGTCTGCATCGTTGGCAACTAAAGGTCCAGCGAATCTGCTGAGTCTCATCCATTCTGCTGCATGCACATCTACGGGTGCTCCATTCTGCTTTAGCTTGATGAACTTCTCTTCCATTTCCTCCCGTGCAGTCCGCGGGAAGAACTTCTCTAGGAAACTCTTAGAAAAATCCGCCCACTTGATCGGCTTGAGCAAGCGGGTCTCCTCCACAAGCCACCATTCTCGGGCGTAGTCCACTAGCTGAATGCGTACCAAATCAACTCTTTTCTCATCTGGAATCTGTGCCGCAATAAGCAAGTTTTCTGTGTCAACTAACCACTGCTCTGCTGGTAACGGCTCCTCCAAACCAGTAAATGTAGATGGACCCAAACGTCTGAAATCTGCTACGGTCCCTACTCGGTCAACTGGTTTAGCTCCAACATTGTTTACAGACTGCTGAACGATCGGCAAACCTTCCTGAAACGAGTCTGCTTGCTGCTGGATCAGCTCGGTCTGCCTCTTTTGATTCTCTAGCATTCCTCTTATCACTCCAAGCATGGCGGCTTCATCCACACGCCTTTGATACGTCTTCAAATTCTTATCTACCATATTCCTGAAATCAAAACACCCAACATTAGCATGATGATAGATTCTGAATGTAGATCAAGGCTAGAACTCTAAGATACTTAAATAGAGTACCGCATTGTAACTATGCCGCGGTATCATAGCCACAATTACTTCACCCAAGTCGCCTAAGTCCTAGAGATAACAAGGAATCAGGTTTTCGAGTCGATATGCAAAGGAAGTTTGCATATCGTAAAAGATATAATCAGGAAGAATGTGATTCAAGAATTATAGAACGGCAAGATGGCAGGACATGTTTCCTAAACACGGGCATTCTGATTCTTGTATTGGGTACAATACCCAACTACAAAAGAATCAACCCGATTAACCTATGGCTCTGATACCAAAAGAACCATGTCACACCCCGCTTCTCAGAGTACGCTAAAATGGGCACGTGACATAGCCAACCATGCTACCTGTGGGTAGGAAGTATCCATTCACAGTCACATTACGGCTGTAGAGATATCAAGAACAAAATAAAACTATCTAAACATATCCATATGTTAGGTTTGCCTAGCACCCTATTTAGAGTTTGGAAGCATCACATGTCACAAAGTTTGAAATTTTAGGTGCTAAGCAAGCATACAAAGGAATCGATCCTAGAAAATTAGGGGTTTCAAAAGTTAAAGGCAATAAAGACTAGGGTTTCGAGACTACAACCTTTGTAGCTCCCTTCGCTAGACTCTTTGGCCTCTTGGGTGTTGGAAGAATGTCCTCTTGAAGTCTTCTCGCGTCCACGACGATCCACCCGAAGTTCCTTGTCCAAGCTCGCAACTTCACTTTTCAAGATGAGAAATGAAGAGAACACTCTAAACAAGTTGGCTAAACTTGTGTAGAATGATGTTGTGGTTATGATTCTCACTTCAAAAACCTTTCTTTATGTGTGTTTTACTCACTAGAAGAAACTAGAGAGCAAATGGTGAAGGAGGAAGAAGATGGTGGCTTTCTTTTAACAAGAGTAAAATGATAGCTCATATGAAGTAAAAAGAAAATATATGTATATATATTTTCTAATCCTCATCTCAAACCATGGTTAGATGATGGAGACATTATTTAACTTGAGTTTAAAACACAAAGAGAAGGATAACTCATGGTTAGAAGTAGGTGAGCATGGTTAGGTTTAAAGAAGAATGTAGAAGCTAAGCAAGAATTATCCTTTTCTTTACCAGTTTGTTTTAAACATAAAATCAAATAATAATCCATATATATATCCATGGTGTGAGTCTTATATTGCCACCATTTTCCATGTGCAAACAACCATGATAGATGGTGTATGTATGTATGTATGTATGCACATCCATATGTGCATGAAACTAGAAAGAAAGAAAGAAAAACATACATGCATGCATACATCCATCATATGTAAGAAAAGGTTTTAAGTGAGAAAACTAATGGTTAAATGATAAATCAACACTTGATTTATCAATCCGGCCATATCACATATGACCCCACCAAAAGCAAGCCGCCCGATCAATGTTCGGTATCCCATACGCGCATTTTAATCGGGTCCATGCGCATATCGCATACGCGCACCACAATGTTTCGCCTGGACTAGGTAACTCCTTTATGGGACTCTATGACTCGTCAATACGCCGGCAGTGGGTGATGATCATATCAAGCACCCCCAAGCCGCAAGCGGTCAGCTAAACGTAACGGCCACCCGGGTATTGAGCGATCAGAAGAAAACAAGCGAACCTGCTATAACTCCCGTCGAGCCAACCGGCAACATTACCGTACAGTCCGGTCTCTTCGTCAGATATGCTGCATATCGAGCCTAGGGATGGTCACGTCGACCCCAATAACTCAATAAGTCATGCCTGTGAATGGTCTATAACAGATCGAGAAACTACTGATAACACTTATCAGCAAATCTCAGCAGCCCTGACCAGGGACTTACTGATATAACCAGTCGGGCACAGCACAACATCAACTCCCAATACCGGGAGAGACGAAACTCGTCCTATCGCTCATTGCCTTCGTGTGTCTCGGGACTGTACCCAACGGCCACCTGTTTGCACGACTCAGTAGAGCCGTGGTAGGATGGCAATCAAAGTACAGTGGGAGAACACACAAGACTCTATGACGATCTCGGGTCTACAGACTAACCTGTACCAGTGTCACATGAGAACTGCTATCCGACGATAGATATAATTCCATATAGGAGTTATCGGTGAGTCCGTCCAGTGTACCCAGTCACCACTGAGCACCCATATATCATCTTGATGTCAAACATCGATGAATATGGGAACATTCATCGCCCATCGTATGGGTCTAGTATCATATACGCTAGTCTACTCTGGTATATCAATGCCCCGTCTCGATATACCTACGACTAGGGACTTTTCAGAATATGCTTATAGACTACTGATGTCCCACTAGTATGATCTCCATCATAATCACAGCAGTCAAGCCGATATCCTCAGGGCTTTATCAGCATGTATAAATGAATAAAAGCATGATCAAATCAACATGTCAGATAAAGAAGAACCAGATAGCATACTATCATGTCGAGCAAGAATGTATACTGAATATATATATATATACATGTACAAATACATCCACTATCATATAATGGCCTCTAGGGCATACATATATCCAACAATCTCCCACTTGCACTAAGGCCAGTTATTGGCGTATCTCATACCCAACATCTCAAAAAGTCGCTCATGCTGCGGCTGAGGGAGGGCCTTGGTGAATGGATCCGCGGCGTTATTCTTTGTGTCTACTCTCCTAATCTCGATCTCGCGCCGATCTACAATCTCCCGGATCAAATGAAAACGCCTCAGGATGTATCTGGACCGCTGATGGGATCTGGGCTCCTTGGCTAACGCCATAGCCCCATTATTATCACAATACAAAGGTATTGGATCAATAATGGTTGGAACTACTCCTAGCTCCGAGACGAACTTCTTCATCCAGACATCTTCCTTGACGGCATCATTCGCAGCAATGTACTCAGCTTCCATCGTAGAGTCTGCAACGGTATCCTGTTTGGAACTCTTCCAACTTACCGCCCCTCCGTTGAGGGTAAATACAAACCCAGAGATAGATTTGCTGTCGTCCTTATCGCTCTGGAAGCTCGAATCGGTAAAGGCCTCCATTTGGAGATCTGCATTACCATACACCAAGAACAATTCTTTAGTCCTTCGCAAGTACTTAAGAATGTTCTTCACAGCTGTCCAGTGGTTCTCCCCTAGGTTGGATTGATACCTTCTTACAACACTAAGTGCATAAGCTACATCTGGGCGTATACATAACATCGCATACATTATAGATCCTACTGCCGAATCATAGGATATAACGCTCATGCGAGCTCTCTCTTCATCGGTCTTTGGACAAGAATCCTTGGAGAGAGTGACCCCATGGCAAGCGGGTAAGGCACCCCGCTTGGAGTCTTCCATACTAAACCTTTTTAGGATGGTGTTGATGTACCTGGTTTGGGACAATCCCAATAACTTTTTGGATCTATCCCTATAGATCCTTAGGCCCAGGATGTATGTGGCATCACCCAGGTCCTTCATGGAGAACCTTAGTGATAAGTAAGATTTGACCGACTGTAGCATAGGAATATCATTTCCTATCAGAAGAATGTCATCCATGTACAATACGACGAATGTGACAGCTCTTCCTACAGCCTTCTTATAAACACAAGGTTCATCTGGATTTTTGATGAAATCAAACTCTTTGATAACATCATCGAAACAGATGTTCCAACTCCGAGATGCCTGCTTTAACCCATATATGGATTTAAGCAATCTACATGCTTTCCCGCTGCTCCCACTGTCAATGAAGCCCTCTGGCTGATCCATATAAACGCATTCTTCTAAATCTCCATTTAGAAATGCTGTTTTAACGTCCATCTGCCAGATTTCATAGTCGTAGTGAGCAGCAATAGCAAGTAGGATCCGAATGGATTTAAGCATGGCTACGGGCGAAAAAGTTTCATCATAGTCCAAACCTGGTCTTTGACGAAAACCCTTCGCCACAAGTCTTGCCTTATAGGTCTCTACCTGCCCATCTACACCAATTTTTCTTTTAAAGATCCATTTGCATCCCACAGGTTTTACCCCAGGGGGTACAATGTCCAAAGTCCATACTTTTTTGGTGTACATAGATTCCATTTCGGATCTCATGGCATCCAGCCACTTCACAGAGTCACCACTCGTGATAGCTTGCTGAAAACTGGTAGGATCATCATCATCCATGATGCAGTCTTCTCCGTTACCATCAATGAGGAAACCGTAGTACCTCTCCGGTGGGCGAGAAGTCCTACCAGACCTTCGGAGTGGCTGAGGTTCTTCATTTTCTATTGCAACTGCCGGTTCAACCAAATCGTCATTTGTAGTCTGTGTCTCTAGAACCTCTTCTAGATCCACCACTTTGCCATCATCTTTATCTGTGAAAAACTCTTTTTCCAAGAATGTGGCATACTGAGAAATAAACACCTTTTGTTCCTCTTTGTGGTAGAATAGATATCCATAAGAATTCTTTGGATACCCCACAAAATTACACATGACTGACCGTGTCTCGAGTTTGTCTGGATTTTGCTTTTTAACATAGGCCGGGCAACCCCAAATCTTAATTCTCTTAAAAGATGGTCTCTTCCCATGCCATATCTCATATGGCGTGGTAAACACGGATTTGGTTGGAACCCTGTTCAGTAGAAACGCTGCAGTCTCCAATGCATGCCCCCAAAATGAGACGGGTAACTCAGCATCACTCATCATGGATCGGACCATATCTAATAGGGTCCTATTCCGTCGTTCAGATACACCGTTGTGCTGTGGTGTGTAAGGAGAAGTGAGCTGAGAGAGAATCTCATTCTCTTTTAGGAAGTTTGCAAATTCTGTACTGAGATACTCACCACCTCGATCTGATCGAAGCATCTTGATACTCAAGCCGGTTTGTTTTTCTACTTCTTGTTTATATTCAATGAATTTCTCGAAAGCTTCGGACTTGTGCTTTAATAAAAATACATGACCGAATCTTGAGAAATCGTCAGTGAATGTAATGAAGTATGAAAAACCGCCTCTAGCCTGTGTAGACATTGGCCCGCATACATCACTATGTATGAGGCCTAGGAGCTCAGTAGCTCTTTCTCCGTGTCCGGTAAACGGAGTTTTGGTCATTTTACCCTTGATACAAGACTGGCAAGTCGCATAAGATTTATATTCAAAGGAGTTTAAATATCCATCTTTGTGTAACTTGTTTAGCCTTGTTTCGTTAATATGACCAAGTCTACAGTGCCAAAGAAAAGCTTCATTTAATTCTGAAAGTTTTCTTTTATTAGTGTGTTTTATACTGAAAACTGTGTGTTGATTTAGGACATATATTCCGTTATTAAGCGTACCATACCCAACCAACATTTGATTCAGGTGAATGTTCATAACATTGTTCTGCAATACAAAATTATATCCTTTATTGTCTAACAAAGAAACGGATATTATATTACAAAGCATACTTGGTACAAAATAACATGGATTCAAAACCAAAATACATCCAGATGGCAACCCCAAATGATACTCTCCCACTGCGACTGTATGTACATTGGAACCATTTCCAACGCGGAGAGTATGGTCACCAGTCTTCAAAACTTTGCTATTTCTCAGCCCCTGCATAGAATTGCAAATGTGAGAACTTGAACCGGTATCCAATACCCAGGAAGCAGAGTTTATTGAAAAACAGTTTTCTGTTACAAACGCACCTGAAGCAGAAGCATCACCATGCTTCTTCTTGAGACTTAAGTACTCCGTGCAGTTGCGCTTCCAATGTCCTGTCTTGTGGCAATGAAAACATTCGCCTTTCCCCGAGTCTCCAGCTTTGGACTTTTCCTTTCCCTTCACCTTCTTAACTCCACCCTTAGGATTGGTGGGCTTCTTCTTTTTCTTTCCCTTGGCCTTAGCTTTCGGGCGAGAAGAGGAAGACTGTCCAACAGTCATAACGGGAGTTTTTGCTGACTTCATAGTGCTCTCTACACTCCTTAACATATTAAGGAGTTCAGGTAGCTCCTTCTCCATGCCATGCATGTTGAAGTTAACTATGAATTGAGCAAAGGTGGAGGGGAGGGACTGCAGAATAATATCTATATATTGTTCATTGTCCATAGTCCACCCAACGTCCTCAAGCTCTTCTATAAGAGCTATCATCTTCAGAACATGGTCTCCTACTGGTGTGCCGGGGGCCATTCGCATCTGAAACAATTTCTTTGATGCTTCGTATCGCAATACGCGGGATTGCTCTCCATACAACTCCTTTGTATGGAGCAATATGGTTTGAATGTCCATATTCTCGTGCTGCTTTTGATGTGTATTGTCCATCAATGCAAGCGCGAGGCATTTGGCCGTGGCACAATCAGCGTCCCATGTCTTGCGGACTTCTTTATCCGCAACTGAGGATTTTGGACCTGGGATGGGCGGAGCTGAAGCCGTGAGGACATATGATACTTTATCATAAGCCAAGGCTATTTTCAGATTCCTTAGCCAGTCTTTATAATTGGTCCCATTCAGTTTGTTTTTATCCAGTAGAAGCTTGAGTCCAGTCATTGGTATCTGCCATTAAGAGAGAGAATAGAATACACTCAGTGAAAGCTCTTGCATAGATCAGATTGGTTATTATCTTGTCTAATCGATGTCTCCCACTGCTTTAATCAAGTTTTTCTTTCAAACCTTAAAAAGAAAACTAGCCAGGATTAATTACAGTCTACAACTTCGCTAACCGTTCAGCCAGGCCAGTGTCGGTACTTGAGGGAGGTTCCCCGTGCTTTCGCACGGACCTAATTAAAGTAAACCTCGTTTTCCCAGAGGCGGAGCCCCGTTAACACCTTTCTAGACACCTAATGAGTTAGCTAATTGTAAACTGTAAAACTCTCCTAGGAGCAACTATTGCCCACAGTGGGATCGGGATCCAACCATCATATGGAAGGTATGCAATCTCATTACAAATCTCAACACTTGAAATTCCCGATATGATTTTTACCCCTAGTACTTATGACCTTAACTATGGTCAACAAATCATAAGTACCAGTCAAGTTCTACCCGTCATTTCTTGATCAATTAGACCTACCCATATGACCCTTAACTATGGTCAACAAAGTCGTATGAATGTCCTAATTAATCTGCATCATATGCAATATAGGAAGACATCACTTAGCTACCGTACACTACGTCTTAACTAAAGTCAAGAAACGTAGCACGAATACTAAGTACTCTACTTCCTAAAATGACGGAGGGTTGCGGATGATTTTTAAGAAAATCTTTAACGCTTTGAACTTGATATCGTCGTAGAATCAAAATGGTTTTCAAAAGGAGTGGCTTAAGCTCCGCAGTTTTGAAATGTAGCTTTTTCATAAATAGCCGAGTGGTTTTTAAATCTGATTCTACAACATCTTTTTAGGTTTATTTTCTTTACATTAATCACATTAATGTAATCCCATCATTTAAGTCCTTAAGCCAATCACAGAAAAGAAACGAAAATAACGCGTACGCTTATGCCATCCGTATTCGCCGCAATGTTCCGTTATGCACCGTTAGGTTACTTAACTAACGGCATACCGGGACGGGACTAGCGCGGGTGTAAAACATAAGCAACGTCTACTATATATCTCATATATAATATATCATCCGTCTCAGATATCACAGAACACAGGCAGCAGAAACATAGATATAATGTGGGATATACTAGGACGTCCGTATTTAGTATTTAGCCAGAATAGAAAATACGGATTCCACAGTCGCGATGAATAGCCAAGCCCACACCCTGGACCCCTACGAGAGCGGCAAGTGACCCTACCAATTCTGGAGTTTAGGAGACCCGGTCTCGACTCCTCGAGATGGCCTCCCACTGAACCCCAGAACCCGGTCACCTGTGCTCCCCTCCTTGGGTCCATCCTAATGCGGAAAAGTAAATAATATACAACACTGGTGGCAGCAACCTCAACCCGGAAGTGCCCCAAATAAAAGAATATTACATTACATTTGAATTTACATGAATGAAAATATAAAACTCTCATCTCATATAAAACCCCCCGGCTATTCAATCGCGACAATCCTGCACATCATATCTAAGCAACACATAATATCTCATATCATCAACGTAAGTAAGTATGCATACACCGATTGTCGTCGACGTATAGCAACGACAATCGGCAATACCACTACATACTACACTTACGGTCACAGAAAAGAAAGTATAAAACTGCAATATCTGGAATCCACATTCTCTTTAGACATCGCAAATGCGAAATATCACATATTCTGTATTTCATGTCTAGTAATATGAATTCCACATATTGCATCACATTCCGAATAAACAGACAGTATTAAAGTTTTCGAACGAACGATCAAATACCCAAGATTCACTAAAGCTCAACACTTGAGCAGAGTTCAAAAACCCCGGAGTGTGTCACAGTAGTAGCGGTCCAGCCGTAGAAGGGTCAAGCCAACGCCTCACATGTGGCACGCCGTACTGCCCCAAACCCTAAGGTTCAAAGGGCAGTTCGAGACGGTCACATAATCGAGTTAAGGTTTGTTGTCTTCTAGAGGGTCCACCACAAAAAGACTTGCACGTATCTCCAAAGTATTTAAACCCCGTGAATAGTGAGCAAATGATACTCGTTCAAACACTTCAATACTTTCTAATTTACCCGGAAAAGCAACGAAATGAAAATTCCGATCGAATCTACGAGTCCAAAACCATCTCCAGAAAATACAGTACTATATTCAGATTAAACATACCTAAAACACTGTACAAGAAGTAATAAGAATTACAGTGTAAATTCGATGCAATGATACCTCTGTACGGCCGCTGAGCCGCGGCCTAAGCAAGGAATTGCCGCGGTTCCACGGCCATTTGTACTGTTCATGGCATCGAATTTCACCATTTTTCTTAGTTTTTCCTGCTGTATTTTTTAAGTATTTTTAATTCTGAAAAATGTCAGATTTTAAAATTTGTCCAGAGAGGGTCTCAAAAAGTCGTATTTTTTTCCGATCGGGATTTTTACTTCGAAAAAGTGTCTCATAATGTTCTAGGTCGGCTCTGATACCAATGTTGGTCAGGCAGCAACCCCATCCAATGGGGTCGCCGTGGCACCAACGGGTCCCTCAGCGGCTACTTTTTATGCATGCCCCCTCGCGAGGACTATAACCCGCCGGAACACCTTCCGGTCTCGGGACACCCTGGGGGTAAGAGCCTATGCTTCGCCACACTGTCACGCAGTGAGAACCCCCCATAGGTCGACATCCAATGCCTAGTAGCTCTGATACCAATGTTAGGTTTGCCTAGCACCCTATTTAGAGTTTGGAAGCATCACATGTCACAAAGTTTGAATTTTTATAGTGCTAAGCAAGCATACAAAGGAATCGATCCTAGAAAATTAGGGTTTCAAAAGTTAAAGGCAATAAAGACTAGGGTTTCGAGACTACAACCTTTGTAGCTCCCTTCGCTAGACTCTTTAGCCTCTTGGGTGTTGGAAGAAGGCCCTCTTGAAGTCTTCTCGCGTCCACGATGATCCACCCGAAGTTCCTTGTCCAAGCTCGCAACTTCACTTTTCAAGATGAGAAATGAAGAGAACACTCTAAACAAGTTGGCTAAACTTGTGTAGAATGATGTTGTGGTTATAATTCTCACTTCAAAAACCTTTCTTTATGTGTGTTTTACTCACTAGAAGAAACTAGAGAGCAAATGGTGAAGGAGGAAGAAGATGGTGGCTTTCTTTTAACAAGAGTAAAATGATAACTCATATGAAGTAAAAAGAAAATATATGTATATATATTTTCTAATCCTCATCTCAAACCATGGTTAGATGATGGAGACATTATTTAACTTGAGTTTAAAACACAAAGAGAAGGATAACTCATGGTTAGAAGTAGGTGAGCATGGTTAGGTTTAAAGAAGAATGTAGAAGCTAAGCAAGAATTATCCTTTTCTTTACCAGTTTGTTTTAAACATAAAATCAAATAATAATCCATATATATATCCATGGTGTGAGTCTTATATTGCCACCATTTTCCATGTGCAAACAACCATGATAGATGGTGTATGTATGTATGTATGTATGTATGCACATCCATATATGCATGAAACTAGAAAGAAAGAAAGAAAAACATACATGCATGCATACATCCATCATATGTAAGAAAAGGTTTTAAGTGAGAAAACTAATGGTTAAATGATAAATCAACACTTGATTTATCAATCCGGCCATATCACATATGACCCCACCAAAAGCAAGCCGCCCGATCAATGTTCGGTATCCCATACGCGCATTTTAATCGGGTCCATGCACATATCGCATACGCGCACAACAACGTTTCGCCTGGACTAGGTAACTCCTTTGTGGGACTCTAAGACTCGTCAATACGCTAGCAGTGGGTGATGATCATATCAAGCACCCCCAAGCCGCAAGCGGTCAGCTAAACGTAACGGCCATCCGGGTATTGAGCGATCAGAAGAAAACAAGCAAACCTGCTACAACTCCCGTCAAGCCAACCGGCAACACTATCGTACAGTCCGGTCTCTTCATCAGATATGCTGCATATCGAGCCTAGGGATGGTCACGTCGACCCCAATAACTCAATAAGTCGTGCCTGTGAATGGTCTATAACAGATCGAGAAACTACTGATAACACTTATCAGCAAATCTCAGCAGCCCTGGCCAGGGACTTACTGATATAACTAATCGGGCACAGCACAGCATCAACTCCCAATACCAGGAGAGACGAAACCCCTCCTATCGCTCATTGCCTTCGTGTGTCTCGGGACTGTACCCAACGGCCACCTGTTTGCACGACTCAGTAGAGCCGTGGTAGGATGGCAATCAAAGTACAGTGGGAGAACACACAAGACTCTATGACGATCTCGGGTCTACAGACTAACCTGTACCAGTGTCACCTGAGAACTGCTATCCGACGATAGATATAATTCCATATAGGAGTTCTCGGTGAGTCCGTCCAGTGTACCCAGTCACCACTGAGCACCCGTATATGATCTTGATGTCAAACATCGATGAATGTGGGAACATTCATCACCCATCGTATGGGTCTAGTATCATATACGCTAGTCTACTCTGGTATATCAATGCCCCGTCTCGATATACCTACGACTAGGGACTTTTCAGGATATGCTTATAGACTACAGATGTCCCACTAATATGATCTCCATCATAATCACAGCAGTCAAGCCGATATCCTAAGGGCTTTATCAGCATGTATGAATGAATAAAAGCATGATCAAATCAACATGTCAGATAAAGAAGAACCAGATAGCATACTATCATGTCGAGCAAGAATGTATACTGAATATATATATATATACATGTAAAAATACATCCACTATCATATAATGGCCTCTAGGGCATACATATATCCAACACCATAAACCAAGATAAATCATGAGTCAAGAATAATAAAATGCGGAAGCGAAAGATCCAATACAAATAACTGGAATGTATGTCCCATAATGATGGCTCACATCAGGAATAAAATGCAGAAAATAAATGAACTAGCTACTACTGAACTCACAGCTCAGCCTGCTGGCTGAAGTACTCCTACTCGGATTGCAACAGCGGTACGGAATCTGGGCCATGCAAAACCTAGACGTCAACACGTCAAGTCATCAAGTAATATAATATGAACAGTGTAGCAGGCAATGCAATATAAACATGAATAAAACAAGAGTAACAACAATATAAGTCAGAGCAGTGCAGGGTAATGTGTAGTGGGTAAACTGAACTGTTCTATCAGATTTTCTGTTCTAAAGTCTTTGAAACCAATTGATGAATCGTCGATGTAACTCAATAGTATCCCGTGCATGCCCGGGACCATGGTCTAAGACTCTCGGGCTGAAACCGAGATGTGCCGCTAGGCAGTAAAGGGTAGCAGGTATAGGCGAGTGATGTCAGCATCACCACTCCGGGGCTGGCCTAGCCCGTAAGACTGATCAGAACAGGTATCGAACTGTTGAGTTACAAGTCAGGTTTCACCTTTGATTTCCCCATACCCCCAAGTTATGTGTGTGTGTCAAGTTAGGTATTCCGAAATCAAGAAACTAATGCGAACACAGGATCAGGTAAACAGGTTTGTCTGGATAGACAACAGGAACGGTCCATGAGGACTACATGTCAGGTTTGTTGGCATTAGACACAGGATCAGGTAACGGGTCAGGTCATGGTACATCTGGTCAAGTCAAGCAGTGTACGGTACCATATCGGGTCAATCACTGTGTAGGTAGTAAGACAGGTCAAGCAGGAAGCGATATCATAGGTGTACTCACAATCAGTTATATAATCAAGCATGTGTATCAATAACATGAGATAAGCAATGAATTAAGTAATAGGCAGTTTCATTCAATTAGCAATACCGTTATCAAGTGTGCCACAGATACGATTTCAACCATATAAGCATGCAGTAAGACAATGATAGCCGTTTATTCATGTTAACAAGTTTAAGAACCTCTAGAGGTGCAATGATTTATATAACGGTTCAGTGCAGCTATTACAGGTTAAATGCATACGAGTGTCCGAATGGAACAAAACTACAGGGATAAATTCCATAAGCTATATTAACATTAAAAATGTGATTAAACAGGTAAATATGGTTATTAGGTTCAATTTGCAAACTGTAGGTTCCAAGTGTAACGGTAAAATGATATAATACAATATTGTACAAGAAAATGAGGAATAATTGTACCAAAGCTAAATTTACAGGTTTAGGGTGTCATAATGTATATGTAAATATTGTATAGCATGTAGCAAGGGGTACTTGCCTCGACGGGTCACGAACCGGGAAAAACGGAACGTAAACCGTCGGCGGGGAAACTCGCGACGGGCGCACGGTTCACGAATTGAACCCAAACAACGAACAATGGAACCACACGGGTCGGGGTACCTCGCTGGAACGTCGGGTCACGTCGTCGGCATCGTCGGATTCCGGCCAAAAAATGTGAGCAGTAAACAACCACGACTTGCAACCAATGAGGGAAAAGGAAATAGAGAAGAAGAAAGGGGATCTGAGGAGAAGGAAACTTACGGTGGTCAGTAGAGGGTCGCGAGGATCGACGGCGTCGAAGGAACTCCGGCGGTGGCCTACCCGACAGCGACAAAAGGTCTGCAGATCAAGAATCATACTAGGAGAGAAGGAAAGAAAAAAAAAGAAGAGAGGAGGGGAGGTGAAACTCACCGAGGAGTGTGCGCGAGGGTCGGGGCTACAGGAAAGAGGTCACCGGCGGCGACTCCGGCGACGCAGATGCATGCAGGGGATTGCAGGCAGCCATGGCTGGTACAGGGCGCGCGAGGGTGGATGAAAGAGGGTGTGGGTGAGACGAGGCAGAGGAGGCGAGGGTGCTGGTGTCAGTGTCGTCGGCGTTGGGCTACGGCGGCGAGGAGGGAGACGGCGGTGGCTCGGGTTACGTGAGGGGTTGATGGGTTTGCGTTCTGTGTTTCATAAAAAAGAAAGGAGAGGGAAAAATTATATAGAGGAGAGAGAGGGAGAAAGTTAGAGAGAAAGAGAGATATAGGGAAAGAGAGAGACGGGGAGAGAGAGGGGTAGAGATAGCGAGAGAAGGAATGGGGCCCGCGGGAGTTTAAAAAGGAAATGATTGGTTGAAGGAACTGTAGGAGGTTAGGAAAATTATTTAAAAGATTATTCGAAACAGTAAAAACATATATAGTTACGAAGATATGTGATGGTTTGGAAAAATATAAAATTTGGGATTTTGGCGCAAAATAAAACATTTCCAAATCACGTCCGGATTGGGTCCAAAAATTTGAAATTGAAATAATAGGATTTTAAGCGGGATCCAAATTTTAAAATGAAGTGTTTTATGATCAAAAAGCATACCCCCAAAACGGACACACGTACGTGCACGTAGCCGTCCAAACTCGCCCGTTTCTCTGAACGGGATAAGAACACGATACACGGACGCTACAACAGGGTTAGGGGTGTCAAGCAGGCCACGATGAATATTTTTAATTTTATTTTAGATGCCAAAAATTGTTATATGCAGAAATGAATTTGCCGGGTAAAAATTTACAGTAAGTAACAAACAAGCAAGATAAATGAAATAAGGGTCACACTCCATTCATAAAGTAACAGAAATTAGTAGCATTGGGCTCGGGTGTTACATTATACCCAACTACAAAAAGAATTTCGTCCTCGAAATTCCAAGAATACAAAGACAGAAAACTACAAGAAAAGATGAGGAAACTTCTGCCGGATTTCATCTTCTCGTTCCCAAGTGGACTCTCCATGCGAGCGATTACCCCAAGAAACAAGCACAAGAGGGATCACCTTGTTCTTAAGAACCTTTTCCCTTCGATCCACGATTTCAATTGGTCGCTCCTCAAAAGTCAAGTCTTCTCGTACTGTTAGCTCCGAATGATCCAATACGTGCGTTTCATCTCGAACATACCTTCGTAGCTGAGATACGTGAAACACATCGTGCACATTCGCCAAGGACTGCGGTAACGCCAAACGATACGCTACCTCCCCAACACGCTCCAAGATCTCAAAGGGTCCAACGAATCGAGGACTAAGCTTTCCTCGACTCCCAAAACGAATCACCCCTCTAGTCGGTGATATCTTCAAGAATACGAAATCACCCACGGTGAACTCTAGAGGTCTTCTTGACGTGTCTGCCCAACTCTTCTGTTGGTCTTGTGCTGCCTTCATACGATTTCTGATAGTGTTAACCTTCTCAACTGTCTGCACAACCAAATCTGGTCCCAATAATCTTCATTCACCGACATCATCCCAACAAACAGGTGAACAGCATTTACGACCATACAAAGTTTCAAATGGAGCCATCTAGATAGTTGCCTGAAAACTGTTGTTGTAAGAAAACTCCACCAAATGTAGATGATCCTCCCAAGAACTCTTGAAATCCAACATGCATGCTCTCGACATATCCTCAAGAGTTTGGATCGTTCTCTCCGACTGGCCATCAGTTTGAGGATGATAAGCTGTGCTAAACTTCAATCGAGTCCCCAAACTTTCCTGTAAACTCCTCCAGAAGTGTGATAAGAACCGAGTGTCCCGATCGGACACGATGCTCACCGGTACTCCATGCAATCTTACAATCTCCTGCATGTACCGCTCCGCCAAGGTCTCTGTTGATTGACCAACCCGAAAAGGAATAAAGTGAGCTGCCTTGGTCAACCGATCAACAATCACCCATACTGCATTGTTGCCTTTTGGACTCCGCGGTAAAACCGTCAAGAAATCCATGGTTATATGTTCCCACTTCCACTGAGGAATCGGAAATGGTTGCAATAAAACAGCAACCCTTTGATGTTCAGCCTTAACTTGCTGACACACCAAGCACTTTGCCACAAAGCGAGCAATCTCCCGCTTCATGCCTTCCCACCAGAAATGCTGTCGAATATCTCGGTACATCTTTGTGCCTCCTGGATGTACAGAATAAGCTAAACTGTGTGCCTCCTTCATAAGCTCTTCACGAATATCTCCCTTTGGCACACACAAACGGCTACCGTACCTCAACGAACCATCTTCGTGGATCAATAAATCTGTTTATAGTCCGGCTTCAACCTGTCCTCGAAACTTTTGCAGTCTAGGATCCTGCGATTGAGCTGCTTTAATATTCTCGATCAATGACGAATGTACTTGCAGCTGTATCAACTGTCCCGTAAAACGCGGTAGCACAACCTCCAAGTCAAATCTTCGAAAATCTGCAACAATCTCCTTCTGCGTAGTTAACACCTGAATTGCTGGTAACCGACTAAGCGCATCCGGCACGACATTAACCTCCCCCGGATGGTACTTAGGATCAAGATCGTAGTCAGCCATCAGCTCCAACCATCTACGCTGCCTCATGTTAAGCTCCTTCTGTGTGAGCACATACTTCAAGCTCTTATGATCAGTAAAAACTTCGACTCTTTCGCCCAAAAGGTAGTGTCTCCAAATCTTCAAAGCGAAAATCACAGCCGCAAGCTCTAAGTCATAAGTTGGATAATTCTTCTCATGGGTCTTCAACTGTCTCGATGCGTATGCTACAACCTTCCCATGCTGCATCAAAACACATCCCAATCCTTTCCCAGATGCGTCGCTGTGAATCACCAATCCTCCGGAATTGTCTGGCACGGTCAGAATAGGGGCGGTTATCAACTTCTGCTTCAACGTCTCAAAAGCTAACGCACATTTATCCGTCCATACAAAAGGTACCTCCTTGCGTGTAAGCTTGGTTAACGGCTCTGCCAGACGAGCAAAGTTCTCCACAAATCTCCTGTAGTATCCGGCAAGTCCAAGGAAACTTCTTATCTCAGCAACATTCTTTGGAATCGGCCAGTCTTGAACAGCTGCAATTTTTTCGGGATCGACGGCAATTCCATCGCCCGACACAACATGCCCCAAAAACTTTACTTCCTCCAGCCAAAACTCGCACTTACTCATCTTCGCGTATAACTTCTCTTGTCTCAATGTCTATAGTGCGATCTTCAAATGCTCAGCTTGCTCCTCAAAACGCTTCGAGTAAACCAGAATATTGTCAATGAATACCACAATAAACTGATCCAAGAACGGTGAAAAGATTCGGTTCATCAAGTTCATGAATATTGCCGGCGCATTCGTTACTCCGAAGGGCATCACTAAGTATTCGTAATGTCCGTACCGAGTTCGAAATGCCGTCTTGCAAATATCTTCTGCTTTCACTCGAACCTGATGATATCGCAAATCCAGCTTCGAGAATACCCTCACGCCACTAAGCCGCTCAAAAAGTTCTCCAATGCGAGAGATCGGGTACTTGTTCTTAATAGTCACCCGGTTTAATTCTCGATGGTCAATGCACATCCTTCTTGCGCCATCCTCCTTCTTTACTAGAAGAACTGGAGCTCCCCAGGGCGAGTTACTGCTTCGAATCCAACCCTTCTCAAGCAATTCAGCAACCTGTTTCTTGACTTCTTCCAACTCTACTGGTGCCATTGGGTAATACGCTTTGGATACTGGCGCCGCACCAGGAATAAGATCAACTGCGAACTCCACGTCTCGCTTCGGCTGTAAACCCTATATATCTTCAAACACATCCATAAAATCGCGAACAACCGCCGGCTCTTCACCATTATCAACTTCCATTGCTGCAAGAATATCATTTGTCGGCCTAGCCCTAAACTCGACTGGCCCGACAGAACTGCTTCCTCCAGTGAAGGTAAACTCGGGATATCCGGGAATCTGGAAAATTACTTTCATTGCCCTACAATCAATGTGAGCGTGGAAAGTGCCAAGAAAATCCATTCCCAAGACGACTTCGTAGCTGCCCGTATCAATCACCAAGAAATCTGCAAAAAGCTCCCGTCCGCAAACAACAACTGTACAATCTTTACACTCCCTACTAGATATAATTTTCCCATTCCCGGTGTGTATGTCCCAGAAACTAGACAGGGTCGTGCAGGCAATCGAGTGTGTAGTCACAAACTTGGATGAAATAAAACAATGGGATGCACCAGAATCAAATAACGCCAATGCGGGAAAACCATGAACGAGTAAAGTACCTGAAACAACTTCTCCTGACGCCTTAGCTTCCTCAGCTGTCAAGGTAAAAGCTCGAGCCTGATTAGGTCCTTGAGTCAGCTGCTTCTGTCCTTGGAACGGTTTCTGCCTAGGCTTCTGAATATCATCCCTCGTACGAAGCTTCGACGAACAAGCACTGACATTGTGATCTGCCGCTCCACAAACTAAACAGAGTCCATGCCTCCTTCGACACTCCCTCTGCACGTACCCAGGTAAACGGCAGTAGTCACAAATCACGCTCCTTCTTCGATCAACGATCACAGGCTTCTTCAGTGGTGCTACACCACGACGGTCCACTAGAATACCTCTGCGACCATGAGCTCGGTTAGGTACAAATGCTGGCTTCCTTACCGCAACTGCTGTCTGCTGCAAACTCCCTTTCATCCCAGATAAACTCTGCTGTTCCCGAGCTGCCGTAAGAACCTGTGAGAAAGTAACCCAGGGAGACAATCTGCCTCTGGATGTCCACATCCAAGCTGCGCATGAACCTCCGTGCCCTGTCTGCATCGTTGGCAACTAAAGGTCCAGCGAATCTGCTGAGTCTCGTCCATTCTGCTGCATGCACATCTACGGGTGCTCCATTCTGCTTTAGCCCGATGAACTTCTCTTCCATTTCCTACCGTGCAGTCCGCGGGAAGAACTTCTCTAGGAAACTCTTAGAAAAATCCGCCCACTTGATCGGCTTGGGCAAGCGGGTCTCCTCCACAAGCCACCATTCTCGGGCGTAGTCCACTAGCTGAATGCGTACCACATCAACTCTTTTCTCATCTGGAATCTATGCCGCAATAAGCAAGTTTTCTGTGTCAACTAACCACTGCTCTGCTGGCAACGGCTCCTCCAAACCAGTAAATGTAGACAGACCCAAACGTCTGAAATCTGCTACGGTCCCTACTCGGTCAACTGGTTTAGCTCCAACATTATTTACAGACTGCTGAACGATCTGCAAACCTTCCTGAAATGAGTCTGCTTGCTGCTGGATCAGCTCGGTCTGCCTCTTTTGATTCTCTAGCATTCCTCTTATCACTCCAAGCATGGCGGCTTCATCCACACGCCTTTGATACGTCTTCAAATTCTTATCTGCTATATTCCTGAAATCAAAACACCCAACATTAGCATGATGATAGATTCTGAATGTAGATCAAGGCTAGAACTCCAAGATACTTAAATAGAGTACCGCATTGTAACTATGCCGCGGTATCATAGCCACAATTACTTAACTCCACCCAAGTCGCCTAAGTCCTAGAGATAACAAGGAATCAGGTTTTCGAGTCGATATGCAAAGGAAGTTTGCATATCGTAAAAGATATAATCAGGAAGAATGTGATTCAAGAATGGTAGAACGGCAAGGTGGCAGGACATGTTTCCTAAATACGGGCATTCTGATTCTTCTATTGGGTACAATACCCAACTACAAAAGAATCAACCCGATTAACGTATGGCTCTGATACCAAAAGAACCATGTCACGCCCCGCTTCCCAGAGTATGCTAAAATGGGCACGTGACATAGCCAACCATGCTACCTGTGGGTAGGAAGTATCCATCCACAGTCACATTACGGCTGTAGAGATATCAAGAACAAAATAAAACTATCTAAACATATCCATAAACCAAGATAAATCATGAGTCAAGAATAATAAAATGCGGAAGCGAAAGATCCAATACAAATAACTGGAATGTATGTCCTATAATGCGGGCTCACATCAGGAATAAAATGCAGAAAATAAATGAACTAGCTACTACTGAACTCACAGCTCAGCCTGCTGGCTGAAGTACTCCTGCTCGGACTGCAACAGCGGTACGGAATCTGGGCCATGCAAAACCCAGACGTTAGCATGTCAAGTTATCAAGTAATATAATATGAACAGTGTAGCAGGCAATGCAATATAAACATGAATAAAACAAGAGTAACAACAATATAAGTCAGAGCAGTGCAGGGTAATGTGCAGTGGGTAAACTGAACTGTTCTATCAGGTTTTCTGTTCTAAAGTCTTTGAAACCAATTGATGAATCGTCGATGTAACTCAATAGTATCCCGTGCATGCCCAGGACCATGGTCTAAGACTCTCGGGCTGAAACCGAGACGTACCGCTAGGCAGTAAAGGGTAGCAGGTATAGGCGAGTGATGTCAGCATCACCACTCCGGGGCTGGCCTAGCCCGTAAGACTGATCAGAACAGGTATCGAACTGTTGAGTTACAAGTCAGGTTTCACCTTTGATTTCCCCATACCCCCAAGTTATGTGTGTGTGTCAAGTCAGGTATTCCGAAATCAAGAAACTAATGCGAACACAGGATCAGGTAAACAGGTTTGTCTGGATAGACAACAGGAACGGTCCATGAGGACTACATGTCAGGTTTGTTGGCGTTAGACACAGGATCAGATAACGGGTCAGGTCATGGTACATCAGGTCAAGTCAAGCAGTGTACGGTACCATATCGGGTCAATCACTGTGTAGGTAGTAAGACAGGTCAAGCAGGAAGCGATATCATAGGTGTACTCACAATCAGTTATATAATCAAGCATGGGTATCAATAACATGATATAAGCAATGAATTAAGTAATAGGCAGTTTCATTCAATTAGCAATACCGTTATCAAGTGTGTCACAGATACGATTTCAACCATGTAAGAATGCAGTAAGACAATGATAGCCTTTTAGTCATATTAACAAGTTTAAGACCTTTAGAGGTGCAATGATTTATATAACGGTTCAGTGCAGCTATTACAGGTTAAATGCATACGAGTGTCCGAATGGAACAAAACTACAGGGATAAATGCCATAAGCTATGTTAACATTAAAAATGTGATTAAACAGGTAAATATGGTTATTAGGTTCAATTTGCAAACTGTAGGTTCCAAGTGTAACGGTAAAATGATATAATACAATATTGTACAAGAAAATGAGGAATAATTGTACCAAAGCTAAATTTACAGATTTAGGGTGTCATAATGTATATGTAAATATTGTATAGCATGTAGCAAGGGGTACTTGCCTCGACGGGTCGCGAACCGGGAAAAACGGAACGTAAAACGTCGGCGGGGAAACTCGCGACGGGCGCACGGTTCACGGATTGAACCCAAACAACGAATAATGGAACCACACGGGTCGGGGTACCTCGCTGGAATGTCGGGTCACGTCGTCGGCATCGTCGGATTCCGGCCAAAAAATGTGAGCAGTAAACAACCACGACTTGCAACCAATGAGGGAAAAGGAAATAGAGAAGAAGAAAGGGGATCTGAGGAGAAGGAAACTTACGGTGGTCAGTAGAGGGGTCGCGAGGATCGACGGCGTCGAAGGAACTCCGGCGGTGGCCTACCCGACAGCGACAAAAGGTCTGCAGATCAAGAATCATACTAGGAGAGAAGGAAAGAAAAAAAAAAGAAGAGAGGAGGGGAGGTGAAACTCACCGAGGAGTGTGCGCGAGGGTCGGGGCTACGGGAAAGAGGTCACCGGCGGGGACTCCGGCGACGCAGATGCGTGCAGGGGATTGCAGGCAGCCATGGCTGGTGCAGGGCGCACGAGGGTGGATGAAAGAGGGTGTGGGTGAGACGAGGCAGAGGAGGCGAGGGTGCTGGTGTCAGTGTCGTCGGCGTTGGGCTGCGGCGGTGAGGAGGGAGACGGCGGTGGCTCGGGTTACGTGAGGGGTTGATGGGTTTGCGTTCTGTGTTTCATAAAAAAGAAAGGAGAAGGAAAAATTATATAGAGGAGAGAGAGGGAGAAAGTTAGAGAGAAAGAGAGATATAGGGAAAGAGAGAGACAGGGAGAGAGAGGGGTAGAGATAGCGAGAGAAGGGATGGGGCCCGCGGGAGTTTAAAAAGGAAATGATTGGTTGAAGGAACTGTAGGAGGTTAGGAAAATTATTTAAAAGATTATTCGAAACAGTAAAAATATATATAGTTACGAAGATATGTGATGGTTTGGAAAAATATAAAATTTGGGATTTTGGCGCAAAATAAAACATTTCCAAATCGCGTCCGGGTTGGGTCCAAAAATTTGAAATTGAAATAATAGGATTTTAAGCGGGATCCAAATTTTAAAATGAAGTGTTTTATGATCAAAAAGCATACCCCCAAAACAGACACACGTACGTGCACCTAGCCGTCCAAACTCGCCCGTTTCTCTGAACGGGATGAGAACACGATGCACGGACGCTACAACAGGGTTAGGGGTGTCAAGCAAGCCACGATGAATATTTTTAATTTTATTTTAGATGCCAAAAATTGTTATATGGAGAAATGAATTTGCCGAGTAAAAATTTACAATAAGTAACAAACAAGCAAGATAAATGAAATAAGGGTCACACTCTATTCATAAAGTAATAGAAATTAGTAGCATTGGGCTCGGGTGTTACACTATCAATTCGGTTTTTCGACTTTTGTTCTCCAATTAGGTTTCCTAACAAGGAATTCTATTATCTTTGACTCATAAATCATCCACCCATATTCTTCACACTTCCTCATCATTTAACTTAAGATTATATATGTTCTATAGACTTACTTAGCTTTCGGCATCTCTTAAGTTTTCCTTCTAAGGTTCCATCTCCACTTAGGAATTTTTATCAACTTTACTAAAGATACAAGTTCTTTTCTTCACTCATTTCTCTCATCTAAATCCCAATCACATATCCCCACGTGTGTGTATAAATCACCCATACACTTGAAAATTCAAATCAAGCAATCGTACTCTTGTCCATTGTCCAAAGCACTTATTAATTGGTGAATTTTTAACTGACTTTTGCTTACACATCCTTCATGCGACTGTTAATACTTCTTGAGCTACCAACAACCGATTACAAGATGCGTTAGCACTTTAAAGCGTACTTCCTAGTCTTGCAACATCCAAGGCTTTAGCAGTGACTCCCAAACCAGTTGGTCTAAGGCACTAGGTGATGAAGCACCCTCGCTAAATATTTTTTTTCTATTTTTAGCCTTAAGTAATCACAAAACCAGTGTTCATATTTTTTTTTCTTTATTCACTTTTTTTTCTTTTATTTTCATTGTACTAAGGACTTTAGACAAGAGCATTTCAAGGTCTTCTCTACTATTCCAAGTTTTAAGGTGCGTGATTGTGCAATTTATAGAGTATACATTTTCAGAATCTAGACTTAGGCTAGGAATTATTTTTCAAACTTATATTCTAATAAAAATATCAATACTTTTCCTCCGTTTCGACTTAGCCCAAGAATTGAACCCAAAATTTGCCTATTTCTAAATAAACTACAAAGGTATATACTTTCTACCGTTAAATTTTAAAGAAGGTTATTTTTAGGGTTTTTAATTTACTAAGTCTAAGATCTAGTCGTTCCTAGCTAGTTAACCTATTTTTCAAACTCAAGTCAATTAGCCAAAATTGAATACATCAATTTTTATAATTTTTGAAATTTTTCAATTTTTTATGGGTTTTTCCTTTTCAAATTTTTTTTTTATTTTTCAAATTTTTCAAATTTTTATGATTTTTTTTAAATAAGGATGCAAATGCAAAAATATACATATGAATGCGAAGGAAGAAAACTTACCGAACATACCCCCAAACTTAAAATGGACAGTGTCTTCACTGTCATGCTGCACCAAGTGGGTTGATAATGTCGACAATTTCCTGCCTATTATTATATTTACATATTATACACACCCCTAAACTTATTTGAAATAACGTGTTGGAAAAAAAATGAGTGGAAGTTCGGGGGTGAAAATAGAGGAAAATCAATCAGTGTAAATCGGCTCCTGTAAAAACAGGAGCTCCTCCGAATGGTCCGCTGTGAAGAACGGTTTCAGTCGATGTCCATTTACTTTGAATAAAGTACCGTCCTCCGGATTTTCAAGATCAACCGCACCGTGCGGATAAACGGTGCGAACTACATAAGGTCCTCTCCATCTAGAACGGAGCTTGTCGGGGTGATAATATAACCGAGTATCATAGAGTAAAACCTGTTGACCAGGTTTAAATGTTTTACGCAAAAGGTGTTTATCGTGGAACACCTTAGCTCGGTTTTTAGCAATTACGGCATTATCATATGCCTCATCCCTCAGCTCTTCTAGTTCATTCGACTGCAGCTTTCGATTGCTGCACGCATCTCCTAATGATAGATTCAACTCTTTAATAGCCCAAAATGCCTTATGCTCAATCTCTACTGGGAGGTGGCAAGCCTTCCCGTAAACAAGCCTGTATGGAGACATACCAAGATCGGTCTTGTATGCAGTATGGAAAGCCCATAGTGCATCGATCAGTTTGAGTGACCAATCTTTCCGATTTTTAGAAACCGTTTTCTCCAAGATTTGCTTGATTTGCCGATTTGAAACCTCGGCTTGCCCACATGTTTGGGGATGGTATGGCGTTGACAGCTTGTGGGTGATAGAATATTTGCGCATTAAGGACTCAAAAGTCCTATTGCAAAAGTGAGAACCATTATCACTTATTATCGCTCGAGGGTGCCCAAATCGAGAAAAGATGTGTTCTTTAAGAAATCGGACGACAACCTTGTTGTCATTCGTTCGGCTAGGTACAGCCTCGACCCACTTTGAAACATAGTCCGCAGCCAGAAGAATATACACATTTCCAAAAGAGTTAGGAAATGGTCCCATGAAGTCTATACCCCAAACATTAAAAATATCCACAACCCAAATTGGTTGGAGCGGCATTTCGTTTCTCCACGATATCCGGCCCAAGTGTTGGCACCGGGAGCAAGTCTTGCAGTATTCATATGCATCCTTGAAGAGTCGTGGCCAATAGAAACCACACTGCAAAACTTTCTCGGCTGTCTTCTTTGGGCCAAAGTGCCCGCCACATGCTTGATCATGGCAAAAAGACAGCACACTCTTAACCTCATTTTCCGGCACACACCGACGAATGATTTGGTCGGAACAGTATTTAAAAAGATAAGGTTCATCCCAGTAAAAATGCTTTACTTGGGACAAGAATCGAAGTTTATCCTGTTTCGACCAATCTTTAGGTATCAAGCCGGTGACTAAGTAGTTTACGATATCAGCGAACTATGGTTCGCAAGAAACGATCAAGAGTTGCTCATCGGGAAAAACATCGTTGATTGGAAGTTCTAGCGTAGGCGGAGAAGGAAGTCGTGAAAGGTGATCGGCCACTACATTTTTACATCCTTTTTTGTCCCTTATGATAAGGTCAAACTCTTGTAGCAAAAGGATCCAACGTATTAGCCTCGATTTAGCATCCTTCTTCGCAAAAAGGTGGCGAAAAGCTGAATGATCAGTATACACAATGACTGGAGAGCCGATTAAATAAGGCCGAAATTTTTCAAGTGCAAACACAACCGCTAAAAACTCTTTTTCTGTTGTTGTGTAGTTTAGTTGGGCCTCATTTAGTGTTCGGCTAGAGTAATAAATCACGTGCGGCATTTTGTTAATGTGATGTCCAAGAACAGCACCAATGGAAAAATTTGATGCGTCGCACATGATTTCGAAGGGGTGCGTCCAGTCTGGAGATGAAAGAATGGGCGCAGAAATGAGAGAGTGTTTCAAAGACTCGAACGCTTCCATGCAAGTTGAGTCAAAATCAAATGTTGTATCCTTGGCCAATAAGAGAGTCAAAGGTCTAGCAATCTTGCTAAAATCTTTGATGAACCATCTATAAAAACCGGCGTGGCCAAGGAAAGCTCGGATGTCTTTGACGCATTTAGGAGGAGGAAGATTAGAAATGACTTCAATTTTGGCTCTATCAACCTCTATGCCATTTTGCAAGATGACATGTCCTAAGACAATGCCTTCTCGTACCATAAAATGGCACTTCTCCCAATTCAAAGTTAGGTTCTTATCCCTACAGCGGGTAAGAACAGCGTCAAGATGTCGTAAACACTCGTCGAAAGAGTCACCAAAAATGGATAAATCATCCATAAAGATCTCCAAAAAATTTTCAACCATGTCTGAAAAGATCTCCATCATACACCGCTGAAATGTAGCGGGTGCATTGCATAACCCAAAGGGCATGCGACGATAAGCAAAAGTGCCAAAGGGACAAGTAAATGTGATCTTGTCTTGATCCTCTTTGGCTATGGGGACTTGGTTATAGCCGGAATGGCCATCTAAAAAGCAGTAGAACTCGTGCCCAGCCAGTCGTTCTAGCATTTGGTTAATGAAAGGTAAAGGAAAGTGGTCCTTCCTTGTCGCGGTATTGAGTTTTCTATAGTCGATGCAAACTCGCCACCCAGTTTGGGTGCGAGTAGGAATTAACTCATTTGCCTCATTGGTAATGACCGTGATGCCCGATTTCTTTGGCACAACATGAATGGGGCTAACCCATTGGCTATCCGAGATAGGGTAAATGATACCACTATCAAGACATTTGACAATCTCCTTCTTGACAGCCTCTTTCATAATGGGGTTGTGGCGTCTTTGTAGATCCCTTACCGGCTTGGCATCATCCATCAAGTGTATATAATGTTCGACTATGAGGGGAATAATCCCCTTGATGTCCGCCATAGACCAGCCGAAAACTTGCCGATTATTGTGTAAGACCATTAAAAGGGCCTGCTCTTGCTCAAGAGCTAGATAGGCCGATATTATAACGGGTAAGGTCTCATTCTCACCTAGATAAGCATATTTTAGGTGCGACGACAAAAGCTTTAGTTCGAGTTTAGGAGGTGAAACAATAGATGGTAACAATGGAGTAACTGTTTCAAACTCGAAGGATTCCATCAAAGGTTCAAATCGAGTGTACGCA
The DNA here is from genome assembly GCA_030015575.1 of Agapanthus africanus. Lineage (NCBI taxonomy): Eukaryota > Viridiplantae > Streptophyta > Magnoliopsida > Asparagales > Amaryllidaceae > Agapanthus > Agapanthus africanus. The sequence continues at coordinate 295,856,825 of JASDDO010000006.1, read as the reverse complement.
ACCGAGTCGGGTGGTTCAACTAACTCATCCGAAAAAGCAAAAGACTCAAGCTCGGGTAGAGAGTCTTCAAAATCGTCTACAAAGGTGAAACACTCATAATCTTTGTCCGTCGTGAAAGCTGTGTCGGATTCTAGGAGGAACGCACTAGTGGCGTCAACATTGCTGTGATCGAACATAAAATTTTCGAACTCGCAGTCCTCCTCCGCGATCTCATTGATCGAGCAAACATCAAGTACGCTAGCATTAGGCTCGGAAGGCTGACTTCCCAACTTGAAAATATTGAGTTCAATTGTCATATTGCCAAAAGATAGATTCATTGAACCATTACGACAATTGATCACTGCGTTAGAAGTCGCGAGGAATAGTCGACCAAGTATCACCGGAATTTGACTCCGGGGGTTAGCGACAGGTTGTGTATCCATAACAATAAAGTCAATAGGGAAAATGAAATCCCCTACTCTAATTAACACATCCTCCAACTCTCTCCTAAGATGGGTGATTGATCGGTCGGCCATTTGGAGAGTACAATGAGTGGGCTTAAGCTCTCCAACGCCTAATTGCTCGTACACCGAATAAGGTAGCAAATTGACACTAGCACCAAGATCTAATAGTGCTCTATTGATGTTTTTGTCCCCAATTGTGATCGAAATAGTAGGACAACCGGGGTCCTTTTGCTTTGGGGGTAAAGAATTGACAAGAGCATCACTAACAGCACTAGCCACGAAAACTTTCTTTGGTACTTGTGACTTCCTCTTTTTGGTGCATAAGTCCTTTAAGATTTTTGCATATGAAGGAACTTGTTGGATTGCATCCAAAAGAGGGATATTTATGCTAACCTGTTTGAACAACTCTACAATCTTCTCCATCTGTAGAGTTGGTTTATTGGATCTCAACCGATTTGGAAAAGGAACATTTTGAAAGGTTGTTGAGTCCAATTTTTACGGATCAGATTGTTGAGTTGGAACGGAACCCCGTGTAGATGTGTTCATGTTGTGAGAAGTGGGTCCGTTCGAGCTAGAAGAAGTAGAGCCGTGTGAAGGATGGAGAATAGGCTCTAACGAAGAAGAAGAAGAAGAAGAAGAAGGTGAAGAAGATGAAGAAGGACCACCGGCAGGGGTGTCATGGTTAATACCCATATTATTTTGCAACACTTTTCCGGATCTCAACGTGGTCACATCATTTACGTTATGATTCTGCTGATCATATGCAACATGTGCGTGACCGAGATTTGGCAGTGGTTGAGACAGAAGCTTTCCTTTTTCTCACTCTTTCAATGCAGCATTGAGTTGTACAATTTGTGCCTCAATAGATTTGATGCTTTGATCGTGTGAGGCACTGTTTTGCACCAAAGATTGAATAGAAGTCTCTAATCTTGCTGTAGATTGTGTAGATTGCTTTAGGAATGCCTCTAGACTTCTTTCGAGCGAGCTAACCTTGTCATTATTAGGTTGAACAAAATTGTTTGGCGGGTAAGAAGTGTTAGGCACAAAATTGTTCGCTTGATTAGGGTAAGGTTACTGTTGGAAAGGTTGTTGAAATTGAGTTTGTGGAGGTGCTTGTTGTTGTGGAGGAGGAGGCCTTTGAAAATTGTTATTTCCTTGGAATTGTTGATTTTGGTAAGCGAAATTTGGATGACTCTTCCAACCCGGATTGTATGTCAAAGAGTGTGGATCGTTTCTTTGTCGTTGTTGAAAGGCAGCATTGTAACGTTTTGAAGATCGTTTCGGTGAAATTTCCAAAAAAACGGTAAAATAAGGGGGGTTTTCTGTAAAAAGTCAAAATACAAATATCTTTATTATAAAATTAAATATACATATTCTAGCTATGAATTTGCTAGTATTTGGTGTTTATTGAGTCACTGGTGAAATTTCAAATTTTCTGAAAAATTTTCCGAAATTAATTATTTTAATATTATTTTAAGCCGTCACTAATACATTTAATTAGGAAAAATTACAAATTGGAATGAGTTGAAACAAATTTTGTGTATCATAACACATTAAACAAAATTTTATCATATGGTTTTTGAAATGAAATGGTTTGCCAAAACGGTTTAGAAAATATCGAAGAAAAAGGCTTTTTTCGGTGAAATTAGTGTTAATGGGAATTGGGGATAATACATTTATCTTTTTCCCTCACCCACACTCACCCACACCCTCTCTCCCCTCTCCAAATCAGCAGCCCCAAGTGCCCCCTCATTTTCCCACTTGAATGGCTAAAAGAAATGAAATGAAAAGAAATGAGAAGAAAGGGTAATATATATAAGTATTGGTTGGGTTGACTTGGACTTTCTTTGACTTGACTTTTCTCCCCACACCCACACACTTCACTCCCATCCTTCCCCCGTTTCTGGCCGAGCCCCTCCCCAAGTGTAGCCCCCAATTTTCTCCTCTCATTTCCTCATCAAAAACCTATCAAAAAGCTCCAAAATTCCATCACAAATCAAGCTAAAACCCAAATCCAACTCTTACCCATTTTTCCTTGACCTATTCTAGTGTAGATCTTGGAGCAAGAAGCAAGTTTGTGAGGCTAGGTTGAATGTTGATTCAAGTTTTGTGAGGTATAAATCCTTGTTCCATGGTTTGTTTGTTTCTTAGTTACTTAATTGTTGCTATCATAGCTCATTTGAAGCTAATTAGGTGTTTAATTAGGTTTAATTGCTTGGTTGGAAAATTCAAGAAAAGGGGTTTGTAAATCAAATTAGGGTTTTCTTCATTGGGTATTGATCTTGATGTGGGGATTAACATGTTAATGTGATGCTAAAACTAACCTAGTTGCTAGTTTACTAATTGATGCTTGTAATTGTTAAAATTGGAATTTTATGCAAACTAGGTTTTGGAAATTTATTGCAAATGTTAGACTAAAAATCTAATTAGGTTTTTCATGACTTCATTAACATTATTAAGTGTAGTTTAATGCTTTAGATCATGCAAATCTAAGCTAGATTGTAGTTTGTGCATTTTTGCAAAGAAATTGTTAAAATTTAGATATTTTGTAAACTAGAATTTTAGGGTTTTTGGAATTTAATGAGATTAAATTATGGGAATTGTTTTTATGACTTATTTAAGATATTTAGTGAATATTGTGACCGCTAGATTCGTTTATACATCGAGTTTTGTACTAAAACGGTGATTTGTGCTTGCTAGATTTTCGGGAAAATGACTTTTTAAGTGAAATTGGGGTTTTTGTGAATTTTAAGCTATTTTATATTATAATTAGTGCTTGTAATTGTACAAATGGGTATGTTGAGAGCTTTCTCGATGGTTTGGCATTTGTACGCCGACGTCGAGGGTTTTTGAGTCGGATTTTAATGCGATACGGTGCGTTATGATATGTAGGTATCACATGTGGACTTCGAGACGACAAGCAAGCGCGTGGCGACGTCGGCACCGGCGAGCGAGGACCAGGTGAGTAGATTTATATCTACGGGGAGAAGTCGGGTGGATGGCGTATAGCACCCCCGCAGTTCGTGGTGATGTATACGAATCGTATACACACATTTATTGATTATATTTTGTTTGAGTTTATTGATGATTATATGGATGGTTTAGTATCGCGAAACCCTAGAGTAGTGGTCGCACCATACATGCACACACCCACCCATACTTGCATACATTCTTCTTCCATTTGTGTTTACGGGAATATATATATATATAGTTATGTGTTCACATGGGTATGGGACTATGTGTTCACATACGGATTTGAGGATGATACTTGGGTTTGAGATGAGTCGATAAGATTTGTGTTGAGGTTGTGATATCGGTGATATGGCAGGATTCGTATTTGAGATACGTCCTGATATTATAGCGGGTCTTTGAACGACGAGACGGGTGAATAGTGCTATAATCAAAATAGTCGACATGTGATCGTGATATGAGATATGATATGCTAGGATATTGATATTAGGCCGTATCGGGCGATGTATACCCTTGATGATGCTATGTGCTGACGGTATCGGTTTGTACGAGATTGTCGATCTGTAGTCAGATCATGAGTATATTGAGGATATTAGTATTGTACTAGACATAGGTCAGTACCCTAGACTATGATCTTGAATAAAGAGGATACCAGAGGAATGGTTTGAGGAATATGATATTGACCCGTACCCAGATTTAGGGATGCCGTACGACGGATTTACGTACGAGCTATCCGCACTCTTGACTTGGGATGTCTGATTGTAGATATGGTATCGGATATGATATTATTGAGGCGGGATCACCGACTAATATATATACAGGTATGTATATGGATCGACTCAGATGTTAGGCGGTTTCCTTACCTGTAGTCCAGCTTGTTAGCTTAGCCCTTTAGTTTAGTTTAGTTGTTAGATTAGATTCGATTCTTACCTATTTCAAAAACTAACGAATCGTGGGTATTTTAAAAGACGGCCCAAGGGATCCTACGGATATTTCAAAAGACGTATCTTTTCATAAAAACACCGTAGCCCCTATTTTCAAAACCCCATGATTCGTGTTATTTCAAAAGGCACCATTTGTAGGACTTATATTAGATTAATGCAGATTAGTTATAGTTGCGTCTAGTATTCAGCTCCCGCTCATTATTGTGGTTCGCTTCGCATCGCATGCTTATATTATGTTTCATACTCCATTATTGATATCATGCTGTTAGGACACCAGCACCATTACCGATGATGCGTATGTACCACGTACACTTACTTGCTGGCTCACACACATCTTCATCGGTAATTGCCATGTCACGTACACCTTAGAAAATATTATTGCTTGACATAGTCTGTTAGCTAATAGTTTAGACATTGTAGTTATTACCTGCTACTTCATGCATACTGTTATTCATTGTTATGCCGCATTCATGGATTCTCATGCATATATTCACTATTTTACGTGTTATTGAGGTTTGGGATTCGGATTTCCATGAGATTTTCTGGATTTGGAGGAAAACCGCAAAAACATAAATAAACCTTTTTCTCTCTTTTAAAATAAAAAGTGCGGTTTTCCTATGATGTATGAGTCGTCCACCATGAGTTTGCTGATGGATTTCGAGACCCGGTTCGAGGAGACGGATGAACCGTTTCGGGTACATGGTGGACCCGGTAAGGTACCCCGGGGCAAGAAGCGCGTGATGATGACGATGTGAGCCTGGCAGGGGAGCACTACCTAACGGTGATTTTACCCGACGCGTCGGATATCTGGAGGATACCGTCGTAGTCTTGAGATGGATGGTAGGGGCCGGTCTGGACTGACGGAGCCCTAGATATTGTGATTGAGACATTGAGATTTCGAGATATTGAGGTACAGAGACTGTGATACAGAGATATCGAGATATTGAGATTACGTTTTGTGCCGATGCTAGGCACTGTTTTATGCCGATTTCATTATGATACCTCATTTTAAAAATACAAAGGAAATCTCACTAAATTATGCAAACAGTTCTTCATTTACATGTATTCTGTTTTCATGCATTCATACCTTATTCATATGATATATATTGCTACCTGAGGCACTGACACGGGCACATGGGATTACACTCGTGTTAGATTTTTACCTTAGCCTTGTTATCGGTTGCATGTTATATATATAATTGAGGATATATTATGATCTTTGACATAGGTTGCGTTATTTATGCGATTTCTTTTCGTAGATGTTTTTTCTATTCACGAGTTGGCAACTCACCCCCGTTGTGCCCCAGTTTCTTGCAGGATTGCCGTACATGTTTCATTACGGCTTTGCGGGCATAGTTTCCTTCGGGTGATTTGCTAATAGGTGGGTTTACTTGTATCGTACCCCTGTTATATATCTTGTATATCATTATTCTGTTGTATCTAGAAGTTATATCAACCAAACATGTATTTATTTTTGAGATAGAGACCAGTGATGTTATTCTTTCGACCTTAGAGTCGCGCGTTATATTTCTGTGGTTTTCTTATGGTTTTGAGTTTCCTTTTGAGTTTTGATCCTCGCCCTTGGCGTTGTATATTATATTGCTTGTGTGGTTGTGACCGTCGATTGACGAAGAGCTAGCTCCCGCTTGGGGATGCCTTTTTATTGATTTCGTATACTATTCATGTTGTATCCCGTTTGGGGACCAGTATTTACAAAGGAGACTCTGCCGTAATTTTCAGGAAATATTTGATGTTTTTAAAAACGCATAATTCGGCTTATGCTTTTGAAACTACTTGCTTTAAGTTGTTTTTCCTGCACTCTATATCTTTTCTTGGTTTGGATTTCTGGGTTTTCGGTTTACTTAGATTACGTACGCCTCGAGACGTTCGTAGTTTAAGTGTCGGTCATGTTCCGTACTTTCGGGTCGTGACAAGCATTGACTTGATCCTATCCTTGAGTAGATGCAGTGTAAGGACACTCTTCTGTGTGATGTGATGGATCCAAACAACAAGGACAAACATTTCGTGGAGGCATAACGGGGGCAGGAGAAGGCGATGAGATTTTGGTCTCATTCGCTTCTAGTTTTTTCGTAAGAGCGGCCATCTCGGCCTTCATAGCAATCGACATCTCTACTTGATGTATGCCTGCCCTAGGTTGACCAATAGAAGAATATGATGATGTGGTCTTGGTGCTCTCCCACTGAATTGTTTGTTCACTAAGATCCTCAAGAAATTGCCACGCTTCGTCATTAGATTTGGTTAGAAAGTGACCTTGACAAATGGTTTCTAGCAACTGCTTCGTTGCCGGGTTCAATCCCTCGTATAATGTTTGGAAAAGTTGCCAACTTTCGATCCCATGATGAGAGCATTGAACAAGTAGGTCTTTGAATCTTTCAAAACACTTCCAAAATGGTTCAGACGGAAGCTGAGAAAATTGTATAATCTCGTTGCGGATTCTAGCAGTTTTGTGATGAGGATAGAACTTTTTAAGAAAAGCTTTCACAAACTCGTCCCAATTTCTAATTGAATGGGATGCTGTGCTGTATAGCCACTTCTCGGCTAAGTCCCATAAGGTGAAAGGAATGACCCTTAGCCTTATAGCGTCATCACTTAATTGGGTCGTTTTCATCATAGCGCAAACGTTTTGGAATTTATTGATAAAGATATATGCATCTTCGGATTCCAAACCATGGAACTTAGGCAGCATATTGATGAAGTGGGGTTTGATCTCAAAATTGTCCCCATTTTCCGGTGGGAGGGAAAGATAAGTAGGAAAGGCGGTGCGGACGGGGTAGAAGAGATCCTGGAGCGCGACTCGTGTGGGCGCTTCTACAGGCGGGTGATTCGGGTTATTTTCACCTAACGGAGGTGGAATCATTCCCGTCGGTAAGGTGTTGTTAGGATTGTATCCCGACATACCTTCGAAAGAAGAATTTGAAGGTGAAAGTGAAGAAGTGGAAAGGATTTCGACTTCGGAGTCGAAAGGTTCGTCGGTCGGTACCAACGAAACACGGACTAATCGGGCGCTAGTGCCTCTAGTCCAACCGGACATACACTAAAAGGATAGTGTAGTCAAAAAGCGAAAGACAGAATGTGGAGGTAAGAAAACGTCAATGAGAAGAAGTGGTGTAAGTGAGGTGCAAGATTCTTTAGCGACAAGTTGCAAGTTTTGAAAATATTTTTCCTTTTTCTTTTTCTGTGAGCTTTTGCAAAAAGATTTTTGAAAAGAGACTTGTAACACAAATGTGATCAACCACAAATGCACAATCAGGCCTAGATCTAGGGTCGCCTAGGTCAGCTAGACAGCTCCTAACTGTTCCAAAGGGCCAGAAATAGGACCTCAAACCGCCTCTTCACCGCCAATTGTGGCCAGATAAGTGCCAGGTAAGTGGGAAGGAACCACACTGTGGGCCTAATTAAAAACCACTAGCCTTGACACACTTGCCTAGGCATCGCAAAGTCAGGTTAGGATAAACGGCCGATGCCTATACTAGTCCTCTGTCCTAGTGAGCGCGACGTCCTTAGGGCTGAGTCTAGTCTTTTTTAATTAAGAGTGGTCAATGCAAATGCTTTAAGTGATTTCTGGGGTCCTAGGAAGGGTAATGAAATCCCCACCCAATCTGAATTGGTCAATAGCCCCTTAAAGTCAGATTAAGATATGCAAAGCAGTAAATCACTTGCAATTAATTATTTTTAGCGCGGCGCAAAGAATCCTGCAGAAAATCAATTATTGGAAGGGGGAAAAAGTTTTTAGCGCAAAGAAACCTGCAGAAGATTTGACAGAAGATATATGGGGATTTGCAGAGGGGAGAATGAGGAAACAAACCAATGAAATTTCATGCAGAGAAGACGACAGACGACCGCGGTTGCGCGGCACGAGCAGGTTCCCGCGGCGGAATCGCGGCGGCTTGGAGGGTTCAGTGCGCTGAATTTTCTCGGCTGTTATGTACTTTCAATCCCTCTCTGTTTTGATGTACCTTTTTCTGTTTTGCTTTCAGAATATTTCCAGATCCGTCAATCCTGCAAAGATTCACAAAGAAAACCCTTCAAACAATAAAAGATGATAGAATTTTTATATTTTTTGATTTTTCAAATTTTTATGGTTTTTTATCTTTTATATTAACCCGAAATTACAAAAAGGAAATTTTTATGCCATCCCCGGCAACGGCGCCATTTGATTGGTAGAGGTTTTGTCGATCAAAAATAATTACCGCAATCAAGAACGGCATCGCTTTGTAGCTAGCCGGTGAATACGGGTCGGTCCACAAGGATGTTGTAAATCTCCTTTAAGTTCTTACGAGCTAATTCCAAATGGTGTTTGGTCTTTTAATTAGATCTAAAAACGAAGTTGTGTTATACTAGGATTAGAAACTTGCTAAGATTAGGTTTAGGTAAAGTTTGGTAAACAAAGATCTACACCTCTTTTCAATGCCTTAATTTAGATATCATATTAGGGGTTATGGTAAATTTTAATAAAGGGGATTAGGATGATTGGGAAGATATTTCTTCCTCTAGATCCTTGTCCTTCCTTTCTTAACCTTTACCCTAACCTCCATGGAAAACTTACAACTCCGGTCTTTTATACTATGGATCACCGTTACCTCGAGGGTAGAGTGCCGTAGGGAGCGGAAGATGAAAGTATGCATGGAGTCCTAATGTTCATAATAGATTGGCAAAGAAAAGAGATGAGAGATCTTCATCTCTCAAACCCTTCTCTATTCCTAACCCCAACAAGCGAGGAAACTACTCGCTCATTGAGGAATTTACAAAAGACATGATTTTTATTTGAAGTTTTGATTAAAGAGATGAAAGATAGATCTACGGCAAGTTAATAAAATTCTAAACTATATTAAATTAGGGCAAGAAAAGAATTTACCTAGGGCATAAATTGAAATTAGAGCTAGGGCAGAAAAATAACATACTTACGATTGATGCACTCCAAAGAAACTGAATTTTATTGATGAATAGAGGCATGAGAAAATACAATGACTTGGGTTCTATTTATAAGACATAGAAACCTTAGGTTTACAGTTGATTCGCACGTCTGCAAATACAAATTTGCCCTTAGGTTAACTTTACAGCGCCGCCACAACATTTTGGTAAAAAATACTCCGCGTACGGGCTTCTTCTGGCCGTGGAACCGCGGCAATGGTAGGCTTGGGCCGCGGTTCCGCGGCCCATTGATGATGTCATCTTATAATTTCTTGTGGGCTGCTTCTTGGTTCTTTAGGCTTGTTATTTCTTTCATTCTTTTCTCCATTTGGCTTCTGAGTCTTCTCCAGATCTTTCAGTGAAAACTTATAGTGGTCTTTTAACCGTTTGCCTTGACATTTTGGACTTTGCACTGCCTTGTTGATTGTGAACTGTTCTTCGTCTAGGCTTGACTAGGATCCTTCTATTTGTTGGTCAAAAGTCCCTTTTTGTATCGCCTTTTGTCTTTTTCACTGTTTTCGCTCCAAGAACCTGTAACCTGTACTATATAGCAGACATGTGTCAAAAGCACATGTTTTTATTGTAAAATGCATAAGAATGGAGAATACAAAATGCAATATTATGATATGAACATCTCCCTCGTCATTTTCATTGCCTCTGTCCTCAAGGATATGGTTGAGAAATTCCTGGAGTGTGACTAGGGTCCGCGCCTTCTGGTTGTATTCCTCCAGCGCGTCAATATGTTTTTTCAGATCCATGCGCTTGTCGTCAAACTGCGCGGGCTTTTTGGTCTTCTTCTTTTTCTTCGAAGACTTTGACGGTTGGGCCTGGGTGTTTTGCCCATCGCTATTAACTCCCAGTGTTGGGCGTGGTTTTAGCATCCCCTCAATGATCTCAGGCTCTAGCGGGCTTTTCTACCTAATTGCCGGGCATGCTTGAAGATCCTTCAGCATTCTTTGCATTTTTTCCGAAAGAACTACTTCCCATAGAGCTTCCTCTATAAATAAGCAGATGCCCCCGGCCTGTCCACCCTTTTAGGGGTGTGCTGTTGTGGCGGATTTACCTTCCAGTTTTCGGACAGCGTGAACTTGCCCTGTTGATGCTGGTCTTCAACCCAAATTTTGAATACGTAGCAGTCTTCGATCGAATGGCCCAATACTCGGTGGTAGGGGCAGTAATTAGAATCGTTGACATCGTTCGGTGGTAGTGGGTATCTCGGCTCTGGTAGAGTGATAAGCCCGTTGCGCACTGCTGGTTTGAACAGTCTCCTTGTTTTATCCCGGGAAAATGAGTAAGGACGTCTCAACTTCTCATAGAGGGATTGCCGCTTGTTACTTTGGCGAACAACCGGTCTTGGGCCACTCGGTTGTTGCTGAGCGTTGGCGACGAAGATTGCTTTCCCTTTCCCCTTCTCATTCTGAGGATCCGTCTTTGAGGAGGACGGTCTATGGCCCATCTGGTCCAGTTAGGCCAGCTTGTCAATCAAGGCCTAGTAGGTGATCGGCTTGAAGAACATCATGAATTGGGATATGGTCGCCGCGGATCGAGGGTTCCTACAAACATGCCTACTGCAGGAGCCTCTTCTATGCGCTGTTCGCATTTCGACCATAGGTTCCACCACCGTATCGCATACTGAACCCATGTTTCTCCCGGCTTCACCCTGGCATTATTCAATACCGTGATTGGGATGTGTTCACTAGCGCTTGCGAAACGCTGGGTGAATAGCAATTCCATCTCCGTAAAAGTTTTGATGGAGTCGTTGGGAAGCTCTGAATACCATTCGAACGCCGTCTCTTCTAAGCTGCCGACGAATTGGCGAAGTAGTAGCTTATCGTCAGCTCCAGTGTTGCTGCACAGAGCCCTGAACTGAGCGACATGTTGATGGGGATTAACTGTCCCTTTGTATACGTGGAACTTAGGAATCGTGTATCCTGGCGGGTACTTAATCTGATCGTACCAGCCTGGATACGGTCACCTAGTTCTGACGACTTAGCCAGCGGTTTCGTTCACTTAGTGAGCTCATATTTGTTGAGCTATATAATCATCGAGTGCCGCTTTTGAGATTGTTTCCTCCTTTGCAGCTGAAGAGGCCGGAAGAGGGTTTGATGTCTTCCCTCTATCGTCTTCAATTATTATTGGAGGCTCTTCGACTGGAGGGTCCGACTAGATCATCATGCCGACCATGTCTTGGAATAAAAGCGCTATTTATTTTATGTTGGCCGCTTGTTCCGCGGCCTCTTTGTCTTTCCTCTCGAGGATTCTGCGGAGGAACTCGGCATCGGTTTCTTGTTCCTGACGCTGCTCCGACGATGTTTCTGGGCTTTCTTTTAGCCCGGTGAGTGCGGCCATCTTCGTTAGCATCTCCGGGAGCTTTTGCTATTGTTGCTCCTGAGCCTTTGTCACAGACCATGTGAGCGGTCGATGACCAGTAGAAGCACGGCTTTCCTCTTTTCCGGAAGCCATATAAACAGTATACACTACCATGCCCCCAAACTTGGGGCATTTGGATTCAGTGCCTTTGAGCTCTGTCGTGGACACGGGGATTTTCTCCAGCCTTCTTCTTTTGTGAACGGTCGAAGTTGAGGGGGCCGTTATAGCGGGCACCCAAGTAGATGACACCTTCTGTGGTACGACAGGATGGTCCTTCTCTTGCCGAACTTTCATCTTCTTCGGTCGGCGGGAGTAGTCTTGGTTGATCACCGAGTCTTCGATCTGTCGCCAGACCTTGTGAATTTTAGAGGACAACTGCTAAGGGGGTTGTTCTGGCTCTACCTTTGTAACATTTTCCACAGGTGGGGGAGATCTTTTTAGCATAGCAGTCGGAGAGTTCTTGCGGACCCTCCTGAGTGGTTCAAAGCTGTTCCCAGTTAGAACAGCAGCATCGACTTCAACCATCGGAGCTGGTGGAGTCAATCCAGAAGGGGAACTGCCCCCAGTTTTCCTCACTCGACGCCAGTGGCGACGTCGAGCATTCTTTGCAGATGGGACTGGCTCAGTTACGGGGGTGGCTTCATCATACCCTCTGTTCTGGTGAAGGATTACTGTTGGTGCCAGCCTATCAAAGACTGACGTCCGCTGAGAAGAAATGTCCAACCTGTCGAAGACTGACCCTTGGGCAGGGGAAGCAGCTTTGGTGACTTCGCCTGGAGCGGGAGTTGGAACGGCCAGTCTTGTGAAGACCGACCCCTTAGTAGGAGAAGCCTCTACGACGATTTCATTTACTGGAACAGGGATGGCTATCCGTTTCGGGATAATCCCCTCAGGTATCGTGGGCTTCTTCAAGAACCCATTGGAGTTTTGGCCCAGTCTGTTAAAGACCGAGGCGTTGGATTTGGGCGACCCGTTGAGAGGGGCCGTGATAGTTGCAAGCCGATTAAAGATCGACTTCTTCGGAGCTTCTTGCGATGGCACTGGGGTGCTGAAGCTTGCCGGTGGGAGCATAGTCCCGAAGAACAGTCCAGTAGTGGCCTGAGTCACATATTCCACTGGCATGGCAAAAATGGAGGTCGCTTGGGGCCCATAAGTCACTCCTCCGGCGAGGACGGAGTGGGAGTTGTTGTTGCAACTAGTGCAATTGGAAGCCATTTTCTCTGCACGGGAGTAAGACACCAAATCTTAGTACCTCGAATCCGGGGGCAACCATATCAAACCGCAATTCGTTCGTGAACACGACACACGAAGTGTGGAGTGGAAAGAGGAAAAGGTCCCACCAGGCGTTCCAGAATCTGTTCTCCGCCGAAATACAGAGACGGGACCGCATAGGTCGTCTTACCTGAAGTTGGGGGCAGATGCTATTCGGTTTTATCCATCCACCTCTCCGAAGATGCCAAGTTGATTTATGGCACCGTGTATCGGAGGTTTAGACGGATACGGCCGTTGCAACAGACTTGTTCAGATTCCCCCTCTTGTACGAGGGGTTTTTGATTGTGGGGACGCTCTTCCCTGCAGGCGCAAGCCCCTGCAGTTAATTACGCTACCGTATCACGGTAACCACTTTCTCCTTCTCCAGAAGGTCACTTCGTGTCGTGTGTATTTGTTTTATTTTCGGTTGCCCGTGGATCATATACGGAGACTAATTTATGTTGTTGCCCGTAGGGCGTGTATTAGTCCAAATCCGTATTTTCTTATATTTGGGTTTGGTTTGGGTTTAAGGATCGTTATTCTCATTGAGATTAAGATCAACTTAAACGTTTGTTGAGAATACATTAGTCTAATTTTAGACTAAGATCTACTCAACAAGACTTTGGGATCATTTAGATCCAACAAAAGAGTATTTGGACTCTATCGTTTTAGTTTAGGAACATTGCGGTCCATTGGGTTTAAGGACCTCATAGTCCATAAAGTTTAAGGACATCATAGTCCATAAGTTTAAAGACCTCATAGTCTGGTTTAAAGATATCATAGTCTATGAGTTTAAAGACCTCATAGTCTGGTTTAAAGATATCATAGTCTATGAGTTTAAAGACCTCACAGTCCATAAAGTTTAAGGACGTCATAGTCCATGAGTTTAAGGACCTCATAGTCCATGGGGTTTTGGTTTAACCAGTTTGGGGATATGCCAAAGGTTATCGGTTATTGGGACCCTCTATCTCTCTGAAGACGTTGAAGGATTACGACGACATGTATCAGAGGTATGAAGAGATGTACCCTTGAACTAATGTCCCGACTGGAGGGATGGGGTGGTAGCTCATTAGCTGTCTTCGGGGCTGAGATCGGTTTTGGAGATCCTGAGCATGATGGACTCAATTGATGGTCCTTGGGAAATTTGGTCTGAGTCTGGCTAATATTAGCCTTTCATAGTGTTCAACACTAGTATATATTCAGCGTTCACGTGCTCCCACGTGAGGTGTTCAAAATAGTGTTAAACACTAAAATTCAGAGGCGCTCACGTGGGGTCACATGAGGCGCTTGAAGTAGTATTAAACTGAAGGGTTCCTAGGCACACTAATGAGGTCTCACAAGGTATCAACCATGCCAATTTCAAATTTTACAAGTGCCGAGAAACCCTAATACGGATCGTTAACTAGATTTTAGGCGAAAATAGAAGCTAGTTAACAACTTAACTAGAGGGTAAACGGAAATACAACCTTTGTAGATCCAGTCCTCCACCTCCATGGCTCCGTGATGAAGTCCCCTCGCTGTCCATATCGAATCCCGGACTCTGGCGTCGGCTTCATCGGAGAAATGGGCGGGCTAGGTCGTCGACTTCGATGCCGAAGATGATCTACGTCGAGGCAATACTAGATCAAGCTCCAACTTCACCAAGTCAAGAAACTTGTGAAGAAAACACCCTATACTACTTGGCAAGAGGTAGAGGATGAAGAAATAGGAAGTGGGTTCACTTTAGAATTGGATTTCTCACTCTTTTTCACTAGTTGCCATTAATGGTGGCAAGCTCTCTTCTTGAAGAAGAAGAAAAAGAAGAAGATAATATGATAAGTATTTCTTAAAATAGAAAATAATATGATAAGTATCATATTGCAACCATGGTTATGTGTAGAGAGTTAACTAAAGTTAGTTGAATGGTTAGATTTTGGAGATGAAGACAAAATGGTTGCTTTAGTCAAAGATGCATGAAGCATCAAGAACTTTCTAGTATGAAAGCAACCATTTAGTTTTCCATTTTCCCTTTTTAACCAAAAATGAATAGATAAATAAAAGAAATGAAACCCTAACCATTCACTAAATATAGTGTATAGCATACACACACCCAAGGTTGCATGTATCATCAAACATGATACAAACAAGTGCACAAAAGTATATCACATTTACAACTTGTGAACTTCAAGTAAGAAAATCCATTTAAAGTGAACCAATACTAGTTAATGCAAAGTAATATATCAAATATATAATTATGCATTAAATCATTAAATCAACACTTGATTTAACGATCCGGTCATATCGCATATGACCGACTAATACCCGATGTATCGACTTATCGAATCAATCCTCGATTCGATAACTAGGTTATATCACATACAACCATTCGATACATTCATCGAGAGAATAGAATACGGTATCATATACACGCATTATTCTCGGTCCCGCACATATCTCATATGCGCTCATATTTCGTTTCGCTTGAGCCAGGAAACCTCTGTGTAGGACTCTAAAGACCCGTCAATACGCCGGCAGCAGGTGATGATCATATCAAACACCCACAAGCCGCAAGCGGTCTGCTAAACGTAACGGCCACCCGGGTATTGAGCGATCAGAAGATCGACGAGCAAGCCCGCTCATACTCCTGTGAATCCAACCAGTAACACTTACCGTACAGTCCGGTCTGTTCGTCTGATATGTCGCATATCTCGCCTAAGGGTGGTAAACGTCAGACCCCAATAGCTCGATAAGTCGTGTCGATATGAGGTCTATAACAGTTCGAGAAACTACTGGTAACACTTACCAGTAAATCTCAGCAACCCTGGCCAGGGATTTCTGGTTATAGCCAATCGAACACAGCGCAACATCAACTCTCTATACCGGGAGAGACGAATCCCCTCCTATCGCTCATTGCCTCCATGTGATTCGGGACTGTACCCAAAAACCACCGTTTTGCACACCCTCTTGGACGTGGTAAGGTGGAAATCAAAGCACAGTGGGAACCACACAAGACTCTATGACGATCTCGGGTCAACAGACTACTCTGTACCAGTGTCACCAGAGAACTGCCATCTGACGTAAGGTATAATACCATCTGGGAGTTCTCGGCGAGTCCGTCCAGTGTACCCAGTCTCCACTGAGCACCCGTATATCACCTCTGATGTCAAACACCAATGGATATGGAATCATCCATCGCCCATCTGTATGGGTCGAGAAGGTACACGCTAGTCTACTCTGGTATATAGATGCCCTGTCTCGATATACCCACGACTAGGGACTTTGAAGGATGTACTTATGGACTACCATGTCCCTACTAGTATGATCCGCATCATAGTCCAGGTAGTCAAGTACTCATCCTAAGGGCTTTACCAACATGTAATAGAAAGACAATCAGTGTACACGTTAAAGTAAAGATCAACCAGATAGCATACTATCATGTCGAGCAAGAAAGTCCTCCCTATATATGTCCAAGTATCCACTACAATATACATCCTATGTATAGTAATGGCCTCTAGGGCATACATATAACTAACAATCTCTCACTTGCACTAGGGCCATATGATAGCAGTGGTTGTAGTATCTCATACTCAACCATCCCATAAAAATCTCTCTCTGGGAAAAAGCCTTTGTGAGTGGATCCGCCATGTTGTCCTCTGAGTCTACTCTCCTAACCTCGATCACCTTAGAGATCAACTATCTCCATGATCAGGTGATACTGCCTTAGAATATGTCTGGATCACTGATGGGACGGACGTTCCTTGGCATAAGCCACAACTCCATTGTCATACAATGGGAGGAACTAAGTTCATCTCATGAACTAATATACATCCAGACTGCCTCTTTGGTAGCATCTTAAGTAGCGATGTATCGAGCCTTTATCGTCTAATATGCCACGGTATCTAGCTTGGAACTCTTCCAACAAACCGTCCCTTTACTGAGGGTAAAGACAATGCCTGTGACTGACTCTCAGTCGTCCTTATCACCCTGGAACCCTTCCAGTGATTCTCCCCAGGATCGGTTGATACCATCTCACTACAACTAGTGAGAATCCTAACATCCAATTAGATCTATCTCATAGATCCAAAACCCAGGATTTAGGAGGTATCATCTTGATCCTATATGGAGAATCATTGTGATAAGCGGAGATTGACCGAGCGTAGCATAGGAAACTCCTTCCCTATCAAGAGCATGTCATCCACGTACTCTACGAGAATCGTCACCATACTCCCTACTACCTTTTTGTATATACAAGGTTCATCTACCATTTTGATGATGTCAAACTGTTTGACTAATACATCAAAACAGATGTTCCAACTCCGCGATACCTGCTTTATCCTATAAAGCATCTTATACACGTTTCCGCTGCTCCCACTGTCTACGAAGCCCTCTGGCTGTGTACTTATAGACGTTCTCTTCTAAAACATCATTTAGAAAAGCAGTCATGGCACCCAACCGCCAGATATCGTAGTCATGGTATGTAGCCGTGGCAAGTAGGATCTGGATGGACTTAAGCATAGGCCCCTGGAAAAGGTTTCATCATTATCCACGCCTGGTCAATGACGAAAACCTTTAACAAGTCTAGCTTTGAAAGTCTCAACTTTTCCATCTACACCAAGTAATCTTCTCAAGATATACTTGCTCCTGATGGGGATTTAACCCTTCAGATATAGCAACCAAAGTCCATACTTTGTTGGTGTACATGGATTCCATCTCAGATCGCTAAGCATCCAGCCATTCTTACAGAGTCCTACTCCTGATGGCCAGCTCGAAACTAGTTGGGTCATCATCTTATGATGCAATCCTCGCTCCCACTGTCATAGAGAAACAGAAGTATCTCTCAGGTGGGTGAGAAACCCTTCTAGATCGGCGGAGAGGCTGAGGTTCGTTGGTAACTATTGAATCCTTTGGTTCTATCAAATCATCAGCCGCAGTTTGTATAGCTGGAACATTTCCAGTTCTACATAACTGACCTTGCCTCGAGCTTGTCCGGATTTTTCTTTTAGACATAGCCCGGACAACCCCAAATCTTAACCAACTTAAGATATGGGCTCTTCCCTTATCATATCACATATGAAATGGTAGGCAACTGATTTGATTTGAACCCTATTCAATAGGTATGCAGCTTCTCAAGTGCATAACTCCCAAAAGGAAATAGGAAAAACAGTAGTACTCATCATAGAGCACACCATATCACATAGGGTGCTATTGCTGCGCCCGATATACCATCGTGCTATGGTGTATACGGAGGAGTAATGCTGAGAGAGAATCTCATTCTCCTTTAGAAAAGTCCAAGAATTTCGTGCTCAAGTATTCTCCTCCTTGATCTTATCAAAGGACATAATACTTATACCCGTTTTGGTTCTCTACTTCTAACTTATATTCTGTGAATATCTCAAAAGGTTCGGACTTGTGTTTCAACAAGAACATATGTCTGAATCTAAAGAGATTATCAGAGAATGTAATGAAGTACAAGGACCTTACATACATCAACATGTATCATCCCAAGAGTTCACTAACTCTTTCTCTGTTTCCAGTAAACAGAGCTATGGTCATCTTATCTCTGTGACATGACTGGCAAGTTTCACAAGATGTAAATTCAAACTGATTTAAA
Organism: Agapanthus africanus; assembly: GCA_030015575.1. Taxonomy (NCBI): domain Eukaryota; kingdom Viridiplantae; phylum Streptophyta; class Magnoliopsida; order Asparagales; family Amaryllidaceae; genus Agapanthus; species Agapanthus africanus. The sequence continues at coordinate 295,838,325 of JASDDO010000006.1, read as the reverse complement.
TATGCATCTATATATAACTTCAGCCAGTCGGATCGCATTGATATGACCTAGTCTACAATGCCTCAAGAAGAATTTGTTCATTTCTGAACTCTTCCTCTTTTGTGTGTTCCGTATACTAAAGAACTGTAGTTTGATTTAGAACATCAATGCTTTTAGATAACGTGCCTGAACCGATCAACTTTTGATATAGGAAATGTTCAAAACATTATCCAACAATACAAAATTTTATCATTTCTTTACTATTAAAGAGAGTGATATGATTTTGTATATCAGGTTCGGTATCTAATAACATTCGTTCAGAATCAATGTATTTGGAATACAGGGTGACAGTGACCAACAGACTTGGCTGCAACACTTGCCCCGTTTTCTGCCTCATGAAACTAATCCCCCGATCTCAGTTTTTCTACCTTTTTGCAGCCCTATGTAACAGATTACATATCTGGGATCCTGATCCGGTATCATATACCCAGGATGCGGAGGATACTGAGAAACAGTTCTTTGTAACGAACACACCCGAAGATGATGCATCAGCATGCACTCTCTTCGTTTGGGCGGCACGGGAATTCTGGTAATCCCCAATTTCCTGCTCTGTCTTATAACAATTATAAGTTGGAGCGGGACCAACGTTCCCCAGCTCAGTATAACAAGCGGGTTCGGTCAATATTCCGTATTATTTTCTTGATTAAGGCGTGATATGGTCGCTACCTGGAGAGAGAGAGAAGAAAACACTCAGCGTGCGCTCTTGCAAGATCAGATTGGTTATTATTTTATCTAATCAGGATGGCTCCCACTGTTTTCTCAAATCTTCCTTCAAACCCTAAAAGGAAAGACTAGCCGGGATTAATTACGCACTACAAGTTCGCCAATCTTTCAGCCAGGCCAGTGTCGGTACTTTGAGGGAGGTCCCCCGTGCTTTCGCACGAACCTAATTAATGTAAACCTCGTTTTCCTAGAGGCGTAACCTCGTTAACACCTTTCTAGACACCTACTTGATCGGCTAATTGTAATGTGTAAAACTCTCCCAGGAGTAACTCTTACTCGCAGCGGGTATCGAGATCCAACTATCTCATAGAAGGTATGCAATCTCATTGCAAATTTCAACACTTGAAATTCCCGAGAATATTTTGCCCCGAACGATCTATGACCTTGACAAGGTAAACAAACCATAGATCGTAAGTCAAGTTCAACCCGTCATTTCTTGATTGAATCAAACCCACCCGCACGACCTTTGACAAGGTCAACAAGGCTGCACGACTACCCTAACCCAATCTGCATCATATGCATAAGCAGATAAATACTGGTTAGCTACCGCACACTGCGCCTTGACAAGGTCAACAAACGCAGCACGAATACTAAACAGGACTTATCTGAAATGACGGAGGGCTACGACAGGTTTTTCTGAAAACCTATTGCGTAATGAACTTGATATCGTTGTAGGATCGAATGAATTTTGAAATGGAGTGTCTTTGAGGCTTTTCTAGTTTTGCTAAAGGAGTCACTCCCGGTGAAGGGATCGTCGGTCCTTTCCTCGTCGAATGAGGTGCGGGATATTTCATATATATCACTGTGCAAAGCAGAAACTATAGAAGCTATCAAAAGACAAACCGAGTGTGTAGTATCTGCCAGTTATTGCTAAAGGAGTCACTCTCGGTAAAGGGATCTCGGTCCTTTCCTCATCGAATAAGGTGCAGGATATATCATATATACCGCTGTGCAAAGCAAGAACTGTAGCTACCTGTTTTATTTTTGAAATTCGATTCTACAACATCTTAGGTTTCTTTTATTTCATTAATCTCATTAATGAAGTCCCATCATTTAAGTACCTAAACATCACAGATAAATACGACGTACACTTATGCCATCCGCATTCGCCTCGATGTCCCCTCGTGCACCGTTAGGTTAGGTAACTAACGGCAGAGCGGGGTAGGGCTAGCGCGGGTGTAAAACATAAGTAACGTCTATATAATATATCATATATACTATATACAGTATCCATCACAGAACATATCACATGATCACATCACAGATATCGCAGCAGAAGAATCATATGAAATATTGGATATACTAGGACGTCCGTGTTTTGAATACGAGCCAGTATAAAACACGGATTCCACGGTCGCGATGAATAGCCAAACCCACACCCCTAGACCCCTACGAGAGAGGCAAGCAACCCTACCAATTCTAGAGTTAGGAGACCCGGACTCGACTCCTCGAGTTGGTCTCCCACTGGACCCTAAAACCCGGTTACTTGTGCTCCCCTCCTTGGGTCTATCCTAGTGCGGAAAAGTAAATAATATACAAATGGTGACATCATCCGCAACCTGGAAGTGCCCCAATAAAAGAATATTGCATACAAGTTTTTACATGAATGAAAATGAAAAACACTCATCTCACATAAAAACCCTCGGCTATTCAAACACGACGATCCAATATAACATATCCAGCAACACATAACATCACATGTCATCAACGTAAGTAAATATGCGCATCCCAATTGTCGTTGACATATAGCAACGAAACCGGTGATATCACATATTACACTTACGGTCATAGAAAAGAATGTGTAAAACTACAACAGTTGGAATCCGCAACCTGCATAGACATCGCATGCCTAATCAAATGAATTCCTTAGACATCGCATGCCTAACAATTATAAACCCCGCATTTTAGTCTCATTATCGAAAACACTTTTCAATATCAAGTCGGGCAATTCAACAAGATTCCCGACATCCTGATCGAATACTCGTCGCAAACTTTAGTAGGCGGCCGCACCCCTGATACCGTCGACGAAGTGTACCAAGGCAGAACACCACTGCCGCGAGCACCCGAACGGATGCTTTCGGCGACGGGGTTCTCCTACAGTCACTTGGTAGGGGCTTTAGGGTGTGGATGTCTATTAAGTTTACCCGGCGAGTATCCGCGTACGCTACGTGATTGTGACGGAGTTTTTATCACATCAAAATTCCGTGGCAACCGATCAAGTGAAACTAAACTGCTATGTTTATAACATTCATATTAGTTATCTCATAACTATTTGTGAATTCCAATTATTGTATCACATTCCGGGTAAATAGAAAATGTTAAACTTTCCGATCGAACAATCGAACACCCAAGTTTTCCCGATACAGCTCAACACATGAAATAAGTTCAAAGACGTTCACTTCATGCCTCAGTACCAACGGTCCAGCCGTAGAAGGGTCAAGCCAACGCCTCACATGTGGCACGCCGTACTGCCCCAAACCCTAAGGTTCAAAGGGCAGTTCAAGACGGTCACATAATCGAGTTAAGGTTTGTTGTCTTCTAGATGGACCATCACGTTACTTGCACTACTTAGAACGTCGTTAAACTACGGAAAAATCCAACACTTGGAAATTTCCCGATAGGGGAAAAAGTGGGTATTTATATTCGGTCGAACTTTTTAACATATTCAAAAATTATCCGGAAAAACACAGATGAAGTTAAACTTCCCGATCGATACACCGAGTCTCCAATACAACCCAGAAAACTCAACTCTTGAATAAAAATTAAAAATTCCCAGAAAATACAGCACCCAAATATAGGAATTACTGTGCAAAGACCAACTGAAGAAAAGGCAAAATGGCCGCGGAACCGCCGCATTAGCCATGCTAATGCCGCGGTTCCGCCGCGCTTTAAGGGAATCATGGGTACGGGCTTCACAGTAATTCTTGCAATTCCCTGCTGAATTTTCTGCATATTTTTAATGTGGAAAAATCCCCGAAATTAAAAATTGTACAGAGAGCATTTTTTTTGGGTTAGGATTTCGGTTCGATCGGACTTCAAACTCCGTCTACGCATCGTCTAAGGCTCTAGCTAGGCTCTGATACCACTGAATGGTTCCTAGGCACACTAATGAGGTCTCACAAGGCATCAACCATGCCAATTTCAAATTTTACAAGTACCGAGAAACCCTAATACGGATCGTTAACTAGATTTTAAGCGAAAATAGAAGCTAGTTAACAACTTAACTAAAGGGTAAACGGAAATACAACCTTTGTAGATCCGGTCCTCCACCTCCATGGCTCCGTGATGAAGTCCCCTCGCTGTCAATATCGAATCCCGGACTCTAGCGTCGGCTTCATCGGAGAAATGGGCGGGCTAGGTCGTCGACTTCGATGCCGAAGATGATTTACGTCGAGGCAACACTAGATCAAGCTCCAACTTCACCAAGTCAAGGAACTTGTGAAGAAAACACCCTATACTACTTGGCAAGAGGTAGAGGATGAAGAAATAGGAAGTGGGTTCACTTTAGAATTGGATTTCTCACTCTTTTTCACTAGTTGCCATTAATGGTGGCAAGCTCTCTTCTTGAAGAAGAAGAAAAAGAAGAAGATAATATGATAAGTATTTCTTAAAATAGAAAATAATATGATAAGTATCATATTGCAACCATGGTTATGTGTAGAGAGTTAACTAAAGTTAGTTGAATGGTTAGGTTTTGGAGATGAAGACAAAATGGTTGCTTTAGTCAAAGATGCATGAAGCATCAAGAACTTTCTAGCATGAAAGCAACCATTTAGTTTTCCATTTTCCCTTTTTAACCAAAAATGAATAGATAAATAAAAGAAATGAAACCCTAACCATTCACTAAATATAGTGTATAGCATACACACACCCAAGGTTACATGTATCATCAAATATGATACAAACAAGTGCACAAAAGTATATCACATATACAACTTGTGAACTTCAAGTGAGAAAATCCATTTAAAGTGAACCAATACTAGTTAATGCAAAGTAATATATCAAATATATAAATATGCATTAAATCATTAAATCAACACTTGATTTAACGATCCGGTCATATCGCATATGACCGACTAATACCCGATGTATCGACTTATCGAATCAATCCTCGATTCGATAACTAGGTTATATCACATACAACCATTCGATACATTCATCGAGAGAATAGAATATGGTATCACATACACGCATTATTCTCGGTCCCGCACATATCTCATATGCGCTCATATTTCGTTTCGCTTGAGCCAGGAAACCTCTGTGTAGGACTCTAAAGACTCGTCAATACGCCGGCAGCAGGTAATGATCATATCAAACACCCACAAGCAGCAAGCGGTCTGCTAAACGTAACGGCCACCCGGTATTGAGCGATCAGAAGATCGACGAGCAAGCCCTCTCATACTCCTGTGAATCCAACCAGTAACACTTACCGTACAGTCCGGTCTGTTCGTCTGATATGTCGCATATCTCGCCTAGGGGTGGTAAACGTCAGACCCCAATAGCTCGATAAGTCATGTCGATATGAGGTCTATAACAGTTCGAGAAACTACTGGTAACACTTACCAGTAAATCTCAGCAACCCTGGCCAGGGATTTCCGGTTATAGCCAATCGAATACAGCGCAACATCAACTCCCTATACCGGGAGAGACGAATCCCCTCCTATCGCTCATTGCTTCCATGTGATTCGGGACTGTACCCAAAAACCACCGTTTTGCACGCCCTCTTGGATGTGGTAAGGTGGAAATCAAAGCACAGTGGGAACCACACAAGACTCTATGACGATCTCGGGTCAACAGACTACTCTGTACCAGTGTCACCAGAGAACTGCCATCTGACGTAAGGTATAATACCATCTGGGAGTTCTCGGCGAGTCCGTCCAGTGTACCCAGTCTCCACTGAGCACCCGTATATCACCTCTGATGTCAAACACCAATGGATATGGGATCATCCATCGCCTATCTGTATGGGTCGAGAAGGTACACGCTAGTCTACTCTGGTATATAGATGCCCCGTCTCGATATACCCACGACTAGGGACTTTGAAGGATGTACTTATGGACTACCATGTCCCCATTAGTATGATCCGCATCATAGTCCAGGTAGTCAAGTACTCATCCTAAGGGCTTTACCAACATGTAACAGAGAGACATTCAGTGTACACGTTAAGGTAAAGATCAACCAGATAGCATACTATCATGTCGAGCAAGAAAGTCCTCCCTATATATGTCCAAGCATCCACTACAATATACATCCTATGTATAGTAATGGCCTCTAGGTCATACATATAACTAACATAAACTTCAAGAATTTGAGGCGCTCTTTCTTTGGGTCTATTCCCTTGTTCTTTTCTGAGCACTAAGCGCTATTGGGTCACGTGAGATCACGTGAGGCACCCAAAAATGGAAACTGCCTTTGATTTATTCCCATTTTACATTGTAAGTGCTAAGCACTACTTAGGGGTCACGTGGGGTCAGGTGAGGCGCTCCAAAAATAGGGTTTATTCCCTTTTCTCTTTTATAAGTGCTGAGCACTTCTCAAGGGTCATGTGGGGTCACGTGAGGCGCTCCAAAAATAGGGTTTATTCCCTTTTCTCTTTTATAAGTGCTGAGCACTTCTCAGGGGTCACGTGGGGTCACGCGAGGCACTCTAAAAATAGGGTTTATTTCATTTTCTCTTTTATAAGTGTTGAGCACTTCTTAGGGGTCATGTGGGGTCGCGTGGCTAGATCTCAGTCTTTTCTTTTTCGTTCCTCAAAGGTGCTCACGTGGGAACACGTGAGCTTTTATTGTGTAGCGTTGAACGCTAATGAATCACCAGGCTGTTCTTCTATGGTTCTGGGGAATCAAGATCTCCTTTTGTTCTTTAAAAGGATTAAATTCTTTTTTAAAGGGTTAAACCCTAGTTTCAGAGGAATTAAATTCCTATATGTTTTGTAAGAGTCAAACTCCTTTGGATTCAGTTCTTTCCCCTAGGTTTTGAATCTGCATGACAGAATCTCCCCGATGAGAATTAAATTCTCAACTTGTGGGGAGATCAGCTTCTGTAGATCTTAACCAGAGGAAGAACTAAGTTCTTTTAGAAGAGTTAAACTCTTGGTTTGAAAATTAAATTCTCTTTTTGTGGGAGCTTTTGGGAGAGGTTCCCTTTCCTTCTCTTACCTAAAGTTTCTTTTTTCTTTGAAGAGATCTTCTTCTCTCTGGAGAATTAAATTCTCTTTTCTTTTCTTTTTTGCTTTCAAGGGGGTTTTTCTCTCTCCTTCTCTCGATTTGAGAACTTATGGGGAGTTTTTTCTCTCCTTCTCTCGATTTGAGAACTTATAGGGAGTTTTTTTCTCTATAGGACTTAAAGTCTTGGGGCCTTTATATAGTGGAGGCTGATCAGTTAAGGCAATCTTTTTCTGATTAATTTGGGGATGTTTCCCCAGTATTGGATATTTGATCCTAGGGCTTCCGGTTTACAGAAGACATTTTTCTTGTTATTAATAAGATTGGGAAAATATTTTCCCATACAGAGATTATTCTGTATCTTGGTGATTTTTAATCACCATTGGATCTTTGATCCAACGGTGCTCTGATTTACAGAGCACGATCTTTCTTGTTTAGAAAGATTGGGAAGATATTTTCCCCTACAGAGATTATTCTGTAGCTTGGTGATTTTTAATCACCATTGGATCTTTGATCCAACGGTGCTCTGATTTATAAAGCACAATCTTTCTTGTTTAGAAAGGTTGGGAAGATTATTTCCTCAATCAGAATTTAATTCTGTACTCTGATGATTTATCATCTCCGTTGGATCTTTGATCCAACGGCAGAGAACTTTTAGTTCTGGCGCCAGCGCTCTCATGCTTTGCATGTGATACGCTGTCACAGAGTCTTTGACTCTTAGCGCTTGGCGCTTAGCACTCTCTTGCTTTGCACGTGATGTGCTGCTTCAGAGTCTTTGACTCTTTAGCGCTGGCGTTCAGCGCTCTCGCGCTTTGCACGTAATGCGCTGCCTCAAGGTCTTTGACTCTTTGGCGCTGGTGCTTGTTTACCGCCGGAAACCGGGAAGACAAACGTCTTGCCTGAATCTGGGGGCAGATGCTATTTGGTGTTATCCATCCACCTTTCCGAAGATGCCAAGTTTATTTATAGCATCGAGCATCGAAGGTTTAGACGGATACGTCCGATGCAGCAGACTTCATCAGATTTCCCCTCATTTGAGGGGTTTTTGATTGTGGCGACGCTCTTCCCTGCAGGCGCAAGCCCCTACAGTTAATTACGCTACCGCATCGCCGTAACCACTTTCTCCTTCTCCAGATGGCCACTTCATGTCGTGTGTGTGTTTGTTTTATTTTTGGTTGCCTGTGGATTGTATACGGAGACTAATTTATGTTGTCGCCCGTAGGGCGTAGATTAGTCCAAATCCGTATTTTCTTAGATTTGGGTTTTGGGTTGGGTTTAAGGATCGTTAATATTATTTGAGACTAATATCAACTTAATCGTTTAATAAGGATACATTAGTCTAATTTTTTTAGACTAAGATCTACTCAACAGGATCATTTAGATCCAACAAAAGAGCATTTGGGCTCTATTGTTTTAGTTTAGGGACGTTGCGGTCCATAAGTTTAAGAACGTCATAGTCCATAGAGTTTAGTTTTAGGACGTTGCTGTCCATTGTTAGTTTTAGGATGTTGCGGTCCACAGGGTTTAGTTTAAGGACATTACGGTCCAAAGTTTTGGATATGCCCATGGGTTTGAAAATGCACCAGATAATTATTGGTCGTTGGGACCCACCACCTCTCTGAAGACGTTGAAGAATTACAGCGACATGTATGAGTGGTGTGAAGAGATGTACCCTTGAACCAAATGTCAGATTAAAAGGCTCTGGGAGGAACATTACTTTGAATGCCATATGAGATGATTAATTTTGGAAGACGAGAGTATAGTTGGGGTTCAGTTGAAAGGGTTTTGTCTTTGGAAGACTTAGCTCAATTTGGGCTAAGGTTGGCTTCATTATAGTGTTAGAGACTAGAGTATGCTCAGCGCTCACGTGCTCTCACTTGAGGCATTCGAAAGTTGGCACAGCTCCATTGGATTTGTTCACTTATTCTTTTCTGAGTGCTAAGCAGTATTGGGTTACGTGAGATCACGTGAGGAGCCCCAAAGAGCGAAAACTACCTTTGTTTTACTCTCAGAATATGCATATAAGTGTTAAAAACTTGATCCTTATGACCATCACGTGTGGACACGTGAGGGTATCCACGCGTTGGATATTAATCCTTCAGGTTTACCCCCTTTTTCTTTAAAAAAGTGTTTGTCAGGGGTCACGTGGGGACACGTGAGACGCCTTTTAGGCGGGAATTGCCTTTGGGTATTTTCCTCTTTTTTATGAGTGTTTGATAATGGCTAGGGGTCACGTGGGAATACGTGAGACGTCGAAAAAGTGAAACTGCCTTGGCTTTACTCCCTTTTTATTTTGAGAGGCTTGTTCAAGGGTCACATGGGAGCACGTGACCTAATCTCATTCGTCCTTTTGATCGTTGTGGGGGGCTCACGTGGACACACGTGATCTGACATTTATCTTGTTGGGTGTTGATCTCTTTTTCGTGCATGGAGAGTTAAATCCCTTCTTTAAGAATTAAATTCTTTTATAGGGTTAAACCCCAATTTTATTTAGAGAAATTAAATTTCTCTGTATTGTGTTGAAAGAATTAAATTCTTTAAACCCAATTCTCCCCTTAAGTTTTGAATCTGCATGACAGATCTCCCCGATGAGGATTAAATTCTCAACTTGTGGGGAGATCTGCTTCTGCAGATCTTCAACCAGAGGAAGAACTGAGTTCTTTTTCAGAAGAGTTAAACTCTTGGTTTAAGAATTAAATTCTCTTTTGTTTTGTGGGAGCTTATGGAATGATCTCCTTCCTTCTTTTACCTAGAGTTTCTTTCTTCTTTGAAGAGATCTTCTTCTCTCTGGAGAATTAAATTCTCTTCTTTTCTTTTCTTTTTTTGCTTTCAAGGGGTTTTTCTCTTTTTTCTCTTGGCTCCTATTTATAGGAGAAAGAATAGAATCAGTTTGTTCAGTCAATCTCTCTTTGAGAGATTTTGATTGATTTTATAACCAACATAATCTTTTAGATCACTCGGTGAATTTTATTCACCGTTGGATTTTTAATCCAAAGACTTCTATTTCACATAAGATATTTCATATGTTGTTCCTGGAAAAGTTTTTAGGAAAATATTTCCTTGCACAGAATCTTCTTATAAATTGGTGTTTTTTAATCACCATTGGATTTTTAATCCAACGGTGCTCTACTTTACAGAATGCAATCTTTCTTGTTTGGAAAGATCTAGGGAAATATTTTTCCAATTAGGGCTCCTACTTATAGCTTCCTCTTTTCCTCATTTCAGGCGCAATGGCTTCTCTTCCATATTTCCCTTACACTCGCTCGGACGCTGCTTTTCCACAATCGCCGCCGGACGAGTAAGCAATGGCGATAATCAAAGCTCATGATAAAGATCGGACAAATCTGCTCTTATGGGGTACTTGATACGGCCACATCATCCGGGGTCACCGAAGTTTCATTTGCGGGGAGCCGGTGGAACCTCTTCGTCCTATACTGCCGAAGGAACGCCCAAAGACTGCTTACGCAGTGGAAATGACCAATTGGACTCTTTCGGGCCGGCTGGAGCCCTCTACCTCTGGGATACCTAACCAGCCTCTGCCTGCTATAGACATCTTGGGGCATCAGATTTGCTAAGGTGAAGCTCGACCTTGGGGGCAAGTCTATAAAGTGGGTATCACACCCTCCTCCGGCACCCTATGGGCTACCTTATTTGGGCTCGTTATATTCTTTCTGCCCACCGCGCAAGGCTGCAGAAGGTCGGACTATACAGGAAGTGTATGAATCGCTCTTTCATTACTATGCTCCTCACGTCTGGTGGATCAAAGCCTTCTTCAACCAGTGGAATCTGCCCACCAACACCTTCTTGCTAGGAGATCGAGAAGTGTCCATCTCATTGGATGAATTCCATGAGATTTCAGGACTGCCCATTGGGGGGAGCATTACGAGGAACCGCTGCCTCCTGATGAATATGTTTTCTCCACCATGTCGGTTGCGCTTGATGGTCTGGCAGCCGAAACCGCCGTCCTTCATAAGTACCCCAGTCTAATCAAGGCCCTGGGTATTTTCGACAGATTGTTTGCGTAGTCAGAAGGGCAGGGTGTCACTTTCGAGAGCTTTATCGCTTATTTCATTCGGGGAGATATTTTAACCAAGGAGGCCCCGAAGTTTGCGAGCATCGATGACCTTTTTGGGTTTGGTTTGGATAGACTGCCAGTTAAAGCAGAAGATCTACCACAGTTTTACATCCCAATCTTGTCAGTCGTTCCTTTTGGTTCGATTGTGGCTCCCGACATGGATGAAGGGACCTTCTTTGTCGGTTTTATCAGCCTTTGGCTCAGTTGGTTTGTGATACTGTCACACCGATGCTTCATGAGAGCTTTCGTCTTCTATCCCGCCCATCGTGTAGCTGAAGGGGCAAAGTTGGCCATCGGCGTCGCAGGACTATCGCATCTTTATCACGGATTAAGTGTTGCGGCCAACACTTCGACTCCATGTGTAGATATTGTGAATCTCTCCCTTTATTACTTCACATCTTGGATCGAAATGCATGTGCTGGGGGCATTCGCGGCACATCAGCGGCCGAACTTCTATGACTCCTACACCTTCCCTCGAGTTATGAGATTGGTGGATGCCTCCGCTCCCGATCCGACTCAATTAGGGGCCTTCCGTGTTCTGCTCAATACATATACCCATGAAGGAGGAATGATGTTTATTGATCGCGTTCTTTCCACTCCAGCGGGGCCTGTCCAGTAGCTATTCGACTTGTCGAAAGGGGGAGCGCCCACTTTAAAGCCTGGGGAGATCATGCATCTGTACTCGATCAGGCCGGGCTATTTGGTGTTCTGCCAGAATGATACGGCTCTCCTTATACGGTATAATCCGCACCGCTTTGCCCCGCAACTGGGCTATAATCAGGGCGTCCCCTTTGATGCGTTCTTGGTTGGGACTACTTCATCGTTGGGAGTTATTCATGACGTTATTCATCATTTTACGCGGTTGAATACTGGCTTTGTGTTCATGATCCCAGAACCTGACTACTTCCCTAGGTCTGTGGGCTCCTTTGTGGGCTGGTATTGCCACCGAGTTGGTCCTATCATTGCTGAGGAAAGGCGGGTACTCTTCGAATATAAGACTCCTGCCCCAACCTAAGCTGCTAGCGTTCCGTTGCGACCGCGGTCAGTCGTTCGCCCTCTTTTGAGGGATGTTGGTGCGGTCCTCATCTCACAGACCGCAGAAACCGGGTCGATTCCTCCCACTGCAGGGATGCCGATGCCTACTAGAGCTCGAGCAAAGGGTTCTGCCGAAGCACCAGCGGCCACTCCATTAATGGCGATGTTATCAGCAGGGGTGTCGCCAAAAGGGGAGAGTGGAGGCGAAGTGGGTCAACATCGCGCTGAAGCGCCGAAGGGAAGGAAGTGATCATCTTCCAGCGTTAGTTCTGAGTCGAAGAGGAGAAAGAAGATGGTCACCGGTCTGCTTGACCTTTTGGTGGAATTTGAGCCTATTGTTCAAGATGAACCAATATCCATGCAAGAGCCGGATGATGGTCTTCTCTTTCCGGGTTCATCTACCGAGGAAGCCGCACAATTGGCTGAGACTATAAGGCATTCTCAGGACGAGACCGAGAATGTGCGCGTCCCAAAGAGTTCTTATCCTGCCGTCATATTCTACGAAGATTCCATTAATACGGCGAATATTTATAGGTCCTCTGGAACAGGGAGGTGAGATAGCCCTCAAACAGCCAATCTCAGCCGCTTCTGAAAATGAGTTGTCATTGTGGACCGGCGGCCATGAATCTACACTTGAACCCCGGCGATCATACCTTCTCAGGAAAGAACGTCGGCTTGAAAAAGCCATACTAGAGGTATCTTGGCGTATCGGTATGCATGTTTTCTGTATTTTTCCTTCGGTAAGTAATTTGTTTCGCTTTTTATGACTTCTTATCTTCACAAAACTTTGCAGGGACTTCGGCAATGGCAGAGAATCTGAGCTCAAGTCGCGTCCTGACCGTGGACTCTGTAAATATCCCCGATGAGACACCAGTAGGTGTGGAGGAGGTCGTTACAGTTGTTATTCCTGCTGCAGAGCTTCCATTTGTGGCTTCTGTTCTCCCGGTGCTTGCTCTCCCAGAAGAGGCATCCTCATTGGCCGCAGATTTAATGGATCTTTCTGGTGACGGCCCGGAGATTGTGGAACAGGTAGTCAAGACCGCCATCCTTTCATTGGATCCTGAAGCGGTGGCCGCTGCCCCTCAATTGGAAGCTATTACACCAGCCCATATCCCCGGTGCTGTGCCTGAGGGTGCGGAGGAAGCTGCCGAAGCTGCTATCCCTCCCGTTCAAAGCGCGAGGAGCATCGAAGGTATTCTTCTATATTTTGTTTTAATGATCTCTTCATTATCTGAATCATTCTGTCTTTTCAGAATTACGAGGATTGGCGGCGTCCATCGCGGATCTATCTCCCAAAAAGTCTTTCCAGCGTCTGCTCAAGATGGCCGCTCCGCAAGAAATATCCCCGCAACGCATCGTCCTCTCTTCTGGGAAAGGTCGGTGTTATTTGACCCCCCCTCTCATTGCATTATCATTATTTCATATAACGATGCTAATGTCTTCTGTAGTTCTGGAAGCTGACGACGAAGTTGAGATCCTCGACAGGCCTGGGGATCTTTTAAACCCTTCTTGCATGACTGTGGGTAAGTAAAGTTTTGACGTTGTTCCATCTATTCTTCGTTTGCAAATTTTGCTGATTGTTTATGAATCTTAACAGCTTTGCCCGTTCTTATTGTTAGTTATATGTATGCCCTAGAGGCTATTACTGTACATAGGATGTATATTGTAGTGGATGCTGGGACATATATAGGGAGGACTTTCTTGCTCGACATGATAGTATGCTATCTGGTTGAACTTTACCTTAACGTGTACACTGATAGTCTCTCTGTTACATGTTGGTAAAGCCCTTAGGATGAGTACTTGACTACCTGGACTATGATGCAGATCATACTAGTGGGGACAGGTAGTCCATAAGTACATCCTTCAAAGTCCCTAGTCGAGGGTGTATCGAGACGGGGCATCGATATACCAGAGTAGACTAGCGTATACCTTCTCGACCCATACAGATGGGCGATGGATGATCCCATATCCATTGGTGTTTGACATCAGAGATGATATACGGGTGCTCAGTAGAGACTGGGTACACTGGACGGACTCGCCGAGAACTCCCAGATGGTATTATACCTCACGTCAGATGGCAGTTCTCTGGTGACACTGGTACAGAGTAGTCTGTTGACCCGAGATCGTCATAGAGTCTTGTGTGGTTCCCACTGTGCTTTGATTTCCATCTTACCACGTCCAAGAGGGCGTGCAAAACGGTGGTTTTTGGGTACAGTCCCGAGTCACATGGAGGCAATGAGCGATAGGAGGGGATTCGTCTCTCCCGGTATAGGGAGTTGATGTTGCGATGTGTTCGATTGGCTATAACAGGAAATCCCTGGCCAGGGTTGCTGAGATTTACTGGTAAGTGTTACCTGTAGTTTCTCGAAGTGTTATAGACCTCATATCGACACGACTTATCGAGCTATTGGGGTCTGACGTTTACCACGCCTAGGCGAGATATGCGACATATCAGACGATCAGACCGGACTGTATGGTAGTGTTACTGGTTGGATTCACTGGAGTGTGAGTGGGCTTGCTCGTCGATCTTCAGATCGCTTAATACCCGGGTGGCCGTTACGTTTAGCAGACCGCTTGCGGCTTGTGGGTGTTTGATATGATCATCACCTGCTGCCGGCGTATTGACGAGTCTTTAGAGTCCTACACAGAGGTTTCCTGGCTCAAGCGAAACGAAATAGGAGCGAATATGAGATATGTGCGGGACCGAGAATGATACCAGTATGTGATACTGTATTCGATTCTCGCGATGTGATATTGATCGGTTATATGCGATATAGCCGGGTTATCGGATCAAGTGTTGATTCGATAAGATATTACTAATGATACCAGTCGGTTATGTGCGTCATGACCGGATCGTTAAATCAAGTGTTGATTTAATGATTTAATGCATAATTATATATTTGATATATTACTTTGCATTAACTAGTATCGGTTCACTTTAAACGGATTTTCTCACTTGGTTTGTGCATATTGTATATGTGATATACTTTTGTACACTTATATGTATCATGTTTGATGATGCATGCTAACTTGTGTTTTGTGTAAAGTTTAAACCATGGTTATGTAATGGTTAGGGTTTTCATTTTCATATCTATTTATTTATTTGTTTATTCATTTTGGAAAATGATAAGCATAATGCAAAATGGTGGCTTTGTTTGGAAGCTTGTTGAAGCTTCATGAAGACTTTGACCATTTTGTATTTTAGCTTAACCCTAACCATTGCATTGAACCATGATTAGTTCTCTACACTTAACTATGGTCATGTTATGATAAGTATTGATTATTCTTTTCTTATCATAATAACTTATCATATCATTATCTTCTTCTTCTTCCTTGAACTCAAGAAGAAAACCTTGAGGTCATCAATGGTGATTGATGATAAAGAGTGAGAAATCCAATTCTAAAGTCTACCCACTTCCTATTTCTTCATCCTCTACCTCTTGCCAAGTAGTAGAGTGTGTTTCCTTCACAAGTTTTCATGGCTTGGTGAAGGTGGAGCTTGATTTAGCGATGCCTCGACGTAGATCATCTTCGGCATGGACATCGATGACCTAGCCCGTCCATTCTCCGATGAAGCCGACGCTAGAGCCCGGGACTTGTTATGGACAGCGAGGAGACTTCATTGCGGAGCTATGGAGGTGGAGAACCGGATCTACAAAGGTTGTATTTCCGTATCTCTTAGTTAAGTGTTAACTAGTTTACTTTTTCGCCTAAATATCTAGCCAACGATCCGTACACTAGGGTTTCTCGGCACCATAATTTTTGAAATTGGCATGTTCGATGCCTTGGGAGACCTCTTGAGAGTGCCTAGGAACCCTACACTTATCCAGCTGGAATCTCGCATCATTATGCTGTAGGGTTCCTAGGCACACATGTGAGGTCTCCCAAGCCATCAACCATGGCAATTTCAAATTTTATGGTGCCTACAAACCCTAAAGTACGGATCGTTTGCTAGATGTCTAGGCGAAAAGGAACTAGTTAACAGTTAACTAATGAGAATACGGAAATACAACCTTTGTAGATCCGGTCCTCCACCTCCACGGCTCCGCAACGAGGTCGTCTCCGCTGTCCAAATCAAATCCGGGCTCTAGAGTAGGCTTCGTCGGAGAATGGGCAAGCTAGGTCGTCGATGTCCATGCCGAAGATGATCTACGTCGAGGCATCGCTAAATCAAGCTCCGACTTCACCAAGTCAAGAAACTTGTGAAGTAAACACACTCTACTACTTGGCAAGAGGTAGAAGATGAAGAAATAGGAAGTGGGTATACTTTAGAATTGGATTTCTCACTCTAATTCATCAATCACCATTGATGAGGTAAGCTTTCTTCTTCAAGGTCAAGGAAGAAGAAGAAGGAATTAGTTATGATAAGTTTTTTTTTGAAAAAGAAAAGAAAATGAATTCTTATCATAATGTTAACTAGAGTTAAGTGTAGAGAATGAATCATGGTTAGTGGGAATGGTTAGGGTTAAGGATGAGATAAGTATGGTTGACTTTATCAAAGCTTCATGAAGCTTCAACTAAACTCCAAATCTAGCAACCATTCTTTTCTCTTTTCTTTTATTCATTTATCAAAAATAAAAGGATAATTAAATAAGATAAATGAATAAATAATAAACCCTAACCATTTCATTAACCAAGGTTTAATCTTTACACTTGAACCCTAGCATGACTTGTATCATCAAACATGATACAATCAAGTGCACAAAAACATATCGCATATGCAATGCGCACGAACCAAGTGAGAAAATCCGTCTAAAGTGAACCGATACTAGTTAATGCAAAGTAATATATCAAATATATAATTATACATTAAATCATTAAATCAACACTTGATTCAATGATCCGGTCATGCGCACATAACCGACTGGTATCTAATATATCGGCTTATCGAATCAACGCTTGAATCGAGAACTAGGTTATATCGCATACAACCATTCGATATATTTATCGCGAGAATAGAATACGGTATCACATACACGCATTATTCTCGGTCCCGCACATATCTCATATGCGCTCCTATTTCGTTTCGCTTGAGCCAGGAAACCTCTGTGTAGGACTCTAAAGACTCGTCAATACGCCGGCAGCAGATGATGATCATATCAAGCATCCACAAGCCGCAAGCGGTCTTCTAAACGTAACGGCCACCCGGGTATTGAGCGATCTGAAGATCGACGAGCAAGCCCGCTCACACTCCAGTGAATCCGACCAGTAACACTACCGTACAGTCCGGTCTGATCGTCTGATATGTCGCATATCCCGCCTAGGGGTGGTAAACGTCAGACCCCAATAGCTCGATAAGTCGTGTCGATATGAGGTCTATAACTGTTCGAGAAACTACTGGTAACACTTACCAGTAAATCTCAGCAACCCTGGCCAGGGATTTCCTGTTATAGCCAATCGAACACAGCGCAACATCAACCCCCTATACCGGGAGAGACGAATCCCCTCCTATCGCTCATTGCCTCCATGTGACTCGGGACTGTACCCAAAAACCACCGTTTTGCACGCCCTCTTGGACGTGGTAAGATGGAAATCAAAGCACAGTGGGAACCACACAAGACTCTATGACGATCTCGGGTCAACAGACTACTCTGTACCAGTGTCACCAGAGAACTGCCATCTGACGTGAGGTATAATACCATCTGGGAGTTCTCGGCGAGTCCGTCCAGTGTACCCAGTCTCTACTGAGCACCCGTATATCATCTCTGATGTCAAACACCAATGGATATGGGATCATCCATCGCCCATCTGTATGGGTCGAGAAGGTATACGCTAGTCTACTCTGGTATATCGATGCCCCGTCTAGATACACCCTCGACTAGGGACTTTGAAGGATGTACTTATAGACTACCATGTCCCCACTAGTATGATCTGCATCATAGTCCAGGTAGTCAAGTACAGATCCTAAGGGCTTTACCAACATGTAACAGAGAGACAATCAACATACACGTTAAGGTAAAGGGTAACCAGATAGCATACTATCATGTCGAGCAAGAAAGTCCTCCCTATATATGTCCCAGCATCCACTACAATATACATCCTATGTACAGTAATGACCTCTAGGGCATACATATAACTAACAATCTCCCACTTGCACTAGGGCCATCTGTAGCAGTGGTTGTAGTATCTCATACTCAACCATCCCATAAAAGTCTCTCTCTCTGGGAACAGGCCTTTTGTGAGTGGATCCGCTGTGTTGTCCTCTGAGTCTACTCTCCTAACCTCGATCTCCCTGGAGATCAACCATCTCCATGATCAAGTGATACTGCCTTAGAATATGTCTGGATCACTGATGGAACGGACGTTCCTTGGCATAAGCCACAACTCCATTGTCTCACAATGGTAGGAACATAGTTCATCTCATGAACCAATATACCCAGACAGCCTCTTTGGTAGCATCTTAAGTAGCGATGTATCGTGCCTTTATCGTCTAGTATGTCACGGTATCTAGCTTGGAACTCTTCCAACATACCGTCCCTTTACTGAGGGTAAAGACAATGCCTGTGACTGACATTCAGTCGTCTTTATCACCCTGGAACACTTCCAGTGATTCTCCCCAGGATCGATTGATACCATCTCACTACAACTAGTGAGAATCCTAACATCCAATTAAATCTATCTCATAGATCCAAAATCCAGGATTTAGTAGGTATCACTTTGATCCTATATGGAGAATCCTAGTGATAAGCGGAGATTGACCGAGCGTAGCATAGGAAACTCTTTCCCTATCAAGAGTATGTCATCCACGTACTCTACGAGGATCGTCACCATACTCCCTACTGCCTTTTTGTTTATACAAGGTTCATCTACCATTTTGATGATGTCAACTTCTTTGACTAATCCATCAAAACAGATGTTCCAACTCCGCGATGCCTGCTTTATCCAATAAAGCATCTTGCACACGTTTCCGCTGCTCCCACTGTCTACGAAGCCCTCTGGCTGTGTACTTATAGACGCTCTCTTCTAAATCATCATTTAGAAAAGCAGTCAAGACACCCAACCACCAGATATCGCAGTCATGGTATGTAGCCGTGACAAGTAGGATCTGGATGGACTCAGCATAGCTACTGGAAAAAGGTTTCATCATTATCCACGCCTGGTCAATGACGAAAACCTTTAACAATTCTAGCTTTGAAAGTCTTAACTTTTCCATGTACACCAAGTAATCTTCTCAAGATATACTTGCTCCTGATGGGGATTTAACCCTTCAGATATAGCAGCTAAAGTCCATACTTTGCTGGTGTATATGGATTCCATCTCAGATCGATAAACATCCAGCCATTCTTACAGAGTCTTACCCCAGATGGCCAGCTCGAAACTAGTTGGGTCATCATCTCATGATGCAATCCTCGCTCC
Source organism: Agapanthus africanus (assembly GCA_030015575.1). Lineage (NCBI taxonomy): Eukaryota > Viridiplantae > Streptophyta > Magnoliopsida > Asparagales > Amaryllidaceae > Agapanthus > Agapanthus africanus. Next base: position 295,818,933 of record JASDDO010000006.1, on the reverse strand, counting down.
CACTGTCATAGAGAAACAGAAGTATCTCTCAGGTGGGTGAGGAACCCTACTAGATCGGTGGAGAGGCTGAGGTTCGTTGGCTTCCACTGAATCCTCTGGTTGTACCAAATCATGCTGTAGTTTGTATAGCTGGAACATTTCCAGTTCTACATAACTGACCTTGCCTCGAGCTTGTCCGGATTTTGCTTTTCAGACATAGGCCGGACAACCCCAAATCTTAACTAGCTTAAGACATGGGCTCTTCCCTTTCCACATGGAGTGGTAGGTAACTGATTTGATTCGAACCCTATTCAATAGGTATGCAGCTTCTCAAGTGCATAACTCCCAAAAAGGAAATAGGTAACTCGGTAGTACTCATCATAGAGCACACCATATCATATAGGGTGTGATTGCTCCGCCCCGATATACCATCGTGCCATGGTGTATACAGAGGAGTAATGCTGAGAGAGAATCTCATTCTCATTTAGAAAAGTCCAGGAATTTCGTGCTCAAGTATTCTCCTCTTTGATCTCATCAAAGGACATAATACTTATACCCGTATTTTGGTTCTCTACTTCTAACTTATATTCTGTGAATATCTCAAAAGGTTCGGACTTGTGTTTCAACAGGAACATAGGTCTGAAACTCGAAAGATCATCAGAGAACGTAATGAAGTATAAAGAACCAGTCTTGGCATGTGTAGACAGGGGACCTTACATACATCAACATGTATCATCCCAAGAGTTCACTAACTCTTTCTCTGTTTCCAATAAACAGGGCTGTGGTCATCTTATCTTTGTGACATGACTGGCGAGTTTCACAAGATGTAAATTCAAACTGATTTAAATATACATCTATATGTAACTCTAGCCAGTCGGGTCGCATTGATCTGACCTAGTCTACAATACCTCAAGAAGGATTCGTTCATTTCTGAACTCTTCCTCTTGTGTGTGTTCTATATACTAAGAACTGTAGTTTGATATAGAACATCAATGCTTTTAGATAACGTGCCTGAACCGATCAACTTTTGATATAGGAAATGTTCAAAACATTATCCAACAATACAAAATTTTATCATTTCTTTACTGATAAAGAGATAGATACGATTTTGTATATCAGGTTCGGTATCTAATAACATTCGTTCAGAATCAATGTATTTGTAATACAGGGTGACAGTGACCGACAGACTTGGCTACAACACTTGCCCCATTTTCTGCCTCATGAAACTTATCACCCGTTCTCAGTTCTCTACCTTTCTGTAGCCCTATGTAACAGATTACATATCTGGGATCCTGATCTGGTATCACATACCCAGGACGTAAAGGATACTGAGAAACAGTTCTCTGTAATGAACACACCCGAAGATGATGCATCAGCATGCACTCTCTTCGTTTGGGCGGCACGGGAAATCTGGTATTCCCCAATTTCCTGCTCTGTCTTATAACATTTATAAGTTGGAGCGGGACCAACGTTCCCCAGCTCAGTATAACAAGTGGGTTCGGTCAATATTCGTATTATTATCTTGATTAAGGCGTGATATGGTCGCTACCTGGAGAGAGAGAGAAGAAAACACTCAGCGTGCGCTCTTGCAAGAATAGATTGGTTATAATTTTATCTAATCAGGATGGCTCCCACTGCTTTTTATCAAATCTTCCTTCAAACCCTAAAAGGAAAGACTAGCCGGGATTAATTACACACTACAAGTTCGCCAATCTTTCAGCCAGGCCAGTGTCGGTACTTTGAGGGAGGTCCCCCGTGCTTTCGCACGAACCTAATTACTGTAAACCTCGTTTTCCCAGAGGCGTAACCTCGTTAACACCTTTCTAGACACCTACTTGATCTGCTAATTGTAATGTATAAAACTCTCCCAGGAGTAACTCTTACTCGCAGCGGGTATCGGGATCCAACTATCTCATAGAAGGTATGCAATCTCATTGCAAATTTCAACACTTGAAATTCCCGATAATATTTTGCCCCTAGCTCGCTATGACCTTGACGGAGGCCAAACAACCCATAGTCCGCTAGTCAAGTTCAACCCGTCATTTCCTGATTGAATTAAACCCACCCACACGACCCTTGACGGAGGCCAAACAACGCCGTACGAATACCCTAATCCAATCGCATCATATGCTAGCAGATAAGCACTAGTTAGCTACCGTACACTACGCCTTGACGGAGGCCAAACAACCGCAGCACGAATACTAACTAGTACGTATCTGAAATGACGGAGGGCTACGACAGGTTTTTCTGAAAACCTATTGCGTAATGAACTTGATATCGTTGTAGAATCAAATGGTTTTAAAATGGAGTGCTTTTGAGGCTTTTCTAGTTTTGCTAAAGGAGTCACTCCCGGTGAAGGGATCGTCGGTCCTTTCCTCGTCGAATGAGATGCGGGATATATCATATATATCACTGTGCAAAGCAAAACACTTAAAAGCAATCAAAAGACAAACCGAGTGTGTAGCATCTGCCAGTTATTGCTAAAGGAGTCACTCCCGGTGAAGGGATCTCGGTCCTTTCCTCGTCGAATGAGGTGCAGGATATATCACATATACCGCTGTGCAAAGCAAGAACTGTAGCTACCTGTTTTATTTTTGAAATTCGATTCTACAACATCTTAGGTTTCTTTTATTTCATTAATCACATTAATGAAGTCCCATCATTTAAATACCTAAACATCACAGATAGATATGACGTACACTTATGCCATCCGCATTCGCCTCGATGTCTCCTCGTGCACCGTTAGGTTAGGTAACTAACGACAGAGCAGGGCAGGGCTAGCGCGGGTGTAAAACATAAGTAACGTCTATATAATATATCATATATACTATATACTGTATCTATCACAGAACATCACATGATCACATCACAGATATCGCAGCAGAAGAAACATATGAAATATTGGATATACTAGGACGCCCGTGTTTTCAATACGAGCCAGTATAAAACACGGATTCCACGGTCGTGATGAATAGCCAAACCCACACCTCTAGACCCCTACGAGAGCGGCAAGCAACCCTACTAATTCTGGAGTTAGGAGACCCGGACTCGACTCCTCGAGTTGGTCTCCCACTGGACTCCAGAACCCGGTTACTTGTGCCCTCCTCCTTGGGTCTATCCTAGTGCGGAAAAGTAAATAATATACAAACGGTGACAACTTCCGCAACCTGGAAGCGCCCCAATAAAAGAATATTACATACAAGTTTTTACATGAATGAAAATGAAAAACACTCATCTCACATAAAAACCCCCGGCTATTCAAACACGACGATCCAATATAACATATCAAGCAACACATAACATCACATGTCATCAACGTAAGTAAATATGCGCATCCCAATTGTCGTTGACATATAGCAACGAAACCGGCGATATCACATATTACACTTACGGTCACAGAAAAGAAAGTGTAAAACTACAACAGTTGGAATCCGCAATCTGCATAGACATCACATGCCTAATCAAATGAATACCTTAGACATCACATGCCTAACAATTATAAACCCCGCATTTTAGTCTCATTATCGAAAACACTTTTCAATATCAAGTCGGGCAATTCAACAAGATTCCCGAAAAACTGATCGAATGCTCGTCGCAAACTTCAGTAGACGGCCGCACCCCTCACGCCGTCGACGAAGTGCACCAAGGCGGAACACCGCTACCGCGAGCACCCGAACGGATGCTTTCGGCGACGGGGTTCTCCTACAGTCACTTGGTCGGGGCTATGGAGTGAGGCTGTCTATTAAGTTTACCCGGCGAGTATCCGCGTACGCTACGTGATTGCGACGGACTTTTGATCACAACAAAATTCCGTGGCAACCGATCAAGGGAGACTAAAGTGCTATGTTTATAACATTCATTCAGTTATCTCATAACTACTTGTGAATTCCAATTATTGTATCCCATTCCAGATAAATAGAAAATGTTAAACTTTCCGATCGAACATTCTAACACCCAAGTTTTCCCGAAACTGATCAACACATGAAACAAGTCTAACAACATTCCGTTCGTACCTCAGTACCAACGATCCAGCCGTAGAAGGGTCAAGCCAACGCCTCACATGTGGCACGCCGTACTGCCCCAAACCCGAAGGTTCAAAGGGCAGTTCAAGACGGTCACATAATCGAGTTAAGGTTTGTGTCTTCTAGAGGGACCATCGCGTTACTTGCACTACTTAGAACGTCGTTAAACTACGGAAAAATCCAACACTTGGAAATTTCCCGACAGGGGAAAAGTTGGGTATTTATATCCGGTCGAACTTTTTAACATATTCTAAAATTTATCCGGAAAGCCACACAGACAAAATTTGATACCCCGATCGAAATACCGAATCCCCAAAACAACTGCAGATTTTTCAACTCTTGAAAAACAATTAAAAATTCCCAGGAAAAGAAGCATAGCAAAAGAGGAATTACTGTACAAAATTAGTCACGCAAAACGACAAAACGGCCGCTCTTCCGCCGCACGATCCATGCTCGTGCCGCGGAAGCGCGGCGCTTTGAAGGAATTGAGTGCACGAATTTTACAGTATTTCTTATAATTGCCTGCATGTTTTTCTGAATATTTTTAATGTGGAAAAATGCACTGTTTTGAAAAATGTACAGAGAGCAAGATTGTTTTGGAGTTCCGGGTTCGTTCGGACTTCAATTTCCGTCTGGACTTCGCCTAAGGCTCTAGCTAGGCTCTGATACCACTGTAGGGTTCCTAGGCACACATGTGAGGTCTCCCAAGCCATCAACCATGGCAATTTCAAATTTTATGGTGCCTACAAACCCTAAAGTACGGATCGTTTGCTAGATGTCTAGGCGAAAAGGAACTAGTTAACAGTTAACTAATGAGAATACGGAAATACAACCTTTGTAGATCCGGTCCTCCACCTCCACGGCTCCGCAACGAGGTCGTCTCCGCTGTCCAAATCAAATCCGGGCTCTAGAGTAGGCTTCGTCGGAGAATGGGCAAGCTAGGTCGTCGATGTCCATGCCGAAGATGATCTACGTCGAGGCATCGCTAAATCAAGCTCCGACTTCACCAAGTCAAGAAACTTGTGAAGTAAACACACTCTACTACTTGGCAAGAGGTAGAGGATGAAGAAATAGGAAGTGGGTATACTTTAGAATTGGATTTCTCACTCTAATTCATCAATCACCATTGATGAGGTAAGCTTTCTTCTTCAAGGTCAAGGAAGAAGAAGAAGGAATTAGTTATGATAAGTTTTTTTTTTGAAAAAGAAAAGAAAATGAATTCTTATCATAATGTTAACTAGAGTTAAGTGTAGAGAATGAATCATGGTTAGTGGGAATGGTTAGGGTTAAGGATGAGATAAGTATGGTTGACTTTATCAAAGCTTCATGAAGCTTCAACTAAACTCCAAATCTAGCAACCATTCTTTTCTCTTTTCTTTTATTCATTTATCAAAAATAAAAGGATAATTAAATAAGATAAATGAATAAATAATAAACCCTAACCATTTCATTAACCAAGGTTTAATCTTTACACTTGAACCCTAGCATGACTTGTATCATCAAACATGATACAATCAAGTGCACAAAAACATATCGCATATGCAATGCGCACGAACCAAGTGAGAAAATCCGTCTAAAGTGAACCGATACTAGTTAATGCAAAGTAATATATCAAATATATAATTATACATTAAATCATTAAATCAACACTTGATTCAATGATCCGGTCATGCGCACATAACCGACTGGTATCTAATATATCGGCTTATCGAATCAACGCTTGAATCGATAACTAGGTTATATCGCATACAACCATTCGATATATTTATCGCGAGAATAGAATACGGTATCACATACACGCATTATTCTCGGTCCCGCACATATCTCATATGCGCTCCTATTTCGTTTCGCTTGAGCCAGGAAACCTCTGTGTAGGACTCTAAAGACTCGTCAATACGCCGGCAGCAGATGATGATCATATCAAGCATCCACAAGCCGCAAGCGGTCTGCTAAACGTAACGGCCACCCGGGTATTGAGCGATCTGAAGATCGACGAGCAAGCCCGCTCACACTCCAGTGAATCCGACCAGTAACACTACCGTACAGTCCGGTCTGATCGTCTGATATGTCGCATATCCCGCCTAGGGGTGGTAAACGTCAGACCCCAATAGCTCGATAAGTCGTGTCGATATGAGGTCTATAACTGTTCGAGAAACTACTGGTAACACTTACCAGTAAATCTCAGCAACCCTGGCCAGGGATTTCCTGTTATAGCCAATCGAACACAGCGCAACATCAACCCCCTATACCAGGAGAGACGAATCCCCTCCTATCGCTCATTGCCTCCATGTGACTCGGGACTGTACCCAAAAACCACCGTTTTGCACGCCCTCTTGGACGTGGTAAGATGGAAATCAAAGCACAGTGGGAACCACACAAGACTCTTTGACGATCTCGGGTCAACAGACTACTCTGTACCAGTGTCACCAGAGAACTGCCATCTGACGTGAGGTATAATACCATCTGGGAGTTCTCGGCGAGTCCGTCCAGTGTACCCAGTCTCTACTGAGCACCCGTATATCATCTCTGATGTCAAACACCAATGGATATGGGATCATCCATCGCCCATCTGTATGGGTCGAGAAGGTATACGCTAGTCTACTCTGGTATATCGATGCCCCGTCTCGATACACCCTCGACTAGGGACTTTGAAGGATGTACTTATAGACTACCATGTCCCCACTAGTATGATCCGCATCATAGTCCAGGTAGTCAAGTACAGATCCTAAGGGCTTTACCAACATGTAACAGAGAGACAATCAACATACACGTTAAGGTAAAGGGTAACCAGATAGCATACTATCATGTCTAGCAAGAAAGTCCTCCCTATATATGTCCCAGCATCCACTACAATATACATCCTATGTACAGTAATGGCCTCTAGGGCATACATATAACTAACATATGCCACCCGGCCCTTATGCCCGGCGCGCATCTGAACGGATGGCGAAGCAAAGCCTTCACTCCTTCTTGGCTCTTATCGAAGATCTTCGTGCTAGTAGTTTGATCAAAGCCGAAGAATTCACTGCTGAAGCCAACATTTCTCTGCCCTTTCTCGCCACTTACCATAATGAAACATTGGTGCATGCCTGGGTTGAGTTTTGTCGTCGAGTGGAGGCTTGCTTACATGGTCTAGAGTGCGCGCGCCTTCCTTCAGAGGTCGTGGCTGCAAAGACGAGTGTTCATACCAGAATATTGCATTTTATACCGCCTATTCTTACGCTCGTTTGGTTATAGGCAGGTGCTTTTAATCAGTGTTTGCTACATATTTACAGGATACTGGTTCTCAGCTCTAAACAGTGAAATTCATAGAAAAGTATGACAAATTCCGGATTACTGCCAACAACGGATAAAACACGGGTCTCCGCTCTCTATCCGTGTGTTGCCGCATACCAGTTTAGGGGACAAAATGGCAAATTGATGTCATTTTCGTGCACAAAGCTCAATGTCAACACAAGATCCAACATATCTACGCGGAGCTCGAGGAAATTATGGCAAAAGATCCACATCACATCACCTTTTGATCTACTAAAATTCTGGAAGAAACGTGAAGAGATTCCGAGAAAAGTCATATACCAAACAGCAGACAAATACAAACCAGGGAAGGCCACAAAATATTGTGACCCAACTCATCAAGACGGCCGCGGAACCGCGGCCATATAGTCTCCTCTCTTTGTTATTTTCTGGGGGCATATTGGTACATTCATGTGGAGCCCGATTCTTGCCTTAGGTTTCCAGTTCCCTGCCTATAAATACCCCAGAATTTCCCAAGCCAAGGGTGTTCATTCTCATGCCTCTTTTTTGTTAGTTTTTAGTCTTCTTCTTCTTCTTCTTCATTCTTTCCTCCATGGAAATGTAGTGAGAGCATTGAGTGGATGTTAAATGAAGATGAGGGTTTTTGTATCATTCTTTTGTTTTAGCTTTCCCTTGAGATCCTTGCTTTCTCTTGATCTTTCAACCTCTTCATTGAGCTTGAAAGTTTAAGGGTTTATTATTGATTTCAAGGGTTGTATCTTCTTATGAAATTAGTGCTTCATTTCACATGAGTTCTTTACCCTTCTCTTAATCTTGCAACCTTTTGATTGAGCTTGCAAGTTTAAGGGTTGGCTATTGATCCCATGCTTGTCTTGAGTTCTATGTTCTTGTAATTACTTTCTTGCTTATTTCTTTCTTGCTTTTTATTACCTGCTTTACATTCATACTTTACTTTCTTGCACTTAAATTCCATGCACTTACTTACTTGTAATCTTTTCTTTTCTTTTCTTTTGCTCTTTTTGGTTCGTTTTTGTGAATGGTTGTAATTATCGTTGTTAAGAATAAATACAGTATTGTAAGTTAATATTTCTTTGCTCATTTCCTTTTCGCGTTATTTTCCTTTGAACTCCGCCCAAACGTTACGCAAGCACTCCGTTAGGCACCCTACCCTACCAAGGTAACAGTGATTCCTAAACGCGACCGGTTGCGTTCGGTTTGGCCGGAGGCGAAAGCAAGAGACAAGAACGGAAGGACAGGGGTAAATAAGCCGGATTCCACGAATACCATGCTTAAATCCCCTAATCCACGTTGTTGCCGATTGCTCTAGCTTCAATTGGTCAAGACTCGGCTCAAAGGTTTTGAGTGCGGATTTCCTTAGCTTACACTTTCGTATCTTTTTCTTAACAACTTTATACTTGCATATAACACTTAGGATAGAACTGAACAAACATATACAAATTCTTCATTGATTTGCCTAAAACTCGAACGGACATACAACCATCTCCTTGTGGATCGACCCGTGCTCAACCGGCTAGCTGCATAGAGACACCGTCCTGATCGCGGTTATAACTTTAGAACTTTGAACATCCGACATGCCAAAAACATGCGATCAACGAGCTTGTGGGGGCTGGTTGAACGGTACGCCGCAAATCTGCAGTCATGTGAGAAGAGGCTCAACCGAAAATTTTCGGAGAGGGAGCTAGCTTCAAATGCTTTGGGGGAACTTCAAGCCGAACTCACGGCTCAGACCACTCGTGCATATGAACTTTGGCAGGTGCTTCAAGAAGCTATCAGGGAGGTGGTTGCCATTGATAAAGCCGTTATTTTTACTCGCGAAATGGTTGAAGCTCACAAAGTTGCTGAAAAGGAGCTTGAAAGTCGGCTCGCCTCGTATCAGGCTCAACAGTCTCAGGCGGCGACCCGTCTCATAGCAAAAACAAAATATGAAGCCGAGACCCAGTGGAAGAAAGATGAACTGACGAATTTATTAAATTGTCTGCCGACATAAAAAAATATATATGTTTTTTTTATTCTCCTTTTGTACTTACTCCTGAATGAGCGTATTTTTTTATTCTTTTATAGATTGTACTTTGTATTCATTTTGATTCATGGATAAAAGACATATTTTGTTTCATAATGGTGTGTCTCTTTCAGCAAATGCATTTTGTAGATAATCTATCTTAATCTCCTTGCATGGCAGCGATGGCTTAGGAGACAGGTTCAGATCGTCACCTAAGGCTTTCCAACTTTATGAATCGTGAGGGTCTCATAAAGATTTTTCTCCCTACGAGTCGAGAAGATCTCGTAGGTGTATTTTTTCCTTAGGAATCGTGAGAATTCCTAAGTGTGCTTTCTCTTAAGAGTCGTAAGGATCTCACAAGAGAATTTTCCCGCTTACAAGTCGAGAGGACTTGTAAGTGGTTGCTTCCCTCCTTGTCGAGATTCGACTTCAGAGAGTGTGGCCCATGAATAATATGCAAGAGTCCATCTTGGACCGACTTGCAGGGCCCCAGTGCTTAGGAAACAGGTCCTTATCCCCATTGCCTAAGGATTTTCCCTACGAGTCGAGACGAATCGAGAAGTTCTCGCAAGGACACTAATTTCCTTACGACTCGAGACGGATCGAGAAGTTCTCGCAAGGATGTCATAACGTCACAGTTAACCTCTGCTCTTTATGACAAAGGTCCGTTAGGGTCTATGGTACTAGGGTTTTGTCCGTCGTACCGTCACATTGGCTGGCGTACTCTTCGATATGCAATCTTGCTGTTCGAGTAGCCCCACGACTATCGTGTCTCTGATCCCTTCGGGAGCTGGATAAGACGTCTTCAAGCAATCTTCCAGGTAGTATTACCGTCGAAAAAGCAAGCGTTAGGGATATTCCATGTCGCTTTTTACTTGAGGTTAGGCTCAGTTTGGGAGCCCCGATGGGTCATAACCACTCCGCGCTGGTGTAGGATGATCTCCGATAGTCTTTCAGGTTTTATTTGAGTTGCCGTCAAGACCCTGAAGCTAGGGATTTTTCTTTGGTTTGTTTGCTGGCATTGCATCTGCTGTAACGAGACGAATGTCGCTGTTGTCTCTAGGTTGCCTGTGAACCGTCGAGGCTTGGAACTAGGGATTTTGCCATGGCTCCATTGTTTTGACCCTGGGGTCAGTTGTTGACGTTGCATCTGCATCCAGCTGGAGTTGAGAAGGAACGCCGCTGTTGATCTCTAGGTTGCTTGTGAACCATCGAGATTTGGAACTAAGGACTCTGCCATGGCTCCAAGGTAGTCTCTAGGTTTTCTGTGAACCATCGAGATTTGGAACTAGGGGTATACCGTGGCTCCATTTGTTGATGTCGCGCCTGTATCCTGCTGGAAGGAAGAAGAACGCTGTTGGTTAATCTCCACGCTGTAGATGTGGCCGTCAAGATTTGGAGCTAGGGGTATACTGTGGCTCCATTTGTTGATGTCGCGCCTATATCCTGCTGGAAGGAAGAAGGACGCTGTTTGTTGATCTCCAGGCTGTAGATGTTTTTGTTAAGATCTGACTTCCCTTTGATGAAGCCTGGTGGGACGATACGGTTCCCTTTCTGTTTGTGCCCATGGATTGTTTACAGGGGTCAATGTGACCTCACCTGCAGGGCAAAAGGTTTCATTTTATTATTTTTTTATTTCTTTCCGCGATGCTCTATCATTTCAGCTTTTCGTATCGCGAAAGTCGCGATTGCCCAATCTTTTCAGCTATTTTTCGCGGTGCCCAATCATTTCGGTTATTTTTACTCGTTGTTTTTTATTGCGAGCTGCCCAATCATTTCAGCTGTTTTGTATGCATATATTTTACTCGCTAATTTTTATTATGAATTGCCCAAACATTTCGGCTATTTCATATGCATTTTTTTTAGTATGGAACTCATGGTCTGATACCAATCTTGCATCAGTATCGCTGCGACTGGAATGTTGCCAGTAGCGAATCGTCCGTGCCCATTTTGCTTGTGGACGTACCATTTTTTTTAACGCGTCAACCCAAGGATGCTGCGGGTCTGTAGTAGTTTAAAGACGTTTCGGTCAGGCATAGTATTTTTTCAAGAACCGACCGTTTATTGTCCTAAAGGGTCTTTCGCCATGCATATTCATGAGAAAGTAAGACACACCTTGGTACACCTTGTCTATGATATACGGTCTCTCATAGTTTGGCTCGAATTTCCCCTGTTTGGCACGATTAGGGATCATAGGTCTTTTTACGACTAGCATAAATTCGCCTTGGTGGAATGTCCTCGGCCTAGTCAATCTTTCGTACAAGCGCGTCATCCTTGCTTTGTAAGCTTCCAGGTTTTGCTGCGCCATGAGCCGAGTTTCATCGAGGGCGTCGAGCTCCTCGAGCCAAAGATGGGCATTCTCTTCATCTGTTAGCTCGTAATGAACTGCCACTCGTAAAGAGGGTAACTCTATCTCCAAGGGAAGTACTGCCTCGGTGCCGAACACCAATTCGTATGGCGTTGTATTTGTGGCCGTTTTGAACGTGGTCCGGTATGCCCAGAGAGCTTCATGCAATCTCTTGTGCCAATCCTTTTTATTTCTGGACACCGTCTTCTTTATGATCTTCATCAAGGTCTTGTTGAAAGCCTCAGCTAGACCATTAGCTCGAGGGTTATAAACCGAAGAGTATCTCTAGTCTATATTATGCCGCTGTGCGAAGTGGCTGATTTTGTGACTTCTGTAGGCTGGCCCGTTATCGGAGATAATCCATCGCGGAGTGCCGCACCGATAGATGACGTTTGTCTTAAAGAAATTGAGGATATTCTCCGTCTTCACTTCTCTCAGCGGTACTGCTTCTGCCCACTTAGAGAAGTAATCGGTTGTTGCCAATATGAACCGATGTCCTCTATATGATGCTGGTTCGATGGGCCCGATTATATCAGTTCCCCACATTTCGAACGGCCGGCTAGCCACCGTTGGGTGTAGTGGATTTGGATGCTGGTGGATGAATTCCCCATGAATCGGGCACGAGTAGCACTGCTTCGCGTATTCGAGGCAGTCCTGAATCATCGTGGGCCAATAGTAGCCCATCCTTTTGATCTTCAGCTTCATCTTTGGGCCGGCTTGATGAGATCCGCAGAGTCCATCGTGAGTTTCTTGGACGGCTTTCCTTGCTTCTTCCAGTCCCTGGCATCTTAGCCATAGGGAGTCGAACGATCTCTTATACAGCGTGTCATTGACGAAGGCAAAAGACAGAGCTCGTTTCATGAGCTGATGTCTCGAGGATGCATCTTCAGGTGCTCGGCGGGATTTGAAGTAGTATATAAAGACTTCTCTCCAATCCTTGGCCTTTTCCTGGTCCTGTATTCGTAGGACTGTCTGCTCGGTCGCTCCCTTTTCTTTGGATGACTCCGGAGATATTTCTGCCGGTGCGAGAACCCGACGGCTTTGCACAACGATTCTTACGCCATCAAGGTTTTCGTCAGCCAGTTCTTTGGCGAGTTTGGCTAACGCATCTGCTTTGCTATTTTCTGTACACGGTATGCTTACCAAAATATAGAAAGGGGTTTAGGTCAGCAGTTGCTGCACTCTCTCACCGTACTTTACCAACTCTGGTTTACACGTTCGATAGTCGCCATTTACTTGACCAACGACCAGCTGGGAATCTTCGTATATGAGGAGGTTTTCGATTCCCATGTCAACAGCGATCTCAAGACCTGCTATCAAAGCTTCATATTCGGCTTCATTGTTTGTCCTTGGCTCTGTTAAGGAGAAGGCAAAGCGCATTATATCTCCTTGCGGAGTCATGAAGATAAGGCCAACCCCAGATTTGATTATAGGGGAGCTATGCTTTCGCTTCTTCATGGAAGATGCCCCATCGAAGTAAAGTTCCCATCGGGTGTCACTCTCTCTTTCTCCCTGTCGATCGTGTCAAACGCGTGCTCGTCTGGCAATTCACAATTTAGGGGTGAATCGGCAGGTATCGGAAGCTCAGCGAGGAAGTCGGCGATGGCCTGGCCCTTCACTGCCTTGAGAGGTCGGTATGTTATCGAGAACTCCATCAAGAGGAAGGCCCATTTAGCGAGTCATCCCATTAGTATGGCTCTTGACATCAAATATTTGAGAGGATCCACTTTTGATATGAGGTGGACCTCATGCGCCAATGCGTAGTGTCTGAGCTTCGTTATCGTGAAGATTAACGCCGGACAGTGTTTTTCAATGGGGGAGTAATTATTTTCTGCCCCCCAAGAGAACTCGACTCAAATAGTAGAGGGCTCTTTCCTTCCCTCGGTCATTGTCCTGCGCCCATAGCACCCCTAAGGAACCTTCAAGGACTGTCGTGTACAGGATGAGGGGCTTTCCCTTGACCGGAGCGACCAGTGCCGGCGGATTTTGCAGGTATTGCTTGATTTCTTCTAGTGCGCTTTGGCATTTGCGATCCCTAATGACAGGGGTTCCCTTCTTCATTAAATGGTTGTAGGGACGGGTCTTGCCGGAGAGATTGGCTATGAACCGCCGAATATATGCGAGCTTCCCTTAGAGAGACCGCAGTTGCTTGAGAGTTCACGGCAGGGGCATTTCCATAATCGCCTTGATCTTTGACGGGTCTATTTCGATACCTCGATATCGTACGATGAATCCTAGGAATTTGCCGGAGGAAACTCCAAACGCGCATTTTAGCGGGTTCAACTTCATATTGTATTTCCGAAGACATTAGAAAACTATCTTCAGATGCTCCCAATGCTCTTCGTGTGATTTGATTTTCACCACGAGGTCATCGATATAGCATTCGACGATTTCATGAATGAGGTCATCGAAAATCTTCGTCATTGCCCTCTGATAGGTAGTGCCGGCGTTCTTCAGACCGAAAGGCATCACTTTGTAGCAGAATATGCCTAGCGGGGTCCGGAAAGCGGTATGCTTCTGGTCTTCAGAATGCATCTTTATTTGATTGTACCCTGATGATCCATCCATGAAGGAGAAGACTTCATGAGTGGACGTGTTGTCTATCATTAGCTCAGTGACTGGTACAGGAAAATCATCTTTTGGGCAGTCTTTGTTTAGGTCCCGAAATTCTACGCAGATGCGCACCATCCCATTCTTCTTCATCACTGGGACGATGTTGGCGATCCAATCAGGGTATTGAACTTCTTGGATGAAGCCGGAGTCTATTAGATTCTTGACTTCGGCGTTGATACTCATCTCAAGCTCGAGCTGCATTCTTCTTGGCACTTGTTTGACCGGCTTGACGTCCGGAGAAATCGCCAATTTATGGACGGCTATTTCTGGATCTAATCCTGGCATCTCGGAATAGTTCCATGTGAAGCAATCTTTATACTGCATGAGCACGTCCTTGAGCATAGCCATCTTTTCTTCAGACAACAGCTCACTGATGAAGGTCGGCCGTGGGTCGTTTGCCATTCCCAAGTCGATTTTTTTGAGGTTATCTGCAGTAGTATGTATCCCATCTTCCAGCTCTTTTGGCGCTGGTGGAAACTCTAAGATCACCTCGTCATCATCATTTTCGAAGCACCAGAGGAGGTCAGCCATATTCTCGCGTACTCCTTCTCCTGACAGCGTTATCGCGTGACAGATATGAGATCGCTTCCAAGACCGATGTTGACCCTGTTAGTTATATGTATGCCCTAGAGGCCATTACTGTACATAGGATGTATATTGTAGTGGATGCTGGGACATATATAGGGAGGACTTTCTTGCTCGACATGATAGTATGCTATCTGGTTGAACTTTACCTTAACGTGTATACTGTTTGTCTCTCTGTTACATGTTGGTGAAGCCCTTAGGATCTGTACTTGACTACCTGGACTACGATGCGGATCATACTAGTGGGGACATGGTAGTCCATAAGTACATCCTTCAAAGTCCCTAGTCGTGGGTGTATCGAGACGGGGCATCGATATACCAGAGTAGACTAGCGTATACCTTCTCGACCCATACAGATGGACGATGGATGATCCCATATCTATCGGTGTTTGACATCAGAAGAGATATACGGGTGCTCAGTATAGACTGGGTACACTGGACGGACTCGCCGAGAACTCCCAGATGGTATTATACCTCACGTCAGATGGCAGTTCTCTGGTGACACTGGTACAGAGTAGTCTGTTGACCCGAGATCGTCATAGAGTCTCGTGTGGTTCCCACTGTGCTTTAATTTCCATCTTACCACGTCCAAGAGGACGTGCAAAACGGTGGTTTTTGGGTACAGTCCCGAGTCACATGGAGGCGATGAGCGATAGGAGGGGATTCGTCTCTCCCGGTATAGGGGGTTGATGTTGCGCTGTGTTCGATTGGCTATAACAGGAAATCCCTGGCCAGGGTTGCTGAGATTTACTGGTAAGTGTTACCAGTAGTTTCTCGAATAGTTATAGACCTCATATCGACACGACTTATTGAGCTATTGGGGTCTGACGTTTACCACCCCTAGACGAGATATGCGACATATCAGACGATCAGACCGGACTGTACGGTAGTGTTACTGGTCGGATTCACTGGAGTGTGAGCGGGCTTGCTCGTCGATCTTCAGATCGTTCAATACCCGGGTGGCCGTTACGTTTAGCAGACCGCTTGCGGCTTGTGGATGCTTGATATGATCATCATCTGCTGCCGGCGTATTGACGAGTCTTTAGAGTCCTACACAGAGGTTTCCTGGCTCAAGCGAAACGAAATAGGAGCGCATATGAGATATGTGCGGGACCGAGAATAATGCGTGTATGTGATACCGTATTCTATTCTCGCGATAAATATATCGAATGGTTGTATGCGATATAACCTAGTTATCGATTCAAGCGTTGATTCGATAAGCCGATATATTGTATACTAGTCGGTTGTGTGCGACATAACCGGGTCATTGAATCAAGTGTTGATTTAATGATTTAATGCATATTTATATATTTGATATATTACTTTGCGTCAACTAGTATCGGTTTACTTAAGATGGATTTTCTCACTCGGGTGTGCGCATTACATATGCGATATGATTTTGTGCACTTGTTTGTATCATGTTTGATGATACAAGTTTACTTGGTTAAGTGCAAAGAATAAACCATGGTTAAAAGAATGGTTAGGGTTTCATTTCCTTTATTTATTCATTTATTTATTTATTTATTCATTTTGGAAAAGAATGAGAAAAAGAATGGTGGCTTCTTTTGTTCTTTAGTTGAAGCTTCATGAAGCTTTGTTCAAGTCAACCATTCTTATCTCATCCTTAACCTAACCATTCCCACTAACCATGATTCATTCTCTACACTTAACTCTAGTTAAAATTATGATAAGAATTCATTTTTCTTTTCTTTTTTCAAATAACTTATCATATCATTTTCCTTCTTCTTCTTCCTTGCTTCAAGTGAAGAAGCTTGAGGTCATCAATGGTAGATTGATGATTAGAGTGAGAAATCCAATTCTAAAGTTAACCCACTTTCTATTTCTTCATCCTCTACCTCTTGCCAAGTAGTAGAGTGTGTTTCCTTCACAAGATTTTAGGGTTTGGTGAAGGTGGAGCTTGATCTAGCGATGCCTCGACGTAGATCATCTTCGGCATGGACATCGACGACCTAGCTTGCCCATTCTCCGACGAAGCCGACTCTAGAGCCCGGATTAGATTTGGACAGCGGAGACGACCTCGTTGCGGAGCCGTGGGGTGGAGGACCGGATCTACAAAGGTTGTATTTCCGTATTCCCTTAGTTAATTGTTAACTAGTTCTATATTCGCCTAGACTTCTAGCAAACGATCCGTAGTTTAGGGTTTGTAGGCACCATATTTTTTGAAATTGCCATGGTTGATGGCTTGGGAGACCTCACTAGCGTGCCTAGGAACCCTACAGTGGTATCAAAGCCTAGCTAGAGCCTTAGGCGAAGTCCAGACGGAATTTGAAGTCCGAACGACACAAAACCGAAACCCAAAACATGCTCTCTGTCCAATTTTTAAAATCTGGGATTTTTCAACATTAAAAATATTCAGAAAAATCAGTAGGAAATTCTAAGAAAGACTATAAAGTTCGGCTGCCTAATTCCAACAGTGCGCCGCGCTTCCGCGGCACGAGCTTGGCTCGTGCGGCGCAAGCGCGGCCATTTTGTCGTTTCTGGCATCCAAATTTCTACAGTAATTCATAGTATTCTGTTCTGGTTTTCCTGGGTATTTTTGATATTTTTTCAAGAGTTGAATTTTCTGCAGTTGATTTGGGGATTCGGTATTTCGATCGGGATATCAAATTTTGTCTGTGTGGCTTTCCGGATAAATTTTAGGATATGTTAAAAAGTTCGACCGGATATAAATACCCAACTTTTCCCCTGTCGGGAAATTTCCAAGTGTTGGATTTTTCCGTAGTTTAACGACGTTCTAAGTAGTGCAAGTAAAGCAATGGTCCCTCTAGAAGACACAAACCTTAACTCGATTATGTGACCGTCTTGAACTGCCCTTTGAACCTTCGGGTTTGGGGCAGTACGGCGTGCCACATGTGAGGCGTTGGCTTGACCCTTCTACGGCTGGACCGTTGGTACTGAGGTACGAACTGAATGTTGTTAGACTTATTTCATGTGTTGATCTGTATCGGGAAAATTTGGGTGTTCGATTGTTCAATCGAAAAGTTTAACATTTTCTGTTTATCTGGAATGGGATACAATAATTGGAATTCACAAAGAGTTATGAGATAACTGAATGAATGTTGTAAATCTAGCAGTTTAGTCTCACTTGATCGGTTGCCACGGAATTTTGATGTGATCAAAAGTCCGTCGCAATCACGTAGTGTACGCGGATACTCGCCGGGTAAACTTAATGGACAGCCTCACTCCATAGCCCCGACCAAGTGACTGTAGGAGAACCCCATCGCCGAAAGCATCCGTTCGGGTGCTCGCGGTAGCGGTGTTCCGCCTTGGTGCACTTCGTCGACGGTATCGGGGGTGCGGCCGTCTACTGAAGTTTACGACGAGCATTCGATCAGGATGTCGGGAATCTTGTTGAATTGCCCGACTTGATATTGAAAAGTGTTTTCGATAATGAGACTAAAATGCGGGGTTTATAATTGTTAGGCATGCGATGTCTAAGAAATTCATTTGGTCAGGCATGCGATGTCTGAGATGGTTGCGGATTCCAACTGTTGTAGTTTTACACTTTCTTTTCTGTGACCGTAAGTGTAGTATGTTCATATCGCCGGTTTCGTTGCTATACGTCAACGACAATTGGGGTATGCATACTTACTTACGTTGATGACATGTGATGTTATGTGTTGCTGGATATGTCATATTGGATCGTCGTGTTTGAATAACCGGGGGTTTTTATGTGAGATGAGTGTTTTTCATTTTCATTCATGTAAAAACTTGTATGTAATATTCTTTTATTGGGGCGCTTCCAGGATTGCGGAAGTTGTCACCCGTTGTATATTATTTACTTTTCCGCACTAGGATAGACCCAAGGAGGAGGGCACAAGTAACCGGGTTCTGGAGTCCAGTGGGAGACCAACTCGAGGAGTCGGGTCCGGGTCTCCTAACTCTAGAATTGGCAGGGTTGCTTGCCGCTCTCGTAGGGGTCTAGGGGTGTGGGTTTGGCTATTCATCACGACCGTGGAATCCGTGTTTTATACTGGCTCGTATTGAAAACACGGACGTCCTAGTATATCCAATATTTCATATGATTCTTCTGCTGCGATATCTGTGATGTGATCATGTGATGTTTCTTTGATAGATACTTTATATAGTATATATGATATATTATATAGACGTTACTTATGTTTTACACCCGCGCTAGCCCTGCCCTGCTCTGCCGTTAGTTACCTAACCTAACGGTGCACGAGGGGACATCGAGGCGAATGCGGATGGCATAAGTGTATGTCATATCTATCTGTGATGTTTAGGTACTTAAATGATGGGACTTCATTAATGTGATTAATGAAATAAAAGAAACCTAAGATGTTGTAGAATCGAATTTCAAAATAAAACAGGTAGCTACAGTTCTTGCTTTGCACAGCGGTATATGTGATATATCCTGCACCTTATTCGATGAGGAAAGGACCGAGATCCCTTCACCGGGAGTGACTCCTTTAGCAATAACTGGCAGATGCTACACCCTCGGTTTGTCTTTTGATTGCTTTTAAGTGTTTGGCTTTGCACAGTAATATATGTGATATATCCCGCACCTCATTCGACGAGGAAAGGACCGACGATCCCTTCACCGGGAGTGACTCCTTTAGCAAAACTAGAAAAGCCTCAAAAGCACTCCATTTCAAAATTCATTTGATTCTACAACGATATCAAGTTCATTACGCAAAGGGTTTTCAGAAAAACCTGTCGTAGCCCTCCGTCATTTCAGATACGTACTAGTTAGTATTCGTGCTGCGGTTGTTTGGCCTCCGTCAAGGCGTAGTGTACGGTAGCTAACTAGTGCTTATCTGCTAGCATATGATGCGATTGGATTAGGGTATTCGTACGGCGTTGTTTGGCCTCCGTCAAGGGTCGTGCGGGTGGGTTTAATTCAATCAGGAAATGACGGGTTGAACTTGACTAGCGGACTATGGGTTGTTTGGCCTCCGTCAAGGTCATAGCGAGCTAGGGGCAAAATATTATCGGGAATTTCAAGTGTTGAAATTTGCAATGAGATTGCATACCTTCTATGAGATAGTTGGATCCCGATACCCGCTGCGAGTAAGAGTTACTCCTGGGAGAGTTTTATACATTACAATTAGCTGATCAAGTAGGTGTCTAGAAAGGTGTCAACGGGGTTACGCCTCTGGGAAAACGAGGTTTACATTAATTAGGTCCGTGCGAAAGCACGGGGGACCTCCCTCAAAGTACCGACACTGGCCTGGCTGAAAGATTGGCGAACTTGTAGTGTGTAATTAATCCCGGTTAGTCTTTCCTTTTAGGGTTTGAAGGAAGATTTGATAAAAAGCAGTGGGAGCCATCCTGATTAGATAAAATAATAACCAATCTATTCTTGACAGAGCGCACGCTGAGTGTTTTCTTCTCTCTCTCTCCTGGTAGCGACCATATCACGCCTTAATCAAGATAATAATACGGATATTTGACCGAACCCGCTTGTTATACTGAGCTGGGGAACGTTGGTCCCGCTCCAACTTATAATTGTTATAAGACAGAGCAGGAAATTGGGGAATACCAGATTTCCCGTGCCGCCCAAACGAAGAAAGTGCATGCTGATGCATCATCTTCGGGTTTGTTCATTATACAGAACTGTTTCTCAGTATCCTTTACGTCCTGGGTATATGATACCAGATCAGGATCCCAGATATGTAATCTGTTACATAGGGCTACAGAAAGGTAGAGAACTGAGAACGGGTGATAAGTTTCATGAGGCAGAAAACGGGGCAAGAGTTGCAGCCAAGTCTGTTGGTCACTGTCACCCTGTATTACCAATACATTAATTCTGAACGAATGTTATTAGATACCGAACCTGATATACAAAATCATATCCGTCTCTTTATTAGTAAAGAAACGGTAAAATTTTGTATTGTTGGATAATGTTTTGAACATTTCCTATATCAAAAGTTGATCGGTTCAGGCGCGTTATCTAAAAGCATTGATGTTCTAAATCAAACTACAGTTCTTAGTATATGGAACACACATAAGAGGAAGAGTTCAGAAATGAACGGATCCTTCTTCAGGCATTGTAGACTAGGTTATATCAATGTGACCCGACTGGCTGGAGTTACATTTAGATGCATATTTAAATCAGTTTGAATTTACATCTTGTGAAACTCGCCAGTCATGTCACAAAGATATAATGACCATAGCTCCATTTATTGGAAACAGAGAAAGAGTTAATGAACTCTTGGGATGATACATGTTGATGTATAAAGGTCCTATGTCTACATATGCCAAGACCGGTTCTTTGTACTTCATTATATTCTCTGATAATCTCTCAAGATTCAGACATATGTTCCTGTTGAAACACAAGTCCGAACCTTTTGAGATATTCACAGAATATAAGTTAGAAGTTGAGAACCAAAATGTGGGTATAAGTATTATGTCCTTTGATGTGATCAAGGAGGAGAATACTAGAGCACGGAAATCCTGGACTATTCTAAAGGAGAATGAGATTCTCTCTCAGCATTACTCCTCCGTATACACCATAGCACGATGGTATATCGGGGCGGAGCAGATACACCCTATATGATATGGTGTGCTCTATGATGAGTACTACTGAGTTACCTATTTCCTTTTGGGAGTTATGCACTTGAGAAACTGCATACCTATTGAATAGGGTTCGAATCAAATCAGTTGCCTACCATTTCATATGTGATATGGAAAGGGAAGAGCCCATGTCTTAAGCTAGTTAAGATTTGGGGTTGTCCGGCTAATGTCTAAAAGAAAAATCCGGACAAGCTCGAGGCAAGGTCTGTAATGTAGAACTGGAAAAGTTCCAGCCATACAAACTGCAACTAATGATTTGACAGAACCGAAGGATTCAGTAGTAACCAATGAACCTCAGCCTCTCCGCCGATCTAGTAGGGTTCCTCACCCACCTGAGAGATACTTTGGTTTCTCTATGACAGTGGGAGCGAGGATTACATCATGAGATGATGACCCAACTAGTTTCGAGCTGGCCATCAGGAGTAAGACTCTATAAGAATGGCTGGATGCTTAGCGATCTGAGATGGAATCCTTATACACCAACAAAGTATGGACTTTGGTTGCTATATCTGAAGGGTTAAATCCCCATCAGGAGCAAGTATATCTTGAGAAGATTACTTGGTGTACATGGAAGAGTTAAGACTTTCAAAGCTAGAATTGTTAAAGGTTTTCGTCATTGACCAGGCGTGGATAATGATGAAACCTTTTCCAGTAGCTATGCTTAAGTCCATCCAGATCCTACTTGTCACGGCTACATACCATGACTGCGATATCTGGTGGTTGGGTGTCTTGACTGCTTTTCTAAATGATGATTTAGAAGAGAGCGTCTATAAGTACACAGCCAGAGGGCCTCGTAGACAGTGGGAGCAGCGGAAACGTGTGCAAGATGTTTTATATGATAAAGCAGGCATCGCGGAGTTGGAACATCTGTTTTGATGGATTAGTCAAAGAAGTTGACATCATCAAAATGGTAGATGAACCTTGTATAAACAAAAAGGTAGTAGGGAGTATGGTGACGATCCTCGTAGAGTACGTGGATGACATACTCTTGATAAGAAAAGAGTTTCTTATGCTACGCTCGGTCAATCTCCGCTTATCACTAGGATTCTCCATATAGGATCAAAGTGATACCTACTAAATCCTGGATTTTGGATCTATGAGATAGATTTAATTGGATGTTAGGATTCTCACTAGTTGTAGTGAGATGGTATCAATCGATCCTGGGGAGAATCACTGGAAGTGTTCCAGGGTGATAAAGACGACTGAATGTCAGTCACAGGCATTGTCTTTACCCTCAGTAAAGGGACGGTATGTTGGAAGAGTTCCAAGCTAGATACCGTGACATACTAGACGATAAAGGCACGATACATCGCTACTTAAGATGCTACCAAAGAGGCTGTTTGGGTGTATATTGGTTCATGAGATGAACTATGTTCCTTCTATTGTGTGACAATGGAGTTGTGGCCTATGCCAAGGAACGCCGGTCCCATCAGTGATCCAGACTTATTCTAAGGCAGCATCGCCTGATCATGGAGATAGTTGATCTCCAGGGTGATCGAGGTTTGGAGAGTAGACTAAGAGGACAACACAGCGGATCCACTCACAAAGGCCTGTTCCCAGAGAGAGACTTTTATGGGATGGTTGAGTATGAGATACTGCAACCACTGCTACAGATGGCCCTAGTGCAAGTGGGAGATTGTTAGTTATATGTATGCCCTAGAGGCCATTACTGTACATAGGATGTATATTGTAGTGGATGCTGGGACATATATAGGGAGGACTTTCTTGCTCGACATGATAGTATGCTATCTGGTTGAACTTTACCTTAACGTGTATACTGTTTGTCTCTCTGTTACATGTTGGTGAAGCCCTTAGGATCTGTACTTGACTACCTGGACTACGATGCGGATCATACTAGTGGGGACATGGTAGTCCATAAGTACATCCTTCAAAGTACCTAGTCGTGGGTGTATCGAGACGGGGCATCGATATACCAGAGTAGACTAGCGTATACCTTCTCGACCCATACAGATAGGCGATGGATGATCCCATATCCATCGGTGTTTGACATCAGAGGAGATATACGGGTGCTCAGTATAGACTGGGTACACTGGACGGACTCGCCGAGAACTCCCAGATGGTATTATACCTCACGTCAGATGGCAGTTCTCTGGTGACACTGGTACAGAATAGTCTGTTGACCCGAGATCGTCATAGAGTCTCGTGTGGTTCCCACTGTGCTTTGATTTCCATCTTACCACGTCCAAGAGGGCGTGTAAAACGGTGGTTTTTGGGTACAGTCCCGAGTCACATGGAGGCGATGAGCGATAGGAGGGGATTCGTCTCTCCCGGTATAGGGGGTTGATGTTGCGCTGTGTTCGATTGGCTATAACAGGAAATCCCTGGCCAGGGTTGCTGAGATTTACTGGTAAGTGTTACCAGTAGTTTCTCGAATAGTTATAGACCTCATATCGACACGACTTATTGAGCTATTGGGGTCTGACGTTTACCACCCCTAGGCGAGATATGCGACATATCAGACGATCAGACCGGACTGTACGGTAGTGTTACTGGTCGGATTCACTGGAGTGTGAGCGGGCTTGCTCGTCGATCTTCAGATCGTTCAATACCCGGGTGGCCGTTACGTTTAGCAGACCGCTTGCGGCTTGTGGATGCTTGATATGATCATCATCTGCTGCCGGCGTATTGACGAGTCTTTAGAGTCCTACACAGAGGTTTCCTGGCTCAAGCGAAACGAAATAGGAGCGCATATGAGATATGTGCGGGACCGAGAATAATGTGTGTATGTGATACCGTATTCTATTCTCGCGATAAATATATCGAATGGTTGTATGCGATATAACCTAGTTATCGATTCAAGCGTTGATTCGATAAGCCGATATATTGTATACTAGTCGGTTGTGTGCGACATAACCGGGTCATTGAATCAAGTGTTGATTTAATGATTTAATGCATATTTATATATTTGATATATTACTTTGCGTCAACTAGTATCGGTTTACTTAAGATGGATTTTCTCACTCGGGTGTGCGCATTACATATGCGATATGATTTTGTGCACTTGTTTGTATCATGTTTGATGATACAAGTTTACTTGGTTAAGTGCAAAGAATAAACCATGGTTAAAAGAATGGTTAGGGTTTCATTTCCTTTATTTATTCATTTATTTATTTATTTATTCATTTTGGAAAAGAATGAGAAAAAGAATGGTGGCTTCTTTTGTTCTTTAGTTGAAGCTTCATGAAGCTTTGTTCAAGTCAACCATTCTTATCTCATCCTTAACCTAACCATTCCCACTAACCATGATTCATTCTCTACACTTAACTCTAGTTAAAATTATGATAAGAATTCATTTTTCTTTTCTTTTTTCAAATAACTTATCATATCATTTTCCTTCTTCTTCTTCCTTGCTTCAAGTGAAGAAGCTTGAGGTCATCAATGGTAGATTGATGATTAGAGTGAGAAATCCAATTCTAAAGTTAACCCACTTCCTATTTCTTCATCCTCTACCTCTTGCCAAGTAGTAGAGTGTGTTTCCTTCACAAGATTTTAGGGTTTGGTGAAGGTGGAGCTTGATCTAGCGATGTCTCGACGTAGATCATCTTCGGCATGGACATCGACGACCTAGCTTGCCCATTCTCCGACGAAGCCGACTCTAGAGCCCGGATTAGATTTGGACAGCGGAGACGACCTTGTTGCGGAGCCGTGGAGGTGGAGGACCGGATCTACAAAGGTTGTATTTCCGTATTCCCTTAGTTAATTGTTAACTAGTTCTATATTCGCCTAGACTTCTAGCAAACGATCCGTAGTTTAGGGTTTGTAGGCACCATATTTTTTGAAATTGCCATGGTTGATGGCTTGGGAGACCTCACTAGCGTGCCTAGGAACCCTACAGACCCGGCTCTACTCTCGCTGCATATGTGGCTTTCGGTTCATGCTTCTGTGGCGGGGTTACCCTCCAACTGCTGGATAAAGTGAACCTGCCTTGCTGATATTGGTCTTCTACCCAGTCTTTGAATGTGAAGCAGTCTTCGAGAGAATGTCCTACCGCTCGATGATAGGAGCAATAATCCGGGTGAGAGACCTCATCTGCTTGTTCGGGGTGTTTGGACTCCGGGAGCATAATCATTTGATGTTTCATGACAAGATCGAATATCTTCCTTGTCTTGTCTTGGGGAAAAGAATATGCTCAACCCATCTTCTTTATAAGAGACAGATCTCGGCTGCTCAATTCTCGATCGCGTGGCTTCTTGGACCCGCTTTGCTGCTGTCGAACGTTTTTTCCGTTCTTTAGCTTGTTTCTACCTCTGCGTCGGGTCTTTTATATGACGGGCTGGCGACGAAGAGTATCATCATTCTCCACAGCCTACTGAAGGAGGCGATGCGTCCTGGCTTTCTCGTAAATGGCCATTTCGCGGTTGTGGTCATCCCGGACTTTTTGACCCGCTTCCCTTATTAGCTTGTCCATCCGTTCTTCGAACGACGGACTTGATACTTTCATGGCGGGACCTCGTTTTGGTTCAATTGCGGTGTCTTCTAACAGAGTATCTCCTTCTTCATCGAAATCATGAATAACGTAGCAGCTATGGAATCGCTCCCGTTTCTTGGATTGAACATATCCAATCCCGATCGTTTCCATTCTCCCGTTGAGCAATTTTCACTGAGTTCCAGGGACGTTCCAGATCCTATTGTAGAACTGAGCTTGTCGAGCAGTCTGTTTGAAGGGTATGCCTTGGCATCTCAACAGCCTTTTTAATCCTTCTGTGTAGTATCTGGGCAGACGGATGGGCTGGAGCCTGTCAAGTGTAGAATCGGCACCATGCCAGATTTCTTTCTCTACTTTGGTTTTCGTGGATTGATAAAAGAGGATCGCCTTTTCATCACTTCGCCTGGGAGGGACGTAGAACGTCTACAGTTCTTGCACACTATAAGTATCAAATGCGTCGAGGTCATTGTAATGTTTTTCCGGAACCATGGCGATTTGCAAACTCCGTTCATCGCCAGTGAGGGCTTGTATTGATGGCCGAACAGAAAATACTGCATTGACCTCATCTTCACAGTCACTGCCGAAGACCAACATAGGGGTAGACGGTCTAGGCTTATTGCATTGGGGCGGTCCCGAATAGACTATCTCTTCTTCCTCCTCGGTATCGCTCCCAAAGACCGGAATGGTGGTGATAGCTTTTTGCTTATTCTCCGGCTTATGATATCTTTTCGTGCCTTCAAAGTCTGGAAAAAAGTACTTTGCGTCCTCGTATTTGCGGACTTCATTCATGGAGAATGGGTTTAGCTCCCCCGTTATGGTGTACTCAAGACCATCCTTGAAATACTTTATACACTGATATTGTGTAGAAGGGATGATGTTGTATTCATGTAACCAAGGCCTGCCGAGCAAAGCGTTGTAGCAAGTCTTGGCGTCAATGATATAAAATTGGATGTCAGTGACGAGCAGCCCAAAGCGTAATGTCAGTATCACAGACCCGAGCATCCGTGATGACTGAGAGTCGAACCCGGAGATAGTGATTTTATCCCGAGCGAGGTGTTGAACGCTCATGCAGATTTCTTTTAGCACTCTCATATTTAGGAGATTGACAGAGGACCCATTGTCAACTAGAATCTTCCCTATCTTGATGTCATGGCAGTATCCGGTGACATATAGGGGACGGTTGTGCTAGCATGTTCCGAGGAGGAGATCTTTGTCATCGAAAGTAAAGTCAGCAGTGTGCACTTCTTCAAGCTCGTCCTTCATCTTTTCTTCGGCAAGGAAAGCTTAGAACTGCTCAGGCTCTTGTAGTGCCTTGATCAAAGAATCTCTCGCCTCTTTAGATAGCAGAAGGGTATCGAAAATGCTTAGCTGCGAAGGTATTTTCCTCAGGTGTGCCAGAACGTTGTAATCTACCTTGTTTTTCTTGGGCGGGTCCTTAGCTGCCAACTCTTCGACGACTCGATCATCGAGGGCGATATCCTCATGGACTTTTCCCTTCCCCTTATCTTTTCTATCTGATCCCCTGTTTGCGGGTCTGAGATTCTTTTCGGGTATCGTGTGATTGCGCAGCTGAATGTTCTCGCAGGTCTTCATCTCTTCTGTTTCGGAGATGGATTCCTTGAAGAGAGGGCCGAGGGCTATTTCTTCATCCGAATCGCTCCCGAAGGTGAGAACTTGCGATCCTTTGCTATCAACCATGTGACAGTTGCCGATAGTTCTTTTGCGCTCATCTATCGTGCTCTTTTGCTCTCGACACGTTTTGCGCTTCATTCACTTGAAATGTTGTCGGTGGGCGACTTATCCCTGCGACCAGTTTTTAAAGGCGTTGCACTCTTCAGTGGGGTGCGCAATCCTTTGATGGTATAAGCAGTAGCTAAGATGTACATCCGCTTCGTCAAAGTGTATCCCACCAGGAGTGTTTTCTTTGAAGGCTGGCAGCTTCATTCCCATTGACATGGCTTTGGCGAACTGTTTCCTCGTCTTAAGTTTGCTTTTGTCTATGGTGGATGGGCTTTGATCTGGCGAGAGTGTTTTAACCCTTTCTTCCAGTCGTCGGCATTTGGCTTTTTCGAATATGGCCATTTCGCGCTCTCGATCGGTTTTGCTTTTTTGACGGGCTTCGTTCAGCAGCAGGTCGATCATCTCATCAAACGGTTCTAATGGTTTTGGTTCGGGATCTGCCCCCAGTTTCTCTGCATCAGGAGCTTCTTCATCATTTATTGACGAGTGAGAGATCACGTGGCAGCTTGCCACATAATCCTCAGGATCATCTGACGAGTCTTCTCCCCCTCATTGTCATCATCTCCGTCCTCAAGGATGTGGTTAAGAAACTCTAGGAGCGTGACCGGGGTTCGTGCCTTCTGATTATATTCTTCCAACGCGTCAATATATTTCTGCAGATCCGTGCGCTTGTCATTGGGCTTTTTGGTCTTCTTCTTCTTCTTCGAAGACTTTGACGGCTGGGTCTGAACGTTTTGATTATCACTACCAATTCTTAGCGTTGGGCGCGGCTTCAGCATTCCTTCAATGACCTCGGGTTCTAGCGGACTTTTCCACCTGATTGCCGGGAATGTGTGAAGATCCTTCAGCATTCTTTTCGTCTTGGCTGAAAGAGCGACCTCCCATGGAGCTTCGTCTATAAAAGAGCACGATGCCCCCGGTGTGTCCACCTTTTTAGGAGAGTATGGTTGTGGCGGGCTCACTTTCCAATTCTCAGACAACGCGAATCTTCCCTGCTGGTATTGGTCCTCAATCCAGCCTTTGAAAACGTAGCAATCTTCGATTGGATGGCTTACTGCTCGGTAGTAAGGGTAGTAATTAGGATTGTTGGCATCGTCTGGCTGCAGCGGACGTCTTGGATCTGGAAGATTGATGAGCCTGTTGCGCACTGCCAGCTCGAACAGTCTCCTTATTTTATCCCGGGGAAACGAGTAAGGATGTCCCAGTGTCTCCTCGATGGATTGGCGTAGACGCACGTTGCTTTGGCAAACAACCGGTTTTAAGTTGCTCGGCTGTTGTTGAGTATTGGAGACAAAGGTCGCTTTCCCTTTGCCCATTTCATTCCGTGGTTCTGTCTTTGAAAAGGAAGGCTTATGACCCATCTGGTCCATTTGGGCCAGTTTGTCAATCAAGGTCTGAAAGGTAGTCGGCTTGAAAAACATCATGAACTGGGATTTGGTCACCTGCGGATCAAGAGTACCCACGAACATGCCCACTGCAGGAGCCTCTTCTATGCGCTGTTCATATTTCGACCATAGGTTCCGCCACCGTATCGCATACTGAACCCATGTTTCGCCCGGCTTCACCCTGGTATTGATCAACACCGTGATTAGGGTGCGTTCGCTAGCGCTTGCGAAACACTGAGTGAATAGCAATTCCATCTCCGTAAAAGTTTTGATAGAGTCGTTGGGAAGCTCTGAATACCACTCGAATGCCGTCTCCGATAAGCTGCCGACGAATTGGTGAAGCAGCAGCTTATCATCACCTCCAGTATTGATGCAGAGAGCCCTGAACTGGGCGACATGCTGATGGGGATTGCCGGTCCCCTTATATACGTAAAACTTAGGAATCGTGTATCCTGGCGGGTATTTTATCTGATCGTATCATCCTGGATATGGTCGCCCAGTTCTGACAACTTGGCCAGCGGTTTTGTTCGCTTAGTGAGCTCGTATTTGTTGAGCTATATAATCATCGAGTGCCGCTTTTGAGATTGTTTCCTCCTTTGCAGCTGAAGAGGCCGGAAGAGGGTTTGATGTCTCCGCTCTATCGTCTTCAATTATTACTGGAGGCTCTTCGATTGGAGGGTCTAGTTGAATCATCCTTGGAATAAAATCGCCATTCGTTTTATTTTGGCCGCTTATTCCGCGGCCTCTCTGTCTTTCTTCTCGAGGATTCTGCGGAGGAACTCAGCATCGGTTTCATGTTCATGACGCTACTCTGACGATGTCTCTGAGCTTTCTTTTGGCCCAGTGAGTACGGCCATCCATGTTATCATTTTCTGGAGCTTCTGTTGTTGCTCCTGGGCCTTTGTTACGGATCTGATGAGTGGTCGATGACCCGTAGAGATATGGCTATCCTCTTTCCCGGATGCCATATAAACAGTGTGCACCACCATGCCCCCGGACTTGGGGAATTTAGGTTCGGCGTCTTTAAGATTCGTCGTGGACATGGGGACTTTCTCCGGCCTTCTTCTTTTGTGAGCGGTCGAAGTTGAGGGGGCCGTTGCAGCGGGCACCCAAGTAGACGACACCTTCTTTGGTACAACAGGGTAGTCCTTCTCTTGCCGAACTTTCATCTTCTTCGGTCGGCAGGGGTAGTCTTGGTTGATCACCGAGTCTTGGACCTGTCGCCAGACCTTGTGAATTTTAGAGGACAGCCACTGAGGGGGCTGTTCTGGCTTTGACTTTGTAGCATTCTCCACAGGTAGAGGAGATCTTTTCAGGACGGCGGTCGGAGAATTCTTGCGGACCCTCTTGAGTGGTTCAAAACTGTTCCCAGTTGGAACAGCAGCATCGACTTCAACCATCAGAGCTGGTGGAGTCAATCCAGAAGGGGAACTACCCCCAGCTTTCCTCACTCGGTGCCAGTGGCGACGTCGAGCATGTCTTGCAGACGGCACTGGCTCAGTTACGAGGGTGACTTCATCATGTCCCCTGTTTTGGTGAAGGGTTGCTATTGGTGCCGGCCTATCGAAGACTGACGTCCACTGAGAGAGAATGATCAATCTTGAAAAGACCGACTTTTTGGCAGGGGAAGCAGCCTTGGTTACTTCTCCTGGAGCGGGAATTGGAACGGCCGGTCTTGCGAAGACGACCCTTAGCAGGAGAAGCCGCTTTGGCAACTTCAGGAGAAGGAATGGCTATTCGTTTTGGGATAATACCCTCAGGTATCACAGGTTTCTTCATGAGCCCGTTGGAGTTTTGGCCCAGTCTGTTAAAGACTGAGGCATTGAATTTGGGTGGCCCGTTGAAAGGGGCCGCGATAGTCGTAAGCCAATCAAAGACTGACTTCTTCGGAGCTTCTTGCGACGGTAGTGGGGCGTTGAAGCTCAGGGGTAGGAGCATGGTGCCAAAGAACAGCCCAGTGGTGGCTTGCGTCACCTGTTCCACTGGCATCTTGAAAACGGAGGCCGCTTGAGGCCCATAAGTCACTCCTCCAGTAAGGAGGGAGTGGGAGTTGTTGCAGTTGGTGCAGTTGAAAGCCATTGATCTTCTGTTTTAGCAAGACACCAAATCTTAGTACCTCGAATCCAAGGGCAACCGTAGCAAACCGCGATTCGTTCGCGAAACACGACACACAAAGTGTGGAGTGGAAAGAGGAAAAGGTCCCACCGGGCGTGCCAGAATCTGTTTACCGCCGGAAACCGGAAAGACAAACGTCTTGCCTGAATCTGTGAGCAGATGCTATTTGGTGTTATCCGTCCACCTCTCCGAAGATGCCAAGTTGATTTATGGCACCGTGCATCGAAGGTTTAGACGGATGCGGCCGATGTAGCAGACTTCGTCAGATTCCCCCTCATTTGAGGGGTTTTTTATTGTGGGGACGCTCTTCCCTGCGGCGCAAGCCCCTGCAGTTAATTACGCTAACGCATCGCGGTAACCACTTTCTCCTTCTCCAGATGGTCACTTCGTGTCGTGTGTGTGTTTGTTTTATTTTTGGTTGCCCGTGGATTGTATACGGAGACTAATTTATGTTGTCGCCCGTAGGGCGTGGATTAGTCCAAATCCGTATTTTCTTAGATTTGGGTTTTGGGTTGGGTTTAAGGATCGTTAATCTCATTTGAGACTAAGATCAACTTAAACGTTTGTTAAGGATACATTAGTCTAAATTTTTAGACTAAGATCTACTCAACAGGATCATTTAGATCCAACAAAAGAGCATTTGGGCTCTATTGTTTTAGTTTAGGGACGTTGCGGTCCATAAGTTTAAGAACATCATAGTCCATAGAGTTTAGTTTTAGGACGTTGCGGTCCATTGTTAATTATAGGATGTTGCGGTCCATAAGGTTTAGTTTAAGGACATTACGGTCCAAAGTTTTGGATATGCCCATGGGTTTGAAAATGCACCAGATAATTATTGGTCATTGGGACCCACCACCTCTCTGAAGACGTTGAAGAATTACAACAACATGTATGAGAGGTGTGAAGAGATGTACCCATGAACCAAATGTCAGATTAAAAGGCTCTGGGATGAACATTACTTTGAATGCCATATGAAATGATCAATTTTGGAAGACAAGAGTATAGTCGGGGTTCAGTTGAAAGGGGTTTTGGCTTTGGAAGACTTAGCTCAATTTGGGCTAAGGTTGGCTTCATTATAGTGTTAGACACTAGAGTATGCTCAGCGCTCACGTGCTCTCACGTGAGGCATTCGAAAGTTGGCGCAGCTCCATTGGATTTGTTCACTTATTCTTTTCTGAGTGCTAAGCACTATTGGGTCACGTGAGATCATGTGAGGAGCCCCAAAGAGAGAAAACTACCTTTGTTTTACTCTTAGAATATGCATATAAGTGTTAAAAACTTGATCCTTATGACCATCACGTGTAGACACATGAGGGTATCCACGCGTTGGATATTAATCCTTCAGGTTTACCCCCTTTTTCTTTAAAAAAGTGTTTGTCAAGGGTCACGTGGGGACACGTGAGACGCTTTTTAGGCGGGAATTGCCTTTGGGTATTTTCCTCTTTTTTATGAGTGTTTGATAACTGTTAGGGGTCACGTGGGAATACGTGAGACGCCCAAAAAGTGAAACTGCCTTGGCTTTACTCCCTTTTTATTTTGATAAGCTTGTTCAAGGGTCACGTGGGAGTACGTAACCTAATCTCATTCGTTCTTTTGATCTTTAAGGGGGGCTCACGTGGACACACGTGATCTGACATTTATCATGTTGGGTGTTGATCTCTTTTTCGTGCATGGAAAGTTAAATCCCTTCTTTAAGAATTAAATTCTTTTATAGGGTTAAATCCCAATTTTATTTAGAGGAATTAAATTTCTCTGTGTTGTGTTGAAAGAATTAAATTCTTTAAACCCAATTCTCCCCTTAAGTTTTTAATCTGCATGACAGATCTTCCCAATGAGGATTAAATTCTCAACTTATGGGGAGATATGCTTCTGCAGATCTTCAACCAGAGGAAGAACTGAGTTCTTTTTCAGAAGAGTTAAACTCTTGGTTTGAGAATTAAATTCTCTTTTGTTTTGTGGGAGCTTATGGAATGATCTCCTTCTTTCTCTTACCTAGAGTTTCTTTCTTCTTTGAAGAGATCTTCTTCTCTCTGGAGAATTAAATTCTCTTCTTTTTTTTTGCTTTCAAGGGGTTTTTCTCTCTCTCTCTTTCTCTTTTTTCTCTTGGCTCCTATTTATAGAAGAAAGAAAAGAATCAGTTTGTTCAGTCAATCTCTCTTTTAGAGATTTTGATTGATTTTATAACCAACATGATCTTTTAGATCACTCGGTGAATTTTATTCACCGTTGGATTTTTAATCCAAAGACTTCTATTTCACATAAGATATTTCATTTGTTATTCCTAGCAAATTTTTTAGGAAAATATTTCCTTGCACAGAATCTTCTTATAAATTGGTGTTTTTTAATCACAATTGGATTTTTAATTCAACGGTGCTCTACTTTATAGAGTGCAATCTTTCTTATTTGGAAAGATCTAGGAAAATATTTTTCCAATTAGGGCTTTTGATTCCTTTTAATTAGAATTTAATTCTATTATTTCAGAGGGCTCAGGTGCCCATCACGTGTTGGCACGTAACCTCACCAATTAAGCATAAAGTTTCTAATTAGAATTTAATTCTATTAGTTCAGAGGGCTCAGGAACCCATCACGTGTTGGCACGTGACCTCACCAATTAAGCATAAAACTTCTAATTAGAATTTAATTCAATTAGTTCAGAGGGCTCAGGAACCCATCACGTGTTGGCACGTGACCTCACCAATTAAGCATAAAGCTTCTAATTAGAATTTAATTCAATTTGTTCAAAGGGCTCAGGAACCCATCACGTGTTGGCACGTGACCTCACCAATTAAGCATCTCCAATTGTTTATTTCATTCAGGAGCCTATAGACTTTGCCTATAAAAGGTCACGTGTCTGCACGTGAGGCCCGATCACGTGTGGGCACATGATGCTCCACTTGGGGGCTTTTCTTCTTGCTTTATTCATATGTTTTATTCAATTCCCATGAGGGAACAGCGCTCTTGGTGCTCAGCGCTCTCGTGCTTTGCACGTGAGGCGCTGCCTCAGAATCTTTGACTCTGGGCGTTGGCACTCTCATGCTTTGCACGTGAGGCGCTGCCTCCTAAGAGTTTAACTCTTATTTAATAGATTTCTTTTTGTTTTGCACATTGGCGCCCGCACGAGGAGCACGTGAGGCGCCATCATAGGATTTACTTCTATCCGAGGCAGTACTTACATACTTTGCATGTGGAGTTTTTCCTTTATTTTTATTTTTATTTTATTGTTATTATTATTTTTTTTTAAGGGAGCAAGTTTTGAACCAAAATTTTGGCGGGAACACCGTCCTTATAAAAATTTCTTCCTCAAAATTTATACAAAGGACTAATTTTCAAATAGATGAGGGTATCATGCACGCATATCGTCTTCTCTCTCCCAAGTCGATTCTCCAGGCAAATCCTTTCTCCACATCGCTCGGACCAAGTTTACTTTCTTGTTCAGTGTCTTCACCTTTCGATCCAAGATCTGACTGGCTATTGCTCGCAAGTCAGATCAGTTTGTACAGTGAGCTCTGAGTGATCAAGTATATGGCTGGGATTGGTCACATATCATCGTAGCTGGGATATGTGGAACACATTATGCACTCCTTCCAATAAGGGTGGTAGTGTCAAACGGTATGCCACTTCTCCAACTCGTTCGAGTATGTCGAACGGTCCGATATACCTTGGATTGAGTTTACCTCTCTTCCTAAAACGTATCACTCCTTTGTTCGAAAAGATCTTTAAGAACACATGCTCTCCGGGGTGGAACTTCATATGTCAACGCTTTGCATCTGCCCAATGTTTCTGTCGGTCCTGGGCTAGGCGCATCTTTTTCCTGATCGTGTGAACTACATCCACCGTTGCCACGATCATCTCTGGTTCAAGGAGTTCACAATCTTCAACGTCGTCCCAACTCAGCGGGAACAACACTTCCGTCCATAGAGTGCTGCCAATGGTGCTATCCCAATGCTTTCCTGGTAGTTGTTGTTATATGAAAATTCCACAAGGTGTAGGTGATCTTCCAACAAATCTCCGAAGTCTAATATATAAGCTCTCAGCATATCTTCCAGGATCTGAATTGTTCGCTCGGACTGTCTGTCTGTTTGGGGATGATACGTCGTGCTGAAATTCAGACTCGTTCCGAGGCTGGCTTACAGACTCTGCCAAAACTGTGATCGGAATCTAGTATCACGATCGGAGACGATACAAACAGGTACCCCGTGTATCTCACGATCTCCTGCATGAGTTTATGGGTATCAAGACAAGTATGGTACATCTTGAAGGTATAAATCTTACTTTATATTTTTACTCACCTCCATGTACTTCCTTACCAACGTCTCGGTTGACTGGCCAACTCTGAATGGGATGAAGTGAGCCGACTTGGTGAGTCGATCCACAATAACCCAAACTGATTCGTTACCCTTCGTGCTGCGAGGGAGAGCAGTCACAAAGTCCATGGTAATGTGCTACCATTTCCATTCTGGGATTAGTAATGGCTGAAGTAGACCAGCAGTTCTGTGATGTTCAGCCTTCACTTGCTGACATACTAAACACTTTGCTACGCTCCTTGCTACTTCATGCTTCATTCCATGCCACCGATATTGTTGTCGTAGATCCTTGTACATCTTCATGCCGCTGGGATGTGCAGAATTAGGAGAGCTGTGAGCTTCTTTCATCAACTCTTCTCGAACAGAGCCGACTAGCATGCATAAATGGCTCCCATACCGTAAGGATCCATCTTCGTGGATGATGAAGTCAGTTCAAAGTCCACTTTCTACTTGTTCTCGGATTTTTTGTAACTTGGCATTATTTTCTTGAGCTTCCTTGATCTGATTGACAAGAGTGAACTGGACTTATAAGTTCATCAAAGATAAGGCGTTACCTGGATAACTACTTCAATCTCCAATCCGTGTAATTCTTATTGTAGCTTCCACTAAGTGGCGAGGTTCATTGCTAATGGCTAGCGACTAAGTGCATTAGGAACTACGTTCACCTTTCCAGGATGATACTATAGGTTAATATCGAAGTCTACCATGAGTTCTAGCCATCTTCTCTGCCGCGTGTTAAGTTCCTTCTGAGTAAATACATACTTCAGACTTTTGTGATCAGTGTATATATCCACTCGTTCTCCCAAAAGGTAGTCACGCCAAACCTTGAGTACGAAAACCATGGCTGCCAGTTCCAAATCATGTGTTGGATAGTTGCGCTTATGGACCTTTAACTGTCTTGATATAAAAACCACAACTTTTGCATGCTGGTGTAGAACACATCCTAATCTTTTACCAGAAGCATCACAATGCACATCGAATCCGCCAGATCGATCTAGTATTACAAGAATAGGTGCAGAGGTTAACTTCGACTTGAGTTCTACAAAAACCTTCTCACATGCTTTTGACCATATGAATGCTTCGTCCTTACGTGTGCGCTTAGTCAGGGGTGCTGCGATCTTTGAAAATCATTCGATGAAGCATTTGTAGTATCTTGCTAAGCCCAGAAAACTTCTTATATCTTTGACTGACTTTGGTGTCGGCCATTCACTGACAGCTGATAACTTAGCTGGATCCACCAAGATTCCTTCGCCTGAAACAATGTGTCCGAGAAATCTGACTTGATCTAGCCCAAATTCACACTTACTATACTTGTTGTAGAGCTAGTGTTGTCGTATTGTCTCCAGGACAATGTATAAGTGCTCGGCGTGCTCTTTCCGATTCTTTGAATACACCAAGATGTCGTTGATGAAGATAATAACAAACCAGTCTAAGTACTCTCGGAAAACTTGGTTCATCGGGTTCATAAAAATGGCAAGTGCATTGGTCACTCCAAATGGCATTACGAGATATTCATAATGGCCATAACAAGTCCCAAATGCCGTTTTCGGAATTTCGGACTCTTTGACCTTCACCTAATGATATCATGAACGAAGATCTAATTTTGATAAAACACAAGATCCACTTAACTGATCGAAAAGGTCATCGATGCGAGGTAGCAAATACTTGTTCTTAATTGTTATTTCATTCAGAGCTTGATAATCCACGCACATCCGGTAGGTACCTTCCTTCTTCTACCAGCTTCACCAGAGATCCCTAACTTGAGATACTAGGTCTGATCCAACCTTTCTTCAGGAGTTCGTCCAACTGAATACGGATCTCTTTCAATTCCTCCGGACTTAATTGGTATAGAGATTTTATTATAGGTTGTGCGTCGGGTTGCAAATCAATACTGAATTCAAGAACTCGATCGGGAGGCAAACCTGATATATCTTCAGGGAAAACATCCTCGAACTCTCTAACGACCTTTGACTTTGATCCTTCCGCTTGCAACGCTGCAATCTCTGCCTTCTTTGGTTTCACTCGGTAGATACTAGGCTCCAAAGTCAGGTCTCCGCTTTTGAAATAGAACACTAGGTGATCTGGTATTTAAAATACTACCCTCCTTTGGCGACAATCGATGATAGGGAAGAAAGTTCCCAGCCAGTCCATTCCTAAGAGTACATCAAAATTCGGTATGTCCAGTACCTTGAAGTCCACATAGAATTCTCGACTGCAGATGACCACTGGATACAGATCGTATCCTAAAGTTGCTTTTAGAACGTCATTCCCTGAACTGACATTCCAGCTGGATACGAGCGGCTTAACTGGGATCGCATGAGTTCTTACGAACCATTGCGACATGAAGAAATGTGATGCCCCGGTATCAAAGAGCGCAAGTGCAAGTAAGGTGGCTACTAAGATTGTACCTAAGTCGCATAGGATAAGTTTAAGTATAACAATTATAAGATGATTAGGAATTGAAATAACTTGAAAGGGAATAGGGAAGAGATTTACCAGTAATAACCTGACCGGTAGTTTCGGCCTCTTCGACCGACATGATGAATGCTTGGTGTTGCGGCACCTTCCTCTGTGCCTGATTAAACACTCGGCGTTGAGGTTGAGTGGTCCAGGTGCGGGGAACTGGAGCTGGTAAAACTAACCGGATAAGAGGAGCTTGGATCGCTGGTCTAGCGGGAGGGTTATTAGTCCCTCAATTCTGAGGGCATGCTCCGATAACGTGGGTAGAAGACCCACAAATCAAGCACAAGAAGTTTTTCCTACAAAGGTTCTTCACTAGATGCCCTGTTCTTTTGCAGTAGTTGCAAAACTCTAGCATGTTGTTGGCGAACGAACCTCCTGCCCTTCAAGATAGTCTGTTGAAATCTGGCCTCGAAGAGGCCCCTCCTGTGATCTGGTAAAAAAGACGTTTTATACCGGCCGAATGCGGCATGCCCTTCTTCTTCATAACTGCCTCATAGCGTCGGGTAGCCTTCAAACCAAGCTCGTGGGTTAGGAAATCCCCTGTAGCGAGTGCAGCTT
The DNA here is from genome assembly GCA_030015575.1 of Agapanthus africanus. NCBI lineage: Eukaryota > Viridiplantae > Streptophyta > Magnoliopsida > Asparagales > Amaryllidaceae > Agapanthus > Agapanthus africanus. The sequence goes on along the minus strand of JASDDO010000006.1, from coordinate 295,780,542 downwards.
GGATTTCAAGGTCCAACCCCTGCTGGAATCGTCGTGCCCGGATCTCAGCAGTGGGAATGAGGTGCGCAGCGAACCTGTTATGACCTTGTGTTAGCAGTGTTTAAATGAGATGGGAAAATTAAACTTGAGACCATAGCTTACCTGTCGAGTATGGTAAACTCAACATCATATTCATCCACAGACTTAACCCACATCGAGCCTTGTTGTAGATAGATGAATTGCTGCTTCATATCAAAGCGGGGAGTTTCCGGAAATTGCTTCGTATCGAAGAGGTCTCGGAATGCTTTCCATATTATCGGTTGCTCGAGACGGCTCTCCTCGGTTTTCTACCATACTCTAGTATTATCGGTCAGTTGCAACTTAGCAACTCTTACCCAAGCTATATCTGGCACTTTAGCCGCTGCCAGATCATCCTCTATCGTCTGAGCCCATTCTTCTGCTTCAAGTGGGCTCTCCTTGCTGGAGAAGTTCTTTGGGTGCAGTGCCCGAAATTGCTTAACTCCGGGTACTTCCGCCTCATGACGAGCCAGTCCTTGGTGTAAGAGAGTTGTCTACTCCCTATGTCCCTCCAATAAGCTCTTGATAGCCTCAAGAAGTATCGTTTGCTCATTGATAGATGCTGCAGCGGTAGATGGCGGTAGTAGTGTAGGCAATGGAGTGTTGTCATTGACGTTGATGCTGGTATTGTTCGGAGAGTCTATCACCTTAATATAAAAGATAGGTTAGGATAGATTCAAAGAACTTGAAATGCATGGAATGTAAATTTTTGTTGAATTCATTAATTCTTGTGGTATATTGTTTATGACTTCATACAGAACTGATCTGCATGGGCCACCAATAAAACCTATCACGCCTCGCTTCCCAGTAGACGGAAAACGATGACGTGGCAAGCCCGCAGCATAGCAAGCCCGCAGCATATTTATTCAGAGAAGGTCATTTCTTAAATAAATATACTAAGCGTATTGAAACAATAATACACAATGCAAGAATAAATGGAGACCGTACAATTTTCAAAAAATATCTTTATTTACATTCAAACTTGAAATATATACAGGTACATGAGTTCAACTAGAAAAGTAAATACAATAAAAGGAAATGCCTAACATGTGCCATACATAAGCTGAAAGAAAAAGGAAGTTAAGCTAATCTTGAGTAGCTATCTGGTCGTAATCCTCCTCTGTAGCGTCCACTTCCTCCGTCTCAACCGTATCTGACGAACATTCTAAGAAAACAAAGGTGGACGGAATGCCTGCTAGCGAATTAGCGCTCGATAAGTCCCAAAAAAAAGTGAAAGTGACAATTATAGACTAATTATGAGTAATGTATATGTTAAGTAAGAGTATATGTAATGGAACATGGTTATATTCACTATAGGTCTCTATATGGTCACTATGTTAACGTTAAGTTCCAAGTGTGAATGTCAACACAACCGTAAAAGTATTCACGGGCTCAAGAGTGGGGCTTCAGGAGTAAGGAAACACGGGCCTATTTCATGTGTTAGTATCGGGACTCCAAGCAGTAGAGGAGTCGACCCAACTGAGATTCGAGTAAATGAAAAAAATAGGTTAATACTGGACTCCTGAAGCTCCATTGGATTCGCACAAGAAACTATCTCAAACACCCCGAGTATAATCTATATTATAACTGTAAGATATCATTGGTTAATTTGATTATTTTATTATAACATATCATGATCGAAACCATAAATTGTAAAGTTGAAGAATGAAGTCGAGTAAGTCGAGTAGAATGCGAGTCATGTCAATTGCAATTCTGAGTCGAGTCAGGTTAGTCGCGTAGATTGATTTCGATTTCACGTTTAAGTTTAGGTTTGAGTTTGGATTCAAGTTGAGTTTAAAGTCTAGTTTAGATTCGAGTGTGTGTTTAAGTTATAGACATTTCTTGTGAATAGATTTAACTATTGAAGATCTTAAGTTTGGAAGAAAGCAGACAACTGCTGCACATGGACGGCAGAATTTGGGTATTTTTCCAAGACAATTGCCATTGATAACTTCATTAATTTGCAGTGTTGTCTAACCTGAATAGGCAAGCACTCACTTTCTCCAGGTCCCTGGGGCTCAAAAGAATTAATACCGCTTAAACCTATATTAATCTAGAGTCTTTAAATATTTATATTTTGTTATTTACATTGTATTTATATTATTTGCATTTCTCGAGGGGGTTTTATAAAAAATACTTTAATATTGTTTAAAAATAAATCTCGATGGTGATTTAAAATATTAAGAGTTTTTATGAAGGTATATTTAAGTTTTAGTGGTATTTTAGTGATAAAACCTAGTTTTTAAAAGTTTATGATATTTTTATGAAAACTACCACTTTTGGAAATTTGATGGTATTTTTTTTTAAAAATTTAATCTTTCATTTTAAAGGATAATTCTCACCAGTTATTTTTATTGAAAATACGGATTCATAATTATATATAATTTTCCAAAGTTAATTTGTTTCAAAAAATCGTATTTCTTTTAAATCGTATTTTCAATCCTTTCAAGACCAAATTCTCCGTGAGGAGCTCTGCATCTTGATCTACTATCCCAAGGACATGCATAATCCACACCATCCACAAGCGGGTCCCTAAAGAGGGTTGTAGAGGCGTAATTGCAAAAAAAAATCAAATATCGATTAAAAACGTATTATTTTAAAGTGATGGTGTTTTATTGAAAATTGTTTCATTTAGATGAAAAATTATAACCAAAATAACATGTTATGAATCAAAAGTGTGCGTGTGGGGTAGGTCATTACCCCGTCAATGTTCTAGAGATATGTATGACTAATTATCGAAAAAGAGTATATTAAAGTTCATGGTATTTTTGTGTCAAATTCAATATATGTTCTATTTAACGAGAAATTCTAAACATGTGCAAGGTTTATTATATAAACATTATTTTAAGGTTATGGTTACAAGTTATTTGTGATCTATGTAGCATGTTAATGATAGTAGAAATATTATAAAGAGAGTGTGATTAATCTAACTCCACTTATTTTTTGATATTGTTTTCAAGAACGATTTGAGATTGAACGAAAGAGAGGAAGAAAGGACTGACTGTTTTAGAGCGTTAACAAGATAGGGGAAGCCTTCGGGGATGTTGGTATCGTCGGAAAAACTCCGGTCGTCGAGATTAGATCGCTACTCCTCTTGGCTTGCTTAACTCCACTTTGCACTTAGAGAATTATGAGAATTTTTTATAGGGATTTTCAGAATGGGGAGAGCTAGAGAATGGGGTGGTATTTATAAGTGAAATTGAGAGTATGGAAAATAAAAATTTGAATTAAAAAGAAATAAAATGATGTTAATAGGGGAATTGAATGGTCTCTGTTAAATTGCAGAGTAATCAAACACTACAGGGGAGTAGTGGGGAGCTGAAGGGGTGCACGGGCGAAGCACGGAGGAAAATGAGACTACTTAGACCATCGGTGGTGGCTAGAATGGGCTTTTGCACGGTCAAGATTTGCCCAATTGTCACGACCCAAAATTTGGCCCGTAACCAGCACTTAAACTACGTAACGTCTACAGGCGTACGCAACTCAAGTAAGCCGAAACCCAGAAATCTAAACCACCCAAATCTGGATCAACGGAGAAAAACATAGTTTTAACACTTGGAAAATCACAAGTAAAAACTCTAACTCTAGTTTTCTTTCTTGAAAATTTCGGCAGCACCTCCTTTGTAAAAAATAGCCCCGAAAATGGGTACAACACAGATAATATATAAAGCATCCCAGATGGGAGCAAAATCACGCCCAACGGCGGAGACAATCACCACAACATGTATACGATGCCGAAGCGAAGAATATAAAGGAAAACTGCATAAAGAGGTAAACTTTCCAACATAACCGGCTCCCACGAGCACGGCACCCAAAGTCACCAATATAATACAACACCGAATCCTCACAAGTCGTCTCTAAGTCATATACAACCAGTGGTAGATGGAGAATACTAGATCCAACAAAGCGATATACAATGTACAGGAAGATAACCGCAAACCCACCTAAAAGCAAAGGCCTCACTGCCTAACGTAGCGGTATCCGCAAAAGTAGAGATGATAAGACGCCCTGCCGCGACTACTCTGAGGGTAAGTCCTGCAAAACACTGTGGCACAACGGGGGTGAGTTGCCAACTCGTGAATAGTAAATAACATCATACTGTAATCGCAGGTATGCACGAACAGCGGTTTATCTATCACATGTAAACCGATAGCATAAGTATGATAAGTGAATATGCAACAATCATGTAAAGGTATATTATCAGGGTACTACAACTACATAAAACAATGCATAACAACAATAATCCTGAGTGTGTGGGATGATACAATAAAATCTCATGCAAAATCATCAGCATGGAAAAACACCAGTGTCCCTCACTGACACATCAAATCCTAAATCCTCAGGCACCGCATCCACAGATCGGCCCTCACATCCTGTAAGTCTCATGGAACCTGAGTGTCAAACATCGACACCCGAAACATCATGAAAACATATCCCTGTGTGCATATATATACGTATATAAGTATGAGGATATCAATACCGTATGTCCACCGACGATACGTAAAAGTCATGAAAACCTGAGTGTCTAACACCGACACTCGAAACATCATGAAACCCGTGTCTAGCATCAACACGTAAATCCTCATAACTCAGGCGCTGTCACCACGACTGGCCCTGACGATATGTCGTATATCACTCCGGTCGGTATCCCCACGATAACCGCCGAGTCCAAATACAGTCACCGGTAGCTACTTGCCCACCTTCCAGGCTCATCGTCTGTACCACGAACATCTTGCGGAGGGGAACCGTACCGGGCCCCACCATGTACCCGCACACGACCACTCACTCCTCGCATCGGGTATATATCACAAATCTCAGAACCGAGAAATCTCATGGTGGACGCATCAAATATCATATCAAGAGAAACCGGGTTTTCAAACAATACATGGTTTCTTGAAAATACCCCCGCGGTTCTCAAATCCATAAATCATATGAAATCCATATCTCAATGCGCAAAATCCATATAAAACTGATATATGCAACATAAAACATCAATATGAGCATATAAAGGGAAAACCGCTCTTTTAAATGAATCCAGCTTTAAAATATATCTCGTGGTTCCGAAAATCCTCCAAAAAACAAGTGCAGCATCATATGAGGTGTACATGTAAGTGTAGCAAGGTTTAAGTATCTACATGTAAGCAAGTATGTATGATGTATTTCATGAGCGCAATGATCAACAACTTAATATCACATATCAAAACAATACCACTTGGGGTACATACAACTATAGCGAAAATATGCGGGTGTACATGTCAATATGAGTGCATGATATACATGTAGCTGTAATAGACTATGTAGGTGTACATGTCAATATGTATGCAAGATGTACAAGTAGCTATAGTAAGGTATACGTGAAATGGAATAAGAGTCACTATCTTAACTATCCATGTCCAATACAACACCACGTATGTAGGTGTCAACAATATCTCATATGCACAATGGGATAAGGGCTACTACCTCAACTATCCCTATCCACTACCGTATCACGTATGTAGGTGGTTTGTGCGTGTCATGGCAATTCATGACGATGTGGGTGTAGCATAATATTTAGTGCTCGTGCAACATGAACCGTCAGTAATGTGTTATATCTAAAAATACGAGTCAAGTACAACAGATAATGCTATGCAATGACATTCATATATAATTAACTAATATGCAAATACATGCAGCTATCATATCATATTCGCCCCGACACATAACGCCATACGGGCGATTTCCCCGTAGATGTTAAATCTACTCACCAATGGCCTCCAGCTATGAAAATCCGACCACCTGCTTCCCCTTGTTCACAGCGTCTGAAGTCCCCGCTTGCGACGCTATATTTCCACAAACACAAGAAATAGTGCAAACATCTCAGAAATCGACCAATATAACGTAAAACTACGTATTAAATAACGCACCAACACTAAACTAACTCGCGAGTGTACGTCTAGTGGCTAACGTGCGTAACGATACCACAAAACCTACCCAAGTACAGCAGCTGCACAAGATCACGATTCGTGTCGCAATACGTAACACGCGGACTCAAAACACTAGATTATAGGTAAACGATCCCAGATTTTGCATACTGCAATTACTAAAAAACTAAACAGTACCAAACACACCTATCCAACAACAGACAACTACCCACAGAACCCAAACCCCATCCCCTTCCTACCAAACCGGCGTCGCTGGATTTCGCCTTAGGGGTCGCCGGCCCCGGCCGGTGGGGTGGTCCTAGTGTCTCAGGTGGTGTCTCAGGTTCACTAGAACATCACTATAATTTTGTTTGGTCACACACTATATTTTCCAGGTCACGGCAAATACAAAGGCTCTAAAAAGACATTAAAAACCCGATATTGCACAAATCGATATAGAAAGCGTTCTACGCTACAACCAACGAGCAAAACAACATAAAAACTCCTAATTATCAGTGTAGGGATTATACCTAACAATCTTGCTCACAAGATCCAAGCTTTCCCTAGCTCCAAGTGATCCAAGAAGCAAGAACAAGACTTGGTGTATATTTTGTGATATATTTTGGAATTTTGGAGAAATTTTGAGTTTGAATTGATGAAAAATGAAAGGGAAATGATTAAGGGCGGTAGGGGGAGGAAGGATTTCAGCCAAAGGAGAAGAATGGAGTTGTGTGGAGTGTTCTAGCTCATTCTAGTGATAAATGCACATAAATGCATTCACACACACATAAATACATGCATGCACCTCTATTCATTTTCTTTTCTTTTCTTTAAACCCTAAACCCAAGTCAACACAAGGAATTCAAGATATTATGTGGGTTTGGTTTACTCAAGAATAATTGAAGAAAAGATCACTAAAGAGAAATTTCCCAAAATGCGAATACCGCATTAAAATAATATTAAAATTGGGAAAAATTCAAATTGTACCAAAACGTCCCATATACCCCCAAAGCTTGCGCACTAGCTTTATTTTAGCTAAACTAGGTGCTGGCAAGACTATATGGTCGTTAGAACACAGTCGGGTCAAAACGGAAAATACCGACAATTTAACCCTAAAACGGAAAAATTCTCATAACGATTTCTAAAACGTTACACCAATCGTCTCGAGATTCGTGCCACGTGTTATCTTCTGTGTTAACTCCTCACTTATCCCGTTTAATTTTTCTGAAACTTTTCGATTCTCCGTGTATTGCACGTGCAACTCTAGGCTTCCGAAAAGTTAAAAAAATATTAAAAATAATTGGGACTGATAGGATTTGAATACACAGGCTATTTCAGAGCAGTGTAGAGGCTTTACCAGTGAGCTATAAGTTGTTTCTTACTTTTATTAAATAAATTTAATTTATAACTCCTAATCAGACTAAAGTACCCTTTCTATATATTGAATAAGTTACATTTGTACAGGGATTTCAGAGCCGTTACAGAATCCTCACGGCTCTTAAGGAGAAGATATACTTATGAGATCCTCTCGACTCATAGGGAGAAATAAATTTATGAGACGCTTACGGCTCATAAAGGTTAAAAAAAGCCTTAGATTACAGGGATCTAAACATGTTTTCTAAGCCACCTTTGTCCAAACAGGCAATGGCAAATGATGAGTCGCTCCTAGTATTACGTTTCAGTGTTAGCGATATTGATGCCAAACAACACCCAAAATCCCGAGTTCCAAACTCTCGACCCCTGAGTCATTAAACTATGAAATAAAAAAATAATATATGTGAAATAGAGGAAAAGATTGGGCAACTCGCAATTAAAAATCAGTGAGTAAATATATATGAAATAGCCGAAATGATTGGGCACCGTGAATAAATAGCATAAATGATTGGGAAAACCTAACTTTCGCGATAAGAAAAGTGAAATGCTAGAGCATCGAGGAGAATTAAAAAAAATGAAATAAAATTGAAAAAAATTCTGCCCTATAGGTATGCCAGTATCAACTCCTGTAGACAATTCACGGGCGCAAATATATGAAGAAAAGTAGCATGTCTCACCATGTTTAGCTAAAATAAGAAATAGGTCTCAACGGCTATACATGCAAATCCAAAGACCATTGAATGCTATCCCACCCCAGGCGGATGCGGCCATGACTTTCATGGGACTCGAAGAATGGAGTCTGGCCTCAAGGTAAAGTGCTACGGTGATGTCTAACGCTGAATCGTCTGACGGCAATATGGATATACAGCCTAGGAGCGTTACTTGAGACGTATCTTGTATCGGAAGGGTTAGGTGATATAGCAAGTATGTAGCTACTCCTGAATGAATGTGGTTCGAGAAAAAATCAGCTGACGTAATGGTGCAACGGACTACATACAGTACCACAAACCTAACGGACTCTTCTGTTAACAGGAGTTATGTATATTTAACGTTAAGCCGAGTTTATCCACACCTAAGGGGTAGATAAACTGAACGCTCCAGAACGAGTAAATAAACTAAGCTAAACCATTTCAGCACAAAAAGAAAAAGAAGTAAGAATATAAAAGAAAAGATGATTTTCATTCATATGTCAAAAAAGGTGGATTACAGACTACCAACTGAGGACAAGTACTGAAAAATGAAAGACAAACAAAAGCAAACCATCGTTCAAGGTTTACAGTGGCAAGATACTAGCAACGGTACATGGGTTCCTAAACTCAAAGATAAAGCCTAACAAGGCTTTCCAAGCATCATCTTCCATCTTCTTGTGCTTCCGTTCGCAGAGACGGGCTTTGGGCTCGCTACTGATATCTTCTGTTCTAGCATATGAAGATATGATTGCTCTTTGCTGATATATGCAATGCAAGAGAGTAATCGCATCATCCCTCCGCCGTTTAGAGATCAGGCCCATCAAGTAAACCGAGTGCACTTTGTCTTCGGCATGATCAAGCACTTGGAGAGGCATCACCTCAAATTTACGGGCAAGGCATCCCATATTGCTTCAAACACCATCTACAGAAGTGATGAGCGGCGAGGAAGTAGTCGTCCGTAGTGAGCTTCTAAGCAATGCAGCACGGCTTCACACTGGTCGTCGGTATAGTCTGGCCCATAATAACGAATGATGTTGTGAGAAATCATGTCCTTCATATCGTACATATGACAACCCATTGGACCTGAAGAAAAGGAGACGAAAAAAATGTCAGAAAAAGTGTTGTAGTTTCAAAGATTAGAGTCTATAGCATCGGAAGCTAAGAAACCCCACTGGGTCAAGTTTAAACCATTAAAAAGGGGGGAAAGAAAAATAGGAAAGAAAAAAAGAAAGAAAGAAAAGTTAGAACCTTGTGTACATCCTATAAAAATATCCAAGGATTTTCCTAAGTAATTAATGTGTAACCCAAATGAAAACAAAGGTTTCGCATCAAGGGCAGAGGTGCGCATGGCACTTACCATATGATGTTTAAAGAAGCAAAAGTTTCTGTAGGAAGCGAAATCTTCAATAAGTGTGCAAGCACTAGGAAAAACAAGTGCGCAAGCACTGAGAAAAAAATTCGAAGGAAAAGAAAATAAATTTAGGGGCCAAATGTCGGTTCACATCCCATAAATCTCGAGACAAATATGATGAATCGCAGCTTGACACTAATCGCACCCACGTGCGAGTCGCGTGAGCACAATCAGTGGAGGTATTTGTTAGCACCTATTTGAATAAGGAAAATATCAAGTGCGCACTTATAATAAAATGACTAAAGGCACTTGCACAAGTGTTAAGTGCGCACATTGTAGATAAGTAATGATGATGACATGCACACCTATATACATGCGCATATGAAAACTAATGCCTAAGATAGACAGCGACATGTGCGCAGCATGTGTGTGTATCCTTGCCGTGCACACTTGCAGCCAATGAAGCATGCGCTTCTGTTTGAAATTGTTACAAAAAATCAAAATCTTCTAATTAACAATTTAACAAACTAAATCAAATCAATCTTGAAATGAAGATCCAATGGTACGCAAGGCCTCTAAATTGATATGAATCAATTTAAAATCAGTTAAAAGCAAATAAATCCCTAATAAATTGCAACAAACCCTAATTAATTCTCCACTATACATATAGAAGGGAAAAAAGAAAGGAGATCACGTTCATAATTCTTGAGAGAGCGGCCAGCAATCAAGTGCGCACCTCTCTCAAACAAGAAAAAGCTTCATCTTTTTCGATTTACTTCATCACCAAGGTAAAAAAAGAAGAAAGATCATTTTCTTGATAAAATTAAACATTTGGATTTACGATAAAAGCGTTTGCTTTTTACTGAATCTTTTGATTCATTATATGAAACATCGAAAGATCTTAGGGCTGAACTCTCGCATATAAAAGTTCATACTTTTACAAAAGATTAATCCTAAGGTTTAAGATTTTTATCGATAGGTATTTTGATACAGATGATAAAGGAAACAGAAGTTTTTACTTCTTTTTAATATAGATCCTTTATGAAAAAATCATAACTTTTCATAAAAAAAGATGCACACCATAGCTTTCTGATGAACAATGCGCACTTAATCTTAGGTCGCACTTAAGAAGAAGTTTGCCCATACAAAAGTGGGCACATAAGCACTTAGATAAAATAATCTCTGTAAAGGTGTGCATCACATGATACTCTCGTGCGCACAAGTGGAATATATCACCCTTCAATACATGCCCACATATACATGCGCACATAGAAATTTGACCTGATAACAAGTGCGTAAACACATGATATGCATGTGCACAGCTCCTCATAACAGCGAATAAATGCATATCATATACACTGCAAGCAAGTGCGCATCATATATAAGGCACATGCACATATGTGCACTTAGACCAGCAAGCTTTTACTTGATTACTTAATTAGAATAAATTAAATATAGAAGTTTTTGCTTCTCATATATGATCTTATGATTAAATAAAACATATTTTCTAAGTAGATCTTAATCTAAATCAAGATTAACGATCCTTAGTCCAGGTTTTCTAAGTTGATCTTAGTCCCATATACGGCTAACGATTTTTAGCCCATGTCTTCTAAGTTGATCTCGGTGCCATATACGACTAACGATCCTTAGATCAATATATACTCCCCTGAACTGATGGACCTCATTTATATGAGATATACGTCCTAAGTTAAATCCCAAACCTAATGTACGGATTTGGACTAATCCGCGCCCTATGGGCAACGACATATATTAGTCTCCATATGCAATACAAGGGCATCCACAAAATAAACATACTATAACACGACACACGAAGATTTCTAAAATAGAGAAAGTTATCGCTTGGCGATAACGTAATTAACTGCAGGGGATTGCGCCTGCAGAAAAAAGCGTCCCTGCAATCAAAAAACCCTCACATATGAGGGGGAATCTGATAAGTCTACTACAACGGTCGCATCCATCCAAATCTCCGATGTACGGTGCCATAAATCAACTTGGTATTTTCAGAGAGGCCGATGGATATATTACATATAGCATCTACCCCCAGATTCAGGCTGGACGCGCTCCCCGCGCCTCGTTCTAGTTTTCGGCGATAAACAGTTCTGTTCTTTATTTAGGTTGGGTTATAAAACAAGAATTATACCTCTTTCAGTTACGAACAGCTTCTGTCACGCCCCACTTCCCAAATACATAAAATATGGGACATAACTTGGCCAGCCATACTACCTACAGTAAGGAATCATCCTTCCATGGTCACGTTAAGGCTATCATAATCAAGCGACACAATATATAAATATATCTAACACATGTCCAATGCCACAACGAATAACAATAGCAAAAGAAAATAATAGAATATCAAGTCTCAAATGATCTAAGGAATAAATAAGAACAGTAACAATACTTGTCCCTTATGGGCTCACAATAGAAATCCAAGAAATAGTTCAATAATAGAAAGAAAACTAAAACCATAATAACTAGATAATTAAAAACACGCCTCACTGCTCGACAATCTTCTCGAAGCAGTCCCGATCTTGCAGTTCTAAAGTCAAAAGATCTGGGCCATGCAAAACCTAGACGTAAGAGCGTCGAATATAATATAAAGATAATAATAACATGAAAAGTGATGTAATATATCTTTATACTGGAAACTGGTGTCATGTGAGCATATAATAATAGCGAATAATATGTGATATAACGGGCAAGACATGGATAAGCAATCATATCATGTGTAATCTAGATGTCAGTGTCACTAAGTTGTCTATCCTAACGGTATTTGAAATCAGTCGATGGTACTTTCTTGTAACTCAACAGTATATCCCATACACGTCTGGGACCACGCTACATGTCAATTATATTCTCGGTTGAATTCTACATGTTAATGTATACGGATGAATAATGACAGTATCATTATTCCAAGGCATGAATGCCCCTATCGATGTACCATCGAATGATGTTAGCGCATCATTCCAAAACATGAATGTCTATTTTCACAATGAATGGACGAATGATTTCATCCCATCATCCCAAGACTCGAAGGTCTATTTTCCATTCATCAGTCTCTAGATGTTGATTCCTTTTGAGTTACGATTTGATCGCATTCCTTAATTTTCCCTTTCCCCAGGTTTTATGTTTCATATTAGGTATCGATATAATAATTTACCTAATACCAATACTGGAACAATCAAGTGGAAGCCATGTCAAACAGGCAATCAGGTCAAAGAAGTCAATACTACCGATTCGTTGGCATTTCGGTAAACATTACATTTCGAGTTTATATGACATGATAACGATAACAAGACAATCATGAATACATGAAATCACACAGTATACTAGCATGGTCAAGATTAGCACAATCAATTAGATAATATGTATCATAATCATGTTACACAAGAGGTCAGGTAACATATCTTGCATGTGTGGATTGATTTATTATAACAGATAACATTCAAGTTAAAATATCAGTTTGAGACGGCTCAACAATGGATGAGATGGCTCATGTGTATGAGAGAAGGCTCACAATGGGTTGAGCTGGCTTACAAGTGTTTCATAATTATTATCTATTCTCTAGTTATATCAGACGGCTCATGACAATATTGAGCTGGCTCGACTTCTATCTTGAAACGGCTCAATCAATTTTGAGACAACTCAAAAGTGTCTGGTAGAGTTAAATCATTCTATGTTGCTATGAGACGGCCAATTTTGAGACAACTCAAAAGTGTCTGGTAAAGTTAAATGTTCTATGTTGCTATGAGACGGCTCGAAATTATGTTGAGCCAGCTCAAGGCATATTTTCTGAGACGATCAAATTTATGGTTTCCAATTAAATTCAATACATGTGATATCTTTAGCGAGTATTACAACTAGATCAAGTTGGGTCGTCATACTGTGATTCAGATCTCGATATATTTTTAATTGGGGTTAAACCTCGACGTAGATATAAAAATTAATTACAATAATAATATTATGCCAGATCTGATCCTGCCATAACTAGCATGTAACAAGTATTCTAAAATACTTGCCTCGATGACGAACGGAGACGACGAGACTTTGAAGATGTAAGCAAGATCTTAGCTTTGGATCTGCAGCTGAGTAGATGAAACTGTGGCAAGGATCACATCACAGCAGCAAGAAGGATAAGGCGACGACGACGATACGATGCTGATGAAGCTTATACAACGGCAATAATGCAAACCCACACAAGAACTCAACATGGATGGGTTCTCAGTCTCGGATCAGTGCTCGGGTATGTGCAGCAAGAGGAAGAAGAAGTCAATGACTGCGACAACGACGGTAATCGGCGATGAGGAACTTGCTCGGTTCAAGTTAGGGTTAGGGTTTCAATTAGATGAGGGAGAAAGCTATGGTATTTAGGACGAGAGAAAATGATAAAGAATAGGGTTTGCATGCAAGTCATGGGGGTTTAAATAGGCTGCATAACAATGGGCCGGATATTACGTGAGTCCAATACTTGAGACGACTCCGGTTCAAAGGTCCTTCCCAATACTCAATTCTTCTCTACATCCAAAAGATGGCTCATTGCAATATTGAGCTGGCTTACAAGCCCTTTTGAATAAATATTTAATAACCAGCAATATCAATAATTCAATTTTATTCAATCAACTACCGTACGATCGTTCTAGGGTGTTACATTTTCCAACAAGAATTATCGTATTGCAATAAGCAGGTTGAGAGTTATGCCTATTCTACGACAGCTGCGCATATAATTTCTACTTCTGTCCAGAGACATCGCATTTTATGAAAACGCATATTCTGGTGGTTTCAGTCGGTTTCTAGATATATTAACCTAGGAAAATATGTAGCTAACATTCTGAAATTATTCCAGAAATCAAACCTTATCTCGTTTGGGTTTCTATGTTAGGAGTTACGGTCATTTTAGTTCTGATCTAAAACAGGTTCTACTTATAAGAAAAAACAGATTTCAACTTGTAATGAAAACAACGAAATAACTGACTTAACCTAAATCATGCGTTTCGTAATGACCACGTAGAAACTTAAATCGCTCGTAGGTTAGTTGACTATGACAGAGCGGTCTTAAGATCATTATGAAAACATAATTATGGTTAAGACTCCCTATACAGAAATATAAAGTATACACATGACATAGAATATAAACAAAAATTTATAATAAAACAAATATCATAGCATCAACATCCGTGACATGGGGTGTGAATATGAAAACAATGAAAATAAATGAACAATAGCGTTAGCACTCGTAACATAGAGTGTCGAAAAAGATCGAAATTCAATGATAATAATTATGGAATTTGTAACAGTTATTGTAGAATTAATACCACCATATAATATTTTTATAGTAAGGTTAATGTTCTGATAACTAACCAAACGTATGACTTTTAATGGGTTGAAAGTAGACCAAAACATTTTTTCTAAACTTATAGGGCAAGGTGCAGGAAAACACATGCCGGGTAAATAGATAATAAAAGGTAAGCAGTGATGACAAGGGTGAGAAAAATAGAGTTCATAATAATTATTAAGCAACAATCTCCTTTTAATCAGCAGGCCGCATTTAGTCGTCAAAATATTTTAGAATAATAAAGGTAACTTGATTTAATTATAATACGGATACGATCAAGAGTAAGATGTTTTTATAAAAGTCGTGAATAAGGGTTGTATCATTCTACTCTAGGTAAACAGTAAAATCTGTATTCTAGAAAAAAGTAAGGAAATATGTGTACATGGTAAGGTGTTGTGTAAAACATGAAATTCTAATGACGAGAGCAACATGATAGTATTTTATAACATATAGCACAAAAAAAATATTAACATTAACCACTATTTAGAAGACTTTAATTATTTATATTTTTTTATTCATTTAAAGTATTTCGATTAGGGGAAAGAAAATAAAATATAGAAAAACATATAGAAGCCTTTTTTCTTAACCTAAATAAATCCTAGTGAGCGAAGAACCCGATGAATAGGAAAGAAAGAATGGAAGACATACTATCAATGATCTTGATCTCTAAATATTAAGTAGTAAACCAGAAGAGGTAGGCTTGAGATTCAATTTTGAGACTGACGGCATTCCTTCTCCTTATACAACTTCGAGACTAGTGGCCTTCCATCTTCTTATACGTTGATTTTCTCTATATTAAGGAGTGAAAGGTTGAAGATGAAGAAGAGAGGATCATTCTTCTCAAGGTTGTGGTGTTTTAGGTTTACGGCAGAATGAAGAAAATAGTTTTTTTTTTTTGTTCGTATAAAAAGAACGTATCGCGAGATTCCAATGAGAAAAATCAAGGATTTGGATTTGATTTTGAAACAAAAGGAAATGAATAGAAAAAACATTAGACTTGGGGTTGTTTCTTAAAAACTTTATTTGGGAAACACCAGGGTTCAAACTTGTGACCTGTAGGATAGCAACGCAAGATGATAATCAATCGATACAAGACTAGACCATGTATCTAAATTGAAAGAAAATTAATTCATACACAATTGATTCAATGAAAAGGGTTTTAATACAGAAGGAAAGTATAAGGGTTTTATGGTCGTTACACTGCTTCTTCTCTTTCTTTCTCCCTTACTCTTTTCTTAATGGCTGCTTCTTCTTCCATTATTATATGGTCTGCAACTTTAATATTCTTCTGTCCTGCTATTACTGTTGTTGTTGTCTCTTCTATCATCCTTCTTTACTTTGCAACTTTATTTTGTTGTTGCTTCTTTTTTTCCGCCTCACACCCTATTTCTTCTACTTGTTTCACCTTTGCATCATCAAACATTTTCTTAGTCAACTTTTCACTCGGGGTTATATCCTTGTTCTTAACATCTGCAATATTATTACACAACATTGTTAAGCATATTTAACAAAAAAAGAACAATCTCAAGATGTGAAGAGATAATACTTACTTTCACATGTTTTCTTTTCTGGTGATCTCATACTTCTCCTTCTCAAATATTTCTATGTAAAGTTCCATAAAAGATAATTGATACTTCAACATCTCTATAACACCCTCATCACTATCGATCACAACAAGCTTTCTAGATATAGGAACGTTGAGAAGAAGCTGATAAACAACAAACCTTTCAACATTTCCTATCAATTTCTTTAGCATACTCCTCAACTCCAGCCAACCATTGAAGTAATAATTCTTGATGATAGTATAGGTTCCACATGCATATGTCTTTCTACGTCCATCCATTCTAATTGAAGTAATAATTCTTGATGATAGTATAGGTTCCACATGCATATGTCTTTCTACGTCCATCCATTCTAATTGAAGTAATAATTCTTGATGATAGTATAGGTTCCACATTCACATATCTTCCTACGTCCATCCATTCTAAGTAATCCACCATGATGAACTTCTATATGCATGATCAATTGTCTGTAAATGGAAGTTAATTTAATATAAGAACTATTTTATAAATAAATTGAATATTATACCATAATATATGTAAATATAACAACTCTCATAGGTAATAGGGATAGACCTCTAATAAAATATTCATTAACATTACCACAAATTAATCATAAATGATTTTGAGCAAAGATTCAATTATTAAGGATGGACCACTACTATAATATACAACACAACAAACAATAACTAAGGCTACATGACGCTGCAAGCTTCAAGCGTTTGTCAAACTCGAAGTCTTCGACACCAAACTCCTCTTTGAATTCAAAATCGACACTGGGAAGAGTTAATTTTGGGGCCAGTCATGAATTAGGGCTTCAAATCTTTGGGTTATGGTGAAATAATTGAGATCAGTTTGAGAAAGGAAAGTAAATTTAGATTGGTGAAAGAAAAGTAAATGAGGATAGTGAATAATGGAAAAAAACATTTATGGAAAAATCTGAGTGGGGATATATAAGTATGAGAGAAGAAAGATATTTTTATTATTGGGAATTAACGGTGTTAAGTTTCACTGTCAAAAAAGATAGTTATCCTCGATTTTTAAACTTTATGGTAGTTATTTGAAAAAGGTAGAAAGTTTAAGATAGTTTTTGGTAATTAAGACTAAAATATATGATGACTTGCAAATACTTCAATATTCTTTTCAGCTTTTCAATATTTTATTTGCTATAGTATACAGCAAAAGTGAAATATTTAAAAATCTAAAATATTTTTTCTTCTGTTTTTTCAAAATACTGAGAATCGCGAAATAAACAAGTCATTTTAGAAACATGAATATGAAAAAATTTAAAAAATCTCAAAATTTCTCTTTTTTCGGTTTTCCAATATTTTGCTTGATATATATAGCGCAAGAAAATCGTAAATTTTTCGAAAATAAAACACTTTTTAGTTTATTCAGTTTTTTAATATTTTTAATGATATAGCACACGAAAATCACAAAATTTTCTATTTCTTTCTTCTTCTTTTTTAATATCATGCAGTTTATAGAGCATGCAAAAATCATGATTTTTTCAAAAACTCAGATTTTTCTATTCCTTTTTGGTTTTTTAATATTTTGCCTGCAAAAAAACACACATAATAAGCGCGAAATTTATAAAAATCATAAATGTTTTGTTCAATTTATAATATTTTGCATGTTACAACATGAAAATTGAGTAATTTTCAAAGATCACAAACTTTTCAGTTTTTTTCGTTTTTCAATATTTTACTTTCTTATAATACGCAAAATTTTCAAAATCTAAATCATTATTTTATTTTTCGATATTTTGCATGCTATAACAGACGACAATCACAAAACTTTTAAAAACATCAAAATTTTATGTCATACGGTATTTTAATATTTTGCTTATTATAACACACGAAATCGCAATATCTTCAAAAATCCCAAAATTTTCTATTTTCTTAAAAGTTCAAAAATTTGCTTGTTTCCTCAAATTTTCAATATTTTTTGAATGCTATATACAGCACACAAAAATTAAGAATTTCTTAAAAGTTCAAAAATTTGCTTGTTTCCTCAAATTTTCAATATTTTGCATGTTAGCATACAAAAATCATGAAATTTTTAAAAATCTCAATATTTTCTGATTTATACATTTTTCAATTTTTTGCTTGCACCCAATTTCAAAAATATCAAAATTTTATTTTTTAATATTTTGATTTTACAATACACGAAAATTATGAAATTTTTCAAATATCTCAAATTTTTCTGTTTTCTTTGATTTTTAATTATTTTGATTACTATATTAAGCATGAAAATTGCAATATTAAAATCCTAAAATTTTATGTTTTCTTCAGTTATTCAACATTTTGCTTACTATAACAAATGAAAAATCACAAAAATTTTAGAAATCTAAAAAATATCCGTTTTCTTCACTTTTCAATATTTTGCATATAAATGAAAATAACAAAATTTTCAAGAATCCCCAAAAAAAATCTGTTTTCTCCTTCTCTTTTTTTTTATATGGTATATCAAAGGAAAAATAATGAAATTTTTAAAAAATATAGAATTTTCTATTTTTTCGGGTTTCTAACATTTTGCTTATAATTTTAGAAAACTATGGGTATCAAAGACAAATGTCATGGGAAGTAAATGAAAAAATGTCGCAGATTGTTATTAGAACCAACTAGAACAAATAAATCCAATTCGAGTGACCGAGGCAAGGTTTTCAATATCGGAATCGTCTATATAGACGATACATCGAGCGATGTCACCATATAAGACAATATATCGAACAATATTATTTCTGTTATTACCCATCGCAAATAGTCTCAAAATGATATATCGGCCGATATGACCGATATTTGATTCATTGGACCAAGGCCCCAAGTGACCAGAAAGCCTTGATGACACGCAGAGATCACAAAATTTTGAAAAATCGCAAATTTTCAATATTTGCATATTCTAGCACACGAAAATTGCGAAATTTTCAATAATCTCAAAATATTTTGTTTTTCAATATTTTACTTGTTATAACATATAAATTATAACATACAAAAATCATAAAATTTTCAAAAATCTAAAGAATTTTTTGTTTATAAAGTTTTTCAATATATTTTGGTTTGCTATAGCATACAAATTTTCTGTTTTCTTCCTTTTTTTTTTTCTATATTTTACGTGCTACAGCTCAAGAAACTCACAAACTTATCAAAAATATTAAAATTTACTACAGCCTTCCATTTTCTCAATATTATGCATGCTACATGAAAATAATCTCAAATTTTCTTTTTCATTCAAAATTATAATATTTTACATTAGGACAGGACAAAAGTGGACTTTTGAAAAATGTTAATCTGTTTTCTTTGTTTTTTTCTATATTTGTTTTCCTAATGCCTAATAAAAATCACTAATTTTTTTGTACTCCAAAAAAGTTTCTATTATTATTTATTTTTTCAATACTTTTCTTGTTATATCACAAAAGAACAATGAAATTTTTTAAAATTTCACCAATAAAACCTATGTATTTAGCTAAAAAAGAGGAAATGATTTTAAAGAAGGGACTGATCATAGTTTGGTTTACTTGAATTGTCCAAAACCTTCCAAGGTTTAAATCTATCCTACCCTGTTCTCAGTTTTACATTTTTCAGCCTCTTTTATCCCAAATTGTCCTCCTCTTCCCACCTCTTCCCACATCAACGGCTTAAGATAAGCCATGGGATATTTTTCTAATGGGCATAGTGGCTATAATCATGCCCCAATTAATGTACATTGTCATTTTGAAGGTACAAATATAAAAAGATCAGCATAAACCGTGCGCAAGGAAACAATAAATCAGCAGCAGTTTAGCATAATTCAACTTCAAATTTGAGTTTACGAGAAACAAAAGGGTTCAGGCTTAAAGAAACAATCTTACTAGAAATTTATATGCCAAATTTTAGGTTTTAGGTTACTTAGAAATTTATATGCAAAATTTTAGGTTTTAGGTTACTTAGAAATTTAAATGCAAAATTTTAGGGTTTAGGTTACTTATTTAATTACTAATGACAGGACGTACAAAGAATATCAGAAGAAAGTCACTTTCTTCTGTAATATAATCCCAGATTTTGTATAATCTTAGCGTTCAGTAAAATCAAATAACTTTTCATATTTTCAAATGAAATAACAAAATAACATCTATTTCATCATGCATTAGGGCATACAAACATTAATATATCTATGCATATACACATACAAAATATTATATATTGCTGAAATGGATAAATCACAAGGACATTAATAAATGCCATTCTGAAGGTAAACTCGTCTCTACAAATTTACCTTTGGTACCTTCCCTGTTAAATTTCTAATTTAAATTGCTATTCATAAATCTATTTCTCTCTATAAAAGAAACAAAATAAAAGCTTGCTACGGCAAAGCTTATTAATTACTGACTATATACAGTTTCTTTGCCATGAGATGCTAAGGTTGAAAAAACAAATATGATAAAAATGCTAGTCAACTTCCAACACAACTTTACCAGGTACAAGCCTCCTCTCTTTTGCCTCATGAGCCTCCCTAACTTGAGTTATAGGATATGTCTTTTCCACAGGTATTTTCATCTTACCGGCTTCTAATAGCCTTCGGATCTCGTCGAGTCCTTCGGCATCAGCCCTCATGTATGTCCAGTAATACTCTGATAACACCAAATCATTGGATCAAAATATCATACAAAAACAAACTGGCGGATATCTCGTATCATTGCTGTCATTGCTGTCGTCACGCGTTGACTGGATTTAATATGGCAGGTTCTAAATAAGAGTCTAAGAAAACATAATTCCAATTTTAACATTATGCAAGTCCTAAAGAAGATAAATAGTCTCAATCGTAGCAGTAGAATATAAATTTAATACAGCTGAAATAAAATAGTTTGAGCCATGTAATAGGCATCCTGTCCGTTATCAAAATCCTAAACTGTAATGCCAACACTTAATAGAAAACCTCAAATTTTCAGAAGTTACGCTGATTATATCTTTAAATAATAATCACATAGTAAGATGAGAATATATACCAGGAACCAAGAATCAGGTATGTTAAGAAAATAAAAGAGATGTTTCAAGGGAAAGAGGCAAAAATTGACAGTTACAATTATTCAGTTATAAAGTAAATTAAGAAGACTAAACAAAATTGAAAGGGAGGGAACTCATGCAGCTAAAGTTTAATGGAAAAAACATATAATCCTCTGACTTCTGCAAGGAAGCAATAATTTAAAACTAAACCATTAGATACAGTGGGATAATGTAAACAAGACTAATTACAAGATAACCGAACCGCATGGGATAGTGCTAAGAAGACTTGAACAAAACAACAGAACCACATGGAAATAATGCAAAGAAGACTGATTACGATAAAAGAATGCATGAATAACAATATCAACCAAGAGAGGCAAATTAGGTAGATACCAGATGAAACTTTTGATGAATATTATAAAAGATAGCATATATAGAAATGAAAATGTTAAAGATGGAGTAAAATATGCAGACTATACAAAATTGAAAATAAGGGAACTTATGCAGCTAAAAGGTTTGAAAAACATATAATCCTGTGACTTCTGCAAGGAAGCAATAATTTAAAAGTAAATCATCAGGTAATGAAGAAGAAAATATAGATGACGAGAACCACAAACCACACAGTATGATGCAAAGAAGACTAATTACAAGATAACAGAACCGCATGGGATTATGCAAAGAAGACTAATTACAAGCAAGGATGCATGAATAACAATATCAACCAAGAGAGGCCAATTAGGTAGATAGTAGATACCATATGAAACCTGTGATGAATATTATAAAGATAGGATATATGGAAATGAAAATACAAGGGAAAAACAATATTGACACTGTAGAGAATAGTTAAATCATGTTGAAATATTTTTTCAACAAATGCACCTCCATGATATCAAATTTTGACCTAATGTAAAGAAAGAGCAGTAATAAATCGTGAAGAAATTTTCCCAACAGTTCAAGAATATTGAGCCATCAATTAATTTTTTACCAACTGAAAACAGCTCTCTCAAGATTCGCATGGACAAGATTGATATGGAGAGATTTTTCCTACACCTCACTTTGATGCCCTATCTTGATGTTTGTGATTTGTAACTAATAAGTATCCACTGTAAGTAGTTTTAAGGTGAAATGCTCATCTAAATACTGAATGTTGTATGGTTAATATGATAAAGATATGCTCTCATATATAAGTTACAACTGTATAAGCAGCGTCATTGGATGATGAGGTCTCAAGTATGTGGGAATGTTTTCTCATTCAACCCTATTACATTCAGCTGGGACGAGTGTATTTGAATACCTTCAAATAGCATAGGCTCATCTGGGTGATAATACCACATTAAAGAAGGTAACAACACAAATGGTTTTTTGACTTTCTTTTTTTTTGTTGTGGGGTGTGTGTGTGTGTGGGGGGGGGGGGGGTTGCATGGAAGCCCTAGCGACCATTAAGCTGAAAACTATAAAGGGGGTCAAGATAGTGCTGGGACCATCTTGAGGCATGACCTAATGATATCTCTGTTCACAATGTATAATGTTAAAGTCCTCATGAACCATGTAACATGATCGTGTTATTAGCAAGGTACATCCCTACATTTTAATCAAGAAGGCGCATTTGCATAGGTCATAGAAAAACATGGAGGTCGGATGAGTTATAAATATTTAAGTGTTATTGAAGTCGTTAGCTGGGTCATGGATGAGGTGGATCAACTGTAGGCCCATGCATATGACCCACTTGTCAAATGGATCAAGTAATAACCACCCACTGGAGTGAAGAGTCGGGACAGTTATAAATCAACCAATGTTTCTTAGATAAACACTACATATTCATGTTCGATATATGATTTTATCCGACACGTTGGAACTCACAACCAATCGTATCTCCACATCGAACCACCATGTAAACCCCCTATCTAGCATAATGACAGGTTTGTTAGCTTGAGGAGAATCTTGTTATGATCATACCCAAATTATCTAACGCATGCACATGCTTCCATAAGATCTTGTAGAATAGAATAAGTGATGTGGTACGATCCAATGTTCTCTCCATTTCACTTATTTAAAGTATGGAAATGCATTCATTTCCTCTGGTTTTTGAGTTAAACACTATATATTCATATTCAACATAAGAATCGGTGCTCCGTTGCGAATTGTATTATTCCATTAGATGAAGATTTAAGTTTTTTAAATTGTAAGTAGTCTTTGCAGAATCATTCCTTAATGCAATAAATATGGCAGATGCGCCCTTTTACAAAGATGTTGAGCAGCAATGGGCATGATCTTTATAAAACAAAAGGAGTTGGGTAATGTAACCACTGGTTTTCAATTTAATGGCATCTTGAAAAAAAAGAAATACTTGAATATGTTGACTAAATTACAGTATATGGCTGCTAGCATGGTATTATGCAGGAAGGGCATTTGCCAACGTTAAGAAATTGAGTGTTAATTGATGTAAATTAGTAAATGCATGGTTATTAGCCTTTTCCTCAACAAATAAAATCTCCATAAAGAAGTCATCTCCTAATTTTCCAGAACAACGCAAATGAAGAAAATATAAGAAAAACACATCAATGAGATATCTTCATACCTATTCCATGAGAATATCGATACTGAATTTGCTTCTTTACTAAAATAGCTGTAGCGGCAGGAAGACCAATAGCTAACCCATATCTATCAGCAAGGGATGCTGCTTCTCCCTATTATATGGGGGGAAAACGTAAAGTATTTAATAGAGTTAAGAGTATGTAAGCACTAAATGAAAACAGATAATACATGATTAATGGGAAAACGAGAGTTTATTAAGCTGCCTGTAGTGTCATATAGTGCCCGCCTCTCTTCAAAAGGTTAATGCCTAATCTTTCGGTTTCTGGTATCCCTATAGTGTCGAGAACGGCATCATATTCTCCTTTGATTGCTAACTCAATATCCTGTATATAAAGTATGTTCATTAAAATAAAATAAACGACAAGCAACATGCTTTTTATTAGAAGGGATATGTGAAACTGAGCGATTGCAAGTCACAGGGATTGTGCATATGTAGATCATCCATCGATAAGAACATCAAATAACTTACGTAGACAGGATATGCATGTAGGCACACATTAGTTACAATGTTACACCATTAAGACCATGATAGTGGGAATTCCAACCGTATATTGATGTCATTAACATGACATCTACTGTAGAATTAAATAATTTGCATCTGTATGACAAGCTAGCATGTGCTTTACCATCATGATTACATATTTGTTGCCTGGTGAGAATCCCTTAACAATCACAGTTTTTCACCCACACCACAGCGGTCTTTAAATAGATCAGCAACATCGTAACATAGAATATAGGGTTTTTTTTAGTTCAACGACAAACTCAAGATGGACTCTTTCGTGATTTATCTGATTGGTTGGGTGGATTGCAAGAGAGAAGGAGAAGAAGGGAGGGGGTTAAGGCTGAAAAAAGTGTTTTTTTATTTTGAATCCTTTTCTGAGGTGGTGGTAGCAGTGCCAGTGGTTCCCGTATAATAGCTGTTGACCCAAATAATTCCCTTTTTCCTTTTCCTATTCACTTTCGGAACATGTGCGGTAGATAGATAAATAATCAGTTGAACTCTTTGATGATGTATCCATCAGAAAACATTCACAATTAGAAGAATCTTCTACTGCTCATTATATCTGCCTGTCGTTATGAGAATAGTGCTTAAAGAAAATGCAAATGATCGCAGTAAATATTTTCTAAATGCAAGTGAGGCATGTGTAGATATGATCTTCATAACAATAAACATGGACATATGCAATTGACGGTATATAGGAATATTTCCAATCTATAACATGGACACATGTCGAAGAAGCCATATGAAACCAAATGAATCTTAACGCTAAGCAATATTTCCAGGTTTCCAGCCATCATGATGTCATCCCCATGTACCTATTTCAATGAGCTCCAATATTTAAAAAGATGGTAGTTCAGTTTCCGACATGAAATGTGTTAGTAAATTTGTTTCAATGATAGATGAGGGAGCTGACAGAGGCAAGTAGGGTTCCTATTCACCATTCCAAAATCCCAAGTCACAAGCATATAGATATCCTAATAAAAATGTTAAATTTTAATGGAGAAAGGTTTAAGGTGTTGATACCTCGGTCGTATAATCAATTGCTTGCTCAGCACCAACTGCCAGAGCACGTTCAATGCTCTGGCTTCCACATGTAGTTGTAACAATGCAGCCTGCAGCTGATGACAGTTGAATTCCAGCTAGTCCAACTGCTCCTCCTCCACCCAACACCAATACTTTTTGTCTGCAAAACTAATACGGGATGTTCAGACTGTTAGAAAAGATAATATGCTCTCTTCAATAAAATGGCAACTCGATATTATATTTGACTAAAGCTTTCATTAGAATGTAGATATCATCATCATGCCAGATTTCTTTCTAAAGACATCATCTCATGCTCAGCATCTAAGCCTTTTTCTCCCCTATCATGATGTGGTCGGCTATGAAGGTAAATGTTTCAAGAAAAGTGACCATGAAAGATTTAATGAAACTCTTGGATCAATTTGTCCACTTGAAGTAAATTCCAGAATTTAGTGCAAGGGAGGGGCTTACCATAGAGTTTACAAGGCTCAAGTAGCATGTAGAAAAACCAGCATTCTTGGAAGATGCATCCACTAATTAAGAATAAAGTGATCGTATAAAACATAAATTGGCCCTGAATATTTGGAATAAAAACAATGAAGATAGATGGTCTTAAAAACAGAAGATGTTGCACTTGGTGTCATCATTGTTGTCATGCTTGATATTCATATACACCAGGAAAAACAAGCTATAAAGTCTAAAAAATTGGTATTTTCATTAGTATAAAATGAGCCTTTGCTAGTGTTTCCGGTGGAAATCAGGGATTTCGTGTACATTTCCATTGAATGGTTACAAGCAATTTTCTTTTTTTATAAGTATGTAAATGTACGCAAAAAGAAGATAAAGAAGAAAAAAATATAGAGATATGGGGATTCGATGCGGCGATAGGATCCTTCGTAAACATGAGGTTCCCTCTGACCGTACGACACGAAAGAAATGTCGGCCAGAACCTCAGCGAAATGCACTACAAGGTTTCGACTGATCGACCGGATCTTGGCTTCAAGGCTTCAAGTTTTCAATGTATGAAACCTTCGAATCTTCAAGTCTTGGTCTTTAAAGTCTTAATCTTGAAGAGTTTCGAGAAGAGTTTTCAATAGAGGATTCTAAGCAAGAAGGCAATGGCCTCCACCTTCGCGAAGTCTCAAAACTCCAAGAAGAGACAATAACCGAGAGAGAGATAGCACAGACAGAACTTCTATGCAAAAATTCCCACCCTTCTGAAAATAGGCAAATGGGGGCTCTATTTATAAAGAAATTAGGCTAGACGGTGGATAGCCCACGGACGGCGGACCGCGGGGGCTACGGACGACGGGCCGTGGAATGCCGGGCCACGGTCTGGGCGTTCTTGACTTAGTTTTCTTAATGTGGGACCCACACTTCTGCTCTTAGGTCTTTACGGGTTCGATTTTTATTTTACCCGCCCACAAGACCCCTTTCAAAGTTGTCGAAATCCGTGATTGGATCTTCAAGAACTTTGAACAGAAGCGAGCTGACAAAAGGGTAGGCCGCATCAAATGAACCGTCTCGCAATGTCCGAAGATTTGGAAAGTGAGAATGTCTTTGGGCTTTACCATCTCTTCGAAGACGCTGAAGGGTTGCAACGACGTATATCGAAGGTGTAGAGAGATGTCCCTTTAAACCATGTCTTATTCAGTGGTGACCTTCCAACAGACGCGCTGAAATAGGTAGAGCGATAACCTTCTAATAGAATTGCTAGCCAAAGCAGAAAGCCCACTGCGGTAACCTTTCAATAGACGCACTGGTTCAGATACAGTGGTAATCTTTCAATAGACGCACTAATGAAAGAAATGTCAAACACGGTGGTAATATTTCAATATGCACACCGGTTCAGGTGCAGTAGTAACCTTTCAATCGGCGCACTGACCAGAAGGGTGTTGGCACTGACCAAAAAAGGTGTTAAAACACAACGGTAACTTTTCAATAAACGCGCCGGTTCAGATATAGCAGTAACCTTTCAATAGACCCAAAAAATCAGGCATTGAACACGGCGGTAACATTTTAATGTGTGTCGGTTCAGGTGCAGTGATAACCTTTCGGTAGGCGCACTGACCAAAAAGAGGATTTGAATATGGAGGTAACATTGCAAAATGCGCGCCGGTCTAAGTGCAGTGATAACCTTTCAATAGGTGCACGGACTAAAAAAAAGGTACGAACACGGCGGTAACATATCAATATGCGCGTCAGTTCAGGTGCAGTGGTAGCCTTTTAATTGGCGCACTGTCAAAGAGGAGTGCCGCTTGGGGTCTTAAAGCGTCGTGGCGTTTATTGAAGATATAAGTGTGACCTATATCATTTCACTGGGGTTTTTCATGTATCGTTGGAGTTAACCTTGGTAGAAACTCTGGTTATGGGAGAAGGGTGCCGCTTGGTGACCGGTGTAAAAACTGTTATTCCCTGATTTTAAATCAACGGGCTTAGTTTTACAATTAACTAGATCAAACTCCCCAATTAATAAGGAGTTCGGCTAGCAAAATTACTCTTGCGATGTCCAAAAGTATGAAGAGAGAGCGTTGGTCATTAGGATTTACCATCTCTCTGAAGACGCTGAGAGATTAGAGCAATATAAATCGAAGGCATAGAGAGATGTACTCTTTGGGATCCTATCGAGATTTGAAGATGTTTAGGAGAAATAGACGTTAAATGGCTGACAGATCTGTTTAATAAGATTTGGCAGACAAAAAAGATGCCAAATGAATGGAGGAAAAGTATTCTTGTACCTATCTACAAGAATAAGGGTGACATTCAAAGTTACTCAAACTACCGTGGAATAAAACTTATGTGTCACACCATGAAACTTTGGAATAAAAAAAAGCGTACGACAAGATACCTAGAGAGGTATCATAGGGGACAATGATGAAGAAGGGGGTCCCCGTCAAGTATATTGACATAATCAAAGATATGTACGATAGAGTGGTGGCAAATGTCAAAACTTGCGGCGGCTTAACGAGTGATTTTCCGATTACAATTGGTTTATATCAAGGATCTGCATTAAGTCCATTCCTGTTTACCATCGTGATGGATGAGCTTACTAGAACTATCCAAGATGAGGTACCTTAGTGTATGTTATTCGCTGATGATATTGTTATAGTAAATGAGACGAAAGCATGGGTTAATGCAAAATTGGAATTATGGAGGCAAACATTGGAATCTCGGGGATTCAGATTGAGCAGGTCCAAGAAAGCGTATATGCATTGCAAATTTAGTAACCAAAGAAGTCAAAACCATATTGGTATAACATTGGAAGGGCAAGAGATATCACCGAGCGACCAGTTTAGATATCTAGGTTCCATCATCCAAAAGAATGGGGAGATCGATAGTGATGTTAATCAAAGGATCCAAGCTAGTTGGTTGAAATGGAGGAGTGCAACAGGGATTTTGTGTAATCGCAACTTTCCGTTAAAATTGAAAGGGAAGTTTTATCGGAACGCTATTCGGCCTGCCTTATTATATGGTACAGAATATTGGGCTCCTAAGAAGCATCATACACTGAAGATGCACGTAGCGGAGATGCGCATGCTTCGTTGGATGTGCGGTAATACTAGAAAAGATAAGGTGCGAAATGAGAATATTCGTGCAAAAGTTGGTGTAGCACCTGTAGAGGAGAAAATGCGGGAAAACCGGCTAAGATGGTTTGGTCATGTGCGACGCAGATCTATGAAAGCACCGGTTCGACGAATAAATACTCTCGATATGGGCAATGGCAAAAGGGCAAAAGGGAGACCGAAGAAAACATGGATGGAGGTGATACGAAACGATATGGTTGCCAAAGGACTCAATGAAAGTATATTGTTCGATAGGAGTGAGTAGAGGCGGAGGATTCATGTGTTGGACCCGACGTGATTCTCATGTTGGTTCATGTAGCCTACCCCATATGCTTGGGATAAAAGGTTCAGTTGTTGTTGTTGATAGAGAGATGTACTCTTGAACCACGTTCCAATCATAGAAAGGAGAATAAGCTCTCAACTTTCAAAAAGACGTGTTTTTACGGCTAACGTGCGAGGACGTATCGCGTTATACATTTGGTGCCGCTGCACGTGCGGTGGACGTAGTAGATTTGGTGGAGGATTAAATCTAAATCATGATGAAAATTAATTGCCTAATATAAGAGATTAGTTGGTTAAACTAATTCCCTAAAATTTAAATTAGTAAATTAGTTTATGATTTAAAACTAATTTCTTAAACTAAATTAGACGACTAAATGGTTTGAATTTGATCTCTTAAGATATGAAATCAATTCAAATCCAAGGATTATTTAAATTTGATTTCTTGAGATATGAAATCAATTTCAA
This sequence comes from Agapanthus africanus, assembly GCA_030015575.1. Lineage (NCBI taxonomy): Eukaryota > Viridiplantae > Streptophyta > Magnoliopsida > Asparagales > Amaryllidaceae > Agapanthus > Agapanthus africanus. Next base: position 295,750,853 of record JASDDO010000006.1, on the reverse strand, counting down.
TCCAAATCCTATTTAAAGAATAAAAATAGGGTTCCTTCTCATAATTCATGTCTCTTCATAAATTTTTGTTCTTCAAAACCATGGCGAGAGACAGAGATACTGCGATCCACCTTGAAGACAGAATTTTCTGATCATGAAGACAATGCGAATTTTCATGTCGGTCCACCGAATGGTAAGAAAATAAATTCATTTTTCTTTCTAACGAATTTTCTTTCTGCAGGGAAGACAGAGGGGGTCTCCACTACCGACGGGGTACCGCCGGAGTCGCACCCCGCCGAGCTGCCACTGGCAGGCGACTGGTCTCCGCTGGCGAGCGGCCAAAGCATCGCCCCGGCAGCCTGGGGCAGCGGCCTACGGGCCGCACCGCCAGCACGGCGTGGGTCATGCCGCTAGCGCCGCCCAGGGCACGAGCTGGGTCTTTAAGCACGGGTCGATTCTTCTTTTTGCGGGCCGGACCGAGTTTGACCATGTAAAATTTGTCTTCTTTCGATTGTAACTAATCCTCGTTGCTCTTTTTACAAGCGATTTTCTTTTTGAAGAAATGAATCGAGAGCGTTTGACAGGATCATAGTCTAGTTTCATTTCTAATCATTATGCGTACAGAGGTGCACTTTCGGTAGAGAGCAACGCAAATCGTCGTGCCATGTTCCGCCATTGGTCGGCGACTTAGCTCCATCAGGCCAGCACATGTCTTCCTCTTATTTTTGACGAGGGAAAGGTCGTCCATCAGAAACCGAACTTTCTTTTTGGCAATACATGCCCTTCATCAGCGGATTGTACTTCTCTGTTGTCCAGCCTATTGTTGTTCGGTCATGAGGAGCGGCATTACTATATTTGGCATGATACCGCGTCAGCACCCACTTCGGTATTTCCGCAGCACGAACTACCCCTGGCTTGAGAATTGGTTTTTAAGCGTATTTTCGGCCGGGATTAGAGGACACCTACATAAAAATAACCATAGCAAAGGATCTACTTCTTCATTTCTGGGATTGGGCCCCAGTTCATGTCAAGAGGCTATTCCTGCTGCCGAGCATTCTGCCTCTGCTGCGACCTTTAAGAACGTCTTCATGGAGAAGAGGGGCAATTATCCTTGTGGGGATAATTTCCGGGCTATCGGCTGGATGTATCCTTCGCCGTAGAATGATTTTATAGGGTCTGGGCTACATGACTTTCGTGAAGACCTCGAGCGGACGTGGCTATATGACATGTGAGAACCAGCAAATATGGCATTGCAAACCATCCGCGCATCTTCTAGGCGATATTGGAGTTGTTTGACCCTGCAAGCGGCATCTTCTACACTGCGGTCGGGAAGATAGGTCTCGCTCTTCATGAGATGTGAGAGTTTTCTCGTCTTCCCTTTGGCGGCCACCCTTATGAGGAGATTATGCCCACTGATCAGGACTTAGATGTAAACCATCAGGACTTCCACCATATTTTGGGCGAGCTTATTGGCCACTATTCTATTTGTGCCTCGAGCAGGAACAAAGGTTGTCTTAGCATACAGACGTGGAGCAAATATACCTTTGGCTCTTCAAGGAATTTTACATCGCTGATGTCTCGACGTCCGTCAGCGGAAGATATATCAGCCGGAGAGCAGGGGTTTCCGGATTATGTCCTGAAATTCGATAAAGGAAGCTATCTTCTTGACACTACCTTTAAAGGTAATTAAAGTTCGATCGGACGCCCATTGTCTAGGCTTGCAAGGTTCGCCATCTTCTTGTCCGTATGGATCAAGAAGTGTGTGATGCCCTCCGAATTCATGAGCATCGAGGGGTTATTCCCAACTATCGCTATTGCTTGTGGCCGAAACATTACTCAGCTTCCTGCGATGGTCTGCGAAATCCAGAAAGGATTGATGCGGGTCATATCTACCCTGTCTACCGGTAAGGTCCCAGTTCGAGGTCACGGATGGTGGATCCCCAAGATGGCTCGAATGTTAGTCAACCTACCGTTTACGTATTTGTTATCCTGGTTTGCCCTCCTTTGCCGTGATTCCCGCGCGACTATATACGAATGTTGAAAGGGTCGACTTTGCTCGAGCTCTACAGCGAGACGCGCTGGAGTTTAGATGACATGAAGGCCATCAAGGCCCATCATAATCGTCCTCAAAACTACCTAACACATCGGGGCATGTTTCGATCACCCGTTGAGACCCTAGACGGATCTTATTTTGACAGTGGCAGCGAATTCTTAATACTCCCATCAAATCTCCTGTACTGGTTTATATGCATCCGTCCGTCAATCTTATATGGCGGTCGGGGGATCGTTGTTTTATTGAGCCATATCTATCTATGCAATTCGCAAGGCAGTTTAGATACTACCAGCTCTATATCGAGAATCTGAACATACAGTTCTCCTATGAGGGGAGCCTTATCGATGGAGCTCGCGCTTGGTGATATTTCATCAGGAGGTGTTCCTCTGCTCGGTTTGATCTCCCGTTTTATGAGCCATGCTTAGTGACTAGCGCATCTTTCTGCCGGTGGTACGTCAGGTCAATATATTGGATCGCCACTTTGATTTTGGACAGACCTTCCTTCGCCTCTAGACTACCGATCTGAAAGGGAAGAAGCAACGGTCGCCACCTAGCCACAAGCGAAAGAGACGTACGAGAGGACGGGGAAGGAGCAAGTCCAAGAAATCAACTTCTGTCATCCTGGATACAGATCAGGGTACTCCTACCGATCATTCAGAGAAGTCTTTCCTCTTCACATGAGGTGCCTGCAGAAAGTGCTCCGCTTTCCAATCGGGTGGGGCGAAAGCAGACAGTAAGAGGCCCCTCTAGACAGCTTCAGACCGCAAAGTCTAAGAGGTCGACTCTTTCGCCTATGGAGATATCCCAGTCGCCTCGTGTCGCATCTGTTATATCTGAGGGAGACGGACATTTAGTACAGCCAGTCGAAGATCTGTTCGAGCTCAGAGATTTCAATTTTGGCGATCCAGCTTACAATCCGGAAAGTAGATCTCCTTTTGTTTGATTTACTGTTTTATTTCTTTTTTCGCACTTTATGGGTTTAACTAAACGAATCTCTTTTGCAAATCCTTATCTCACTATCCCGTCGAGCGACGGCGTACATACCGATCAGGATGGTGCTTCTCTCCAAGCGTTGTGGGACTTCGCCGATATGTTCCCTACGAATCAACTCGAGTCGCATCTAGAAAAGGGGACAAGTGTCGCAACCCCTGCATCTTGCAGTTCTCAGGTCATTTATGGAGATACCACGACGCACCCATCGGCTAGATTGGGTAAGTATACATATCTATTCAGTTTAGTTTTTTCGTTTTATAGCGGAGTAATACGCTTCTTTCTCTCAATTCAAGGAAGGCTTCTCCTGGGTTTCATGCGGCCGTTGAAGACACGGTTGATGTCGCGGCGCCACTAAAGACTGGATCCATGGATCCGTCTCAGAAGGCACCAACGGATGTATTGATGAGTTCTTCATAAATGGAGGTTGGAGATCATATTGCTCCTCTGATGCATTCCCCAACCCCATTTGCGATATGCCACAATTTGATCATGCTGCCGTGGAGGTCATGGGTGATGGCGTGGTTTCACCGCCCCTAGGCCCATCTCCACATCGCAGCACTTTGGGACCTACTCAGCCTTCGGAGCGTAGCATGCTTGCTACAGGTATGTACTTGTATTTATGTACTTATATTTGCTTTACATTTTTAGTACTTTACCCTTAGAATTTTAACACTCCCGTTTTGCAGGGATTCCAGGTCTGTCGGTCGCGGAGCCAGCTGTACCAAAGTTTGTGCCTATCGAGACGCCTTCTATTGATAACTTGGCCTTGAGCGTGCCAGAGCATAAACTTTTGCCTGTCGTTCCTTGTATCCGTTCCTTGTATCAGAGAATAGGATCCTTCCTCCGCGAGACCCTCAACGGTACAGGTGCCACTACCCAGCGGATCGAGGTGTATCTTTTTGGCTTCATCAATATCATAGGCGGATATGGAGGCCAGAAATCATGACTATACTTCACGGTTACCTGGCCCAGCTGATGTTCATATTGCATTCAGTGATGGACCTACGCTCCAGCGAACCATCTACCTTGATTGGAGTTGTACACGATGAGCTTCAAGTTGCACAGCAGGAGACGGATCGGAGATATCACGATTTAGTTGTTGTGCAGACAGATGCAGGGGTCAGGGCGATAGCTGTCTCGACTGATCGGGACGAGATGACGCACAGCCACGAGACTATGAACACTATTACAAGGCTTCGACAAGAGTTAGCTGCTGCGGAGAGTGAGTTTGGGTAAGGCTCAGCCAGCGCTTGCGGGTGGTTGATGTCGAAGAGGCCGAACTTACCAAGCCCATGACGAGCACTGATGCGGAGATCTGCGAAGTCGCCTCACATCGCCTTGATGAAGATGAGTTAGATCGGCGGGCGACCATCGAGTGAGCAGATCCAATGAGCCACTGCCATATTGGAGTCGGTTATGTATCGTCTTACTTCTTCCCTCTGAGGCTTATGTACTTCTTTTTGGCCATGTGTAGCCTTTTTGTTGAGGCTTTTTGTTAGCGTAATTTTACATGTTCTTTTTACTACACTTACTATATCTCTTATCGAGTACATTTTATTCTATACCTGTGATTGTCAGCACTTTATGTTCCCGCTCCTTATTATACGACTTAATGCCCCTGCGTTAGGGATAATATCGCTTCAGGAATCGACCATTGATAGAGTACATCTGTAAGTTTCATTTCTCGTCAATGAGCCGATACGTCCCATTGATAGGACCGTGTCAATTACAATCGGTCCTCGCCACTTTGGTTCCCACTTACCCTTTGACTTGTGGGTTGGGATCAAAGGCATCTGCATGGCTAATACCAAGTCTCCTTTCTGGAAGGCTCTTATCCACACCTTTTTATTGAAGGCTTTAGAGGTCTTGGCTAGGTACTGCTCTATACGTTGCTGCGCAGCTAGACGCTTCTCATTGAGCGCTTCCAACTCATGAAGACGGAGCCGGATGTCATCGGTCGTCATCTGGGCTGGCATTGCCGTGCGATACGATGGGATTTGCATCTCCAACGGGATCTTCGTCTCGCATCCGTAGGTTAGCGCAAATGGTGTGTTCCCTATAGGAGTCCGTACCGTCGTGCGATACGCCCAAAGACACTCACCAAGTTTGTCATTCTAGTCTCGTTTATTACCGGAGACGAACTTCTTCACTATCTTAATGATAGTCTTGTTGAAGGCCTCTGCCAGCCTATTAGCAGGAAGGCCTCTGCCAGCCTATTAGCAGCCAGATTGTAAGGAGTCGAGGCCACACTCTGGATTCTGAACTTTACACAGGACCACTCGAATGCTTGGCTGATAAACTGGAGATCGTTATCATGCACAATGTGCCTCGGGACCCCGAATCTGTACAAGACGTGGTATCTCAGGAAGCTGCTCACCCTGCTCACCTGACTGGTCTTGACTTCCTTAAGTGGCATCGCTTCCGCCCATTTGGAAAAGTAATCGGTCACTGCTAAGATAAAACGGTGTCCCCTAGTTGACGGAGGGATGATGGGGCCAACGATATCTATACCCCACATCTCGAACGGCCATGAAGACGTCGTCGGATGCAACTCCGGGGCTTAGTGAATGAAATCTGCATGCTACTGACATGCCAAACACCTTTTGGCATATTCAATTGTATCGGCTATCATGGTTGGCCAATAGTAGCCGAGACGCCTCAACCGATCTTGCAACTTAGGGCCAGACTGATGGGCTCCACAAGTTCCATCGTGGCTTTCTTTCAGGGCGGCTTTGGCTTCAGATCCGGCTAGACATCGAAGTAATATACACTATAGATTCTTCATGGTCGGATCGTAATAGAAACACGTCGATCTCTGTTTTATCAACGCGGCCTCCTTTGGGTCCTCAGGGATGATGCCATGGAGGGAGAAGTCTCTAATGGTGAAGAGCCAATCTTTCCATATGGAAGGTGGCGTAAAAAGAGCTGCTGCTACCTTCAATTATCGGGGCTCAGGTTTTGGGCAGTACAGATGATGGCTAGCGACATGTACAACTTGCCTCTTTCCACAAGGTAAGGAAAAGGCAGCCGTAAGGCCTACCAACGCATCTACTCGCAGGTTCTCCTTCCGCATAATATGTTTGAGGCTGAAGGTCAGCTAGAAACTCAGCGATAGCGTGACCCTCAACAGCCTTTCGCGGTACGAACTCCATGTCGTACTACGACAACAAGATAGCCCACTTCACTAATCTTGAGTTCAGAGCGCTTGGTTTGGTCATAAGGATTTTCAATGGGTTAATATTGGAAATCACTTTAATTGTTTAACCCACTAGGTAATGGCGCATCTTTTTTACAGCGAATACTAGCGCCAGGCATTCTTTCTCTACTGGGGTGTATCAAGACTACTCCGACCATTATGCGGCTGAAGAAGTAGACGGCTTGCTCGTGTCCCTGTTCGTTGTGTTATACCAGTATCGCGCCCAAAGAGTGACTCGTTGTGTGCATAAAGAGTAGGAAGGGTTTCCAGAAGGTTGGTGGCACCAAGACCGACAGTTTCGTAAGATAGGCCTTAATATCTTCGACACTTCTAACATGCTTCATCCCAGACCAAGGAAACATTTTTGTGCATCAATCTGGAGAATGGCTGGCATTTGCTCGACAAATTATTGAAGAATCTTCGAATGTATGCCAAACGTCCTTGGAAGCCCCGGAGCTCTTTTAAATTTCTCGAGAAGGTCGACGCGGATTCCGGTAGTTGTTACTACGAACCCAAGGAACTTCCCATTCGACACTCCGAAGGACTTTGTTGGGTTCATCTTCAGATCGTGCTCTCGCATGATATTGAAAGCGGTCTTCAAGCCCTAGAGACGAGTCTCCTTTTGCTAGCTCTTGACGGCAATGTCATCGATGTAACATTCAATTGTCTTTGCCGAGATGTTTGGAGATGATTCAATTCATAGCCCTATGATAGATAGCTCCTGCATTCTTCAATATGAAAGGCATCACAGTATACGCGTAGATTCCACATGTTGGGGTTCTGAACACAGTATGTTGCCATTCGTCTTTATGCATCTTGATCTGATTGTAACACGAGCAACCATCCATGAAGGACATCCGCTCGAACCCATAAGTGTTGTCGATCATGATATCGGTGATCGGTAATGGGAACTCATCTTTCGGACAAGCCTTGTTTAAATCACGGAAATCGATGCATATTCGCATTGTTCATTTTTTCTTTGTATCCGGAACAATGTTAGATACCCAAAGTGGGTGTTGGACCTCTTTGACGAAACCAGATGTTATGAGCTTCTCCACCTCTTTATCAATGGTGTCCATTAACTCCAGCTTGAACCGTCGCAGTGTCTGGACCACACGTTTGACTTCGGATCGGATGCTTAAACGATGAGCTGCTACATCTTCTTTCAATCCTGACATCTTTGTAGGTCCATGTGAATATATCAATGTATTCATGAAGCAATGCAATGAGCTCTTGTCGCTCCTCAGGAGGAAGACCCGCACCAATAGAAATGGGTCTCGGAGTGCTGTCATTTTCAAGATTTACCTGCTCCGCTTTATCGTCTGTGGGTGGCTCTCGTAATTCAAAGCGAGCCTCCCATAGTTTGTCTTGAAGTTGTGCCTATGAGACGTCATGTTCTTTTGATAAAGCACTCTTCTTTGTCGTAGGTCGTGGTGGCCATGTTAATTGAGAATTCTTGAAAAAGACCGTTCATCTCTATATCAGATTCAAAATCCCATTCTAAAGTGTCCAGAGAGTGTGAAGGACCCATCAAAACCATCTTCCTGCTCAGATGCTTCAGGAAGGGTGATATAACCCAACCCCCGGCCTGTTTGGTCATAATAATTTCCATCATGTTCTTTAGGCACCAAGGGTTTGAGCCTTTTGACTCGCTCTTGATCATGGTTAAGACCAAGTTAAGCTTCTAAGTCGTATCCCTGATTCTTCATCATATGACGCGCACCTTCAATATAGTGGTGGAACTCTGGCACTTCATCTTCAGATTCTGATTGTTCCGAGGTCCAATCATTGTCCGCTTCGAAACGACCAAAGATATTGATGTTTCGTTCTTGAACTTAGCCGGGACAACGAAGTAGGTTCTATTCGGACGCCGGGGCTCTCCGAGTTCGTGTGATATCCGTGTGATATCTTAATTATGAGTACATTTAGTGTAGGATCAGAATTCAAACACAACACCCGCTGTGGAATATTATCTCTGAGTCTAGATGAGGTCGTTGCACACAACTCGTAATTAAACTTCACTTTATTAATGATGAACTTGGGTTCGGACGCACCGGCTTTACAAACATTTCCTAGATCTATTACAAAGGGTTTTATAACACATCGAGGAATGTTCTCAAACTCGGTGTCTGCCTCATTTCCATCCTCACAGTTCTCCAAAGGATACGCCTCCAGATGGGACTCATACGGGGCTACGTTTTGATAGAGCTGAACGTCCATAAAGTAGGTCTCGAGTCCTTTAAACGGGCCCAGATCCGCCTTTATTGAATGTTGGACTCATTCTACATCGATGTATTTCATTACCTGATGCAGGGTCGAAGGCACGATCTCATTTTCATGGATCCAGGGCCTTCCGAGTAGTATGTTGTAGGACGGGTCAGCATCAATCATGAAAACCATGACGTCCGGCCTCAAATCCCCGACGCGCAGTTTCAATCTTATTTTCCCCATAGTTAAGCTACTCAAGGCATCAAAGCCAAAGATCTTGGTGTTGGTGTGCACTAGCTTCTGCTCCGATATGTTGAGAAAGTGCAGCATTCTTCGGGTCATGATACTCACAGCTGCGCAGGGATCCACCAAAACACGCGATACCTTTTGGCTACCGATATACGCTGTGAAATATAGCGGTCTCATGTGCTTGATTGACGGGATCTTCATGTCCTGCTGAGAGAAGGTGATGACCTGATCCTCACATGTAATATGGTTGACGTCCTTTTCAGCGTAGAGTTTTTGAACGTTCACGACAAATGCCTATGAATCCTGTAGCGCTTCTTGAAGGGCTGCTCGGGTCTCAGAAGATAACTTGAGCAACCCAAGCATAGTAACTCTGGCCGAGAGACTAGCGAGCTGACTCATGATGTCTAACGAACGCGGTCGAACAAGGGCCATGCCATTATTCTGACCTTTCTCTACTATCACGAATGGGGTTGCAGGGACTGAGTTTTAACCTAAACGCCCCAGTGGAAGTAAGACTTTCCGAAGCGCAAGTCGCCTTACGGGGTTGCGTTGTGGTAGAGGAAAATACCACCTCGTTCTCCGACTCGGAGAGGCGTAAGGAATATCTTCGTTATCATCTTGGACGATGGACACCACATGGCAAGTTTTTAACTTTTCTTTCTTCTTTGATGCAGACATCCACTGCTCATCGTCCACTAGATCACGATGGGCTCACATGTGCTCTCCCGTTGGCAATACCAGGGGACTAATACTTTGCTTTGCCGATCGTGGGTCAGAACTGACCACTTCCCGCTCGACTATTGGAATCGGGACTACTTCGTCTTTGACGGCCTCTGGGGGAAGTCACCGAATTGGACCGACGTAAAGTTTGCCGAAACTTGAAGGTGCTGCTCATCCAATTGTACCACCCCAGCATCTACTAGTGTCTGGATTTGTTCTGGAGAACATAGCAATACCGTATAGGATGCTGCACGTACCTGTGGAAAATACAATAGTTGGGATCGCCCTTGCGGTCAACTACTTCAGGACATAAGGGCGTGGATAGATGAATGAACCTTCTTTTGATCAGTGCGTCTGCCAGGACTGGAACAGCTTCAACCTTGAAAGACAATGGAATGTCCATTCGCGGATTTGTACACGGAGTCGCTTGTCTTTGTCCTGGTGGAGGAGGCACTTGATTGTAAACCGGCTTGCCATCCTTCCTAGGGGCTGCCATTTTCTGTTCGGATAGGAAGGACATTGATCGCCATTGTTTCTTGGGTCTTCCCCTTGGTCCATTTGCTTGCGGTGCCACCTGGCTTACTGTCAGTGCGCGACTTGGAATTTGGGAGGTCTCCCAATTGGGTGACCGTATCCTCCGCAGCTTCAGCCATCTGAATGAGCTCACCCTGTTTGTGACCAAGTATCTCTGGATGTGGTTCGGGAAGTAGTCCCGACACATATCCATGGATATATTGAACGAGATCTCACCCTTGAATTGTTGAATGATATCGTGAAACCTATCGATAAAAGTTCAAATCTTCTCACCGGCGCGACAAGTTTCTCCCTTCAAACTCGAATAGGTTTTACAAGCCTCGATCTCGTAGAACCTTTCTAAGAACAGCCGTCGTGTTGTAATTACGAAGATAGGGTCCCTGGGGTGAGAACCTTTACCCAATCGAAAGCTGGGTCTTTGAGGGTCCAGACGAACAATTTGACTAACAGTGGATCATTCCCCATCCAGTCTCCGGCCTGCGCCTCAAACTGGTAGATATGTTGCTGAGCCGAGCCGGTTCTTTTGTAGGATTGAAAGCTGATCGGTTTGTATTTCGACGGGTAGGGGATATCATCCTATTCCGCCAGGTACGGTTTGGCAAACCCACCGGTCAACACCTTCTTCCCTGTCTGAATCGCTGCCATCATCGCCCGCATTTCAGTGGGCTCAGCTTTGACGGAGGACTCATCATAGTCAAACTGGATCACTGAGTCACGGCATATTTGCTCGCCTGCATACTCAGGGTTAGATTATCGCGGGGTCCCAATCGGACCTTCCTCAGCATGAATTGTGCTTGTCTAGACGCAGCCGACACTAGGCGCCTCCATATGGAATTGGGGCACCTGTGAATCGTTTAGTGGTGGAACGGTTATGGGACCGGCGCCACGAATGATTTCACTCTGGACAGGAATAGGCTGTCTCTACGATTGATGGTTCCCCGTCTCGGCAACCCGTACCGGTGGTGGAATGACAGCGCTCAAGAACGGCGCTGAGTGAATTGGGACACTACCCCCTGCGTTTGATCCTACCGGCATCTGTAGACTAGCCGCGATTGGTGGTGGTGGTGGAGGGACTCCGTACAGAAGAACCGCCGAGTGCCGCATAGTGAGCTGCATCTGATGATGAAATTGCATCATCTCCATCATCATCACTTTCATGGCCTCGATGGAGGCATTCTGGTCTCGGACCTCTTGTCGGGATCTCTGAACTTGGAGCAGCAAATTTGCGACATCAGGAGTTGCTTGATTGCTATTTCCGACATCAACGTCCCTTTGATCATCTGGGTTTGTCCCCGCCATCTGAACTTCAATTTCCCGGGGCTGGTGGGAGCTCATTGTACTGTTTGTCGCGTACGGATAATTTATCATCGAGTTGTCGATGGAACATGAAATCTTTAGCCTTTTGAGCCAACTAATCTTGGGTTCTCATGGCAGAAGGCCCGGATCCATAGAAGGTAGGGAATTCCATAGGAAAAAATCCATCCAGCCTTAACTTGCGGGGAGGTTCTTGGCGGTCAACCATATGCATGGTTGTGTAGGTCGACTCGCCGGACCTCTTTGTTCTTCTTTTTCGTTCCCTATTGGTCGGAACGAGGTCAAGCCTACGAACAATCGGTCGAAAACGGGGATTCGGCCTGATTGCACTAGCTCGTCCATCGAAACACAGCACAAGGGAACGAACAAAGGGCAATAGGGACAACATTGCATGTGGCCCACGGTTATAATTGGACCGTGGCGGTGTGCATTGCCGGCGAAAGGCTTAGATGCTGGACGAGCGGTAGCCCGATCATCGGCTATAGCTCTTGCACATACTTCAGTACTTCCGCACTTGTTGGTTGAAAGCGGCGTTGGCTTCGCCTCAACTTTTCTTTTCATTCCCGATGCCACAGGCAGCAACGGGGAGAAATCTTTCTCTTTGAGCTAGAAAGAGGATTCATGCTTGTGTCGGACGTCTTTTCTTCGGCATGAGTTTCCTTCATTAACCGCAGTGACAGGCGTCACAATTTTCGATCTCAGCCTTAGGCAGGGTAACATTTCGGCTTGACAAGCCGCAAGTTCAATTTCACGTCTCTTCTGTTTTATCATGCGGCAAGAGACATCATGAGTCTATTCCTCATTCACGGAGATCTTCTCGACAAGTAGGACATGATCGGGGCCGACGGCGGCTACCAGTCGATGAGCGACGGCGCACGACACGGGCTTGATGCATGGCGGCACAAGACTTCGGCATAGAAACGGTGCCAGCCGTACCATCAACCATGGCAACGCCGGCCCGCTCGGCCAAGAAACGGCCTACAGGTTGTTCAGTTTCAATTCCATCGACTTTCAGGCCGACAGGCATCCAAACTTGGTGTGGGGCGCCGGAACTCTCTTTACCTTTGAATTTCGGCGAGGGTGTCGATTTTCTATCTCCTCTTCGGAGGAGAGGCAGCAGACCTTTGACAGGAAGGTTGTTGCATCATCAATGGAGGGGCAGCCAAGACAACACGGAGGTTGACCTTAGGCGAGCGCTTAGGGCTACTCGCCGATCCCTTTTTCCTCAAGTTCTGCTCGAAAGCTTTTCGGTCGATTTTCATCACATACGTCGTAACGATGTCGCCTTCTTGATGGGTGCCGTACTGCGACACTAGCTCTTCCTCGAAAAAGCTTCTCCCCAGCAGAGTCGACATCTTGTTTTCGGTGGAAATCAAGGCTTTCGCGTTCATTTCGATTAAACGGTTACAATCAATGCTCTTTTTACAAGTATGTAAATATATGCAAAAGGAAGAAAACAAATAAAAAAATATAAAGATCTGGGGATTCGATGCGGCGGTAGGATCCTTCGTAAATATGAGGTTCCCTTTGACCATACGGAACGAAAGAAACGTCGGACAGAACCTTGGCGAAATGTGCTGCAAGGTTTCGACTGATCGACCGGATCTTGGCTTCAAGTCTTCGATGTCTCGAATTTTCAAGTTTTGGTCTTTAAATTCTTGATCTTGAAGAGTTTCAAAAAGAGTCTTCAATGGAGGAGTCTAAGTGAAGGAGCAATGGCTTCTACCTTAGCAAAGTCTCAAAACTCCAAGAAGAGACAATGGCCGAGAGAAAAAGAAAGATGGCAGAGACAGAAGTTCCGTACAAAAATTCTTACCCTTCTGAAAATGAGCCAATGGAGGCTCTATTTATAAGGAAATAGTCCACAAACGACAGACGGTGGGGGCCGCGGAAGACGGGCCACAGACGACAGACGATGGGGGCCGTGGAAAACGGGGCCGCAGACGACAGGCATACCAAACGACGTATGACGAGGCCGGGGACGATAGGCCGCGGACGACGGGGCCTGCAGGCGGTGGAATGTCGGGCCGCGGTCTGGGCACGAGTGCAGGGTTCGGGGCATGGACATGGGCGTGTTCTTGACTTAGTTTTTTAAACGTGGGATCCACACTTCTGCTCTTAGGCCTTTATGGGTTTGATTTTTATTTTACCCGCCTACAACTAGTTGTCATGATTTAGACATCTCATTAGGACATTATAAATACATTGACCAGCTGTGAAATAACATCAATAAAAAGAAAATGGTATTGTCATGCTAATCTAATTATCTTCATGGATATAAGATGAAGATAATTAATCATGGAAATATAGTAATAAAAATACATGTCATGCATAAAGTTAGAATCTGGGAAAATGCACAAATATATGCTGTGAGGTCCTTAACGAGTTGAAAAAAATCCACCAAAAGTTTATAAGGGAGTCATGGTATAGCATATTACATACCCTTTAGCAATTCTAGCAGTACTTTTCAAAGCACGCCACGCGGTCAAAGCAGCAAAAGGAATGGCACTTGCCTCCTACAAAAACACAATAATAATCATGGAAAACACAAAAATAATCATGGAAGAAGTTCATCTTGTCCAGCAGTTGAGGAAATCCTCAGCACAAAAATAGCGTGAATTTTAATATTAACTGCTACGTGATATTACAACTAAAAAGCAAGAAGCATGGAAACATAGGTAATAACTGAAGAAAAGAATCATATGTTTTAAAATATCTCAAACAGTTGTTTCTGGTCTAGCCATCCTGAACCTTTTCTCTCTAATAATATCAAACTCGCAGATTAAACGGATAATATAATATGTCTAGCTAACATCAATCATGAATAATGAACCACACAAGGTTTGAAATGGATTGACGTGTTAGGCTGGGATGTTGTCATAAGGATATTAAGCAAGTACATGACATAAACATAAGTATTATAAGTAACTTTGTGTTAATATGGCACATCTTCAAGAGTCGTTTTAGATATTATATCGCTATGGGATTATTACGCAGATAACAATTTACCGGTAGAATTTTTTCGAGTCATAAAGTTGAGCCCATGTGAAATCCTACAATCAGATTTCCTAGTAGATATGTTCTAAAGTATAACCAACTGATAATCGGTTTTCATATAGATGATGGGGGAATTATTAGAAAATATCTTGTTAGATTTGTAGTAAGCGAAAGCTGTAGATAATGCTAACAGTTTGCAGTCAGATTACAGGGTTAGCACCATGAAAGGGACTGGCCGACAGGACAGAAGTTTTCTGTTTATTAATTTGAGTCAGATACTTGATAACTTCCCGTTGCTCCTCGATATATATCAGAAGCACTCATTCTCATTCAGACCCTCTTGTATATGTATCTAAAAATTCAGACTGTTTCTTTATGCATTAAAAATATAAGTTCGCAAGGTTACAGTTAAAACGAAATGCATAAATAAAAGGTTTTTATGGTATAACTCTAAATGTTCCTTCAAAGTACAGAAAATCTTATTAAATAATTTCTATTAAAGCTTCCTGCTTTGTAAGGATCCTGAAAACAATAGCTTGGGAGAGAAGTAGTGCTCTGTAGAAGTTTAAACTGATGATTTGCAACAACTAAAAAGCAAAATGTCTTATTTAGTAGTTGTTTCTTGTTTGCAACATTTGTAGAACAGACATAGCCAGGAATTATTTTGAATATGATTTCAAATTCAAAAATTGAGGCAACTTCAGCCCCCATTACAGTTGTTGTTCCAAATTTAAATTGCTCTAAAATTTTGATATAAACCAAAGAGCACACGAGATGTTATATGGATTGTTGAAAAACATGATCATAGTTATTCCTTTTTGTGAAACCTTGTGTTTCCACTTTTCCTTTAATTTTTCATTGTCTAGGGGATTTTTAACGGTTACCACTTTGGTCATGGGTTTATGCTGCCAAACTGTCTCCTTACACATAGAGTAACCTTCTAAACCAAATGGTCATTTATCCCTTCTCTAGCGATCCTCATCCTATCTCTTCATCCATCTCAAAGTTTTCATTTCAATTACACTAATTTTCTGGACATGCGATTTTTAGTTGTCCAACATTTTGAGCCATTAAGCAATGTTCTTATCAATCCTCTACCTTTTATCTTATACCAGACTCAAGAACGCGTGTCGATGTGTAATTCAGAAAATAAATTCAGTTGCTATTCAACAATTATATTTTGAAACATTGCCATATTAATGTGATAAGATTTAATATGTCTAGGACATTTTCCAGACATTGTAAGTTATTTCAAATAAAAACTTTATGGATATTCATCATTTAATACACTTTTTGACATGGGATGTGCATTTAGAGGATAAGCATGTAACAAAAATTAAACAAGTAGGCATGTGGAATGAGATGAGCAATTAACCTATATTGTTATTGCTTCCTTAACAGAGCTCAATATGCAAAATGAAATCAAATTGGATAGAACCATAAATTAGTTTGCACAACCTAATTACTGTAGAAATTGCAATGTTAGGGAGCCCGCATTTGTATTTTCCAAGAAGATATGCTTGTTGGGGTTGGGTTAATGATTTAGGCGAGGCCCACCTCTTTGTATGTAGCGCCACATTTTAAGGACTCAGATATAAATGTTAAGGGTTGGAGTCAAATATGCATAAGTTTCCTCATATTCAATTGCTTTCCAAAAGCCTCATGGCCACATAGTCATGTGATTTTGCCAAATTCTGAATTGTGAACCTCTCATGAGTTCATATTATATTTGTAGATATAGGCAGTACACAAGTACATACTGCTTTTGAAGCAGTTTTAATTATCTCAATTTGATTTATAAGCCACATCCTTGATTCATTGTCATGATGGATATTGATTGTAAGTAATAATAATTTTACCTTCTAGGTGTTTTTAGCCGTCTAGTTGTACGCTCATTTTTCCCCTATAAGTTTTGGCTTTTGATAAAGTTGCATTCCATGTAAATTGTTTTGTTTTTGCTATTTCTAAACACTCTCTCCACATATACTTGAAACTATATCATTCTTAGATTCATCAACTAAAACAATATGATCGCCAATCAACATGCACCAGCCTAGTATACAGCAACACATCAACATAATAATAAGTTTCTAGTTTTTAATGGAAGAACTCATAAATATGCATTGTCTAGCTTCATATTGACGTCAATTCATACAGGATAGACCAATATACCAATTGCATGTAATCATACTGAACTTCATCACAATTTACAGCATATTGTTCAAATTAATAACAGACTTAGGAACGAAGAGAGGATCGAGACACGTACCACGTGTGACACGGAAAGAGGTTTCAGTGCTAGCTCGTCTTCCGCCAAAATCGCATAATCGGCACAAGTTCCTCTCACAGCAGTGGGATGCAGTGCACCAAATACTTCTTGGCCAATGGTCAGCGACGAGACCGACGCTCCTACTGCTGCAACTTCACCGCTGACATCACGGCCCAAGATCAGCGGCAACAGAGGTTCGAATATGGACCGGCCATAACCGGATCGCATCTGGAGTTCAACAGAATCAACAAGATTCAACATTTAGATGTATCAAAGTTTCTACCAAGATTTACCATTTGCTGATTCAAAAATCACAATGCGAGCACAAAACCAATTGCATAACGAGAGAACTAACCCTGAGATCCAAGGGATTGATGGAGACGGCGCGTGCGCGCACGAGGACCTCCCTGGGCTTGAGATCGGGGACGGCGACGGAGGGGTGGATCTCGAGGACCTCGGGGCCCCCGAATCTGGGGAGGAGTACGGCCCTCGCTGCCGTCGATAGCCGGCGAGGGTGGACGAGCCTCCACATCGCCGCCATTTTGATTGACGATGAGAGCAAGGGTTTTGGATCATCTTGTGGCGATGATGATGGCACGAGAGCAGGCCATGTGTCCGTTTCGCTTCCACGCGACGAAACGAATCAGTTTCATGCTTCGGATCGAGATTTTAACCAACGGCTGAAGATGCAGTTCGAGTCACTTGTTAGTCTTCGCTTATCCACTTGGTTTTTCTTTAGTTGACTAGGACAAAACAGTATAAAGCATGGGGCTTAATGTCTTGGCGAAAGCCCTGTGAACGAATGGAAAGAAGAAAAGCATGGAGCTTAATGCCTCGGTGAAAGCCCCGTTAATTGTGAACGAATGGAAAGAAGGAAAGATGGTCCAATGATTTAAGTTATGTCGGGACCCGTCTTTTAGGATTGTGAGTGCGATTCACAGCCAAGTCTAGTTGTGACACTCACAGGCCACGGTCTTATTTTGCATGAAATATATGGGTTTTTCCATATACAACCTCAGATCTTTCTTCTATATCCAGATAAGTCATCCGAACCACTCTGGTTGTTCATTTTAATCCCTGATTAATTTTCCATCCCAAGGATTTTAAAGTTACCGGTTAAGAGGCTTGTTTTACCATTTTACCCATCTCTTCTGTAGATGCTAGGGTTAGGGATGAGATTGACATTCTTAAGCTCGTAAGCTCCACTTAAATTGCTATTTACCAACTCATGGTCCCCTTTGGCTGCAACTTTTAGACGAACCTTTAAGGATTGAGAGGCAGTTTAGGATATAAAATCCTAAGGTTCCAAACTTTGCTAACCTAACCGTTAACCGTGAATAGGAAACCAATAGAGGACTATTTTGGATAACGAAATAGATTTGGCCTACTCAAAAAGAGAATAATGGAGGAAAGCCATAGGAGGGAATTTCCTCCTACGGCGTCGAAAAAATACACTCTCTCATTTTATCTGACGATCGGCACCCACCATTTTCATCGTTGTCATCTAAGATGTGGGTACACCAAATTTCATGCGATTCTACAACTTTTGCACCGCTGATTTAGTGAGTTCAAAATTAACGGTTTACCGACAACATAACTTTTTGTTTTACTAAATCAACGGTAAAAAAGTTGTAGAATCACATGAAATTTGGTGTATCCACATCTTAGATGATAGATGAAGATGATGGGTGCTGATTGTCGGAAAAAACGATGGAGGGTGTAATTTTTCGACGCTATAGGAGGAAATTCGCTCCTATAGCCTCTTTCCTCCATTATTTTCATTCAAAAATGCCAATATTTAGGGTTGCATTTTAAAACAAGAAAGACTTGGGATTAGGTTTAGCAAAACCCAAATTTCAATTGCAATTTATTTTTCATGGGTCCAGAAAAATCCTCCTAAGTTCTTAAAAAATAAAATTATAGCGATATATTTTTTTTCATTAAATCTTTAGACGTCTTCAATGAAAATCTTTACAAATCTTACTTTTACTAATGTCCATTGAAATCTTAATATCCTTTATCCAATATTTAGCGCACGCACATGGGTATAAAAAGTGCACAAATACTAGTAGTACTGCCATAAAATGTTGTTGTGTATCCGCTTTCCTCACACGCCGGTTATGGGTCATTTTTCATCCCTTTTAAGTATATATGCATTATAATACGGTAGATAGAACAAAACAAAGGGATATTTCTACATACAATGTCCAAAACTTTCATATTTCTAATTAAGAGCTCAAAAACTTCATATTTCTAAGTAAGACCCCCGGATCTTCTACATACACTCCATGTCGCTTAAATGATCTCTACTTAACCCGAATATGATGATAAAAACCTAATCTACTCTCAACCTGATGATGCTCATAAGTGGGAGCTCCCCAGATCATGACACGTGGCAGAAAATGTGTCCCGGTGCACATGGAAACAAGGCGAGGAATGCACATTGGAGGCGTCCCCCGGGCTATCTTTCCGCTGCTTGGACCCGACCTTCGAGGAATTCCCTGAAGAGTCCTGTTTCGACCAATGGCTCACCTCCAAGCCCTCCTGCACGCTGAGCTTCATCAGCCCTCCCAGCTCGTCTCCGAGCTGTCACGGAACCGAGCTTCCTCGACCTTCCGCTCGTCTCCGAGCCCCCCGCCGAGCTGTGATTCCTCGGTTCTATTGGGTGACCCAGAACGCAGATCACAAGCGTCTCTACCACCGCTCCGTGAATCTCGCCAAATGCGAGATTTCCGCCGCCCCACTATCCCGCGTTCCACACCGTCGCATCCCCCATTAATAAGCGTATCTCGTCATTCATGAGGGATTCCGCCATTCTCGCGGGCGCAACGTCAGGGGCGTAACGGCCGGCGAGAATCTCGTGCCCGCTAGCCCATGACTGCCGCTATATAAACCCCTCTCTTAGACGACTCAGGTAAGACAATTCTGATCCAATAGGCCGCTACTCTGCCCAAATACCTCGACTAACTTGATCGTCGGAGGGTCCACGGTGGTTCAGCCATCTTGGGACTTCTTTGTAAGTAGATCGCCTTCGTACCAAACCAAACCCATTGAGATCCACACGCTTCGGACGACACTCCCCAAACCCAATCTCGGCCTTCCGCCTACGCCGTCGGCAGATCGTCGGAAGTCAACATCTGAAGGAGAAACAGAGCTCCATCAGTTGGCGTCGTATGTGGGAACTTGATTTCCACTCATCGAAAGTTGACCTTCCAATCTCGAGCTGATGGCGAGTGATCATCGCGAAGATCCCAGCACTAGCCGCCGCCCTCCCCACAACGGAGGCACGGACGGATCCTTTCCCCCCGTTAACGCCGTTCGCGTCCTGTTTGCACGGATCGACAGGCTCGCGTCCATCGTGGATGCCCTTATCCGTGTCCAAACAGCTGGATAAGCCCCCCAGGTCGTCGTTTCCCCACCTCGGGACCTTGACCTCCGCAGAGGGGGAGATGACACCGTCCACGCTGGAATGACTGAACAGCGTCTCGCTGTTTCCGGCGACCACAGATCCCCCGTGGCGACCAATTCAATGACTCGTTGGGCACCTCGAAGCTCCGCGCCGAGGTCTCATGAAATAGCACCCCGCTCCGAGGCCATCGCGCTCCTGTCCTTCCCGAGGAGGTATCGGTCAGCTTGCATGCTCCCAGGCATGGCCAGCACCCTCTCGCTCGATAGGGTCGTGCGGACGGCACTCATCATGGTGGCTCGAGGATGACCTCGCTAGGGGACCTAAGGAACCTCATAGAACGGAACCGGAACCGCGGCCAAGTGCTGGCCGCCAGTGGGAGAGGCCATAACTCCGAGAACGCCGAATCCTCAGGATACCACGACCGTCTCGATGCCCTCGAAAAGAAAATCGAAGGTATACATCGGGAGAGTCGTCCTTCAAGCGAGGGAGTCGGGTATGCCGCCAACTCGCTTACAAAGACCTTCACTGAAGAACTACTCGCTGCCCGTGTCTCCTCCAGGAACAAACCTCCAAAGGTAGCCCTCTTCGACGGAAAGTACGGCCCGAAAGACCACCTAGACGCGTTCACGGCGAGGATGAGCTTCCGGGACAACTCTGACGCCGCCCAATGCCAAGCGTTCCCCGCCACTCTCTGTCACAACCCGAAGGTTCGAAACGTGACCGACACTTAAATTACGAAACGTCTAAAAGCGTAGCGTAATCTATGTAAGCCAAGGTCCAGAAATCTAAACCATTTAAAGAAATAAAGTGAAGGAAAACTTAACTTAAAAAGATGATTTTTAAAGTCACATTAAAACATTTTAAAAACATCAAATTTTCCTGAAAATTTCGGCAGAGTTTCCTTTGTAAATACTGGCCCCAAGCGGGTACAACACATGAATATACACAAGTAGTGAATAAAGGCATCCCCAAGCGGGAGCTAGCTCTTCGCCGAACGGCGGAACACAACCACATGCAATATATATATCATCATACTATGAGATAAGCATCTGAAAGCGAGAAATAAGAAAACACCACGTCGACTCAAGTGAGCATCGACGCCCAGAAATAGAATACATACAAATCTCACAAGCTCGCCATCTAAGTCCAATATACAACGGGGGGAAAAGCGGTAGATAATGTATATGGAGTGTACAAGATACAAAATAATACATAAGGTAGGATCCAAAAATATCCTCGCAACCCACCTATGAGCAAACCGCAAGTCAATGCAAATGGAGCGAAATGAGAAAGTACGCCCGCCGCTACTATGCCGACGGATCAGACCTGCAAGATACTGTGGCACAACGGGGGTGAGTTGACAACTCGTGAGTAGTAAATAACTTCTAATAAGGTTGTTGTAAGCATGCACACAACCTACGTATATCAATATGATACGATATACTAGCATGAATGCAACATGAATGCATAATCAAACACGATACCTGAACATGTCTGATATGAGAAAATATTTATTCTTATTTTAGAAAAACCTCTGGGAAATAAACTGAAATATCATCAATGAAATCAACGGAAAATCCATGTCAAGTATCGACACAATATATGTATAACTCAATATCTCAATGCTTCAATATCTCAATATCTCAATGTCTCAATATCTTAATATCTCAATATCTCAATATCTAGGGCTCCGTCAGTCCGGATCGACCCATATCATCAAATCTCACGACTACGTCGGTATCCTCCGGATATCCGCCGTGTCAGACATCACCGGTAGGTAGTCCTCCCCTGCCAGGCTCATCGTCTACAACTCGAGCTTATTGCCCCGGGGTACCTTACCGGGCCCACCATGTACCGAGACGGTTCATCCTACTCCTCGAATCGGGTCTCGAAAACCAACAGAAATCAGAAAAACTCATGGTGGACGACACATGCATCATATCACGAGAAAACCGCAACTTGCATTTTTAAAATGATAATTAGCTCATAAAATCCTTGTGGTTTTCCCTAAAATCCAGAAATCTCATAAATACTGAAATTTCCAAGAAAATCACAATATATGAACATGTCGGCGATGATGAATGCCTGTGGTATCAATAATATGAAATACGATGCGTAACTAGAAAACTATGCATGAATGATGATGCAATGAGGTATGATGCACTTGCACATGAGGTATACAACTAGCAACCTACGTATCCAATCCTGATGAGATGAATATACAACTACAAGTCTACATGTCATATATGATGCACTTGCACAGATACCGATTCTAAGCAAGTTCTATAGTGTTCATGACATAGCAATTACCAATGGCGTGTGTGTTTACATAAAATAGTGCACGTGCGGTATGGACCAATGGTAATGGTGCAAGTATCCTATGAGATTATATCATATGTATATAAGATGATGCAATGCAATGAGATAAATGACTAGGAGACCACGTATATAAATACAAGCGCTACTAGTAATCCTAAATATCGGGCCCCTCACGCCATCCAGACTATCCCCCATAAATATGTACATCTACTTACCGGGATACTCGGCTAAACTGATCTAATAACAGCCTTTTCTTTCTGCGCCGCGTCCGACGTCTCCGCAACCGATCCTAGAATTACACAATGTAACACATATGCAACACATAAGGCTAGATACTCTGAGAAGACACGTAGATAAACGATACGAAAGAATTAACGCCACAAGTTAGACTTGTGTGCACTTGGTGTACAAAACGCGCGCGATATCGTCTCAAACCACAACTAGGGGTCGCTATACATGGAAATCCCTAAACCTAGAACCCAATCGTACCAATTGCGCATTCACAATACATTATATAACATAGGAAATAGATTGTAGCTTATTCCAACCTCAATTTTAATTAAAATCTATTTATTCCAAAAACCTAGTAAGCAACAATTAACCATTTTAGTGCAAATCTAGATATTTTAGCAAATCCAGTGGTCACAATGTTTACTTAATATCTTAATTAGACCACACCATTATTAACTATATTTTAATCTCACATATTTACACACTAATTATAAAATTAGTTTACATGCACAATTAATTAGGACAATTAAAAGTGAAGATTAGCAAATTAACAACTAGATTAGATTTTGCAAGTCTTTTAGATGTTAATCTATACATGGTTAACTTAATTAAATGATAAAAACCTAAATTTTAACCCAAAACCTTCTCTTTAAATTCATATTTTGAAATTAAAACCATATTAACACCTAATTAAACATTAATTAGAACAAATAATTAACAAGGCAACAATTGGGTTAAGGTTTATACCTCAAGAATTTGGAGAATCTAACATACTAGCTTAGCCACAAAAAATGCTATCTTTCATCAAGATCAAAGCTAGTGTAAACAAAGGAGAAATCTTGTGATAATTAAATATAATTTAGGGTTGGATTTGTGAATTTTTTGTGGATTTTAGATGAGGAAATGAGGTGTTTTTGCAAAGAAAATTGATGTTGAAGAGGGGAGGGGGCTGCTGGAATTCTGGCCGAGCACTAAGAGGGAGAGGGTGAGGGAAATGTGTGTGAGTGAGAGTGGAAACCAAGTAACATGCAACCATATCTCAAACCAACATGCCCATACTTCAATTATCTATTTAATTATCTTCACAATTTAAGCCTTTTCTTTGATATTTTCTAACACCATTTGGTTAAACAATTTCCTTTTTAAAACAACATGTTACACTTGTGTTTAATTGTGTTATGGTGCACAAAACTTGTATTAATCCATTCTAACTTGTAATTTACACTAATTATATATGTAAGTGAAAACTTATAATAATATTTAAAATAATTAATTAAGGAAAAATATTTAAGTAAATTAGCAATTTATAAGTGATTAATTAAATACCAATACTTGCAATTACATTGCTAAAATAGGTATAATTAAGTCTATGTGGAAAAATAATTATAATTAAATTTTACGAAAAACACAAGTTATATTACCGATTATCGGACAATTAACCTAAATGATTTTTCAGAACGTTACAATCTTCCCCCCTTAAAGAAATTCGGTCCCCGAATTTTAAAATCTAACTATACATACCTTCGAAGAGATGGGGATATTTCTTCCTCATCTCGTCCTCGGCTTCCCACGTGGCCCTTTTCGCTGTTCGGGCCACGCCAAAGAACCTTTTACGGATGGTATGACTTCGGACCTCAGTTTCTTTACCTGCCGATCTAGAATGACTACCGGCTGCTTGGTGAAAAAAAGATCACGCCCTAGCTTGATCGTCTGGTGCTGAATCGCGTGAGAGGGGTCATGAAGATACTTGTGGAGTATCGATACATGAAACACGGGGTGAACATCTGGGAAATTGGGTGGAAGAGCCAAACGATAAGCAACTATACCGATACGCTCGAGAATCTCAAAGGAACCCACATATCTGGGACTAAGCTTCCTTTTCTTTCCGAATCTCAACACGCCCCACATCGGAGAAACCCTCAAGAAAACATGATCGCCTACTATAAACTCAAGTATGCTCTAACGTCAATCTGCATAAGATTTCTGCCTGCTCTGGGCCGCTCTCATCCTATCCCGAATCAACTGAATCTTTTCGGTCGTCTGCTGCACAATCTGTAGCCCCAAAATTCTGCTCTCACTGAGCTCTATGCAACAAACGGGCGATCAACATCTCTTCCCATAAAACGCCTCGAAGGGTGCTATCTGAATCTTCTCATGGAAGTTGTTATTACAGGAAAACTCTATCAAGGGCAAATGACGATCCCAACTGCCACCAAAATCTAGATCGCAAGCTCGGAGCATATCCTCGAGAGTCTGTATGGTCCACTCTGACTGACCGTCGGTCTGCGGATGGAAAACTGTACCGAAACTCAATCGGTGCCCAAGGCCTCCTGAAGTCTCTGCCAAAATCGACTGGTGAACTAAGTGCCTCTGTCGGACATGATGAAAATCGAAACTCCATGTAGTCGCACAATCTCATCAACATATGTCTGAGCATACTGAATGAATCCGAAAGGGGTCTTCACTGGCAGAAAGTGAGCTGCTTCCGTCAATCAGCCTACGATCACTCAAATAGAGCCATACTCTCGACTGGTCCTAGGTAGTTCCACGATAAAATCCATAGAAATCTGTTCCCGTTTCCACTCCGGAATGGGCAAAGGTTGTAACTCTCCTGCTGGCCTCTGATGCTCGGCGTTGACATGCCGACAAGTCAGCATCCCAAAACAAAATCTGTGACATCTCTCTTCATCCCTTCACACCAGTAGACATCTCTTAAGTCATGATACATCTTGGTGGAGCCCGGAAGAACACTATATGCCGACTGGTATGCCTCCTCTAAAATCTCGCGTCTCAATCCCTCGGAATCTGGCACACATAGTCGAGTCCCAAATCGTAGTACTCCCTAATCATCGATCACGAACTCTGAATCCCTGCCCTGTCGAACTTACTCCATGATCTCTGACAAACGAACGTCATCAAACTGTGCCTCATAGATACGGTCAAGTAGCTGTGGATGTGCACGGACCCGAGCAAGCTGTCCCCCGGTCGACGTAAACTCGAACTGTACTCGGTTGTCACATAGAATCTGCCAATCTGCCGTCGACTGTCTCTGAACTACGCTCAAACAAGAAAATCTACCTCCGGGCCTCCGACTCAAAGCATCTGCCACAACATTCGCCTTTCCCGGATGATAAAGAATCTCACAGCCATGGTCTTTCATAGCTCCATTCAACGGCGCTGTCTAAAATTTAGATCTTGCTGCTGAAAGATGTACTTTAAGCTTTTTATGGTCCGTAAATATCTGGCACGACTCGTCGTTTAAGTAGTGTCTCCAAATCTTAAGTGGAATAATTCTGCTCGTACTTCTTCAACTGCCGAGAAGTATCGCAATAAACAACAAAATCGTCTGATCCTTAAGGCAAAGATAATACTGGCGCCGTAATCAAACGAGTCTTCAACTGCTGAAAGCTCTGCTCGCGTGCTTCGGTCCAAAGAAAAGGAACTCCCTTCCGGGTCAATCCGGTCAACGTTGCAGCTATATGCGAAATATCCTGTTTGAAATATCAATAGTATCCGTCCAAACCCAAAATGTTGCGAACCTCCGTCACTGATACAGGTCTAGGCCAGTGCTGAATGGCATCGATCTTCTTCAGTTCCATACTTACCATCTCTCATAACTACGTGACCCAAGAAGTCAACACCTTCCAACCAGAAAACACACTTGGATAATTTAGCGAATAGCTGGTGCTCTCTCAAAATCTGCAACAAAATTCTCAAATGCTACCAAGGCTCCCCTCGGCTCCAAAAGTGTACAAAAAGGTCATCAACGAACATGATAATAACTGATCAAGAAACGACATGAATATACGGTTCATCAAGTCCATAAACGCTGCTGGGGCATTGGTGAGCTCGAACGACATCCCCAAGAACTCAGAACGCCCGTAACGTGTGTGAAAAGCAGTCTTCGGAATATCATCCTCTCGAACCCGCAACTGATGGTAACCTGATCTGTAACACCCTAGTTCATTTATACCGGTTCTGTTTTGGGTATTTCTTTATTTATAGTTATTTCTTGATTTATTGTGTTTTGGGTGCGAATAATGTAATTGGTATCTGTATTTGCATCCGACCCGACCCGCTTACTGGAAACCCGTATTGATTCCTGTTTATGATTTATCCCGGATAGTTATGAGAATCCGTGCACTTTCATGTTGTATATTCTGCATACTTGCATTATATCGAGCATCTGCATTTTTTTAATAAAACAAATAAAGTCAAATAAAATATTTTTAAAATATCTAGCATGGCCTGCATGATACCCCTGACTCTGTGGTAGCATCCGCGCATTTTGTTCTTATCCCGTTCAGTGAAATGGACTCGTTTGGATAGCTACGTGCATGCTACGTGTATCCATTCTTGTGGATATGATTTTCGTTACTCGGTTATCCTATTTTGGTTTTGGTTAACACGTATATTATCCGTATTTTCAAACCGTAATTTTAGACCCAATCCGGGTATATTTTGGAGTATTTTCGTATTAACCAAAATCTCAAATTTTCTTAATATTATATTTTTATATAATATCTGTTATTATATATTCTATTACATCTTAACAAACGAATATATTCTATATATTTTCAAAAAAAAAAGATATTTTTTAATCCAATCTTACCCTCTCAGATTTTCTCTCTCTCTCCCTCTGCATATTTATATATATTCTTTTATTTTATTTTTTTAAACCTAATTCTATTTAAACACGGCCCACGTCTCTCTCTCCCTTTCTTCTTCTCAAAAATTGTTCTCCCGCCTCCTAAACCCATACCTCTGACCCCAGCCCTTTGCCCACGCTCGCCTCTCGCCACCGCCGACTCTCTGACCTCTCCTCCTCACCTCGCCACCACCCTCGTCCTCGCAACCGCTCGACACCACCCTCACCTCCTCCCCTGCAAACCGTCGCAAACTGACACGAACCCATCACCAGGCCACCACCTCGCCGTCGTTGCCAAACCCTCGTCCTCCTCTCATCTCACCGGCCTCCTCATCTCCTTCTCCCCTTCACCTCCGACGAGACCCATTGCAATTGCAGAGAACCCATCAACCCAACCTACTGCAAACAGAGCACCCTCGCAACACCTCGTCGGAGCCCCGATACATCGCCGCCGTCGCTCCCTTGCCACCTCCTCTGACCCGAGACAACCCCAGAGAACAGCCACAGCCTTTCACTTCCTTTTCTTCTTCTTCTTTCTTCTCTTTTCTTCTTCTTGTTTCTTGTTTTCCGATCGTCGCCAGAACCGTGACCGTCACCGACGATCCGGGAGACCCAGGGGACGTTACCAGCCAGCGTGGTCACCTTCTTGCTTTACCTGGTTCAGTTCTGTATGCCGTGTGTGCATTATGACGTTTACCCGACGTCGGACGTGGCGTACGCACCCCGTCGTGAGATCCGTTCAGGAAACTTTACCTTGCTACATGCTATGATATATATTTTACATCCATATGAATAAAAATATCACATGCTTATTGTACTGTACACCCATGTTACTGTTTTACTGTTTTCGGATAGTCGTACGCATCCATATCATTAATTACATATCTGGTTGCATGCAAGTTAGCTTGATACATGCTATATTATTATACTTGCATCTATATTAATAAAAATATTGCATATTTATTGTATCGTGCATCCATGTTACAGTTTTACCGTTTTTTCGATATCCATTCGCATCCATATCATTTATTGCATATCTAGCTGCATGCCATATCATATTATTTCATATTACTGCTATATTAGCACCACATGCTTGATAATATGCATCATGCGTAGTCATGGAGTTGTAGATATAATCCCTGATAGATATTTATGCATCCGTGTTTTACTGTGCATCCGTACTTTTATCGTGCATCCGTACTTGCTACAGTTTTATTATGAGCATCCGTTTGATACATGTGCACTACCTGTCATGACCTGATACACCAGTACTTGACATGTTACCTGATCCTGTTTCTAATACCGACAATCCTGACATGTTGTCCCGACGGACGTATCATGTTGTCTGTATAGACAAACCTGTACCTGCTTGATCCTGTGTTGGCATTAGCTCCAGATTTATCAATACCTGACTTGAACACATAACCTTGGGGGTATGGAGAAATCAAAGGTGTAACCGAGTGTAACTTAAAAGGGTATTACTTGATCCGTGGTCTCGGGGGGTAACGGGACAGAGTCATTCGTGACTCTTACAACTTGGTCCGTGGTCCCGGGGGGTAACGGGACAGAACCATTCTTGGTTCACATATCCTAATCCGTAGTCCCGGAGGGTAACAGGACATATTCTTTGAGTTACATGAGGAGTACATCAATTGATTTCGAATAACTTTAGAATAGATAATCCAGTAGCACAGTTTAGATTATTTACCGCACTTCACCGCAAGCACATACACTTCACGGTTCCATATTCATGTTACTGTTATACACTCATTACTGTTCATACTCATGCATGCATATCTCGTGTATCCTATTCATTTATTATTGTTTGATATTATGACACACTGACGTCGGGTTTTGCATGGTCCAGATCCTTTATCTCTTTCGCAGGCTGATCAGGAGTATTTCAGCCGACAAGCCGAGTAGTGAGGATCTAGTTAATATCTAGTTTAGTTTAGTTTTATTTCCGTACTTTCATTTCTTGATGTGAGCCCGTATTTGGGACGTACTTTCCTGATGTTATTGCTTATTGGATTTATTATTTCCGTACATTTATATTTCTTGACTCATTTATTCTGGCATATGGACATGTACTACATAGTTTATTTTATTTTATTGTTCTTGATATCTTATAGACAGCCGTAATGTGACTGTGGAGTGATGTTTCCTAACCATATGTAGCATGGCTGGCTCTGTCACGTGCCGGTCTTAGCGCACTCTGGGAAGCGGGGCGTGACATGATCGCAAGTTAATTTTAGAGAAATGTCCCGCACCCTGGAGCTAATTGAATAAATCTTCAATACGAGGTAAGGGATATATGTTCCGCACAGTCGCTCGATTCAACTGATGATAATCAACGCATAATCGCATACTGCCGTCTTTCTTCTTGACGAACAAAATAGGAGCTCCCCAAAGTAACGCACTCGGATGAACAAGCTCTTATCCAACAAATCTTGCAACTGATGTTTCAGTTCTTTAAGCTCCGCCGGGTCCATCCGATATGGCGGTATAGAAAAAGGCTCCATGCCGGGAATCAAGTCAAAGCAAAACTCAATATCGCGCTCTGGCGACAAACCAAGCAACTTGTCAGGAAAGACATCTGGAAACTCTCACAATCGGGACATGGTCCAACGGGACCTCTGCGGCTCTAACATCACAAACATATGCCAAGAATTCCTGACATCCTTTTCTCAAAAGCCGACTAGCGCGAAGAGAAGAATTCAAACCGGGAAAGGCTACGCTGCGGTCTCCCCGAAAACAAGAACTGGCTTACCCGGAAAACTAAATCTGACTGCCTTCTTACGGCAGTCCACAAATGCATAATACGTGGCTAACCAATCCATGCTCAGAATAACGTCAAGGTCTAACATATCGAGAAAAGATCAAATTGACAGAAGAATCCCTATCTCCGATACGAACAAAACAAACATGAGCAAAAACATTTCGAGCGGCAAAAGACTAGCCTATGGAAGAAATCACAACAAGCGACTGATTTAGCAAGGACTACTGTCGGCTGGACTTTGATACAAATTATGTGGATACCATTTCAAACGACACCAGAAAGAAATACGCATCGGAAGAAAACACCGAAAGAATCCTGTCACAACGACGTCTATCTAACCGCCTTTGAGCTGGCATACCGGTATAAATCCTCTTTGGTCTAGAAATGACTGAAGTCTCATAAATGCGCTCCTCTAGCAGTAAGGCTGCATCTATCGCGGCTGCATAAGTGTCAAAATGCTGGGTGCCGATGGCAAGAAATAACTGCATGTCCAATCTCCACACAAACCTCTTTATCCATTTCTCTTCAGTGTCCACCAGGTAAGGAGCATATCGGACCACTAAGTAAACTAAATGTCGTACTCTGACACTGCCATCCCTGAAGTCTTACGCAAAAACTCAAAACTATGAGCTCAGGCATCTCAAACGCTCTCCGGAAGGAAACAAGCAAGAAATACAGCTGTGAACTCATCCCAAGTTATAGGAAGTAGATCTGCAACTCGGCCTCTCTCAATTGACTCGCACAACGTCTGAGCAAGACCTCTCTAGACGAAAACTCACAAGCTCAATCCATATCTTGTTAGAACATCTCTGATGAATGGCAAATCCTAGCCATTCTGTCAAGGATTATCTACGGATCCTCCGCTGCATCTGTGCCGGTAAAAAAAACTGGAGGCTTCAGCCACAAAAACTCCTGTAATGATACGTAAATAATCTTGGTAACAACAAAAACAGCTGCCTGAGCAGCAGATACAATCACAGTCCCCGCAGTAGAAGGGACATCATCGGCTCTCGGAGCTCGGCTAGCCTCAACTAACAATCCAACCATCTGTCACAAGTCCTGAATACTCGATTCCAGTCTTGCTATCCGGCCTGGAAAAGGCAGACTAATCTGTTCCTGAGGGGTAGGCGTACCGCCCTGATCGGTCATCGTCTCAAACAAGCCCACTCTAATCTCATCCATGGCGGCAGCCCTCTGAGCCTTCGTAGTCTTTGGCGGTATAGTGGCTGGAACAAGAAACAGATTGATAGGAACATTGCAATCGAATCAAGAGGATATATGGAATCAAGGAAGGAAATACAAGCAAATATATATCCTAAGGTCACTTAGGCGGAGTACCGTATCGTAAGTATGCCGCGAAACATACACACGCTACGTCACTCTGCTTAAGTCACCTACTCCATCTACCAAGGGTCATCCTACATTCAAAAAGGTAAAACCTAACACTCTGATACCAACTTTGTCACGGCCCGAAGGCACGGAATGTGACTGGCACTTAAATTACGAAACGTTTAAAGGCGTAGCGTAATCTAAGTAAGCTAAAGCCCAGAAATCTAAACCATTTAAAGAAATAAAGTGAAGGAAAACTTGACTTAAAAAGATGATTTTTGTAAAATAAAGTCACATTAAAACATTTTAAAAACATCAAATTTTCCCGAAAATTTCGGCAGAGTTTCCTTTGTAAATACTGGCCCCAAGCGGGTACAACACATGAATATACACAAGTAGTGAATAAAGGCATCCCCAAGCGGGAGCTAGCTCTTCGCCGAACGGCGGAACACAACCACATGCAATATATATATCATCATACTATGAGATAAGCATCTGAAAACGAGAAATAAGAAAACACCACGTCGGCTCAAGTGAGCATCGACACCAGAAATAGAATATATATAAATCTCACAAGCTCACTATCTAAGTCCAATATACAACGGGGAAAAAGCGGTAGATAAGGTAGATGAAGTGTACTAGATACAATAATAATACACAAGGTGGGATCCAAAAATATTCTCGCAACCCACCTATGAGCAAACCGCAAGTCAATGTAAATGGAGCGAAATGAGGAAGTACGCCCGCCGCTACTGTGCCGACGGGTCAGACCTACAAGATACTGTAGCACAACGGGGATGAGTTACCAACTCGTGAGTAGTAGGTAACATCTAATAAGGCTATCGTAAGCATGCACGCAAATGCGTCACAACCTACATATATCAATATGATACGATGTACTAGAATGAATGCAACATGAATGCATAATCAAACACGAAACCTGAACATGTTTGATATGAGAAAATCTTTATTCTTATTTTAGAAAAACCTATGGGCAATAAACTGAAATATCATCAATGAAATCAACGGAAAATCTGTGTCAAGCATCGACACAATATATGTATAACTCAATATCTCAATGCCTCAATATCTCAATATCTCAATATCTTAATATCTCAATGTCTCAATATCTCAATATTTAGGGCTCCGTCAGTTCGGATCGGCCCATATCATCAAATCTTACGACTACGTCGGTATCCTCCGGATATCCGCCGCGTCAGACATCACCGGTAGGTAGTCCTCCCCTGCCAGGCTCATCGTCTACAACTCGAGCTTATTGCCCCGGGGTACCTTACCGGGCTCACCATGTACTCGAGACGGTTCATGCTACTCCTCGAATCGGGTCTCGAAAACCAACAGAAATCAGGAAAACTCATGGTGGATGACACATACATCATATCACGAGAAAACCGCAACTTGCATTTTTAAAATGATAATTAGCTCATAAAATCCTTGCGGTTTTCCCCAAAATCCAGAAATCTCATAAATACTATCTCCAAGAAAATCACAATATATGAACATGTCGGCGATGATGAATGCCTGTGGTATCAATAATATGAAATACGATGTATAACTAGAAAACTATGCATGAATGATGATGCAATGAGGTATGATGCACTTGCACATGAGGTATACGACTAGCAACCTACGTATCCAATCCTGATGAGATGAATATACAACTATAAGTCTACATGTCATATATGATGCACTTGCACAGATACCGATTCTAAGCAAGTTCTATAGTGTTCATGACATAGCAATTACCAGTGGCGTGTGTGATCAAATAAAATAGTGCACGTGCGGTATGGACCAATGGTAATGGTGCAAGTGTCCTATGAGATTATATCACATGTATATAAGATGATGTAATGCAATGGGATGAATGACAAAGAGACCACACATATAAATATAAGAACTATTAGTAATCTTAATTATCGGGCGCTTCGCGCCATCTAGACGATCCCCCATAGATGTGTACATCTACTCACCGGGACGCCTCGGCTAAACTGATCCAATAACAACCTTTCCTTTCTGCACCGCATCCGACGTCTCCTCAACCGATTCTAGAATTACACAATGCAACACATATGCAACACATAAGGCTAGATACTCCGAGGAGACACATAGATAAACGATACGAAAGAATTAACGCCACAAGTTAGACTTATGTGCACTTGGTGCACCAAAAGCGTGCGACACCGTCTCAAACCACAACTAGGGGTCGCTATACATGGAAATCCCCAAACCTAGAATCCAATCGTACCAATCGCACATTCACAATACATTATATAACATAGGAAATAGATTGTAGCTTATTCCAACCTCAATTTTAATTAAAATCTATTTATTCCAAAACCTAGTAAGCGCCACTTAACCATTTTAGTGCAAATCTAGATATTTTAACAAATCTAGTGGTTACGATGTTCACTTAATATCTTAATTACGTCACACCATTATTAACTATATTTTAATCTCACTTATTTACACACTAATTATAAAATTAGTTTGCATGCACAATTAATTAGGACAATTAAAAGTGAAGATTAGCAAATTAACAACTAGATTAGATTTTGCAAGTCTTTTAAATGTTAATCTACACATAGTTAACTTAATTAAATGATAAAAACCTAAATTTTAACTCAAAACCTTCTCTTTAAATTCCTATTTTGAAATTAAAACCATATTAACACCTAATTAAACATTAATTAGAACAAACAATTAACAAGGCAACAATTGGGTTAATGTTATACCTCAAAATTTTGGAGAATCTAACATGCTAGCTTAGCCATCCAAAATGCTATCTTTCATCAAGATCAAAGCTAGTTTAGGCAATGGAGAAATCTTGTGATAATTAAATATAATTTAGGGTTGGATTTGTGAATTTTTTTGTGGATTTTAGATGAGAAAATGAGGTGTTTTTGCAAAGAAAATTAATGTTGAAGAGGGGAGGGGGCTGCTGGAATTCTGGCCGAGCACTAAGAGGGAGAGGGTGAGGGAAATGTGTGTGAGTGAGAGTGGAAACCAAGTAACATGCAACCATACCTCAAGTCAACATGCACATACTTCAATTATCTATTTAATTATCTTCGCAATTTAAGCCTTTTCTTTGATATTTTCTAACACCATTTGGTCAAACAATTTCCTTTTTAAAATAACATGTTACACTTGTGTTTAATTGTGTCATGGTGCATAAAACTTGTATTAACCCATTCTAACTTGTAATTTACACTAATTATATGTATAAGTGAAAGTTTATAATAATATTTAAAATAATTAATTAAGGAAAAATATTTAAGTAAACTAGCAATTTATAAGTGACTAATTAAATACCAATACTAGCAATTACATAGCTAAAATAGGTATAATTAAGTTTATGTGGAAAAATAATTATAATTAAATTTTACGTAGAACACAAGTTATATTACCGATTATTGGACAATCAACCTAAACGATTTTTCAGAACGTTACACTCTCATCGGCGCCGGACGAGATTAGTTTTGAGGACTCACGCCACGCTCCATCTGTAATACCCGGTTCCTTTATATACACCAATATCCGCATTTTATAAGAAGGGTTACCTACAAATTTATTTATTTATATCTATAA
The DNA here is from genome assembly GCA_030015575.1 of Agapanthus africanus. Classification (NCBI taxonomy): domain Eukaryota; kingdom Viridiplantae; phylum Streptophyta; class Magnoliopsida; order Asparagales; family Amaryllidaceae; genus Agapanthus; species Agapanthus africanus. The sequence continues at coordinate 295,716,020 of JASDDO010000006.1, read as the reverse complement.
ATTATTTGTAGTATTTTAAAATACCCAATCCTTTTTATTTCCCATATATATTTTCCCTCTCCCTTTTCCTAAACCCTGGCCCCAGTTTCATTTCCCTTGCTTTTCCTATGACCCCTCACAGCCCGGCCCATTTTTCCCATTTTTCCTTTATCCCTTAATTTTAATAACCAACCTGAGCCGGCCCACTCTCTCGATTATTTTTCTATATTTTCCCTTTCCCCTTTTCCTCGAAATTTCGTAGGAAATTGGTTGCTACATTTGTCGCAATTAAATCTTTCTGAACCTGTAAAACCGAGCCCAAAACAAAACCAAACCGAAACAAATTAACTTCCTTTTTAAAATGAACCCAGCCCAACATGAAAATTAAAACAATATATATATATTTCAATCCCTCAGCCCAGCCCAAGGAAACAATCAAAATTTAATAATCAAAATCCCCCGGCTCTTTCCCTCAGCCCAACTCCTAAGGCCCGCCTAACCATCTTCTTCCCCACGTAAACCTCCCGCCCATTTTTCCCCTCTTCATGAACGCTCGTTGCCACGCTCCCCGCCTTCGTCGACCACGTGCCCACGACCTCAACCCCGACCACGACTCCCTCAAACCCTTCTCGACTACAACTCCCCTCTCCCTCTCAATCTCAAACCTTCGCTCTCTCTCTCTCTCACGAGAAAACCTTCAGCTTCTTGCTCGAGCACCCACTGCACCCCGCTCAACCCCACCGCCGACGGCGATGACTACAACCCCTCACCCTCCTCCCTCGTGCACTCCTCTCCACCAACAGAGCTCCCTACGCTACCTCACCCCCTGAACCGAACTCGAGCCCGAGCCCCTGCACCTATCTCGGCCGTCCCCTTGCACTCGACGCCGGCGACCCCATCTCCCTCTACCTCAACCATACGGCGCCGTCCTCCTCTCTTCATCGCTACCACATGCAACTCCGCGCAGCCGCCATCGACGCCATCGACACTTCTCGAGCTCCCTCGCCTACTCCACTGCACCCATTCCCTTCACGAACACCCTCGCCGTCCCTGCGTCACCGGAGCTCCGACCATCTCCCCGAGCATCACCTCCTCATCACCACCAAGCAACTCCTCTCTCTCTCTCCCCCTGCAACTCCTCTCTCTCTCTTTCTCTCTGCAACTCCTCTCTCTCTCTCTCTCCCTCTCTGCAACCCCTCTCCACCAGTCTTGACAGCGCAGCGACCCCCAGCCCCGGCACCCCCTCACTGCATCCCTAGCCGCCGCGGTCGAGCCCCGACATTTCGTCGAACATCTACAGCGATCGCCGTTGCCGCTATTCGGCTCACCGACGTCGCCATCAAATCTGTGGCCTCGATCCCTTAAGCCGTCATCATCACCAACATGCCGTTCGTCGCAATGTCCGTCGCACCCACCGAGCCGTCAAGTACAAGAAACAAAGACCCGACGATGCTAAACCTGTGCTGCGTTCCTGACGCGATCGTGCCATTGCCGCTGCCATGCATCGCCAAAGAGTCTCCAGGCAAGTACCCTACTTGCTATATGCTATATTATTCCCGTTATAATTCAAACTGCATTAATTCCCTGTTTGCGATTCATGAAAACCTTATATAACATAAGTGTCCGACACAAGATCTGAATGAAAACCTTTCCTTAATTTGACAGAACTTGTTTGCATATTGTGTCCCATCTGGCAATGAACCTTGTGTAGAAATTTCACTGAAAAATATGACTGTTAACCACTTAAACGAATACCCCCTATTACACCCGTAATAGCTGGGAATTTCCCGCACCTGAAAATTGTTAAAATCACAATAAATTATGTACATATCTAAATGAGGCGTTCGAGGGCTCAAATCTAAGACGACTCGACGACCTGTAACCATGTACAAGTTATTAATTATTTCTGTACTGAAATTATGACGAGAATTGTTTCGGAGAGCGGCTCTGGACTGCAGTCCAGAGCGACTCTGGTTATTGTTTTCTGTCCCGTAATGTTTACTACCTTGTTTCCTGAACTCGTATGTTGCGTAACCATACACCTTATTGAAGATTAATCTGTTATCTAAATAACACAAGTAGTTTCATCGCGGATTAATCTTCAATAAGGTGTATGGTTACGCATAACAGTCCCAACAGAATCAGAATTGACATACTAGTATTGATCAGTGCATAACTTTTGACGTACAGACGCGATTGAGAATCCGTCTGTTGCGTTGAAAATATTATTGAAAACCCTAGATTTCATTCAACTGTAGCGTCTCTAAATTCTGATCCCAACTAGAATTAAAATGCATTGCGAAACGGACTTCCGATTCTGAAACCGGATTTCCAGCAGTGCACGCTTAAAGTGAAATGGCCATATCTAGTGATCCTGAAACCCGATTGACGTGAAACCAAATTTGCTGGATAGATAATCAAATATACTACTTATCCCCTATTCATTATTTCTCTAAATTTGGCGGTATGTTTTATGATAAATTATGTAAGTGGTAGGATACCGACTTATGACATCTTAATTATGCCTTACACACTGTTTTCTCATCACATCATATATATGTCATTACATTGGTAAACTAGTGATCATGTGCATTACCCAGTGTTAGGTATTAATGGTGATTGTGGCAAGTACGTTAGTGTTCGTGCATGAGTGGATAAGTGGAAGTGACACGTACTTGTACACAATCAGTGGACCCTATTGTTCTATTGCATTGTCGACGTCTGTGGGGCGCGTATAAGTGTGACTATAAGTGGTATGGGACACTTATGGAAGCACTTGTATGGGTGTCACAGGTAAGGCACCAGACACTGCCCATTTATCTTGGGTATCAGTCGGGACGTGCTTGATGGAGATCCTGTCTCCAGTTCTCGCGCAGACTTGTCATGGACCGACCGGTATTTGAGATTATAGTTGGCGTTTGATGTAGACCATGGGGTGTGGGGTAGTTTGAGTGTGAGTTCAACAGAATCTCGGGAGTCCCATGCCGGCATATATATATATATAGATATATGGAGATTTACAGGGTACATGATTATTACCGTGAGTTATATTTTGGGCCCGTGGTCTCTTGCCCTTGGGTCCTACCCTTGGATGGAGGACACTCACGAGTGGTTGACTTTCACACTTGGACTGACGATAGGCTTAGTGACCTGTACAGTGAGACTTAGAGACTGATAGAGATAGTGACATTGACATGCATTATTTACTGTATTGACACACCTGACATACTATTTTACTGCTTTACTGTTCACCTGCTCTTTTAGACACCCGCAGTGGCTACTTCATATTCATATCTCTACTATCTTGATTTACTGTTATATATCCATTATTACTGTACGAGTTACCACTTGCACCTATGTATATATTGCTATCGTGTCGCTCTGACGACCTGAGTATGCATGCTCAGAGTGAGAAGTGGACTTAGCTTGGATTGGGACCAGACGTACCTCGAGAACATCGCGGACATTTTGATCAGCTACCCAGAACCATACTCTCTTGATTCCCATCTGGTTAGTTCTTTGTATTTGTTTTGATTTATATACTGCATTTCTCATTACCTGTGCATTGTATTACTGGTTACCACGTAAAGCTAGAAGCCGAAGTGTGACTACGGCAGGATATTTCCTTGACCGTAGGAGCATGGCTGGCCTTGTCAACCCCTTGTATTCCGCATTTTGGAAAGCGGGGCGTGACACTATCTCTACCTTCGATGAGCTGGCCGCCCAATTCCTCGGGCATTTCGTCAGGAACAAACGGCAGAAGCGGACCGTCGATTACCTCTTCACTATAAAGAGTGGGGGTAAGGAATCTTTCAAAGGATACGTCACCCGCTTCTACAACACTCTTCTTGATGTCCCAGAGCACCGGGACGAGACTGTCATCACAGCTCTTAGGTACAAGGAGTGGCTCCGCTCTTTTGCATTAGCACAACCTAAGACCATGGCCGAGGTAAAGGCCTGGACCGAGCGAGAAATCCAGCTCGAGTCCGAGGTAAATGCGAACCTACCCCAGAGCGACCAGGCCGATCAAAAGAAGAAGGGTAGAGAAGAGAAGAAGAAGATTGACCAGCCAAAGCCGTACTCCCTGAGGTTCCAGGAGTATACCCCACTCAACATCTCCCAGACAGAGCTGTTGGAGGAGGCAAAGGGCGAGTGGTTTTTCAAACTCCCTCCGGTCACCAATAGGGCAGCCAAATGGACACGGGGCCCTTACTGTGCCTTCCACAGGCCGCAGAGACACCCCACCGAGAATTGCAAACAGCTCCGCGACTACATCGAGGAGTTAATTCGCTCGTGGCACCTGGCAAAGTACATGCGGGAAAAGCGACAAGCAGACCGAGAGCAAGAGAACCATCCCCCTCCTGGTGAGTTAACGATCGGCCAAATCATGATCGTGTCAATGGGGAATGCGCCTGGAGCCGGTGGGCTTCGACGCCTCCTGCCGGTCGAGGGGACTAACGGCCAGCCTCGAAAGAATAGCAAATCAGCTGAGCCCATCACCTTCACCGATGAGGACCTCCACGGAATATCCTTACCCCACAATGACCCCCTGGTGATTACAGCACGGCTCCACCGCTATGAGGTTCAAAGGATACTGGTCGACTCGGGGAGCTCGGCAGACATCCTTTTCTACGACTGCTTCTTACGTATGGGGCTCGGCCCGTCGGACTTGAGGCCGACCGTTCACATTCTATCGGGGTTTACTAACCACTCCATCCCGGCAGAAGGAGTAATCACCCTCCTACTTAATATCGGAAAGGCAAGCCATACGCGAACCGTACCAGTGGAGTTCATTGTCGCTAGAATTCTATCAACCTACAATATCCTCCTAGGACGCCCGACGCTAAACTCCCTTCGGGCCCAGATTTCGACTTACCACCTCGCGATCAAGTTTCCACTCGACCAAGGCGGAATAGGCCGGGCCTACGGGAACCAGCAAACCGCAAAGGTTTGCTTCACAGCGACATCTATGCCCGAGGAACGAAGCGACGACCCTGAAAGCATGGGTGATTTCCAGGGGTCCTTGGATACTCGGGACGAACAAAAAGAAATCCGAGAGGTCCCGGTGGAGCCGCTAACCGAGGCCCCCCTCGTCGAAGGAAACAATGAATGAACCGTCCAAATCGGGTCACTCTTAACGGGGGCCCGACGCGACGACTTGGTACACTTCCTCAGAGGGAACTCGTACGTGTTCGCTCAGGCGTCTGCTGACATGCTCGGGATCGACCTCCAAGTAATATCACATAAGCTCGAGGTCAACCCGACGGTCCGACCTGTCAGGCAGAAGAAACGAAGTTTCGCTCCGATCAAACAAAAGGCGATCGAGGACGAAGTTGACAGGCTGCTCGCAGCCAACTTCATTCGAAACGTGGTCTACTCAGAATGGCTGGCAAATGTGGTAATTGTTAAAAAGGCAAGCGGGAAGTGGCGCATGTGCGTCGACTTCACAGATCTAAACAAGGCATGCCCAAAAGACAACTATCCCCTCCTTCGGATAGATCAGCCCGTCGACAGTTCGGCAGGCCACGAGTTACTCAGCTTCATGGATGCTTTCTCTGGCTACAACCAGATCCGTATGAATCCGGCAGACGAAGAGCTCACCGCATTCACAACGGATTGGGGGTATATTGCTATAAAGCGATACACCCTTTGGCCTCAAAAACGCCGGGGCTACATACCAACGCTTGGTCAACAGGATGTTCAAACCACAGATCGGGAGGAACATGGAGGTTTACGTCGATGACATACTCGTTAAATCGAACTCGTCAGATGAGCACGCCAAAGATCTTGGCAAGACTTTTGACATCCTCCGCAAATACAAAATGAAGATGAATCCCGCCAAGTGCACGTTCGGGGTCACTAGTGGAAAGTTACTCGGATTCATGGTTACCCACCGAGGAATCGAGGCTAATCCGGAGAAAATCAGCGCCATCCTCAACATGGCCGCACCAAAGACTAACGTCAAAATCATGCGGCTCACGGGGAGGGTAGCCGCTCTAAGTCGCTTCATGTCAAGGTCCGGAGAAAAGTGCCTCCCATTCTTCAAAGCCCTGAGAAAGATCCCAAGGTTTGAATGGTCGGAGGAGTGTCAGATCGCTTTCGAGCAACTGAAAATGCACCTGGAGACTCCCCCGCTACTCACCTGGCCAATTGAGGGAGACGAGCTATCACTGTATCTAGCGGTGTCCAATCAGGCTGCTGGCTTGGTGCTTGTCCGAGAAGTCGAAGGAGTCCAAAAGCTGGTCTACTATGTAAGCCACATCTTTAAGGACGCGGAAACAAGGTACCCGGCCATAGAAAAGATCGTCTTGGCGCTTATCATGACTTCAAGGAAACTATGGCACTACTTCTAGGCACACACCATCCTCGTTCTCACCGAGCGTCCTTTAGGGGCTATTCTCGCCTCCCCCGAGCTTCTGGTCGTTTGGAGAAGTGGAGGTGGGAGTTATTTCAATTCGACATCAAGTACCGCCCAAGGCAGGCTATCAAGGCACAAGTCCTGGCCGATTTTTATTGTCGAATGCACTATCCCCGGCAAGGAGGCAGTGTCAGTGCCGGCCTTCGAGTCTCAACCCTTGATCGAAGAGAGGCCCGACTCCACCCCCGACTTGGTCCTTTATGTCGACGGGTCATCAACCGAGGATGGCTGTGGTGCCGACCTCATCATTCGAGGCCCAAACGAGACAGAGATGGAGTATTCTTTGAAGCTCGGGTTCAAAGCCTCAAACAATACCGTGGAGTATGAGGCCTTGCTAGCTGGACTATGAATCACCTCCGGAGTGGGGCTGAAGACGATCCGAATCCACAGTGACTCCGCCCTGGTCGTAGGCCAGGTGACTGGCCGTTTCGAGGCACGGGAGCCTCTGATGGTGAAATATTTAACCGAGGTAAGAAGACTACGAAAAGACATCGACGAAGTTCAAGTAGAGCAGATCTCCCGGCACTTAAACGCACAGGTCGACGCTCTGAGCAAACTAACTTCCTCCTATACGGCCAACAACAAGAGAAATATCCTCTTCGAGGTCTTGCCACGGCCCAGCGTGGAAGACAGAGCGACGTCACTTCAAGTTTACGCTGCCCGAGGAGAAGACCGGGATTGGAGGAAGCCCTTAGCAGAATTCCTAAAAGAATGTACACTCCCAGAAGATCGAGGGGAAACCCACCGCCTGTTTCCCCAATAAAAGATCAAAGCTCTGTTCAAAATTTGAAAGGCAGCGCCAAGAGTTAAAAACTCTGAGGCAGCGCCTCACGTGTCTTGCACGAGGGCGCCAGCGCCAAGAGTTTAAAACTCGGAGGCAGCGCCTCACATGCCTCGCACGAGGACGTCAGCGCCAGAACTAAAATCTCTCTGTTAAACAGAGCCATTGGATCAAAGATCCAGTGGAGATGATAAATCATCAAAATACTGAATTAAATTTTGTTGAGAAAATATTCCTCAAATCTTTCTAAATAAGAAAGATTATTTTCTGTAAAACAGAGCACCGTTGGATTAAAAAATCCAATGGTGATTAAAATATCACCCATATACAGAAAAATTCTGTATGGGAAAATATTTGCCTAATCTTGTTGAAAAAACAAGAAAAATATTTTCTGTAAAACAGAAGTTCTTGGATCAAAGATCCAACGGTGAATAAAATCCCCAAATCAATCAGGATCTCTCAACGAGAGATTTTCTTAACTAAATCAACAAGCTCGCCTCTACTACATAAAGGACCTAAGACTTCAAGTCTTATACAGAGAAACCCCCCATAAGCTTCGAGAAAAACAAAGTAGAAAGCTTCAAAAAGGAAGAAAGAAGAATACCTTTCTTCGAGGTAAACAAAAATAATAATAGAGATAAGATCATCTCATCTGTATATCCAAGGGTTTTACCCTTATAAAAGAACATAGTTCTTTTTCTGGATCTGAGATCCATGAGACAAGTCTCTCACAAATAAGAATTTAATTCTCACAAGGATGAACTTGTTCTTGAGGATCAACGATCTAGAAAAGAACAGAGAATTGAACTCCTCAGAACAGAATACATAAAGAAAAACTCAGTGCCAAGCGCCTCACGTGTCACTCACATGGGCGCTGCTCAATAAAGAGTGCTTAGCACTCAATGGTCGGCGCTCAGCGCCAAGCGCCTCATGTGCCCATCACATGGGCGTTGCTCAATAAGAAGTGCCTAGCACTCAGAGGTTGGCGCTCAACGCCTCATGTGCCCATCACGTGGGTGCTGCTCAATAAGGAATGCCTAGCACTCAGTGGTTGGCGCTCAGCGTCAAGCGCCTCACGTGCTTCGCACGTGGGTGCCATAAAGAGTGTTTAACACTCTATTAAAAACAAAAAAAAGGGAAAGTAAAGTAAAGTAAAGGGTGATCATCAGAACCCATATCAATGCCTAGCATTGTTTGCATAGAAAAAGAACCGAGCACAAGCAAGTGTTTAACACTTTATTCAAAGACTGAGTGGGATGAGTCCAAGTTGACCAAAAATCACTAATTCAGATTATCCGAGCCCATGTGTTCATCATTTTCTAAATTGGTCTTAGTCCCAAATATGACTACTGATCTTCCAACGGACATTGGTTCAAGGGTACATCTCCTCACACCTATGATACATATCGTTGTAATTCTTCAACGTCTTCAGAAAGGTGGTGGGTCCCAATAACCAACAACTCTTTGCTGCACTCCCAAATTGACGGATACATCGCTATGGATTGAGACGTCCTAAAACTACAACGGGCCGCAACGTCCTTAAACTAGCTATGGACCGAGACGTCCTTAAACTACAATGGACCGCAACGTCCTTAAACTAAACCCTCACTCCAAAAATTGGTAATCTACGGACCGTAACATCCCTAAACTAAAACAATTGAGCCTAAATACTCTTTTGTTGGATAAAAAATGATCTTAAACCCCCGTTAAGTAAATCTTAGTCCAAGATCAGACTAACGTATCCTTAACAAACATTTAAGTTGATCTTAATCTCAAACAAGGTTAACGATCCTTAAATCAACCCAAATCTAAATCTAAGAACATGCGGATTTGGACTAATCTACGCCCTACGGGCGACAATATAAATTACTCTCTGTATACAATCCACGGGCAACCAAAGATAAAACACACACATACAACACGAAGTGAACTTCTGGAGCAGGAGAAAAGGGTTATCGTGATGCGGTAACGTAATTAACTGCAGGGGCTTGCGCCTGCAGTGAAGAGCGTCCCCACAATCAAAAACCCCTCACAAACGAGGGGGAATCTGACGAAGTCTGCTACAACGACCGCATCCGTCCAAACCTCCGATACATGGTACCATAAATCAACTTGGCATTGTTCTCTGCCGAAAGACGCGACCGGGACGTTGGGACGTCCGGCCTGAATTTTGGGGGCAGATGCTATTTGGGTTTTATCCGTCCACCTCTCCGAAGATACCAAGTTGATTTATGGCACCATGTATCGGAGGTTTAGACAGATGCGGCCGTTGTAGCAGACTTCATCAGATTCCCCCTCATTTGAGGGGTTTTTGATTGTGGGGACGCTCTTCCCTGCAGGCGCAAGCCCCTGCAGTTAATTACACTACCGCATCGCGGTAACAACTTTCTCCTTCTCCAGATGGTCACTTCGTGTCGTGTTTGTTTGTTTTATTTTTTGTTGCCCGTGGATTGTATACGGAGACTAATTTATGTTGTCGCCCGTAGGGCATGGATTAGTCCAAATCCGTATTTTCTTAGATTTGGGTTTGGGTTAGGTTTAAGGATCGTTAGTCTTGTTTTAGACTAAGATCAACACAAACGTTTGTTGAGAATACGTTAGTCTAATTTTAGACTAAGATCTACTCAACAGGATCATTTTGATCCAATAAAAGAGCATTTGGGCTCTATTGTTTTAGTTTAAGGACGTTGCGGTCCAGAAGTTTAAGGATATCATAGTCCGTGACAGTTTAAAGACATCATAGTCTGTAAAGTTTAAAGACATCACAGTCTATGAGTTTAAGGACCTCACAGTCCATGGAATGTCTGGTTGTCGGGACCTGTCACCTCTCTGAAGACGTTGAAGGATTACAACGACACATATCAGAGGAGTGAAGAAATGTACCCTTGAACCAATATTGTTTGGGAGATCTGTAGTCAAGTTTGGGACTAAGATCAAAGATTTATGAGCATATGGACTCAATTAATCTGAATTAGGGATCCATGGCCAACTTGGGCTCGGCTTATTCATTTAAAATGTTGGACATTTAATTAGGCTTAGTCCTTTTTCATTTAACAATGCTGAGCATTGGTTTGGGTTCTGACAACCATTTTTGTCTTTTATTTAGTACTGGGCACTCATTATAGCTTTGGGTTTTTTTAATTTAAAGAACACTTTGTGTTCCCTCAGCGCACACGTGAGGAGCATGTGGTGCGCTTGGCGCTGAGCGCCAGTCAATGAGCGCAGAGCGCTCCTTGTGAAATAGCGCATACGTGAGGAGCACGTGGCGCGCTTGGCGCTGAGCGCCAGCCAATGAGCGCAGAGCGCTTCTGTTAAGTAGCGCACACGTGAGGAGCACGTGGCGTGCTTGGAGCTGAGCGCCAGTCAATAAGCGCAGAGCGTTTCTGTTAAGTAACGCACACGTGAGGAGCACGTGGCGCACGTAGCGCGCTTGGCACTGAGTGCCAGTCAATGAGCGCAGAGCGCTTCTGTTAAGTAGCGCACACATGAGCAGCACGTGGCGCGCTTGGCGCTGAGCGCCAGACAATGAGCGCAGAGCGCTTCTGATCAATTTTGTGATCTGAGAAATAAGTTCTCATTTACAAGAGACTTTGTCTCATGGTTCTAAGAACAAAGTTCTTAGTTTTATAGGAGATGTTATAATCTCTTCTATTTTCTTTTGTGAAAGACTTTGTCTTTGTAGATCTATGATCTGAAGAGAATGAAATTCTTCTCCCTCCCTTTTTATGATGAGATGCTATGATCTCTTTGTGTGAAAGACCTCTGTCTTATAGATCTATGATCTGAAAAAAGAACTATGTTCTTCTTCCTTGATGAGATGTTTTTTATCTCTGTTTTTTACCTTGAAGAAAAGTTTTTCTTCTCAGAGCTTGCTCTTTTCTTTGAAATTTCTCAAAGCTTGGGGGGGGGGTTCCTCTCTTTTTCTTCTTTCAATTTTAGAACTTATGGGGAGGTTTCTGCCTTTTAGACATGAAGTCTTGGGTCCTTTTTATAGGGTAGGCTGATTTGTTGAATCAGTTAAAAAGATCTTTCCTCTAATCGATTTGAGGATGTTTTCCACCGTTGGATCTTTGATCCCAGGGCTTCTGTTTTACAGAAGATAATCTTCTTATTTTTAACAAGATTGGGAAAATCTTTTCCCATACAGAACTTATTCTGTATCTTGGTGATGATTTTTTTAAAATCACTATTGGATCTTTGATCCAACGGCAGGGAACATTTAGTTCCAGCGCTGCAACAGAATCTTTGACTCTTAGCGTTGGCGCTGCTAGCGCGAGCGCTCTCGTGCTTTGCATGTGAGCGCTGCATCAGAGTCTTTGACTCTTAGCGCTGGCGCTGCTAGTGCTAGCGCTCTCGTGCTTTGCATGTGAGCACTGAAGCAGAGTCTTTGACTCTTAGCGCTGACGCTGCTAGCGCTAGCGCTCTCATGCTTTGCACGTGAGCGCTGCAGCAGAGTCTTTGACTCTTAGTGCTGGCGCTGCTGGCGCTAGCGCTCTCGTGCTTTGCACGTGAGCGCTGCAGCAGAGTCTTTGACTCTTAGCGCCGGCGCTATTATGAAGCGCTGCTTCATTTCAAATTTCAAAACTTGAATAGAGCTTTGCTCTAATTGGGGGAAACAAATGCCCCCCACCGTTGCGCTCACGAGGCCTACACGTGAGTGCAGCGGTGGCAGCATCTCTGCCATTGGATCAACTCAGAAGTTGAAACGGCTCTCTAGGCCTATAAATAGGGCCTTTGGCCCTTGAGATGACCTCTTTTCATCTTCTTTCTTGTTTTTTTCTGAGAATTAATTCTCTTTCATAGCATAGCTCTTTGTTTTAAGAACTCTCTTAGAGACAGAACTCTGTCAAATTTTTGGTAATATTTGAACCTATTAACAGAGCTTTGCTCTACTTAGATAATAGATCTTTTAAAGACTTTTAGGGTTCCTTAACCCGTTAAAACAGAGTTTTGCTCTATCTAGATCATGGATCAGAAAAAGAAATCTTTTTTAGGGTTCCACTAACCCATTGACGAAGAATTTTTAGAGTCCTTTTTAGATCTTAAAGATCCTGAAGTTTTTACTTCTGTAGAAAGCTTTGCTTTTAGGGTTTTGATGGATGATTCCATCGTCTTCACAGAGCAATGGCTCTTCAGAATTTTTTCTTTGGGGAATTTTTATTCCCTTCATGATTAATTTTGACAGATGTCATATCTGTTGCAGAGCACTGCTCTCAAGGGAGATTTACTCCTTTGCCCAAGGGGCGCTCATTAAATGAGAATTCTTTTAGGATTTCTTCATTTAATGACTGTCTCATCAAATGATGAGGCCGTTTTATTAATGATGAACTGTCATCTAGATTGTGTGGGTCCCTTTTGGTCCCTTTCCATTGTATTGCAGTGCGGTACGAATTTAAAGTACCAAGTGACAGAACTTAAACTGTAGCATTTGGCGGCTATTTTTTTTGTTCTTTTTTCGTGCAGGTACTATGTCTTTCGACATTTCTTTCTCGTTCGTCCGTTCGGAAAGCGGATTCTCTGAAGCGCCTGTGGACAGGGAAGTCTTCGCGTTGATCAAAGATCACGACCCGGAGCAAAAGAATTTCCATTTATGGGGAAGTTGGTACAGTCAAATTATCAGGGGCCGTCGGAGCTTTTCTTACACGGCACCTTCGGAGCCTATTTCGGCGATCCCTTATGCTGACGCACCTCCAGTGAACTATGCCGTGGAGGAGGTCAACTGGACCTCAGATGGTCTCCTTCAGCCTTCTATGGCTACAATACCCGTACAGCCGCCGACGGCTTTGGATACCTTGGGGCGGCATATATGTCAGGGCAAGTCGCGCCCATGGGGACAGCCGTACATGATAGGCCTAACTCCTCGCCATCCAGCTGGGTATTTGCAGTGGGCCCACTACATCTTGTCGGCCAAGAAGTCGCAGATGCTGAAGCTCGGGTTGTATTACGCTTCTCTCTTCCAATATTCCGCGCCTCCTGCATGGTGGGTCAAGGTTTTTCTGGAGCAATGGAATATTCCGACCCATACTTTCCTTCTGTTGGATCGAGAAGTCTCAATATCTTTGGAAGAGTTTGCAGAGATCTCTAGATTATCCGTTAGGGGAGAACACTATGAGGAATTGCTTCCTCCGGACGAGTATATCTTTGCCACCAAATCAGTGGTGATGGGTCTTACCCCGGAGAACGCCATTCAACACCAATTCCCGAGCTTGATCAAGGTGTTGAATATATACGAAAGTCTATTTCTGGAGTCCGGAGGGCATGGAGTTACCTACACAGACTTCATCGCTCGCTTTCTTCATCCAGAAGCCTTATCGAAGCAAGCTGCGTTGTTTGCCAAGCTTGATGATCCGTTCGGTTTTGGTTTGGATAACCAACCGACGGCGGAGGCGGATTTAAAAATTTTCTTTATTCTAGATACTCCCGTTGTTCCCTTCGCGGAGCTTGCCGCTTCGGACGTCGATGAAGAGACGTTCGTGCTGGGGTTCATTGGCTTGTAGCTAAACTGGTCCGTGCTTCCGATGCATCCTTGTTACATGAGGCCATCAGTCTTTTACCCAGCTAATCGCATGGTCGCGGGAATGCGAGTGGCTATAGGGATTGCTGGGTTGGCACACCTGTACCATGGTTTCAGCTTAGCGGTGGACACCACCGAGCCAGGGGTACAGCTAATCACTTTCTCGCAGCACTATTTTTTTTCATGGATCGAGCTGCACATACTTGGCGCTTTTGGTGCTCACAAACGGCCTCGTTTCTACGATAATTACAACTTCCCTCGGATTATGCGCTTAGTTGACGCTTCTGTTTTAACTCCGACACTGCGGGAGACTAGGGGTGTGCTTCTTCGTCCGCGTATGGTTGGAGATGGCATGACCTTTGTCGATAAGGTTTTAACTATCGGCAAAGAATCCGCAAAAATGGTGCAGACTCTGCGTGATACTTTTAAAGATGGGGCCTCTACCTTGAAAGCCCGGGAGATTCTTCATTTATACTCCATCAGGACGGGCTTTCTCGTGTTTAGGTAGAATGATTCGGCGTTGTTTATGAGGTACAATCCGCACCGTTTCACCCAGCAATCAAGTTATAATCAGGGCGTGTTGCTCGAAGCCTTCCTAGTTGAGCCAGCTGCCACAGAAGAAGGTATTCGGAATGCATTGCACCATTTTATGCGGTTGAACACTGGCTCCAATTTCTTTATCAGCGAGCCGAGTTGCATTCCGGGAATCTTGAACGCATATGTGGCATGGTATCAACATTCGATGGGTGCCGTTATTTGGGAAGAAAAGCGATTACTGCTTGATCGCAAGGGCACCGCCCCGGCTGGTAATCCGACCGTTCCCTTGAAGCGACGGACCATCGTCCGTCCTCCCTTAAGGGAAGCTGCTACGGCTGTGGTGCCACGTGTTATGCCTGAGCTTCCCCTACCCCGTGTGCCTGTAGAAGCGGTAGCTGTGGCGTCTCCCAAGTCTGGCGTGGGTACTGAGATCGGGACTCGTCGCCCCAAAATGCCCCTGAAACGTAGGCTCCTATCGTCAGCCGTCGGGGCTCGTTCGCTGAAAAAGAAGAAGTCGATGTTTTCTCTCGACGTCGTACTCGGCCAGGAGCCCCATGCTCCCTATAGCGAGGGTTTGAGTGAGTACGGGATCAATGAGGGTCTATTTATCGAACCTGCGGATGATACCGATCTTCAAGCCGCCCTTGTGGCTTCCGAGCGATAGGCTCGCGCAGAGGCGGCGTTGCTATCCCTTGCGGAGACGGGTATGCTCTAGTCATGTCGTTTTGAGCTTTTTCCTTCTCACTTATTATGCATTTATTAATACATCCTTCTTTATCAGGCATCTCCGCTGAAGAGGCTCAGGCGGCTTCTCTTCGGACTTTTGAGGAGGATGAGAGGCTTCGCGCTTCTTATGGCCTGGGTATAACTTATTTTGTTTGATTACGCCTTCATGGTTTATACCTATGCTCTGACGCTTTATTTCACCTTGTTACAGGGACTACTTCGGCTCCAGTTGTTCCTAGTGCAGCGTCGATCCCAAGCAATGGTGCAGTAGTCTTATCAGAGCCGGCCATCACGGCTACGGCTATCCTCAAGCCAGCACGAGAGTCTTCACTGAAACAGCCGATGATGGACGCCGTAGCGGCACCGGAGGCAGAACTAGGGTCAGATGACGGTGAAGGTATCCCCTTGTCTGAAGTCTTGAGGAGGTCGATCTTCATTGCTCAAATTGAAAAGAAGTGCAGGAAGCGCGCAGCGAGGGAGCGTGATGCTACCTTGGCTGCGGGTGCAGGTTCAAGCACTATCCCTTCTGTCGCTATTGCTTTAGAAGGTACCCCAGCTGCTTGTTTCCCCCAATCAGAGCAAACCTTTGTTCAAATTTCAAAATTTGAAATGAAGCAGCGCTTCATAGCAGCGCCAACACTGAGAGTCAAAAACTTTGAGGCAGCGCTCATGTGCAAAACACATGAGTGCTAGCACCAAGTGCGCCGCACTCTAAGCAGCACACCACGTGCAAAGCACGTAAGCGCTAGCGCTAAGAGCGCTGTACCCTAAGCAGCGCACCATGTGCAAAGCACATGAGCGCTAGCGATAGAACAAAATGTTCTCGGCCCTTGGATCAAAGATCCAACGAACATGATTAAAAATCGTCAATTGACCATAGTAAAATTCTGTTAAGAAAATATTCTTCAGAATCTTAACAAACAAAAAGATTTTGTTCTGTAAATCAGAGCACCGTCGGATCAATGATCCAATGGTGATTAAAAAATCACCAAGATACAGAATAAATTCTGTATGGGAAAAGATTTCCCAATCTTGTTAAAAACAAGAAAATTGCCTTCTGTAAATCAGAAGCCCTTGGATCAAAAATCAGACGGGGGAAACATCCCCAAATCAATTAGAGAAAAGATCTCTTCAACTGATTCAACGAATCAGCTCGCCCTATCGAAAGGCCCCAAGACTTCAAATCTCATAGAAAGGAAACCCCCACAAGCTTTGAGAAATTTCAAAGGAAAGAGCAAGCACTGAGAAGAAGAACTTTTCTTCAAGGTAAAAACAGAGAGATAAAAAAAATCTCATCAGGAAAAAGCCTTAGCTCTTTTGCCAGATCATAGATCTTTAAGACAAATTGTCTTTCTCAAAAGAGATTATAACATCTCATTATAAAAAGGGGGAGAATAATTCAATTCTCTTAAGATCATTGATCCATAAAAGCAAAGCCTTTCACCAAGAACATAAGAGATTGAAACATATTCTATAAAAATAAGAACTTTGTTCTTAGATCCATGAGACAAAGTCTCTTATAAGAGAGAATTTAATTCTCAGAGTGCAAAACTGCCTAAAAAGAGCCTTAGCGCTCCAAGTTTACAGAAGCGCTCTGCGCTCATTGTCTGGCGAACAGCGCCAAGCGCGCTATGTGCTCCTCACGTGTGTGCTATTTTGCAAGAAGCGCCCTGCGCTCATCGTCTGGCGAACAGTGCCAAGCGCACCACGTGCTCCTCACGTGTGCGCTATTTTAACAGAAGCGCTCCACGCTCATTGTCTGGCGAACAGCGCCAAGCGCGCCACGTGCTTCTTACGTGTGTGCTACATCACAAGAAGCACCCTGCGCTCATTGTCTGGCGAACAGCGCCAAGCGCACCATGTGCTCCTCACGTGTCCGCTATTTTAACAGAAGCGCTCTGCGCTCATTGTCTGGCGAATAGCGCCAAGCGCGCCACGTGCTCCTCACGTGTGCGCTACATCACAAGAAGCGCTCCGCGCTCATTGTCTGGCGCACAGCGCCAAGCGCACCACGTGCTCTTCATGTGTGCGCTACCTAAACAGAAGCGCTCTGCGCTCATTGACTGGCGCTCAGCGCCACGTGCTCCTCACGTATGCGCTGAGAGAACATAAATTGTTCTTTAAATGATAAAGCCCAGAGCTACAATGAGTGCTCAACACTCAATAAAAGACAAAAAGTTTGTCAGAACTCAAACCAATGCTCAGCATTGCTAAATATTCAACATTTTAACTGAGTGGGCCGAGCCCAAGTTGGCCACAGATCCCTCATTCAGATTAATTGAGCCCATATGCTCACAAATCTTTGATCTTAGTCCCAAATTAGACTACAGATCTCCCAAACAATATTGGTTCAAGTGTACATCTCTTCACTCCTCTGATATTTGTCGTTGTAATCCTTCAACGTCTTCAGAGAGGTGACGGGTCCCGACAACCAGACATTTCACGGACTGTGGGGTCCTTAAACTTATGGACTATGATGTCCTTAAACTTTACAGATTATGATCTCTAAACTACCACGGACTGTGGGGTCCTTAAACTCATGGACTATGATGTTCTTAAACTTTACAGACTATGACATCTTTAAACTCGACCGCAAAGTCCATAAACTAAAACAATAGAGCCCAAATGCTCTTTTGTTGGATCTAAATGATCCTGTTAAGTAGATCTTAGTTTAAAATTAGACTAACGTGTCCTTAACAAATGTTAAGTAGATCTTAGTCTAAAATTAGACTAACGTATCCTTAACAAATGGTTAAGTTGATCTTAGTCTAAAATTAGACAAACGTATCTTTAACAAACGTTTAAGTTGATCTTGATCTCAATGAGATTAACGATCCTTAAACCCAACTTAAACCCAAATCTAAGATAATACGGATTCGGACTAATCCACGCCCTACGGGCGACAATATAAATTAGTCTCCGTATACAATCCACGGGCAACCAAAAACAAAACAAACATACATGACACGAAGTGACCATCTGGAGAAGGAGAAAGTGGTTACCGCGATGCAGTAGCATAATTAACTGCAGGGGGTTGCGCCTACAGGGAAGAGCATCCCCACAATCAAAAACCCCTCAAATGAGGGGGAATCTGACGAAGTCTGCCACAACGGCCGCATCCGTCTAAACCTCCGATATACGGTGTCATAAATCAGCTTGGCATCTTCGGAGAGGTGGACGGATAAACCAAATAGCATCTGCCCCCAAATCCAGGCAAGACGTCAGTCTTCCCGGTCTTTCGGCAGAGAACGGATTATGGCATGCCCGGTGGGACCTTTTCCTCTTTCCACTCCACACTTCGTGTGTCGTGTTCGCGAACGAATCACGGTCTGCTATGGTTGCCTTTGGATGTGAAATACTAAGATTTGGTATCTTGTTCCGTGCAGAAAACAGAAGATCAATGGCTTCAAACTGTACTAATTGCAACAACTCCCTTTCCGTCTCATCTGGGGGAGTAACCTACGGGCCCCAAGCGGCCTCCCTTTTTACAATGTCGGTGGAACAAGTGACCCAAACCACCACTGGGCTATTCTTTGGGACTATGATCCCACCAACAAGTTTCAACGTTCAGATGCCATCACAGGAAGCTACGAAGAAGTCGGTCTTTGATCGGCTTGCAACCACCACGGCCCCTTTCAGCGGATTGTCCAACTCCATTGCCTCAGTCTTTGACAGGCTGGGTCAAAGCTCAAGTGGGTCCGCAAAGAGGCTCGCAATACCAGAGAAGGATACTCTAACTCCTGCTACAGTTGAGTTCGTCCAGGCTACTCTCCCAACTCGAAGGTCGGCTTTCGACAGGTTGATCATTCCCTCTCAGCAGACGTCTGTCTTCGATAGGCTAGCGCTAATAACAGCCTCTCGTTAAAGCAGGGGGTATGAGGAAGCTCATCCAACAGCGGATGTGATCCCAATCACGTTCCAAGAGTTTCTCAACCACATCCTTGAGGACGGAGATAATGACAATGATGGAAAAAAAACTCGTCAGATGAACCAGAGAACTATGTAGCGAGCTGCCACATAATCTCTCACTCGTCAATAAATGGTGAAGAAGCTCCTGATACAGAGAAACTGGGGGCAGATCCAGAACCGGAATCAAAATCCCTAGAGCCATCGGACGAATTGATTGACAGACTTCTAAGCGAAGCTCTTCAGAAAAGCAAAGCTGACAGAGAGCGGGAAACTGCCATATACGAGAGGGCCAAGCGTCCGCGTCAAGTTGAAGAAGCTCCGGTATTGAGAAACCGTGGAGTACCCCAACCGGGTCGAAGCATCCCTGTCACCAGCAAAAGCAAGCTTAAAGTAAAACGATTCGCTAGGGCCCTGTCAAAGGGAATGAAGTTGCCCCCTCTCACAGGAAACTCTCCCGGCGGTATACATCTTGATGAAGCGGACGTACATCCTAACTTCTGCTTATACCATCAGAGAATTGCACACCCTACCGAAGAGTGCATGGCCTTTAAAAACTGGTGGCAGGGATATGTTGCCCACCGACAACACGTCCAGCGAGTGAAGCGCAAGGCTCGTCAGAAACAGAGAAGCACGACAGATGAACGCAAAAGAACTGCCGGCAAATGTCACATAGTTGACAACAAGGGATCTGTCACGCCCCGCTTCCCAGTGTACGGCGAAGTGGACGTGACGAGGCCCGCTACGTATGTACTCAGAAATACATACGCTAAGCGTAACTAAGCAATATAAAATAATCACAAGAGACAAAAGATGGAAAATAACAGCAACCTTTATTAATAACATTCTTTTTACAATGCATGAAATGGAAATACATCTGAACTGAAAAGAAATGCCTAAACAATGGCATAATAAATACAGGAAATACTGAGAAGAACAAGTACAAAGTCTAGAGCTCTGGGTCTTCCTGGAATTCCTCCAAATCTTCACTTGTAGGCTCGGTCTCAACTTGGTCCAACGCACCTGACGACATTCAAAGAAGAGAGAAATAGAATGTCGTCAGCGAACAGGTCGCTCGGTAAGTCCCAAAGAAGAATGAAGAATGAGAGTGGCAGAGTATGGTATTTTCTAAAGTATTGTATTGTAGTAAATTGTGGAATATTGTTTAACGATGTTGTTTGTAGCTTGGTACAGAAAGATGCCAGTGTATACGAGGGGAGTCTCTATATGCCAGAGACTAAGGGCACGTATAGTACAAGGAACCGTTTATGCCACGGTACAACAGCAACTGAATATAGGTTAGGTGTCTTAATCTGACCACCTCATTCCACTTTTAACATCTTCCGTACCAATCTACCCCTTTAAACCCCGCGATGTCATATTTGTATTGTTATCTTGTAAACTTGTAATGATTGCTTGATTGACTTGATTGACTGACCGAAACCATGATATCAGGAAACGGTTATAACCGTAGAGTCATGTAAATGGAATACTGGGAATCATGTAAAAGGAATATCCATGGTTCGGTTCGGTCAAGTTATATAGATTGTTAACTGGAATCTGGAATTCATGTATTCATCTTGAGTTGGAATATAAAAGAATATAGATTGACTTGAATCACATTCAAGTCAGAAATAGTCATACTCTAACCCGAGTCAGACTACAAGAAGGTAATTTGATGTTCAATAATTGTTAGGGGCCTTATTATAATTTATAAAACTTGAGGGGGTTTATTGTAAAAATACTATTGTATATTTTTCAAAATACAACTCAAGTATTTAATTATCGTCTTTATGTACATACAACAATTTAATGATCAAGATAAATATGTATACATGTTCGAATAGCATGAAATGAGTCAAGTATATTATTCGAGTAACTACCATAAACAATGCTGTAAAGAAATATTATGTACGACTAATTAATCAAGTCAAACGAATGCGAGAACATAAACAAAAATATGTATCTAAATGTTTTGCATGCGTGAGTTCCAGTTTCACCTAAATACGACTACCGGTTTGAGAGATACATATGTTTTCGTATCGTCGCGCAAAACAGATCAGAATCTATTCGGCACCGTCACATATTTTTAAAATGCAGTTTGAGTTAATTTCCATCGGTTTTCAGGTTATGAAAAGTATTAGAAAATTGTAGGTATTTCGATGAACTTATCGAAAACACCAAGATTCACATGATTTGGATTTCTGAAGCTCTAGTTATGATCATTTTAATATCAGCATTTAAAACAGAAATTCAGATTTCTGGACAGCAACTATATATTCTATTGCAAAGCCTATATCAGGTTGTTTCATGCATTCCTAAGTAATATAATATACAGAAAGTTATAGTTCTATCAATGGTGCATCTACACATCTAAATTTTGTCACAAACGGACATCGGGTGTTCGAGTTATGTCCAATTTAAAAACAGTGTGCGAATCGGAACAGATTCTGTCCAGATCCGTCACTTAATATTGTAATGCAGTTTTCTTTATCTTAGGTAGGTTTTCAGTAAAACTATAAAACTAATAAAATCTATATCATTCGATGTAGATATCAAAAACATCTGAGTTTGCTCAATTTGGATACCGATATACCAAGTTATGTGTCCTAGAAATTGACCGATAGCTGCAGTTTTCTGTTTTACGATCAGTGAATAAATACGATGTAATTCCTAAACCGTTATGCGGATCGATCTAAAATTTTTACAGCATGTATAAAATAATATAATCTATCATATGTAAATTCCGTGAAATTTTCAGAAGTAAAAATTAATTTCCAAAAATTATTTTAAAACTAAAGGTATTGATGTGTATACTAAAATCGGCAAAAAGATTAACTGGTATTTTTATGCAAGCTTTATCCTTTCTTTTAATAACCAAACCGATTCCATGAGATATCGTAGATATATTATGGATTGAAATCTATGTTCTCACAACTTGTAATAAATATTCATAATCATGAAGAAAGAATTAAAAATACTTTAATTTGAACAAGAGATAATAAGATATTATTAAACCATATAGAATCATATATATCTAAACTTATGTATATGTATATGTATATGTTTATGTGTGTCTTCTCTTATGGATTATGATATGAAAAGAATAGGGGGTTCACGATGCATGACAAGAGGAAAAAAAAAGAGGTGAAGGAAAGGAGAGAAAAGGGACTTACATGCACAAGCCGGTATTGTCACCGGGCTTGTCTATCCGCCGATAGTCTCGTGTTACTAGCGAGACCTTCTTGAAAACTTCTTCATGTTCTTCTTCTTGTCATCTTGGTGAAGAGGAAGAAGTGAGAGATAGAAAAATATGAGGAAGGAAAAGATGGAGGAGGACAAATAAAGATGTTGTAATGGTGAATAATAATATATGCATTTAACATGAGAATTAAAAGAGAAATGAAAGGTCACCATTCATTTTGGAAATGAAAGGTCTCATTTGTAGGTTATGGGAAGAATAAAAAATGATAAAAATAATTGCAAGAATGGGGATTTGAACATGTGACTTATGGAATAACAATGCAAGGACTTAACCAATGAGCTATAAGTTTGTTCATGCACATATTTAATTAGAATTAAATATATGATGTTGTTTAAAAAGAAAATGGGCTTTTTAGATGGGCTGTAGAGAATAAGAATAATGGATTTGGGTTAAATATTTATGAAAGAAAAAAATAAGAATGAGAAGTTAAAAACTTAAATATAAGAAAAAGAAATTGTACCTAGAAAAAAAATACATAATAGATTGAGGAATAAAATAATAATAAATTTAATAGAAAGTGGAAAATACCAAGTACAAATAAATACGGTATATTTTTGAAGAGGGATAATACAAATGTATAAAGATTTTGGGGTCATTACAGGATCGCAAGTTCTCACCTTTAGAAGCGACTCTGATGAACAAATAGCTCTCAGCCCTCTCTTCAAGGAATATACCTCTGACACGAAAGATACGAAGACTTGCGAGGATATTTAGCTGCATAATCATACGTTGCCCCGAAAAATCTCGGATTTACGAACAACGGACCGAAACATCCCTAAACTAACGATGGACCGCAATGTCCTAAAACTAGCAACTGACCAAGACGTCTATAAACTACTACGAACCGCAGCATCCCAAGACTGACAAAAAAAAAACAAAAAAAAACGGTATGTCCACAAGCAAAATGGGCACGGATGAAAACACGAAAGGGCGCCGTGAGTAAAAACAGCAGGACTACTGGTGATGTTTGTGAAAACCCGAAAGGGCGCAGACTCGTAAGGAAAAAAAGGTACGTCCATAAGCGAGATGGGCACAGATGAAAACCCGAAAGGTCTCCGTAAGTAAAAACAACAGGACTACCAACAATTTTGTGAAAACCCGAAAGGGCGCAATCTCGTTAAAAGACAATTGCAAGGTCCTCTCGACCCTGTAAGGAGAAAATACCCACGTGAGATCCTTACGACTCACAAGGGAGCAACACACTTAGGAATCCTCACAATTCCTAAGGAGAAAACACACTTATGAGATCCTCATGACTCGTAAGGAGAATTCCCCTTTGAGACCCTCACGGCTCATAAGATTCAAAAGCCTTAATCTATAGGAATCTGAACCTGTTCTCAAGCCATCACATTTCCCAGACTGCCTTACAAATGGTTGAATATTGACTCTTGTATACAATCCACGGGCACAAATAAACATCTCCCCCATCAAGTCCCACCAACGACGAGGGATGTCCTCATTTGGTGAACAAACACTTGTAAGTCCTCTCGACTTATAAGGAGAAAATACTCTTATGAGATCCTTACGACTTATAAGAGAGAACACCACTTAGAAGTCCTCACGACTTTTAAGGAGAACATACATCTATGAGATCCTTACGACTCGTAGGGAGAAACACCTTTATGAGACCCTTACGGCTCATGAAGTCAAAAGCCTTAGTTGACAGGATCTTAACCCTATTTGCTAAGCCACCTTTGCTCGAACCGACGAAGGCAAATGATGATTCGCTCCGGGCAATGTCCCGGTGGTAGCGACGCTGATGCCTAAATCGGTATCAAATTCCAAGCCCTTTCACGACCAATGATGATTCGCGCATGACAATATTCCAGTCGCAGCGATGCTGATGCTAAGATTGGCACCAGATTCCAAGTTCCACACTCGCGATAAAAATCAGCAAGCCAAAAATGCATATGAAATAGCCGAAATGATGGGGCAACTTGCAACAAAATCAGCAAGTTAAAATATATGCATACAAAATAGCCGAAATGGTTGGGCAACTCGCAATAAAAAACAGCGAGTAAAAAGAAAAAATAGCCAAAATGATTGGGCACCGCGAAAAATAGCCGAAATGATTGGGCAATCGCGACTTTCGCGATACAAAAAGCTGAAATGATAGAGCATCGCGGAAAGAAATAAAAAAAATGAAATGAAACTTTTTTCCCTGCAGGTAAGTCCATACTGACCCCTGTACACAATCCATGGGCATAAATGGAAGGAAACCACGTGTCCCCACCAGACCTTGTCAAAGGGAGAGTCAGATCTTAACAGTAACACCTGCATCCCAGAAGATCAACAACGGCGTTCCTTCTTATGCTAGCAGGGCACGGAAGCGTCACAACGAAACGGAACCATGGCAAAGTCCCTAGTTCCAAATCTTAACGGCAACATCTACAGCCTAAAAATCAGCAACAGTGATTCTTCTCATTCCAACAGGATTCGGACGCAATATCACCAAACGGAGCCACGGCAAAGTCCCTAGTTCCATGACTCTATGGTCCACAGACAACCTAGAGTCAACCAACGACCTCCCCGCCGGATCAACGCTCCGTTTTGGAAACAAGTCAACCACCCCCAGGGAAATCAGTGTCCTTAGCAAATACCTCGATTCAGGAAAATCAGCGTCATTGACGAGAGCATCTTGATTTGCGTTGACCCGCAAGGAAATCGGTGCCTTTGCAGGAATCTCTCGATTCGTCTCAACCCCGAGGAAATCAGTGTTCTTGGCAAAAACCTCGATTCAGGGAAATCAGCGTTCTTGACGAGAGCATCTCGATTCGTGTCGACCTGCAGAGAAATTAGTGTCTTTGCAGGAATACCTCGATTCGTCTCGACCTCCAGGGAAATTAGTGTCCTTGGCAAAAACCTCGATTCAGGGAAATCAACGCCCTTGACAAGAGCATCTCGATTCGCGTCGACCCGCAAGGAAATCAGTGTCTTTGCAAGAATTTCTCGATTCGTCTCAACTCCGAGGAAATCAATGTCCTTGGAAAATACCTCAATTCAGGGAAATCAACGTCCTTGACGAGAGCATCTCGATTCGCGCCGACCCGCAGAGAAATCAGTGTCTGTGCAGGAATACCTCGATTCGTCTCAACCCCGAGGAAATCAGTGTCTTTGGCAAAAACCTCGATTCAGGGAAATCAGCGTCCTTGACGAGAGGATCTCAATTCACGTCGACCCACAAGGAAATCAGTGTCTTTGCAGGAATTTCTCGATTCGTCTCAACTCCGAGGAAATTAGTGTCCTTGGCAAATACCTCGATTCAGGGAAATCAGCGTCCTTGACGAGAGCATCTTGATTCGCGTCGACCCGCAGAGAAATCAGTGTTTGTGCAGGAATACCTCGATTCATCTCAACCCTGAGGAAATCAGTGTCCTTGGCAAAAACCTCGATTCAGGGAAATCAGCGTCCTTGACGAGAGCATCTTGATTCGCGTCGATCCGCAGAGAAATCAGTGTCTGTGCAGGAATACCTCGATTCGTCTCAACCCTGAGGAAATCAGTGTCCTTGGCAAAAACCTCGATTCAGTGAAATCAGCGTCCTTGACGAGAGCATCTCGATTCATGTTGACCTGCAAGAAAATCAGCGTCTTTGCAGGAATACCTCGATTCGTCTCAACCCCCAGGGAAATCAGCGTCCTTGGCAAAAACATTGATTCAGGGAAATCAGCGTCCTTGACGAAAGCATCTCGATTCGCGTCGACCCGCAGAGAAATCAGTGTCTGTGCTACCTCGATTCGTCTCAACCCCGAGGAAATCAGTGTCCTTGGCAAAAACCTCGATTCAAGGAAATCAACGTTCTTGACGAGAGTATCTCGATTCGCGTCGACTCGCAAGGAAATCAGTGTCTTTGCAGGAATTTCTCGATTCGTCTCAACTCCGAGGAAATCAGTGTCCTTGGCAAATACCTCGATTCAGGGAAATCATCGTCCTTGACGAGAGTATCTCGATTCGTGTCGACCCGCAGAGAAATCAGTGTCTGTGCAGGAATACCTTGATTCATCTCAACCCCGAGGAAATCAGTGTCCTCGGCAAAAACCTCGATTCAGGGAAATCAGCATCCTTGACGAGAGCATCTCGATTCGCGTCGACCCATAAGGAAATCAGTGTCTTTGCAGGAATTTCTCGATTCGTCTCAACTCCAAGGAAATCAGTGTCCTTGGCAAATACCTCAATTCAGGGAAATCAGTATCCTTGACGAGAGCATCTCGATTCGCGTCGACCCGCAAGGAAATCAGTGTCTTTGCAGGAATCTTTCGATCCGTCTCAATCCCGAGGAAATCAGTGTCCTTGGCAAAAACCTCGATTCAGGGAAATCAGCGTCCTTGACGAGAGCATCTCGATTCGCGTCAACCCGCAGAGAAATCAGTGTCTTTGCAGGATTTCCTCAATTCGTCTCGACCCCCAGGGAAATCAGTGTCCTTGGCAAAAATCTCGATTCAGGGAGATCAGCATCCTTGACGAGAACATCTCGATTCACGTCGACCCGCAAGGAAATCAGTGTCTTTGCAGGAATCTCTCGATTCGTCTCAACTCCAAGTAAATCAGTGTCCTTAGAAAATACCTCGATTTAGGGAAATCAGTGTCCTTGATGAGAACATCTCGACTCGCGCCGACCCGCAGAGAAATCAGTGTCTCTACAGGAATATACAACGTCAGCAAAGTGGAGCCATGGCAAAGTTTCTAGTTCCAAATCTCGACGGTTCACAAACAACCTAGAGACCACCTCGACATTCGTCTCATTACAGCAGACGCAACGTCGGCAAAGCAGAGCCATGGAAAAGTCCCTAGTTCCAAATCTCGACGGTTCATAGACAACCTGGAGACAACCTCGACATTCGTCACAATATTACAGACACAATGTCAACAAACGAAGCGAAGGAAAATCCCTAGCTTCAGGGTCTCGACGTCAATATCGACAACCTAGAGATCAACAACAACGTTCTTCTTCCAACAGGATATAGGCGCGACATCAACAAATGGAGCCATGGCAAAGTCCCCTAGTTCCAAACCTCGACGGTTCACAGACAACCCAGAGACAACCTCGACATTCGTCGCAATATAGCAGACACAATACCAACAAACGAAGCGAAGGCAATATTCCTAGCTTCAGGGTCTTGACGGTAACTCATATAAAACCTGAAAGACGATCGGAGATCATCCCCACACCAGCGTGGAGTGGTTATGACTCATCGGGGCTCCCCAAACTAAGCCTAACCTCAAGTAAAAAGTGGCATGGCAAAATTCCTAACGCTTGCTCTTCTGACGGTCAAATCGCTTAGGAAGATTGCTTGAAGACGTCTTGTCCAGCCCCCGAAAGGATCAGAGACATGACAGTTGCGAGGCTACTCGAACAGCAAGATTGCCTATCGAGGAATACATCAGCCGACGCGACACGACGGACAAAAACCCTAGTACCACAGACCCTAACGGACCTCTGTCGTAAAGAACAGAGGTTAACTATGACATTAGGACATCCTTTCGAGAACTTCTCGATTCGTCTCGACTCGTAGGGAAAAGCCTTAGGCAATGGGGATAAGGACCTGTTTCCTAAGCAGCGGGGCCCTGCAAGTCGGTCCAAAATGGACTCTTGCATACTATTCACGGACCACACTCTCCAAAGTCGAATCTCGACAAGGAGGGAAACAACCACTTACGAGTCCTCTCGACTTGTGAGAGGGAAAATTCTCTTGTGAGATCCTTACGACTCTCAAGAGAAAACACACACTTAGGAGTTCTCACGACTCCTAAGGAGAAAATACACCTACGGGATCCTCTCGACTCGTAGAAAGAAAAGTCTTTATGAGACCCTCACGGCTCATAAAGTTGAAAAGTCTTAGGCGGCAGATCTGAACCTGTTTCCTAAGCCATCACTACCCTACAAAGAGTGCAAGATGCATTGTTCTCATCTACAGACCACCTTTGCCGAAATTACATGCTATAAAAATGGAGGTGCTACTCAAGAACGCGCAAACTGCTTCGCGCCAAGTCAAAACAAAAGGCATAACCTACAGGCATCAACCACATACCATGCAAGATAATAAAGTGAACATTCGATTCGCATTCAGTTAAGCATTCAGAACGCGCCCATTCATGTATATATGAAAAGGTTTAACGCAGAAAATAAAAGAATGGAAACGCAGAATTTGCCATTCATACTTCAGAAAATTCTTAAATTGATGAAAACAGTAAACAAAAGTATCATTAAAATGTTTACAATGGCAAGACATCAAATCCAGGACATGGATTAAGAAATTCAAAAGTAAGGCCATCTAAAATGTTTCTGGCCTCTGTGACCATTCTCGTATACTTCCTCTCAGGCTCGCAAGCGTCAGGATCTTCACTGATGTCCTCCGTCCTTCGATAGGCAGCGATTATCGTCGCCTGTTGGAAAGTTTGATGCAGAATATCAACAAGATTGTCTCGCCTTTTCTTTGAGATTAAGCTCATCAGATACACTGAGTGTACCTTATCTTTGGCATCATCCAATGCCTTAAGCGGCATGCCTGCATAGAATAAAGGAAGTGCTTCCCAGATCGCTCTCACAACGAGCTTCAAAAGAGTGGAACGACGAGGAAGCAGTAGACAATTATATTCATCAAAGCGACGCATGATTTCGGCACACTGAGCGTTGGTGAACTCCTGATTTTGGCAGCGGCCTAATGCGCGAATGTCCCCATAAGAAATAATTTCGTCAAGGTCATACAAATGAGCAGCCATAGCACCTGAAAATGAAAACCAGTGGGAGTTTAACGGACAGACCGATCAAAACACGGAGATTCAGACAACTCTTGATATCCGCATGAAGAAAGCAAGTGCTGATTAAAACACCTAACAGATTCAAATTTGAGCAATTAAGGGGGATCCTAAAAAGGATTCTCATTTAATAAGAGACTCCTTAAGTCAAGGAATTAAACTCCTCGAGAGCAATGCTCTGCAGACAAGAGTGACACTTGTCAAAATCAATTAAGAAAGGAATAAAAATTCCCCAAGAAAAATTCTAAGAGCCATGCTCTGTAAAATGATGGAATAATCCATCAGAAAACTTAAAACAAAGCTTTTAATGAATCAAAAATTCCAAGATCTGTGGATAAACCCTTAAGTTCTTCATGAACAATATTCCAGTTCATGGGTTAAATTGCCCTAAAAAAAGATTATATATTGAAGATGAGCATAGCTATGTTAATGGGTAAAACCCTAAAGATATATTTTTAGATCTATGATCTAAGGAGAACAAAGCTCTATTAAAAAGTTCAATTTTTACCTAAGTAGGGCAGAGTTTTGACTCTTGAGAAATTTCTTAAGGGAAAGAGCTATGTTCTGAAGGAGAATTAATTCTCAGAAAACAAGAAAGGAGGTGAACAGAAGTCATCTCAAGGGCCAAAGGCCCTATTTATAGGCACCGAGATGCCGTTTCAACTTCTGAGTTGATCCAATGGTATAGATGCTGCCACCGCTGCACTCACGTGTAGGCCACGTAAGCGCAACGGTGGGGGGCATTTGTTTCCCCCAATCAGAGCAAAAATCTGTTCAAATTTCAAAATTTGAAATGAAGCAGCGCTTCATAGCAGCGCCAACGCTGAGAGTCAAAAACTCTGAGGCAGCGCTCACGTGCAAAGCACATGAGTGCTAGCGCTAAGTGCACTGCACCCTAAGCAGCGCACCACGTGCAAAGCACGTAAGCGCTGCACCCTAAGCAGCGTACCATGTGCAAAGCACGTGAGCGCTAGCGATAGAACAAAATGTTCTCGGCCCTTGGATCAAAGATCCAACGAACATGATTAAAAATCATCAATTGACCAGAGTGAAATTCTGTTAAGAAAACATTCTTCAGAATCTTTCCAAACAAAAAAGATTTTGCTCTGTAAATCAGAGCACCGTCGGATCAATGATCCAATGGTGATTAGAAAATCATCAAGATACAGAATAAATTCTGTATGGGAAAAAATTTCCCAATCTTGTTAAAAACAAGAAGATTGCCTTCTGTAAATCAGAAGCCCTTGGATCAAAAATCCAACGGGGGAAACATCCCCAAATCAATTAGAGAAAAGATCTCTTCAACTGATTCAACGGATCAGGTCGCCCTATATAACGGCCCCAAGACTTCAAATCTCATAGAGAGGAAACCCCCCACAAGCTTTGAGAAATTTCAAAGAAAAGAGCAAGCTCTGAGAAGAAGAACTTTTCTTCAAGGTAAAAATAGAGAGATAAAAAAAATCTCATCAGGAAAAAAACTTAGTTCTTTTGCCAGATCTTAGATCTTTAAGACAAATTATCTTTCACAAAAGAGATTATAACATCTCGTTATAAAAAGGGGGAGAATAATTCAATTTTCTTAGGATCATAGATCCATAAAGGCAAAGCCTTTCACCAAGAACATAAGAGATTGAAACATCTTTTATAAAAATAAGAACTTTGTTCTTAGATACATGAGACAAAGTCTCTTATAAGAGAGAATTTAATTCTCAGAGCGCAAAACTGCCTAAAAAGAGCCTTAGCGCTCCAAGTTTACAGAAGCGCTCTGCGCTCATTGTCAGGCGAACAGCGCCAAGCGCGCTACGTGCTCCTCACATGTGCGCTATTTTGCAAGAAGCGCCATGCGCTCATCGTCTAGCGAACAGCGCCAAGCGCACCATGTGCTCCTCATGTGTGTGCTATTTTAAAAGAAGCACTCTGCGCTCATTGTCTGACGAACAGCGCCAAGCACGCCACGTGCTCCTCACGTGTGTGCTACATCATAAGAAGTGCCCTGCGCTCATTGTCTGGTGAACAACGCCAAGCGCACCACGTGCTCCTCACATGTGCGCTATTTTAATAGAAGCGCTTTGCGCTCATTGTCTGGCGAACAGCGCCAAGCGCGCCACGTGCTCCTCACGTGTGCGCTATATCACAAGAAGCGCTCTGCGCTCATTGTCTGGCGCACAGCGCCTGGCGCACAGCGCTAAGCGCACCACATGCTCCTCACGTATGCGCTACCTAAACAGAAGCGCTCTGCGCTCATTGACTGGCGCTCAGCGCCAAGCGCGCTACGTACTCCTCACGTGTGCGCTGAGAGAACATAAATTGTTATTTAAATGATAAAGCCCAGAGCCACAATGAGTGCTCAGCACTCAATAAAAGACAAAAAGTTTGTCAGAACTCAAACCAATGCTCAGCATTGCTAAATGTTCAACATTTTAACTGAGTGGGCCGAGCCCAAGTTGGCCACAGATCCCTCATTCAGATTAATTGAGCCCACATGCTCACAAATCTTTGATCCTAGTCCCAAATTGGACTACAGATCTCCCAAACAATATTGGTTCAAGGGTACATCTCTTCACTCCTCTGATATTTGTCGTTGTAATCCTTCAACATCTTCAGAGAGGCGACGGGTCGCGACAACCAGACATTTCACGGATTGTGGGGTCCTTAATCTCATGGACTATGATGTCCTTAAACTTTACAGACTATGATGTCTCTAAACTACCACGGACTGTGGGGTCCTTAAACTCAAGGACTATGATGTCCTTAAACTTTACAGACTATGACATCTTTAAACTCGACCGCAAAGTCCCTAAACTAAAACAATAGAGCCCAAATGCTCTTTTGTTGGATCTAAATGATCCTGTTAAGTAGATCTTAGTCTAAAATTAGACTAACGTATCCTTAACAAATGTTAAGTAGATCTTAGTCTAAAATTAGATTAACGTATCCTTAACAAATGGTTAAGTTGCTCTCAGTCTAAAATTAGACTAACGTATTCTTAACAAACGTTTAACTTGATCGTGATCTCAATGAGATTAACGATCCTTAAATCCAGCTCAAACCCAAATCTAAGATAATACGGATTTGGACTAATCCACGCCCTACGGGCGACAACATAAATTAGTCTCCGTATACAATCCACGGGCAACCAAAAACAAAACAAACATACATGACATGAAGTGACCATCTGGAGAAAGAGAAAGTGGTTACCGCGATGCGGTAGCGTAATTAACTGCAGGGGCTTGCGCCTGCAGGGAAGAGCGTCCCCACAATCAAAACCCCCTCAAATAAGGGGGAATTTGACGAAGTCTGCTACAACGGCAGCATCCGTCTAAACCTCCGATATACGGTGCCATAAATCAACTTGGCATATTCGGAGAGGTGGACGAATAAACCAAATAGCATCTGCCCCTAAATTCAGGCAAGGCGTCAGTCTTCCCGGTCTTTCAGCGGAGAACACTGCCTTGTATACCGCCCATAGACAGGTTGCACGCGCGGTTCGGGAGGCAACTGAGGATCCATCGCAAGGTAATGCAATGCCCATTTTTTATCAGAACTTGGTCTGCAAATTCTTATTTATCATGTCCTGCAGGGCCAAGTCTTGGCAGTGAGATGGTAGGCAAGGCGACGGCGACCATGGAGCCCGAAGTAGCTATTCTCTCCAGGGAGCCTGGGATTGCCCAAACCACTGCTCTCTCCCCTTGTGGCTCTCTGGCGTCGGCAGGCATCGCGAGTGTCACGACGGCCCTTGTCGAATCAGGGGATGAAGCCATAGGCGCCGAGACCGTCCCATCGAAGGAGAGCGAAGAAGTCACTAGGCCTAGCGATGCTTCCTTTGCTGAAATTATGCCCTCTGAAGCACCTCGGGTCGCCGCAATGACGGCTGTTGTTCCCTCACCTTCTCCCATGCCTTCTGAAATGCTGGAAGGTATAGGTTTATAATTCATCGGCTTCATTGTGGGTATCACTCTTTTTGTACTTACAGTATGTCGTCATAACTTTACAGGAGTTCTTTTTGATCATCTGTATCAGGTGCTAAACCCGTATTTCTCATTCCAGCCAGAGATTGCCCTACCTGCTGATATCGGTGAGTATAGTCTATCACAGACGTCTTTTCCTTTCTCTTACGGATAGCCATATTGCTAACTCTTCTTCATATTGGATATAGTGTCGCGGGTTGAGAGAATAACCAAGCTCCCTGCACTTCCCGTCCTATCGCCTGTTGTAGCTGGTATGATAGGCTTTACCCCTTATGCTTTTTCTTTATTTCCCGAGTTGGCAATTAACCGTAACTCATTCTGCAGCAATCGCACCGGCTCCAGCTCCCTTCGAGACTCGCATTAGGATGCCGGCAGGGCCTCTTATTAAACTCACATCTTCTCGAGGCGCCGTGAATAGCCGACGAATGTTGAGCGAGTTCGTCGAGGATCTTGATGTTGAAGCCCTCACCTCTGCTACAAATTTTGCTATGCAGGTTAATCCGATGCTGGCGACACTCGTGAACTTCCATGTTGAGGACGTCGTCGGGTCGTGGGTTAACTACTGCAGACAGATCGAGGCTTGCTTGTATGAGATCGAGCTCAAGCGTATTGCTCCTGAGGTGTTAGCTTCAACTTCCCAGCGGGTTGCATGGATGAAGCAGAGTGTTCCTTTCCTTTGCCATTTTGAACAAGAGGCGACCCTGCGGCAGAAGGAACATGAGGCGGCTTCTAACGAGTCTGCTCGGTTGCGCGTAGAGGTCGACGCGAACGCTGCACAGCTGAAGGTTATTTTCGATAGTCTCCAACGGTGTATCTCAGACGGGTTAGCGCTAAGGCAGAAACTTGACTCCACTGAGCGGGTTGCGCAAAGTTGCAAAGCTGCTAAGCATGAAATCGATATGAAGCTTTCATCCTGCTTGCAGCAACGAGCTCGAATTAAAGCGGAGCTGGCAGCGGTGGCTGACTGTGAGAAAGAGCTGAAAGGAGTGCACGCGCGACTTGCCGACTTGTTGAAGAGGCCTCCTCCTTAGCACCTGTCTTTGTAATTTTTTTGTATTGACGGAAATTTGTAATTCATCAATAACATGTATTCATTCATTTTTTATTCTTTTATTCTATCCATTTT
Organism: Agapanthus africanus; assembly: GCA_030015575.1. Taxonomy (NCBI): domain Eukaryota; kingdom Viridiplantae; phylum Streptophyta; class Magnoliopsida; order Asparagales; family Amaryllidaceae; genus Agapanthus; species Agapanthus africanus. The sequence goes on along the minus strand of JASDDO010000006.1, from coordinate 295,682,045 downwards.
TATATGATGTATCTCGTATCCAATTGAATTTATGAATAAAGGACACATTTCTTTTCTATCTTGTATTATTGCCTTCTTTTCTTTGCTGTCATGTGATTTTAGCAAATTTGGCCTGTAGGTGATAGATAATAATTCATCTTGAACTCTTTGTAGGGTAGTGATGGTTTAGGAAACAGGTTCAGATCTGCCGTCCAAGACTTTTCAATTTTATGAACCATTAGGGCCTCATAAAGATTTTTCTCCCTACGAGTCGTGAGGATCTCGTAGGTGTATTTTCTCCTTAGGAGTCATGAGGACTCCTAAGTGTGCTTTTCCTTGAGAGTCGTAAGGATCCCACAAGAAAATTTTCTCCCTTATAAGTCGAGAGGACTTGTAAGTAATTGATGAGTTGGCCTTTTTTCCGAGTCGAAGCTGTAAGTGCACGGCGGCGCCCAGGCCGTCCATCCGACGTCGGAAATGCGGAAACGAAAAACTTTGCGAAACTTGCAAACCGGCACCACCGCGCACTAAAACCCCGGATCGGGCCATTAACCTAGCGCTAGCAAAATAAAAGATAGGTAAAGAGATATACCGAGCGATCCGTGTCCTTCGGTCTTCGTCTCCACTCCGATCTCCCGCGGAATCTCTGTCTGTCACCTCCTCATCGGAAAGGGCACCACGTAGCCGGATTCTTTTACGGGCTCCCACCTCTGGACCGAGGCAACTAGGGCACGAAGTTGGCAAGCCGACGCGTCCAAGAGTGCTGTAGGTGTAGTGTAGAAGCTTGTCTCTTTGGGGTTATGAAGTTACCTTTGGATGAAGGAGGAGAGGAGTGATCTTTGGAAATGAGCTATGTGATTTTTGGTGTAAGATAAGTGAGATGAAGAAATTCCACACTCCAAATGAACCTCTCTCATCTCTCCTTTGTAGTGGCCGGCCTCTCTCAATGATGGGGGAGAAATTAATTATCAAGAGAAGAAAAGTGAAGATAATCATGGATTAAAGTCACACCCATTTCTAATCTCAAGTCATATACAAATCTCTTCACAATAATGCAAAAGAATGATGCAAAGAGAATCTCATGACGATGGTCATATCATAATCCACATATGCAAATAACCCCTCCACAAAAATGTTAATTTGCGAACTTGCAAATTAGCCCTTCCAACGGAAAGTCCGGCCATGACGGAACAAAGGAAAACTGGCCGGAACGGAATGCAAACTGGCAACTTCAGAAAACTGATCCCGTAATAAATTACAGGAAAAACCCCGTAACTTCATATACATGCCCGTATCTGTATTCCCACTGAACAAAAATGCAAAGAGACAAAACTACACCGTTTAATACTAGGATCCGGTTTAAACCAAAGCCGGCTAGTAAAATCCGTCCGATCATGATTCGCGCAATACCGTACGTATCTGATCGAACCCTGCCATATCTCCATACGGCCTCTACAGCGTTTCGCCCGAAACCTGAGTAACTGTGTGTGGGGGACTCTAAAGACTCGTCAATACTATGGCTGTGGATTTAACCACTAGCACGTCAGAGGTATTGGCCATACGTAACGAGCTACCAGCTATTGACCAAAGGGACGTCGATGAGCGAACTCATCCTGACACCCTACTGAGCCTGTCAGTGACAATATCCGTACAGTCCGGTCCGTTCGTCTATGAGCATCGCATGGCGGGCCTAGGGGGTTGGTAAAAGTCAGACCCCCCAAAGCGGTACAAGTCGTGTCGGAGTGTAGCCCAGAACACCCTGAGATACTACTGGAATACCTACCAGTAAATCTCCTACCTTGGCCAAGGACTTCATGCAAGGGCTCTCCTAGACACAGCGCGACCTCACCCCCAATACCGGGAGAGACGAACCCCTGCAGATCCGCTCACTGCCTCCATGTGGCTCGGGACTGTACCCAACTAAAACCTGTTTGCACGTCTCCTTTGAGCGTGGTAGGGTAGTAATCAAAGTACAGTGGGAACTCACACGAGACAAATGACGATCTCAGGTCGATGAACTAACCTGTACACATGTCACCAGGGAACTGCTATCTGTATAAGACCAACTAGCATGTTCCCAGCGAGTCCTGTCCGGTGTACTCATAACCCAATGAGCACCTGTATACATCTTAGGTGAACCAACTGACACCAGTGGCTTATGAAACCGGCCACCGCCCCTCGTCGGGGTCTCGACTGTATACACTAGTCTACTCTGGAGAATCGATGCCCTGTCTCGAAACTCCCACGACTAGGGACCTTTTAAGGAAGTGCGTATAGACCCCAGCTCCCACGTATATGATCGCCCTCATACTGCTGGTAGTCAAGCAAGAATCCTAGGGGCTCTATCAACGTGCAATAGTGACCTGTAAGGTCACCTAAAGCAGTACACGATGATAAAGATAAACCAGATAGCATACTATCATCTTGAGTAAGACTGTCCTACCGGGATAGGTCCTTCCTCAATCATTGCAATCACGTGCCTGTGATCCAATAATTGACTCTGAGGGCACTATCTCCAACAATCTCCCACTTGCACTCAAGGCTAATTATTGCGATGTCGCATACTCACAGCCCGTGTGATACCGAACACCCAACTTCTCTACTAGTCAGTCTCACAAAACCCGTTTGCAAAACTATTGCGTTCGAGGAATAGCCTTAGTGAGTGGATCCGCTTTGATGTTTCTTTCTATGTCTCTCTATATCTCAAGTTCGTGGAGAAAGCCATCTCCCGAAATGAGCAATACCCGTCTTGGAGTATGTCTGGATATCTGATGGGACCTAGTTCATAAATGAACTCTAAATCCAAACTTCTCAGACTGTATCGTCAACTGAACTTAATCAGTATCCTGCGCCATGCCTCCCTCAGTATCTGCTTGGATCACCTGTCCAAAATACTGCCTCTCGTCAGAGGGAAAACTATAACTCTGACAGTCACTCTGTCATCCAGGTCACCTTATAAGCCTGGAATGATAACCGTCTCCTAAAGGAGGCTGCCGTTATCAAATCCCTAGAACATCCACTTATGTTCTAAAACTGCTTCCGATCGTTTCTCCAGGATTGGATTAATATCAACTTATTGCATCTGCTGCAAAAACAACATTTGGTGTGGTACTTGACATCTCATGATTGACTCAATTGCCTAAGCAAGTGATCTGCCAATCTTGCACATCCCTCTCTACTTTAGTCTGTAAGACACCTTTAGAGAGGGTGACTCCATCACCTACAGGTACACTACCGTGCCAGGAGTCGTCCATTCTAAAAACACCTTTATAATGCTGTCTAAGTACCCAGATTGGGAAACTACCCAAATCTAGATCTAAAACATAGATCCAGCAACCAAAAATGTCTGATACAATATCCAAGTCCTATGTGGAGAAACCACTGTGTGACAACCAAAATATAACCGATCGTAGGAATATCACTTCCTACTCTGTGTATGTCATCCAAATACCAGGACATCACACCCTACTACCTTCTTAACAGATCCATCCCCTATTCCGATGAAGTCAAACCTATGACTGTCACATCAGAAATAGATGATCTATCTTCGCTATATCTGCTTTAGTCTATAAATAGACCTAAGCCACCTGTCCACTATGCTTCCGCTGCTCCCACTGACTACGACAACCCTCTGGCAGAGTTATATACACGTGCACTTCTAAAGCTAGTTCAGAACGACGCTATACTCATTCTCCTGCCGGGTCTCACAGTCTGGAACAACAGCAATGGCAAGTCTGGGTAAACAAGAACCTCCCTGTCACCGTCCTTGAGGCTACCGGAGTACCTCTCGGGTGCCTGAGGTTACCCACCATATCTGCGGAGTGGCCAATGGAATGTCAAATACAGATTGAATCTTTAGGTTCTTTGTCAAATCTTCAGTAATCGTTTGCGGTTCTGGAATCACTTCCAGTTCTACTATACTCCCACTACTGTTTTCTGAAAATATCTATTTTTATTAAAACTGTGGCGAGTCAAGAACAATATTACTATTGATCTCCCAGATGGTAGAAAGTCAACCCTCGTCATAGCCTGGGTCAACCCACAAACAGCCATTACAGAAACGTGCCTTGAGTTATCCAGAGTCAGGTTTTAAGCATAAGCTGGACAACTCCTCGTACCTTAACATCGTTAAAATATGAACTGTTCTATATCCAATACAGAAACAGAGGCACAGATTTAATTGAACCAGATTCAAATCATGCAGCTGTCTCCAGTGCATGTCAACTAAATGAAAGGAGGCCGATCAGCGTTACTCAACTTAGGAGCGCTTCCAATTATGAGTAACCTGAAAGAGAAGCAAGTTCTCTTAATCATTACTATCAACTGAATACAATACACAAGTATCTACATCTTCGATCACCTTGAAGAATCCCGATACTTGCAACTCCTGGTTCTCTACTTTATTCATATACCTATAACTTCTCAAAACTCAGACCTTGTGTTTCTACGAAACACTTGTCTAAGAACTAGAAAAGTCATAAGTAAATAGAATATAGTACGAGGACCAACCCCTCTGTCCTAATGGACACTGGACAATATACAATACTCTGTACAAGTCCCTTGAGTCTAATAACTCATTCGCTGTGTGTCGTAGGTTGAAAACTGTAATATGGTTATGAAGAATTACACCGCTGTTTAATGCTCCTTACCTAACCATCCACTGATATAGGTAAATGTTATAGACATAATTTCAAAAAAGTATATCTCACTCTATATAAAATAGACATACAGATATATCAATTTGAAATTGGTGCATAACAACGGATATTCAAAACCAAATATTTGCCGTTCGGCAAACAACCCAGGCGATTTCCTCAAATATCACCAATTACAACGAATTCCGATATAATGAGGATAATCATATAATTCCCAATAACTTACTCCCACTCATCATCTGTAAAACCATACAGATGTGAAAATCAAACCTGGTAAATACATACCCTGGAGTAAGTGTCTAATTGGGAAATCAGTTTTCTATTAACAGTACACAGTGAAACTGAAACATTGAAATGTTTCGTAGGGGTATCCGGGTATTCCTAGTAATGCCTCTTCCATTATCCAGATTCACAATTATAACCGTATATTTTTTTGTCATCTCTCCAAATCCCTTTATATGTCTTTAGTCGTTATCTTCTGTACACCCCTTTAGGCCAAATAGTTTTCTTCCTTCCCTACCATTCGGCACCAGCCTATGGTTTAGAAGAAGACTATCCAATAAGCATAATAGGTGTACTGTCCTAATCCTAGGAGCACTCGCAATGCGAGAGAAGGTGAAGATAAAAGACAACCGAATAAAGCTTATTCCTATTTCTCCTGAACCAGAATCCATCCCCGAACTGGAACAAGTTCCTTTCGAGTTCGTATATAACCATACGATGGAATATCCAAATAACTATGGATCTTCGTAGTGATACGGAGTGTCCTGGAGAAATACAAAGGTGAAGTGGGAGTGGTAAAGAAACACTTGGTTTGGTCGTGAATATCAGTCGCAATTTTCTTTGCCCTCCTTCTAATCCCTTTCTTTGTCTTAACTTAATACTTTCTGTACACCGTTTAGGCTAATCGGTTTTCTTCATTCCCTACCGGTCGGCACCTGCCTATGGTTTGGAAGAAGACTATCCAATTTGCGTAATAGGTGTACAGTCCTAATCCAAGGAGCACTCGCAACCTGAGAGAAAGTAAAAGAAAAAGACAACTGAATAGTCCTATTCGTTTTCTCCAGAACCGGAAACCATCCTCGAATAAATACCTTCGAGTTCGTATATAACCATACGATGGTTTTGTCCAATGGAAGTGGACGTTCGTAGTAATACGGGGTGTCCTGGAGAAAAGGGTAAAAGTAGGAGTGGTAATGAGGTCTGCAACTCTGACAATCCAAAAGCCAGTCTTATAAGAAGGTTCAGTTAATTTTGGTCTCTGAGTCATAGTCTAGGGTCGGGTCAATGGTCGCTGCCAAAGAGAGAGAGAAAAGAAACACTCAGCGTGCAATCTAATCTAGATCAGAATGGTTATCACTTTATCTAATCAGGAAACCTTCCACTGTACCGTCAAATTCCCCCCCAAACCTGAAAGAAGAATTAGTCGGGATCACCCGAGGAGTAAACCAACTCATCAGTGGGAATCAGGATCCAACTATCATCGCATGATAACGTGACGGAATCCGCTCACGTTATCACACTCCAGAAGGTATGCGCATATCTGGCAAGTTTCAGTTTCTTTAGAAACTCCCGATGAGGATTTTTGCCCCATGCTCTTATGACCTTGGCGTGAGCTCAAAATATCATAAGTCACATGTCAAGTTCTACCCATCATTATCCAGGTTAATTTGAACCCACCCGTACATACCCTTGACGTAGGCCAAAATAGTAGTACGACTGTCCCAAACCAACGCATCTATCTATGCTGCAGATAAATATCCGGCAGTTACCAATCACTATGCCTTGGCGTGAGGTCAAAATACATAGCTTGAATACTACCGAATATTTAATTGAAATGATGGAGGGCTACGAATGGTTTCTGGCGAAAACCTTTAACGTAATGAACTTGATATCGTTGAAGGAACAGATAGCTTTATAAAAATATAGTGACGAAAACCTTTGCTAAAGAGGTCACTCCCGGTGAAGGGATCTCGGCTCTTTCCCCGTAGGATGAGGTGCAGGATATTCCAACTGAATACCACGATGCAAAGCAAAAGTAATCGGCTATAGTGAAGTTATTGCCCTGACGCAAACTTCTGTCCAAGGGGTCACTCCCGGTGAAGGGATCTCGGCCCTTGCCTCGTCGACTGAGGAGCTGGATATTCATAACCGAATACCACTGTGCAAAACAAAAGAGAACGCCCTTGCAATAACAGCTTTTTGAAAAATGTTCCAACAACATCAGAATAGGTTTGTTTAACTTGCATTAATCCGAATCAACGCAGTCCCATCAATTGATCACACCAATAAAGAACGAAAATAATGACGTACGTATATGCCATCCACATTCGCCACTGGGTCCCGTCATCACCCGTTAGGTTAGTTAACTAACGACAGAGTAGGGACTGGACTAGCGCGGATGCAAAACATATACAACATCTACTAGTATATATATCAATATATAATATTCGCTCAAGGCGTGATAAAAAGCAGCATCACAGAGAGTAATCAGCATCATAGAACAATAATGATATCTGGGATCCCCGGGTTTCACAGAGCCGCTACTGAAACCCGACGTTCCCCTGGTCGTGTGGATAGCCTGTGCAATGAAAATCCTAGACCCCTACGGGCGCGGCAAGTTACCCGCCAAATCCTGAAGCGAGGCAGCCCCCTTCAACAACGTGAATGGACCACCCAGCACTTCACGGAATCCGGTAACTTGGGCACCCCTCCTGGGTCAACCTATACCCCCTACGAGTGCGGCGAATAGCTCGCCAATTCTAGAGTAAAGCCCCCTCCGTCTCAACGCCATGAGATGCGGGCTTGTTGCCCTCTAGAACCCGGCTATCCGTGCACCCCTCCGCGGGGTAATCCTAGTATAGAAAGTAAAATATACATACAACGGGTACATCGACCTCGACTCGGTCGTGCCCCAAAAGAATAATACAAATAGGCAGTGACGGCAGTCCACATGTCGGATGCTCGCCCCGCAATATCAAATGTACATATAAAACAAAACTGTACTACCACTGCAACCAGGCTATCCCCACGACCAATCCGCAACATCACAGCAATACACAGAATATCAACGTGAATGTCACGTTCGCAAATCCGTCTAAAAGGGCTATAGCAGTTAGACAGGATTTACCGATCAAATGACATTCACGGTCGCAGATATAATGTAAATACTGTGAACTAACATATTTAAAATATTCGATCGATCAAATTTACTGAAGTGGGCCCCAAGCACTACTGTAGCACTCTAAGAAAATCCGGGCCCAAACAGAACATTCCAAAACCCCTATTTTCAAGTCCAAAAGCCTCTGGAAAAATTTGGTGCCACGTGGAGTTATTATGGCCGCGGAACCGCGGCCAAAGCATGGGTTTGGCTGCGGTTCCGCGGTGGAAAAGTGAGTTTAGGCCACCAAATTTTTGCAGAACCCTTATAAATACCTGCATGTATTTCTGCAATGACCTGAAAAATTTTTAGAGCCCAAAATAATTTCGACAGAAACTAATGCAATGAAAACGCGGTTTTGGGATAAATGTTCGATCGAAGTTTTAAACACATTAGACCAAGCTAGACTAGATTAATGGCGTGGCTCTGATACCAGTGTAAGTGCACGGCGGCGCCCCGGCCGTCTATCCGACGCCGGAAATGCGGAAACGAAAAACTTTGCGAAACTTGCAAACCGGCACCACCGCGCACTAAAACCCCGGATCGGGCCATTAACCTAGCGACTAGCAAACTAAAAGATAGGTAGAAAGATATAACGAGCGATCCGTGTCCTTCGGTCTTCGTCTCCACTCTGATCTCCTGCGGAATCTCCGTCCGTCACCTCCTCGTCGGAAAGGGCACCACGTAGCCGGATTCTTTTACGGGCTCCCACCTCTGGACCGAGGCAACTCGGGCACGAAGTTGGCAAGCCGACGTGTCCAAGAGTGCTGTAGGTGTAGTGTAGAAGCTTGTCTCTTTAGGGTTATGAAGTTTCCTTTGGATGAAGGAGGAGAGGAGTGATCTTTGGAAATGAGCTATGTGATTTTTGGTGTAAGATAAGTGAGATGAAGAAATTCCACACTCCAAATGAACCTCTCTCATCTCTCCTTTGTAGTGGCCGGTCTCTCTCAATGATGAGGGAAAAAGAAATTAATTATCAAGAGAAGAAAAGTGAAGATAATCATGGATTAAAGTCACACCCATTTCTAATCTTAAGTCATATACAAATCTCCTCACATTAATGCAAAAGAATGATGCAAAGAGAATTTCATGATGATGGTCATATCATAATCTACATAGGCAAATAACCCCTCCACAAAAATGCTAATTTGTGAACTTTCAAATTAGCCCTTCCAACGGAAAGTCCGGCCGTGACGGAACAAAGGAAAACTGGCCGGAACGGAATGCAAACTGGTAACTTCAGAAAACTGATCTCGTAATAAATTACAGGAAAAACCCCGTAACTGCATATACATGCCCGCATCTGTATTCCCACTGAACACAAATGCAAAGAGACAAAACTACACTGTCTAATACTAGGATCCGGCTTAAACCAAAGCCGGCTAGTAAAATCCGTCCGATCATGATTCGCGCAATACCGCACGTATCTGATCGAATCCTGCCATATCTCCATACGGCCTCTACAGCGTTTCGCCCGAAACCTGAGTAACTGTGTATGGGGGACTCTAAAGACTCATCAATACTATGGCTGTGGATTTAACCACTAGCACGTCAGAGGTATTGGCCATACGTAACGAGCTACCAGCTATTGACCAAAGGGACGTCGATGAGCGAACTCATCCTGACACCCTACTGAGCCTGTCAGTGACAATATCCGTACAGTCCGGTCCGTTCGTCTATGAGCATCGCATGGCGGGCCTAGGGGGTTGGTAAAAGTCAGACCCCCAAAAGCGGTACAAGTCGTGTTGGAGTGTAGCCCAGAACACCCTGAGATACTACTAGAATACCTACCAGTAAATCTCCTATCTTGGCCAAGGACTTCGTGTAAGGGCTCTCCTAGACACAACGCGACCTCATCCCCAATACCGGGAGAGACGAACCCCTGCAGATTCGCTCACTGCCTCCATGTGGCTCGGGACTGTACCCAACTAAAACCTGTTTGCACGTCTCCTTTGAGCGTGGTAGGGTAGTAATCAAAGTACAGTGGGAACTCACACGAGACAATCATCATCTGTCTTTGTCGGTTCGAATAAGGGTGGCTTAGCAAACAGGATTAAGATCCTGTCGACTAAGGCTTTTGACTTCATGAGCCGTAAGGATTTCATTAAGGCGTTTCTCCCTACGAGTCGTAAGGATCTCGTAGGTGTCTTTTCTCCTCAGGAATCGTGAGAATTTCTAAGTGTATGTTCTCTTGTAAGTCGTAAGGATCTCGCCAGAGTGTTTTCTCCTTATAAGTCGAGAGGGCTTACAAGGATTGTTCACCATGTGAGGATATCCCTTGTCGCTGGTGGGACTCTGTTGGGGAAATGTTTATTCGTACCCGTGGATTGTATACAAGGGTCAGCATTGAACCACTTATAGGGCAATCTAGGAAAGGTGATGGCTTAAGAACAGGTTCAAATCCCTGTAGCTTAAGGCTTTTGAATCTTATGAGCCGTGAGGGTCTCATAAGAGAGTTCTCCTTACGAGTCGTATGGATCTCCTAAGTGTAATTTCTCCTTAGGAATCGTGGGGATCTCTAAGTGTGTTGCTCCTTTGTGAGTCGTAAAGATCTCACGCAGGTACTTTTCTCCTTACAAGGTTAAGAGGACCTTGTAAGTGTCTTTTAACAAGATTGCGCCCTTTCGGGTTTTCACAAACTCGTCGGTAGCCCTGCTGTTTTTACTCATGGAGCCCTTTCGGGTTTTCATCCATGCCTATTTTGCTTGTGGATGTATCGGTTTTTTTACAAGTCTGCTCCCTTTCAGGTTTTCACAAATATCGCCGGTAGCCTTGCTGTTTTTACTCACGGAGCCCTTTCGGGTTTTCATCCAAGCCCATTTTGCTTGTGGACGTACCCTTTTTTTAACGCGTCAGCCCATGGATGCTGTGGGTTTGCAGTAGTTTAAAGACGTTTTGGTCAGTAGTTAGTTTTAGGACATTTCGGTCCATTGCTAGTTTAGGGACGTTTCGGTCCGCAGCGATTTTGAGGCAAGTTTTCGCTAGATACTACTTATAGAGTTTAGGCTTGGGAAGATAGCGAGCGGACATAGGCATCGTCATCTTTCATTGCCCTAGGCCGTTACTCGTCAGGCGTAGTATTTTTTTAAGAACCGGCTGTTTATTGGCCCGAAGGGTCTTTCGCCATGCATATTCATGAGCAATTAAGCCCCACCTTGGTAGACCTTGTCTATGATGTACGAGCCCTCATAATTCGGCTCGAATTTCCCCCGTTTGGCACGATTGGGGATCATACATCTCTTGACCGCTAGCACGAGTTCGCCTTGGCGGAATGTTCTCGGCCTAGTCAATCTCTCATATGAGCGCGTTATCTTTGCTTTGTAAGCCTCCATGTTTTGCTGCGCCATAAGACGAGTTTCATCGAGGGCATTGACCTCCTTAAGCCGAAGATGAGTATTCTCTTCGTCTGTTAGCTCGTAATGGACCGCCACTCGTAGAGAGGGTAGCTCTATCTCCAAGGGAAGTACCGCTTCAGCGCCGAATACCAATGCATACGGCGTTGTATTCGTGGCCGTTTTGAACGTGGTCCGATGTGCCCAGAGAACTTCATGCAGTTTCCCGTGCCAGTCTTTCTTATTTCGAGACACCGTCTTCTTTATGATCTTCGTCAAGGTCTTGTTGAAAGCCTCAGCTAGACCATTAGCTCTGGGATTATAGACCGAAGAATATCTCCAGTCTATATTATGTTGCTGCACGAAGCGGCTGATTCTGTGATTTCTGTAGGCTGGCCCGTTATCGGAGATAATCCGTCGCGGAGCGCCGAACCGATAGATGATGTATGTCTTGAAGAAATGGAGAATATTCTCTGTCTTCACTTCTCTTAGCAGTACTGCTTCTGCCCACTTGGAGAAACAATCGGTTGTCGCCAATATGGATCGATGTCTTCTGGACGATGCTGGTTCGATGGGCCCGATTATGTCAGTTCCCCATATTTCGAATGGCCAGCTAGCTACTGTTGGGTGTAGTGGGTTTGGATGCTGGTGGATGAAGCCCCGTGAATCTGGCACGAGTGGCACTGCTTCGCGTATTCGAGGCAGCCCTGAATCATCGTGGGCCAATAGTAGCCCATCCTTTTGATCTTCAGCTTCATCTTTGACCCGGCTTGATAAGAACCGCAGAGTCCGTCGTGAGTTTCTTGTACGACTTTCTTTGCTTCTTCCGGTGCTAGGCATCTTTGCTACAGAGTGTCGAACGATCTCTTATACAGAGTATCATTGACGAAGGCGAAAGACAGAGCTCTTTTCATGAGCTGATGTCTCGAGGACGCATCTTCAGGTGTTCGACGGGATTTGAAGTAGTCTATAAAGACTTCTCTCCAATTCTTAGCCTTTTCCCGGTCTTTTATTTGTAGGGCCGTTTGCTTGGTCTCTTCCTTTTCTTCAGACGACTCCAGAGATATTTCTGCCGGTGCAAGAACCTGACGGTTTTGCACAACGATCCTTACGTTATCGAGATTTTCATCAGCCAATTCTTTAGCGAGCTTGGCTAGTGTATCAGCTTTGCTATTTTCCATGCGCGGTATGCTCTCCAGCATGTAAGTGGAGATTTGGGTCAGCAGTTGCTGCACTCTCTCACTATACTTTACCAACTCCGGTTTGCACATTTGATAGTCGCCGTTTACTTGATTAACGACCAACTGGGAGTCTCCGTATATAAGGAGGTTTTCTATTCCTATGTCGACGGCGATCTCAAAACCTGCTATCAAAGCTTCATATTTGGTTTCATTGTTTGTCCTCGGCTCTGTTAGGGAAAAGGCAAAGCGCATTATCCCTCTTTGTGGAGTCACGAAGATGAGGCCTACCCCAGATTTGATTATAGGGGTGTTGTGTTGTCGCTTCTTCATGGAAGATGCCCCATCGAAGTAAAGTTCCCATCAAGCGTCACTCTCTCCTTTCTCCCTGTCGATCGTGTCAAACGCGTGCTCATCTGGTAATTCGCAATTTAGGGGTGAATCGGCAGGTATCGGATGCTCAGCGAGGAAGTCGGCAATGGCCTGGCCCTTCACTGCCTTGAGAGGTCGGTATGTTATCGAGAACTCCATCAAGAGGAGGGCCCATTTAGCGAGCCGTCCTGTTAGTATGGCTCTTGATATCAAATATTTGAGAGGATCCACTTTTGATATGAGGTGGACCTCATGCGCCAACGCATTGTGTATGAGCTTCGTTATCGTGAAGATTAATGCCAAGCAGTGTTTTTCGATTGGGGAGTAGTTGTTTTCTGCCCCCAGGAGAACTCGACTCAAATAGTAGAGGGCCCTCTCTTTCCCTTGGTCGTTCTCCTGTGCCCATAGCGCGCCTAAAGAACCTTCGAGGGCTGTTGTATATAGGATGAGAAGCTTTCCCTTGACTGGAGTGGTCAGTACTGGCGAATTCTGCAAGTATTGCTTGATTTCATCCAGTGCGCTTTGACATTTGCGATCTCAGACGAATGGGTTCCCCTTCTTCATGAGGTGACTGTAGGGACGGCATTTGCCGGAGAGGTTAGCTATGAACCGCCGAATATACGCAAGCTTCCCTTGGAGAGGCCGCAGTTGCTTGAGAGTTCTTGGCGGAGGCATTTCCATGATCGCCTTGATCTTCGACGGGTCTATCTCGATACCCCGGTGTCGTACGATGAATCCTAGGAATTTACCTGAGGAAACTCCGAATGCGCATTTGAGAGAGTTCATCTTCAAGTTGTATTTCTGAAGGCGCTGAAACACGATCTTCAGATGCTCCCAATGCTCCTCGTGTGATTTGCTTTTTACCACGAGGTCGTCAATATAGCATTCGACGATTTCATGTATGAGGTCATCGAAAATCTTCGTCATGGCCCTCTGATAGGTAGCGCCGGCGTTCTTCAGACCGAAAGGCATTACTTTGTAGCAAAATATGGCCAGCGGAGTCCGAAAAGTGGTATGCTTCTGGTCTTCGGGATGCATCTTTATTTGATTGTACCCCGATGAGCCATCCATGAAGGAGAAAACTTCGTGAGTGGACGTGTTGTCTATCATCAGCTCAGTAACTGGTACGGGGAAGTCATCTTTCGGACAAGCTTTGTTGAGGTCCTGAAAGTCCACGCAGATGCGCACCGTCCCATTCTTCTTCATCGCTGGGACGATATTGGCGATCCAATCAGGGTATTGAACTTCATGGATGAAACCGGAGTCGATTAGCTTCTTGACTTCGGCGTTGATACTTATCTCAAGCTCGAGCCAAATTCTTCTTGGTGCTTGCTTGACTGGCCTGACGTCCGGAGATATCGCCAATTTATACACGGCTATTTCAGGGTCTAATCCCGGCATCTCGGAATAATTCTATGCGAAAGAGTCTTTATACTGCATGAGCACGTCTTTGAGCATAGTCACCTTTTCTTCAGACAACTGCTCACCGACGAACGTCGGCCGTGGGTCGTTTGCCGTCCCCAAGTCGATTTTTCTGAGGTTATCTGCAGTAGTATGTATCTCATCTTCCAGCTCTTTTGGTGCCGGTGGAAACTCTGAGATCACTTTGTCATCATCGTTTTCGAAGCATCAGGGGAGGTCAGCCATATCCTCGCGTACTCCTTCTCCTGACAGTGTTATCGCGTGACAGGTACGAGATCGTTTCCAAGACCGATGTTGATATAGTTCTACTCTCGCTATATATGTTTCTTTCGGTTCATGCTTTTGAGGCGGGGTTACCCTCCAATTGCTGGATAAAGCGAACCTGCCTTGCTGATACTGGTCTTCTACCCAGTCTTTGAATGTGAAGCAGTCTTCAAGAGGATGTCCTATCGCTCGGTGATAGGATCAATAATCCGGGTTAGAGACCTCGTCTGCTTGTTCGGGGTGTTTGGACTCCGGGAGTGTCATCATCTGATGTTTTATGACGAGATCGAATATCTTCCTTATCTTGTCTTGGGGAAAAGAATATGCTCGACCCATCTTCTTTATAAGAGATGGATCCCAGCTGCTCAATTCTCGATCGCGTGGCTTCTTAGACCCGCTTTGCCGCTGTCGAACGTTTTTTCCATTCTTTAGCTTGTTTCTACTTCTACGTTGGGTCTTTTGTATGACGGGCTGGTGACGAAGAGCATTGTCATTCTCCGTAGCCTGCTGAAGGAGGCGCTGCGTCCTGGCTTTCTCGTAAATGGCCATTTCGCGGCTATGGTCATCCCGGACCTTTTGACCCGCTTCCCTTATTAGCTTGTCCATCTGTTTTTCGAACGACGGACTTGGTACTTTCATGGCGGGACCTCATTTTGGTTCAGGTTTAGTGTCTTCTAACAGAGCATCTCCTTCTTCATCAAAGTCATGTATAACGTAGCAACCATGATGTTTCCCCCAATCAGATCAAAGCTGTGTTCAAAATTCAAATTTTGAAATGAAGCAACGCTTCAGAAGCAGCGCCAAGTGTGCTGCGCCCTAAGCAGCGCACCACGTGCAAAGCACGTGTGCGCTAGCGCCAAGTGCGCTGCGCTCTAAGCAGCGCACCACGTGCAAAGCACGGGTGCGCTAGCGCTGGAACTAAAAGCTCCCCACCGTCAGATTGAAAATCCAATAATAATGATAAATCATTAATTGACCAGAATAAAATTCTGTTAAGGTAAGATTCTTCAAAATCTTTCCAAACAAAAAGATTGTGCTCTGTCAATCAGAGCACCGTTGGATCAATGATCCAAAGGTGATTAAAAATCACCAAAATTACAGAAAAAATTATGTATGGAAAGATTTCCCAATCTTGTTAAAAACAAGAAGATTGCCTTCTGTAAATCAGAAGCCCTTGGATCAAAGATCCAATGGTAGGGAAATCCCAAAATCAATTAGAGAAAAGATCTTCTTAATTGATTGAACAAATCAGCTCACCCTATATAAAGGCCCCAAGACTTCAAGTCTCAGATATACGGAAACAAATAGAGAAACCCCCATAAGCTTTGAGAGATCTGAGAAAGAAGAGACAAGCTTTCAGAAAAAGAAGATTTTTCTTCAAGGTAAAAAAAATGAACAGAGAGATGAAATCATCTCATAATTAAGAAGAAGAATTCACTTCTTTCTTTAAGATCATAGATCTGCAAGACTAAAGTTTTTCACAAAGAGATCAAAAGATCTCATCATAAAACAAGAAGAAGAATATAATTCTTCTCACAGATCATAGATCTACAAGACTTGGGTCTTTTATACAAAGAGATCATGAACATCTCATTATAAAAGGGGGGAGAATAATTCAATTCTCTTAAAGATCACAGATCCATGAAGGCAAAGCCTTTCATCAAAATATAAGAGATTGGAATATCTCCTGTAAAACTAAGAACTTTATTCTTAGATCTATGATACAAAGTCTCTTAAAGGAGAATTTAATTCTCAGTGCATAGCGCTGCATAAAAGAGCCTTAGCGCTCTATATTAAAAAGAAGCATTTCAGCGCACCAGAACTAGCGCACGACACTGCATAAAAGAGCCTTAGTGCTCCATATTAAAAAGAAGCATCTCAGCGCTCCTGATCTGGCGTAAAGCGCCAAGCGCACTACGTGCTCCTCGCGGGTGCGCCATTGAACAGTTAGCGCTCTTGTACTAGCGCTTTGCGCTCATGGAATGGCACTCAGCGCCAAGCGCACCACATGATCCTCACGTGTGTGCCACTAAACTAATAGCGCTTTGCGCTCATAAATTAGCGCAATGTGCTCATAGACTGGCGCTCAGCGCCAAGCACACCACGTGTCCCTCACGTGTGCGCTACTCGGCAGAAGCGCCCTGCGCTCTTTGACTGGCGCAAAGCGCCAAGCGCACCACGTGCCCCTCACGTGTGCCCTGATAGAACATAAATTGTTCTTTAATAATCCCCAGAGCTATGATGAATGCTCAGCATCCAGTAAAAGACAGAAATACTGTCAGAATCCAAATCAATGCTCTGCATTGCTAAAGGGCCAAGCCCAAATAAAGGCTCAACAGCCCAAAATAAATGTTAAATATTTTAACTTGATTGGACTTAGCCCAAGATTAGCCATAAGTCCTCAATTCAGATTAACTAAGCCCATATGCTCATAAATCTTTTGATCTTAGTCTCAAACTGGACTACAGATCCCAACCAAAATTGGTTCAAGGGTACATCTCTTTACTCCTCTGATATTTGTCGTTGTAATCCTTCAACGTCTTCAGAGAGGTGACGGGTCCTAATAACCATACATTCCATAGAATATGACGTCTTTAAACTGGACTGTGGGGTCTTTAAACCCATGGACTATTATGTCCTTAACCTCGAACTGTGGGGTCCTTAAACCCATGGACTATGATGTCCTTAACCTTGGACTGTGGGGTCCTTAAACCCATGGACTATGATGTCCTTAATCTTGGACCACCATGTCCTTAAACTAGTAATGGACCGCAACGTCCTTAAACTAATTATGGACCGCAATGTCCCTAAACTAAACAATAGAGCCCAAATGCTCTCTTGTTGGATCTAAATGATCCCGTTAAGTTGATCTTAGTCTGAAATTAGACTAATGTATCCTTAACAAACGTTTAAGTTGATCTTAGTCTCAAATGAGATTAACGTATCCTTAAACCCAACCCCAAACCCAAATATAAGAAAATACGGATTTGGACTAATCCACGCCCTACGGGCGACAACATAAATTAGTTTCCGTATATAATCCACGGGCAACCAAAAACAAAAAAAACACTCACGACACGAAGTGACCATCTGGAGAAGGAGAAAGTTGTTACCGCGATGCGGTAGCGTAATTAACTGCAGGGGCTTGCGCCTGTAAGGAAGAACGTCCCCACAATCAAAAACCCCTTAAATGAGGGGGAATCTAACGAAGTCTGCTATATCGGCCGCATTCGTTTAAACCTTCGATACATGGTGTCATAAATCAACTTGGCATCTTCAAAGAGGTGGACGGATAGCACCAAATAGCATCTGCTCTTGAAATTCAGGAAAGACGTACCTACGCGGTCCCGTCCCTGTGTTCGGCGGAGAACAGATTCTGGCACGCTCGGTGGGATCTTTTCCTCTTTCCACTCCACACTTCATATGTCGTGATCGTGAACAAATCGCGGTTTAATATGGTTGCCCTTAGGTTCGAGGTACTAAGATTTGGTTTTGCTCTTGTGCAGAAAAAAAGAAATGGCCTCTAACTGCTCCAGCTGCAACCGCAACTCGCGTTCCACCTCATCTAGAGGTGTAACCTACGGGCCCCAAGCGGCCTCCCTGTTCAAGATGCCAGTGGAGCAAGTAACTCAAGCCACCACTGGGCTGTTCTTTGGGACCATGATCCCACCGATGAGCTTCAATTCCCCACTGCTATCGCAAGAAGCTCCGAAGAGCTCGGTCTTTAATCGGCTCACAACTATTGCGGCCCCTCTCAACAGGTCATCCAGCTCCAACGCCTCAGCCTTTGACAGACTGGGCCAAAACTCATTTGGGCCCATGAAGAAGCCTGCGATACCAGAAAGGGTTATCCCAAAAAGGATAGCCATTCCTGCTCTCGAAGTCGTCAAAGAGGCTTCTCCTGCCAATGGGTCAGTCTTGACAAGACTGACTGTTTCAGCTCCCGTTCCAGGCGAAATCGTCAAGGCTGCTTCCCCTGCTCGGAAGTCTGCCTTTGATTGGTTGGCTATCCCCACTCAGTGGACATCAGTCTTCAATAGGCTGACAACGACAACTTCTGACCAACACAGGGGGCATGAGGAAGTCACCCCTACAGCTGAGACAATCCCAACTGCAAGACACGCTCGACGTCGCCACTGGCGCCGAGTGAGGAAGGGTGGGGCAATTCCCCTTCCGGACTGCCTTCGTCGGCTCCAACGGTGGAAGTTGATGTTGCTGTTCCAACTAGGAACAACTTTGAACCGCTAAGGAGGGTGCGCAAAAACTCTCCAACTACCGTGCTGAAAAGATCTCCTCCATCCATGGAAAACGCTACTAAGATGAAGCTAGAGCAGCCCCCTCAGCGGCTATCCTCTAAAATTTATAAAGTTTGGCGACAGGTCCAGGACTCGGTGATTGATTAAGATTACTCTCGCCAACAGAAAAAGGTGAAAGTTCAACGAGAAGAGGACCATCCTGTCAAGCCACAAAAGGCGACAGTTACTTGGGTTCCCACTACAACGGCCCCCTCAACTTCAACTGCTCACAAGAGGAGAAGGCCGAAGAAAATCCCTGAGTCTGCAACGAATCGCAAGACCACTGAACCTAAACGCCCTAAGTCTGGGGGCATGGTGGTGCATACCGTCTATAAGGCTCAGGAGCAACAACAACAAAAGCTCCAAGAGATGTTAACAGCTATGGCCGCACTCACGGGACCAAAAGCAAGCCCGAAAACATCCTCGGAGCAGCGCCGTGAGCAGGAAACTGATGGTGAATTCCTTCGGAGAATGCTTGAGAAGAAGGACAAAGAGGCTGCGGAACAAGCGGCCAATATAAACAAATGGCCCTTCTGTTCCAAGACATGGTCGAGATGATGTTACAGCCGGATCCTCCAGCTGAAAATCTTCCGATTATCCTCGAAGACGACCGAGCGGAGACATCAAACCCTCTTCCGGCTTGTTCAGCAGCCAAAGAGGAGACCATCTCAAAAGTTGCCCTGGATGATTACATCGTTCAGCAAATACGAGTTCACCAGGCGAATGAAGCGGCTGGCAAATTGTTAAAACTGGACGACCCTATCCGAGTTGGTACGACCAAATAAAGTACCCGCTGAGATACACGATCCCCAAATTCCACGTATATAAGGGGACGGGGAATCCACACCAGCATGTTGCTCAATTCAGGGCTCTGTGTGGCAACACTGGAGACGACGACAAACTGTTGCTTCGCCAATTCGTTAGTAGCTTGTCAGAGACAGCATTTGAGTGGTATTCGGAGCTTTCCAACGACTCCGTCAAAACTTTTGCAGAGATGGAGCTACTATTCACCTAACGTTTCGCGAGTACTAGTGAACGCACCCCAATAACGGCATTGATCAATGCCAGGGTGAAGCCTGGAGAAACATGGGTTCAATACGCAATACGATGGCGGAATTTATGGTCGAAGTGCGAGCAGCGCATCGAAGAAGCGCCTGCGGTAGGCATGTTTGTGGGTACTCTCAACCCTCAGGCGACCATTTCCCAATCCGTGATGTTTTTCAAGCCGACCACTTTCCAGGCCTTGATTGACAAGCTGGCCTAAATGGACCAGATAAGCCACAGGCCTTCCTCTTCAAAACCGGAGCCACGGAATGAAAAAGGGAAGGGGAAAGCGACCTTCGTCGCCAATACTCAACAACAGCCGAGCAACTTAAGGCCGGTTGTTTGCCAAAACAACGTGCGTCCATGCCCATCCCTCGAGGAGAGACTAGGACGTCCTTACTCGTTTCCCCGGGATAAAACGAGGAGACTGTTCGAGCTGGCAGTGAGTAACATATTCATCAATCTGCCGGATCCAAAACGTCCGTTGCAGCCAGGCGATGTCTACAATCCTAATTACTGCCCTTACCACCAAGCAGTAAGCCATTCAATCGAAGATTGTTTCATCTTCAAAGGCTGGGTTTGAGGACCAATACCAACTGGGCAAATTCGCGCTATCTGAAAACTGGAAGATGAACCCACCACAACCACATGATCCGAAAAAGATGGACATGTCGGGGGCATCGTGCTCATTCATAGAGAAAGCCATATGGACCGAAAAGTCCGTAAATTAGAAATTCGCCTCAAATACGGTAACAACAGACCGAGATGTCCTAAAACTAACGACGGACCGAAATGTCCTAAAACTAACGACGGACCGAAATGTCCTAAAACTAACAATGGACCGAAACGTTCTTAAACTAACAATAGACCACTATGTCCTAAAACTGGCTATTGACCGAGACGTCGATAAACTACTACGGACCGCAGCATCCCAAGGCTGACAAAAAAAACGGTACGTCCATAAGCAAGATGGGCATGGATGAAAACCCGAAAGGGCTCCGTGAGTAAAAACAGCAAGGCTACCGGCGAGTGCTGTGAAAACCCGAAAGGGCGCAATCTCGTTAAAAGACACTTGCAAGGTCCTTTCGACCTTGTGAGGAGAAAATACCTGCGTGGGATCCTTACGACTCACAAGGGAGCAACCCCCTTAGGGATCCCCACGATTCCTAAGGAGAAGTGACACTTACGAGATCCTCACGACTTGTAAGGAGAATTACCTTTTGAGACCCTCATGGCTCATAGGGTTCAAAAGCCTTAAGCTACAGGGATCTGAACCTGTTCTTAAGCCATCACAATCTCCAATTTTTCCCTACAAGCGGTTCGGTGCTAACCCTTGTATACAATCCACGGGCGCGAATAAACGTTTCCCTAACAAAGTCCCACCAGCGACCGGGGATATGTTTACACAGCGGACAGTCCTTGTAAGTCCTCTCGATTTATAAGGAGAAAATACTCTTGTAAGTGTTGGATATAGTGCCTCAAAGTCAATTATTGGATCGCAGGTACGTGATTGCAATGATTGAGGGAGGACCTATACCGATAGGACAGTCTTGCTCGAGATGATAGTATACTATCTGGTTTGTCTTTATCATCGTGTACATGCTTTAGTTCACTATTGCATGTTGATAGAGCCCGTAGGATTCTTGCTTGACTGCCAGCAGTATGATGGCGATCATATATGTGGGAGCTGGGGTCTATAAGCACATCCTTAAAGTGTCCCTAGTCGTGGGAGTTTCGAGACAGGGCATCGATACTCCAGAGTAGACTAGTGTATACAGTCGAGACCCTGACGAGGGGTGGTGGCCGGTCTCATAAGCCATTGGTGTCAGTTGGTTCACCTAAGATGTATACAGGTGCTCATTGGGTTATGAGTACACCGGACAGGACTCGCCGGGAACATGCTAGTTGGTATTATACATATCGTCAGATAGCAGTTCCCAGGTGACATGTGTACAGGTTAGTCTGTCGACCTGAGATCGTCATTTGTCTTTTGTGAGTTCCCACTGTGCTTTGATTATTACCCTATCACGGCTCAAAGGAGTCGTGCAAACAGGTTTTAGTTGGGTACAGTCCCGAGCCATATGGAGGCAGTGAGCGGATCGTCAAGGATTCATCTCTCCTGGTATTGGGGGTGAGATCGCGCTGTGTCTAGGAGAGCCATTACACGAAATCCCTAGCCAGGGTAATCGAGATTTACGGGTAGGTATTCCAGTAGTTTCTCAGGGTGTTCTGGGCTACTCTCCGACACGACTTATACCGCTATTGGAGGTCTGACGTTTACCAGCCCCCTAGGCCCTATATGCGATACTCATAGATGAACGGACCGGACTGTACGGATATTGTCACTGTCAGGCTCAGTAGGGTTTCTGGATGAGTTCACTCGTCAGCTTCCCTTCCGATCAATATATGGGCAACCGTTACGTACAGCTAGTACCTCTGACGTGCTAGTGGTTATACCCAGTGCCAGTGTATTGATGAGTCATTAGAGTCCCCCACAGACAGTTTCCCAAGTTCGGGCAAAACGTTGTAGAGGCCGTATGGTTTTATGGCAGGGTCCGATCATATCTGTGTACTTGTGCACGGATCAGGATCGGACGGATAATACTAGCGGGCTTTAGGTTAAGCCGGATCCTAGTATTATAGTGCAGAAATATTTTTGTCTCATTGCATTTGTATTCGGCCGGAATACAAATGCGAGTATGTATTTATAGTTGAGGTGTAATCTCGTAATTCGTTATGGGATTATTTTCGGAGTTGCCAGTTTCTTTTTCCGTATGAAACCTCTTGATCTATGTTTCATTTATGTGAGCATTGACTTTTGACCTTTGACCTTTGACCTTTTTCTCTTTTGCCATTTCTTGCAATGTGGGAAGGGGGGCTGCCGAGCACTGTTCAGCATGGGCATGTCATGGTGTTGATTTAATTATTGATGCAAGGGAATGGGTGAGAGTGGGCAATTGATTAATTTATTGGATATGTTTTTTTGTTTTAGGGTGGCTGTTGAATTGTGAGGGGGTGAGATGGTTGCTTAATTAATGATTCATAGCCACCTCTTCTCTGTGTGTTTTTTTTCACAGAGAGCATCCCATTCCTTTTTCCTTTGGCTATGGTTTTGTTCTTGGCCGAACCCCTTGGAGTGCAAGCTCATTCTTTCTCCAAGAAATTCCTATGCTCACATATTCATCTCCTTGGCAACTCCATTTTGCTTCCGCCCAATCGCTTGGGTTCATTGAGATAAAATATTCTACATCCTCTCTACTTCATTCTTGGACATGTCGGTTAGCAAACTTCATGTCCGAGTTGTCTCGGTTCGAGGCGGGAGCCCGTATAAAGATTCAATGACGTGGTGCCATTCCGACGAGCAAGATCGGAGAGCAGATTTCACCGGGACAGCCGCAACAAGCTAGAGGAGGGGATTGAAGACCGAAGGACACAGATCGATCGGTATAATCTTTTCAACTCCTTTTACATTTTGCTAGTTTACGATTAATGGAACGATCCGGGAATTGGGTTGCGGTCGCGCCGATTTTCCTAAAAGTTTTTGTTCCGTATTTGGCGTCGGTTTGACGGCTGGGGCGCCGCCGCATCCCAACATGGTATCAGAGCCTAACTATTAACCGCTTACTAGCTTGTTCTAACATGTTTAAAAGCCCGATCGAACAAAATTTCCGAAACCGCAATTTCAAAACTTAAGTTTCTGTCGAATTTGTAAACTGGTCTAAAAATTATTTTGTGCACGTCAGAAAATCAGGTAGGCTTTTGTTAGACCACTGTAGAAAATTGTGAAGTTGTTCCCTCAGGAACGCCGCGGAACCGCGGCCATACCCACGTATTGGCCGCGGTTCCACCGCCGTTATGGGGATTCAATGCACCAAGTTTCTTCTGGGGGTCTTCATCTTGGAATTGGGGTTTCTGGAACTTTTATTTTTGGTCCAGATTATTTTGAGTACTGGATTTGTACTTGGGGCCCATTTCGGGAAGTTTGTCGATCGAGATTTTAAATGCGTTAGTTTGCAGTGCCTTACATTTCTATCTGTGACCGTGAATGTCATTTGATCGGTAAATCTTGTCTAATCGCTATAGTCCTTTTAGACGGATTTGCGAACGTGACATTCACGTTGATATTCTGTGTTGTGCTGTGATATTGCGGATTTGTCGTGGTGGATAGTTCCTGTGCAATGGTAGTGCTGTTTGGATTTATTTGTACATTTGATTTTGCTGGGCTAGCGTCCGACATGTGGATTGCCGTCACTGCCTATTTGTATATTATTATTTTGGGGCACGACCGGGATGAGGTCGATGTACCCATTGTATATATTTTCTTTTCTGTACTAGGATTATACCACGGTGGGGTTCACGGATATCCGGGTTCTAGAGGGCAACGGGCCCGCATCTCATATCGTTGAGACGGAGGGGGCTTCACTCTAGAATTAGCGGGCTATTCGCCACACTCGTAGGGGGTATAGGTTGACCCAAGGAGGGGTGCTCAAGTTACCGGATTCCGTGAAATGCTGGGTGGTCCATTCAAGTTGTTGAAGGGGGCTGCCTCGCTTCAGGTTTTTGCGGGTAACCTGCCGCACTCGTAGGGGTCTAGGATTTCATTGCACAGGCTATCCACATGACCAGGGGAACGTCGGGTTTCATTTGCGGCTCTATGAAACCCGGGGATCCCAGATTATCTGTATTGTTCTGTGATGGTTATTACTTTTCTGTGATGTTGCATTTATCATACCTGGAGCGATTATTATATATTGATATATATATTAGTAGATGTTGTATATGTTTTGCACCCGGGCTAGTCCAGTCCCCGCTCTGTCGTTAGTTAATTAACCTAACGGGTGATGACGGGACCCAGTGGCGAATGCGGATGGCATATACGTACATTTTATTTTCGTTTTTTTCTGGTGTGATTAATTGATGGGACTGCGTTGATTCTTATCAATGCAAGGAAAACAAACCTCTATCTGATGTTGTTGGAACCAATTTTTCAAAAGCTGTTATTACAAGGGCGTTCTCTTCTGTTTTGCACAGTGGTATTCGGTTATGAATATCCAGCACCTCATTCGACGAGGCAAGGGCCGAGATCCCTTCATCGGGAGTGACCCCTTGGACAGAGGTTTGCGTCAGGGTAATAACTTCGCTATAGTCGATTACTTTTTGCTTTGCATCGTGGTATTCATTTTGAGATATCCTGCACCTCATTCGACGAGGAAAGAGCCGAGATCCCTTCACCGGGAGTGACCTCTTTAGCGAAGGTTTTCGCCACTATATTTTTATAAAACCACTTGGATTCTTTCAACGATATCAAGTTCATTACGCTAAAGGTTTTTCGCCAAAAACCAGCCGTAGCCCTCCGTCATTTCTTATAAGTAGTGCTTAGTATTCGTGCTGCGTTTGTTGACTCCGTCAAGACGTAGTGTACGGTAGGTTAGTGGTGCTTGTTTGTTGCATGGATATGCGATTGGTTAGGACAGTCGTGCGGCCTTGTTGACTACGTCAAGGGCACGTACGGGTGGGTTTAATGCAATCAAGATAATGACGGGTTGAACTTGACTAAGACTCTTTGATTTGTTGACTCCGTCAAGGTCACTTGGGTCCTAGGGGTAAAAATCATATCGGGTGTTTCAAACATACAGGAAACTTGCTAGGCTTGCGCATACCTTCTGGAGTGTGATGACGTGAGTGGCTTCCATCACGTTATCATGCGATAATAGTTGGATCCCGATTCCCACTGATGAGTTAGTTTACTCCTCGGGTGATTCCAACTATATATTCTTTCAGGTTTGGAGGAGAATTTGAGGATACAGTGGGAGGTTTCCTGATTAGATAAAGTGATTAACCATTCTGATTCAGGTTAGAGTACACGCAGAGTGTTTCCTTTCTCTCTCTCTTTGGCTGCGACCATGACCCGACCCTAGACTATAACTCAGTGACCAAGTTAACCGAACTTTCTTAAAACACTGGCTTTTGGATTGTCTGAGTTGCATACATCATTGCCACTCCTTTTTTTACCCTTTAAGTTTCTCCAGAACACCCCGTATTATTACGAACATCCACTTCCATTGGATAAATCCATCGTATGGTTATATACGAACTCGGAGGAACTTCTTCGAGTATGGATTCTGGTTCTGGAGAGATTGAATAGGACTATTCAGTTGTCTTTTTCTTTTACCTTCTCTCAGCTTGTGAGGGCTCCTAGGATTAGGAGAGGGTACACCTATTACGCTTATTGGATAGTCTTCTTCCAAACCATAGGCAGGTGCCGAAAGGTAGGGAATGAAGAAAACCAATTAGCCTAAGTTGGGTGTACAGAAGGTAATAAGTAAAGACAAATAAAGGGATCAGAAAGAGGGCAAAGTAAATTGCGACTGTTAACATTCACGACCAAACCACGTATTTCATCGCCACTCCTAATTCACTTTTGTATTTCTCCAGAACACCCCGTATCACTACGAACATCCAATTCCATTGGATAAATCCATCGTATGGTTATATACGAACTCGAAGGAACTTTTTCGAGGATGGATTCTGGTTCAGGAGAAATAGGAATAAGGTTTATTCAGTTGTCTTTTATCTTTATCTTCTCTCAGGTTGCGAGTGCTCCTAGGATTAGGAGAGTACACCTATTATGCTTATTGGATAGTTTTCTTCCAAACCATAGGCTGGTGCCGAACGGTAGGGAAGGAAGAAAACCATTAAGCCTAACAATGGTGTACAGAAGATAATGACTAAAGACAAATAAAGGGAATTGGAGAGATGGTAAGGAAATATACGGTTACAGTCATGAATCTGATAATGGAAGAGGCATTACTAGGAATACCCGGATACCCCTTCGAAACATTTTTATGTTTCAGTTTCACTGTACATTGTTAATTGAAAGTTGATTTTCCAATTAGACACTTACTCCAGGGTATGTATTTACCAGGTATGATTCTCACATCTGTATGGTTTTACAGATGATGAGTGGGAGTAAGTTATTGGGATTTAGGTGATCATCCTCATTATATCGGAATTCGTTGTAATTGGTGATATTTGAGGAAATCGCCTGAGTACAGTTTTCAACCTACGACGCACAGGGTTTAAGTTATTCAACTCAGGAGACTTATACAAAGTATTGTATGCTGTCCAGTGTCCATTAAGACAAAGGGGTTGGTCCTCCTACTTTATTCTGTTTACTTATGACTTCTCAAGTTTTAGGCATGTGTTTTGTAGAAATACAAGGTCCAAGTTTGAGAAGTTATAGGTACAAGAATAAAGTAGAGAACCGGCTGTTACAAGTATCGGGATTCTTCAAGGTGATCGAAGATGTAGATATTTGTGTTTGGTATTCAGTTGATAGTAATGATTTTGATAACTTACTTCTCTTTCAGATTACTCATAATTGGATGTACTCCTAAGTTGAGTAATGCTGATCGGCCTCTCTCCATTTAGTTGACATGCACTGGAGACAGCTGCATGATTTGAATCTGGTTCCAATTAAATCAGTGCCTCTATTTCTATATTGTATATAGAATGGTTCATATCTTAACGTTGTTAAGGTACGGGGAGTTGTTCGGCTTATGCTTAAAACCAGACTCTGGATAACTCAAGGCACGTTTCTGTAATGGCTGTTTGTGGGTTAACCCGGGCTATGACGAGGGTTAACTTTCTACCATCTGGAAGATCAATAGTGATATTGTTCTAGACTCGCCACATTTTTATTACAATAGATTTTTTCAGAAAACAGTAGTGGGAGCATGGTAGAACTGGAAGAGATTCCAGAACCGCAAACGATTACGAAAAATTTAATAGGACCTAAACATTCAATCAGGATTGACATTCCATTAGCCACTCCGCAGATATGGTGGGTAACCTCAGGCACCCGAGAGGTACTTCGGTATCCTCAAGGACGGTGATAGGGAGGTTCTTGTTTACCCAGACTTACCATTACTGCTGTTCCAGACTATGAGACCCGGCAGGAGGATGAGTATAGCGTCGTTCTAAACTAGCTTTAGAAGTGCACGTGTATATGACTCTGCCAGAGGGTTGTTGTAGTCAGCGGGAGCAGCGGAAGCATAGTGGATAAGTAGCTTATGTCTATTTATAGACTAAAGAAAATATAGCGGAGATAGATCATCTATTTTTGATGTGACAGTCATAGGTTTTGACTTCATCAGAATAGGAGATGGATCTGTTAAGAAGGTAGTAGGGTGTGATGTCCTGGTACTTGGATGACATACACATAGTAGGAAGTGAAATTCCTACACTATGATCGGTTATACCGTGGTTGTCACACGGTAGTTTCTCCACATAGGATATGGATATAATATCATATGCTGTTTTTTGCACTAGATGCAATAGGTTGATATATTATTCCAATCCCGGATAAATGTTTGAAAGCAGCTTATGAACATAAGTGGTTGTTCTAAGGATTTAATAACGACAGCCTCCTTCGGGAGACGGTTATCATTCCAGGCTTCCAAGGTGACCCGAATGGCAGAGTGACTGTCAGAGTTATAGTTTTCCCTCTGACGAGGGGCAGTAGTTTCGACAGGTAGTCCAGGCGGATACTAAAGAAGGCATGGCGTAGGATACTGATTAATTTCAGTTGACGATACAGTCTAAGAAGTTTGCTGGATTTGGAGTTCACTTGTGAGCTAGGTCCCATCAGATATCCAGACATATTCTAAGATGGGTATTACTCAATTCGGGAGATGGCTTTCTCCGCGAACTTGAGACAAAGAGAGACATGTAAAGAAACATCAGGGCGGATCCACTCACTGAGGCCATTTCTCAAACACAATAGTTTTACAAACGAGCTTTGTGAAACTGATTAGTAGAGGAGTTGGATGTTCGATATCACACGAGCTGTGAGTACGCGACATCGCAATAATTAGCCTTAAGTGCAAGTGGGAGATTGTTGGATATAGTGCCCTCAAAGTCAATTATTAGATCGCAGGTATGTGATTGCAATGATTGAGGGAGGACCTATACCGATAAAACAGTCTTGCTCAAGATGATAGTATGCTATCTGGTTTGTCTTTATCATCGTATACATGCTTTAGTTCACTATTGCATGTTGATAGAGCCTATAGGATTCTTGCTTGACTGCCAGCAGTATGATGGCGATCATATATATGGGAGCTGGGGTCTATAAGCACATCCTTAAAGTGTCCATAGTCGTGGGAGTTTCGAGACAGGGCAACGATACTCCAGAGTAGACTAGTGTATACAGTCGAGACCCTGACGAGGGGCGGTGGCCGGTCTCATAAGCCATTGGTGTCAGTTGGTTCACCTAAGATGTATACAGGTGCTCATTGGGTTATGAGTACACCGGACAGGACTCGCCGGGAACATGCTAGTTGGTATTATACATATCGTCAGATAGCAGTTCCCAGGTGACATGTGTACAGGTTAGTCTGTCGACCTGAGATCGTCATTTGTCTCGTGTGAGTTCCCACTGTGCTTTGATTACTACCCTATCATGGCTCAAATGAGTCGTACAAACAGGTTTTAGTTGGGTACAGTCCCGAGCCATATGGAGGCAGTGAGCGGATCGTCAGGGATTCGTCTCTCCTGGTATTGGGGGTGAGATCGCGCTGTGTCTAGAAGAGCCATTACACGAAATCCCTGGCCAGGGTAATCGAGATTTACGGGTAGGTATTCCAGTAGTTTCTCAGGGTGTTCTGGGCTACTCTCCGACACGACTTATACCGCTATTGGAGGTCTGACGTTTACCAGCCCCCTAGGCCCTATATGCGATACTCATAGATGAACGGACCGGACTGTACGGATATTGTCACTGTCAGGCTCAGTAGGGTTTCTGGATGAGTTCACTCGTCAGCTCCCCTTCCGATCAATACATAGGCAACCGTTACGTACAGCTAGTACCTCTGACGTGCTAGTGGTTATACCCAGAGCCAGTGTATTAATGAGTCATTAGAGTCCCCCACAGACAGTTTCCCAAGTTCGGGCGAAACGTTGTAGAGGCCGTATGGTTTTATGGCAGGGTCCGATCATATCTGTGTACTTGTGCACGGATCAGGATCGGACAGATAATACTAGCGGGCTTTAAGTTAAGCCGGATCCTAGTATTATAGTGCAGAAATATTTTTGTCTCATTGCATTTGTATTCGGCCGTAATACAAATGCGGGTATGTATTTACAGTTGAGGTGTAATCTCGTAATTCGTTATGGGATTATATTCGGAGTTGCCAGTTTCTTTTTCCGTCTGAAACCTCTTGATCTATGTTTCATTTATGTGAGCATTGACTTTTGACCTTTGACCTTTGACCTTTGACCTTTTTCTCTTTTGCCATTTCTTGCACTGTGGGAAGGGGGTGTAGGGTGTTTTTCGTCACCCCATTGAGATGGGAATAAGCGCGCGCTTGTCAGGCGTACTACAGATTTTCCCTACCTAGGGTAGGCCAGAGTTTAATGATTGTGGGGATCCGAATCTCCGGCAGCAGCGGACTAAGCTGCCGTTAATTACCCCTCGCCTTTGGAGCGAGGGAACCTCCGATTGACGGGTTAAACTGGTCATGCGAACTCAATGTACAGTGTACGTGTGTGTTGTTTTGGAGGGGGGTTTGGATATATCGGGAGCCACGCTGATTTTTTACGGGGGTCCCGCTACCCGGATAGCGGGCTGGGGGTCAAGGGGGCTAGCAGCCCCCTTGCGGGGTGCGGGGCAGCCCCCCGTTAGAAATTTTTTTCTGACAGCGACAGTGTCGTGGAGTATGTGTGTATCTGTACACACACACACACACACATATATATATATATATATGTATACATATATAAAAAAGGGAAAAAGCGCCCGAAGGACGCGTGGGGTCAGCACCTTGAGCGCTATGCGTTTAGGTGCTGGGCGCTTGAGCGCTAGCGCGCCACGTGTCGGCACGTGGGCGCTTTGCGCTCGAGCGCAAGCACGCCACGTGTCGGCATATGGGCGCTTTGCGCTCGAGCGCAGGGCGCTGGAGCGCAAGCGCGCCACGTAGGCACTTTGCGCTTGAAAAAAGGGGCTTTTAGTCCCAGAAATAGGGTTTAAGATCCCAAAAGAGGATTTAGAGTGGAGTTAAACTCCTAAGATGTTTTGGTTGACGAAAGGGGTTCTTCTTCTTCCTCCTCTGTTGGCTGGATCTTGAAGATCAAGAGATATGAGATTTTTTAAAAATCTCTCCTTTTTGAGATCTAAAAACAGATCCAAGTTCCCTTTGTGGGTTTTGTGGTGAAAAACTATTTAGTTTTATAGAATGAAGAGTAAAACTCTTGATTTAATTCAAAAGAAAGAAGAAGGTTTTGGAACCTTGAAGAAGGAGAAAAGATCTCAGATCTAAAACTTTTTTTGGAGAGAGAAAAAGTTGTTGGGATATTTTCATTATCCTTGCCTTTATAGGCTATACACTTTACACATAGCCCCTTGGGCTTCACAAAATGGCATTTTGCCTATCCCATGGCTCATGTGCCATTTCTTTTTGCACATAAGCCAGGGGCTTTACAAAAATTTGGCTTTATACCTATTTTTCTTACATTTATCCATAAAATAAAATAAAATAAATAAAAAGAAAAAAATACAACAAAATTATTTATTACAAAATTTTTATCTTGGCATAGGGGGAGGCCGGCCGCTTCATGTTCGGGCTCGACCCGGGCATGGGCCCACTGGATCTGGGCTTGGGCCCACTTGGCTTGGGGTTGACATTGATTTTGACTTGGTCAACCGGGGTGTAAATTTTTACCCCAACAAATTGCCCCCCATCAATAAATGCACACCACATATGTGGGTCGTGTGCATGAAATTGATGGATCTTCTTTTACTTGGAGGCGACCTGATTTAGTTCCCGCTTTTTAGGAAGCTGGCACTGCCCTTTTTATGACATGGACGGTCGTTGCTTGACATGTCTCCGAGACGGAGTGTCCATGATAGACATTTCCCTGGCCCGGAGTGATCTGGTTCCCGCTTTGTAGGAATCCTGCGCTGCCCTTTTTACGACATGGACGGTCAATGCTGCCCTTTTAGCGACTTGAACGGTCGATGCTTCCCTTTTTCCGACTTGGACGGTCGGTGCTGCCCTTTTAGTGACATGGACAGTCGATGCTGCCCTTTTTGCGACTTGGACGGTCGGTGCTGCCCTTTTTGCGACGTGGACGGTCGATGCTGCCATTTTAGCGACGTGGATGGTCGATTCTGCCCTTTTTGCGACTTGGATGGTCGTTGCTGCCCTTTTAGCGACGTGGACTGTCGATGCTGCCATTTTAGTGACGTGGACGGTCAGTTCTGCCCTTTTTGCGACTTGGACGGTCGGTGCTGCCATTTTAGCTACGTGGACGGTCGGTTCTGCCCTTTTTGTGATTTGGACGGTCGATGCTGCCCTTTTACCGACTTGGACGGTCGGTTCTGCCCTTTTTGCGACTTGGACGGTCGGTGCTGCCCTTTTAGTGACGTGGACGGTCGGTGACGGATTTGACTTGCTCCGCTTCTTGCGGCGTCAGGGATGAAGTTGATTTGTTTCCGAGGTGGAATTTGATTCTGCAAGGGAGGTCATTGGTTGTTTTGCTGATTTGATATGATTTGGATTGACATTAGCACCGCTACACTGGAATATGGTACCAGGAGCGAATCATCATTTGCCATGAGAGGATTTGAGGATTTCGGTTTTTGTCTGGCATCTGCATCGCTGCACTGGAATAATGCCAGGAGCAACTCATCATTTGCCCTTTTAGGATTTGGGAATTGGTTTTTGCTTGGCATCAGTATCGCTACACTGGAATATGGTACCAGGAGCGAATCATCATTTGTGCTTTCTTATCAGGAAGCGATGGCTTAGAAGACAAGTTTTAGGTCCTTATCACCTAAGACTTTTCAATTTTGTGAGTCGTAAGGGTCTCACAAAGCATTTTCTCCCTACGGGTCATAAGGATCCCGTAGGTGTATTTTCTCCTTAGGAGTCGTGAGGACTCCTAAGTGTGTTGCTCCTTTGTGAGTCGTAAGGATCTCACGCGGGAATTTTCTCCTCACAAAGTCGAGAGGGCTTTGTGAGTGCATTTCATCTCTTTTTTACGAGTTTGCGCCCTTTCGGGTTTTCATAAACTCATCGGCAGTCCTGCTGTTTTTACTCACGGAGCCCTTTCGGGTTTTCATCTGTGCCCATTTTGCTTGTAGACATACCTTTTTTATTTATATATATATATATATATATATATATATTATTATTATTATTTTTTTTGGTGGGACTTTGAATGTGGTCTCACCGGTAGGACTTGGGTGAGATTGGGATTGTTTTACGCCCGTAGATTGTATACGGTTTTGCAGGATGTATGATCCAGACCGTAGGGCCGGAAAAATTTCAGGATTTTGTCGGCGTCTGCGTCGCTGCACTGGAATATGGTACCAGGAGCGACTCATCATTCGCCGTTGGGGTATGGGATTTGGAATTTGGTTGGCGTCTACATCGCTGCACTGGAATATGGTACCAGGAGCGACTCATCATTCGCCATTTGGGGATTGGGGAGCGATGGCTTAGGAGACAGGTTTAGATCCCTATCGCCTAAGGCTTTTCAATTTTATGGGCCGTGAGGGTCCCATAAAAGCATTTTCTCTTACGAGTCGTAAGGATCCCGCAGGTGTATTTTCTCCTTAGGAGTCGTGAGGACTCCTAAGTGTGTTTTTCCTTTATGAGTCGTAAGGATCCCACAAAGGTTTGTTCTCCTCATATATCATGAGGACACATGAGTGGGTCTTATCAATGGAGCATCATTCCCAAAGCGGAGACCAGCCGCGTAACTGGTAATTACGGTGGGGCATGGGTATGATGAGAATTATTTGAGCCCGTGGATTGTATACGATGGTCAACTTGGGGACCCACCGTAGGGCCGGAGAATTTTGAGAAATTGGATTTTGGTTGGCGTCTGCATCGCTACACTGGAATATGGTACCAGGAGCGACTCATCATTCGCCGTTTGGGGACTTGGAATTTGGATCTTGTTTGGCATCAGCATTGCTGCACTGGAATAATGCCATGAGCAACTCATCATTTGCCTTGGGAGGACTTGGGATTTGGGTTTTTGGTCGGCATCAGCACCGTTAACACTGAAGCGAAATGCCAGGAGCGACTCATCATTTGCCGTTGCCCGTTGGGGAACGATGGCTTAGGAGACAGGTTTGGGTCCCTATCACCTAAGGCTTTTCAATTTTATGAGCCGTGAGGGTCTCATAAAAGCATTTTCTCCCTACGAGTCGAGAGGATCTCGCAGGTGTATTTTCTCCTTAGGAGTCATGAAGACTCCTAAGTGTGTTTTTCCTTTATGAGTCGTAAGGATCCCACAAAGGTTTGTTCTCCTCATATATCGTGAGGACACATGAATGGGTCTTATCAATGGAGCATCATTCCCAAAGCGGAGACCAGCCGCGTAACTGGTGATTACGGTGGGGCATGGGTATGATGAGAATTATTTGAGCCCGTGGATTGTATACGATGGTCAACTTGGGGACCCACAGTAGGGCCGGAGAATTTTGAGAAATTGGATTTTGGTTGGCGTCTACATCGCTACACTGGAATATAGTACCAGGAGCGACTCATCATTCGCCGTTTGGGGACTTGGAATTTGGATCTCGTTTGGCATCAGCATTGCTGCACTGGAATAATGCCAGGAGCAACTCATCATTTGCCTTGGGAGGACTTAGTATTTGGGTTTTTTGTCGGTATCAGCACCGCCAACACTGAAGCGAAATGCCAGGAGCGACTCATCATTTGCCGTTGCCCGTTGGGGAACGATGGCTTAGGAGACAGGTTTGGGTCCCTATCACCTAAGGCTTTTCAATTTTATGAGCCGTGAGGGTCTCATAAAAGCATTTCTCCCTACGAGTCGAGAGGATCTCGCAGGTGTATGTTCTCCTTAGGAATCGTGAGGATTCCTAAGTGTGTTGCTCCTTTGTGAGTTGTAAGGATCTCACGCAGGGGTTTTCTCCTCCCAAGGTCGAGAAGACTTTGCGAGTGTATTCATCTCTTTTCACGAGTTTGCACCCTTTCGGGTTTTCACAAACTCGCCGGTAGTCCTTCTGTTTTTACTCACGGAGCCCTTTCGGGTTTTCATCCGTGCCCGTTTTGCTTGTGGACATACCGTTTTTCTTCCCTTTTTTTGCCGCTGGTGGGACTTTAAAAGTAGTCTCACCGGCAGGATTTGGGAGATATGGGGGTCGTTTATGCCCGTGGATTGTATACGGTTTTGCAGGATGTATGATCCAGACCGTAGGGCTGATGTGCTCAATTCGCCTGCGACTTAGAGCATTCACGCGTAGTATTTCTTAAGATATCGGCCATTGATGGGTGGCATGGGCCTTTCTCCCTCGGTACTTATTAGTTGGTAGGATCCTCTGTCAAACACTTTCTCGATGACGTATGGTCCTTCCCTGTTTGGCTCGAATTTTCCCTTGGCATGTCGATTGGGGATGATCGGTATTTGAGGACCAACACTAATTCACCTTTCTTAAAAGCGCGGAGACGGGTTATCTTGTCATAGGCCCGTGACATTTGGGCTCGGTATAGCTCCAGATTTTGCTGCACCGCGAGCCTCTTTTCTTCGAGGGCATCGAGCTCTTCAAGTCGAAGGAGCATGTTTTCCTCCTCCGTCAACTCGTGCTGAACGGCCATTCTTAAGCTTGGAACTTCGACTTCGAGGGGGAGGACCGCCTCCACTCCGAAGAGCAATGAGTATGGAGTGGACTGAGTTGGAGTACGGTGCGTGGTACGATATGCCCACAACGCCTCGTGAAGTTTGAGATTCCAGTCTCTCTTGTTGGCTGAAGCATTTTTCCTCAGGAGCTTGCATAGAGTCTTATTGAAGGCTTCGGCTAGCCCATTGGCTCTTGGATTATAGATAGAGGAATATCTCCAGTCTATCTTGTGCTGAGTAGCGAACCTTGAGACATTAAAGCTCTTGAAAGAAGGCCCGTTGTTAGAAATGATTCTTCTTGGTATACCGAAGCGGTATAGAATATTATGCTGGAAGAATGTCAGAATATCTTTTGTCTTGACTTCTTTTAGCGGGACAGCTTCAGCCCATCTAGAGAAGTAGTCTGTCGCGGCCAGTATGAACCGATGGCCTTTGGATGACGGAGGATCAATTGGGCCAACAATGTCGGTGCCCCAGACTTCGAAGGCCACGACGCCACCGTAGGATGCAGCGGATTGGGATGCTTGTGAATGAAATCACCGTGGATTTGGCAGATCTGACATTTCTTTGCTTGCTCTCCTCAATCCCGTATCATGGTGGGCCAATAATACCCAAGCCGTTTGATTTGAAGTCGCATCTTGGGGCCAGATTGGTGAGCACCGCAAACGCCCGAGTGAACATCTTTCATGACCTTTTGGGCTTCGGCCAATGACAGACACCTGAGCCATAGTTGGTCATATGACCTGCGGTATAACGTGTCATTTACAAACA
Organism: Agapanthus africanus; assembly: GCA_030015575.1. Taxonomy (NCBI): domain Eukaryota; kingdom Viridiplantae; phylum Streptophyta; class Magnoliopsida; order Asparagales; family Amaryllidaceae; genus Agapanthus; species Agapanthus africanus. Next base: position 295,645,919 of record JASDDO010000006.1, on the reverse strand, counting down.
CGTATCGGAGAGCTCTTTTCTTCAGCTGAATCCACGCAGATTTTTCTTCGGGCAGCTTGTCGTATCGGAGGTACTCTATGAAGGGTTCTCTCCAATCGGGCTCGTCTTGAATGATCGAAGCTTCTCCGGTAGGGCTGCTCTTCTGTTCTGCGCTTTCCTCTTCTCGTAGAGAGACTGGGGGTAGAATTTGTCGGCTCCTAACTGTGATCAGAATTTCATCCATGTCAGGATCAGCCAGCTCCTTGGCTAAGCGAGCGAGTACGTCAGCCTTTCCATTCAGTGCTCTAAAGACTCTCATTAGTTCAATGTGAGTGAACCGTTTCATGAGTTCCACCACTCGGCCTCTGTACTGAGCTAACTCGAGTTTGTATATCTTATAGTCGCCGCTTACTTGGTTGACGACAAGCTGGGAGTCACCGTAAACCCGTAGCCGAAGGACTTCCATTTCTATGGTGAGCTCCAGACCAACTATCAGAGCTTCATACTCAGCTTCATTGTTTGTTCGAGACTCGGTGAGAGTAAAAGAACGCCGTAGGGTTCCCATCGATGGCATGATGAACACCAATCCTATCTCTGCTTTTATCTCCGGGACGCTTGATTTGCTGGAGGTCCTCATTGATAAGGCTCCATCGAAGTAGAGCTCCCAACATGGATCGCCATTCTCGAGGTGTAGCACTTGTTCGTCGGGTAACTCGCAATTGAGTGGTGACCCTTCTGGTATGGGATGAGCCGCGAGAAAGTCTGCAAGAGCTTGCCCTTTTACTGCTTTCTGAGGAGTATAAACTATGTCAAACTCAAGTAGCATGACGGCCCATCTTGCCATTCTGCCAGCTAGGCTTGCTTTGGTCATCAAGTGTTTGAGCGGGTCGACCTTGGAGATCAGCATAACCCGATGAGCGAGCAGATAGTGGCTCAGCTTCTTCACAGCAAATATCAGAGCCAGGCATTGCTTTTCGATCGGGGAATAGTTGTGTTCCGCCCCGACTAGAGTTCGACTGAGGTAGTAGAGGGCATTTTCTTTTCCCTCCTCGTTATTCTGGGCAAGGAGCGCACCGAGTGACTCATCCAGCGCGGCAGTGTAGAGAATCAGCGGTTTATTTGGAATGGGAGCGGCCAGCACTGGAGAGTGTGACAAGTATTGTTTGATGCTTTCGAACGCTGCTTGACATTCGGCATCCCAGATAAAAGGAGCCCCTTTCTTCATGAGCTTTGAGAAGGGCCTACACCTTCCCGATAAATTTGAGATAAACCTCCGTATATAAGCAAGCTTGCCTTGAAAAGATCTTAGCTGCGTCAGACTCTTCGGAGGGGGCATCTCCATGATGGCCTTTATCTTTGATGGGTCAACTTCGATCCCTCGATGTCGGACTATGAAGCCCAGGAATTTTCCTGATGACACGCCAAAAGCGCACTTCAGAGGATTCATCTTCAGATCGTATTCCCTCAGTCTGGTGAGAACAGTCCTAAGATCTTGGATGTGGTCGGCCTTGGCTTTAGTTTTGACGACCAGATTATCAACATAGCATTCGACGACTTTATGGATTAGGTCATCAAAGATATTAGTCATTGCCCTTTGACATGTAGCACCTGTGTTCTTCAGTCCGAACGGCATCACCTTGTAGTAATATATTCCGATCGGGGTTCCAAATGATGTGTGTTTCTCATCCTCAGGCGACATCTTGATCTGATTGTATCCGGACGAGCCATCCATAAAGGTGAACAGTTCGTAATTTGAGGTATCATCGACCATCATTTCCATGACCGGTAGCGGGAAGTCGTCTTTAGGGCATGCCTTGTTGAGGTCCCTGAAATCGACACAAACTCGGATCTGCCCATTTTTCTTCTTCACTGGGACGATGCATGTGTTCCCCTCCGAAAGACGGCGCACAAGACTGCGATGTCTTGGCACTGAGATTCGGGACAGATGCTAATTGGTGCTATCCGTCCACCTCTCCGAAGATGCCAAGTTGATTTATGGCACCATGTATCGAAGGTTTAAACGGATGCGGCCGATGTAGCAGATTTCGTCAGATTCCCCCTCGTTTGAGGGGTTTTTGATTGTGGGGACGCTCTTCCCTGCAGGCGCAAGCCCCTGCAGTTAATTACGCTACCGCATCGCGGTAACAACTTTCTCCTTCTCCAGATGGTCACCTCGTGTCGTGTGTGTTTATTTTATGTTTTGTTGCCCGTGGATTGTTTACGGAGACCGAGTTATGTCGTCGCCCGTAGGGCGTGGACTAGTCCAAATCCGTGTTATCTTAGATTTGGGTTTGGGGGTTTGGTTTGAGGATACGTTAGCCATATTTGAGGCTAAGATCAACTCAAACGCTTGTTAAGGATACGTTAGTCTAGTTTGAGACTAAGATCAACTTAACGGGATCGTTCAGATCCGACAAAAGAACGTTTGGGTTCTATTGTTCCGGTTTAGGGACATAGTGGTCCATTGAATGTGTGGCCGTCGGGACCCGTCACCTCTCTGACGACGTTGAAGGATTACAACGACAGATGTCAGAGGAGTTCAGAGATGTACCCTTGAGCCAAAGTTGATTGGGGGAATCTATAGTCCAGTTTGAGATTAAAGTCTGTTTGAAAGGTTTAAGGATACGTTAGCCATATTTAAGGCTAAGATCAACTTAAACGGGATCGTTTAGATCCAACAAAAGAGCGATTGGCTCTATTGTTCCAGTTTAGGGACATAGTGGTCCATCGCTAGTTTAAGGACATTGCGGTCCATGGGTAGTTTAAGGACATTGCGGTCTAGGTTAAGGACGTCGTAGTCCATGGGTTTAAGGACCCCACAGTCCATTGTTAGTTTTAAGACATCTCGGTCGAGGTTAAGGACGTCGTAGTCCATGGGTTTAAGGACCCCACAGTCCATTGTTAGTTTTAAGACATCTCGGTCGAGGTTAAGGACGTCGTAGTCCATGGGTTTAAGGACCCCACAGTCCATTGTTAGTTTTAAGACATCTCGGTCGAGGTTAAGGACGTCGTAGTCCATGGGTTTAAGGACCCCACAGTCCGTATCAATGTGTGGTCATCGGGACCCGTCACCTCTTTGAAGACGTTGAGGGATTACAACGCCAAGTATCAAAGGAGTGAAGAGATGTACCCTGGAACCGGAGTGGATTAAATAGTCCTTGGCCCAATTTAGGATCAAGACAAATTAATTATGTTATGAGCCCATTAGCCCAATTAATTACGAATTGAGGACTTATGGCCAGCTTGGGCTAAGTCCAATCATGTCTGGAATATTGGCTTCCTGTTGGTCCATTGAAGGAGAGACTTTGTCTCTGGCCATTTAGCCCATTGGGCCAAAGCCTAGTGTTAAACACTACAGACCAATCAGTGTTGAACACTGGGAATGAAATTGACAAGTTAGTGTTTAACACTAAAAGATAATTGGTGTTAAACACCAGCAACAAGGCTTTCAAATTAGCATTAAACACTAAAACAGATCAGTGTTAAACACTGGCAACGGAGATCTCAAATTAGTGTTAAACACTAAGGTAATCAGTGTTGAACACTGCAAATAAAGTTCTTTGATTAGTGTTGAACACTAAGGCCCAACAATGTTTTAACACTGGATTCGGGAGTTCCAATTTAGCGTTAGACGCTGAGGCAAGAGGGGTCACGTGGTAGCACGTGAGGGCGCCCTCCCCTCGTTTGTTCTGCTGAAAAGATCACATCTTTTGGAGCATCACGTGTCATCACGTGACGGGTGTTTAAATGAGGTATGTTAAAGCTTCTGTCAAGGGTCACGTGGGTCACGTGAGGCACTGCCTCAAAGGGCTTTCTGTAGATCTTTTGGGGGGGTCACGTGGTGACACGTGACCCTTCTTTTCTGTAGTTGTTTAGAAGATCTGTTAATCCCTTTCAGGAATTAAATTCCTCGTAGGGTTGAACCCTGACAATAATTCCAGAGGAATTAAATTCCTAGTTCCTTTTGAAGAGTTGAACCCTGAATTTTCTGTAGAAATTAAATTCCTCATATATATGAAGAACTGAATAGGGTTAAACCCTAATAAAAGCTTTAAGGAATTAAACTCCCACTCTCTGTTAGAGAATTATTCTGGGGAGTAAGATTAAGGGAATTACGTTCTTGTTGTTTTAACAGAACTAAGTTCTTAATTAGGGTTAAACCCTGTTTCTTTTTATTCTGAAGGAATTAAATTCCCATGACACAGGGTCAAACCCTAATTTTATTTTAAAGGAATTAAATTCCTATAGTTCTGTGAGAATTAAATTCTCGTGCTTCCATTCCCTCTCTATGCTTTGGATCTGCATGGCAGGATCTCAACCCATTGAGAATTAAATTCTCAACTTCAAGGGAAGATGTGCGCTTTACAGATCCTCCATCTAAGAGAGAAGAAATATGTTCTTCTGTTTTACATCAGAGTTGAACTCTGTTGAGGATTAAATTCTCTTTCTTTCAAAAAGCCTTCCTTTTCTTACCTAGGGTTTTCTTTTGCAGAAGATCCCGATTCCTCAAAGTATCAAGGCTCTCCCCCTTTTCTTCCCTCTGCGTGTATATATCTTTTTTTGTGTGTCTCGGCTCCTATTTATAGGAGAAGCAGCCGAGTCAATTAGTTTTTTGACGTATCTTCATTGAGAGATTTGATTTGCATCCATCATTCGTTCTGGACCTTTGGATTATTAGGTGAATTTTATTCACCATTGGATTTCAAATCCAGCGATTCTCCTTTGTGATTTCTGTTAGATTTAAAAGGGAAATCTTCCCAAATTCGAGATTTTCCCATAGATAGATGATATTTAATCACTCTAAATCTTTAATTCAATCGGTTGCTTTTGGAAAGACTTGAGAGGTCTTTTCTCAGAATTTAATTCTGTTTAACAAATGGGCTTTGAAAGCTGGTCACGTGCGGCCACGTGACCCTTGGTCACGTGTGGGCACGTGACCCCCTTGTAACGAGCCCTTTTCTTCTTTTGCACTCTGCCTTCTGGTTGCTGCTTAACTATCACATGCCACCACGTGACAACTGATCACGTGTGAGCACGTGACCCTGGCATGGAGCCTTCTTCTTGATTTAACCGGAGAATGAGTCTAATGTTTTGAGTGTCACGTGCCAACACGTGACCCTGGTCACGTGGGAGCACGTGACCTCTTCTGAAGCCTTTTTCTTGATTTGTTCAGGGAGCTGTTGGGCTTTGAAGCCGCTTTTGATTGTCACGTGCCAACACGTGACCCAGGTCACGTGGGAGCACGTGACCCTTTCTGAAGCCCTTATCTTTGATGTAATCGGGAAGCCGAATTTGCCTTGCTGATGCTTTTAGGTGTCACGTGCCAACACGTGACTGCTGGTCACGTGTAAGCACGTGACCCTTTTCCGAAGCTTTTTCCATAAGCTTTTCTGATTTTAAATCAGGAAACAAATGCCCCCACAGCGTTGTTCTCACGTGTCAGCACGTGAGTGCAACGCTGTCACCTTTTGTGACCGTTGGATTCCTTTAGGGATTTGGGGAGATGAAGTGTTTCCATCGCCTTCTATAAATACCACTGTCTTTTCAGAAGAGCCTTCACTTTGCTCATCTTTCTTCCCTCGAGAGCTTTTTCCTTTGAGAATTTAATTCTCGTTTCCAGAGCTTAGTTCTCTGCCTCAGACATTTTCCAGAGTTTAACTCTGTTGAAGGATCCCTTTTCCTCAGGTAATAATGTTGAACGCCTGAAGCACCTTCGTTTTAAAAGAACTCTCTGGATTTTAAATCCACATTAAGGATTTCACAAAGAACCCATTTTTTCTTCAATTTCTTTAACCTCCATCAGTAGATCTCTTAGGGTCGGATGATCCTTGGGGAGATGATGATGGCGGTTCAACTCCATGGAATTTAATTCCATCCAAAAATGTTTCTGGGAATTTAATTCCCTTTTCTTAATAAGTCATTCTGTGATTAGTGAAGAAGAAGAAGGTTTGTAATAAATTGTCCTGATTTTTATTTCAGGTATCATGGACGCTCATTTGTATAATCTCAACGAAATCATTTCCTACGGGAATATTCGTGCCCTAGGCCGTAGTCAGAATCAGGAGTTCACCAACGCTCAGTGTGCCGAGATTATGAGCCGCTTTGACGAGTACAACCATCGGCTACTCTCTCGTCGCTCTTCTCTTCTGAGGCTCATCGTGCTGGCGATTTGGGAGGCTCTTCCTCTCTTCTGCGCCGGTGTGCCACTCAGGGCGTTGGACGTTGTTGAGGATAAGATACATTCGGTGTATCTGATGAGTCTGATCTCGAAGAGAAGGCGTGACAACCTCATTGATCTTTTGCACCAGGCGTTTCAGCAGTCGGCCATACTTGCCGCCTACCGTAGGGTTGAGGACATCCGCGAGGACCCCGACGCTTGCGATCGCGGGAGAACACATACTCGGGCAGTTCGAAATGCTTGGAGGATCTTGGACAAGGTCAAGCTTGAGTTTCTCAATCCGTGCCCCGCGCCTGAGGTCTTGCCGTTGTAATCGTTTTATTTTCATTTTGTATGAACCTTTTTAAAGCATGAATGATAAACTTATCGTGTTCTTTTGCGTTTGCGTGCCCCCCTCCCTTTTTTTTTGAATTTTGTCATCCATTTTTTGTTGATGTGTGCAAGGCATTGTTTCATTTCTTAGTACGCACCGAGCATGGTGCTCGCATGCTCCACACGTGAGGGGCCTTTTATGGGGCTATTCAATTTTTCATGCCATATTTCTGTGCATGGCATTGGATGCAGAGAAGGCGCCTTGGAAATCGTTCTTTTTCCTGATTTCCAATGTCTTCCCTTTTTTTTGGGCCTTAGAAATAGCTTCACCATGCAAGATTTTCCGCGTACAGCACTTAATGCGCTTCTTTATATATGGGGCTATAGCTTTCTTTTCCCTTCACAGAGAGATTTATGTTATTTTTTTATTTTGGTGTAACTTGTCTTGAGAAACAAGCGAGCGCCATGGCCTGCAATCGTCCTCATGCTCGTCGACAGCCATGGGAAGTTCCTATTGAGGAGATGATCCCCCGCTTTGCTGCTCGGTTGGTGGATCCCCTCCTTACCGACAACAAATGCGACTCAGCCATGTATGAACTCTCGATCCATAGGGGGTCCCCCCTCCCAATGGGTTCCCTCTGGCTCCGGATGATCCTCACGGCCGTGCTTACCGACATCCCTCCTCATCCGGCGGAGATGACCCTGGCGATGCTTGACACGGCGGAAGAAAAACTCGAGCGCTTTCATGAAGCATGCCTGATTACTCAGGCTTTGAAGGATTGCTCAATTCATCTGCTGAGCCAGATAAAGGCCCGGCGAGCTATTATGTTTGCTTTCGCGGACGAACATGGCGCCAATCGATGGGGAGCGACTCCTCGCGAGAACCGTCGCTTTGACGTGCTGGAGAGAGCGGCAAGAGAGATGGAGAACCTCGTTCTTTGTTTTGTTAACCCTTGTGCCATTGATCCCGTGTTTGGAGACATTTTTCCATTAGCGTAGCATTTTCAAATTAGTCCCTCCTTTTCCTTATGTTCTAGGCCGAATTTCTCTGTAGGCTTGGTGCTAGAATGTATATTTCCGCTTGCATAAATAAACTTTGTATTCTTCTTATGAGAACCTTCTTTAGTTGCAAATGCGATCATCACTTTCATGCGTATCAGACCTTCTTGGGCATTATGTTCGTACGATTGCAAATGCTATTATTATTATATTTCTTTTTTGAATACTCATATGATTGCGAATGCATGCTTGAAATACTTTGGAAATCTTTCTTGTTGCTTTTCACATCAGGTGATGTGAGCGCGTTTTAGATCGATTATTCTCGTCAAGCGGAAGCCCATTTATAGGGTCTTACAAATGTTTTGTATCCAAGGCTGTGGTCACGAAAGCGAGCTTACGCGGCCTGATAGAGCGACACGTTGCGAACATATTGTTGTGCGAGAAAAGGCCTTGACCGTAAATTTTCGGAGAGGGAGCCAGCTTCTAAGTCGTTGAGCGAGCTTTAGACCAGCCTCACAGCCAAGGCCAACAAAGCATACAAACTCTGGCGAGTGCTCCAGGAGTCCATCAAAGAGGTGGTGGCTCTCGATAAAGCTGCCGCGTTCACCCGCGAGAGGGTCGAGGCTCATAAGGCCACTGAGAAAGAGCTTGAAGCCCGGCTTGCTTCATATCAGGCCCAACAAGCTCAGGCGGAGGCTCGTCTTTTGGAGATCTTGCGTCATGAAGCCGTGGTCCAACAAAAGCAGGATGAGCTGACCAAGCTGCTGAATCGCCCACCGGCTTGAAACATTTGTATCTTTTCCTTCCTTTTTGTACATACTCATGGATGAGCGTATTTTCTTTTTGTTTCTTTCATGAATTGTATTTTGTACCCATTTTGGTTTATGAATAAAAGATACATTTTTCTTCTCAATGATGTGTCTCCTTTTCATTGAATGTATTCTGCGGATATTCTACCTTGATCTCCTTGCAGGACAGCAATGGCTCAGGATTCAGGGTTAAGATCCGCTTCCCAAGACTTTTGCATTTTATGAGCCACGAGGGTTTCATAAAGAGTTTTTCTCCCTACAGATCGAGAGGATCCCATAGGTGTAAGTTCTTCTTACAAATCGTGAGGATTCTTAAGCGGGTTTTCCCTTGAGAGTCGTAAGGATCTCACAAGAGAGTTTTTCTTCCTCACAGGTCGTGATGACTTGTAAGTGCTGGATGTGGCTACCCTTGTCCGTGTTTTACGGAGTCAGGGGTTTCTCCAGGTATTGTAGTTTAAAGACGTCGCGGTCAAGGTTAAGGACCTCATAGTCCGTGGATTTAAGGACTCCACAGTCCGCTGTTAGTTTTAAGACATCACGGTCAAGGTTAAGGACCTCATAGTCCGTGGATTTAGGGACTCCACAGTTCGATGTTTGGTTGCAGGGACCCGTCACCTCTTTGAAGACGTTGAGGAATTACAATGCCAGGTATCAAAGGAGTGAAGAGATGTACCCTTAAACCAAGGCAGAATCCGTAGGGAATCGGGGTGGTTGATCGTTAGTTTTAAGACATCACGGTCGAGGTTAAGGACATCATAGTCCGTGGATTTTAAGGACTCCATAGTCTGGTATTTGCTCTGGATGCTTCGCACGGGTTCACTGCCGTGCTTGGCGAGGACCAGGCTCCGCTCTGGGCATTTTCCGCGGGGTCAAAGAGTGACGTTATCCGCGTTCCACGTAACCAGGAATTTTGCACTAGATGCTTCACACGGGTTCACTGCCGTGCTCGGCGAGGACTAGGCTCCGCTCTGGATGCTTCACAGGGGTTCACTGCCGTGCTCTGCGAGGACCAGGATCCGCTCTGGACGTTTTCCACAGGGTCAAAGAGTGACGTTATCCACGTTCCATGTAACCAGGAATTTTGCACTAGATGCTTCACACGGGTTCACTGCCGTGCTCGGCGAGGACTAGGCTCCGCTCTAGACGTTTTCCACGGGGTCAAAGAGTGACGTTATCCGCGTTCCACGTAACCAGGAATTTTGCACTAGATGCTTCACACGGGTTCACTGCCGTGCTCGGTGAGGACTAGGCTCCGCTCTGGACGTTTTCCACGGGGTCAGAGAGTGACGTTATCCGCGTTCCACGTAACCAGGAATTTTGCACTAGATGCTTCACACGGGTTCACTGCCGTGCTCGGCGAGGACTAGGCTCCGCTCTGGACGTTTTCCACGGGGTCATAGAGTGACGTTATCCGCGTTCCACTAACCAGGAATTTTGCACTAGATGCTTCACACGGGTTCACTGCCGTGCTCGGCGAGGACTAGGCTCCGCTCTGGATGCTTCACACGGGTTCACTGCCGTGCTCTGCGAGGACCAGGATCCGCTCTGGACGTTTTCCACGGGGTCAAAGAGTGACGTTATCCGCGTTCCACGTAACCAGGAATTTTGCACTAAATACTTCACACGGGTTCACTGCCGTGCTCGGCGAGGACTAGGCTCCGCTCTGGACGTTTTCCACGGGGTCAAAGAGTGACGTTATCCGCGTTCCACGTAACCAGGAATTTTGCACTAGATGCTTCACACGGGTTCACTGCCGTGCTCGGCGAGGACTAGGCTCCGCTCTGGATGCTTCACACGGGTTCACTGCCGTGCTCTGCGAGGACCAGGATCCGCTCTGGACGTTTTCCACGGGGTCAAAGAGTGACGTTATCCGCGTTCCACGTAACCAGGAATTTTGCTGATTGTATCCGCATTTCACGGGATGGAGGTTTGACTGTTGGCGATATGTATACCACCGAGCCATGGAACTGGGAGTTGCCGCTGTTCCGCTTAGCTTGAAGTTGTGTCCGTTGTTACGAGACGAGTGTTGGGATGATCTCTAGGTCGCTTGTGGCCTGTCGAGATTTAGCTTCTTTCTTTGGTGAAACCTGGGGGAGGGAGGTATGTTCCCTTTTTGTTTATGCCATTGGATTGTATACAGGGTGTGATGGAACATCACCTGTAAGGCATACATTTTATTTTTATTTTATTTCTTTTTCCGCGATGCTCTATCGTTTCAGCTTTTATATCGCGAAGGTCGCGATTGCCCCATCATTTCGGCTATTTTTCGCGGTGCCCAATCATTTCGGCTATTTATTTATTTTCTACTCGCTGCTTTTTATTGCGAGTTGCCCCATCGTTTCGGCTATTTTTCATGCATACATTTTTACTTGCTGCTTTTTATTGCAAGTTGCCCCATCATTTCGGCTATTTCGTAGGCATGTGTGGCTTGCTAGCTTTTTCGCCGCGAGCTTGGATTTTAGACACCGATTTCGGCATCAGCACCGCTACAACTGGGATGTTGCCAGGAGCGAATCATCATTTGCCTCTGTCGATATTAAACAAAGGTGGCTTAGTAAACAGGGTTAAGGGTCCTGTCGACCAAGGCTTTTGACTTCATGAGCCGTAAGGGTCTCACAAAGGTATTTCTCCCTACAAGTCGTGAGGATCTTGCAGGTGTATTTTCTCCTTAGGGATCGTGAGGATTCCTAAGTGTATGTTCCTCTGCAAGTCGTAAGGATCCTATAAGAGGGCTTTCTCCTTATGGGTCGAGAGGACCTACAAGGGTTGCTCATCATATGGACATATCCCTAGTCACGGGTGGGACTTTGCTGGGGAAATGTTTTTTCGCACCCGTGGATTGTATACAAGGGTCAGTATTGAGCCTCTTGTAGGGCAATATCGAAGGTTGTGGAGGATTTGCTTAAGAACAGGCTTAGGTTTCTGTAACTTAAGACTTTCAAATCTCATGAGCCGTGAGGGTCCCATAAGAGAATTCTTCTTACGAGTCGTAAGGATCTCGCAAGTGCATTTTCTCCTTAGGAATCGTGGGGATCCCTAAGTGTGTTGCTCCTTTGTGAGTCGTAAGGATCTCACGCAGGTGGTTTCTCCTTACAAGGTCGAGAGGACTTTGTAAGTGTCCTTTAACGAGGTTGCGCCCTTTCAGGTTTTCACAAACACTCGCCGGTAGTCCTGCTGTTTTTACTCACGGAGCCCTTTCGGGTTTTCATCCGTGCCCCTCTTGCTTATGGACATACCATTTTTTTTTAATTCTTTTTCTCTCTTTTTTTTTTATCAAGGTCGCGCTCTTTCGGGTTTTCACGAACACTTGCCGGCAGCCCTGCTGTTTTTACTCACGGAGCCCTTTCGGGTTTTCATCCATGCCCATTTTGCTTATGGGCATACCGTTTTTTTTATCATTTTTTTATCTTCTTTTTTTTTATCCATCTCGTCAGCCTAAGGATGCTGCGGTAATAGTTTAGGGACGTTTCGGTCCGTTCGAAAAGAGGGCCAGCTACTACTCTTTGAGCTTTAGGAAGATAGCGAGCGGACATAGTCGTCGTCATCTATCATTGACCTAGGCTGTGGCTCATTAAGCGTAGTATTTCTTTAGGAAGCGGCCGTTTATTGGCCTGAATGGCCTTTCACCATGCATGTCCATGAGTAGATAGGCTCCACCCTGGTAGACCTTATCTATAATGTACGGGCCTTCATAGTTCGGCTTGAATTTTCCCCGCTTGGCACGATTGGGGATCATAGGTCTTTTGACCACTAGTACGAGTTCGCCTTGGCAGAATGTCCTCGGCCTGGTCAATCTTTCATACGAGCGCGTCATCTTTGCTTTGTAAGCCTCTAGATTTTGTTGCGCTATGAGCCGAGTTTCGTCGAGGCATCAAGCTCCTCAAGCCGAAGGTGAGCATTTTCTTCGTCCGTCAGCTCGTAGTGGACTGCCACTCGTAGAGAGGGTATCTCTATCTCGAGGGGGAGCACTGCTTCCGTCCCAAATACCAACGCGTACGGCGTTGTGTTCGTGGCCGTCTTGAACGTAGTTCGATAGGCCCATAGGGCTTCTTGTAGCCTCTCGTGCCAGTCTCTCTTATTCCGGGAAACGGTCTTTTTCATGATTTTTGTCAAGGTCTTATTGAAGGCCTCGGCTAGACCATTAGCTCGCGGATTGTAAACTGAAGAATATCTCTAGTCTATATTGTGCTGCTGCACGAAGCGGCTAATCTTATGGCTTCTGTAGGCTGGCCCGTTATCGGAGATAATCCGCCGTGGAGTTCCAAACCGATAGATGACGTGCGTCTTGAAGGAGTGGAGGATATTCTCCGTCTTCACTTCCCTCAGCGGTACTGCTTCTGCCCATTTGGAGAAGTAATCAGTTGTCGCCAGGATAAAACGATGTCCTCGGGACGATGCTGGCTCGATGGGGCCGACTATGTCAGTCCCCCACATTTCGAATGGCCAGCTAGCCACCGTTGGGTATAGTGGATTCGGATGTTGGTGGATAAAGTCTCCATGAATCTGGCACGAGTGGCATTGCTTCGCATACTCGAGGCAGTCTTAGACCATCGTAGGCCAATAGTAACCCATCCGTTTAATTTTTAACTTCATCTTCGGGCCTGCTTGATGAGAACCACAGATTCCATCATGAATCTCTTGAACGACTCTTTCTGCTTCGTCCGGTCCTAAACATCTTAGCCATAGAGAATCAAACGATCTCTTGTATAGAGTGTCGTTGACGAAAGCGAAAGACAGAGCTCGTTTCATGAGCTGATGCCTTGAGGATGCTTCTTCGGGCATTCGGTGGGACTTAAAGTAGTCTATGAAGACTTCCCTCCAGTCCTCAGCCTTCTTACGGTCTTTTATTTGTAGGGTCGTCTGCTCAGTCGCCCCCTTTTCTTTATACAATTCCGGAGATATTTCTGCTGGGACGAGCACTCGACGGCTTTGTACCACGATTCTGACGTCATCAAGGTTCTCGTCAGCCAGTTCTTTAGCAAGTTTGGCCAGCGCGTCTGCTTTGCTGTTTTCCGCGCGCGGTATGTTCTCCAGAGTATAGGAGGGAATTTGGGTCAATAGTTGTTGCACCTTTTCGCCGTACTTCACCAACTCCGGTTTGCACGTTTGGTAGTCACCATTTACTTGACTAACGACCAGTTGAGAATCCCCGTATATAAGGAGGACTTCAATTCCCATGTCGATGGCGATCTCGAGGCCTGCTATCAGAGCTTCGTATTCAGCTTCATTGTTTGTCCTCGGTTCTGTTAATGAGAAGGCAAAGCGCATTATCCCTCCCTGTGGAGTTACAAAGATGAGGCCTATCCCTGATTTGATCATTGGGATACCTTGTTTCCGTTTCTTTACGGAGGACGCTCCATCGAAATAGAGTTCCCATCGGGTACTACTGCTGCCAATCGCATCAAATGCGTGCTCGTCTGGCAAATCGCAGTTCAGAGGAGAACCGGCAGGTATTGGATGCTCAGCGAGGAAGTCGGCAATGGCCTGGCCTTTCACTGCCTTAAGAGGTCGATACGTTATTGAGAACTCCATCAGGAGTAGAGCCCATTTAGCGAGTCGACCCGTCAATATAGCCTTTGACATCAGATATTTAAGAGGGTCCACCTTCGAGATGAGACGGACTTCATGTGCCAACGCATAGTGCCTGAGCTTTGTTATCGCGAAGATTAACGCCAAGCAATGTTTTTCAATGGGAGAGTAATTGCTTTCTGCCCCCAGTAGAACCCGACTTAAGTAGTAGAGTGCTCTCTCTTTCCCTTGGTCGTTCTCTTGTGCCCATAATGCGCCTAAGGAACCTTCAAGGGCGGTTGTATAAAGAATGAGGGGTTTTCCCTTGACCGGCGCAGCCAATACCGGAGGGTTCTGCAGGTACTGCTTGATCTCGTCTAGTGCACCTTGGCATTTGTGATCCCAAACGAATGGAGTTCTCTTTTTCATCAGGTGGCTGTAGGGACGGCATTTGCCTGAAAGATTAGCGATAAACCGCCGGATGTATGCGAGTTTCCCTTGGAGAGACCGCAACTGTTTGAGGGTTCTTGGCGGAGGCATTTCCATGATCGCTTTAATCTTTGATGGATCTATTTCAATACCTCGGTGTCGAATGATGAATCCCAGGAATTTGCCCAAGGAGACTCCAAACGCGCATTTGAGGGGATTCATTTTCAAATTATATTGCCGAAGGCGTTGAAATACAGTCTCCAGATGCTTTAAATGTTCTCCGTATGACATGCTCTTTACTACGAGGTCATCGATATAGCACTCGACGATGTCATGTATGAGGTCGTCGAAGATCTTTGTCATGGCCCTTTGATAGGTGGCGCCAGCGTTCTTTAGACCAAAGGGCATAACCCTGTAGCAGAATATACCCAAAGGGGTCCGGAAAGCGGTGTGCTTTTGGTCTTCGGGATGCATCTTTATCTGGTTGTATCCTGACGAACCGTCCATAAAGGAGAAAACCTCGTGAGTGGACGTGTTATCGATCATTAGCTCGGTTACTGGTATTGGGAAATCATCTTTTGGACAGGCTTTATTGAGATCCCTGAAATCCACGCATATGCGTACCGTCCCATTCTTCTTCATTACCGGGACGATATTGGCGATCCAGTCGGGATATTGGACCTCTTGGATAAATCCAGAATCGATCAGCTTCTTGACTTCGGCGTTGATGCTCATTTCAAGCTCGAGTCGCATCCTTCTTGACGCTTGCTTGACTGGCTTGATATCCGGGGATATTGCTAATTTATGCACAGCAATCTCTGGATCTAGTCCTGGCATCTCGGAGTAGTTCCATGCGAAGCAGTCTTTATACCGTAGAAGCACGTTCTTTAATGCAGCCACCCTTTCTTCAGATAGCAGCTCACTGACAAATGTCGGTCGCGGGTCATCTGCCGATCCCAACTCAATCTTCTTTAGGTTATCTGCAGTAGTATGTATACCATCTTCCAGTTCTTTCGGAGCTGGCGGAAATTCTGAGATCACCTCATCATCGCCGTTTTCAAAGCACCGGGGAAGGTCATCCATGTTCTCGGGCTCTTCTTTTAATATCATAATCATATAACAGGTGCGAATCCGCTCCCAGGACTGAGGTGGATCCGGTTCTGCTCTTGTGGCTTTGGGTTCGTGCTTTTGTGGCGGCGTTACCCTCCATCCGTTGGATAAAGCGAATCTGCCCTGTTGGTACTGATCCTCGACCCAATTCTTGAAGGCGAAGCAATCTTCGAGAGAATGACCTATCACTCGATGGTAAGAGCAATAGTCTGGGAGTGAGGCTTCGCCTGCTTGTTCGGGGTGTTTAGACTCCGGGAATGTAAGCATTTGGTGCTTTAGGGCAAGATCGAGTATCTTCTTCGTCTTTTCCCGAGGAAACGAGTATGCTCGACCCATTTTCTTCATGAAGGATAGGTCAATAACGCTCGATTCCCGTTTGCGTGGCTTCTTAGCCCTGCTTTGCTGCTGTTGAGCGCCTTTTTGGCCTTTCGACTTATTTCTGCTTTTGCGTTGAGCCTTCTTTACATCAGGTTGACAAGGAGCGGCATTTTCATCTTTTACAGCCTGTTGAAGAAGGCGTCGCGTCTTGGCTTTCTCGTAGATGGCCGTCTCGCGGTTGTGGTCTTCCTGAGCTTTCTGACCCACTTTCCTGATAGGGTTGTCCATTCGTTGTTCAAACGACGGACCCGGCATTTCAATCGCGGGATCTAGTTTTGATGAGGGGTTGGCATCTCCTGACAGGGCGTCCTCTTCCTCATCAAAGGTATATATAGCGTAGCTGCTGCGGGCCCGTCCCCTTTTTCCGGTTCTCGCGTATCCAAGCCCAAGTGTTTCCATTTTCCCGTTGGGCAATTTGTGTTGAGTCCCAGGGACGTCCCAAATCTTGTTGTAGAACCGGGCCTGCCGAACAGTCTGTTTTAAGGGTACCCCTTGGCGTTTCAATAGCTTCTTTAATCCCTTTATATAGTATCTAGGCAGACGGATGGGTTGGAGCCTGTCGAGTGCCGCATCCGCACCATGCCAGATCTCTTTCTCTACTTTCGACTCTGAGGATCGGTAGAATAGGATCACCTTCTCACCCCTTTGCCTGGGAGGGACGTAAAATGTTCGCAGGTCCTGCACATTGTGGGCTTGAAGTTCGTCGAGATCTTTGTAGTGTTCTCGCGGTACCATGGTGATTTGCAAACTATGGTCATCGCCAGGGGGTGCTTGTACCGACAGCCGATTGGAGAACACGGCATTAACTTCATCTTCTGAATCACTTCCAAAGACCAAGATGGGGGCGTACGTCCCTAGGTTGTTGCGTTGAGATGGCCCTGCATAAACTATCTCTTCCTCTTCTTCGGTATCGCTCCCGAAAACAGGGATGGTGGCGGCGGCTTTGTTCTCCGGGTTGCGACACCTTTCTGTATCCTCGAAATCTGGCAAAAAGTACTTCGCATCTTCGTATTTGCGGACTTCGTTGACGGAAAACGGGTTCAACTCACCTGTTACGGTATACTCGAAACCATCCTTAAAGTACTTCATATACTGATGTTGCGTAGAAGGGATGATGTTGTACTCGTGTAGCCAAGGACGGCCGAGTAAGGCGTTGTAGCAGGTCTTGGCGTCAATGACATGGAATTTGACGTCTGTGACGAGAAGTCCGAAGCGTAATGTTAGTATTACAGATCCGAGAGTCCGTGACGATTGTGAATCGAAACCGGAGATAGTGATTTTATCACGAGCGAGGTGCTGCACACTCATGCAGATTTCCTTCAACACTCGAACATTAAGGAGATTGACGGAGGATCCATTATCCACCAGGATCTTGCCTATCCTGATATCATGGCAGTATCCAGAGACATATAGGGGACGGTTGTGGTCGCACGTCCCGAGAAGGAGGTCTTCGTCACCGAAAGTGATGTCGGCCGTGTGCACTTCCTCTAGTTCATCCTTCATCTTTTCAGTGGCGAGGAAGGCTTGAAATTGCTCAGGTTCTTGTAACGCCTTAATTAGTGAGTCTCGCGCCTCTTTTGATAATAGGAGGGCATCGAGAATGCTAAGCTGAGAAGGTAGCTTCCTTAGGTGCGCGAGGATGTTATAGTCCACTTTACCCTTTCTAGGACGGTCTTTGGCAGCCAGCTCTCTCATGACTTGGTCATCTAAAGTGATATCTTCAGTGACCTTTTCCTTTCCCTTATCTTTCCTACTCGCGGGCCCGAGATTCTTTTCTGGGATTGTGCGATTGTGCAGCTGAATGTTCTCGCAGGCCTCCGATTTCTCCTTTTTCCCTAAAACAGATTCTTTAAAAAGAGGGCCCAGAGCCATTTCTTCATCAGAGTTACTCCCAAAGGTGAGAACTTGTGACCCCCTGGCGTTAACCATGTAACAGTTGCCAGTAGTTCTGTTGTGCCCATCGACGGTACTTCTTCGCTCCCGACGGATCTTGCGTTTCATGCGCTTAAAATGTTGCCGATGAGCAACATATCCTTGCCACCATATCTTAAAGGCGTCGCACTCCTCCGTGGGGTGTGAGATTTTCCGATGATATGCGCAATAATCAGGGTGCCTCTCCACCCTATCGTGCGTGTTTCCTTCCGAGGGTGGTAGCTTCATTCCCATTGACATGGCTTTGGCAAACCTTTTCCTCGTCTTGAATATTTTCTTGTCTACTTTGGATGCCTTTCGCTCTGGCAGGGGTAGTTCAACTCTTTCGTTCAGTCGCCTGCGTTTGGCTCCTTCTGAAGCGGCCATCTCACGCTCCTGATCCGCTTTACTTTTTAGGCGAATCTCGTCTAGAAAAGCGTCGATCATTTCGTCTGTTGGCCACGCACGCTCTGGTACAGGCTCTGCCTCCAGCTTCTTAGTGCCAGGAGTTTTCCCATCATCGGTAAAAGAGTGGGAGATTACGTTACAACTCGCCACATATCCTTCGGGTTCATCCGACGAGCTCTCTCCATCATCTTCCTCTTGAAAGATGTGGTTGAGGAACTCTTGCAGTGTGATAGGAGTTCGCGCCTTTTGATTGTATTCTTCCAGCGCGTCGATTTGCTTCTGCAAGTTCGTGTGCTCGTTTCCAAGCTTCACGGACTTCTTGGATTTCTTCTTCTTTTTCTTCAAAGATTTTGACGGTTGGGCGTGTGTATTTGGGCCCTTATCGCGAGTCTTCGTAGTCGGGCGGGGCTTCAACATCCCTTTGATAATTTAAGGTTCAAGAGGGTTCTTCCATTCGATCGCGGGGCACACATGAAGGTCTCTCAGCATTCTTTCGGTTTTAGTCGATAGCACGACCTCCCATGGAGCTTCTTCGATAAAGGAACAGGTTGCCCCCGGTGTATCCGCTTTCCTAGGAGTATGCGGCTGTGGTGGGTTCACCTTCCACTTTTGGGACAGTATAAACTTCCCCTGGAGGTACTGATCTTCAATCCATCTTTTGAAGACGAAGCAATCTTCGATCGGATGACTTACCGTTTGATGGTAAGGGCAATAATTAGGGTTATTCACCTCCGTGGGTTGCGGCGGTCGCCTTGGATTTGGTAGGTTTATAAGTCTGTTGCGTATTGCCAGCTCGAATAACCGTTTCGTCTTGTCTCGTGGGAACGAGTAACGACGTTTCATCTTTTCATTATAATACCGGCGTCTTTCTTCCAGTTGATCTGCCGGTTTCGGGGCGTTAGGTTGCTGTTGGGCATTTGCGACAAAGGTTGCCCTTCCTTTACCCTTGTCATTCCGAGGTTCCAACTTCGGGGGAGGTGGTCTATGACCCATCTGGTCCATCTGAGCCAACTTGTCGATTAAAGCCTGGAATGTGGTTGGCTTAAAGAACATCATAAACTGGGAGATAGTTGCGTGGGGGTCTAGGGTTCCCACGAACATGCCCACTGCGGGTGCCTCCTCAATGCGTTGTTCGCATCTCGACCACAAATTCCGCCAGCGTATAGCATACTGGACCCAGGTTTCGCCTGGTTTTATCCTGGCGTTAATCAGTGCTGTTATTGGAGTGCGTTCGCTGGCACTTGCGAATCGCTGAGTGAATAACAACTCCATTTCAGCGAACGTCTTGATAGAATCGTTCGGGAGTTCTGAATACCATTCGAACACTGTTTCTGATAAGCTGTCCACGAACTGGCGAAGCAACAGTTTATCATCACCGCCGGTGTTACCGCAGAGGGCCCGGAACTGGGCAACATGTTGATGGGGATTGCCGGTCCCCTTATACACGTGGAATTTCGGTATCGTATAGCCTGGCGGGTATTTAATTTGGTCGTACCAGCTTGGATACGGCCGGCCCGTCTTTACGACTTGACCAGCTGCCTCAGTCGCATGATGAACCCGGATTTGCTGGGCTATATAGTCAACCAAGTCAGCTTTAGAGATCGTCTCTTCTTTGGCCGTTGAGGGGGCTGGCGGTGGATTTGACGTCTCTTCTCGGTCGTCTTCAAGAACGATTGGGGGATCCTCGGCGGGTAGGTCCTGCTGGATCATCATTCCTATCATATCTTGGAAGAGAAGGCCCATACGCTGTATGTTGGTTGCTTGTTCGGTAGCCTCTTTGTCCTTTTTCTCCAGTATCCGGCGAAGGAATTCAGCGTCGGTTTCTTCCTCCTAGCGTGCGTCTGAGGACGTTTCTGGGCTTTCTTTTGGCCCGGTAAGTGCGGCCATAGCATTCATCATTTCTTGGAGCTTTTGCTGCTGCTCCTGGGCTTTGTTCACCGACCGTGTAAGCGGTCTATGACCCGTGGACGCGCGGCTGTCTTCTTTTCCTGACGCCATGTATACGGTGTGGACCATCATGCCCCCAGACTTAGGGCGTCTGGGCTTAGTGCTATTAGCTGTCGTTGCAGGCTGGGGGATCTTCTCTGGCTTCCTCCTTTCATGAGCCATGGAGGTTGAGGGGGCCGTTGAGGTGGGCGTCCAGACAGCCTTTCGGGGTTTAGCCTGGTGACCAGCTTCTGGTTGGATTTTCAGCTTCTTGTGTTGGTGGGAGAAGTTTGGATCGATGATCGAGTCTCGGGCCTGTCGCCAAACCTTATAGATTTTGGAAGACAGCCGTTGAGTGGATCGGGGCTGTTCTGATTTTATTTCCACAACCTTTTTTAATGGGGGAGGAGACCTCTTTAGCACTGCAGTGGGAGAATTCCTTCGCACCTTATTTAGCATCTCGAAGCTGTTCCCAGTTGGAACAGCAGCATTAACTTCTGCCATCGGGGCTGATGGAGTTAACCCGGAGGGGGAGTTGCCCCCAGCCTTCCTTACTCGGCGCCAATGGCGACGTCGAGCGTGTCGAGCGGACGGCGTTGGGTCAGCGGTAAGAATGGTTTCGTCTTGCCCCCTATGTAGGTGGGGGGTTGCTGTTGGTGTTAGCCTGTCAAAGACCGACGTCTTTTGGGTAGCAGGGGCGGGAGCTGAAGCCGTCAATCTTGTAAAGACCGACTTTTTGGCCAGAGAAGCCGCCTTGGCGATTTCGGGAGCAGGAGCAGCCACTTTCTTAGAAACAGCCTTCTTCGGGATTGCAGACCTCATGATGGGTCTACCGGATTTCTGGCCCAATCTAGAGAAGACCGAGGCGCTGATGTTGGGCGACCCGTTGAGATGAGCCGCGGCAGGGGTAAGACGATCAAAGACCGACTTTTTGGGAGCTTCCTTTGTCAGCACTGGCGCCGTGAAGCTTGTTGGTGGGAGTATAGTCCCGAAGAACAATCCGGTAGTGGCCTGAGTCACCTGGTCCACCGGCATTGTGAATAACGAAGCAGCTTGGGGTCCGTAGGCTATACCTCCTGGCGAGGCAAAGCGTTGGTCGCAATTGCAGTCTGAGCAGTTGGAGAATTTCGCAGAAGTAGAAGCCATCGATCCTTTGCTTTCTGCAATAAGCGAGATGCCAATTCTTAGTATCTTGAAACCCAAGGGCCACCATTAGCGAACCGCGATTGGTTCGCGAATCACGACACATGAAGTGTGGAGTGGAAAGAGGAAAAGGTCCCACCGGGCGTGCCAGAATCTGTTCCCCTCCGAAAGACGGCGCACAAGACTGCGATGTCTTGGCACTGAGATTCGGGGCAGATGCTAATTGGTGCTATCCGTCCACCTCTCCGAAGATGCCAAGTTGATTTATGGCACCATGTATCGAAGGTTTAAACGGATACGGCCGATGTAGCAGACTTCGTCAGATTCCCCCTCGTTTGAGGGGTTTTTGATTGTGGGGATGCTCTTCCCTGCAGGCGCAAGCCCCTGCAGTTAATTACGCTACCGCATCGCGGTAACAACTTTCTCCTTCTCCAGATGGTCACTTCGTGTCGTGTGTGTTTATTTTATGTTTTGTTGCCCGTGGATTGTTTACGGAGACCGAGTTATGTCGTCGCCCGTAGGGCGTGGACTAGTCCAAATCCGTGTTATCTTAGATTTGGATTTGGGGGTTTGGTTTGAGGATACGTTAGCCATATTTGAGGCTAAGATCAACTCAAACGCTTGTTAAGGATACGTTAGTCTAGTTTGAGACTAAGATCAACTTAACGGGATCGTTCAGATCCGACAAAAGAACGTTTGGGTTCTATTGTTCCGGTTTAGGGACATAGTGGTCTATTGAATGTGTGGCCGTCGGGACCCGTCACCTCTCTGACGACGTTGAAGGATTACAACGACAGATGTCAGAGGAGTTCAGAGATGTACCCTTGAGCCAAAGTTGATTGGGGGAATCTATAGTCCAGTTTGAGATTAAAGTCTGTTTGAAAGGTTTAAGGATACGTTAGCCATATTTAAGGCTAAGATCAACTTAAACGGGATCGTTTAGATCCAACAAAAGAGCGATTGGCTCTATTGTTCCAGTTTAGGGACATAGTGGTCCATCGCTAGTTTAAGGACATTGCGGTCCATGGGTAGTTTAAGGACATTGCGGTCCAGGTTAAGGACGTCGTAGTCCATGGGTTTAAGGACCCCACAGTCCATTGTTAGTTTTAAGACATCTCGGTCGAGGTTAAGGACGTCGTAGTCCATGGGTTTAAGGACCCCACAGTCCATTGTTAGTTTTAAGACATCTCGGTCGAGGTTAAGGACGTCGTAGTCCATGGGTTTAAGGACCCCACAGTCCATTGTTAGTTTTAAGACATCTCGGTCGAGGTTAAGGACGTCGTAGTCCATGGGTTTAAGGACCCCACAGTCCGTATCAATGTGTGGTCATCGGGACCCGTCACCTCTTTGAAGACGTTGAGGGATTACAACGCCAAGTATCAAAGGAGTGAAGAGATGTACCCTGGAACCGGAGTAGATTAAATAGTCCTTGGCCCAATTTGGGATCAAGACCAATTAATTATGTTATGAGCCCATTAGCCCAATTAATTACGAATTGAGGACTTATGGCCAAATATTGGCTTCCTGTTGGTCCATTGAAGGAGAGACTTTGTCTCTGGCCATTTAGCCTATTGGGCCAAAGCCTAGTGTTAAACACTACAGACCAATCAGTGTTGAACACTGGGAATGAAATTGACAAGTTAGTGTTTAACACTAAAAGATAATTGGTGTTAAACACCAGCAACAAGGCTTTCAAATTAGCATTAAACACTAAAACAGATCAGTGTTAAACACTGGCAACGGAGATCTCAATTTAGTGTTAAACACTAAGGTAATCAGTGTTGAACACTGCAAATAAAGTTCTTTGATTAGTGTTGAACACTAAGGCCCAACAATGTTTTAACACTGGATTCGGGAGTTCCAATTTAGCGTTAGACGCTGAGGCAAGAGGGGTCACGTGGTAGCACGTGAGGGCGCCCTCCCCTCGTTTGTTCTGCTGAAAAGATCACATCTTTTGGAGCATCACGTGTCATCACGTGACGGGTGTTTAAATGAGGTATGTTAAAGCTACTGTCAAGGGTCACGTGGGTCACGTGAGGCACTGCCTCAAAGGGCTTTCTGTAGATTTTTTGGGGGGGTCACGTGGTGACACGTGACCCTTCTTTTCTGTAGTTGTTTAGAAGATCTGTTAATCCCTTTCAGGAATTAAATTCCTCATAGGGTTGAACCCTGACAATAATTCCAGAGGAATTAAATTCCTAGTTCCTTTTGAAGAGTTGAACCCTGAATTTTCTGTAGGAATTAAATTCCTCATATATATGAAGAACTGAATAGGGTTAAACCCTAATAAAAGCTTTAAGGAATTAAACTCCCACTCTCTGTTAGAGAATTATTCTGGGGAGTAAGATTAAGGGAATTACGTTCTTGTTGTTTTAACAGAACTAAGTTCTTAATTAGGGTTAAACCCTGTTTCTTTTTATTCTGAAGGAATTAAATTCCCATGACACAGGGTCAAACCCTAATTTTATTTTAAAGGAATTAAATTCCTATAGTTCTGTGAGAATTAAATTCTCGTGCTTCCATTCCCTCTCTATGCTTTGGATCTGCATGGCAGGATCTCAACCCATTGAGAATTAAATTCTCAACTTCAAGGGAAGATGTGCGCTTTACAGATCCTCCATCTAAGAGAGAAGAAATATGTTCTTCTGTTTTACATCAGAGTTGAACTCTGTTGAGGATTAAATTCTCTTTCTTTCAAAAAGCCTTCCCTTTCTTACCTAGGGTTTTCTTTTGCAGAAGATCCCGATTCCTCAAAGTATCAAGGCTCTTCCCCTTTTCTTCCCTCTGCGTGTATATATTTTTTTTTTTGTGTCTCGGCTCCTATTTATAGGAGAAGCAGCCGAGTCAATTAGTTTTTTGACGTATCTTCATTGAGAGATTTGATTTGCATCCATCATTCGTTCTGGACCTTTGGATTATTAGGTGAATTTTATTCACCATTGGATTTCAAATTCAGCGATTCTCCTTTGTGATTTCTGTTAGATTTAAAAGGGAAATCTTCCCAAATTCGAGATTTTCCCATAGATAGATGATATTTAATCACTCTAAATCTTTAATTCAATCGGTTGCTTTTGGAAAGACTTGAGAGGTCTTTTCTCAGAATTTAATTCTGTTTAACAAATGGGCTTTGAAAGCTGGTCACGTGCGGCCACGTGACCCTTGGTCACGTGTGGGCACGTGACCCCCTTGTAACGATCCCTTTTCTTCTTTTGCACTCTGCCTTCTGGTTGCTGCTTAACTATCACGTGCCACCACGTGACAACTGATCACGTGTGAGCACGTGACCCTGGCATGGAGCCTTCTTCTTGATTTAACCGGAGAATGAGTCTAATGTTTTGAGTGTCACGTGCCAACACGTGACCCTGGTCACGTGGGAGCACGTGACCTCTTCTGAAGCCTTTTTCTTGATTTGTTCAGGGAGTTGTTGGGTTTTGAAGCCGCTTTTGATTGTCACGTGCCAACACGTGACCCAGGTTACGTGGGAGCACGTGACCCTTTCTGAAGCCCTTATCTTTGATATAATCGGGAAGCCGAATTTGCCTTGCTGATGCTTTTAGGTGTCACGTGCCAAACGTGACTGCTGGTCACGTGTAAGCACGTGACCCTTTTCTGAAGCTTTTTCCATAAGCTTTTCTGATTTTAAATCAGGAAACAGCATGCGATCCATTCTGCATATTTCTCTTCCCTGATGAAGTCGGCATCGATGAGCTTCTTGGTTTTCTCGATGACCTTTTCTTCTAGTTCCCTTCTCATTCTTCGAGGAGCTTGTTTGACTGGCTTAGCATCAGGAGATATAGCCAGCTTATGCACGGCCGCTTCAGGGGAAAGGCCAGGCATTTCTTTATACGTCCACGCGAAGCAGTCGACGAATTCGTGCAGCAGGGCGATTATCTGCGCTTTCATTTCCTCTGACAAGAGCGAGCTGATGTAGGTCGGCCTTGGATTATCGGGCGTTCTTAAGTCAATCTCGGTTAGCTCGTTAAAGGTTGCTTGTCCGCCATCTTCAAGCTCTTGAGGAGCTTCTTCTGGCTCGGCTATCTCATCATCATCATTTGATCTTTCACCAGATTCACCAACATGGATCATGTAGCACGCTCTGGAATCAGGTTGAATGTAACCTATTCCCCGTCTGTCTGGAATTCGTTCATCAATGAGTGCTCGGACCTGGGGTGGATGCCATAGCCCTTCATAAAACTTTGCTTCCGACTCCATTTGATATAACCGGCATCCGCACTTTTTGAAATATTCCCGCATCTCGGGTGCATAGTATCTGGGGTTGAGGACGGCTCTTACGCCTCTCTCATAGGGAAGGCATGCGACAGACAAATCGTCCGGGTGCACAACAGGATTTGACCTATAAAACAGGATGCCTTTCTGCCCACTTTTCCTTCCGGGGACGTAGAAAGTTTTCAGCTGGTCCACGGTAGAGACTGACAACGCATCGAGCTTTTGCACATTTGCTCCGGTACCCTTGTGACGGCTAGGGACCCTTCCGCAATTTCGAAGGTCTCTCGTAGTTTCGCTTGTTGCATAGGGGTCCAATCTGCACCACTGTTGCACGGCAGGTCCTCTTCCTCTAACTCTTCAGTGTCGCTGCCAAGATGAGGACGGACTTTGCTGCTGGATAGGCCTTCAGTATCGGATTCGTCCGTATTGCTACCGAAACGAGGGCGAGTTTTACGAAAGGACGGACTTCCAGCGTCGGACTCATCAGTGTCGCTACCGAAATGCGGGCTCACTTGGGCATTTTTGCTGTTGATAGTGACAGCCGACGCAGATTTGCTTTTGAGTCTTGGGGCCAGTTTATCCTCAGTCAGTTGTGGCTTATCATTTTGGTGGTTCATAAAGTACCGAGAATCTTCATATCGGACTTCATGCACACCGAACGGCTGGATGTCTCCGTCAATGCGTCTTTCTTCGCCATTTTTAGTATACTTCATGCATTGATGGAGAGTTGACGGAATGATGCCGTAATCGTGGAGCCACGGCCGCCCCAAGAGAATCTTATAAGACGTGTCGGCGTCGATCACGTATATCTTAGCTTCAGTTTGCAGATCCCTAAATTTGATTGGCAAAGCTATAGACCCCAGAACTTGCTGGCAGTTTTCATTGAAGCCCTGAATGACAATCCTTTCCCTTGACAGGTGCCGGACGTCCATTGACAAACTCTTCAAAGTTTGCAAGTTCATGATGTTCACTGAGGACCCCGGATCAATCAATATGCGATTAATTCGATCTCCGTCACTGTACCCGGTCACGTAAAGTGGCCGATTATGCTCAGTCGTTCCCAGTAGCAAGTCTTCATCCTTAAATGTGACCGCGGCGGTTTGCAAAGTGTACTGAGCTTCTTTCATATTAATTTCCGCAAAGCGAGCCTGATACCGCTCAGGGTTTTGTAGAGCGTGAATGAGGACATCTCTAAGCTCCTTAGATAGGACCAAGGCATCGTAGATGCTCAGGAAAGACGGAAGCTTCCGGAGATGTGCTAAGACATTATAGTCCACCGAGGAAGGACTTGAGTTTTCATCAGCCGGCTCTCTGCCATCTTCCTCATTAGCCATCTGTTTTTCCTTCCCTTTCGGGGCGTTGCCCTGATTTGGCGGTAGAGCCATGCCGCTTCTGAGCTGGATTTGATTGGCCTTTGTGGTGAGCTCCTCATCCTCTTCGGGAAAACAGAGCTCCTCCTAAGAGTCGCTGCTAAGATGGATGGCGTAGCAGGTCACTACTGGGATCTCTTCATTGGGGTCTTCTTCTAACTCCTCCAGAATTTCAGCCGCTTGTACAGGGAAGAACTCCTTCAATTGAATCAGAGTTCTTTCTTTCTGTTCATATTCTTCGAGGGAATCGATATGTTTTTGAATGGTCGATCTCCCTGCAGACTCCTTTTCGCGCCGAGCTGCACTTTTCTTCTTCTTGAGCTTCTTGGATTTTGAGCCTGATGAAGCCGCATTGGCAGCTGGGCTGGTAGGCTTCTTCTGTCTTTCCCATTCCGTCCTGGACTCTTTCTGAAGCAGCTTTAGCATCTTCTTCGTCTTATTAGATATGTACTTACTCCAAGGAGGCTGCGGCGAGTCAGTCTCATTTCTCAGGGCAGCGGGTTCGGCTGTCTGCTCCCAGAAGGCTTCAGCTTCTGTCTGTATAAAGTTGGTGGTTGCAACTTGGTTGTTCACCAACACACTTTTAGACAGCTCGATCTCTCCAGCCTTGTACTGCTTCTCGACCCAGTCTTTGAAGATATACTAATCCTCGATCGCATGGCTCACTACTCGGTGGTACGGGCAATACAGAGGATTGTCGGTCATTTTTTCTTCTTGGGGTCTTTTTGACTCCGGCAATTGTAGGCCGTTGTTCAAGGCATCTTTAAATATCTTGCGGACCTTGTCCCTTCTGAAAGAGTAAACATTGTTCTTTTTCTCCTCTAGGGAAGGCCCATCTCCTCCCAACAATGGCTTTCGAGACCGGTTGGTTTTAGATTCGCCCGCCCTTCGCTTTTCTTCATTGTCGGATGCATTGAAGACATTGGTACTGCTGGAACTCCCGCTTCTACGGTTGTCGTCCCGCTTGCTTTTCCAAGTTTTGTCTCTCTGAGAGTCCGGCGAGGACTCTTGCTTCGAGCGTTCCAGCATTTGTACTTTCTTGGTTAGCTCCTGAAATGTCTTGAGGCCTGCTGTACACAAGAATGGGACCATCCAATTGCTGAGATTCCCAATGAGAAGGCTGACGGATTGGTCCTGCTCCAGCGGCGGTTCGCACTTGACTGTGAGGTTACGCCATCGAGCGATAAAGTCGGTGTTGCTTTCATTCTTCCCCGGCTTGGTCCTCACAAGGTCAGCAATGGAGATTTTATCACCGACACTCATGAACCTTTGCCGAAACAGAGACTCCATTTGGGCAAAGGTAATGACGGACCCGTCTGGTATACTCGCGTACCAGTCGAAGGCGACACCGGTCAGACTGTTGACAAACTGACGAAGAAGGAGCGCATCATTGCCCCCTGTATTTCCGCACGAGGCTTTGAAGTGGGCGACGTGCTGATTTGCATTTCCCATCCCGTCAAATCTTCCGAACTTTGGAATGACGTAGCCGCACGGGAACTCGATCAGATCGTACTGTGCGGGATATGGCCGCCCACTACTGCCAATTTCTTTCTGAGCTTCAGCTTCGGCCACCAATGTTTTAACTTTGCTGGTGACCAAATCCATTATCCGATCTTGTGTTAGCGAGATTGTGCTATCTGGGGCCAAGGCATCCCCAGAAGCGGAATGTGGCCGGCTTTCGTGCGGCTCGACCAGTCTTGGACCCAAAGGAACAGGCATTGGCTGCTTCGGATTGTTATCACCCGGATGATTAGTAGCAACTTGTGCTTGATTGGGAGGCGCTCGAGCAATTTGAGCCGTAAGCTGCATCACAACGTTTGTTAGATCGTCAATTTTCGAATAGAGCTTGGCCATCTCTTTATCTTTGCTCCTGAGCTGTTTTTGAAGCTCTTGGAGCAACTATTGCTCCGCGGTCCTGGGACGGAAAGTCAGCTCTTCCTCGCTGTCCGAGCTTGACTCTGCATGGACCGAGGGGTCTTTCTGCCTATCATCCTCATCGAGAGGGTTTTCTTCATCCAGCGGAAGCGGCTGTTCTTGGGCAGTGACGACCACATTCAAGCCAGATTGGGCTTGGGATGTGGTGGCCCCATCCTTGCTTTTGCTGCGAAGGTTGTCGCTGGGGCGCCCGCCCGCCATATAGACCGTATGGATAATATATCCAGCCGTCTTTTTATTGTTGGCAGTTGATTTCACAGATCGCTGTCTTGACTCCCCTGTTTCAGTAGCGGGCAGCCGATTGAAGGCCGATGGCCTGGCCGGATTCTTGAATGGTGCTGGCACTTCTTTTCTGGATTTGCCCCGCTGCTTTCGTGCGACACAGAGCGCCTGATACACCCTTGAAGAGATAGTGCCATACTTTTTCTGTTGGGGCCGGGACACGTCTCTTTGTAGCGACGTTCGGACCGCTGTCTTCTTGATTCGGGCGGTCATGGCATTTTTCTGAACCCACTTCAGAGGTTCGAAGGAATTGCTGATCTTTACGGCCAACTCAGCCGTCGTCGCGGGGCGACCCTGCACTTGGAACTTCATAAGATTCCGTTTGGCCGAAGCTCTGGCCCTCTTGTTGGCTCGATACCTGAGCCGCTTCTGCCTTAACTTTTCGGTTCTAAGCACCTGGAAGACTTCGGCTCTTTGGGAAGACGCCGTAAACCGGGCGATAGAGGATTTTGGAGATACGCTCGATTGTGCATTTGTTGGAGTCATCACCTGAGCTTGTTCGCAACATTTGATGTTGCCCTTTGTACCGGAGTTCTTGCCCCCCGCTGGAGCACCAGAGAATCGTTCAGACACCGTCTTAAGTTTCGATTGTGGTGCCTTGGCGATTACGACATTCGGCCCGTTGCCCCTTGAGACCGGCTTGGCTGCCTGTATCGCCGGGATTTCCGCCAGATGAGCGCTTCTGGCAGGGTAGATGATGACGGAGCCAAACCGGCGGGGCAGTTCCTCCCACTGTCGACTGAGGCTTGCGGGGAGAACCACACGAGCGTTGATCTTGACCACGTACGGGATCGGGGTCACGTTGGAAGCTGAATTCGTCTTGGGAGACATTGTCGTCGAAAGTCGATTTCTGCACAGAAAGGAAAGAAAAAAAAACATCATCTCAGTATAGACAACCGATATGTATATTGATTGAGTTCGCATGAACGTTTAACCCGAAATATGGGAGGAGAGAAAAGTCCCACCGGGCGTGCCAGAATCTGTAGGGTGTTTTTCGTCACCCCATTGAGATGGGAATACGCGCGCGCTTGTCAGGCGTACTATAGATTCCCCCTACGTAGGGTAGGCCAGGGTTTAATGATTGTGGGGATCCGAATCTCCGGCAGCCGCGGACTAAGCTGCCGTTAATTACCCCTCGCCTTTGGAGCGAGGGAACCTCCGATTGACGGGTTAAACTGGTCATGCGAACTCAATGTGCAGTGTACGTGTGTGTTGTTTTGGAGGGGGTTTGGATATATCGGGAGCCACGCAGAGTTTTTACGAGGGTCCCACTATCCGGATAGCGGGCTGGGGGTCAAGGGGACTAGTAGCCCTCTTGCGGGGTGCGGGGCAGCGCCCCGTTAGAAATTTTTTTCTAACAGGGACAGTGTCGTGGAGTATGTGTGTATCTGTACACACACATATATATATATATATGTATACATATTTAAAAAAGGGGAAAAAGCGCCCAAAGGACGCGTGGGGTCAGCGCCTTGAGCGCTGGGCGCTTAGGTGCTGGGCGCTTGAGCGCAAACGCGCCACGTGTCGGCACATGGGCGCTTTGCGCTCGAAAAAAGGGCGCTGGAGCGCAAGCGCGCCACGTGTCGGCACGTGGGCGCTTTGCGCTCGAAAAAAGGGGCTTTTAGTCCCAGAAATAGGATTTAAGATCCCAAAAGAGGATTTAGAGTGGAGTTAAACTCCTAAGATGTTTTGGTTGACGAAAGGGGTTCTTCTTCTTCCTCCTCTGTTGGCTGGATCTTGAAGATCAAGAGATATGAGATTTTTTAAAAATCTCTCCTTTTTGAGATCTAAAGACAGATCCAAGTTCCCTTTGTGGGTTTTGTGGTGAAAAACTATTTAGTTTTATAGAATGAAGAGTAAAACACTTGATTTAATTCAAAAGAAAAAAGAAGGTTTTGGAACCTTGAAGAAGGAGAAAAGATCTCAGATCTAAAACTTTTTTTTGGAGAGAGAAAAAGTTGTTGGGATATTTTCATTATCCTTGCCTTTATAGGCTATACATTTTACACATAGCCCCTTGGGCTTCACAAAATGGTATTTTGCCTATCACATGGCTCATGTGCAATTTCTTTTTGCACATAAGCCATGGGCTTTACAAAAATTTGGCTTTATGCCTATTTTTCTTACATTTATCCATAAAATAAAATAAAATAAATAAAAAGAAAAAATACAACAAAATTATTTATTACAAAATTTTTATCTTGGCATAGGGGGAGGCCGGCCGCTTCATGTTCGGGCTCGATCCGGGCATGGGCCCACTGGATCTGGGCTTGGGCCCACTTGGCTTGGGGTTGACATTGATTTTGACTTGGTCAACCGGGGTGTAAATTTTTACCCCAACAGGGGGCTGCCGAGCACTGTTCAGCATGGGCATGTCATGGTGTTGATTTAATTATTGATGCAAGGGAATGGGTGAGAGTGGGCAATTGATTAAATTATTGGATATGTTTTTTTGTTTTAGGGTGGCTGTTGAATTGTGAGGGGGTGAGATGGTTGCTTAATTAATGATCCATAGCCACTTCTTCACTGTGTTTTTTTTTCACAGAGAGCATCCCATTCCTTTTTCCTTTGGCTGTGGTTTTGTTCTTGGCCGAGCCCCTTGGAGTGCAAGCTCATTCTTTCTCCAAGAAATTCCTATGCTCACATATTCATCTCCTTGGCAACTCCATTTTGCCTCCGCCCAATCGCTTGGGTTCCTTGAGACAAAATATTCTACATCCTCTCTACTTCATTCTTGGACATGTCGGCTAGCAAACTTCATGTTCGAGTTGCCTCGGTTCGAGACGGAAGCCCGTATAAAGATTCAATGATGTGGTGCCATTCCAACGAGCGAGATTGGAGAGCAGATTTCACTGGACAACCGCAACAAGTTAGGGGAGGGGATTGAAGACCGAAGGACAATCGATCGGTATAATCTTTTCAACTCCTTTTACATTTTGCTAGTTTACGGTTAATGGAACGATCCAGGAATTGGGTTGCGGTCGCGCCGGTTTTCCTAAAAGTTTTTGTTCCGCATTTGGCGTCGGTTTGACGGCCGGGGCGCCGCCGCATCCCAACAGTAAGATCCTTACGACTTATAAGAGAACATACACTTAGGAATCCTCACGATTTCTAAGAAGAAAACGCACTTACGAGATCCTCATGACGCGTAGGGAGAAATACCTTCATGAGACCCTTACGGCTCATGAAGTTAAAAGCCTTAGTCGACAAGATCCTAACCATGTTCGCTAAGCCACATTTGTTCAACATCGACAGAGGTAAATGATGATTCGCTCCTGGCAATATCCCAGTTGTAGCGATGCTGATGTCTCAATCGGTGTCAAATCCTAAACTTGCAGCGAAAAGCCAGCGATCCACAAATGCATACGAAATAGCCGAAATGATGGGGCAACTTGCAACAAAATCGACAAGTAAAAATGTATGCATACAAAATAGCCGAAATGGTTGGGAAACTCGCATAAAAATCAGCGAGTAAATAAAACAAATAGCCGAAATGGTTGGGCAACTCGCAATAAAAAGCAGCGAGTAAATAAAACAAATAGCCGAAATGATTGGGAACCGCGAAAAATAGCTGAAATGATTGGGCAATCGCGACTTTCGCGATATAAAAGCTGAAATGATAGAGCGTCACGGAAAGAAAAAAGAAAAAATATATATAAAATGAAAATTTTTGCCCTACATATAAGATCACATTGATCCCAGTATACAATTCAGGGGCGCAAACAAAGAGGGAATCATATCATCCCACCAGGCTCCATCAGAGAGAGAGACGGGTCTCGACAGTTCACAGACAACCTAGAGATCACCTCGACATCCATCTCGTTACAGTGGACGCAACGTCAGCAAAGCGGAGCTACGACAAAATCCCTAGTTCCAAGCTTCGACGGTTCGCACGAAACCTAGAGACAACCGCGGCATTCGTCTCGATACAGCAGACGCAATGCCAACAAACGAAACAAAGGCCGAATTCCTAGCTTCAAGGTCTTGACGGCAACTCATATAAAACCTGAAAGACTATCGGAGATCATCCCACACCAGCGTGGAGTGGTCACCACCTCGACGGTCGTCTCGATACAGCAGACGAGATGTCACCCCAGCGTTCTTCCTCCAGCAGGATTCAGACGCGACAATCAAAATCCCTAGTTCTAAGCCTCGACGGTTGACCAACAACTTAGAGACAACCACGACATTCGTCTCGATACAGCAGACGCAATGCCAGCAAACGAAGCAAAGGCCAAATTCCTAGCTTTAGGGTCTTGATGGCAACACATATAAAACCTGAAAGACTATCAGAGATCATCCCATACCAGCGCGGAGTGGTCACCACCTCGACGTTCATCTCGATACAGTAGATGAGATGTCACCATAGCATTCTTCCTCCAGCAGGATTCAGACGCGACAATCAAACAACGGAGCCATGGAAAAATCCCTAGTTCCAAACCTCCGGTTCACCAACAACCTAGAGGCAACCGCGACATTCGTCTCGATACAGCAGACGCAATGCCGACACGCAATGCAAAGGCCAAATTCCTAGCTTCAGGGTCTTGACGGCAACTCATATAAAACCTAAAAAACTATCGGAGATCATCCCATACCAGCGCGGAGTGGTTATGACTCATCGGGGCTCCCCAAACTGAGCCTAACCTCAAGTAAAAAGCGGCATGGCAAAATTCCTAAACGCATGCTCTTCCGACGGTCAAACTGCCTAGGAAGATTGCTTGAAGACGCCTTGTCCAGCCCTCGAAGGGATCAGAGACACGACAGTCACAAGGCTACTAGAACAGCAAGATTGCCTGTCGAGGGATACATCAGCCAACGCGATGGTACGACAGGCAAAACCCTAGTACCACAAACCCTAACGGACCTCTGTCGTAAAGAGCAGAGGTTAACTGTGACGTTAGGACATCCTTACGAGAACTTCTCGATTCGTCTCGACTCGTAGGGAAAAGCCTTAGGCAGTGGGGATTAAAAAACCTGTTTCCTAAACACCGGGGCCCTGCAAGTCGGTCCAAAATGGACTCTTGCATACTATTCACGGACCACACTCTCCAAAGTCGAATCTCGACAAGGAGGGAAACAACCACTTACGAGTCCTCTCGACTTGTAAGAGGGAAAATTCTCTTGTGAGATCCTTACGACTCTCAAGAGAAAGCACACTTGGGAATCCTCATGATTCCTAAGGAGAAAATACACCAACGAGATCCTCTCGACTCGTAGGGAGAAAAGTCTTTATGAGACCCTCATGACTCATAAAATTGAAAAGTCTTAGGCAGCAGACCTGAACCTGTTTCCTAAGCCATCGTTACCGTGCAAAGAGTCTAAGATGGACCATCACTTACTATTTACAGGCCACATTTGCTGAAATTACATGGCAATGACACAACGAAGACAAGAAAGCAGTAATAGAACAAAAAAATTATGTATCTTTTATTCATGAATTCAATGGAGTACAAGTTGAATCATATGAAAGAATAAAAAATGGATACATGTTATTCAAAGATTACAAGCAAAACAGCTACTGAGAAAGAAGCGTTTTCAACAAGTCCGCAAGTTGCTCTCGCACTCCTTTCAGTGCCTTCTCGTGATCAGCCGCCGCGGCCAGCTCCGCTTCAATCCGAGCCCTTTGCTGCAAGCATGATGAAATCTTTTCATCGATTTCCTATTGGGCAGCTTCATGACTCTGCGTAACCCGCTCAATAAAGTTAAGCTTTCACCTCAATACAAGCCCGTCTGAGATACATTGCTGCAAGGTGTCAAAACCAGCTCTCAGTTGCGCGGCATTCGTTTTAACTTGGGCGCACAGCCGGGCAGATTCATCTAAAGCCTTATCGCGTTCCTTCCGCCTTAAGGTCGCTTCTTGCTCGAAATGGCAGAGGAATGACATGCTCTGCTCAACCCACGCAGCCCGCTGGGAGTTCAAAGCCTGAATTTCAGGAGCAGGACGCCTAAGCTCAAGCTTATGCAGGCAGGCCTCAATCTTCCTGCCGTAATTAACCCAAGACTCAACGACGCCTTCGTTATGGAAGTTCACGATCGTCGCCAGTATGGGATTAACCTCGGTAGCAAAATCTGCAGCGAATGTAGGGGCCTCCGCATCAAGCTCCTCGATATAATTGCTCAACATACACAGACTGGTCACAACGCCTTTTGAAGATGGACGTCTGGAAAAGGGCCCTACTGGCATTATGATTCGAGACTCGAATGGAGCTGGAGTCAGTGTCACCGCTGCCAAACAAAGCATAGTCAAATGACGGCTCATGAAATAGAGGAAATACACGAACAATGAAGTATACTATACCAGCTGCGGCAGGTGGCAAGGCCGGGAGTACCGGTGGTGCAACTATTCTTTCATCTCCTCCTTCAATCTGTAGTGCTGCAATCAAAACAAAGAAGAATTAGCAATGACATGGCTGCCAGTCAAACAAAAGAAAGGAAGTCGGTTATAAAAGATACTCACCGACACCAGCGGGCGGACTAATCTCTGACTGGAAGGAGAAGTGCGGGTTCAGCACCTGATACAAGTGATAAAAAAGAACTCCTGCGAGATCACGATGATACATGGTCAGTACACAAAAGATGTTGTCCCCGATTTAAATTTAGCACAAACCCATACCTTCCAGGGTTTGAGAAGATATAAGAGAGGACGGAGGGGCAACGACCGTGAAAGCGGCAACTGGTGGTGCTTCTTCAGGTATCGCAACCTCGACGCTTGCCACACCTACATTCGAAAGAAAAAGAAAGTCATCAGAAAAGGATTGCGAAACGAAAAGAATGTAGCGACCCAAGACCTACTAGACAGGTCATCAACTAGAACCACGATGGGAGCATCGCCAAGCATCACGACATCTTCAATCTCATTTGCGGGGATGATTTCGCCGCCCGTAGCTTCGTCCCCCGATTCCATGAGAGTTGTCGTGACGCTTGCGATGCCAGGAGATGGCTGGGAACCGCAGGCGGAAAGGGCGGCAATTGGAGCAGTCCCGGACTCCTGGGAAAGAGTAGCCGCTTTGGGCTCAATAGTTGCAGTCATCTCACCTACCACCTCCTCACCAGGACTCGACCCTGCAGGATAGGATATATGAGAATCTGAAGATTAAAACTTTGAAAAAAGGACCCAATATTATGTTACCTTGAGATGGCCTTTCAGCCGCCTCCCGAGCCGCGCATATCGCCTGTCTATGAGCAATAGACAAGGCAACCGGAGCACCCTCTGAAGAAGCAGGGACAGAAGAAGCAGCGCTCGAGCCTGCACCTACGACCAAGGCGGCATTACATTCTCTTGCCACGTGCCTCCTGCGCTTCCTTTTCGCCTGGGCCAATCTTCTCAGGACCTCTATCAAAGGGACGTCATCGTCCATGCCAGGAGCTACCTCTGGAGCCGTTATGGCGTCCGTTATCGGTTGCTTAAGTAAAGCCTCTTTTGGAAATGCTGAGGAGGCCGGGACTTCGATAGCTGGCCCTGGAAGCATCTCCGCATCATCCTGCGGGATTGGCGTGTACTGGGCATGACCTGAGTCGAGGTAGTCCCTGCGATAAGATGAAAAAGGGGTCAGATTATCCATAAGAAAGGCGAATGAAGGCACAATGAGCCGAAGTATACCAACGCCCAGCGAAGCGCGAAGCCTCTCCTCCTCCTCAAAAGTCTTGAGGGAAGCCGCGAAGGCCTCTTCAGTGGAGGTGCCTGTTAAAGAAAGAGTGTCAGTCAGAACATGATAACAAAAACATAACAGCAAAAAGATGCGAATGAAGATCACCTGACTCAGCAAGGATGATCAATCCTGCTTTGCGACTAGCTAGACACTTGGAAGCTGCGATGGCAGCCTCCAGATCAGTATCATCTGGCGCCATGAATAGACCTTCGCTGGTCCTATATTCGCTCAGGCCCTCGCTGTAAGGAGCATGAGGCTCCTGGCCGAGTACAACGTCGACAGAAAGAATCGACTTCTTCTTCTTCTTCTGCGAGCGAGTACCGGCCGCCGGTAACACGAGCTTGTGCTTCGCGAGCAACTTCGGGCGGCGAGTCCCGATCTCTGAACCCACGCCAGACTCGGGAGATGCCACAGTCACCGCTTCAATGGGAGCACGGGTTATCAGTAGCTCAGTCATATCACGTGGCGCCACAGCCGCAGCAGCTTCGTTTAGGGGAGGACGGATAATGGTCCATCGCTTCAGAGGAACATTTGGATTACCAGCCGGAGCGGTGCCCTTGCGATCAAGCAGGAATCGCTTCTCCTCTCTAATGACGGCGCCCATCGAATGTTGATACCACGCCACATACACATTCAGGGCCTTCGGAACGCGGCTCGGTTCACTAATGAAAAGCTGGACCCTGTGTTTAGGCGCATCAAATGATGTTGCGCGCTCCGGATACCTTCCTCAGTGGCAGCCGGTTCTGCCAAGAAGGCCTCAAGTGGGACGCCCTGATTATAGCTTAGCTGCTGGGCGAAATGATGCGGGTTGTATCTCATGAACAACGCCGCATCATTCTGCCTAAATACGAGAAAGCCCGGCCTGATAGAGTACAGATGAAGAATCTTCTGAGCTTTCAACACGGAGGCCCTGTCTTTAAAAATGTCCTGCAATGGCAGCACCGTTTTTGTAGATTCCTGGCCGACGGTCAAAATTTTATCGGTGAAGGACATACCATCTCCAACCATGCGTGGCCGAAGGAGCAAACCCCTAGCTTCCCACGGTGTCGGATTTACGATGGATGCGTCGACCAGTTGCATTATCCGAGGGAACTTACATCTGTCATAAAAGGAAGGTCTTCTGTAGATACCGAAGACCCCAAGCACATGCAACTCGAGCCATGAGGTGAAATAATGCATTAAGAAGTTGGCAGGCTGCACCCCTGGCTCAGTAGTATCTGTTGCCAAGCTGTGGCCGTGATACAGGTGGGCTAACCCAGCGATCCCGACGGCCACTTGTATCCCGGCAACCATTCGATGCGTTGGGTAGAAGACGGACGGCCTCATATAGCGAGGGTGCATGGAAGCGCGAACCAGCTTAACCATAAACCGAAGAAACCTAGAAAGAACGCTTCCTCATCGATGCCCGGAGCGGCAATTTCCGAAAAGGGGACAATCGCGACGTTTGGAAGAAAGAAATCCTTTTGATCGGCTTCCAATATTGGTCGACAATCCAAGCCAAAGCCGAAAGGATCATCAAGTTTGGCAAACTTTTCACCTTGTCGCGATAAAACTTCCGTATTAAGAAAACGAGCGATAAAATCTGTAAAAGTAATCCCGCGGCCTCCAGATTCGAGAAAGAGGCTCTCATACATATTCAACACCTTTATCAAACTTGGGAACTGGTGTTGAATGGCGTTCTCTGGGGTAAGACCCGTTACCACTGATTTGGTGGCAAAAATATACTCATCCGGAGGAAGCAGCTCCTCGTAATGCTCTCCCCAAATGGGTAAACCAGAGACCTCGGCAAATTCCTCTGAGGAAATGGAGACTTCTCAATCCAATAAGAGGAAGGTGTGGGTTGGAATGTTCCATTGCTCTAGAAACGCCTTGATCCACCATGTAGGAGGTGCAAAATACTGGAACAAGGATGCGTAGATCGCAGGATACAATCCGAGCTTCAGCAGATGTGACTTCTTCGCCGATAAGATATATTGGGCCCACTGTAAGTATCCGGCTGGGTGACGGGGAATTAGTCCTATGTTATAGGGCTGTCCCCAAGGGCACGACTCACCCTGGCATATGCGCCGCCCTAGAGTGTCCAAAGCTACCAGTGGCTGCACGGGTATTGCGGCCATAAAAGGCCGAAGGAGACCTTCTGAAGTCCAATTCACCTCCTCCACAGTATAGCTTATCGAGGGTGCATCTGCATAAGGGATCGCAGAGATAAGCTCCGAGGGTGTCGCACAAGAAAAGCTCCGGCGGTCTCTGATAATTTGATCGTACCATCTACCCCATAGATGAATATTTTTATGCTACGGGTTATGGTTTTTGATCAGCGCAAGAACCCCTCGGTCTACGGGCGCTTCGGGGAATCCGCCTTCTGAGCGGATGAACAGGAAGGAAGTGTCGAAAGACATAGTACCTGCGCGGAAAAAAACAAATTTTCAGCCACCAATGCTACAATTTAAGTTCTGTCACTAGGTACTTTAAATTGGTACCACAATGCAATGCAGTAAAAAGGGACCAAAGGGGGACCCACATAATCCAGATGACATTGCATCATTAATAAGACAGCCTCATCATTTGATGAGACTGTCAATTAAATGAGGAAATCCTCAATTGATTCTCATTTAATGAGAATTCCTCGGGCCAGGGAGTAAATCTCCCCTTGAGAGCAGTGCTCTGTGGCAGAGTGACATCTGTCAACTTTAATGATGAAGGAATAAAAATTCCTCAAGAGTCTTGCTCTGAAAAAATGATGGAATAATCCATCAGAAAAATTGAAATCAATTTTTATATGAATTAAAGTTCTGAGATCTTCAAGATCCATGAACAAACTCTTAAGAGTTCTTTATGAAAGATTAATAAATCAATGAGATTTGAAAAGAGCAAAGCTCTGTTAATGGGTTAAGAAACCCTAAAAAGGATCTCTTAGGATCTAAAATCTAACAAGAGCAAAGCTCCGTTAATGGGTCAAGGAACCCTAACAAAGATCTCTTTAGATCTATGGGTTTAAGAGAGCAAAGTTTTGTCAACAAACCCCTAAAAAAGGTTTTCTTTAGATCGAAGATATATGAAGAGCAAAGCTCTGTTAATGGGTGAAAGCCTAAATTATTAAATGATCTACTCAAAGATTTAATCTTTAGCTAAGATTTTGACAGAGTTCTGTCCTTAAGAAAGTTCTTAAGCCAAAGAGCTATGCTCTGCAAGAGAATAAAAATTCTCAGAAGGAAGAAGATGAACAGAAATCATCTCAAGGGCCAAAGGTCCTATTTATAGGCACTGAGATGCCGTTTCAACTTCTAAGTTGATCCAAAAGCGCAGATGCTGCCACCGCTGCACTCACGTATGAGCTACGTGAGTGCAACGGTGGGAGGGCATTTGTTTCCCCCAATTAGAGCAAAGCTCTGTTCAAAATTCAAATTTTGAAATGAAGCAACGCTTCAGAAGCAGCGCCAAGTGCGCTGTGCCCTAAGCAGCGCACCACGTGCAAAGCACGTGTGTGCTAGCGCCAAGTGCGCTGCGCGCTAAGTGGCGCACCACGTGCAAAGCACGTGTGCGCTATCGCTAAGTGTGCTGCCCTCTAAACAGCGCACCACATGCAAAGCACGGGTGCGCTAGCGCTGGAACTAAAAGCTCCCCACCGTCAAATTGAAAATCCAATAATAATGATAAATCATTAATTGACCAGAATAAAATTCTGTTAAGGAGAGATTCTTCAAAATCTTTCCAAACTAAAAGATTGTGCTCTGTAAATCAGAGCACCGTTGGATCAATGATCCAAAGGTGATTAAAAATCATCAAAATTACAGAATAAATTATGTATGGAAAGATTTCCCAATCTTGTTAAAAACAAGAAGATTGCCTTCTGTAAATCAGAAGCCCTTGGATCAAAGATCCAACGGTGGGGAAATCCCCAAATCAATTGGAGAAAAGATTTCCTTAACTGATTGAACAAATCAGCTCACCCTATATAAAGGCCTCAAGACTTCAAGTCTTAGATATATAGAAACAAAGAGAGAAACCCCCCATAAGTTTTGAGAGATCTGAGAAAGAAGAGCCAAGCTCTCAGAAAAAGAAGATTTTTCTTCAAGGTAAAAAAAATGAACAGAGAGATGAAATCATCTCATAATTAAGAAAAAGAATTCACTTCTTTCTTTAAGATCATAGATCTGCAAGACCAAAGTCTTTCACAAAGAGATCATAAGATCTCATCATAAAACAAGAAGAAGAACATAATTCTTCTCACAGATCATACTCACAGATCATAGATCTACAAGACTTGGGTCTTTTATACAAAAAGATCATGAACATCTCATTATAAAAAGGGGGAGAATAATTCAATTCTCTTAAGGATCACAGATCCATGAAGGCAAAGCCTTTCATCAAAATATAAGAGATTGAAATATCTCCTGTAAAACTAAGAACTTTATTCTTAGATCTATAAGACAAAGTTTCTTAAAGGAGAATTTAATTCTCGGTGCATAGCGCTGTATAAAAGAGACTTAGTGCTCCATATTAAAAAGAAGTATTTCAGCGCATCAGAACTAGCGCATGGTGCTGCATAAAAGAGCCTTAGTGCTCCATATTAAAAAGAAGCATCTCAGCGCTCCTGATCTGGCACAAAGCGCCAAGCGCACCACGTGCTCCTCGCGTGTGCGCCACTGAACAGTTAGCGCTCTGCGCTCTTGGACTAGCGCTGTGCGCTCATGGAATAGCGCTCGGCGTCAAGCGCACTACGTGCTCCTCACGTGTGCGCCACTAAACTAATAGCGCTTTGCGCTCATAAATTAGCGCAATGCGCTCATAGACTGGCTCACAGCACCAAGCGCACCACGCGTCCCTCACGTGTGCGCTACTTGGCAGAAGCGCTCTGTGCTCTTTGACTGGCGCAAAGCGCCAAGCGCACCACGTACCCTTCACGTGTGCGCTGATAGAACATAAATTGTTCTTTAATAAGCTCCAGAGCTATGATGAATGCTCAGCATCCAGTAAAAAACAAAAATACTGTCAGAATCCAAATCAATGCTCTGCATTGTTAAAAGGCCAAGTCCAAATAAAGGCTCAACAGCCCAAAATAAATGTTAAACATTTTAACTTGATTGGACTTTACCCAAGATTGGCCATAAGTCCTCAATTCAGATTAACTGAGCCTATATGCTCATAAATCTTTTGATCTTAGTCTCAAACTGGACTACAGATCCCAACCAAAATTGGTTCAAGGGTACATCTCTTTACTCCTCTGATATTTGTCGTTGTAATCCTTCAACGTCTTCAAAGAGGTGACGGGTCCCAATAACCATACATTCCATAGACTATGACGTCTTTAAACTGGACTGTGGGGTCCTTAAACCCATGGACTATGACATCCTTAAACTAGGACTGTGGGGTCCTTAAACCCATGGACTATGATGTCCTTAATCTTGGGCCACCATGTCCTGAATGAAAAACCCAATTAAGAATTAGAGTGAAGGAAAAACCATTTCTACTTAAAGCACTTGTTTCATAAAGTCATATCAAGTCTCTTTTTTATGAAAAACAACTTCCTGTTCCCAAATTTCTGGCAAAATCTTCTTTGTAAAATAGTTCCCCAGCGGGTACAAAACAGGAATATGAATGAATAACATGAATATGGCATCCCCAAGCGGGAGCTAGCTCTTCGCCTCAAGGCGGTCACAAATCCCACGCAATATAAACTACAATGTGCAATAAAAGCATGAAAGCACAGGCAATATAATATGTCGGCTCAAGTGAGCTCGACCCCAAATATAACATATAATCCACAAGTCTTACAACCTCACCTCTAGGTCAATATACAGTAATCCAAATAAGATTGGTACAACTGAAAAAGTAGTAGCAGATGGAGTACTCTAGATACAATGAACATAAATAAGGTGGTACAAAATGATAACAACCCACCTATGAGCAAAAACCTCGAGTCCAGGCAAAAAGAGCAAAAGAGGCAAAAGTGTCCGCCGCTACAGTGCTGACGGAACGGACCTGCAGAAAAGCTGTGGCACAACGGGGGTGAGTTGCCAGCTCGTGAGTAATAAATAACATCTACAACGGCTATCGTATGCATGTACACAAGTATCCTAGCATCCCTAAACAGTTATGGTTATATGTACTAGCAGGTATGTATGTATCATCAGTGTACTAACAAGTATGTATGTCACATGGATGGAATAACAGGTATGTATGCCACATGAATATACTATCATGTATGTATACTATATGAGTCAACTGAAGATCTCATCATGTAGGTATAAGAATTGTTCCTTCTTTTGTTTTTGAAACTCTTTTTAAATATCAGCATAATATCCATGAAATCAATA
The DNA here is from genome assembly GCA_030015575.1 of Agapanthus africanus. Classification (NCBI taxonomy): domain Eukaryota; kingdom Viridiplantae; phylum Streptophyta; class Magnoliopsida; order Asparagales; family Amaryllidaceae; genus Agapanthus; species Agapanthus africanus. The sequence continues at coordinate 295,603,049 of JASDDO010000006.1, read as the reverse complement.
AAATCCGTGTCCAGCAACGACACCCCAAAACTGTCTCAAATCTCATATATCCATGTCAAGTATCTCTGGCCTCAGCCGTCCAGCTGATCCATATCAAATATCAATATCCCAATCCAGCGGCCACGGTCGGTATCCTCTGGATATCCGCCGTGCCCAATGAAGTCACCGGTAGGTAATCCGTCCCCTGCCAGGCTCAACGCCATCTCCTGCGATCTTCTTGCCCCGGGGTACCGTACCGAGCCCACCATGTACCCGAGATGGTTCATCCACCTCCTCGAAACGGGTCTCGAAAACCACAGCAAAACTCATGATGGACGACACTTTACATCACTAGAAAACCGCAACTTTTATATTTTAAAAGGTTATAAGTTTGAAATCTTGCGGCTTTCCCCCGAAATCCAGAAATATCATAAATCTCATGAAATCATCATGAATGCATATGTCAATGATTATGAATGCATATGGTATCAATTTATAAAGTATGATTTATACTAGACATGAGCAAATGACATAGTGATACATATGCATGAGGATAGTAATTCTTATGATTTCATTTTAAATACTTATTGCAATATCACATTTCTAGGCAATTAACATGTTTCAGATTTATGGTTATCTAGTGTCGTGACATGGCAATTACCAGGGTGTGTGTATCCACATGAATAGTGCTCGTGCTGCATATAAACCTGGTAATGGTGCATGTGTCCTATAATGAGTCTGCGTATATGGAATATCATATAGATCCTAACTGCAGCAATTATCATGCAAGTATTCTTATCATAATGTCACAAGTAATATCAAGTCTACTATATCTATCGGGCGACTCGCGCCATCCAAACGATCGTCCCCCGTAGATGTTAAATCTACTCACCCGTGATCCCGTGCTAGGTGTGTCCGACCACCTGCTTTCCTTTCTCCACTGCGCTTGAAGTCCCCGCCGGCGAACCTAGAATTTACAAAAGTCACCATATAAGGAAAAATCCTGCAAAACGCGATATATCGATAAAAAGGATACACGTGCGTGAAACTAAACACGTGTGCACACGACACGACGCGACGCGCACAACCCACCAGAACCTAAACTGACACGCTGTGTCACGCAGTGTGCCACAGAACCACGCGTATCACGCGCGTGTCGCACGAGACTTAAAAACATCGGAAACACGCAAATAGCTCCAGATTTTGCTTCTGGGCCAAACTTAAAAAGTTGCAGGTACCAGAAGCCTAACCTACCCAGAAGGACCCTACACCCAAAACCCCCCACCCCCACCCCCCACTCTGGCCGCAATTTGCGGCCAGAAAGAATAAATCGGCGGCCGAGAGGGGGAGGTGGGTCCCCATGCTCTGTGTGTGTGTTTCTACTAGTCTCACCATGCTACAGTTTTCACAATTTTAGTCTGAAGGGCTCGGGTCAACAGCAGATCCAATAGAGGCTAAAAGTCACTAAAACTGCCAAATTACGCCAAGTCGGTAAATCGGGTGTCTTTTGTGAAATCTAGGGCAATCCTCTGGTTAACTGGCCTCATCAGTACCTAAAAAGGCTATTCTAACTAACACTACCTTCACTTTTGCCAAAATTCCCTTAAATCACCCAAATCACTACTAAAGCATGAAATAAACACTAATTAAGCTAGATTACCATAATTTTAGCAATTTAAGGCTATCCATCTAAATTTAACGACACTACTAGGCTAAAACAGACTAATTAACACCAAAAAGGTTCCATTAAGCTACAAGCACTCCAATGTAACTAGATCTAGCATCACTACACAATTCTAATACTAACATTTCGATAAAACACTAAACTAGCCAATCAAGCACATAATCTACACAAATTGGAAAGAGTTTAGGAGTTATACCCCCTAGGAACCTTACAACCAAGAAGAAGGAGGGGGTAGGTGCTGCTGCTACAGCTCCTGGTGCTGCAACTAGGGCTAGAAGAGAGCTGGTCTGCACTTGCTGTTCTGAGGCAGAAGCAGCAGCTGTTGCTGTTGTTTGTGAAGGTGGGGCTGTTGCTATGGTGTTGGTTTGTGTGTTGGGACTGATATAGTGTGGTGTTGAGCTGAGATGGTATGGTGCTGGGCTGAAAATGTCACTGGTTCAGCTGATGCTGCTACTGAAGCTGAAACAGGTTTGGGGTGCTTGCTGTTTTGAAGTAGGAGCAGCAGCAGGGGGCTGGGGTGAAGTTGAGGGAAGGCTTGAGTGTTGGGAGGGGGTGTTATGTAAGGAGTTGGGACTGATGTAGCTGCTGCTGATGATGATGTTCTGATACAATGGCTGATGCTGATTTGTAGGCTGAATTAAGCTGGAAGTGGGCTGATGTGAGTGTGTGTGAGAGAGTTGTAAGGTTGGGGCTGCTTGTAATGATGTTAGGGGCTGAAGTGGCTGTTTGTGCAGCAGTTAAAGTGTTGCTTTGTGAAGAACTGATGCTAGAAAAGATCTGAGAATGGCTTGATGATGGATCATCAGCTGTAGCAGCAATATGGCTGTTTTGGGGTGGCTGATCTGTTGGTATATGGGCTGATCTTTGTTGTATGAGTGAGAGAGAGGTGAAAAAGGTTTGAAGTGAGGTGATGAGACTTAACCTTAAACCATCATTCTCCCTTTCTCAACCAAAAGCCATCATGACACATCACATCCCTCTCAAGTCAATCTTAAAACTCTCTAAATACTCATGGTCAAAGCCAACCATCCTCAATTTAAACTAATTAGCTTTAACAACCCAATTAACTTAACCAAGGACCTAACCCACCATGGTTAACTTAAACATGATTAACCCACAAGCTCAATTATGTGGCAACCCTTGTCTTAACCCTAGCTAACGTGCACAAGTGTGTGTGGTCGAGATAAAATTCTACAAAAATAACCATAAAACCAGATAAATTATTAGAATCCCGTTTTGGTAAACTTTTTACGAAAAACCCCACATTAACACTTAATTATTACTAACCCCAAACTCAGGTGTTACAGACATACAGGGGACGGTTGTGCTCACACATTCCGAGGAGGAGATCTTCGTCACCGAAAGTGACGTCAGCAGTGTGCACTTCTTCCAGCTCATCCTTCATCTTTTTTTCGGCAAGGAAAGTTTGGAACTGCTCGGGCTCTTGTAGTGCCTTGATCAAAGAATCTCTCGCCTCTTTAGATAGCAGAAGGGCATCAAGAATGCTTAGTTACGAGGGTATCTTCCTCAGGTGTGCCAGAACGTTGTAATCCGCCTTGCTTTTCTTGGGCGGGTCCTTGGCTGCCAACTCCTCGACGACTCGATCATCGAGGGTGATATCTTCAGGGACTTTTTCTTTCCCCTTATCCTTTTTATTCGCCCCTTTGTTTGTGGGTCCGAGATTCTTTTCGGGTAACGTGCGATTACGTAACTGAATATTCTCACAGGCCTTCGTCTCTTCTGTTTCAGAGATGGATTCCTTGAAGAGAGGGCCGAGGGCTATTTCTTCATCAGAATCGCTCTCGAAGGTGAGAACTTACGATCCCTTGTGATCAACCATGTGAAAGTCGCCGGCAGTTCTTCTGCGCTCATCTATCGTGCTTCTCTGCTCTCGATGAGTTTTGCGCTTCATCCGCTTGCAATGCTGTCGATGAGCAACGTATCCCTGCCACCAATTTTTAAAGGCCATGCATTCCTCGGTAGGGTATGTGATCCTCCGATGGTATAAGCAGTAGTTTGGATGTGCATCTAGTTCGCCAGGGAACATATTTTTTGAAGTGTCTTCTTTGATAGGCGGCAACTTCATCCCCACCGATAGGGCTTTGGCGAACTGCTTCCTTGTCTTAAACTTGCTTTTGCTGGCGGCAAAAGTTCTTCCATCCGGTTGGGGTATTCTACGACTTCTCAATACCGGAGCTTCTTCAACGTGACGCCAACGTTTGGCCCTTCCATATATGGTCGTTTCACGCTCTCGGTCAGATTTTCTTTTCTGAAGCGCCTCATTCAGGAATACGTCAATCATCTCGTCTGATGGTTCTCGGAGTTCCGGTTCAGGATCTGCCCCCAGTTTCTCTGCATCAGGAGCTTCTTCATCATTTATTGATGAGTGGGAGATCACGTGACAGCTTGCCACGTAATCCTCAGGCTCTTCTGAAGAATTGTCTCCTTCATCAGCGTCATCGGCTTCATTCTCAAGAACATGCTTAAAGAATTCATCCAACATGATTAGGGTACGAGCCTTCTGGTTATATTCTTCCAGTGCATTGATGTATTTCTACAGACCTGTACGGCTATCTTCGGGTTGGACTGGCTTCTTGGCCTTCTTCTTTTTCTTTAAAGACTTTGGAGGCTTAGCCTGAACGTTTTGTCCACCTTCACCAACTTTCAGCGTTGGGCACGGCTTCAGCATCCCCTCAATAATCTCGGGTTTCAAAGGGCTCTTCCATCTAATCGTCGGGCATGTTTGGAGATCTTTCAGCATTATTTTCGTTTTGGCTGAAAGAGCGACCTCCCATGAAGCTTCTTCTATAAATGAGCATGATGCCCCTGGTGTGCCTACCCCTTTAGGAGCGTGCGGCTGGGGCAGGCTTATTTTCCAATTCTCGGACAGTGCAAATTTGTCCTGTTGGTATTGGTCCTCAATCCAGCCTTTAAAGACGAAGCAATTTTCGATTGGATGGCCTACTACTCGGTGGTAGGAGCAGTAATTGGGATTGTTGAAATCACCTGGCTGCAGTAGGCGTCTCGGATCTGGTAGAGTGATGAGCCTGTTGCGCACCGCCAGTTCGAACAGTCTCCTTGTTTTATCCCGAAGGAACGAGTAAAGACGTTTTAACTTTTCGTTGATAAATCGTTGTCTATCGTTTTGGCGATCAGTTTGTTTTGGACCACTCCGTTGTTGCTGAGTATTGGCGACGAAGGTCTCTTTCCCTTACCACTTTTCACTTCGCGGCTCCAACTTCGAAGAGGAAGGCCTGTGGCCCATCTGGTCTATCTGGGCCAGCTTGTCTATCAGGGCCTGGAAGGTGGTCGGCTTGAAGAACATCATGAACTGGGATATGGTCGCCTGCGGATCAAGGGTACCCACGAACATGCCTACTGCAGGAGCTTCTTCAATGTGTTGTTTGCATTTCGACCATAGGTTCCGCCACCGGATTGCATACTGAACCCATGTTTCTCCCGGCTTCACCATTGCATTGATCAATGCCATAATTGGGGTGCTTTAGCTGGCGCTTGCGAACCGCTGTGTAAACAGTAGCTCCATTTCTGCAAATGTTTAACGGAGTCGTTCGGGAGCTCAGAGTACCATTCAAACGCTGTCTCTGACAAGCTGCCAACGAATTGGCGAAGCAGTAGCTTATCGTCACCTCCGGTGTTACCGCACAAGGCCCTGAATTGAGCAACGTGCTGGTGTGGATTTCCCGTCCCCTTATATACATGGAATTTAGGGATCGTATACCCCGGCGGGTACTTTATTTGGTCGTACCAATCCGGATAGGGTCGTCCAGTCTTAACAATTTGGCCGGCCGCTTCGCTCGCCTGATGGGCTCGTATCTGTTGAGCAATATAATCATCCAGGGCGGCTTTGGAGATCGTCTCCTCTTTGGCTGCTGATAGAGCCGGAAGATGGTTCGGTGACTCCCCTCTGTCGTCTTCAAGGATAATCAGAGGGTCTTCAGCTGGAGGATCCGGCTGTATCATCATCCCGACCATATCTTGGAATAAAAGCGTCATTCATTTTATATTGGCCGCTTGTTCCGCGGCCTCTCTGTCTCTCTTCTCGAGGATTCTGCGGAGGAACTCAACATCGGTTTTCTGTTCTTGACGCTGCTCTGACGACGTCTTCGGGCTTTCTTTTGGCCCAGTGAGTGCGGACATCAGTGTTAGCATCTCCTGGAGTTTTTGCTGTTGTTGCTCCTGAGCCTTTGTCACTGATCTGGTGAGAGGTCGATGGCCCGTGGAAATACGGTTATCCTCTTTCCCGGATGCTATATAAACAGTGTGCACTACCATACCCCCAGACTTGGGGCGTTTGGATTCATCACGCCCAGAGTTTCTCTGCGGAGGTGGTTGATTCTCTGGCCTTCTCTTTTTATAGGAGGCCGGAGTTGAGGGGGCCGTTGCAGCGGGCACCCAAGTAGATGACGCCTTCTGTGTCTTGACAGGGTGATCCTTCTCTGGCCGAACTTTCATCTTCTTCGGTCGGCGGGAGTAGTCTTGGTAAACCACAGAGTCTTGGACCCTTCGCCAGACCTTGTGAATTTTAGAGGACAGCCACTGAGGGGGCTGTTCTGGCTTTGCCTCCGTGACGTTCTCCAGAGGTGGAGGAGATCCTTTCAGCACAGCAGTCGGAGAGTTCTTGCGCACCCTCTTAAGTGGTTCAAAGTTGTTCCTAGTTGAAACAGCAGCATCAATTTCCACCATCGGAGCTGGTGGAGTCAGTCCAGAAGGGGAACTGCCCCCAGCTTTCTTCACTCGGCGCCAGTGGCGACGTCGATCATGCCTTGCAGACGGGACCACCTCTGCTGTTGGATGAGCTTCTTTATGCCCCCCGCTCTGATGAGGGGTTGCTATTGGTGCCAGCCTATCGAAGACTGACGTCCGCTGAGAGGGAATGATCAATCTTGAAAAGACCGACTTTTTGGCAGAGGAAGCAGCCTTGGTTACTTCGCCTGAAGCGGGAGCTGGAATGGCCAGTCTTGCGAAGACCAACCCCTTAGCTGGAGAAGCCGCTTTGACGACTTCAGGGATAGGGATGGCTATCCGTTTCGGGATAACCCCTTCAGGTATTGCAGTCTTTTTTACGGGCCCATTGGAGTTTTGGCCCAGTCTGTTAAAGACTGAAGCGTTGGATTTGGGCGACCCATTGAGAGGGGCCGCGGTAGTCGTAAGCCGATCAAAGACCGACTTCTTCGGAGCTTCTTGCGATGGCAGTGGGGCGTTGAAGCTCATGGGTGGGAGCATGGTCCCAAAGAAAAGCCCAATGGTGGCCTGCGTCACCTGTTCCACTGGCATCGCGAAAATGGAGGCCGCTTGAGGCCCATAAGTGTCACAACCCAAAGTTTGGATGTGACCGGTACTTGGATTGTAAAATATCTAAAGATATCGACACAATCCGAGTAAGCCAAAAACCAAGATCAAAAACCCTCTTTGCGGAACTTTAAGAAAAATTTAGTTTTTAAATAGAATTTACAATTTTTAAGTATTTAAGATCTTAACAGTAGCTCCCTATTTAATTAATAATAACAGCAGTTATACAGTGTTTAACTAGGTTGCATCCCTAGTTGGGAGCAACAATGCCAACAGCGAAAATCAATACACAATTATAATACGACATCAAAGAAGAATCTCAGACAAAAATAAAAGAAATATCATTTAATACAACTAAACGATCTCATCTGTTAAAATAATATACATATAACCATATATCCTTCTAAGTCATTATACAGGGTCTAATGGAGAAACTCTAGATTCAATATGCAATACCAAAAGAGGAGGTTACTACATAGGTAACCCACCTAGCAAAAAGAGCGATAAACTGACAAGTGGATCTGTCTGCTGCTACACGTCCACTCGACTCCTGTAAGGAACTGTGACACAACGGGGGTGAGTTGCCAACTCAGTGAATAAAACTAACATATAACGGCTGATAATGTAAATATAACGAATTATAACCAACAACAATAAGGATGAATGTAATGCATGATAACATGTGGAAATATAAATTTGTACTACTAGTTATAATTCAAAACTGAAATCTCATCACTTATTTTCAAATAAGTCCATCTTTCCGTGTCCAACATCGACACAAATCCTCCGTTTCCTTCAGGCATCGTTCCTCGAACGATCCTGTAAATCAATAACGCCGGTCGGTATCATCTAGATATCCGCCGTGTTTCACAACTATCTCCGGTATCGAGTATCCTCGCTAGGCTCCCCGCCTCAAATGCGGCTTTCCTGCCCCTCGGTCTCGACCGGGTCCACCATGAATCCAACTGTATAGCTCCCCCACTCAGTCTGGATAACGTAAAAATCCGCGACCGTATAGCTCCCCCACTCGGCCCCGGAATAAAACCAAATCATAAAAACAACATCTCATGGTGGACATTTTTCATTAATACAAATAATCACTGAATTTACGCAATAGTATATGAAAACTCCAAACCATAAATTCTCAATAATACAAATGCCTTTTATATCAACTTCTAACACGTGAATATAAACATGATGTCAATTATGCAAAGTACTACTGTTATTGATGTTTAAGGTATGATAGGAATCATATTTAACAGAATAATTTCTAAGTGTGAAAGTGACATGTTAATATCGACGAGGTGTAGTGTAACATGTAGATATGTGCATGTGCGGCACAACTCGTCGATAACGGTGCAGTGTTCTAACGATTATTAACATGGCGATGTATGTGTGTGTGTGTGTGTGTGTGTGTGTGTGTGTGTATGATCACTAATATATAAAAAACCAACTTTTATTTAAACTTATCTATGGGCGTATCACGTCATCTATACAAGATCCCCCGGTAGATATTTAGTCTACTCACCGAAATATGTCGTATACTACTCCGAAATCACCAATCCCTTTCCTTTCCTTGCGGCTTTCGAAGTTTCCGTATTCGAATCTAATATTGAAATTAACTTGTATAAGAAGCGGCTACATTCCGATAGTGAAAACACAAAATACCAGTTTTTACATTTTGGCTATACTAAGTATGACTATTGCAACTATCTAACACTTATACTAACTGGATTTTTAACCAATCGCTGTTCGTAACAGAAAACTGAAAACGCGTTACGAAACACCCGTATCGTATTTTAGAATTTTGCCCTTTTCAGATATTAACTCCCAGATTTCCCATACTGAAAATTTAACTTAAACAAACAATATCAAATATCCTAACATCTATACAGAGACCTACCCTAAAACCCACAATACCCAAATCCCCAAGAAATCCGGCGACGCCGGAATTTTCATGATGGTCGCCAGCCAAAATCCGAACACTGGGGTTTGTCTTCCTATGGTTTATTCTAGTTCCCACATACAATATTAATGCACTGTTTGGTTAAGTTATTTATTATCTAAGTTAAAGCAGATTTTCACAGAGCCCATGTTTCCCTAAAATACCAAATTTCCGATATTCGATTTCTACATTTAAGTTTACAGAACTAGATTCCTACAGTGTTTAAAGATTATACCTACAGAAGATGATTTAAAGGCTTCCTCCAAGATACCCAAGTCCTTAGCTTCTTGCTTGATGGTGGAAATCCTTAGCACTGGTTCTTCTTCTCTTCTCCCTTTTTCTATTTTCTTTTGTGAGTTCTAAATGGTTTCCTTTTCTTTTCTTTATAAATTTCTGGTTTTAAAATGTTAAGTGAACTGAACAATTGATATAGGATAAAGGAAAATGAGTGAGGGTTGTAGGAGGAGGTGTCACCAAAGGAGTTGTGGTGAATTCATGCAAGGTTGAGGTGGTGTGCATGAGGTGTGCATGTAAGAAGGAGGTGTCTATGTATTATCACTCATATGTTGTGGTGTCTTGAGGAATTTCTGAATCTTAACCATTATCCAACCCTTTTACACATAACCCCTCAATATTTCCAAGTTTTCACAATTACCTAAACTTTACACAAAAACCCTTCATTACATATGTTATTATATAACACCATTTTTATTATAATGAAGTTAAATTTCACACTAAAACCCTTATAATTTACTAATGTTACAAACTAAAATTTCAATTTAATTTGTTTCACACACTACTTATGAAAATGTCCTATTTGGTTTTAATAACTTTTTAAATTAACATTTTATTATTTAATTAATTAAATTTATTTATTTTCTAAAATTTTCAAAATGTTACAATATTCCCCCTTAAGAAAATTCGCTCCCCGAATTTAAAACCTAACTATACGTACCTTCAAAAAGATGTGGAAATTTCTTCCGCATGTCATCCTCGATCTTGATTGTTAGAGTACGTTCGTGTTCAAGTTCTAGTTTAAATACCGCAATCAAGACGGTTTCGCTTGTAGCTAGCCGGTTGAGTACGGGTCGTCCGCAGGGAGATGGGAATCTTTTTCTATGTATTTTTCGACGAGTTAAGTCCTGTGTTCAGATTTTGTTGTGGTTATCTAAGTGTTAAGTTGATATTTAAAGAGAGCTTGTTAGGGTTAGGATTAGGTTAGTTTGAGTTAGGAGTCTCCACTTCTTTCATTGCCCCACTTAATATCGGTGTTACGGTAATCGGCAACAACGGGGATTAGCACGACTAGGAAGGACTTTGCGAGTATAAGCTAGGCTTTCCAACGCATAAGTCTTCCTTTTGGTGCTTGTCCGTCCGTTCTTGGCTCTTATCCATAACCTCCGGTTAATTCAACCACAACCGGTCTCACTACGGAATCACCGCTATCATGTAGGATAGGGTGCCGTAAGGAGCGGATTGTGGTTCAATTAACGGGAGTCGATTTAAGCTGTTGGGCAAGGAAAGAGTGAGAGAGATTTCCTTCTCTCAAACTTCCCTTATCCTACCCTAACAAGTAAAAAACTACTCACACTTCATGATAGGAAAAACAAAACAAAACAAAAGAGGAAGATAGAAAGAAGGAGATTAGAAGAATACGACTAACTGTTTGCGACCTCACCTTGGCGAGGATCGAGCGTAAGTATCATTGTCGTATGTAAGGATAAAGAAAAAGAGAGAAGAAAGAAACAATCAAGCAAGTAACAACAACTACTTAACAATTAAAATTACAACACATTACAACAAGTAAAGAAAGAGACAAGCATGATAATAAAAATGGTCTTCTTTATTCATCACTCTTCACTCAAAAGCTCACTACAAGTTTAATGGAGAAGAGGTGAGAAGAGGAAGAAGAACAACACTAAAACTAGGCAAAATGAGATTACAAGAATGGACCCCCTCCTTCACAAACTTCTGGGCTATTTATAGGCCAGAGAATGAAACCCTAGGGCAACCACCAGAACCCACATGCAATGACCAAAATACCCCCCAAAACCCTGCGCATGCGGCGCCTAAACAGCCGCGGATCCGCGGCCTGGACCCACCTTTTGCCGCGGATCCGCGCTCTTATGGTTGATTTGGGCTTTGGGCTTTTTGGTGGTGGCCTGATCTGATGAGTACTTCATTCTGGTATATGTATTTTCTTATAATTGCTTCACGAATTTTCCAGAATTCTGTTGAGGGAAAGGTGGACTTTTTGTCAAGATTTTGTCATGATTTGCCTCGAGCTCCGCGTAGATCTCTTGGATTTTGTGCTACCATTGAGCCTTGTGCATGAGAATGACAATGATTTGACCTTTTGTCTTCCTATTGATATCTGGCAACATACGGATGAAGAGCAGAGACCGTGTTTTTATCTGTGGTTGGCAGGAACCCGGATTTTTTCGTGTTTTTCCAAGAATTTCACCGTTTTAGAACCGAGAACCTGTATCCTGCAATTGACTAGCAAACACGGCTCAAGAGTATCTACGGATATGCAATGTAATAAAAATTGGGCGGTATGAAAATGCAAAAATCTGATAGGAACAAATACCCCCAAACTTATCATTTGCTCGTCCCGAGCAAAGTCCATTTATTCACAAAAAATTTCCTAACCTCACTTTCGCAGGGAACGCGATTGCACTGAGCATGTGCAACAAGCCGTTAAACCTCTAGGTGTCCCTAGTAGGAGGAGTGTTGTCTCCTGAGGGTTTTCAGCGGATACTACCCACAAAATCCGGTCAAGTTGGTTTGTAAAAATGACTAAGTTTCAAACCCTAAAGTTTTGTTTTAGAAAATAACAATTCTATAATCCTAAGTCTAGACTATCGAACCTTTATTTTTCACACCTCGCTTCTTATTTAACTACAGATTTTATATGTCTTTACGTGCAGTGCAAATAGTGTCGTTAAGTTCCAGAAGGATCGATAAAAGTCATCATGTCGCACAATAAAGCCCAGATAACAATTTTAAAAGGATCACATAAGTTTTATAAAGAGTTAAGCATTTTTCAAGTTTCGTTTTCCAGTAAGGTTTCAACTTCAGAATTTCTATCTTCCTTAACAGGAAACTAAGTCGAATTTTTCACTCCACCTTTAACTTGTTTTCATTTCATACACACCTCTGTGAACGTGCAATAGTCTTTATCATAGAATAAAACCTTCATATCTCCGTTAAAAAATTTTTAAAAGCCTGTCTTTTATCAAGATTATTCTCACACAAAGAACCGTTAGGAATTTTAACTCGGAGAGAACACTTGCTTGACTTTGTTTTAAACTGGACTTTCTAGGCTTCTTAGCGAGCTTTGGGCCAATGCACCCAAACCAGTTGGTTTTAGGGCATTAGGTGTAGAAACACCCCAGCGGACTTAATTACTCAAGTTACCTAGGTCCAAAAACAAAAGACAGTTTGGCGTGAAAATCAGATGATTTAATACGAACGGAGATATAACCGGCAGTTCAAATATTTTTTGGATAAAAGACGTGTCTAGTGGGTTTGGTGTGTAATCATTCCAATCAAGTTTTAGACGGGTTATTTTTCAGACTTAGCTCCAATTACGGCATCAATAACATTCCTTCATATTCGCTTTACTTCATAAACTATTCTTGACATTACTTATTTCAGAACAAACCTATTTGATCCTCAGAAAATCATTTATCTGTTTAAAAGTTTAAACATGAAAGACTTGTCATCTAATTCCCAAAATCTTACGACACGTGTAGTGTGATGTAAAGACGTACATCAGCTATAGTTAACATCAAAGGAGAGTTATCTTTCAGGTTTTCAAAATCCAAACAGAAGATCTAGTTATTCCTATTTTTTCAAACAAAAACCGTCGAATGTTGAATCGGAGTTCTTCCACAAGCTAACTTGACAAAAAAGTTTGTATATTTTTTTAGAAAATTTTCAAATTTTTATGGATTTTATGGATATTAATATGCAGATGCAGAATATAAATATGAATGCGAAGGTAAGAAATGCGTACCGAGCGTACCCCCAAACTTGAACTGGACAGTGTCCTCACTGTCGTTGCATGAAGAGAGTAGTTGGAAGGTTCAAAAATTGTCGGTTAGCAATATACAATTTTTTTATTTGTTTTTGTTTTTTAAAGAAAAGAAAAAAGAATATACACAAATATATACAAAATGGTTTGTACATACTCCCAAACTTATTTGGAACAGTGTCCACTGTTCTTGGCTGGATAACCGAAGTTTGGAGGTAGGCAGAGGAAGATCATTCAGGGTAAACCGGCTCCTGTAAGAACAGGAGCTCCTCTGTTGGTTCGGCGCTAAGGTACGGTTTGCATCGGTGTCCGTTCACTTTGAAGAGTGAACCGTCCTTTGGATTTTCCAAATCCACGGCGCCCTGCGGATACACATTCCGCACAAAATACGGCCCTTTGCAGCGAGATCTCAGCTTTCCAGGATGGAAGTGAAGTCGGGTGTCGTAAAGCAGTACCTGCTGACCAGGTACGAAGGTTTTGCGCAAAAGGTGTTTATCGTGAAACACCTTCGTTCGATTCTTAACGACAACCGCGTTATCGTAAGCCTCATCCCTAAGCTCGTTCAGTTCGTTCAGCTGCAGCTTCCGATGGCTGCCCGCGTCCTCAAGAGACAGATTCAGCTCCTTTATCGTCCAAAATGCGCGATGCTCGATTTCGACAGGAAGGTGGCAGGCTTTTCCGTACACAAGCCGATAGGGAGACATGCCAAGGTCGGTCTTATAAGCGGTTCTAAATGCCCAAAGGGCATCGGTGAGTTTCAGAGACCAATCCTTACGGTTCTTGGAAACCGTCTTCTCCAGTATCTGCTTGATTTGCCGATTTGAAACTTCGGCCTGCCCGCAGGTTTGGGGGTGGTAGGGCGTAGAAAGCTTATGATTAATGGAGTATTTCCGCATCAAGGCTTCGAAAGTTTTATTGCAGAAATGACTTCCATTGTCGCTAATGATCGCTCGGGGGTGCCCAAACCGGGAAAAAATGTTTTCTTTAAGGAACCTAACGACAACCTTGTTGTCGTTAGTCCGGCTGGGCACAGCCTCGACCCATTTAGAGACGTAATCAACAGCTAGAAGAATGTACAAGTTCCCAAAAGAGCTGGAAAACGGCCCCATGAAGTCTATCCCCCAAACATCGAAAATCTCCACAACCAAGATTGGTTGGAGCGGCATCTCGTTCCTCCGGGATATCCGGCCCATGTGTTGGCACCGGGAGCAAGTCTTGCAATAGTCATGAGCGTCTTTGAAGAGTTGTGGCCAGTAGAAACCACATTGCAAGATCTTCTCAGCTGTCTTTCTGGGCCCAAAATGCCCGCCACACGCTTGATCGTGGCAAAATGACATCACACTCTTGAATTCCTCATCAGGGACACACCGACGAATAATCTGGTCGGGACAGTACTTGAACAAGTAGGGTTCGTCCCAGTAAAAGTGTTTTACTTGGGATAAGAAGCGAAGTCTGTCCTGACCTGACCATTCGGTCGGTAGTAATCCCGTGGCCAAATAGTTCACAATATCTGCGAACCAGGGTTCGCACGATACTGTCAAGAGTTGTTCATCCGGGAAAACGTCGTTAATTGGAATTGGAAGCGAAGGCGAAGAAGGAAGTCGTGAGAGATGGTCGGCAACTATGTTTTCACATCCTCGTTTGTCCTTAATGACAAGGTCAAACTCTTGGAGCAAGAGGATCCAACGTATTAACCGAGATTTGGCATCTTTCTTCGCAAAAAGATGGCGCAGAGCTGAATGGTCCGTGTAGACAATGACTGGAGAGCCGATGAGGTAGGGCCTGAACTTTTCTAAGGCAAATACAACAGCTAAGAATTCCTTCTCAGTTGTTGTATAATTGAGTTGGGCGTCGTTCAGGGTTCGGCTCGCGTAATAGATTACGTGCGGCATCTTGTTGATGTGCTGTCCAAGGACAGCACCGATGGCAAAGTCGGATGCATCGCACATAATCTCGAATGGGTGCGTCCAGTCAGGTGAAGAAAGAACGGGAGCAGAAGTGAGTGAGCGTTTCAGTGACTCGAATGCAGTCACACAGCTCGAGTTGAAGTCGAAAGGCGTGTCCTTGGCCAGCAAAAGCGTCAAGGGCCTAGCAATCTTGCTAAAGTCCTTGATAAACCGTCTATAGAAACCGGCATGGCCAAGGAAGGCTCGGATATCTCTGACGCATCGGGGAGGAGGCAGATTGGAAATGACCTCAATCTTTGCTTTGTCAACCTTTATGCCATTTTGCGAGATGATATGTCCTAAGACAATAGCTTCGCGCACCATGAAGTGGCATTTCTCCCAGTTCAAGGTGAGATTCTTGTCCTTACATCGGGTAAGGACAGCGTCAAGATGCAGCAAACACTCGTCAAAGGAGTCGCCGAAGATGGAGAAGTCATCCATGAAAATCTCCAGAAATTTTTCCACCATGTCAGAGAAAATTCCCATCATACACCGCTGGAAGGTAGCGGGCGCATTGCATAACCCAAAGGGCATGCGTCGATATGCAAACGTGCCGAAAGGACAAGTGAAAGTGGTCTTGTCCTGGTCTTTTTCGGCGATGGGAATTTGATTATAGCCAGAGTAGCCATCAAGAAAACAATAGTACTCATGTTCGGCCAATCGTTCAAGCATCTGGTCAATGAAGGGTAGCGGAAAGTGGTCTTTCCGCGTTGCGGCGTTGAGTTTTCTGTAATCAATGCAAACTCGCCACCCAGTTTGGGTGCGAGTAGGGATTAACTCATTCGCCTCGTTGGTGATGACCGTGATGCCCGACTTCTTGGGGACAACGTGAATGGGGCTAACCCACTGGCTATCAGAGATAGGGTAAATGATACCACTATCTAGACATTTGACGATCTCCTTCTTCACAGCCTCCTTCATGACTGGATTAAGACGTCTTTGTGGATCCCGGGCTGGTTTGGCATCATCCATCAGATGAATGTGATGCTCAACGATGAGGGGACTAATCCCCTTGATGTCCGCCATGGACCAGCCAAAAGCTTGCCTGTTGCTGTGCAAGACCGCGAGAAGGGCTTTCTCTTGCTCGGAAGCTAGAGAAGCCAAGATGATGACAGGAAGGGTCTCGTTTTCACCTAAGTAAGCGTACTTAAGGTGAGACGGCAACGGCTTGAGTTCGAGCGTTGGAGGTGAAATGATGGAAGGCAAGACGGGTGCAAAGGTCTCGAACTCAAAGGACTCCAGCAAAGGTTCAAAGCGAGTGTAAGCAACCGAGTTGGATGGTTCAGGTAACTCATCCGGAAAGTCGAAGGATTCAAACTCGGGTTGTGCGCAGTTAAGATCGTTTGAAAACATGAAACACTCGTAGTCGTTGTCGGACGCAGAAGCAGCAGCAGGTTCGAAGAGAAACGCACTAGTGGCGTCAAGATTATCGTGTTCAAACAGAAACTCCTCGAATTCACACTCTTCTGGGGTGATCTCCTGGATCGAGTAGACATCCAGTATATGAGCATTAGGTTCGGCGGGCTGATTCCCCAACCTAAAAATGTTGAGTTCAATCGTCATATTTCCAAAAGAGAGGTTCATTGAACCGTTGCGACAATTGATCACAGCATTTGAGGTTGCGAGAAATGGTCGACCGAGTATCACCGGAATTTGATTCCGGGGGTTAGCTACAGGCTGTGTATCTAATACAATGAAGTCAACGGGGAATATGAAGTCCCCGACTCTTATCAACACATCCTCTAGCTCACCCCTAGGATGGGTGATCGATCGGTCGGCCATCTGGAGAGTGCAGTGTGTGGGTTTCAGCTCTCCGACGCCTAATTGCTCGTATACTGAATATGGAAGCAAGTTAACACTGGCACCAAGATCTAATAGTGCGCGGTTGATATTCTTATCCCCAATAGTAATTGAAATCGTAGGACAGCCAGGGTCCTTCCGTTTTTGTGGTAAAGATTGGGTAAGGGCATCACTCACAGCACTAGCCAAGAAAACTTTCTTGGGTACCTGAGACTTCCTCTTTTTCGTGCACAAGTCCTTTAAGATTTTCGCGTAAGACGGGACTTGTTGGACAGCATCTAAAAGAGGAATGTTAATGTTAACTTGCTTAAATAACTCCAGAATCTTCTCCATTTGTGGATTTTGTTTGTTAGACCTCAACCGGTTTGGAAATGGAACATTTTGAAAATTGGTTGAGTCTAAAACTGGAGGAGGAGATTGTGGAGTTGGAACGGATCCCAGAATAGGTGTTTTCGTGGAGTGAGAAGTGGGTCCGTTCAGAGCAGAAGAAGAGAAAGGAGAGCCTGTTGAAGAATGGAGAATAGGCTCAGAAGACGAAGAAGAAGAAGAAGGAGATGAAGAAGAAGAAGCAGCGGCCGGGGCGTCATCGTTGATCTGTTTGCCAATGTCGTTTTGCAGCATCCTCCCCGATCTCAGTGTGGTCACGGCACTCACATTATGGTTTTGTTGTTCAAGAGCAACATGTGCATTATGTGGGTGACCGGGATTTGGAAGTGGCTGGGACGGGAGCTTCCCCTTCTCTCGCTCGCTCAAGGCCGCGTTCAGCTGTGCAATCTGGGCCTCGATGGTCTTGATGCTTTGCCCGTGTGCGGCAGTGTGTTGCACTAAAGATTGAATCGAAGACTGGATGTTGGCGGTGGATTGAGTCGATTGTTTAACAAATGCCTCCAGACTTCGCTCGAGCGAGGAAACCTTATCGTTGTTCGACGGAACAAAGTTGTTTGGTGGAAAAGAGTTGTTGGGTGCAAAGTTGTTCGTCTGGTTTTGGTAAGGTTGGGGTTGGAAGTGCTGCTGATACTGAGTTTGTTGTTGCGCTTGTTGTTGCGGTGGAGGGGCCCTTTGGAAATTGTTTCCCTGGAATTGATTCTGATTCTGATTCCAGGCGAAATTGGGGTGGTTCCTCCAACCGGGATTGTAGGTGGAAGAGTATGGATCATTCCTTGGTCTTTGCTGGAAGGCAGCATTAACCTGATCCTGTCCTTGCGAGGGTGGATTGTAAGGACACTCTTCGGTCAAGTGGGAAGGATCGGAACAACAAGCGCAGATGGTACGAAGGGGGAGAACAGGTGTGGGGGCAGGAGCAGAAAATTTGCTCTCTATCGCTTCAAGCTTTCGTGTTATTGCAGCCATTTCAGCTTTCATCGCAATAGAGACATCGAGTTGGTGGATTCCTACCCTAGACTGACCGGTAGAAGTGGAGGTAGAAGAAGAAGAAGTCGGTCTAGTGCTCTCCCATTGTAGCGTTTGCTCCGCAAGATCGTCAAAGAACTGCCACGCTTCCTCGTCAGATTTGGATAGGAAGTGGCCCTGACAGATGGTTTCCAGCAACTGCTTCTTTGCTGGGTTCAGTCCCTCGTATAAGGTTTGGCAGAGCTGCCATTTCTCTATACCGTGGTGAGGACACTGAACAAGAAGGTCTTTGTACCGGTCAAAGCACTTCCAGAAGGGTTCAGAAAGAAGCTGGGAGAATTGGTTGATCTTATTTCGAATTCTTGCGGTCTTGTGATTTGGATAAAAAATTTTCAGAAACGCTTTAACAAACTCGTCCCAGCTGGTGATTGAGTGGGAAGCGGTGCTATACAGCCATTTTTCAGCGAGATCGCATAAAGTGAACGGAATGACCCGTAGACGTATAGCATCGTCCGACAGCTGGGTTGTTTTCATCATGGCACAGACATTTTGAAATTTGTTGATGAAGATATAGGCATCTTCAGATTCAAGCCCATGAAAACGTGGAAGCATGTTGATGAAATGGGGCTTAATTTCAAAGTTGTCCCCATTGGCCGGAGGAAGAGAAAGGCAGGTGGGAAGTGCAGAACGGGTGGGATAGAAACGATCCTGGAGCGCGATTCGCTGCGGCGCTACAACAGGCGGAGGTGGTGGGAGATTGGTCTCCGTAGGAGGTGGAGCCAATCCAGGGGTGGTCAAAGAGATGTTCGGATTAAATCCCGACATCGCGGAAGAAGAGGTTGGTGAAGGTGAAGGTGAAGGTGAAGGTGAAGATGTATGAACAGAATTCCGGTCAACGTCGGAGTTGGCCGGCAAAGGAAGGGGTGAAAGAGGAGTGGACGGAGTATCGACTTCGGAGTCGATCGCGTAGTCGGTCGCGACTAACGTAACGCGGACTAGACGGGCGCTAGTGTCCCGAGTCCAAGCGGACATACACTAAACGAGTTTAGTATAGTCAAAGCGGAGAAGGTGAGGGTAAGAAAACGTCAATGGAGAAAGGCGATGGGTGGTGGGTGAAAATGGATTTGGCGACAAAAGGGCAAGTTTTTATAAAAGTTTTTGATTTTTTTTTTCTTTTTTTTTTTTTTTAGAAAGAGATTTACAGAAATATGTACGGAAATACGGCTTAAGCAATCACAAACAAGATATGCACAATCACACCTAGATCTACGGTCGCCTAGGTCTACTAGACCTGCTCCTGAACTTGATTGTCGAAGTTAAACAATGTCGAGAAACGGGCTTAAAAATACACTGATCACGAGGCCAGGTAAGTGCAGAGATAAGGGGAGGTTATCCAACGCTTTCGCGAAGTTCCTTAATTAAATAACCCTTTCTCTTTCGGCGGTTGCGCCTTTAACACTTTCCTAGACACCCCGTAAACAATATACGGTTAAGCGAGGTTCTAAACACTGTTTATCTTCTCCTAATGAGCGCGAAGTCCTTAGGGCTGAAGTCTAGTATTTTTTTAATTTACAATGGACAATGCATATGCTTTAGTGATTTTTGGAGTCCTGGGAAGGGTGATAAAATCCCCACCCAATCTGGATTGGTTTCAAGCCCCTTAAGTCCGTATTAAAGAATGCAAAACAGTAACAAATCAACAGTAAACAATTTTTATTTGCGGCGCAAAGAATCCTGCACAAGAACAGTTTATTGGAAGGGGAAGAAGAATTTGCGCAAAGAAGCCTGCAGAAAACACAGTTCAGTGGAGTTCAGAGGAGAGGTAGAGAGGAGAGAGACTTACAGAGAGAGTTTGGACCACTGACCCCACCAAGAGGCCGCGGATCCGCGGCCTAAGCTTACTTATGCCGCGTAAACGCGGCAACACTAGGGAGTTAGGGCTTCTGGTTTGGTACAGGTGCTGTTCTGGGTCTCCTCTTCTTTCCTGGATGTACTGAATTTTTATTTTCTTACTGTAACTGCTCCAGATTTTTCAGTAGACCGGATGCTTTGTTTTGTCCGTCGCGGTGTAGCCGCGAAATGTGGGTCTATCTTCCCACGTCTTTGGCACTGTACTTGAACTCCGTATTTTCAACGTCCTTGGCGTCGATCGTGAACTTCGTATTTTCCTTCACACTTGCACAAAAACTAATCAAAAATAACAAGATGGTTTTGTTTACAATGTATATATTTTTTTTGTTTTTCGGTTAGAGTTATACTTACAAATTAACCCGAAATTTCACAAAGAAACAAACTACCGTCTCCCCGGCAACGGCGCCATTTGATTGTTAGAGTACGTTCGTGTTCAAGTTCTAGTTTAAATACCGCAATCAAGACGGTTTCGCTTGTAGCTAGCCGGTTGAGTACGGGTCATCCGCAGGGAGATGGGAATCTTTTTCTATGTGTTTTTCGACGAGTTAAGTCCTGTGTTCAGATTTTGTTGTGGTTATCTAAGTGTTAAGTTGATATTTAAAGAGAGCTTGTTAGGGTTAGGATTAGGTTAGTTTGAGTTAGGAGTCTCCACTTCTTTCATTGCCCCACTTAATATCGGTGTTACGGTAATCGGCAACAACGGGGATTAGCACGACTAGGAAGGACTTTGCGAGTATAAGCTAGGCTTTCCAACGCATAAGTCTTCCTTTTGGTGCTTGTCCGTCCGTTCTTGGCTCTTATCCATAACCTCCGGTTAATTCAACCACAACCGGTCTCACTACGGAATCACCGCTATCATGTAGGATAGGGTGCCGTAAGGAGCGGATTGTGGTTCAATTAACGGGAGTCGATTTAAGCTGTTGGGCAAGGAAAGAGTGAGAGAGATTTCCTTCTCTCAAACTTCCCTTATCCTACCCTAACAAGTAAAAAACTACTCACACTTCATGATAGGAAAAACAAAACAAAACAAAAGAGGAAGATAGAAAGAAGGAGATTAGAAGAATACGACTAACTGTTTGCGACCTCACCTTGGCGAGGATCGAGCGTAAGTATCATTGTCGTATGTAAGGATAAAGAAAAAGAGAGAAGAAAGAAACAATCAAGCAAGTAACAACAACTACTTAACAATTAAAATTACAACACATTACAACAAGTAAAGAAAGAGACAAGCATGATAATAAAAATGGTCTTCTTTATTCATCACTCTTCACTCAAAAGCTCACTACAAGTTTAATGGAGAAGAGGTGAGAAGAGGAAGAAGAACAACACTAAAACTAGGCAAAATGAGATTACAAGAATGGACCCCCTCCTTCACAAACTTCTGGGCTATTTATAGGCCAGAGAATGAAACCCTAGGGCAACCACCAGAACCCACATGCAATGACCAAAATACCCCCCAAAACCCTGCGCATGCGGCGCCTAAACAGCCGCGGATCCGCGGCCTGGACCCACCTTTTGCCGCGGATCCGCGCTCTTATGGTTGATTTGGGCTTTGGGCTTTTTGGTGGTGGCCTGATCTGATGAGTACTTCATTCTGGTATATGTATTTTCTTATAATTGCTTCACGAATTTTCCAGAATTCTGTTGAGGGAAAGGTGGACTTTTTGTCAAGATTTTGTCATGATTTGCCTCGAGCTCCGCGTAGATCTCTTGGATTTTGTGCTACCATTGAGCCTTGTGCATGAGAATGACAATGATTTGACCTTTTGTCTTCCTATTGATATCTGGCAACATACGGATGAAGAGCAGAGACCGTGTTTTTATCTGTGGTTGGCAGGAACCCGGATTTTTTCGTGTTTTTCCAAGAATTTCACCGTTTTAGAACCGAGAACCTGTATCCTGCAATTGACTAGCAAACACGGCTCAAGAGTATCTACGGATATGCAATGTAATAAAAATTGGGCGGTATGAAAATGCAAAAATCTGATAGGAACAAATACCCCCAAACTTATCATTTGCTCGTCCCGAGCAAAGTCCATTTATTCACAAAAAATTTCCTAACCTCACTTTCGCAGGGAACGCGATTGCACTGAGCATGTGCAACAAGCCGTTAAACCTCTAGGTGTCCCTAGTAGGAGGAGTGTTGTCTCCTGAGGGTTTTCAGCGGATACTACCCACAAAATCCGGTCAAGTTGGTTTGTAAAAATGACTAAGTTTCAAACCCTAAAGTTTTGTTTTAGAAAATAACAATTCTATAATCCTAAGTCTAGACTATCGAACCTTTATTTTTCACACCTCGCTTCTTATTTAACTACAGATTTTATATGTCTTTACGTGCAGTGCAAATAGTGTCGTTAAGTTCCAGAAGGATCGATAAAAGTCATCATGTCGCACAATAAAGCCCAGATAACAATTTTAAAAGGATCACATAAGTTTTATAAAGAGTTAAGCATTTTTCAAGTTTCGTTTTCCAGTAAGGTTTCAACTTCAGAATTTCTATCTTCCTTAACAGGAAACTAAGTCGAATTTTTCACTCCACCTTTAACTTGTTTTCATTTCATACACACCTCTGTGAACGTGCAATAGTCTTTATCATAGAATAAAACCTTCATATCTCCGTTAAAAAATTTTTAAAAGCCTGTCTTTTATCAAGATTATTCTCACACAAAGAACCGTTAGGAATTTTAACTCGGAGAGAACACTTGCTTGACTTTGTTTTAAACTGGACTTTCTAGGCTTCTTAGCGAGCTTTGGGCCAATGCACCCAAACCAGTTGGTTTTAGGGCATTAGGTGTAGAAACACCCCAGCGGACTTAATTACTCAAGTTACCTAGGTCCAAAAACAAAAGACAGTTTGGCGTGAAAATCAGATGATTTAATACGAACGGAGATATAACCGGCAGTTCAAATATTTTTTGGATAAAAGACGTGTCTAGTGGGTTTGGTGTGTAATCATTCCAATCAAGTTTTAGACGGGTTATTTTTCAGACTTAGCTCCAATTACGGCATCAATAACATTCCTTCATATTCGCTTTACTTCATAAACTATTCTTGACATTACTTATTTCAGAACAAACCTATTTGATCCTCAGAAAATCATTTATCTGTTTAAAAGTTTAAACATGAAAGACTTGTCATCTAATTCCCAAAATCTTACGACACGTGTAGTGTGATGTAAAGACGTACATCAGCTATAGTTAACATCAAAGGAGAGTTATCTTTCAGGTTTTCAAAATCCAAACAGAAGATCTAGTTATTCCTATTTTTTCAAACAAAAACCGTCGAATGTTGAATCGGAGTTCTTCCACAAGCTAACTTGACAAAAAAGTTTGTATATTTTTTTAGAAAATTTTCAAATTTTTATGGATTTTATGGATATTAATATGCAGATGCAGAATATAAATATGAATGCGAAGGTAAGAAATGCGTACCGAGCGTACCCCCAAACTTGAACTGGACAGTGTCCTCACTGTCGTTGCATGAAGAGAGTAGTTGGAAGGTTCAAAAATTGTCGGTTAGCAATATACAATTTTTTTATTTGTTTTTGTTTTTTAAAGAAAAGAAAAAAGAATATACACAAATATATACAAAATGGTTTGTACATACTCCCAAACTTATTTGGAACAGTGTCCACTGTTCTTGGCTGGATAACCGAAGTTTGGAGGTAGGCAGAGGAAGATCATTCAGGGTAAACCGGCTCCTGTAAGAACAGGAGCTCCTCTGTTGGTTCGGCGCTAAGGTACGGTTTGCATCGGTGTCCGTTCACTTTGAAGAGTGAACCGTCCTTTGGATTTTCCAAATCCACGGCGCCCTGCGGATACACATTCCGCACAAAATACGGCCCTTTGCAGCGAGATCTCAGCTTTCCAGGATGGAAGTGAAGTCGGGTGTCGTAAAGCAGTACCTGCTGACCAGGTACGAAGGTTTTGCGCAAAAGGTGTTTATCGTGAAACACCTTCGTTCGATTCTTAACGACAACCGCGTTATCGTAAGCCTCATCCCTAAGCTCGTTCAGTTCGTTCAGCTGCAGCTTCCGATGGCTGCCCGCGTCCTCAAGAGACAGATTCAGCTCCTTTATCGTCCAAAATGCGCGATGCTCGATTTCGACAGGAAGGTGGCAGGCTTTTCCGTACACAAGCCGATAGGGAGACATGCCAAGGTCGGTCTTATAAGCGGTTCTAAATGCCCAAAGGGCATCGGTGAGTTTCAGAGACCAATCCTTACGGTTCTTGGAAACCGTCTTCTCCAGTATCTGCTTGATTTGCCGATTTGAAACTTCGGCCTGCCCGCAGGTTTGGGGGTGGTAGGGCGTAGAAAGCTTATGATTAATGGAGTATTTCCGCATCAAGGCTTCGAAAGTTTTATTGCAGAAATGACTTCCATTGTCGCTAATGATCGCTCGGGGGTGCCCAAACCGGGAAAAAATGTTTTCTTTAAGGAACCTAACGACAACCTTGTTGTCGTTAGTCCGGCTGGGCACAGCCTCGACCCATTTAGAGACGTAATCAACAGCTAGAAGAATGTACAAGTTCCCAAAAGAGCTGGAAAACGGCCCCATGAAGTCTATCCCCCAAACATCGAAAATCTCCACAACCAAGATTGGTTGGAGCGGCATCTCGTTCCTCCGGGATATCCGGCCCATGTGTTGGCACCGGGAGCAAGTCTTGCAATAGTCATGAGCGTCTTTGAAGAGTTGTGGCCAGTAGAAACCACATTGCAAGATCTTCTCAGCTGTCTTTCTGGGCCCAAAATGCCCGCCACACGCTTGATCGTGGCAAAATGACATCACACTCTTGAATTCCTCATCAGGGACACACCGACGAATAATCTGGTCGGGACAGTACTTGAACAAGTAGGGTTCGTCCCAGTAAAAGTGTTTTACTTGGGATAAGAAGCGAAGTCTGTCCTGACCTGACCATTCGGTCGGTAGTAATCCCGTGGCCAAATAGTTCACAATATCTGCGAACCAGGGTTCGCACGATACTGTCAAGAGTTGTTCATCCGGGAAAACGTCGTTAATTGGAATTGGAAGCGAAGGCGAAGAAGGAAGTCGTGAGAGATGGTCGGCAACTATGTTTTCACATCCTCGTTTGTCCTTAATGACAAGGTCAAACTCTTGGAGCAAGAGGATCCAACGTATTAACCGAGATTTGGCATCTTTCTTCGCAAAAAGATGGCGCAGAGCTGAATGGTCCGTGTAGACAATGACTGGAGAGCCGATGAGGTAGGGCCTGAACTTTTCTAAGGCAAATACAACAGCTAAGAATTCCTTCTCAGTTGTTGTATAATTGAGTTGGGCGTCGTTCAGGGTTCGGCTCGCGTAATAGATTACGTGCGGCATCTTGTTGATGTGCTGTCCAAGGACAGCACCGATGGCAAAGTCGGATGCATCGCACATAATCTCGAATGGGTGCGTCCAGTCAGGTGAAGAAAGAACGGGAGCAGAAGTGAGTGAGCGTTTCAGTGACTCGAATGCAGTCACACAGCTCGAGTTGAAGTCGAAAGGCGTGTCCTTGGCCAGCAAAAGCGTCAAGGGCCTAGCAATCTTGCTAAAGTCCTTGATAAACCGTCTATAGAAACCGGCATGGCCAAGGAAGGCTCGGATATCTCTGACGCATCGGGGAGGAGGCAGATTGGAAATGACCTCAATCTTTGCTTTGTCAACCTTTATGCCATTTTGCGAGATGATATGTCCTAAGACAATAGCTTCGCGCACCATGAAGTGGCATTTCTCCCAGTTCAAGGTGAGATTCTTGTCCTTACATCGGGTAAGGACAGCGTCAAGATGCAGCAAACACTCGTCAAAGGAGTCGCCGAAGATGGAGAAGTCATCCATGAAAATCTCCAGAAATTTTTCCAGATATTGCCTGCCGGTCTAGAATAGCTACTGGCTGCACTGTGTAGGATAAATCCGGCTCAAGCTGTAAGGTCTGATACTGGATCGCGTGAGAGGGATCGTGAAGAAACATGCGAAGCATAGACACGTGAAACACCGGATGCACATCGGGAAAACTCGATGGAAGTGCTAAATGATAAGCTACAGCACCCACTCTCTCCAGAATCTCGTAGGGTCCGACATATCTGAGGCTGAGCTTCCTTTTTTTTCTCGAAACACATCACACCCTTCATCGGAGATAAACGTGGAAACACATGATCTCCCACATCAAACTCGAGTCTACGACTGCGTCGATCGGCATATGATTTCTATCTGCACTGGGCCGCTCTCGTCCTGTCCCGTATCAACTGGATATTTTCTGTAGTCTCCTGTACTATCTACGGTCCCAAAATGCTACTCTCACTGAGTTCTGTCCAGCAAACGGGTGATCGACATTTCTTCCCATACAAAGCTTCAAAGGGTGCCATCTGGATCGTCTCCTGAAAACTGTTGTTGTAAGAGAATTCTATCAAAGGTAGGTGACGATCCCAGCTACCACCGAAATCAAGACTGCAGGCTCGAAGCATATCCTCTAGAGTCTGTATGGTCCGCTCTGACTGACCATCTATCTGCGGGTGAAAAGCTATACTAAAACTCAATCGTGTACCTAGAGCCACTTGAAGTTTCTGCCATAGCCGGCTGGTAAACTGTGTACCCCTGTCGGACACTATGCACGTCGGAACTCCATGCAATCGTACAATCTCGTCGATATAGATCTGAGCATACCGCGCATACCCAAACGTTGTCTTCACCAGAAGAAAGTGAGCTGTCTTTGTCAATCTATCTACAATCACCCAGATAGAATCATACCCTCTACTAGTCCTGGGTAGACCCACAATGAAATCCATGGAAATCTGCTCCTATTTCCACTTCGGAATGGGCAAGGGCTGCAACTCTCCTGCCGGCCTCTGGTGTTCGGCCTTGACTTGCTGACAAGTCAAGCATCTCGAAACAAACTCCGCGACATCTCTCTTCATTCCTTCCCACCAATAAACATCCTTCAAGTCATGATAAATCTTGGTGGAACCAGGATGAACACTATATGCTGATCAATGAGCCTCATCTAAGATCTCACGTCTCAGTCCCTCCGAATCCGGCACACATAGACGAGTCCCAAAACGTAATACTCCACGGTCATCTATCACGAACTCAGACTCTCTGCCCTGCCTAACCTGATCCATAATCTCCGACATACGAGCATCTGCGGGCTGTGTCTCTCGAATACGATCCAGTAACTAAGGACGGATACGAATATGTGCTAACTGTCCTCCTGTCGATGTGAACTCAAATTGTACACGGCTATTACATAGAATCTGTCAATCTGCAGAAGACCGTCTCTGCAAGGTGCACAAATGAGATAAGCTACCTCCAGGCCTCCGACTCAAGGCATCTGCTACAACATTCGCTTTGCCCGGATGATAAAGAATCTCGCAATCGTAATCATTCATGAGTTCCATCCATCGTTGCTGCCTTAGATTTAGATCCCGCTGCTGAAAAATATACTTCAAGCTCTTATAATCTGTGAAAATCTGGCACGACTCACCGTACAAGTAATGCCTCCAAATCTTCAGTGCGAAAACCATCGCAGCCATCTCTAAATCATGCGTGGGGTAGTTCTGCTCGTGCCTCTTCAGCTGTCGAGAAGCATAAGCGACAACCCTGCCGTGATGCATCAACACACAGCCTAAACCCACTCGAGAGGCGTCACAATAAACAACAAAACCACCTAACCCGGAAGGTAAAGATAAGACTGGTGCAGTCGTTAAGCGAGCCTTCAACTGCTGGAAACTCTGCTCACATGCAGCTGTCCAAAGAAATGGAACTTCCTTTCTAGTCAATCCGGACAACGGTGCAGTGATCCGAGAAAAATCCTGCACAAAACGTTGGTAATAACCGGCCAGACCCAAGAAACTTCGAATCTCCATAACTGACACAGGTCTGGGCCAGTGCTGTACTGTTTCGATCTTCTTTGGGTCCACACGTATACCATCTCTTGTCACTACGTGACCCAAGAAATCCACATTGTCCAGCCAGAAAGCACACTTGGAAAATTTAGCGAACAGTTGATGCTCCTTCAAGGTCTGCAATGTGATACGCAAATGCTGCTCGTCCTCCTCCCGGCTTCGGGAATAAACAAGAATATCATCTATGAACACAATAATAAACTGATCAAGGAATGGCCTAAAAATGCGGTTCATCATATCCATAAAAGCTGCTAAAGCATTGGTGAGCCCGAACGACATCCCCAAAAAGTCGTAATGCCCATATCGTGTGCGAAAAGCAGCCTTCGGAATGTCATTCTTCCGAACTCTCAACTGGTGATACCTGACCTCAAATCAATCTTTGAAAAGTAGCCAGCTCCATGTAGCTGATCGAACAAGTCATCGATATGAGGTAGTGGATACCTATTTTGCACAGTAACTCGATTCAGCTGCCTGTAGTGTATACTACCGTCTTTCTTCTTAACAAACAAGACAGGAGCTCCCCACGGCAATAAACTTGGACGAACAAGCCCTCTATCTAACAACTCTTGCAACTGGATTTTGAGTTCCTTCAACTCCGTCGGGGCCATCCGGTAAGGTGGTATAGAAATAGGCCCCGCACCCGGAATCAAGTCAATGCAAAATTCAATATCGCGATCGGGTGATAATCCTGGTAATTCAGCAGGAAACACATCCGGAAATTCTCGTGCAATCGGAACCTGGTCCAACGGGACTTCAACGGCTCCAACATCCTGAACAAAATCTAAGAATCCACGACAACCCTTCTTCAAGAGTCGCCCCGCACAAAGAGCAGAAATCATGTTGGCAGAAGTTATATTACAGTCTCCTTGCACAACAAAGACCGGTTCACCCGGAAAACAAAATCTGACCGTTTTCCCCCGACAATCTACATAAGCATGACAAGCGGCTAACCAATCCATACCAAGAAGTATATCAAAATCTAACATGTCCAAGAGAATTAGATCAACTAATGAATCCCTATCACCAATACGTACTGAACAAGACCTGAATACGTGTCGAGCTACAAAGGAATCCCCCACCGGAATAATCACAACTAGTGGTAACTCTAACAATGACGACTCTCTCCCCATAGAAAGCGCAAAGCGTGTAGATACATAAGAATGCGTAGAACCGGGATCAAATAAAATATGTGCCTCTAAGGAACATACTGCAAGAGTACCTGTCACAATTACATTGGATGCCTGGGCATCCTGTAGAGTCAGCGCAAAAACTTGTGCTTGGCCCCTGCCCGCATCCTGTCGTCCTCTACCTCTGTCTCCTCGACCTCTCTGAAAGCATCCTGCAAAGCCCCGACCTCGTGGTGCAACTGCCTGTCACATAGTGCCAACTGAGGGAGGAAGTAAGGCCATCGACGTAGAAGGTGGAGGGGGTAAGGCAGCCTGTGGAAAAACAGTCCCTCCCCGGGGTCTACAATCCCTCGCATAATGTCCTAGAAGTCCGCAACTAAAACATGTAGATGGGGGCCTCTGATCATCGGGGTATGAACTGAACATCTGGCCCTGGGTCCAACCTCGTCCGAAACTACGGCCTGGAGTGTACCTGCCTCTATCTCTGCCAAACTGCCTGGTCATTGACCCAATAGGTCTAGTCCTCTTTGGCTCTGGAACAATCACTGCCTCGTTCAACCGCTCTTCCACTCGCATAGCTGCATCCATGGCCTGTGCATAAGTATCGAAATGCTGGGATCCTATAGCAAGAAACAACCGCGTATCCAGACTCCTTATGAACCTCTTCATTCGAAGCTCCTCCGTAGAAACTAAGTATGGAGCATAGCGTAATAACTGGGTGAATCGTAAATCATAATCTGCCACCGACATATTCGAAGATTTCCGCAACGCCTCAAAACTGCTAGCTTTGGCGTCCCTCACACTCTGTGGAAGAAATCTGACAAGAAAGACCTCAGAAAACTCAGCCCACGACATTGGAGGAAGACCGGCAGCTTGTCCTCTCTCCATCGACTCACACCACTCCTGTGCAAGTCCCTCCAATCAAAAGCTAGTCAGCTCAACCGACCTCGCATCAGAACATCGCAATGATCTGCCGATCCTCGCCATCCTATCGAGAAAGGACCGAGGATCCTCTTCTACATCGGTCCCAGTAAACACCGGAGGTCTCAACCTCATAAACTCCTGAAGTGATACCTCCATCACCCTCATGTCTACAAGTGCGACTGTCTGCATGGGCTGTACATCGGGTTCTACCATGGTCGGTGCCTGGTCCTGTCTCTGTACTCTGGTGGCATCAGCCAACTGTCCCACCACCTGCTGCAATCCTAACATGCCCTCCTTTATCCTAGTCAATCTATCTAGAGGAGGAGGATCGACATGCTCATGCACCGCCGGAATGGCCGGTGCGTCAGTCGCCGTCACATGAGGATTTGCCCTAACTGCGTCCCTGGCTGCGGCATGCCTAGCTCGCGTAGCCATAGCAACTGGAAGAGAAAACGAGAGTGTTTCCTGATTTAAAATCAGGAAAGCTTACGAAGAAGGCATCACGTGCTAGCACGTGACCAGCAGTCACGTGTTGGCACGTGACATTTGAAAGCAGCGGACTCATTCTCTGATTAAATCAAGAAAAAGGCTCCAGACGAGGGTCACGTGCTCACACGTGACCAGGGGTCACGTGGTGGCACGTGACGGCTAAGCAGCTGCCAGAAGACAGAGCGCAAAAAGAAGAAGAAAGCTCGTTCCAGGGGGTCACGTGCTTACACGTGACCAAGGGTCACGTGCCTACACGTGACCATGGGTCACGTGGCCACACGTGACCGGCTTTCAAAGCCTGTCTATTTAACAGAATTAAATTCTGAACAGCATTCAAATCTTTCCAAAGGAAAATGATTATTTGGAACCGATTGGACTAAAGATTTAAAGGTGATTAAATATCATCTATTTGTCGAAAAATCCTGAACTTGGGAAGATTTCCCCTTAAAATCTAACCGAAATAACAAAGGAAAATCTCTGGATTTAAAATCCAATGGTGAATAGAATTCACCTAATAATCCAAAGGACCAGATGAATAATGAACGCAAATCAAATCTCTCAATGAAAGATTCACCAAAACTAATTGATTCTGCTCCTTCTCCTATAAATAGGAGTCAAAGGAGAGAGTTTGGGAGACACAGAGGGATAGATAGAAAAAGGGAGATAGAAAAAGAGAAATATAGAGCCTTGAGACTCTGGAAGAATTTGATCTTCTGCAGAAGAAAATCCTAGGTAAGAAAGGGAAGGCCCTTAGAAGAGAATTTAATTCTCAAAAGAGTTTAACTCTTAAAAAGAAGAACTTAGTTCTCTCTTTAGTAGATGATCTGCAAAGTGCACATCTCCCCATGAATAGAGAATTTAATTCTCATTGGGTTGAGATCCTGTCATGCACATCCAAAGCATAGAGAGGGAATGAAAGTTTGAGAATTTAATTCTCACAAAATTATAGGAATTTAATTCCTTTAAGATAAAATTAGGGTTTGACCCTATGTTATAGGAATTTAATTCCTTCAGAATGAACAAAATCAGGGTTTAACCCTAGTTAAGAACTTAGTTCTGTTAAAATAACAGGAATCTAATTCCCTTAAGAAAGAAGAAATTAGGGTTTCACCCTATGACAGAATCTAATCCCTCAGAATATAAATTAGGGTTCAACCCTATCTAAGAGTAATTCTCTAAAGAAAGAGAGAATTTAGTTTTTTTAAAGTTAT
This sequence comes from Agapanthus africanus, assembly GCA_030015575.1. Lineage (NCBI taxonomy): Eukaryota > Viridiplantae > Streptophyta > Magnoliopsida > Asparagales > Amaryllidaceae > Agapanthus > Agapanthus africanus. The sequence goes on along the minus strand of JASDDO010000006.1, from coordinate 295,571,435 downwards.
TATCAGGGTTTAACCCTATGACAGAACTCAATTCTTCACATATATGAGGAATTTAATTCCTACAGGAAAATCAGAGTTCAACTCTATCAGAGAATATAATTCTGCAGAAGACAATGGGGATTTAATGAAGAATTTAATCAGAAATTGCAAAGAGGTAGAGTCACGTGCTACCACGTGATCCCTGGAAAGACCCACAGGGAAGGGCTTTTGAGGCAATGCCTCGCGTGACCCACGTGACCCTTGGCAGGAGCTTTAACACACAAACAATTAAATGCCCATCACGTGACAACACGTGATGCTCCAAAGTATTCACCACTCTCGGCAGAACAAATAAAGGGGAGGGCGCCCTCACGTGCTACCACGTGACCCCTCTTACCTTAGTGCTTAACGCTAAATTGGACCCTCTGAATCTAGTGTTTAACACTGTTTTGCCTTAGTGTTCAACACTAATCGAAGAGCCTTTCTTGCAGTGTTTAACACTGAATTTCTTAGTGTTTAACACTAAATTAAATCTCTGTTAACAGAGTTTAACATTAATTTTCTTAGTGTTCGACACTAAATTAAAATCTCTGTCACCAGTGTTTAACACTGATTATCTTAGTGTTTGACACTAATTTGAGATCTCTGTTGCTAGTGTTTAACACCGATTTGTTTTAGTGTTTAACACTAATTTGAACCCCCTGTTGCTGGTGTTTAACACTAACTTTAGCCCAATTGGCTAAGTGTCTAGAGGCAAAGCCTCTCCTCTAATGGACCAACAGAGGGCCAATATCCTAAATATGATTGGACTTAGCCCAAGCTGGCCATAAGTCCTCAATTCAAATTCAACTGAGCCAATGGGCTCATAATATAATTAATTGGTCTTGGTTCCAAATTGGGTCAAAAATTATTTAATCTACCTCGGTTTAAGGGTACATCTCTTCACTCCTTTGATACTCGGCATTGTAATTCCTCAACGTCTTCAAAGAGGTGACGGGTCCCGATGACCACATATTGATACGGACTGTGGGGTCCTTAAACTCATGGACTATGAGGTCCTTAACCTTGACCGAGATGTCTTAAAAATAACTTTGGACTGTGGAGTCCTTAAATCCATGGACTATGACGTCCTTAATCTTGACCGAGATGTCTTAAAACTAACTTTGGACTATGGAGTCCTTAAATCCATGGACTATGAGGTCCTTAACCTTGACCGCAATGTCTTAAAACTAACATTGGACCGCAATGTCCTTAAACTACCTATAGACCGCAACGTCCTTAAACTACCTATTGACTGCAACGTCACTAAACTAAACAACATGGCTCCCTTAATGGCTCTATTGTTGGATCTAAACGATCCCGTTAAGTCGATCTTAGTCTAAAAACTAGACTAACGTGTCCTTAACAAACGTTTAAGTCGATCTTAGTCTCCAATGAGGCTAACGTATCCTTAAACCCAAACCCCCAAACCCAAATCTAAGATAATACGGATTTGGACTAGTCCACGCCCTACGGGCGACGACATAACTCGGTCTCCGTATACAATCCACGGGCAACCAAACACAAAATAAACACACACGACACGAAGTGACCATCTGGAGAAGGAGAAAGTGGTTACCGCGATTCGGTAGCGTAATTAACTGCAGGGGCTTGCGCCTGCAGGGAAGAGCGTCCCCACAATCAAAAACCCCTCAAGCGAGGGGGAATCTGACGAAGTCTGCTACATCGGACGCATCCGTTTAAACCTTTGATATACGGTGTCATAAATCAACTTGGCATCTTCGGAGAGGTAGACGGATAGCACCAATTAACATCTGCCCCAAACCTCAGGCGAGACGACCACGCGTCGCGCCGTCGTTCGGAGGGGAACAGAGAGTTGATAAGATATACGAATAGGAGCTGCAATATCAGGAAGTCAAAAGAAGGATTAAGCAAGATATATACCCTAAGGTTAGTTAGGCTGAGTATTGTAACGTAAATATACCGCGGAACATACGTACGGTAATGCACCTATCCTAATTCACCTACTCCATCAAACCAAAGGTCTTCCTACGTAATGAACTCAAGTCGACTTACTTTAACTCACTACTCAATTCCGTAAGGTTAATCCTAAGCCCTGATACCAACTTTGTCACGACCCAAAGTTTGGATGTGACCGACACTTGGATTGTAAAATATCTAAAGATATCGACACAATCCGAGTAAACCAAAAACCAAGATCAAAACCCTCTTTGCGGAACTTTAAGAAAAATTTAGTTTTTAAATAGAATTTACAATTTTTAAGTATTTAAGATCTTAACAGTAACTCCCTATTTAATTAATAATAACAGCATTTATACAGTGTTTAATTAGGTTGCATCCATAATTGGGTGCAACGATACCAACAGCAGAAATCAATACACAATTATAATACGACATCAAAGAAGAATCTCAGACAAAAATAAAAGAAATATCATTTAATACAACTAAACGATCTCATCTATCAAAATAATATACATATAACCATATATCCTTCTAAGTCATTATACAGGGTCTGATGGAGAAACTCTAGATTCAATATACAATACCAAAAGAGGAGGTTACTACATAGGTAACCCACATAGCAAAAAGAGCGATAAACTGACAAGTGGATCTGTCTGCTGCTACACGTCCACTCGACTCCTGCAAGGAACTGTGGCACAACGGGGGTGAGTTGCCAACTCAGTGAATAAAACTAACATATAACGGCTGATAATGTAAATATGACGAATTATAACTAACAACAATAAGGATGAATGTAATGCATGATAACATGTGGAATATGAATTTGTACTACTAGTTATAATTCAAAATTGAAATCTCATCACTTATTTTCAAATAAGTCCATCTTTTCGTGTCCAACATCGACACAAATCCTCTGTTTCCTTCAGGCATCGTTCCTCGAACGATCCTGTAAATCAATAACACCGGTCGGTATCATCTAGGTATCCGCCGTGTTTCACAACTATCTCCGGTATCGAGTATCCTCGCTAGGCTCCGCGTCTCAAATGCGACTTTCCTACCCCTCTGTCTCGACCGGATCCACCATGAATCTGACTGTATAGCTCCCCCACTCAGTCTGGATAACGTAAAAATCCGTGACCGTATAGCTCCCCCACTCGGCCCGGAATAAAACCAAATCATAAAAGCAACATCTCATGGTGGACATTTTTCATCAATACGAATAATCACTGAATTTACGCAATAGTATATGAAAACTCAAAACCATAAATTCTCAATAATACAAATGCCTCTTATATCAACTTCTAACACGTGAATATAAACATGATGTCAATTAGGCAAAGTACTACTGTTATTGATGTTTAAGGTATGATAGGAATCATATTTAACAGAATAATTTCTAAGTGTGAAAGTAACATGTTAATATCAACGAGGTGTAGTGTAACATGTAGATATGTGCATGTGCGGCATAACTCATCGATAATGGTGCAGTGTTCTAACAATTATTAACATGGCGATGTATATATATATGAATGCATATGATCACTAATATATAAAAAACCAACTTTTATTTAAGCTTATTTATGGGCGTATCATGCCATTTATACAAGATTCCCCAGTAGTTGTTTAGTCTACTCACCGAAATATGTCGTATACTACTCCGAAATCACCAATCCCTTTCCTTTCCTTGCGGCTTCCGAAGTTTCCGTATTCGAATCTAATATTGAAATTAAGTTGTATAAGAAGCGGCTACATTCCGATAGTGAAAACACAAAATACCAGTTTTTACGTATTAGCTATACTAAGTATGACTATTGCAACTATCTAACACTTATACTAACTAGATTTTTAACCAATCGCTGTTCGTAATAGAAAACTGAAAATGCGTTACGAAACACCCGTGTCGTATTTTAGAATTTTGCCCTTTTCAGATATTAACTCCCAGATTTCCCATACTGAAAATTTAACTTAAACAAACAATACCAAATATCCTAACATCTATATAGAGACCTACCTTAAAACCCACAATACCCAAATCCCCAAGAAATCCGGCGACGCCGGAATTTTCGTGATGGTCGCCGGCCAAAATCCGAGCACTAGGGTTCATCTTCCTATGGTTTATTCTAGGTCCCACATACAATATTAATGCACTGTTTGGTTAAGTTATTTATTATCTAAGTTATAGCAGATTTTCACAGAACCCAAGTTTCCTTAAAATACCAAATTTCCGATATCCGATTTCTACAATTTAAGTTTACAGAACTAGATTCCTACAGTGTTTAAAGATTATACCTCCAGAAGATGATTGAAAGGCTTCCTCCAAGATACCCAAGTCCTTAGCTCCTAGCTTGATGTTGGAAATCCTTAGCACTAGTTCTTCTTCTCTTCTCCCTTTTTCTATTTTCTTTTGTGAGTTCTAAATGGTTTCCTTTTCTTTTCTTTATAAATTTCTGGTTTTAAAATGTTAAGTGAACTGAACAATTGATATAAGATAAAAGAAAATGAGTGAGAGTTGTAGGAGGAGGTGTCACCAAAGGAGTTATGGTGAATTCATGCAAGGTTGAGGTGGTGTGCATGCAAGAAGAAGGTGTCTATGTATTATCACTCATATGTTGTGGTGTCTTGAGGAATTTCTGAATCTTAACCATTATCTAACCCTTTTATACATAACCCCTCAACATTTCCAAGTTTTCACAATTACCTAAACTTTACACAAAAACCCTTCATTACATATGTTATTATATAACACCATTTTTATTATAATGAAGCTAAATTTCACACTAAAACCCTTATAATTTACTAATGTTACAAACTAAAATTTCAATTTAATTTGTTTCACACACTACTTATGAAAATGTCCTATTTGGTTTTAATAACTTTTTAAATTAACATTTTATTATTTAATTAATTAAATTTATTTATTTTCTAAAATTTTCAAAATGTTACAATAAGTCACTCCTCTAGCAAGGACGGAGTGGGAGTTGTTGCAGCTTGTGCAGTTGAAAACCATTGATCTTCTTTTTCTGCACGGAGCAAGACACCAAATCTTAATACCTCAAATCCAAGGGAAACCATATCAAACCACGATTCGTTCGCGAACACGACACACGAAGTGTGGAGTGGAAAGAAGAAAATGTCCCACCGGACGTGCCAGAATTTGTTCTCAGCCGAAAGACGCGACTGGGACGTTGGGACGTCCGGCCTAAATTTTGGGGGCGGATGCTATTTGGGTTTTATCCGTCCACCTCTTCGAAGATACCAAGTTGATTTATGGCACCATGTATCGGAGGTTTAGACAGATGTGGCCGTTGTAGCAGACTTCATCAGATTCCCCCTCATTTGTGGAGTTTTTGATTGTGGGGACGCTCTTCCCTACAGGCTCAAGCCTCTGCAGTTAATTACGCTACCGCATCGCGGTAACAACTTTCTCCTTCTCCAGATGGTCACTTCGTGTCGTGTGTTTTTGTTTTATTTTTGGTTGCCCGTGGATTGTATACGGAGACTAATTTATGTTGTCGCCCGTAGGGCGTGAATTAGTCCAAATCCGTATTTTCTTAGATTTGGGTTTGAGTTAGGTTTAAGGATCGTTAGTCTTGTTTTAGACTAAGATCAACTCAAACGTTTGTTGAGGATACGTTAGTCTAATTTTAGATTAAGATCTACTCAACAGGATCATTTAGATCCAACAAAAGAGCATTTGGGCTCTATTGTTTTAGTTTAGGGACGTTGCGGTCCAGAAGTTTAAGGATATCATAGTCCGTGACAGTTTAAAGACATCATAGTCTGTAAAGTTTAAAGACATCATAGTCTATGAATTTAAGGATCTCACAGTCCATGAAATGTCTGGTTGTCGGAACCCGTCACCTCTCTGAAGATATTGAAGGATTACAACGACACATATCAGAGGAGTGAAGAGATGTACCCTTGAACCAATATTGTTTGAGAGATCTGTAGTCAAGTTTGGGACTAAGATCAAAGATTTATGAGCATATGGGCTTAATTAATCTGAATTAGGGATCTGTGGCCAACTTGGACTCGGCCCATTCATTTAAAATGTTGGACATTTAATTAGGCTCAGTTCTTTTTCATTTAACAATGGTGAGCATTGGTTTGGGTTCTGACAACCGTTTTTGTCTTTTATTTAGTACCGAGCACTCATTATAGCTCTGGGGCTTTTATTTAAAAAACACTTTATGTTCTCTCAGCGCACACGTGAGGAGCACGTGGTGCGCTTGGCGCTGAGCGCCAGTCAATGAGCGCAGAGCGCTCCTTATGAAATAGCGCACACGTGAGGAGCACGTGGCGCGTTTGGCGCTGAGCGTCAGCCAATGAGTGCAGAGCGCTTCTGTTAAGTAGCGCACACGTGAGGAGCACATGGCGCGCTTGGCGCTGAGCGCCAGTCAATGAGCGCAGAGCGCTTCTGTTAAGTAGCGCACACGTGAGGAGTACGTGGCGCGCTTGGCGCTGAGCGCCAGACAATGAGCGCATAGCGCTTCTGATCAATTTTGTGATCTGAGAAATAAGTTCTCGTTTATAAGAGACTTTGTCTCATGGTTCTAAGAACAAAGTTCTTATTTTTATAGGAGATGTTATAATCTCTTCTTTTTTCTTTTGTGAAAGACTTTGTCTTGGTAGATCTATGATCTAAAGTGAATGAAATTCTTCTCCCTCCGTTTTTATGATGAGATACTATGATCTCTTTTTATGAAAGACCTCTGTCTTATAGATCTATGATCTGAAAAAAGAACTATATTCTTCTTCCTTGATGAGATGTTTTTTATCTCTGTTTTTTACCTTGAAGAAAAGTTCTTCTTCTCAGAGCTTGCTCTTTTCTTTGAAATTTCTCAAAGCTTGGGGGGTTCCTCTCTTTTTCTTCTTTCGATTTTAGAACTTATGGGGAGGTTTCTGCCTTTTAGACTTGAAGTCTTAGGTCCTTTTTATAGGGTAGGCTGATTTGTTGAATCAGTTAAAGAGATCTTTTCTCTAATTGATTTGGGGATATTTCCCACCGTTGGATCTTTGATCCTAGGGCTTCTATTTTACAGAAGGAAATTTTCTTATTTTTAAAAAGATTGGGAAAATCTTTTCCCATACAAAACTTATTCTGTATCTTGGTGATGATTTATTTTAAATCACCATTGGATCTTTGATCCAACGGCAGGGAACATTTAGTTCCAGCGCTAGCGCTCTCGTGCTTTACACGTGAGCTCTGCAACAGAGTCTTTGACTCTTAGTGCTGGCGCTGCTAGCGCTAGCGCTCTCGTGCTTTGCACGTGAGCGCTGCATCAGAGTTTTTGACTCTTAACGCTGGCGCTGCTAGCGCCAGCGTTCTCGTGCTTTGCACGTGAGCGCTACAGCAGAGTCTTTGACTCTTAGCGCTAGCGCTGGCGCTCTCGTGCTTTGCTCATGAGCGTTGCAGCAGAGTCTTTGACTTTTAGTGCTGGCGCTATTATGAAGCGCTGCTTCATTTCAAATTTCAAAACTTGAACAGAGCTTTGCTCTGATTGGGGGAAACAGGCAACATCGGAGAGGTGGACGGATAAACCCAAATAGCATCTGCCCCCAAATTCAGACAAGACGATCCATCCCGGATCCATCTCCATTTCGGCGGTAAACACTGCCTTCGAGCCAAAGCCCACCATTTTCGTTTGGAGCAGTGGAAACCTCTACAAAAAAGCCTTCACTCAACCTCTGCTTTGGTGCGTCGACCCCCATGAGGCCGACTACGTCCTCCGTGAGGTTCACGAAGAGGTCGGCGGAGCACATCAAGGGGCCCGCACCTTAGTCCAGAAGACGCTACTCCAAGAATACTATTGGCCGACCATCCATCAGGACGCTCAGAAGCTCGTCAGAAGATGCAAGAGCTGCCAACTCCATGGCAACATACCCCATCTTCCGGCTACCGAGCTAATGACCCTGACTTCCCCATGGCCGTTTGCCCAGTGGGGAATGGACATGATAGGCCAACTCCCTACTGGTACGGGCGAGCACAAATACATCCTCATCGCGGTGGACTACTTTACGAAGTGGATCAAGGCTGTCCCCATCAGAAAACCGGACGCCACCACGACCATCAAGTTCCTGCAGAACAACATAATATTCCGGTTCGGGATCCCAAGGTGTATCGTCACCGACCATGGGACGAATTTCAAAAATGACAAAGTTAAAGGATTTTGCAGCGAATACTATATACTAATGAAGTTTGCCACGGTCGCGCATCCCCAGTGCAATGGTCAGGCCGAGGTCGCTAACCGGGACGTCATTCGAGGTCTTCAAGCTCGCCTGGAAGGACGGCAAGGCAGTTGGGTCGACGAATTACCCCTGGTTTTATGGGCCTTGCGCACATCGAAGAAGACCCCTACTGGAGAGACCCCCTTCAGCCTCTGCTACGGCACCGAAGCGATGGTCCCAGCAAAGATCGGGCTGCCCAGTTACAGGGTCGAGCACTTCGACGATGAAGCAAACACCTCGGCCCTCCGGACTAATTTAGACATCTTGTTGGAGAAGCGGGACCGGGCACAGATCAAAGCTGCCGCTTACCAACAGCAAACTGCCCGCTGCTACAACACACGAGTCAAGCATCACACCTTCAAGACCGGAGATTTGGTCCTAAGGCGGTACGAGTTCATTGACCAGGGCAAGTTGCACAAGTTTTCTCTAAAGTGGGACGGCCCATTCCTCGTCTCCGAAGTATTGCCCGGCAGGGCCCATCGCTTGCAAGACGTGGCGGGTCATAAATTTCTACGGCCCTACAACGCCGAGAAGCTCAAGTTGTACCTTTAAAAATTGTATCTATGAATATATGTTTCTTCTTTGCCAAAGCGATGTAAATTTTTCTAAGTCTTTTGAATTGGAAGAAATTCCTCCTATGTGTTTCCCTCTACCTCGGTTCAAAGGTCACGGATTTCGTCTCGTGAAAATACTCAAACGCACCCAGAGAACAAAAAGGAAGCAATAATACGTCGCAAAAAGAGAACTTTATTTATCAAAGGTATTGTGGGCTCCTCAGCCTTACATGAAAATTAAAATTACAACAGAGGGGGTACGGGGTCAAGGCAGCACTGCTGGTGGTGCTCCATGGAGATCTCCTCCAGCCGAGCCCTGGCCTTTTTAGCCCGCTCTTGGCGATGCTGCCCACGTACCCGGGACGCCACGGAAGCACCGGGCCCCCATCTGCCGAGCCCTGGCTTGCAATCTGCCTCTTTCGGAAGCACTCCAAAATAAGGGCCAAAGATCGGTCGTGCCTGTTCTTCGAGATGAGGCCGAGAATATAGATCATGCGCATCTTGTCGAGCGCCTCATCCAACAGCTCCTCGGAGAGGGGGTTGTGCAGCCCCGGGGACCTCCTCTAAATTGCGTACATCAGCAATTGGAGGAGGGACGACCGACGAAGAAGTAGACTGCCGAAGTGGTCCTCGATGCGCTGGACCACACCCCGGTACGTCTCCTCGGAAACGGACTGGTCGTACAGGTAGACTTTATCGGAAGTGACGATCTCTTCAATCGCGTAGATGCCCCCGGCCATCTCAGGAAAGCAATGCTGAAATAAACCCATCTCCTTCTCTATTTATAGCCTCAACAAAATCCTCCAAGGGCCTAAATTTGCGCGTGCGTGGGCTCGAATTCTGGGATTTTCTTGGCTCTTCCAATACCGAACCGCCACGTGGCAGGCATCCCGTATTTCTCGGCCAACCGAAATCGGAACGATGCGGATCTTGGAACGCCTCGCCTCACCTATACGTTTCTACCATGTGTCGCCCGCGACGGTCACTCTTCCAGATTTTCACACGTTGAGGGAGGTCGGGCGACGCCTCGCAAAACCGAGCAGCTTCCCTGCTCGGTCCATCCCTGGCTGGTAGTTTACTACCCACCAACGCCAAGAATCAAAGCCCTCATCAAGAGGCCACCGAGCAGCTTCCCTGCTCGGTCCATCCTTAGTGGGTAATTTCTTACCCATCTACGCTAACGATTAAAGCCCTTACCAAGAGGCCACCGAGCGGCTTCCCTACTCGGTCCATCTTTAGTGGGCAACTTCTTACCCATCTATGCTAAGGATCCAAAGCCCTCCTCAAGAGGCCACCGAGCAGCTTCCCTGTCTGGTCCATCACTGGCTGGTAGTTTACTACCCACCGACACTAAGGATCAAAGCCCTCATCAAGAGGCCACCGAGCAGCTCCACTACTCGGTCCATCCTTAGTGGGTAACTTCTTGCCCATCTACGCTAAGGATCAAAGCCCTCACCAAGAGGCCACCGAGCGGCTTCCCTGCTCGGTCCATCCTTAGTGGGTAACTTCTTACCCAGCTATGCTAAGGATCCAAAGTCCTCCTCAAGAAGCCACCAAGCAGCTTCCTTGCCCGGTCCATCCCTAACTGGTAGTTTACTACCCACCGACGCCAATGATCAAAGCCCTCATTAAGAGGCCACCGAGCAGCTCCACTACTCGGTCCATCCATAGCGGGTAACTTCTAACTTATCTATGCTAAGGATCCAAAGTCCTCCTCAAGAGGCCACAGAGCAGCATCCCTGCTCGGTTTATCTTTAGTGGGTAACTTCTTCCCCATCTGTGGTAAGGATCAGAAGCCCTCAACCTCGGCAAACACCGACCGATCCGAACTAGGTTCTTGTCTATCTCATTCTAAGAGAAGTAGTCACCGGTCCAACTCGAGGGATTGGGCAAATTTATACCTATCTACTCGATGGAGCCAAACGATGTACCTTAAGTGAGCGATCGCCACCTCGACTCCAGGGCCATAAGGACACCGACCTTACACCTACCTTTGTACACTCGAATGGGCAACTCGACGCGTGATCGCCGACTAAAGGACCGGTCGCCGACCTAGCATGTGGCTCGTCTGGCGAGGAAAACACTAACAGGCTCACACAAATGAAAACATTGCCACACCAAAACTTGCAAAACGGCTTTATTCACAACTCGGGAGTCTTTACAAAGGTATTATAGGCTCCCTAGCCTTACAAAATTGCCTGAAGGCTTACAAAATTCCAAAACAAAAAAAGAAGGCAGAAAGGCTCAGGCCTCGGGACCGGGGAGTACCTCGATATGCTCCGCGCCAGCATCGGTAGCCGGGGTGGCGGCTTTAGGGTCGGCGCCCCCAACAGGAGCTTCGGCACTGGGAGCCGGGGTAATCGCCTTATCCCCAACGCTCCCACCGGGAGCCTTCCCCCGGCGGCACTTCTAGCGGCATCCCTCTGCGTCTCATCCTCGAGGGGGTACTCGAGCCGGAGCCCACCGTCGGGAAACTCCGGCATCAACGCTTTGACGGCATCGAGAGCCTGATGCCAGACGAGGGCCGAGGCGTTGGCAAGGTCGGTGTAGAATTGATCCGACGTCTTATAGCTCTCCACCGCCTTTGCGGCCCGGAGGTCGGCGCGCTTCATCCCTTCCTTCGCCGCCTCATTCTCCCTCTTAAGGGTGTCCCGCGTCTTCTTCCGAGTGGCGTTGAGCACCCTGGCCTCCTCCAACATAGCCTCGACGGCTTTGTTGGAATCCTTCAAAATTCGGATGGATTCCCTGCAGTTGGAGTTCACCCCATCCTCGGCGGCCACCCGATCTTCGAGGACGGTGATCTTCTCCCTCACCTGACGCAGCTCCAGACTCAGGCTCTCCTCCCGCGAGGAAGACTCGCTCGCTATCTGCATCGCCGGGGCAATTTCCTCGTGCTCCATGTTGGCGATGAGGGCGCAGTGCTGGAGGACCTGAGGAAAACAAAATGAGGGGTTAAGAAGTGTCACGCCCCGCTTCCCAGAGTACGCAAGATTGGGCACGTGACATAGCCAACCATGCTACCTGTGGGTAGGAAGTATCCATCCACAGTCACATTACGGTTGTAGAGATATCAAGAACACGATAAAAAACTAATCTAGCACATGTCCAAATCCATAATAACGAGAGTCAATAAACAATAAGTGCGGAAGCAAATGATCCAATACAATAATAGAAAGGTACGTCCCGTAATGCGGGATCGCACCAGGAAATAAAATGCAATAAGTAAACTAACCACTACAGAACTCACAAATCAGCCTGCTGGCTGAAGTACTCCTGCTCGGTCGGCGACAGTGGTAAAGAATCTGGGCCATGCAAAACCCAGACGTCAGCGCGTCATGTCAACCAATAATATAATATGAACATGGTAATAAGCAATGCAGAGAGTAAGCATGAATAAGCAGTAATATGAAATAACAGTGCAGGGTAATATGAAGTGGTAACTAAACTGTCCTATCAGGTTTCTACTCTAAAGTCTTTGAAATCAATTTGATGAATCGTCGATGTAACTCAATAGTATCCCGTACATACCCGGGACCACGGCCACAATATTCTCGGCTGCAGCCGAGACATGCCGCTAGGCACAAAACAGGAAAGTGTACACTCAGTAGTACCCCGTACATACCCGGGATCACGGCCACAATATTCTCGGCCGAAACCGAGACATGCCGCTAGGCACAAAACAGGAATGTGTACACTCGAACAGGTAGTGAACTGTCGAGTTACAAGTCAGGTTCATCTTTGATTTCCCCATACCCCCAAGTTATGTATGTCAGGTCAGATATTCAGTAGTCAAGGACTAATGCCAACACAGAATCAGGTAAAAGCAGGTCTGTCTGAATAGACAGCAGGAATGGTCCATGAGGACCCCAAGTCAGGTTTGTTGGCATTAGGCATGAGATCAGGTAACAAGTCAGGTCATGGTATAACAGGTTGTGTTGGTAGGTAAAGGGTACCATGTCCGGTGCATCGGTATGTATGTATGTCATGTGTATCAAGGTTGGGCCAATATGTGACGCAATCGAGGGTGTGCTCACAACAGGTATATAGACGAATAAGGAACAACAGCAGGAAATAAAGTAAATAACAATAACAGTTCATTTAATCACAATGGTGCATGAATATGGTGCAGTTGTATTATATTAACAGGTTCGAGCACCCTTGGGGTGCAATAGTCACAGGGTGAAACAATATCAACAACAGAAAGTAATGAAGCTACATGAATTTAAAACTAAAGCATAAATAATAGTCACATAGATGATCTAGCAAATTAAGCAAGTACGTTCTAATTGGTTTAATTAGTTAAAGTATGGATTAATAGCATACCACTTAATTTTACGAAGCTACTATACTGATTTAATGTCAAGGAGAAATGCAACCGTCAATTCTAGTCATACTGTACTATCGATATCACCATCATTATGCTGTATTATATAATATGATATTCAACTGCATAGCAAGACTAGATCTTGTATGCTAGCATGTTAGAGCAAGTATTCGGATACTTGCCTCGACGTCTTCGCAAACCGGAAAGCACGGATGCAATGTCGGCGGAAAACACGAGACGGGTGCACGGGCCACGGATCGAGTCCAAACAACGCACGATGGAAGCTTACGGGTCAAGGGTCCCTGCTGGGTCATCGGGAACATCGCCGGCACGGTCGGAATCCGGAGATCAAAAGATTGAACCCTTCTGTAGCCTGCAATCTATTGAAGTTGAAATCTCTGAAAGATCACACTCGGCGACAGCAATACAAGAACCCCACAGTATTGTCAATAGCATGACAGTTGAACCGGCAAGCGAGCCCATTCCAAACAAAACCAGGAAGCGCGCCAAGGATCGGCAGAACAGTCCCCCAACGATCCCAAACCCCAGGATCTCAAGCAGCAGCTCGCTCCCCGACGACAGGTACGTCGGCGCCTTGAATTATCGAGAACCCAATGGGCCAGCACCAGAACAAGTTTCCCTGCACAGCGTCGTGCACTGCAAGAAGCCGTAGGTCTGCACGCACCCCCCAGCCTCGTCGCCCGGAGGTAGCAGGAGCCGCGAGATGAACTCCGACGAGGGATCATCGACGGTGCTGCCGTCGGAGAACAAGCGGCTGGGGCGAGGCGAGCTGAGATGACAACGAGGAGGAAGATAGCAAGGAGGGATGGCAACGGTCAGTTGAGGGAGAGGTCAGGGCGCCTGCGATGGTGGTGCCGGCGTGGGGCAGCAGTGGACGAAGCTCGGGCAGCGACGACGACGAGGCGCTGGTAGGTCGCAGGTGCACGGAAAAAGTGGCGAGGGTCAAGGTCGAGACGAGGAGGCGCGGGCGAGGGTGGCGGTGGCGCCGGCGGCGAGGTTGCGGCGGCGACAGGAGGACCAGGCTGGGCTAGGGTTGCGGTTCGCGAGGTTTCTCGTGGGCGTTTTCTCGTGAAGACGAGGAACAGTGGGGGTTTAAAAGGAGAGAGAGAGAGAGAATATTATAGGAGAGAGATAGAGAGAGATTGAGAAAGATTGAGAAACGAAGAGAGAGAGATAGTTAGATAAAGAGATAGAGAAAGAAAGAGAGAGGATTAGGCGGGGCCTACGAGGATTTAGCCTCGTGATTGGCTGATAAACTGAAAAGGAAAAATTAAAGAAAGATTTAAAAGATTTATAACGTTGGTTTAATTAACAGAATATACATATTATATAGTTTAGTATATTTAATTGATTTGGGATTTTGGCGCTAAATGAAACATTTCCAAATCGCGCCCGGATTGCGCCCAAATATTTGAAATTCAAATTATAGGATTTTAAGCGGGTTCCAAATTTTAAAAAGAGATGTTTTGTGATTAAAATGCATGCCCCCAAGTCGGACACTTGCACGCGCGCGTAGCCGTCCAAACTCGCCCGTTTCACCGAACGGGATGAAATCTCGACGCGCGGACGCTACCACGCGACTAGTGGCGACGAGTAGGCCAACATGGATATTTTTAATTTCATTTTAGGTGTTAAAATTTGTTATATGCAAAAATGACTTAACCGGTTAAAATTTTGCATCAAGCACCAAACAAACCAGATAATTGAAATGAGCAATGTATAACACTTAACCAGTAACAGAAATAGTATTATTGGGCTCGGGTGTTACATCATACCCAACTACAAAAAGAATTTCGTCCTCGAAATTCCAAGAATACAAGATAGCTAACTACAGGAAAAGGTGAGGAAACTTCTGCCGGATCTCATCTTCTCGCTCTCAAGTGGATTCTCCATGCGATCGATTACCCCAAGAAACTAGCACAAGAGGGATAACCTTGTTCTTAAGAACCTTTTCTCTTCGATCCTTGATTTCAATCGGTCGCTCCTCAAAAGTTAGGTCCACCCGTACAGTCAACTCCGAATGATCCAAGACATGAGTCTCATCTCGGACATACCCCCGTAGTTGAGATACATGAAACACATCGTGCACTCCTGCCAATGACTGTGGTAACGCCAAACGGTACGCTACCTCTCCAACACGCTCCAATGCCTCGAAGGGTCCAACGAATCGAGGACTAAGCTTTCCCCGACTCCCAAAGCGAATCACCCCTCTAGTCGGTGATATCTTCAGGAATACCAAATCACCCACGGCGAACTCTAGAGGTCTTCTTGACGTGTCCGCCCAACTTCTCTGTCTGTCTTGAGCTGCCTTCATATGCTTCGTGATTGTATTCACCTTCTCGACTGTCTGTACCACCAAATCTGGTCCTAGTAACCTTCGTTCACCAACGTCATCCCAACAAACAGGTGAACGGCACTTACGACCATACAACGCTTCAAACGGAGCCATCTGAATAGTTGCTTGGAAGCTATTGTTGTACGAAAACTCCACCAGGTGTAGATGATCCTCCCACGAACCTTTGAAGTCCAACATGCACGCCCTCAACATATCTTCAAGGGTCTGGATCGTTCTCTCCGATTGTCCATCAGTCTGAGGATGATAAGCTATGCTAAACTTCAATAGAGTCCCCAAACTTTCTTGTAAATTCCTCCAGAAGTGCGACAAGAACCGAGTGTCCCGATCGGACACGATGCTTACCGGTACTCCATGCAATCTTACAATCTCCTGCATGGATCGCTCTGCCAAAGTCTCCGTCGATTGGCCAACCCGAAAAGGAATAAAGTGAGCTGCCTTGGTCAACCGATCGACAATCACCCATACAGCATTGTTGCCCTTTGGACTCCGCGGTAAAGCCGTCACGAAATCCATGGTTATATGTTCCCACTTCCACTGAGGAATCGGAAGTGATTGCAACAAACCAGCAACCCTTTGGTGTTCAGCCTTGACTTGCTGACACACCAAGCACTTAGCCACGAAGCGAGCAATCTCCCGTTTCATACCTTCCCACCAGAAGTGCTGTCGAATATCTCGGTACATCTTTGTCCCTCCTGGATGTACAGAGTACGCTGGACTGTGTGCCTCCTTCATAAGCTCTTCACGCACATCCCCTTTTGGCACACACACACGGCTACCATATCTCAACGAACCGTCTTCGTGGATCAGTAAATCGGTTCGTAGTCCGGCTTCAACCTGCCCTCGAAACTTTTGCAGTCTAGGATCCTGCGATTGTGCCGCTTTAATCTTCTCAACTAAGGACGACTGTACTTGCAACTGCATCAACTGTCCCATAGCATGTGGTAGCACAACCTCCAAGTCAAACTTCGAAAATCCGCAATGATCTCCCTCTGTGTGGTCAATACCTGAATTGTTGGTAACCGACTAAGCGCATCCGTCACGACGTTAACCTTTCCCGGATGGTACTTAAGATCAAGGTCGTAGTCGGCCATCAGCTCCAACCATCTGCGTCGCCTCATGTTCAACTCCTTCTGAGTGAACACATACCTCAAACTCTTGTGATCTGCAAAGACTTCGACTCTCTCGCCCAAAAGGCAGTGTCTCCAAATCTTCAGGGCGAAGATCACGGCTGCAAGCTCTAAGTCATGAGTCGGATAATTCTTCTCATGAGTCTTCAGTTGTCTCGATACGTAAGCGACGACCTTCCCATTCTGCATCAGAACACATCCCAATCCTTTTCCAGATGCGTCGCTGTGAATCACCAGTCCTCCTGAATTATCCGGTACAGTTAGGATAGGGGCGGTTATCAACTTCTGCTGCAACGTCTCGAAGGCCAATGCACATCCATCCGTCCAATTAAAAGGTACCTCCTTGTGCGTAAGCTTGGCCAACGGTTCCGCCAAACGAGCGAAAATCTCCACAAATCTTCTGTAGTATCCGGTGAGTCCAAGAGAACTTCTTATCTCCGCAACATTCCTTGGAATTGGCCAATCTCGAACTACTGCAATCTTCTCGGGATCGACGGCGATTCCATCGCCCGACACAACATGCCCCGAAAATTTCGCTCCCTCCAGCCAAAACTCACACTTACTCATTTTCGCGTAAAGCTTCTCCTGTCTCAACATCTGCAGGACCTGATGATATCCGGATCGCAAATCCAGTTTCGAGAATACTCTCCCGCCACTAAGCTGCTCAAAAGTTCTCCAATGCGAGGGATCGGGTACTTGTTCCTAATAGTCACTCGGTTTAATTCTCGATAGTCGATGCATAATCTTCTTGTGCCCTCCTTCTTCTTTACTAAAAGAACTGGAGCTCCCCAAGGCGAGTTGCTGCTTCGAATCCAACCCTTCTCAAGTAATTCACCAACTTGCTTCTTAACTTCTTCCAATTCCCCTGGTGCCATCGGATAATATGATTTCGATACTGGCGCTGCACCAGGAATAAGATCAATCGCGAACTCCACGTCTCGCTTCGGCGGTAAGCCCGATATATCCTCAAACACATCCATAAAGTCGCGACAACTGCCGGCTCTTCACCACTATCAACTTTCATTGCTGCAAGAATATTGTTTGTCGGCCTAGCCCTAAACTTGACTGGCCCGACAGAACTGCTTCTTTACCGCAACTGCTGTCTGCATCGTTGGCCGCGAAAGGTCCAGCGAGACTACTGAGTCTCGTCCATTCTGCTGCATACACGTCCACGGTTGCTCCATTCTGCCTTAGTCCGATGAACTTCTCTTCCATTTCCTCCCGTGCAGTCCGCGGGAAGAACTTCTCCAGGAAACTCTTAGAGAAATCCGCCCAACTGGTTGGCTTGGGCAAGCGGGTCTCCTCCGCAAGCCACCACTCTGGGGCGAAATCCACCAGCTGAATGCGCACCACATCTATTCCTGCGTCCTCTGGAATCTGTACCGCAATCAGCAAATTCCTCGTGTCACTAGCCACTGCTCGGCTGGCAACAGCTCCTTTAACCCAGTCAATGTAGACGGACCCAAAGTCTGAAATCGGCTACGGTCCCTACTCGGTCAACTGGTCTAGTTCCAACATCGTTCACAGACTGCTGAACGATCTGCAAACCTTCCCGAAGCAAGTCCGCTTGCTGCTGGATCAGCTCGGTCTGTTCCTTTGATTTCCAGCATTCCCCTTATCACTCCAAGCATGGCGGCTTCGTTCACACGTCTCTGGCACGTCTTCAACTTCTTACCTGTCATAATCCTGAACTCAAAACACCCAATATTAGCATGATGATAGATTCTGAATATGGATCAAGGCTAGAACTCCAAGATACTTAAATAGAGTACCGCATTGTAGCTATGCCGCGGTATCATAGCCGCAATTACTTAACTCCACCCAAGTCGCCTAAGTCCTAGAGATAACAAGAAATTAGGTTTTCGAGTTGACAATTGCAAAGTAAGTTTGCATGTCGACATGATCCGGAAGAATGATTCAAGGATGGTAAAACAGTCAAGGTGGCAGGACATGTTTCCTAATCACGGGTATTCTGATTCATGTATCGGGTACAATACCCAACTACAAAAGAATCAACCCAACTAACCTATGGCTCTGATACCAAAAGAACCATGTCACGCCCCGCTTCCCAGAGTACGCAAGATTGGGCACGTGACATAGCCAACCATGCTACCTGTGGGTAGGAAGTATCCATCCACAGTCACATTACGGTTGTAGAGATATCAAGAACACGATAAAAAACTAATCTAGCACATGTCCAAATCCATAATAACGAGAGTCAATAAACAATAAGTGCGGAAGCAAATGATCCAATACAATAATAGAAAGGTACGTCCCGTAATACGGGATCGCACCAGGAAATAAAATGCAATAAGTAAACTAACCACTACAGAACTCACAAATCAGCCTGCTGGCTGAAGTACTCCTGCTCGGTCGGCGACAGTGGTAAAGAATCTGGGCCATGCAAAACCCAGACGTCAGCGCGTCATGTCAACCAATAATATAATATGAACATGGTAATAAGCAATGCAGAGAGTAAGCATGAATAAGCAGTAATATGAAATAACAGTGCAGGGTAATATGCAGTGGTAACTAAACTGTCCTATCAGGTTTCTACTCTAAAGTCTTTGAAATCAATTTGATGAATCGTCGATGTAACTCAATAGTATCCCGTACATACCCGGGACCACGGCCACAATATTCTCGGCTGCAGCCGAGACATGCCGCTAGGCACAAAACAGGAAAGTATACACTCAGTAGTACCCCGTACATACCCGGGATCACGGCCACAATATTCTCGGCCGAAACCGAGACATGTCGCTAGGCACAAAACAGGAATGTGTACACTCGAACAGGTAGTGAACTGTCGAGTTACAAGTCAGGTTCATCTTTGATTTCCCCATACCCCCAAGTTATGTATGTCAGGTCAGGTATTCAGTAGTCAAGGACTAATGCCAACACAGAATCAGGTAAAAGCAGGTCTGTCTGAATAGACAGCAGGAATGGTCCATGAGGACCCCAAGTCAGGTTTGTTGGCATTAGGCATGAGATCAGGTAACAAGTCAGGTCATGGTACAACAGGTTGTGTTGGTAGGTAAAGGATACCATGTCCGGTGCATCGGTATGTATGTATGTCATGTGTATCAAGGTTGGGCCAATATGTGACGCAATCGAGGGTGTGCTCACAACAGGTATATAGACGAATAAGGAACAACAGCAGGAAATAAAGTAAATAACAATAACAGTTCATTTAATCACAATGGTGCATGAATATGGTGCAGTTGTATTATATTAACAGGTTCGAACACCCTTGGGGTGCAATAGTCACAGGGTGAAACAATATCAATAACAGAAAGTAATGAAGCTACATGAATTTAAAACTAAAGCATAAATAATAGTCACATGGATGATCTAGCAAATTAAGCAAGTACGTTCTAATTGGTTTAATTAGTTAAAGTATGGATTAATAGCATACCACTTAATTTTACGAAGCTACTATACTGATTTAATGTCAAGGAGAAATGCAACCGTCAATTCTAGTCATACTGTACTATCGATATCACCATCATTATGCTGTATTATATAATATGATATTCAACTGCATAGCAAGACTAGATCTTGTATGCTAGCATGTTAGAGCAAGTATTCGGATACTTGTCTCGACGGTTTCGCAAACCGGAAAGCACGGATGCAATATCGGCGGAAAACACGAGACGGGTGCACGGGCCACGGATCGAGTCCAAACAACGCACGATGGAAGCTTACGGGTCAAGGGTCCCTGCTGGGTCGTCGGGAACATCGCCGGCACGGTCGGAATCCGGAGATCAAAAGATTGAGCCCTTCTGTAGCCTGCAATCTATTGAAGTTGAAATCTCTGAAAGATCACACTCGGCGACAGCAATACAAGAACCCCACAGTATTGTCAATAGCATGACAGTTGAACCGGCAAGCGAGCCCATTCCAAACAAAACCAGGAAGCGCTCCAAGGATCGGCAGAACAGTCCCCCAACGATCCCAAACCCCAGGATCTCAAGCAGCAGCTCGCTCCCCGATGACAGGTACGTCGGCGCCTTGAATTATCGAGAACCCAATGGGCCAGCACCAGAACAAGTTTCCCTGCACAGCGTCGTGCACTGCAAGAAGCCGTAGGTCTGCACGCACCCCCCAGCCTCGTCGCCCGGAGGTAGCAGGAGCCGCGAGATGAACTCCGACGAGGGATCATCGACGGCGCTGCCGTCGGAGAACAAGCGGCTGGGGCGAGGCGAGCTGAGATGACAACGAGGAGGAAGATAGCAAGGAGGGATGGCAACGGTCAGTTGAGGGAGAGGTCAGGGCGCCTGCGATGGTGGTGCCGGCGTGGGGCTGCGATGGACGAAGCTCGGGCAGCGACGACGACGAGGCGCTGGTGGGTCGCAGGTGCACGGAAAAAGTGGCGAGGGTCAAGGTCGAGACGAGGAGGCGCGGGCGAGGGTGGCGGTGGCGCCGGCGGCGAGGTTGCGGCGGCGACAGGAGGACCAGGCTGGGCTAGGGTTGCGGTTCGCGAGGTTTCTCGTGGGCGTTTTCTCGTGAAGACGAGGAACAGTGGGGGTTTAAAAGGGGAGAGAGAGAGAGAATATTATAGGAGAGAGATAGAGAGAGATTGAGAAAGATTGAGAAACGAAGAGAGAGAGAGAGAGATAGTTAGATAAAGAGATAGAGAAAGAGAGAGAGAGGATTAGGCGGGGCCCACGAGGATTTAGCCTCGTGATTGGCTGACAAACTGAAAAGGAAAAATTAAAGAAAGATTTAAAAGATTTATAACGTTGGTTTAATTAACAGAATATACATATTAAATAGTTTAGTATATTTAATTGATTTGGGATTTTGGCGCTAAATGAAACATTTTCAAATCGCGCCCGGATTGCGCCCAAATATTTGAAATTCAAATTATAGGATTTTAAGCGGGTTCCAAATTTTAAAAAGAGATGTTTTGTGATTAAAATGCATGCCCCCAAGTCGGACACTTGCACGCGCGCGTAGCCGTCCAAACTCGCCCGTTTCACCGAACGGGATGAAATCTCGACGCGCGGACGCTACCACGCGACTAGTGGCGACGAGTAGGCCAACATGGATATTTTTAATTTCATTTTAGGTGTTAAAATTTGTTATATGCAAAAATGACTTAACCGGTTAAAATTTTGCATCAAGCACCAAACAAACCAGATAATTGAAATGAGCAATGTCTAACACTTAACCAGTAACAGAAATAGTATTATTGGGCTCGGGTGTTACATCATACCCAATTACAAAAAGAATTTCGTCCTCGAAATTCCAAGAATACAAGATAGCTAACTACAGGAAAATGTGAGGAAACTTCTGCCGGATCTCATCTTCTCGCTCTCAAGTGGATTCTCCATGCGATCGATTACCCCAAGAAACTAGCACAAGAGGGATAACCTTGTTCTTAAGAACCTTTTCTCTTCAATCCTTGATTTCAATCGGTCGCTCCTCAAAAGTTAGGTCCACCCGTACAGTCAACTCCGAATGATCCAAGACATGAGTCTCATCTCGGACATACCCCCGTAGTTGAGATACATGAAACACATCGTGCACTCCTGCCAATGACTGTGGTAACGCCAAACGGTACGCTACCTCTCCAACACGCTCCAATACCTCGAAGGGTCCAACGAATCGAGGACTAAGCTTTCCCTGACTCCCAAAGCGAATCACCCCTCTAGTCGGTGATATCTTCAGGAATACCAAATCACCCACGGCGAACTCTAGAGGTCTTCTTGACGTGTCCGCCCAACTTCTCTATCTGTCTTGAGCTGCCTTCATATGCTTCCTGATTGTATTCACCTTCTCGACTGTCTGTACCACCAAATCTGGTCTTAGTAACCTTCGTTCACCAACGTCATCCCAACAAACAGGTGAACGGCACTTACGACCATACAACGCTTCAAACGGAGCCATCTGAATAGTCGCTTGGAAGCTATTGTTGTACGAAAACTCCACCAGGTGTAGATGATCCTCCCACGAACCTTTGAAGTCCAACATGCACGCCCTCAACATATCTTCAAGGGTCTGGATCGTTCTCTCCGATTGTCCATCAGTCTGAGGATGATAAGCTGTGCTAAACTTCAATAGAGTCCCCAAACTTTCTTGTAAATTCCTCCAGAAGTGCGGCAAGAACCGAGTGTCCCGATCGGACACGATGCTTACCGGTACTCCATGCAATCTTACAATCTCCTGCATGGATCGCTCTGCCAAAGTCTCCGTCGATTGGCCAACCCGAAAAGGAATAAAGTGAGCTGCCTTGGTCAACCGATCGACAATCACCCATACAGCATTGTTGCCCTTTGGACTCCGCGGTAAAGCCGTCACGAAATCCATGGTTATATGTTCCCACTTCCACTGAGGAATCGGAAGTGATTGCAACAAACCAGCAACCCTTTGGTGTTCAGCCTTGACTTGCTGACACACCAAGCACTTAGCCACGAAGCGAGCAATCTCCCGTTTCATACCTTCCCACCAGAAGTGCTGTCGAATATCTCGGTACATCTTTGTCCCTCCTGGATGTACAGAGTACGCTGGACTGTGTGCCTCCTTCATAAGCTCTTCACGCACATCCCCTTTTGGCACACACACACGGCTACCATATCTCAACGAACCGTCTTCGTGGATCAGTAAATCGGTTCGTAGTCCGGCTTCAACCTGCCCTCGAAACTTTTGCAGTCTAGGATCCTGCGATTGTGCCGCTTTAATCTTCTCAACTAAGGACGACTGTACTTGCAATTGCATCAACTATCCCATAGCATGTGGTAGCACAACCTCCAAGTCAAACTTCGAAAATCCGCAATGATCTCCCTCTGTGTGGTCAATACCTGAATTGTTGGTAACCGACTAAGCGCATCCGTCACGACGTTAACCTTTCCCGGATGGTACTTAAGATCAAGGTCGTAGTCGGCCATCAGCTCCAACCATCTGCGTCGCCTCATGTTCAACTCCTTCTGAGTGAACACATACCTCAAACTCTTGTGATCTGCAAAGACTTCGACTCTCTCGCCCAAAAGGCAGTGTCTCCAAATCTTCAGGGCGAAGATCACGGCTGCAAGCTCTAAGTCATGAGTCGGATAATTCTTCTCATGAGTCTTCAGTTGTCTCGATACGTAAGCGACGACCTTCCCATTCTGCATCAGAACACATCCCAATCCTTTTCCAGATGCGTCGCTGTGAATCACCAGTCCTCCTGAATTATCCGGTACAGTTAGGATAGGGGCGGTTATCAACTTCTGCTGCAACGTCTCGAAGGCCAATGCACATCCATCCGTCCAATTAAAAGGTACCTCCTTATGCGTAAGCTTGGCCAACGGTTCCGCCAAACGAGCGAAAATCTCCACAAATCTTCTGTAGTATCCGGTGAGTCCAAGAGAACTTCTTATCTCCGCAACATTCCTTGGAATTGGCCAATCTCGAACTACTGCAATCTTCTCGGGATCGACGGCGATTCCATCGCCCGACACAACATGCCCCGAAAATTTCGCTCCCTCCAGCCAAAACTCACACTTACTCATTTTCGCGTAAAGCTTCTCCTGTCTCAACATCTGCAGGACCTGATAATATCCGGATCGCAAATCCAGTTTCGAGAATACTCTCCCGCCACTAAGCTGCTCAAAAGTTCTCCAATGCGAGGGATCGGGTACTTGTTCCTAATAGTCACTCGGTTTAATTCTCGATAGTCGATGCATAATCTTCTTGTGCCCTCCTTCTTCTTTACTAAAAGAACTGGAGCTCCCCAAGGCGAGTTGCTGCTTCGAATCCAACCCTTCTCAAGTAATTCACCAACTTGCTTCTTAACTTCTTCCAATTCCTCTGGTGCCATCGGATAATATGATTTCGATACTGGCGCTGCACCAGGAATAAGGTCAATCGCGAACTCCACGTCTCGCTTCGGCGGTAAGCCCGATATATCCTCAAACACATCCATAAAGTCGCGACAACTGCCGGCTCTTCACCACTATCAACTTTCATTGCTGCAAGAATATTGTTTGTCGGCCTAGCCCTAAACTTGACTGGCCCGACAGAACTGCTTCTTTACCGCAACTGCTGTCTGCATCGTTGGCCGCGAAAGGTCCAGCGAGACTACTGAGTCTCGTCCATTCTGCTGTATGCACGTCCACGGTTGCTCCATTCTGCCTTAGTCCGATGAACTTCTCTTCCATTTTCTCCCGTGCAGTCCGCGGGAAGAACTTCTCCAGGAAACTCTTAGAGAAATCCGCCCAACTGGTTGGCTTGGGCAAGCGGGTCTCCTCCGCAAGCCACCACTCTGGGGCGAAATCCACCAGCTGAATGCGCACCACATCTATTCCTGCGTCCTCTGGAATCTGTGCCGCAATCAGCAAATTCCTCGTGTCACTAGCCACTGCTCGGCTGGCAACAGCTCCTTTAACCCAGTCAATGTAGACGGACCCAAAGTCTGAAATCGGCTACGGTCCCTACTCGGTCAACTGGTCTAGTTCCAACATCGTTCACAGACTGCTGAACGATCTGCAAACCTTCCCGAAACAAGTCCGCTTGCTGCTGGATCAGCTCGGTCTGTTCCTTTGATTTCCAGCATTCCCCTTATCACTCCAAGCATGGCGGCTTCGTTCACACGCCTCTGGCACGTCTTCAACTTCTTACCTGTCATAATTCTGAACTCAAAACACCCAATATTAGCATGATGATAGATTCTGAATATGGATCAAGGCTAGAACTCCAAGATACTTAAATAGAGTACCGCATTGTAGCTATGCCGCGGTATCATAGCCGCAATTACTTAACTCCACCCAAGTCGCCTAAGTCCTAGAGATAACAAGAAATTAGGTTTTCGAGTTGACAATTGCAAAGTAAGTTTGCATGTCGACATGATCCGGAAGAATGATTCAAGGATGGTAAAACAGTCAAGGTGGCAGGACATGTTTTCTAATCACGGGTATTCTGATTCATGTATCGGATACAATACCCAACTACAAAAGAATCAACCCAACTAACCTATGGCTCTGATACCAAAAGAACCATGTCACGCCCCGCTTCCCAGAGTACGCAAGATTGGGCACGTGACATAGCCAACCATGCTACCTGTGGGTAGGAAGTATCCATCCACAGTCACATTACGGTTGTAGAGATATCAAGAACACGATAAAAAACTAATCTAGCACATGTCCAAATCCATAATAACGAGAGTCAATAAACAATAAGTGCGGAAGCAAATGATCCAATACAATAATAGAAAGGTACGTCCCGTAATGCGGGATCGCACCAGGAAATAAAATGCAATAAGTAAACTAACCACTACAGAACTCACAAATCAGCCTGCTGGCTGAAGTACTCCTGCTCGGTCGGCGACAGTGGTAAAGAATCTGGGCCATGCAAAACCCAGACGTCAGCGCGTCATGTCAACCAATAATATAATATGAACATGGTAATAAGCAATGCAGAGAGTAAGCATGAATAAGCAGTAATATGAAATAACAGTGCAGGGTAATATGCAGTGGTAACTAAACTGTCCTATCAGGTTTCTACTCTAAAGTCTTTGAAATCAATTTGATGAATCGTCGATATAACTCAATAGTATCCCGTACATACCCGGGACCACGGCCACAATATTCTCGGCTGCAGCCGAGACATGCCGCTAGGCACAAAACAGGAAAGTGTACACTCAGTAGTACCCCGTACATACCCGGGATCACGGCCACA
The DNA here is from genome assembly GCA_030015575.1 of Agapanthus africanus. Taxonomy (NCBI): domain Eukaryota; kingdom Viridiplantae; phylum Streptophyta; class Magnoliopsida; order Asparagales; family Amaryllidaceae; genus Agapanthus; species Agapanthus africanus. Next base: position 295,545,206 of record JASDDO010000006.1, on the reverse strand, counting down.
ATATTCTCGGCCGAAACCGAGACATGCCGCTAGGCACAAAACAGGAATGTGTACACTCGAACAGGTAGTGAACTGTCGAGTTACAAGTCAGGTTCATCTTTGATTTCCCCATACCCCCAAGTTATGTATGTCAGGTCAGGTATTCAGTAGTCAAGGACTAATGCCAACACAGAATCAGGTAAAAGCAGGTCTGTCTGAATAGACAGCAGGAATGGTCCATGAGGACCCCAAGTCAGGTTTGTTGGCATTAGGCATGAGATCAGGTAACAAGTCAGGTCATGGTACAACAGGTTGTGTTGGTAGGTAAAGGGTACCATGTCCGGTGCATCGGTATGTATGTATGTCATGTGTATCAAAGTTGGGCCAATATGTGACGCAATCGAGGGTGTGCTCACAACAGGTATATAGACGAATAAGGAACAACAGCAGGAAATAAAGTAAATAACAATAACAGTTCATTTAATCACAATGGTGCATGAATATGGTGCAGTTGTATTATATTAACAGGTTCGAGCACCCTTGGGGTGCAATAGTCACAGGGTGAAACAATATCAACAACAGAAAGTAATGAAGCTACATGAATTTAAAACTAAAGCATAAATAATAGTCACATGGATGATCTAGCAAATTAAGCAAGTACGTTCTAATTGGTTTAATTAGTTAAAGTATGGATTAATAGCATACCACTTAATTTTACGAAGCTACTATACTGATTTAATGTCAAGGAGAAATGCAACCGTCAATTCTAGTCATACTGTACTATCGATATCACCATCATTATGTTGTATTATATAATATGATATTCAACTGCATAGCAAGACTAGATCTTGTATGCTAGCATGTTAGAGCAAGTATTCGGATACTTGCCTCGACGGTTTCGCAAACCGGAAAGCACGGATGCAATGTCGGCGGAAAACATCAGACGGGTGCACGGGCCACGGATCGAGTCCAAACAACGCATGATGGAAGCTTACGGGTCAAGGGTCCCTGCTGGGTCGTCGGGAACATCGCCGGCACGGTCGGAATCCGGAGATCAAAAGATTGAACCCTTCTGTAGCCTGCAATCTATTGAAGTTGAAATCTCTGAAAGATCACACTCGGCGACAGCAATACAAGAACCCCACAGTATTGTCAATAGCATGACAGTTGAACCGGCAAGCGAGCCCATTCCAAACAAAACCAGGAAGCGCGCCAAGGATCGGCAGAACAGTCCCCCAACGATCCCAAACCCCAGGATCTCAAGCAGCAGCTCGCTCCCCGACGACAGGTACGTCGGCGCCTTGAATTATCGAGAACCCAATGGGCCAGCACCAGAACAAGTTTCCCTGCACAGCGTCGTGCACTGCAAGAAGCCGTAGGTCTGCACGCACCCCCCAGCCTCGTCGCCCGGAGGTAGCAGGAGCCGCGAGATGAACTCCGACGAGGGATCATCGACGGCGCTGCCGTCGGAGAACAAGCGGCTGGGGCGAGGCGAGCTGAGATGACAACGAGGAGGAAGATAGCAAGGAGGGATGGCAACGGTCAGTTGAGGGAGTGGTCAGGGCGCCTGCGATGGTGGTGCCGGCGTGGGGCTGCGGTGGACGAAGCTCGGGCAGCGACGACGACGAGGCGCTGGTGGGTCGCAGGTGCACGGAAAAAGTGGCGAGGGTCAAGGTCGAGACGAGGAGGCGCGGGCGAGGGTGGCGGTGGCGCCGGCGGCGAGGTTGCGGCGGCGACAGGAGGACCAGGCTGGGCTAGGGTTGCGGTTCGCGAGGTTTCTCGTGGGCGTTTTCTCGTGAAGACGAGGAACAGTGGGGGTTTAAAAGGAGAGAGAGAGAGAGAATATTATAGGAGAGAGATAGAGAGAGATTGAGAAAGATTGAGAAACGAAGAGAGAGAGAGAGATAGTTAGATAAAGAGATAGAGAAAGAGAGAGAGAGGATTAGGCGGGGCTCACGAGGATTTAGCCTCGTGATTGGCTGACAAACTGAAAAGGAAAAATTAAAGAAAGATTTAAAAGATTTATAACGTTGGTTTAATTAACAGAATATACATATTATATAGTTTAGTATATTTAATTGATTTGGGATTTTGGCGCTAAATGAAATATTTCCAAATCGCGCCCGGATTGCGCCCAAATATTTGAAATTCAAATTATAGGATTTTAAGCGGGTTCCAAATTTTAAAAAGAGATGTTTTGTGATTAAAATGCATGCCCCCAAGTCGGACACTTGCACGCGCGCGTAACCGTCCAAACTCGCCCGTTTCACCGAACGGGATGAAATCTCGACGCGCGGACGCTACCACGCGACTAGTGGCGACGAGTAGGCCAACATGGATATTTTTAATTTCATTTTAGGTGTTAAAATTTGTTATATGCAAAAATGACTTAACCGGTTAAAATTTTGCATCAAGCACCAAACAAACCAGATAATTGAAATGAGCAATGTCTAACACTTAACCAGTAACAGAAATAGTATTATTGGGCTCGGGTGTTACAAGAAGTATCCGATCCGACAAACAAAAGAGGCTTAATGAAAACCAGAACGGGAGATGGACACTGACCTGCACAACCTCCTGAGCTATGGCCGCGATTTGGGCCTTGAGGGTCCCCCGGGGGATTTTGACCCCAGCCGATCGTTCCATCTTCGAGAGCAAGCTATCAGCGACAGAAAGCCCCGAAGGCACCTCGAAGCAGACGTCCTCTTCCTGCACGAAGACCGGGGAAGACGGATGTCGGGATACCGTCCTTTTGTGCCGCTTGAGGGGGCTTCAGGGGGGTCGGCCTCATCCGCCACCTCCAAAACCCGGGGCTCTGACTCCCGAGCATGTTTACGGCTCTCCCCGCGGCTGGTCTCCTGAGCCCGGGGTGTGGTGGAATGCCTAGCCGAGGCAGCCGCTGATGGGGCCAGGCTTAGAGCGCGGCGTGACGAGCTGGCGCCTCCAGCCTTCCTCCCCTTCTTCTCGGCCATGGCAACCAGAAATTTAGATCGGTCCATCGGTTCTGCAAAAAAGGGAAAATACACGAAGGGAGTTAGTGACGCCGGAAAGAACAGAAGAAAAAATAATGCAAGTCTAAACATGTCACCTATGCTCCTAACTTACCCATGAATTGAGCGGGGCTGAGCCCAGTCCAACTAAAGGCCTTCTCAGAAAGCAAAACATCGGCTCGTTGGATAGGCTCCCACACCGACACCGTCCTCGCTTCGGGAGAGAACGACCGCCTCACCCTCAGGCAGTCGGTCCTGTGCCACTGAACAGGCACAGGCCAATCCTCACCATCGGGTAGCCCGACAAATAGAAACTTCTCCTTCCATTCATGGATGGAAGAAAGAATTGCTACGACCCCCCGACCCGGACGCCTCCCCCCTATGTTTCTAAAGGAAATATATACCCAGCTCGGCTCGTCCTTACGGGTGCGGGATGATTTTTATAGCAAAGAGAGGAAAGGAGAAGGGTCAAGCTGAAGGGGATTTCTTCGAGTCTCAGCCGGACCAGGAACCCGAGGAGAATCCTCTACGAGTTCGGCACTAGCTGGCCCGTAGCTAGTTGAAAACAACGCAGCGCAGCGCTAACCTCGGGGGAGAAGGGCAGATGCATTCTAGCCCAAAAGGCGTCCAAGTACAAAGCGATTTTCTTGCCCCGCACCTGGTCCGCCCTCTCCCCCTCCCTAGCCAAGCGAAGCGAATAGCTAGGGGGAATATGGAAACGAGCCCGAATTGTGGTGAGCTCGTCCACATTCCTCAGGAAGGAAGGCGTGTCGCGAGCACTCTTGATACGCGTTTTGGGGACCGTCCCATTCTCACGACCACGGGAAGCACGGGTAACCCTAACTCCCCGGGGGGAATCCGACTCGGATGGGGCAGAGGAAGACGTTGCGGAAGACTCCCTAGACTCTACCCTGACTATCTCAACAGACTCCCCAGAGGAAGACATCTAACCTGAGTCAAAGAAGGAGTCTTCCGAGGAAAGAGCGTGAGAGATCCGACCTAAAGGAAAGAGCGCCGAGCTAACTCTCATAGCGATGGAGAAATGATAGAGAAGTATGGACCCTAGGGGAATCCCACATCTATTTATAGCTTTTGGCAAACGCATCCAACAACGCAGATCATTTCCCGCCAAAACAGCGCTTCGCGCTCGACGGCCAACGACGTTTCACGTGTCGCACGACTATTGAACGCGTCCCTTTGAGTGCAGAGGACAGCGGCGACCCGTCACGTCAACCAACCGGCGTCGGACACGTTGCCTGGTGCCTCAACGAACGTACGATAGAATCGGCGCTCCCTCTTTAATGCACGATCTCCTTTCTGATCCGCTGACGTCATCAAAAGATACACCTAACTGCCTCGGGAATCCATGCCGACGAGATCTTCAACTATGAACTGAGCCCGGGTGATCGATCAGACCACTCTCGACCCGACCCATAAATAGGCCGGGGCGAGAGTGGGGGGCTAATAATGATGCTCATAAGTGGGAGTTCCTCAGATCATGACATGTGGCAGAAGAAGTGTCCCGATGCATACGGAAACAGGGCGAGGACTGCACATTGAAAGCGTCCCCCGGGCTATCTTCCCGCTGTTTGGACCCGACCTTCGAGGATTCCCTGAAGAGTCATGTTTCGACCAATGGCTCACCTCCGAGCCCTCCTGCACGCTGAGCTTCCTCAGCCCTCCCAGCTCGTCTCCGAGCTGTCACGGAACCGAGCTTCCTTGGCCTCCTGCTCGTCTCCGAGCCCCCGCCGAGCTGTGATTCCTCGGTTCTATTGGGCGACCCAGAACGCAGATCACAGACGTCTCCGCCACCGCTCCACGAATCTCTCCAAACGCGAGATTTCCGCCGCCCCACGATCCTGCATTCCACGCCGTCGCATCCCCCATTAACGAGCGTATCTCGTAATTCATGGGGGATCCCGCCATTCTCGCGGGCGCAACGCCAGGGGCGTAACGGCCGGCGAGAATCTCGCGCCCGCTAGCCCATGGCTGCCACTATATAAACCCCTTTCTCAGACGACTCAGGTAAGACAATTCTGATCCAATAGGCCGCTACTCTGCCCAAATATCTCGACTAACTTGATCGTCGGAGGGTCCGCGGTGGTTCAACCATCCCGGTACTTCTTTGCAGGTTTGTGAAATTATAATTGGTGTTCGAAAGGATACGATTGCTGAAATTTGAAAAAGAGATGAAAAATGGTGTGGATGGAGATGGAGGAAGAAGAAAATTGGTAAAATCCGTCTTTTAAAAATGTAATATGGATGAAAAACTAATTGGTGGGGGTGCGGTCTACATAGCTTATTCATAGATATGAAGTTTTGGTGGTCTTATTTAGCAATCTGAAAGATTTAGGAATTGTATCAAAGTAATCCCAAAATAAATAAAAGAGCAAATTGTCAAAAAGCTCCCCCTTCAAGATTGTGCAAGAACCATGTGCCTTTTGCTCTTGTTTAAAATACCTTGGGCCCAATTAAATTCCTCTTTATACTAGTTGCCTGTAATATCCAAACAGTTGAAAAGAATAAATACCTGAATGAAATGCGACAAAAGGGTTTTTCGTAAAGATTTTGAACAGTAGGCTCTTCCTAATAATTTTGAAAATATCAAGGGCTTTTAGACAACCCCCAAAGGGCCGAGGGCTTTTGAAAATTTACCTTAAGTAAAATAGGGTAAATTGTCAAAAAGCTCGCGGATTACTCAGGAGTTGTTTGTAATTTTAAAAATTGTTGGGAAGGGCCTACCGTTTGAAATCTCTGTGATAAAGCCATGGGCTGTATTTTATTTAAGCCTTGTACTCACCCAATGCTTGGATATTACATGCAACTGCTTACATATTAGAGACAACTGGTATACATGGGGTTTTGATCGGGCCCAGCGGTTCTTACACAAGTTTGAAGCAGGCCGCGGGCTTTTGATAATTTTCCCAATAAAATATGGTTGGTTCATTATACAATGGGCCCGAGCACAAGGACCTTAACAGGCATCATTAAAACCCAAGGCCCATTTAAGAGGGTCACCACCATCATCAACCCACTTGTTATAGCCCCCCTTAGCGTTTTGCCGCGTCCGATCAATCAATAGACATGGCCAATAACGGCGCCGCTGGCCTCCAATCGGCACGCCGCGCCGCCGACGTCTCCGATCCCGAGGAGCAGGTTGCTCATGAGATGTTTCGCGAGTGGGTCGATGAACCCAACGAAGCATCTCCTGCTACGTCGCTCGTGGTAAGATCAATCATTTTTTTTATTGGGTTTAATCATCATCATCATTTTACATTGGCACGCTCAAATCTAGGCTATTTGGAAAAACAAGTTCCAAATCTTTTGTGTTTTCGAAGAAAAGGGTGCTCTCCTTGGTTATCTCTCAACTCTAAGCCCTGTTTGGATATATGGTTGGGATAAGTGTAGTTTATTTTGAAGTGGAGGTAGGGGATGTAAACCATGGTTTGCAAGCCCAAACTCAAAAAACAGAGTTTACAAAACTTTGATCAAATCGGAGTTGAGATAACTGCCCCTGGTCGTGAATGAAGTTAGGCTAACTGCAGTTTGAGGGTGGTTTGCAAGCCCAGAACTCCAAAATTGGAGTTATCTCCAACTTTGATCAGATTGGAGTTGAGATAACTGCAGTTTTGGACTGAAAATTTGCAGTCATCACAACTCCAAAATGATTTCCAATCAAGACAAAGTTAGCATTTTGGAGTTAAGGCTCCTAACTTTATGAACCTGCAATTTAAAAAAATTAACTCCATTCCCAAACAGGTCCTCAACTTTTCAACCGAGATAACTGCAGCAGTCTAGGCAAAGTTAGGATTTTGGAGTTTAGGTTTGTTAACTTCAGAAAACTTAGCTCCATTCCCAAACCGGGGCTTGCACCGAGTCAAAAATAGCCATTAGGGGCGCTCAACAGCGTTAAATATAGGGTTTTAGGCACAAGAGAGAGTATAGAGAGAGCTTTTTAAATGGAGGTGCTTGGGAGTGGAATTTGTGGAGCTTGGACGAAGGTTCGGGGCAGGGCATTAACTACCCCTGGTCAATCCGACCCAAGTTGTTTGGCTGAGTTATTTTTCCTTCTCTTTCTTGTTTTAAATTAATGGAAGAACTTTGGGTTTTTTTTCTTCTTTGAATAGCAAAGATTTGAAGGGCCAATATAAAATGATTTTTTTTTATAATGATTTTGGTGTGTTTTTGGTTTGATCAGGGTGTTTGATTGTGTTGGGGAAATGACAAGGGAGGTCTTCTTTCGGAGATATGGAGACTGTTGCATTTTGGGGATGATGATGATGATGCAACAAGTAAGTTTGAAGGACCGGTGACGGTTAATCTGAAGCCAGAGCGGGTGGAGTTGCCTGATGAGAATGGTCTAGGGAGCTTGCAAGGAGGAGGGATTGGTGTTTATCATCAGGTGATTTTGATTGCTATTTAAATTTTGTGCAATATTGGGTGTAATGCAGCTACAGAGATAATGCCAAATCGATCAGCTTCATGTTTATTTCTTCTTTTTGTATTACTCATAGGAGTTCATATTTATAGGTTACTTTTTTCGACATGTAGAAGGGAAACCAATCATCTAGCACAAGTAACAAATTCCCCCCCCCCCCCAAACAAATTACATCCCATTATCCTCATATATATTCTAGAACCATCAGAATTCCTTCAGGCTTGGACTAGAGTACTCGGTCGTGATAATTTGAGTTTACACCGAAGTATGATGTCATGTGGAGGTTTTGTCCTCTCTTCTAGATAGAGCGAATGGTATTGTGCGACTTAGTCTAGTCCAAACCTTTGCATAAACGGTAATTCTACGGAAGCCTGGTCTCTCTTTGATGAGCATGCTCTACCACCTTGGTCGATGTTAATTACTGCATCATCATTAGTTTTTTTCTTTCATTTTGGCAGCTTCTTCACCTCCTATTTTATACTCAATCGGGTCATTGCTTACATTATGTTAGAATTTTTAGGTCCCAAACAATTCAGAAAACCAACACGGGATATTTGAGAAGAAGAATAAAATAAAAGCATAATCAAACACAAGAAATTCTTCAACTTCAACTTCTTTATTCAACTTAATACGAAATACAGAAAATTCTCTTCTTCGAAATCTTCTATAAAACTTCTCTTCAATTCTTCTTCTTCATCTACTTCATAACAAAATATCACAATCAATCTACATTTATAGGTCTAGAAACCCTAAACCTAATCCTACTAGAATACTAATTAAGATAGCATCAAATCTCCAAAATAATCTCTAAACAAATCTTCAAATAATTCTCCAACTAATTTCCTTAGTACTCCAGAATTATCGTCGACAAACGTTTGAAGCATAAGTGCTCAGACGTCCGACCGTGCTCTGCATTTCTAAATTTTTCATCAGACGTCTGAAGCACTATGGCTCAGACGTCTGACCGCTCTTTTCTGTTGAATACAAGTCACTTTAATAACAATTTCCACCTTGATTTGTATTCAACAAGCCCCTTTTCTAACTTCTCTTCACAAATTCTACCCATGACATCTTCTGAGTTTTGCACAAAACTCTATCTTAACTCAAGTTTCCTCCACTTTGCTCCAAATTTGTTCTTTCATACACAGGCTTCTCCATAACAACTTGATATATATCGCTTGAGCTTCAGACTCCTTTTATCACGACATAATTCTTCTGGCACGTCTTCATCACTCCACCTTGAGCAATAATTGTGTAATCTTTCATATCCAATTTTACAAGCGAAATTAGATTCCTCTTCAGTTTTGGGACGTACCTGACATCTCCAAGAACTCTTTGCGTCTCATCGAACATTTTCATCTTTACGGTACCTACACCTTTCACTTCTATTTTAGAATTATCCGCTAACTTCACCGTCTTTTTTTTCTCCTTAATCTCATCGAACCACTCCTTATTTGAACATACGTGAAAAGATGCTCCCGAATTCATATACCACATATCTTCTTTTTTGACTGTTTCATCACTAGTCATAAGCACATCGCACCTTGGTTCGACATCGTGAACTACATTCGCTTGCTCTTCCTCTCTACATCTTTTTAAATAATCTAAGTCCACTTTAATTTTGGGGCAATCGGACATATAGTGACCCATCTCGTTATAGTAATAGTAATGATACCTTATCTTCGACATATCTCTTACAGGCAATGAGCTCTGATTTCTTCTATCGTTGCTTTGTTCCTTCCTCCACCTCGAACCCTCTCTTGAAATAAGTGCGGATGAATCAGATGATCAATTGATAATTTCCTTCTTAATGCTTCATTTAGGAGACAATTTGTTACCACGCTAATAGAAATAGCTCCGTCAGGAGACAAATTGCTCAAAGAAACTACCAAAGTTTCCCAACTGCTCGAAAGAGAACTCAGTACTATAGGTGTTTGCATTTCATCTTCAATCGGTATTTTCATGGCTGCCAGTTGATTCATAATATTATGAACTTCGTTCAAGTACTCCGCTATTGAGGAATCTTCCTGAAACTTCAAATTCATCAATTCTCTTATTAGAAAAGCCTTGTTCGTAGCCGTCTTTCTTTCGTAGAGATTTGTCAACTTCTTCAATAAAGTTTCTGCAGTGCTCTCTGACGATACATGGTGGAACACCGAATCTTCTATCCATTCGCGAATAAAACTCCTTACCTTTCGATCCATCATTATCCAATGTTCATCTCACATCTTTTCTGATTTGGCGCTAATTCCATAAAGAGGCGTATCTAAATCTTTGAGGTACAACATGCTTTCCATTCTCGACTTCCAGATTGACCAATTTGTGCTATTCAAACGCATCATTTTTGTTGTGATTTGAGTTGTCTCCATCTTCGTTGTTCTTTTCTCAATCAATGTTCTGATACCAATTGTTAGGATTTTTATGTCCCAAACATTCAGAAAACCAATTCGGAATTTTTGAGAAGAAAGAATAAAATAAAAGCACAATCAAACATAAGAAATTCTTCAACTTCAACTTCTAAAGCACTATGGCTCAGACGTCTGACCGTCTCTGTTGTTGAATATAAGTCACTTTCATAACACATTGTCATACCTCTTTTGCATATGTTTGGGGTCGTATGCATCTGCGGGCACCCTCGGATAGATTAAATTTGTAAAACATATGCTGAGCCATCTCAATTTTATGGGACACACAAGATTGTTTATTTGTGTTATTACTTAAGAATCTCATGTTTCATGAATTTACCATGCATATTTCTTGATGTGCCCTACTCTGTAAAAACTTTCTAATGACACTATGAGAAATTCTACTTACATGCCGGATCTTCAGACAATGATGATTTCATTATGTAACCCATGCTTGATGCTCTGATATAACAACTGTCAAGTGCAATAAACATCAAATAGATGAGTAGTAAACGCTATAATTTAGTGCTGATCTAATGACATATCACGCGACATGCATCCGTGCATATTTACGAACATAGCTTACCTTCTCCATGTTCATGCATTTAAAAGTTTTGTGTCAAATTCTACTAAATAAGCTAAATGATTGATGCCGCTGTGATTTTAGCAACACTCAGTTTGACCCTCTCTGTGAGCCAATATACTTGGTCATAAGGTAGGGCATCAGTAACTTTCTTATTTTTTCCGCTTTTGAATTGTAAAGATGTGTCAATGACAAAATCCAGAAGCGCATGTCATAAATTTTGTTTGTAGGTGGTACCCATGATCACTGAGTACCATTCAAAGTCTATGATCACAAATTTTTGTTGAAGATCTAGATTCTCTATGGATGAAATCTCTCGGCGAAATGCCAACAGAGGGAATCATGTCACTCAAGGTATTTTGGTTTCTCGTAATTGTCCCTGTGCTTTCCTGCACTTTGAAGTATGGACATGTAAACACTTTCCTGCACTTAAATCTGACACATATCTGACTATCCTTCAAAAACAATAGGGTTGAAAGCATGTCGGGCATGTCAAATACCTTATCTCAAAATAAGAAGAATGGAGAAATGAGTTCGGGATGAAGGGATATGGCTACAAATATGTTGTTGGCCATGGAAAAATGAATTCAAGGCTCATGTCAGGTATTAGTGGTAGCAGATGCCCCTATTTACTAAAGACCTTCATGCTTACCTATGTGAAGCGGCAAAGTGGGAAAGCGTCAATGACACAGTAGAAAAGTGGCAGGCTATTCAAGCTGAAACATAAGATTTAAACACATGGAGATGAAAACACTGATCAAATATGTGTGTAATGACCAATTCTGGCCTATATCCATCGGGAAAGCATCAATAGATATTTTAACGAACAATAGGGAACTCAAGAGAGGTTAATTCGTTACCTTGAACCCCAATAGTCTTATGTAGCTGGCAAACCTACTTAGTTCAAAAGTGTAGGTTGTGTTATAATCAGTTCAAATGTGTCAGTATTAGGATTGCATCAGGATCGGATATGAGCATTATTATATACGTATTTGTTTTTTAGTGACGGATACAGAGATACTGATATCTGGTAATAAAAAAATCATATCCGTATTTGATAAAATCAGATACGAAGCGGATATTAAGGAGACAGATATGGGTATAATAAAAATTTAAGATAGAAAAAATGGATGCAATGCGATAATGTGTATGTAATCAAGGTACGTTCCATTGAATATTTATTTAATATGACTTAAAATATTTGATAGAGACAAATATGCATGCAAATGAATGGCATATGAATTAATAAACATGTTAACAAATATACTGTATATATTAATAACCTATTTTGTGTATTTTGAAAAGATATAATATGTCAAAACACTCTTTTGAATGTATAGCATAAAAATGATTAAAAATGTATGGTTTAAATAAACATTATTAACTAAAAAATAAATTTAAAATGATATATTTCTTGTATTTCCCTGCATCCAAATCCTAATTCATATATTTGAATATCCGTTTCCGTTTCCGGTTAATTTTGTCAAAATTGTATCCGTACTCGGAAAAATAATTTAATATATATTTGTATATGTATCCGTATCGGACGGGATCTGAGAATCCGTAACTGTATCAAGAAATATCATGATATGAGAATCTGTAACTGTATCAGGGAAATATCCGGATATGAGAATCCGAAATATTATCCGAGATATCTAGATCTGGATATAACCCTATCTTAAAACATATTTCAAAAGCTTTAGGATTAGTGGCGGAACCAACAAATTTCCTTTTGCGGAAGCCAAGTTAAAATACATTGCAGTAAAAATGTGCTAATATATTGAAAATACTGCTAAATATTTTTTAAAAGACACAATATGTTGATGCACTTTGCCTTTTCAACTCTTACGAAATGAACTTGTAAAGATCTAAATGTGGACTTTAATATTTAAAAAAGTAAAGTTTTGGGGGCTTGGATCAAGGTCTGTAGGGTCAAGTCTTTGGCTTTACCACTAGGCCAACTTTGAACTTGTTAAATCTTTATCAATATAAGTATTTATAGCACGTATATAGCAAACCGATGAGTAGTATATGTAGCATTCGCCGGAGCCTAGCCAAGGTCGGCCCCCCGCTACCCCCCTGGTTCCACCACTGTTTAGGATCCTCCTCCTCCCTTAGCAAATGGACCATAGTTGGCGGATTATGGCCAACATTCTGATTATCTTTATCATGCACTTAAATACCTAAATTAAAAATCTAACAGTTTAATACCTAAAGTTTTACTTAATGGCACTTTACTACCTAACTTTATTTCTGAAACATTTATATTCCTTTCTAGATTTTTTTATGTGCATCTCATGTGATTTTTGTTATACTATTTATTCCTAATGAAAATCTGAAAGGGAATATAAATGTTATTTGGAATAATGGTAGATAGTATAGTGACATTAAATAAAACTTTCGGTATTGAAGTGTTTAGTGGTTAAATGTTGTATAAAAGTGCCATTTAGCCTTCTTTTGCTTAAGATGTCATTAACATTAAGGTAAATAAGGGTAAATGCCAACATTTCAGGCTTTTTGTTCAATAGATATGCATCTTGCCGGCCCTCGTCCTGGGGGCCTGTGACTCCAACTTTGGAGGGCGATAAAGGTTATGATGGACACTCCACACGGTTGTCTGGTAACCGAGGCAAATATATTTGTAGCTCACTAACTTACTGTGGTTGATAAAAGCTTTCTGTTTTTTTTTTGTGCGTGCGTGTTTTTTTTTTATGTGGGGGTGGCGAGGGGGTTGGGGAGGGTAGGAGGAGCCCACTTCATAAGGCTCTTACCATTTCTATGGGTGGGTAAGGGTCTAATGTAACTGTTTGCACATTATCGCATGGATTCATGACTTTTTAGACTGGTTTGAGGAAAGTTCAGCTTAATCTTTCTGAGGCGGTCGTTATCTTAGTGGATTCATTTCTCTGTGAACAACTACAGTAACATAATTTCTGGAATTTGCTAGACTAACGGTCGTTATCTTTATTATGTCCTGTCAAACCAACTATAACATGTTTCCACCGAAGAATTTCAGTGAATTTATAAGATGTTTCTGAAGCATTAGGAGTATATATTCATGCTTCTTATAACTTAGCATGTACGATGAGTCAGCAATGTATGCTAAATTTAAGACCTTTACTGAATTTTGTTTACATCTTTTGGATATGTTATTTTAAAGTAGGAGCATTGACTACCATTTGTATTTTGCATGATTTACATGCTCGTGCACCTAGCCACATAGACGTGTATGTTATCGGTTATTTTATATTTTGTTTCTTTTGCTTATTTTTATTCGCAGGTGTTCTTTTGATAACATTTTTGCATACATTATGTCCGCATTTGTTGGTTGTTGCTATCGTTCGGGTCTTTTCTTAAACCTTTTCCTTCGTTTTGTGTTCGTCTTGTACTCAACTTTTAACTATCCAGTTTACTTCAAGCTATCATTTTTATAAAGAAAAGAAGACCCGGTCAGCATTCTACAAGTAAAGCAATTTGCATTTTCCAAATAAGTAGGTTTTTCGATTTTCCGATTTATCATAGAAAGGTTTACCATATGATAATTTTCTTCCCACTGCAGGAATATGTTGTGGATCATGGAGAAATGTCTCTTGTTCATTTCATGAAAAGTTTCAGTGGCAGTGGAAAAAATGGTGACAATATTCTCCATTATCAGGATTTGTCTCACATCTCAGCCTTGCAGAATTTGACATTGCACAAGCCACACATGAATGTACAAGTCTTTGTACCCAAACCTTACCCAATCTAGACACTACATATTTTATTTTATAAAATCATGATTATGGTCATGGTTGTTTGACAGGAGGGATTCATACTCTACTTTGAAGGGTCTCCGTCCGACAACACGGATATATACGATTACTCCTAGTTAGATTATGGCATAAAACGATATTTGACTGTCAATAGTGTGGATTATGATCTCTTCGGCCTTATTTGCTGAAGAATAGGTTGTTCCTCAAAAGATTGGATCCCAATTTCTTTGGTCTTTCTACCATTTGTAGGAGAGCTGATCAACGCCTGCATCCTGGCATCACACAACAACTTCCCATTACCTTCTTCTCGTGTAGCCTTGTTAGCTTTAACCGACTCACATCATGACCTACATTTTTTGGGAAGGTTTATCTTGTGCATAGCCAACCTTTGTTTCACTATTCAGTCGATAACTTTTATCATCTCGGCAAACATTACCTGCCGTCGTTTTTATGTTCTTAGGCCTGACTTAAGCGGAACCAAATTTTGGTGCAAACAAGACCTCAAATTGAAATATCAAATTTGATTATTAATGGCATTTGGCAAGACGAATCCCGTTGATCATAAGAAAAAGAAAACAACATTAATAAAAAAAACAATCTTTGAAACCTCCGACCTTTCTAATATGAATCTTATAAAATCTCTTCTGTATTTACCAGAAATCCTCTCAAATCTTTATCTATGATTTCTATTCATATACACGATGCGCATCAAATGTGAAATGTGAAAAATCACAAACATGTTATAATTTGTTGCCATGTTAGTGATATTTTCTTCCGAGCTTACAAGATAAGAAAACATGGATTTTCATCAGGCAATATTTTTCTCCTTAAGAAAAAGGAAAAATGTGCGGGGCATATGCAATAGAAGTTTGTGGGGAAGATCCGGGATTTTCCATTTAGTGCTTTTCCATTTAGTGCTTATAAAAGGAAAGATCCTAAATAAAATGAGTATACTATATATGGGCCAAGTTGAAAACCCTAAAGCCCATCAAATAGGATCGCGATCACCCCCCAGCCACCGCCCTCCGCCTTTTGCCGCGTCCAAACAACACAAAAGCCTATAAAACGTACGACCCAAGTCAAAATAAAAAGTAAATAGGGGAGTAAACTCATCCGCTCTCTCTCGCTCCTTTCTCTTTCTCAAAATCCCTCCCTTTTTCCTAGGGTTAGGGTTTCATCGATCGATCTCAAATCCATCATCGATGGTGAAAGGATCGCACCAGCAGTTCAAGGCGAAGGCCAAGAACCGAGTTTCCGATCTCCAAGGAATGTTCTCCGATCTCCAGTCGGCCCGCCGCGAGAGCCGCGCCGGCGACGTCGCCGTCCTCGAGGAGCAAGTCCACCAGATGCTCCGCGAATGGAACAATGAGCTCGACGAGGCCTCGCCCGCGACATCGCTCGTGGTAAGAATCTGCAACTTCTTCTTGTGGTTCTTGGTTGTAGTTTTTGTCTTAGTGATTAGGGTTTTTTCGGGTTTGTGGTTAGGGGAACGGTAACGGAGGGGAGTCGGATCTCTCGTCTGAGATATGGCGGCTGCTGCATATCGCAGAGGAGGAGGACGATGCGACGAGCAAGTTGGAGGAACTGGTGGCGGTGAATCCCAAGGCAGAGCCGGTGGAGTTGAACGGAGAGAACGGGCTGGGGAATGTGCAAGGAGAAGGGGTTGCTGTTTATCATCAGGTGATGAATTATTGCTGTTGATTTGCTATTAAACTTTGTGCTGTTTTGGTGGTAATGTAGCTACAAAGATATCTGTTAGCTGATCATTGAAATAGAGTATTTAATTGAGTTTCAATAGTTGATACCGAATTGATTATTCTCACATAGGAAATCAAACATTCGGTACAATAACAAGTTGCATACGTGTATGATGACATCCGTAGATACTCAGAGAGATTTTGGAACCATCAGATTGTCTTCTGGCTATTTGGGTTGGATCGAGGCTACTTGTTTGTGATAATTTGTAATTTTGTATTAGCAGTGATAGAGGTTTTGTCCTTTCTTATACCGTACATTCAACCCTGCAATGGATGAATGAAGACATCATTATATGGATGCCGGGTATCTCTTTGATGAGCATGCTCTACCACCTTGGTCATTTCTAATTTCCTCGGCAGATTCTTTACCTCTTCAGTTATACTTGTCCCTTACCTTGTTATGTGGTGTTTTACATATCTTGAAAACTCAGGGTAACAGAGGACAGCTTCATTTGTGTTAACGACTAACATTGTCATGTTGCATGAATTGACCGTGTAGATTTCGTGACATGCTCAATGTTGTTAGAACTTTCTGATGGTATTGTGAGAAATTCTAGTTACACATTAGATTGTCAGATGATGATCAAATCACCACCACTTAACTGATACTTCTATCAAAGTGAAATAAGCATCAAAGAGGTGTGCAGTAAATTATTTATTTTCATCGTAATCTGATGACATATTATTATCCGTGCATCCATATATTTAAGAAGACAGCTTTAGGGTATATACATGTCCCCATATTTATGCATTTGGAAGTTTGTGTTAATTCTTGTAAGTAAGCTAAATACTCGATACCCTGTCGTTTTTCAGTGACACTGGTTTTACCTTCTGTGGGGACAATATGCTTAGCCATGGGGTTAGTGTATCACTAATATTCCTATGTATTTTTCTCTTTGAATCGCAAAGACATGGCAGTCAGAAATTCCAGAAGTGCCTATCGACATGACTTTGGTAATAGGAGTTACTCATGAAGACTGGGCATCATTCTATGATAAGAATTCTTTGTTTCCTCCTAAAATAAAATCATAACCGAGGAAGAGTAAAGTAGGTAACTTATTCTTGATTAATGCACGTCTGTACGTTGAGGCTCGTGGCTTTGGTCACATCAATCAAGACCAATTTTACAAGAAAAGCCGAAAAGAGTAGGACTGAGAGAAGGGGAGAAATCTCATGCAGATTTTACATGGACTGAATACGGATGAATAGAATCATGTTGTTTAGGAAAATATAGTTGCACTATTTTAGTTACTTATGACTTATGCATTTGTTGAAGTTCGACTAGGCTCTTTATGGAAGAGATCTTTCGAAGAAATGCCGAATTAGGTCAATCAAGATATTTTGGTTGCATTGTCAGGTATCCATGTGCTTTCCTGCACTGTGAAGCGTGAACATATAGTTCTTTTCTGCACTTAAATATGAAACATGTCCGTCATTAGTATAAAAACATGAGGTTGAGAAAAAAATCTTGGAAAATGAGTTTGGAATGGAGGGATATGGCTACAATATGTTGTTGGGAATGGGAAAAAAGTTCAAGGTTCAGGTTACGCATCACTAATACCTGCCAAAACCCTATTTACGAAATGCCTTCATCCTTGTATGTGCATGCTTGGGCTTGCATGCATGCCTGTGCATGCGTGTCTGTGTGTGTGCATGTGAAGAACCAAAGCTTCAAAGTGGGAAAGTGCCAGTTAACGCAATAGAAAAGCGCCGGGCCATCTGATCCGAAATGGAAGATTATAGCACATGGAAGAATAAACAACTGATTAACTTTCTCTCTCTCTCTCTCTCTCTCTCTCTCTGTGTGTGTGTGTGTGTGTGTGTGTGTGAAGCGCCGAAGCTCAAAGTGCGAAAGTGCCAGTGAAAGCATTAGAAAAGCAGGCCATCCAATCCGAAACGGAAGATTGTTAACACATGGAAGAAGAAACAACCGATCAAAAATGTGTGCAATGAGTATTGACCAAACCCAACCTATAGGGACTAGGGGAGAGCATTGAAAGATTTTCATAAACAATGTGGAAGTCAAGAGAGTGTAAATCCATTACTTCGAATTAATCTCAATTTGATATTTTAATAATCCTGAATCTTCCATCTAACCAGATATATGGTATTCTGACAATAATATCATTGTTGATGGGATCATGTTCTTTGGTGAAATAGCTTTCCCATTGTGAAAATCATCAATCTTTGACGACTCGCTTCATTGACTTGACGTTATGTACTTTTCCCTCTTTTATCTCCAACCCAGGAAATATGTTAATTGATGACTAGCCTCAAGGAGTTACTTAATTATGTAGCATATGATAAGACTGAAACAACCCTAAATCATCCATTGTATTTTCTCCGTATGTGGAGGGAGTTGCTAGGGGCTTATGGATTGTTAAGATGTTACTGTTAGCATTTTTAGAGAATACAACCTTGCATGACTTGCAGGTGGATGAAGAGAGGGGACTGGAAAATATGGGAGGTCTCAATCAATCAAAGTGAATCCAAGAATAAGAGGAGATGGAGGGAGGGAGTAATTTTTTCGTGCACTAATTGTCTGTGGTGTGGCACTGGAATTCTAAATGTGTATCGTCATCTATTTAAGCCAATCAGAAGTGGTTTATAGCCAAAGCAATTTAAGCAAGAAAAGACATGGAACTTGTGAACCCTTTCTATTGCAAAAAAGAAACGGAAAGTTCACTTGCTGAAAAGCTTGGACTGATCACTTGAGCACCTAAATATGGCATTTAAACACACATTCCTGACAATTGGAAAAAAATATGGGCTGGCCTTTTGTAGCTGGCAATAGGTGCAGAAGTGCAGGCAGTTTGGTCAGTATGCATTGTTAAGTCATTGTGCTAAATTCTTTGGAAGTGTGCATGTATTTCTCTCGCACATCAGCAAAATCTTACAAAAAAATATTTACTGAAATTCAATAGTGGAAATAACCTTTTTAATCAGTGATATCAGGATAAACAAAGATGGTGGACATTTAGATGAGTTAAAATTGTGTAGCAAAATATGAAATGCTGTTCTTGTAGTTATTCATAAAGGGACACTCTTACAGAACTTAGGCCGCTTGAGAAAGATCAACCTGAATGTCCATTTAGACCACCCAAAAAGTAAACTATTTATGTCATTTTGAGCAAACAGACACTACTGCACATACACCAGACAAAAAGGGACACTCTTACAGAACTTAGGCCGCTTGAGAAAGATTAACCTGAATGTCCATTTAGACCACCCAAAAAGTAAACTATTTATGTAATTTTGAGCAAACAGACACTACTGCACATACACCAGACTCTCACCCTGCAAGAATAGTGGGTGCCTCATATAAGGGCTTCCCTTTTTATTGAAAGCTTTTAAACTATCCTTATATGTCAGTCAGAGACATTTCTGTTAGCAAAAAGCCTGGAATACCGGTGTTCGCGGGTCTTTTCCTGGTGATATCAATGATTGTTAATAAAGAATAAATGCATCTTTTCTTGATGTGTCCCTATTGTGGTCTCCATTTGCTAGGGCCTTGGGGCAGGAGAAACCTAAAGCTTTTGTGTTAAGACCTTAACTGGATTATGGATTACATCTGTTGGACCCCCCCCCCACCCCCCCCACCCCAAACAAAAAAAAGTTAGAGCGTAGACTACAATTTTGCATAATTTTACAGGCTCATGCACCTACCATTAGGTGTGCATGCTTGTTTGTATCCCCCTCGCCTTATTTTTATTCACTGGTGTTTTATTAGAGAACATTTTTCCGTACATCATGTTTCACATCATCCATTCTTGATGTCATTTGGGTCGCTCTTTTTATGCTCAATTTAACTAATGTGATTACTTGTGCACATATACATTATATGGTGGTTTATCATCTTTGAAAAGGAAAGGAGATTTTTATTTTCATTTGATGAGTATATCAATTTCTATCCATATAAGTAGCTTTATCAATTTACGTTTTTTTCCCTATAAAGGCTTTAGTCATGACGCCCGTTGGCATATGGAAGGTTTTCGTCTTCTCTCCGAAATGAGCCTGGGTTGTAATTATTTAATCTTGTTAATTCTTTGTGATCCTAACCATGTACTAATTTTCTTCCTCCTGTCATTCCTGCAGGAATATTTTGTTAATCAAGAACTACCAAAACAGGGATTCCTAGGTGCTGACGAGTGCAAAAACACTCTTCCTACAGGATCACACCAATCTGTCACTAATTACCAAGAAGGGACTAATCATTTTGACTATGAGCAGTTCAATCTGCACCATGAAATGCCTCATGGTCATTTCGTAGGTTTTGATGGCAATGGACAGAATGGTGGCAATATTCTTCATTATCCAGATTTATCTCACATCTCAGAATTGCTCCCAGCAATATCCCCTCCAGCTTCTGCCTACTTGAGGCCAAAATGTGCACTTTGGGACTGTCCAAGGCCTGCACAGGGATCAGACTGGTATCAAGATTATTGCAGCAACTTTCATGCTACTTTGGCACTAAACGAAGGCCCTCCTGGTATGGCTCCAGTGCTAAGGCCTGGGGGCATCGATCTGAAAGATGGCCCTCTTTTTGCTGCTCTTGCTGCAAAAACGCAAGGAAAGAGTGTTGGCATTCCAGTATGTGAAGGAGCTGCAACTACAAAGTCCCCATGGAACGCTCCAGGTATATTTATCGTGATTTCACATCATTCTTTCTGTTGTGTGATTATTAATAGTACTGCTGTAGGTTGGCCGAAATTACCATCTGCATTATTACAGCAGGAACCCTGCATTTTAAAACTATCCTCTTGTCCATGAAACATACACCGACTTGTGTCGGAGGGATTCATTGTGATTAGAAAAAGATGCTGTAGTACATGATAGGACGAACTGCATAGATTCTAAGGGTGCTACTGGGAACTCGATGCTTAAACTAAAGGAATTTATATTCTCTTGTAGGCCTAAACATTGTAAGTGACATAAACTTCTTCATATATTCGACTTCCTGTCGAATATTTTGTCCCAACTTAGTAGTTACTGAGTTTAACCTCAACGTAGGGGGTCACAATTTGGGTGGAGGATTCTTGCCTTGACGATGCTGACATGGAGGTAGTGCATCTACTCTCCAAAATCATGTTCCGAGGTGGTGGTTATCGTGGGGAATTTTTTTTGCTGCAAATGCCGTAATCTACATTATTATTCGTTGGGGGGTGGGCATAAAAGCATGGAGATGAGGAAAATTATATATGCCTCCCTTAAATTTCAACAACTCTCTTTTATATATAGCGCTTTGAATTCTTCATGTTTATATACAATTTTTTGAATCTCTTAAATTTTTTAAAATTTATTTTTCAATGGTCTCCATCTTGACACTTGATGGTTAACAGTTGCTATGATGATTGATCCCCCCTCCCCCCCCCCCCCAAAAAAAAAAACAAAAAAAAAAAACAAAACAAAACAAACAAACTATGCAAGGCAAAAAGATGAAATGAACCATCTTCAATCTGATTGTCTTTCAAACACACATTTTCTGGTTTTCAACTTTGTTTCAATTTTTGTATGCATAGCGCCAGACGTATGTTCTACCAATTTATAATGTCAGAAGTTTGGTACCTGTGTATTGCACTTGCAATAAAAGCTACTGTAAGTATGTACTCTCATGGACGCTTAATGATTTTGTTTTTCCCCCTGCAGAACTCTTTGATCTATCTGTGCTTGAGGGAGAATCACTGAGAGAATGGCTCTTTTTTGACAAACCTAGAAGGGCATTTGAAAGCGGAAACCGTAAACAAAGGTCATTGCCAGATTACAATGGCCGTGGCTGGCATGAATCTCGAAAGCAAGTGATGAAAGAATTTGGAGGATTAAAGCGCTCCTACTATATGGACCCACAACCACTAAACAGTTACGAATGGCATCTTTATGAGTACGAGATCAACAACTGTGATGTATGTGCCTTATATAGGCTAGAGCTGAAGCTAGTTGAGCAAAAGAAGAACGCGAAAGCAAAGGTAACAAACGATTCTCTTGTTGATCTGCAGCAACAAATGGGGAGGCTTAATTCTAAGGCAAGGGCAAAGGCTAATCAGAAGGATGTTACTGAGAGTTTTTATTCGACTACCGATGTAGTCGATCAGAAAGTGAACGGTCTGCAATTTTATGATGGTTCGAATGGGGTCACTCATATTGATGGGAACCCTGTTTATGGACCAAGTCTACCTTATGGGTTTGCCGTTGATAACTTGAATAACTATTACGGAGGAACATAGGGATTATAAACTTTGATGTTCTCTAGGAGAAAATTTAAGGTCAGGTCTTGATGAATAACCAAGTTTCAGTATTTTTGCTACATGGTCCTAGCTTGGGTGCTGGACAAGGGTGTCCTTGATGCTTTTAACAATTGGCTATGAACCTCATTTGTGGGCGCTGGTACTTTCTAGCTGCATATATGCTTCAACTTTGTTAAATAATTTATGTGTACATATAATATTTTAACCTGTATTAGTCTGAGAGCATCACCTTGATGCCTTCTATCATTTTATGTATAAGGAGGTGACAACAGATGTTTCGTAGGTACTGGTGAGTTCAATCTATGGAGCTTGTTGGATGTGTTTTGTGGATGTGTTGTGCTATTTTCATGTTTTTGTCATTTTAGTGATTACATACCATACATCTTATCATTTACACAATTCCTTTTCCCTGGATATAACAGTTGAAAAGGGAAGATTTTAGTGCTTCTATAATGATGAAGATTTTAGTGCTTCTATAATGATTTCTTTCCTTCAGTGCAAGCACTGAAATTTGGTCAACAATTAGTATTTGTTTTTGGGTAAGTTATGAAATGTTCTTGAAGACTTCAGATTGTGTATGGAGGTCTAAATTCCATTTCAGCAGAAGTAGCTCATAAAATAAGCTTGTGCTTGAGGCTTGGTTGGCAAAGAGCGCAAGATGTCGATTGAAATGCTTAACCTGATTATTATGTTTGTATTAGAACATAGATAGCAGCAACATGTCCTAATTTCATAAAATATTTCATTGAAAGTTTGAACTGAAGGCTACAAGATATGTGAACAATTTCATTTCAAAAAAGGAAATGTTAACAATTTTCAGAAAACTCGCTCCAGAATAAAGCGAACAATGTTACCAACAATGCGAGTTCAACACAATATTCAATACCAAGCTTCAGAAGCTCAAAATTCGCATTTAATTTTTTAATCACAAACATCCCAAAAGGACAATGAACCGTGCATATGGAAGCGGTTTAACTTACATCATTGTAAATCAAGAACATGCTGTCATAGCCCACTAAGATTACATTGGTGACCACAAATTATTTTTTGAAAATCTGGCAACACAAATCTTGTCTAGAATCGGAATTATGCGAGGAATGAAACATAAGCTGCTATATTGCTTGTACATCCCATCCTGACAGTAACAGTTGACAATTATCAAAATCAACTTGATACGGAAAAAAATTCCCCTTTTCTTTTGTTTATATCTGCCTTGTTAATCCCTAAGAAAATAATGTTTAGTTAGGGATGCTGCAACAGCCGATTCAGCCGCTTTCTCCATTGGCCTTCTTGTGCTTGTTCTTTAGCTTCTTCTTAATGTTTTTTTCCCATTCCTTTTGATGTTTCTTATAAATAAACATAGCAGCTCATGCAGCTGAATGAAAACACATAAAACGTTAGTTCTATTATCTAAACAAAGTACCAACTAATTCTTCAAGAGACATTATATGCATAAGCAACCCTTTTTCTTCATACATGAAGATGATCTCTCTCTCTCTCTCTGTGTGTGTATGTGGGGGGGGGGTGGGGGTGGGGAGTGCATGGGTGGTGGGGTGAAAATGACCCATAAAACTATTAGGAACATGGGGGTTTGTGATATTCAACAGAATAAGGTTTATAAATGGGACACAGAAAATGTTGTTGATGTACTTCACACAGCATCAGACCTGATTGTTTTAGGAAACAGAAGTTCATTTGTTAATAAATTACTTTCCCCATATTGGTAATAGGATGAATCTAACTAATTGAAATGCATAGCTGACAGTAATTTAGTCATATAACCAGCTCCTGGTAGTAGCATTTGTGAAAATTTCTATGGCGTAATTATCCATCTTATGCTGCTGGAGGTCAAAGTATAATGAGCACCCTATTAAATTTCATTCAAGTGTTCATCGAGAGAATCCTACATGGGCAATGCTGCTTTTGTTGAATCTTTACACCAAGTATTTGTGCCGCAAGATCTTTGAGAGCTCTTCTCCTCCCGTGCCTACTGAATAAATCCTCAGATGTCAGAAAGTAACATCAATATATCACATATTTTGAAATATATGATAATTCTAACGTCCCGTGCAGATAAATATATACCTGAGGAAAGGTTGATATGCTGAAGCATCTCTAATATCTTTCTTTGGGTGACTCAATAATAATACCTGAAATAACAGTTAGGTTAGGAAAAAAATTTATCTGACACGTCTAAGATGGAGTACTAAGATATGATTTTCAAATAAATTGATGAATACTATTCTCTGCAACCTTGAGATCATTGTGTAATGAATGCCCTACAAGGATCCTTCCTTTGATCAACTCTGCCACTTTCTTTTGAACAACCATGAAGTTCTTTGCTGCATTGGAATTGAGAAAATAGTTTTTATGGATCTAGTCACTCCGATACACAAAACTAAGTTTAGAAAAATACAGCATCACAGAACATTTAACCTTTCTTCATGTCCCTGGGTTGGATGCCACTGATATTTGTGCGGAAGTCTACAACACGCTCTAGTGAGCGAATATACTCATTGTACACAACGTTTCCCCATGTATTCACCTATGAAAACATAAATATTTAAAAGAAAAGGAAAAACTAACAGCAGATTGGCATATGTTCATTTTATTAATTTTAAATGAAAATCGCATAAAGAATCAGAGCTCTACTACATGGATTCTCCACTACTTTTGAGGTAACAGTGACAACACTTGTTGCTGCTGGTAAAGCAACAGTGCCAGTTCTTGTAAGATTCCTCTAGATGGAGAAGCCTGATATTTCACGGAAGAATTTCGAATCCTACAATCAAAGTGCAAAACATTGTGATTGCTGCATTCTTCAATTGCTTACCTATCAAGACAAATTCATTTCATCGACTACATTGCCGGACACAAAACAAATCCTTTATCCCAAACTTCTGTCTTTAAGGGGGGAAAAAAGTAATATTGAGGGAAGCATAACAAGTCAAGATGATATGGATCACCTCTTCTACTTGTGCCAAAGATCTTACCATTTCCGAAGGAACTCAAGCTACATTTCCTTTCAATGTCCATTCAGAGTTCTTATGTGTTTGTTTCTATCTACATGCCATTTCATTTTTCTAGGTCTTAAAAAAAAAAGCATCAGGCAAACTTGCTAGATAGTCAGTTAATTAATTGTGTGCATGTGTGTACTTGTGAGCACATGTGTAGGAGTTGAAAGCCCCTATGGGTTAGGATACAAAACAGGCACATCGTATAAGGTGACACTACATGGTTTTTTTCCTTTTATCATCAAAGCCGTTCCCAATCCATATGAGAGCGACTATGGAGCACAAGTCGCCATTAAAGACTTGGCAAAGTTTTATGACTGGGTTTCTTACTAACATCAACTTACCTGAATAAGAGCCAAGTTATTGACCGAGAAATTGTGGACAATAGTGTGTTTTGCCAAATTCTTAGAACCTGCTGGTGTACTTTGAATCCTCCTAGACTTGAAAAAAAAAGGTCTATAAGAAGAGAAAGATATCGGCTTTGATATAGGGAAATGCATCGCATTCAACTCTGAGCCACAAGTACATGCTGAGCTAAATACAACATATTCCCAAGATTTTTTTCTTTTGTAATTTTTAAAAAATGGAGAATTAGAAAATCGATGGAAAACAGTATAAGTGATGCAGGCATGCATTCAATATTTTGTTTGGATGCCCAATCTAGCAGACCGATGTACTTAATTCTTGTCTATCATCTCCTACAGTTTACTTTGCAGCTACTTACTAGTATAACTTAAAGCTGAATGTTCACTCCTGTACAAGCATAATGCAAGCCGTGAGGTATAGACTTGGCATGAACTACTACATGATTACTACAACATTATATTGCCCCTTCTCATGAACCGGACGATATCTATGTGCCAAGCATTGTAGCCGGTGGCGAGGATCTTAAATACTTTATCGCAGCTTTCACTTTGGTGATTTCATAGCTTTCTCTTCCCAACCAGCCTTTGCATGAAAACTCAAACCATTATGGCCCGACAAGTAAATGCAATCTTAGCAATTCATCACTACTATCGTGAACATCTAACACTAGTTCGATCAAAATGGAAACTATATGAAGCACAACTTTAATTTAGCTTCTAATAAAAAGAAAGATTTAGCATACTTTTTGACTAGTAGTTTTTCCTTCTAAGTTAAATTCATGACCTAAGGAAAATTACATCAACCAGATACTATGTATGCCCTGGATCCTAGATGGGCAGATCGAAAAAAGAATGACCAAACTCATCAGTCAAGCAGCTTTCCTCAACCTCATCCTCATCATCTATTCTTTTATCCATCAAAATGAGCGTGGCTATGACATAAAGTTCCTTGATAACTTTGATAAAGTTAAAGATTTGGCTTCAACCTTCTCCTGGACTAATGAAAAAAGCCTTCGGAAAGCAAAATATGAAAAATATTCTGTAGGGAATTATCCCAACCTAAGACGTAACTGAAATACATTCTTCACAAAGACCGCATCCTCTTTGATGCCCAACATTGCATCATTCAAACCATCAACTTCACCACATAAACTACTTAAAAATCGCATCTTTGAGCTAATCACACAATCAAATCAAAAGAGTATTTTAAAGAAACTAACCAATGTGACTCTCCCAAGAGCGCTCTTGTTCCCCTGAGAGCTGACGCCAACCATCTAGCAATCAATCGCTGCCACCTCCGTCAAGCTGCAGTCATCGGAGCTGGGATCCAAAGCAGAAGAAGATAAAGAATTATCCGCTGATTCTTCAGGCCTCTCCTTGAGCTTTCCCAAAACGCTCGTTAGGGTTTCGGCGATGGAGGAAGGAGGTCGATTCGAGAAGTGGCGATGGAGTTTGAGGTTCTGCTGGTGAGAGGCCCAGTTAGGGTTTAGGATCCGTTGCGGTTTTCGTTTCTTCGTCGTCGCCGCCGGCCATCAAAAATCCGTTCTTTGTCTCGGCCGCCTAACTCTCGCGCGGACACAAGGAACCCGCGGTTAGGGTGAGACTTGAAATTTGTTTGACTAAATTTTAAGAAATGCAAATTACTTCGTTTTTCCTAATGAAAACATAACTATATGAATTGTTAATATATACCATATTGCAAATTAAAAAAAATTGTAAACTCTATATAGTTTATAGATTTATGGCGATTCTGTTTAACAGCATAAATTCTTGCTGGATGTAAATGATACATAAATCATGCTTTAAATTACAAATTACCGGAATGATTCTTTTCATTTTACAATATAGAAATAACTCGAAAGGATGTTTAAAATTCTAATATTTGCATGTACAATTTCATTAGTTTGTTATACTTATTAAAATTTACAAATTTATGGCGCTCATGAAAAACGTTATGAATTGGTTATTGCTTCGGCTTTTCTTTTATTGTTTCATCGATTTTTGGGGACATTTTATTAGAAAATACGAAAACTTTTATTCATTCACGTTCAAACTTTCAATATCTTTTGAATGAAATTACATTCTTAAAATCCAATTTCTTTCATTCAAAAAATTGCCTTAGGTCACATCATACTATTAATAATTTGCTAATGCTTTCTGATTAATAATTGCGCTAGATTTTCAATAGCAGAGATTAACCTAAACAATTTTCTAAACCATTTCCAGACCCGACAAGTCGTGTTTTCGGTAGGTTAAAATTGTAAAGATTTGATAAATAATATTTACAGACCTTATTCACTTTATAGGTTGGCACCAAAGTCCAAATATGCAAAATTACAGGAAACGGAATTACTATCAAATAAAAGCCATCTTAATCGCTTTTAAATTAAAAAAGTGCTGTGATTGTATTAGGATTGGATCTCATCATCCCATCATCATCAGTGCTTTTCAGCCGTTCGATCAACATAAGATCCGTACACGTATCTGATCTCATGTGACGTATATATATAAATAAGCAGAGTTAGATTTCTGACATTATTCCCCGATAAAAAATCTAAGAGAGGTCGAGGGCAGCGGCGGAGCTCTTCGATACTCTAGGGCTTCACAGCGCTGCTCATAACAAAATAAAGATCCCATCTTTTTTAACTTTTCTCCTTGTTCATTGCTCGATTGCTTAGCTTCGATCGCGATCATGGGAAGAGGCAAGTATAAGGGCAAGCCCACAGGTCGAAGGCTCTTCTCAACCCCTGAAGAGATGGGTAAATACTCCTCCTTTTTAACTGATTTCTAGGGTTTTGGATGCAGATTTCGACTTGTTTTGGTTTTGGTTTGTTTGCGTGTGAAATTTGCTGCAGATCGATCCGATTGTAGACGAAATTGATACCTTAAGCTATAGAAAAGATCGACCTTTAAGAAAGTTCTGTACAATTCAGCTGAGGTTTCATCTTTTCATTAAATAGTTTGATATTTCATAACATGTAGAAGAATTGTTGGTCTGGGTCCATTGATTTGGTGCCTTCAGGGTGTTTATAATGGATGTCTATGTGTTATTGGACTGATTCAAGCAAGGGTTCACTTGAAGAATGAGAAAAAAATTGTCATGTTTTATGTTGTTACATGTCGAAGTAATTTTTGGCGTGTGAATCATGCTGGATTAAAAGAACTGAAGAACTTGTAGATATGTTATTTAGATGTATCAAGGACTTCATGTAAATACTAATATTTTAAATTTAGAAAACTTTTGTGGGTTCTTGATTCGGTAGGTACCACGATGTAATATAGGGTACTATGAATGTTTGTCAAATGCTGCATGCATACTAGTTTATGCCTAGATTTTGTGTACTAATGTAAACAGAATTGGTTGCCTCTTTGGTGTACAGATATGCTGTTTCGCTATTCTATTTCTTGACATACTCTTCTCCCTTCTTCTAAATGTTAGTACCTCTGCGGATCACCACGTTCTTTATTCCTGCATTAGATCAGCAACCATTCTATTTGAGGAAGTTTTTGTATAGCCCATGTTATACTTCAAATATTTAAGTCGGTGTTTTGCTGTTATTATCATCGTACAAATAGGTTTCTGTCAATTTTGTTGTGTTCTTTAGGCTATGATCCTCCTATCTTGCTTGCATGATTTTTATATACCGTGTGGCTTGTTCAGGGTGGACCTAGCGGCTCTTTCCTTCGCTGAATGCCTTGCTGTTCTGTTTTGTATTAATTTTCATGTTCTAAAGTAGCGAATGCTTATGGAGATGCGCATTATAGATTTTCTGGTGGTAGCAGCAGGCTTAACCAATTATTCGTTGAAAATAGCCTCATTGTAATATCTGAACTTCTAATTTTGTGAACTTTTACCTTGGAAATTTTGCAGCTGCTGGTACCTCAGCTCGTCCTAAATCGTTTAGACAGGTATGCAGTCTATGATGAAATTGATATTTGATGCATGTTCTAGCTTATTTTGTTACTGAGAAACAAAAAAGCCTGGTAGTCTTGGTGCCTGTCATTCTGCCTCTGGATGTTACAGTTTCACATTTGCTTAAACCTACTACCCTAGTAAATGTTTTTTCACTATAATCATTTACGACATCGATTTAAAGGCAACATTGACAACTAAAGGGCCATTTCTGGATATTTTTTGAATAGCTGCTGTTCAAATCGATAGATTATTGGTTCAATCGAGGAATCTGCATCCCCTCCGTCATGCAAAACTAGTGCTAAAGTACTGTTTCTGTATCATAGAATCTTTTATAATTGTCTCATCAGGCACATTTGACATAAACTAGCCTTTTTAAATATATCTGTAATAGCTGTCACATTGTTAAGTGAAGCAAGATTCTACATGCGAAAGTTGAGTTCATACCGGCGATATATATTACATGTCAGGTACTGGATGATGACATGTCAGGACATGAAGTAAATAGCAAGCACTGTAGTCGATGAAAAGTAATGTAATGTATACACATATTTCTGTCGTATAGTTTAATATATAAAAACATAAACATTTTGATTGTTATTTATTTGATAAAGTAGTATAATTGAAAGTGAAGATGTTAAATGCCAAGTCAAACAACAATAAGAGTATAATGCAACAAGGATCCACACATACTGTATTAGAACTTATATGCAATGTAACATAATCTGTAAATAAATAATTAAATTTACAGTAAAAATACCTTTGTAATTCATGTTTAAACTTCAAAATGCCATGTCGGGAGATAGTTGGGCCAATATGTCAAATACGACATGCCAGGACGTTGATCAAGAAATCTATAAGCTATTTTTGCATGTTTGTGAGGTGTCAAGTGCTAAAAAAGCAAACGACACTGCTGTTGACTTTTCGGGTATATCGGAGGCATTTAAAACAATGACGTAAGATACATGCTTCCTTTTCCCAGCTAAATAATACGAGCTTTACCTGGATTCAAATTTCAAGTATCATTCGATGTTCCTCTTTATCATTCACTTTTCCAGATGTTCACCTCCTGTTGACATCTCATTGGTCATCACCTTATATGAGACATAGGTTTCATGCTAGTTGTTGCAAGCTATAATTGTTTTAATTGTTTATCTTATCATCATCCCTCAGTACGAACAACAAAATGATACGACTAAAAGTAGCTTCTCATCCACATTGAATGACTGACTGTAATCTAAAAATATTCTTCTTACCTGGTATATTGTGAACCAGTCATGGGGTTCTTGCATCTATTAGTGAATATTTTATCCATTTACTACAATATAAGCTTTTCACTGAGTTCATAATGTGGTAACTGAATTTCTACCTTCTGGCAATGACATTTTTACATTTAAATTTCGTGCCTTGTTCTTGATGGATTTGTCATCTTTAACATTGTAAGTGAACTGTTACCATCCCTTTAATTTTTATTTTTTAAACAGGAGGAAGCCGAAGACAGAGAAGAAGAAGAAGAATCAGAAGAGGAATCCGAGTCTGAAGGAGAGAATGAGGTGAGCAATCTAGGATCATTCATAGTACATGTTCTGCCGATAATATGAACTCCATCCACTTTTTGACTGTTAAAATTTTACAATGCATTTAACTCACAACTGAATCATGATTTTCTTTTGAAATCGTGAAATTTTGTTACAGAAAAGGAAAGGCACCCAGGGCATTATTGAGATCGAAAATCCAAACTTGGTAAAGCCAAAGACTGTGAAAGCCAAACAAGCTAATGTGAGTCTTAATTTTCTTTCTCCTGATCATTGTGTTACAGAATGTGTTATTCATAACCTTGCCAGATTTATTATGTGTAACTGAATGTTTTTTTGATAAGTTGGTGTGGTCTATGCTTGTTGGTCATTTCACAGGTGTAACAGATGGCAACTTTTACATGTCTTATAATCTTTTAGTTACAAAAAAGTAGTTTCTATTTTGATGTATTTTAAGGTTATATTGCACATAGAAGTCATAGGACGTGATTGTCTTACAGGACTCTGGTCTGGAAAATGGGATGGGATTCCCAGCAGGCACATTTGACATAAACATTGCTGGGAATAATTGATTTCCGTCAGCATTATATTTTTGTAGTTTGCAATGTGATTTCCTTTTTATATGTGGATAAGCTACATCTCCTTGCAAAAATATTATCTTAAGCCATCTTCCTTTTTCTTTCTGAAACCCTGCCTCGGAGTGCCTCCTCTCTGCCAACAACCTCCACTTCTATTACGAGCAGATACAGAATTTTTTGTTAGAGAGAGTCGCAACGCGGATTGAGAGGTCTCTTAAATAATTTATCAAAAACCATTTAAACAATTCAAAAGGTAGACAACAAAGGTAACTAAATTTAATCAGAGACAAAAATGTCTCATTTTTTGCAAAGAAAATGCATATTAATCAATTCAAATATAATACAAAAAATAATTATGCTGTAGAGGGACTAGAACCCACACCCATTTGCTTGGGAACAAGACAAACTAACTACTGTGGCAAGACTATCTTAGTGACATAATGATGGGATAAATAAATACAACATATATTCGAAAACTCCAACATTGGCAACCGATATTTTTGGCATTATTTCTCAAATTTCAGAAGGGGCATGTGTCCCCTCCCTCTGTCCCCTTACTGAATCCGCACGTGACCTCTACCATTATGGTGGAGCTGCCACTGTCACCATGGTCGTCTACTGCCACCGCGGCCACTGCAATTGACACAGCATCATGCTGCCATCATGATTCTTGCTGCTGCCGTTGCATTGCTCTCTAAACATTAAAACTATTTTATGCACTGCAACCCACTTCTTGCCTTTTGATACAGAATTGGTCAATGTGTGGTCAATGTGGTGGTTACCTTGGGCCCAGTTTCGTTTTTTAAGGAGTATATCCTAATGAAGTATAAGCCGGACTTCTCATATTATGCGATGAACCTGAAAGCATCTGAACTTACTAGTCTGGCCTGATTGGCATGTTGCTAATCATAAGCTTAATGGGATTATTGATCATTTCTTCCAACTGTCTGCATAGGCGAATTTAAGCCTATACATTAGTTTTCTTGGTTGTCTTTTCTGTTTAAATTCCTTTATGCTGGTTTAAAATGATATTTTTTAAGGTAATTTTATTTTATTCTGCAGCTTGAGCAGACAACCGAACTTTCAAGGCGTGAAAGGTATGTATAAATTCCACCATGTTGTTTTCAGATGACATTTACTTTTCGTAATCTGCGTACTTTTTATCTGTACAGTGTAAATAAATATTTCGTATTGCATTTTGAACTTTATCTTGTTTAATTTGTTAGCGATCTGACTTCCTGTAAGTTTGGTTAATCTATTTTACCGAACTGTACTACATTATGAGCTTGTAGTATTAAAAGTTCATCATGAAAGTTGAATAAGTAATCAAGAATTTATGTTCAAGGGGGTCATTGCATTAGGGTTAGGCTTAACTATTGGGTACAAAGGATAGGCATCCCACGCACAGACATGGACAATGAATATGTATACAAGTCGTTTGACACAACATAAATACATGAAACCGACAAATCCACTAGTCGGCGGATCCTATAAAATAGGGATATGGCATGAACATGGAAATAAAGTATCAAAATACATATAGATTTATGAATCATACAGCTGCATATCAAATACCAGCCATGTTGGGGTCAAAAATTGCACCCCGGTTGACCAAGTCAAAATCAAAGTCAACCCCAAGTAAGCGGGCTCAAGCCCAGATCAAGTGGGCCCATGCCCAAGTCGCGCCCCATGGCCGGCCTCTCCATGCCGAAATAAAAAATCATGTAATAAATAATTTTGATGTAATTTTTTATGCATGAATGTAAGAAAATGGGTATGAAGCCAAATTTTTGTAAAGCCCATGGCTTATGTGCAAAAGAAATGAGCACATGAGGTATGGGATGAGTAAAATGCCATTTTTAAAGCCCAAGCGGCTATATGTAAAT
This sequence comes from Agapanthus africanus, assembly GCA_030015575.1. NCBI lineage: Eukaryota > Viridiplantae > Streptophyta > Magnoliopsida > Asparagales > Amaryllidaceae > Agapanthus > Agapanthus africanus. The sequence continues at coordinate 295,511,769 of JASDDO010000006.1, read as the reverse complement.
GTGTAAGCCTATATAAGGCAACATGATGATGAATAAAGGATAACAATTCATTCTCCCCAAAATTCTAGGGTTTGTGCCTCCTTCCTCTTTCTCAAGGGTCTAAAAGCTTCTTCCTCCTTTTGAATTAAATTAAGGGTTTAATTCTTCCTTTCTCAAAAAGTAGTTTTTCACCACAAAACCCACAAAGGGGAGCTCGGATCTCCCATCAAATCTTTGAAAAGGGAGATTTTGAATCTCACTCCCCTTTCCCCCAGGAGCCGGCCAATCGAGAGAAAAAGAAGGAGACTCATCTCCAAAAATCCCACGTTAGAAGGATCCAAGGCTCAAAAGAAGAGCCAAAGATTCCTAGGAGTTTAACTCCTTTCTAGATCTGTTGGAGTTTAACTCCATAAATTAAATTTCTATTAGGAGTTCAACTCCAAAACCCCTTAGAAGTTTAACTCCCAAACCTAGGGGCTAAGCCTCTTCCCGCTGGTGTTCCTCGTAGTCGTGTGCCGTGCACGTGACCCGCGGACTCCCAGCAATTGCGTGCCGCTTGCCGCGCACGTGATCCTTGGGCGCCCAGCGGTCGCATGCCGCGCACGTGACCCTTGGGCGCCCAGCGGTCGCATGCCGAGCACGTGACTCACGGGCGCCCCATGGCCGCGTGCATGGCACGTGACCCGTGGGCGCTAAAGCGCCCAATGGTCGCATGCGGCGCACGTGACCCGAGAACTAAAGCGCCCAATGGTCGCGTGCAGCGCACGTGATCCCGGGAACTAAAGCGCCCACGTGCGTGCACGTGACCCGTGGGCACTAAAGCGCCCACGTGCGCGCACGTCCCACGATCGCGTGCAACGCACGTGACCCGCGGGCACTATAGCACCTACGTGCGCCCCACGCGACCAGCTCATCGCATAGTGGTCACGTGCAGCGCACGTCACCCACGGGCGCCTCAAGGTCGCGTGCTGCGCACGTGACCAGCTGGCACCAAGCGCCCATGTGCCGCGCACGTGACCAGCGGGCGCCAAGCGCTCATGTGCCAGGCACGTGGCCCGTGGGCACCATGCGCCCACGTGCCACGCACGCGTCTTTAAGACGCTCCCCCCATTTTTTTATGCACTCCACATTAAAACACGTCCCTCGTAAGGAAAATTTTTCTAACGGGACGCTGCCCCTCATCCCGCAAGGAAGCTGCTAGCCCCTTGACCCCCAACCCACTATCCGGGTAGCGGGACCCCGTAAAACTCTGCAGGGTCCCGATATATTCAAAACATACGCACACTGCATGTTGAGTTCGCATGACCTGTTTGACCCGTCAATCGAAGGTTCTCTCGCTCCAAAAGCGAGGGGTAATTAACGGCAGTTTAGTCCGCGGCTACCGGAGATTCGGATCCTAACAATCAATAAGTCCCCGTCTATCCTAGGCAGAGGAATCTATAGTACGCCTGACAAGCGCGCGCGTATCCCCATCTTAATGGGGTGACGAAAAACATCCTACAGATTCTGGCACGCCCGGTGGGACCAATCTCTCCTCCCATATTTCGGGTTAAATATCCATGCGAACTCAATCAACATATACATTGATTGCATGTACTGAAATCATGCTTCTATTTGCAGGTTAACAATCTCCAATTGCAATCTTCGGACGCAGCAAAAATGTCTCTGAGGACAAGCTCAGCTCTCGGCACAGCTCCCATCTCCTACACGATGAAGATGGACTCCAGGACGGTCCCCACGGCCAGTCTAGGGCGACAATGGGAGGAGCCGCTGCTACCATTCGGCTCTATTCTGTTCATGCCAGCTACCGTCATCTCTACTCCTCAAGCCCTGGTGATGGATAAACTGACCTTAAAAGGCAGGAGACCAAATGCAGTGATCTCGAGGGCACCACTACCCAAACACAACTCTGTGTTTGAACGATTTTTCTTTGCTCCAGCTGGGGGCAAGACCATCAACACCAACGAAGCAATAAGGCGTCTCAGTCAAGCTCCAGCGGTGCCCCTGCCAATTGCCCAATCGGGTATCTTCTCTAAACTTCCCGGTAATCGACTCACAATGGCTTCCTGGATGACGGACGTCCGTCAAGCCCTCAAAATCGAGAAGCTAAGACAGAAAAGGTTCAGGTACAGAGCCAACAAAAGGGCTAGGACTTCTGCTGATTTGAACATCGTAGGGTTCCAAGAACGAGATTACCCAGCAACGACAGCTGAAACGGCTGTAAATCTCGCTAACTCTTTTGAACCACTGAAATTGGTTCAGAAGAATGCCATGACCGCGAAGGTTAAGAGAGCTGTGCTCCGGACAGCGCCGCCCAAGAACCCAGCCAGGCCAACCGTCTTCCGTTGCCTGTCCTTTCCAAAAGATGAATGGCCGCGACGATGGTCCGAAAAATCAGCCGCCAAAGATAAAGAGATGGCTATGTGTTCCACACTGTCTATATGGTCGGACATGAAGAAACGGACCCTCCTCTTCTTCACAGCCATGGTGATGATATGGTTGACACTACCCAGCATCGACTCAGTCTAAATGATGAAGAGCCCGGTCAGGCCGATAAGCAAGAGAAGCCCGTGGCTCTCGCGGAATTGAGCTCAAGCAATAAGGATGACCTGGTTGTCATATCCGGAACTATAGAACAAGCATTATCCCAATGGCTTCAAAAGCAGTTTCAGGATAGAGACGAGAAGATGGCCAAGGTCCATTCCAAAGTCGGCGCGCCGGCGGACGTCGTGGCAAATCTCTCAACCCAAGTCGCCCGACTGCAATACAGCAAAATCAAATTTTGGTTCGCGAGCCAGGGATTGATATTCGAAAGCAGCCAACTGATACTCTCTTCAGCCCAAGAGCGGAACACTTCTGCGAAAAACGGCCACGATCAGCTTCCAGTTTCTCTGATAAGTACACTGAATGGGCTAAGCGGACAGCAGGCGAACCAAAGACTGATCGGCTTCAAGGACCAGTATTAGTAAAGGCACCTACTCCAATGGAGAGAAAGAAGAAGGTATACTCTTTCAGGAGGGATGAAGTCCGCAAAATATTCGTGGACGTTTTGAACAACGGTCTGCACCTGCTTATTCCAAAGAGGCCACATGAAATAAACATGACCGACAATCCTATATACTGCCCATATCATAGAATGTGAGTCATACCATTGAAGACTGCTATGTTTTCAAAGATTGGGTGGAGAACCAATACAAACTTCGGAAAGCCTCACAGTCGTCAGACGTACTGACAAGCTACAGAGCTACGGTCATCAACACAACTCCGCCAAGATCAAAGTTCGAAGAGCTGGAGCACACCAACGACCCCTAAGTCGTTAAACTGGGAACAATCAACCTCTAAGTCGTTAAACTGGGGATGTAAAAATGTGTAAATAAAACAAAAAAAAGATAAAAAACAAAAAAAGCTGAAATGATGGGGCAACTCGCAACAAAAATCAGCGAGTAAAAATAAAGATGAAAATAAAGTCGAAATGATGGGACAACCGTGAATAAATAGCCGAAATGATAGGGCAATCACGACCTTCGCGATAAGAAAAGCTGAAATAATAGAGCAATCGCGGTAATAAAAAACCTCCTCCAAATGGCGAATGATGAGTCGCTCCTGGTACTATATTCCAGTGCAGCGATGCTGACACCGTCCAAAACTCAAATCCCCAACGGCAAATGATGAGTCGCTCCTGGTACCATATTCCAGTGCATCGATGCAGACGCCAACCAAACTCTGAATATTCCAACGGCGAATGATGAGTCGCTCCTGGTACCATATTCCAGTATAGCGATGCAGACGCCGACCAAATTTCAAATTCCAAAACGGCGAATGATGAGTCGCTCCTGGTACCATATTCCAGTGCAGCGATGCAGACGCCACAAAACCCACAAAGGGGAGCTCGGATCTCCCATCAAATTTTTGAAAGGGGAGATTTTGAACCTCACTCCCCTTTCCCCCAAGCGCCGGCCAACCTAGAGGAAGGAGACCTATTTCCAAAAATTCTACATTAGGAGGATCCAAGGCTCAAAAGAAGAGCCAAAGATTTCCTAGGAGTATAACTCCTTTTTAGATCTGCTGGAGTTTAACTTCATAAATTAAATTTCTGTTAGGAGTTCAACTCTCCAACCTAGGGGCTAAGCCCGTTCCCACTGGTGTTCCTCGTGGTCGCGTGCCGTGCACGTGACCCGCAGGCGCCTAGCGGCCGCGTGCCGCGCACGTGACCAGCGGACGCGTGCCGAGCACGTGACCCGCGGGAACCCCGTGGCCGCGTGCATGGCACGTGGCCCGTGGGCGCTAAAGCGCCCAATGATCGCGTGCAGCACGTGACCCCGGGCACTAAAGCGCCCACGTGCGCGCACGTGACCCTCGGGCACTAAAGCTCCCATGTGCGCGTGACCCTCGGTCGTGTGTAAGGCACGTGACCCGCGGTCGCGTGCAAGGCCACTATAGCACCCACGTGCACCCCACGCGACCTGCTCAGCGCCTAGTGGTCGCGTGCAGCGCACGTGAACCGCTGGCACCCAGCGCCCACATGCTGCGCACGTGACCCGTGGGCACCAGCGTCCACGCGTCTTTAAGACGCTCCTCCCTCCCATTTTTTATGCACTCCACATCAAAACACGTCCCCCGTAAGGAAATTTTTTCAAGCGGGGCACTGCCCCGCACCGCGCAAGGGGGCTGCTAGCCCCTTTGACCCCCATCCCGCTATCCGGATAGCGGGACCCCCGTAAAACTCTGCGGGGCCCCGATATATTCAAAACCCTTTCAAAATATACGTACATTGCACGTTGAGTTCGCATGACTTGTTTGACCCGTCAATCGGAGGTTCTCTCGCTCCAAAGGCGAGGGGTAATTAACGACAGCTTAGCCCGCAGCTGCCGGAGATTCGGATCCCCACAATCAATAAATCCCCGTCCACCTTAGGCAGGGGGATCTGTAGTACGCCTGACAAGCGCGTGCGTATTCCCATCTCAATGGGGTGACGAAAAACACCCTACAAGCCATATCACCGATATATCGTTATCATGTTACTACTGTTTCAATATGTATTGTTTTCGAAGAATATTGTTTGAGCTTTTTATTGGCCATTATTTCAAATATCGTCCAATATCAAATTATATGCATCGGCCAAATATCTGCTAGTATGAGACTTATCAAATCATGAAATGGATATATGCTATCCAATAATGAAAACACATCCATCAAAACGATCCCGATATCTGATATTTGATTGGGATCATAGACTCAAACATATGATGCAAAAGATTCCAAAATTTATCCAACATATCAGGGACAAGGAAATACACATTTTATAGGCATTTTGAATTAGAGGGAACAGGGCCTGCAGGAACCTGCAGGGATCTGCAGGTCCAACCTGCAGTGGCCTCTCATATGGGCCAGTAGGGCTCGCTGGCTATTTTGCAGTTAGGCCTCTGGACCCCACTGGTCTATGTGAGAGACCACTGCAGTTTTGGGCCAGCAAGGTTCCTGCAGGCCCTATTGTCTCTTTGAATTATGAAATAGAAAACCATTTTTGTGGATTATTTAACTGGTACATAATGTTTATGGATAATAAATGCTAACGTAGCAGAAGAGAAAACGATGGTGGCCTGAAGGTTATTTACCTACTTCTGTTTTTTAGAGGACCTTTGTATTGCATTTTAGGACTTCATTCTAGTTCTGTGTTTTTTTATGAGTTTGTCATTGCAAAACTGCAATTTATATTCAGAGTTTTAGTTGATATAGGATATAAATTTTAGTTACTTAATGTGTATATCTAATTTGGAGCCTGTTGGGAGATGAAAAGAAAGAAGTTATGATTTTAATTCAGTCTATGATTTTATTTTTGTTCACTAGCTTTGTTTTATCCTTTTCGTCTAACTTGTAATCAAAGCATCAAAGGAATATAACCACTTTTATGAATTTATGAGAATAAAGATTTTTTTTCTTTTGCTTTCTCCTCTTTTCAGTTCTAAAGTAGCCATCATTTTTACTTAACCTATTTCCCTTTAATGCGGAAGACCCCCAAATCCCTATCTGAATGCATCCCCAATATGAGGTTGCATAAGTTTGCTATCAGATGGAGGTCTTAGGTTCTCTTTCTGTGAATCCCTTAACTCTTCTTTTCTTCCTGGTTTGTTTTGTTTGTTTCTGAACTGCCATCGTGAACTCATACAATCGTTAGAAGCTATTTTTTCCCCATCGGAAGACTTTAAGATCCTGCCTAATGCAGCCCTAACACCAGATTGCACGTTATATTGATAGGAACCCACAACTTCTGGTTTTATTCACAGAAACATTATCTATTGTGTGTTTTAAACTTTTGATGCATACATGCAGTAAGTGTTCCAAATAGGGATGAAACATAACTCGAGGTTTTATTAGCACTCTTAAGCTGTTTCTCATGAGAACTGCTTTTCCATCCCGTTTGTCCATAGCCATCCTCAATGGGCATATTCCAAATGTCTCTTCTATCATGTTATAAAAATTACGAAATTCCCAAAAGTTTGGGATAAGGGCTTTGTTGATGTTGCCGTGTCCTTTTTAGAAGAGAACTCTCGCTGCACCGAAGTCTGTTGTTAATTTAACTAATCTTCCATGGTGCTACGATTACATCCCCCAATTTCAGTGATCCATGTTCTATCTTACACTGTCAAATTCAGTAGCTATTCTATTTTTTTCACTATCAATTCTTCTAAATAGTTTTATAAAGTATTTTATTATTTTTCTCTTGTTTCTTTTAAGTGCATCTATAATGCAAATGGAATCTTTAAGTCTTACTCGGTCTTTTTGCTGGAACTACATGATATAAATAGTTCGTATTATGGATATTACTCATGCTTAAGCTGTGTTATATGTTGTTTCCTTTATCATTATTGTTGAATGTATTGTCTATTCTGCAGCAATTTATTACCATGATGAAATTTTCTCTTGTAGGGAGGAGATAGAGAAACAAAGAGCTCATGAGCGATACATGAGGTTGCAGGAACAAGGAAAAACAGAACAGGCCAGGAAAGATCTTGGTGAGCTATGTACTGTGTTTAGTTTTTAATGTATGCCTATCTTACTGGTTTGCAGTTAAATGAATGGTAAGCAAGTGTTCTTCTAATATTGCTTGCTTATGTCTGCGGAGATTTGTTTTGTTTTGTTTTTTGGCCATTTTTGGCCGTCGTTAGTTAAGCAGCATATAGTATTTGCTGCATTGCTGCTTGTTAGTACCTACATCACTATATTTAAATTTACAGAATATTATTTTCATTGGAAGCAGCACTATACAATTGCTGCTTGTTAGTATAAACAATTGGTATCCTTTTGTGGTTCTATTAAATAGTGGAACAAATGGATTATCAAAGTGGAGTTGCACATGATGGAGAACTAAAGACATACTAAGGCTGATATGTCATGTCAATGCTGCATCTTTTTGGTGCATCCATTCTTGTTGTATGAAACAACGTAAGCCCCCCCCCCCCCATCTAGACTTCTCACATAGCTTAGAAGAATTTGGAGGATGCCATCCGATCATTTAAGATTATGACAAACCCACACTAATTAAGAAAGGGTTGACAGCAGGTTTTCTGGCAGCTGGCCCTAAAACTTTGTCAATTCTCTAATGAAACTTTGCTTCATGGCCGCTCCCCAAACCCCCCCCCCCCCAACCCCCCTTTCCTTTTCTCTTGAAAGTGACTTCGACAATGACGACAATAGCCCTTTTCTGGTTCTATGATGGTGTAACAGCGGACAATTAAGTGGAATTGCACAAGATGCAGTAGTAATGACGTACTGATGCTGATGATAACATGCAAAGGGTGCATATTCTTTTTGTTTGGTTTGTACTTTTGGGATGCTTGAAATATTCAACTGTTTAAGTAATAGTAAGCCATAGAATAATGTAATATTTTCTGGTCTTGGAAGAACTTCAGAAGAAAGAGGTTTGAACTTTGAAGTTGATAACATGACGATATATTGAGTGGAGTTGCATAACATGCAGTCGTAAAGACATACCAAGGCTGATGATACAATGCCAAAGGTGCATATCTTTTTGTGCGGTTTTATGCTTTTGGAATGCTTGAAATATTCAACTATCTTAAGGAAGAATTTTAACCATATAATGATGAAGTAATATTTCCTGGTTGTGGAAGAACCTCAAAAGAAAGATGTTGGACCTATATTTGCTATGTAGTTAGGCCTAGAAAAAGGAGATCATTGTTAACATTGAGATCATCTTGGAATTGAATAAAGTTTTTTTGTTTGTTTTGTTTTGTAAAGTCTTTGAAGTTCTTTTCTTCTTTGAGATTCTTTTTCTTTCTTTAAATATCTTCTCTTTCTTCTTTTTTTTCTGTCTAGAAATCTTCTTTCTTCTATCCTACATCATAGGTCCTCGTAGAAAAAAAAATCTTGAACTCAATCATCAATCATTATCGAACTTTAATAGCTAATGATCAATCTCGACTTCTCTAGTGTCAATGGAAGCCATGAATCACAAATTCTGCATAGTCCCCAACCAGCACTTGCCTTGCTTGTTTTGATCTAACAAGAGTCCATGTGATTCCCTCTTTTTTAAGCAACAAAATCAAGTTGAAGTTTTTAATAATGTTTACGGAGCAGACGACTTTAAAGAAAATCAGAATTAAATATTTAGAATGCGAAACAATAGCAAGTAAAATGCTTGGCTTCTATTCTTGATAAATAGTATGGTTAATAATTCTATGTCTGGGGTTAAAGCTAAATACGTTCATCTCTATAATATATTAAATCTATCGTCATTTGATCAAGCTTCTGAAAACGCAACAGCTGAGGTCTTTCACACTTACATTCACATATCAAGCTTGACGCTTTAAATGTAAAGTACGAGCGCGAATATGCAAGCTTGGATTATTGATTTTAATTTTTATCACAATTATCAAAATTGGGTTTCAATATCTGTGCCCTCGCATGAAGATAGGAGTTGCATCTTGTATCTGCTTTCTATTGCGTTATTTAGGATTTCACTGTTAGAGTTGTATGTATTTGCCTGATTGTGGTATCATTTTGCAACGGCACGCTTATGTTTATCAGCTTATCATTCCTGTCCTGCGGAAGGGAGCAAGAGTTGTATTCTATTTTGTACTGATTTACTTTTGTGGGATAGAAGGGGAATAAAGAGAGTGTATGCTTATTTATTTATTTTTCTGCAGGGAGTAGGGTAGTCATTTAGCAAGATCATTCCACTTTGATATATAATAATAATAAATTGAAACCCCCAAAACACATAAATTTTTGCTAGTTCTGTTTCTGCATGCGTTGAAAATTATCGCTGTTCCTTAGTTTTGTTGATTACTAATGTTCATGGTCTGTGTAATTGATGTTTGTTATTTGCAGAACGTCTTGCCTTGATCCGACAACAACGGGTAGAGGCTGCAAAGAAACGAGATGAGGAAAAGGCTGGTATGCTTGCCATTCGTCATTGATTCACTTCTCTCTTACAACTCTGTTGCAATTTTGGGAATTTGTTTTTCTATATGTTATAGAATTTACTTTCCCCCTCATTATATCTTTAATTCTTAAAAATCTTTATCATTTATTACTGATTCCATTTCACAATAAGCCCTTTTTTCCTCTTGCACACTTATTAAGAAGAGTATTACTTCTATAAAATCTAAAATGTTGTAGATGTGAAACCTCTAAATTATCCCTATTAAGAAGAGTCTTCATTAATTGCAATTGTATGGTTAAATTTGGAACTCTATATTCAGAGTGCATTGGTAATAGAAATATAAAGTAAAACATGCTTCTTGTTATTCTATATGGACAAATATTTTGATGAGAAAATAATGTGCAATAAAAAGACTAGTATTGTGAGACAAAGTGAGTATAAGGGCCTGTTTGGTTGTAGGATTTAGAAATTTGGATTCCAAAATAGTACGGTTGAAAATTTCTGGATTTGGTAATTTGTTGTTTGGTTGGTTTTGGATTCTTAGTATTGGATTTGTAGATCCGTGTAATCTTTGTTTGGTTGGTGAAAAGAAAGTGGGATTTGGATTTGAGGATTTTAGAGAGAGATAGATAGAGAGAGGATTATTAAATAAATAAAGTACCACGGGTCCCATCTAAAAGTACAATGAATAGTGCATAATCCTTGCAAATCCTTAAAAAAATTTAGGATTTGTGGTAGACCCCTCATAAAAAACAAAGGAATCCTAAAATTCCAAATCCACCAACCAAACACAAAATTATGGAATCCTAGGATTCTACAATCCAAATCTCAAATAATCCTGCAACCAAACAGGCCCTAATGTAGAACCCTTTGAAAAGGATTTGCAATATTTGACGCCGTGATGCTGAATTGATTGACACGTGACTTATGTTTTCTGTCATTGGAAAAAGAGAGAATTCCTATTTTTTAAAGTCTATCCAAAATTTCAAACTTGCATTTCATCTCTTATTCTTTTTGCATGTAAGCGCTGAATAAAATTCAAATTTGACATTTTTGTTGTCTTAAAAAAAATCTCAAATCTTTTCCGATTATGTGTATATCTTTATATGCCTCACATGTGCAACACTAATGAACATTAGCCACAGTATAAAAGGTTATCTTTGTTAATCAAAGGCCGCTTTCAAAAAAATTTAGGTCCCTAAACTAATTTGAGATTGAACAACAAGAACTATCCATTACATTTAGAACTTAAGCTTCGTACACCTGTGTTCTTTGCACCAATTATTATTCAATTTTTGTTTTGTGCCAATTTATTATTATTCAGTTCCTTGAAATCTTCACTTCATGTGCATTTTATACTATCGATGTTCTCGACATGTTAGACTTGATGTGATGATCAATATTTCTTTAGGTCTTGGGAATCACTGTAAAATTAATGTTTTCTTTTCCTTGTGTTGGCAGCCAAGGAGACAAAGAAGGCGGAAGCTCGCAAGTGATAAACCCATTATTGCATCGAAACATTTGTTTTTTCCAGCAGATATCTGTACTCTTCACTTCGTAAACCATCTTTTATAATTTGTGGCTCTCATGCATATGGGCAAATTCTATCCTGTTGTTCTAATTTTTTTCAGATATATAAGTCAATATAAACCGTTTAAGTTATTGATGTTGTTTTGGCTGGTACGAAAATCATTAATATAGTTTCATTAAAACGAAGATTCTTTGAAATGTTATAATAGTTTATGGCAGTTCCCTGCAAGCTTTCCTAATCGGTATGAATGAATACACGTCTCCTACATATTATGAACCCCTGCAATATCACAGCATGAAGCTAAATTCCTATTTAAATTTTTTGATTCGATAATGCGAGCATTTGAGGCACTAGCTGAAAGCAGATCAACGATGAAGGTAGAATTTCTTGTTTCCTATCATATATCATGCAGGAAATCGAAGGTCCAATTGAAGATCATTAATGCATGTTACATGTGGAGAGTTAATTCTCAGATTCATCATGACTTTCAAGGCTTTAACAAGAACAATACTTTTTCTACCGATCTGGTAGATTCGATGTAGACTGTCAGGATTTTCATTAGATACAAAAGAGGTCATCATATCCATTATCTAGGTATTTGCATCCTTTAGCTCACCTTGTGTCCGATGAAAGACCCAACGGACTTCCTTTAACAATCCATGTTCGTCTTTGTTTGCAGGCTCTAGCGGAGCCCATAATTTTTTTTGCTTTTATTTATTTTATAATAAATAATAAATCACTGTCTACTGCAAATGTGTTAAATTGTATATCGATATCTATCCCGTTAACTAACAGCAATGTAGTCATTATGGCCGACATAACAAAGACTGACTGCGGTGATTGAGATGGAAAAGATGCACAATGGTGGCAACGATGACAAAATTGATGTCTCATGTAGATGACGATAAGAATGACACGACGACGGTTATGCTTGGTAGCAAAGACAGTGGCAACATAGAATGTTCTAGGTTTTAAATAGAAAGGGATCTTCATGGTTATGGCTGGCAAGCGGCCGGAACTTTGAAACGTAACCTTGTTAAGAAGAAGCATTGCAACTTTGAATCCTATAGATGTTGTACAATGGAATATTAGATAAGTATTTATTTTTGTCTTTACCAGCTGTATACAACCATACATTGTACATTTTGTACACCACTTGTAATATATGTATACATGCATCGAGTAAAAAGATCAACGATAACATAATAGAATTGAAGTGATCCATGGACCGTGATTGACTTATTTTGATTTCTCTGATTCAGACAACTTTTCTCCGAGAGACCGTGTTATTAAATTTTTATATAAGTAAAGTTTGCTTTGAAAACAATGGAAAAAAAATAAATCAAGGGCAATGGATCATATATATATATATATATATATATATATATATAGAGGGCTTAAGGGTCCTGAGCTCAGCCTCAGGAATTTTTCCTGAGCCTACCGTTAAAAAAAAAGAAAAAAAAAAGCAGAAGCCTTCAGCTGCGGTTTCTCTCCTTCGATTACTTCTCCATCCATCTCCATGGCTCTCGATCGAGAGATCTCGCGCACCTGTGGTAATCTTCTCTCTCTCGCTTAACCTTGGATCTCTCGTTTCTTTCTCGCTCGACTCATCTAGGGTTTCTCCTCAATCTCTGCCCCAATCTCAACCTTAAAACCTTTCTCTCTCGATCGATCGCGACTCTCTTACTTCAATTTCGAAATCAATTTGATTTCGATTTTTGTTTTTCCATATCACAGCCTAAGGTTTCTTGGGCGTGGTGATATTTTATCATCTTCAGGTTTTTTAGGAAATTATATAAATTTTGATTTTTTTCCCCTAAAATTTTGTTGAATTCCATCTGGATTTTACTTCAGATTATGTGGTTTGGTCTATTTGGCTTTGAAATTTAGGAATTTTACAAATTTGCTTTAAAATTTATTCACTTGGCTTGGCTTTTCAATTGTGGGATTATGTTGTCGACATGGTTGTTACTTTGGCACATCAGGTTGAATGAGGATTATGCTAATTCATAGTGCAATAAAAAAAAGTGTTTCCAAATGCCCTTCATTGATTTTGCATATGGCACATCAGGTTGAATGAGAAAGTACATCTCCGTTCCTTGCAATGCTCATATGATGAGAAGTTTGATGAGGATTATGCTAATTGATCTAGAAAAATCCAAACAAAGAAAGAAGCGGAGAAATGTTGGTTGACTTTAAACAATAAATATAGAAAGAATATCCAAAGCCGGAGACTGAGAAAGAAAAGAATGAGGCGAAAGCTTGGAAATGGTTGCAAAGCATGTACAACCAATATCATCACTGGGTCAAAGCGTATCTGAAAAACACCTTCTTTGCAGGTATGCGATCTAGCCAAAGGAGCGAGAGCATAAATGCATTTTTCGATGGTTTTATTAATTCCATGACTCCTTTATCTAAATTGTTTGAACAATATGATAAGGCATTGGTATCTCGTCGGGTAAAAGAAGAGCAAGAAGACTCTTGGTACTTAAGAACATCACTGGATTCTCAACACATGCATGAATTAGAAGCACATGCAGGAAAGTTATACACAAGAAACATATTTCGTATATTTCAAGATGAGTTTAAAAATGCATTATTTTGTCGTCATGATAATGTGCTTATAGAAGGTCCAATTGCTATATATAATGTCACAATTAGAGTCAATGGAAAATCGAGTAGTTGTTATCTGAAGTGTAATATGGAAGACCATACTTTCTTATGTTCTTATGCAAAGTTTGAGACGGAAGGATTGATTTGCAAGCATATATTGCATATCATGACGCAAAAGTTCGATATACAAAAGATTCCTGAACACTATTTCCTTTCAAGATGGATTCTAAACGCTAGACATAGCACAACATGTAGTATGGTTAGTTCAAGAGATGTATGCAATGATGTTACCGATGACTATTTTTATATAAATATGTATATATATATCATTAAAATATCTATTTTGTGATAATATAAATATTCCAACTTTTTCCTAAAATCACAAGAATCACTTTACATTAAAATACCATGAATTGCATACAAGTTCAATATTACAATTAAATACCATGTATTATGAAAAATAGGTTATTTTCACTAGAAATATCATAAATATAAAATCTACATCTATGACAACTCTAAAGACGATAATTAAATACTTTTGGTGTATTTTGAAAATTATACAAAAGTATTTTTATATAAAACCCCTCAAGTTCTATAAATTACCCTAAGGACCCTAGTAAATATAGATTTAAGCGGGATCAATCTCTTGAGCCTCAGAGAGCCGGAGAAGTGGGTGCTTGTCTATTTAAGATAGACAACTTAACAACGGTGTTATCAACACGGTAATCGTCTTTGAAAAAAATACAAATCCTGCCGCCCATATGCAGCGGTTACCGGTAACATCAAAACAATCAGGACTTCAATTTCTTTTATAATTGTTCTGACTCAGACCGAGTCTTATTAAATAGTCTGACTTGAATATGATGCAAGTACAATCTACAAATTACAATTCAATATGAATTCATCTGTTCAAACTATTTCAATCTGTCCATGAATCCATATATTCAATATATTCAATCTGTATTGACTGAACCGAACTATGAATAAACTTCCATTTACATGATTCTCCAGTTACATCCATGATTCTCCAGTTACATCCATTTACTGATATCATGGTTTCGGTAAGTCATCCAATTATACAATCTATATTACAAGAAAATACAACATACAATACAATCAAGACATCGCGGGATTTAAGGGGTAGATTGGTACGGAAGGTGTTAGAAGTGGCACAAGACTGCAACCATAAGACACCTAACCTATATTCCGTTGCTGTTGTACTGTGGCATAAACGGTTCCTTGAGTTCCTGATATCTTAGTCTCCGGGGCAAGTGAGACTCCTCTCGTATACACTGACATTCTTCTGTACCAAGTTACAAACAACAGCGTTAACACTAAATATAACTTTAAAAGTTACACCCTCTCCCTTACTCACCGTCTATTCTACTCCTCCCTTATCTTTGGAACTTACCGACCGATTGTTCGTTGACGACATTCCTTCTCTTTCTTCTTTGGAATATTGTCAGGTGATCTGGACACTCAAGAGATCGAGCCTACTAGTGAGGACTTAGACCAGCTTGCCTACGATCTAGAGCTCTAGCTTCATTGTACATCTTTTTATTCAGTACTTTTTATTTCTGTTATGCCATTATTTAGGCATTGCTCTCATTCAGATGTATTTACTTTTTCTTGTATTGTAAAAAGAATGTTAATAAATAAAGTTGCTGTTCAATTATATATTTCGTCCCTTGTACATTTCTTTTATATTGCTTAGATACGCTTAGCATATTTACTTCAGAGTAAATACGTAGCGGCCTTGTCGCGTCCCCTTCGCCGAAGCGGGGCGTGACAGGTTTTGTTGGTGGCCTATGCAGGTCAGAGCTGTATGGAACACTACCATGCAGTTCTATTCTGCATGAACAACCTAAGCAATATAACACAAGAACCAGCAACTAAAAACATTCTTTACAATCCATACTCCTTGAATCTTATCATTTCATATTCTTTGAATCATATAGTTTGAATCTGTCCTAAACTAAATTTTTCTTTCAAGGTCATGGATTCCCCAAACAACACCAGCACAAATGTCAACAACACTCCACCACCACTACAAATTACACCTGCCGTCCCTGCTCCGATCAACGAGCAGATGGTTCTGCTTGAGGTGATCCACAGCCTTCTGGTTGGACAACAGCAGCAGATTGCACTTTTAATGAACCGTCCAGAGGCAGAAGCACCTGAGGTGAAGCAATTCAGAGTTTTGCATCCCAAACAGTTCTCAGGAAATGGGAGCCCTCTAGAAGCTAAGAAATGGGCTCAGAGCATCGAAGACGATCTGGCAGCAGCATAAGTGCCAGAAATAGTTTGAGTTCGTGTTGCGAAACTGCAGCTCACGGACAATGCACGGGTCTGGTGGAAGGCGGAAGAAAGCCGTCTTGATCAGCCCATCGAATGGAAGACTTTCCGCGACAAGTTCGACGCAAAGTACTTCCCTGAGACTGTCAGGTTCGATATGGAACAGCAGTTCATCCATCTGGAATAAGGTTCAATATGGACCGAGTCAGTAGATGAGTATGACACTGAGTTCACCATGCTCAGTCGGTAAGATATATCTCAATAATTCGACTCTTCAATATATCACATACTACACAGCTAACACAAAACCATAATAGGTTTGTGGCCCATCTCATACCGACTGCTGAGATCAGGGCTAGAAGATTTCAGTAAGGGTTGGACCCGGAAATCCAAGCTGCTCTAGCTACATGGGGATTTCCCAACCCATGATTTGGCTTTGAAGGCTGCCCGAAAATATAAGGCAGTAGTAAAGAGGAAGGGCAGACCTCAATATGCCGGTTTGAAACACCCTGCCACTCAAATGGCAGGAGGAGCCTCTTCCAGGCCATCATTCGAACCCAGAAGAACTGAAGAACTCAATAACCAGCCAAGACCAGATTTCTGTTTCTATTGCAAGAGAGATGAACATTTGATAAAGGACTGTAAGCACACAAAAGGCCTGTGCCTAGTTTGTGGCGCGTCCAATCACAAAATTGAGACCTGTCCATATAGATACAACTCAGCTCAGACACCCACCAACTACCTACAGCGGCCAGCTATCCAGACTCCTGCAACTCGTCCTGCACTCGCAACACCACCTCCACGTGGATTTCCTGCACAGCCAAATCGCCAATTCCAATCAGGCACTGAGGAACATGCCTCGAGGACAGAGGAATGTGCCTCCAGCTAGGAGGAACGTGCCACGGCGACAAGCTTACACCTTAGCAGCCGTAAAAGCCAAAACAGTTGACCAAGGTAATACAAGTAAGTCTCTTTCATATTTTTAAAATCCTTGTATCACTTTGTTATTTTTCATACACTATCAGTACTTCTGTCACCAAACTTTTCTTAAATCTGTTACACTTTCCTTTTACAAATTTCGAGGACAAAATTTTTATAAGAAGGGTAGAATGTAACAACCCTAAATTTCATGTACAACTTTCTGTACAAATTTTTTACTTTTGCCTGAGTACAAATTATAAGTTTGTTTTGCTTTTTAATAGCAAGAAGGAGCTTGTAGTTTATTGGTAAGACCTTGCACTGTTGAACCAAGCCACCAGAGTTCAAATCCCATCAACCACGTTATTTTTTAATATTGTTTTTTTTTAATATTTTTAGAATTCGAAGAGTCTACATATGCTAAACCCGTAAAACCCCACTACACATGTAAAACTAAATGGCCCAGAGGGTAGATGAGACGACGAGGCACACATGGCACCCCAGAATCGGCCGGACTCGGCCGAATCGGCCGGCGACTCGGCCGAATCGGCCGGCGACTCGGCTGGCTCGGGCCGCCGTCGCCGGCCGGAGTCGGCAGGACCGCCGAGTCGTCAACTGAAAAGTTTTGGCTTTTCATCTCCCCATCACTTCTGCACACTTTAATTCCTTGGATCAGTAACAGAGCCCCTTTAAAACCGTATTTACTCCATTTTAATACATTTTTAATATATTTTAATACAATTTTCAATGCACCCTTTCACCTACTGTCACGCCCCGCTTCCCAGAGTACGCAAGATTTGGGCACGTGACATAGCCAACCATGCTACCTGTGGATGGGACGCATCCGTCCACAGTCACATTACGGTTGTAAAGATATCAAGAACAGTAAAATAAACTAAACTAATACATGTCCAAATCCATAATAACAAGAATCAATAAACAATAAGTGCGGAAGCTAATGATCCAATACAATGAATAAACAGTATGTCCCATAATGCGGGCTCACATCTGGAAATGAAATGACAGAAATAAACTAAACTCTCAAGAACTCACAGTTCAGCCTGCTGGCTGAAGTACTCCTGCTCGGTCGACGACAAAGGTACGGAATCTGGGCCATGCAAAACCCAGACGTCAGCGCGTCATGATATCAAGTATACAGCATAAACATGGTAATAAACAATGCAAGCATGAACATGAATAAAGCAGTAATAAGAAGTAATAAGCAGGGTAGTGTGCAAAGGTGACTAACTGTCCTATCAGGTTTTCTACTCTATAGTCTTTGAAACCAATTAATGAATCGTCGATGTAACTCAATAGTATCCCGTGCGTGCCCGGGACCACGGTCATAATCCTCGGGGCTGAGTCCGAGACGTGCCGCTAAGCAGTAAAAGGTAGTAGGATAGACAAGTGATGTCAGCATCATCACTCCCGGACCGGCCAAGCCCGTAAGACTGATCAGAACAATGTATCGAACTGTTGAGTTACAAGTCGGTTTCACCTTTGATTTCCCCATACCCCCAAACTATGTATGTCAAGTCAGGTATTCAGTAGTCAAGGACTAATGCCAACGCAAGGTCAAGTAAAGGTAGGTCTGTCTGGATCGACAGCAGGAATGGTTAGGTTTGTCGGCATTAGGCATGAGATCAGGTAACAGGTCAGGTTACTTTCAACAGGTAGAGTCGATATGTACAGGGTGTTGTGTCCGGCGTATCAGTGCATGTGTCAGGTGTATCAAGATCAGTCAATATGTAATGCAATCAGGTATATGATGATAACAGGCATACTAACAAATAATGAACAGTAGCAGGAAACAGTAAATAACAATTATTATTCTATGTGAACACAGTGATGTTTGTATTTTCATATTAATCCGGTTCACGCACCTTTGAGGTGCAAAAGCCACAAGACGAACAAAATCGATAATATACGTAATGGAGTTACATGAATCTGAACTAAGCACAATAATTGTCTCATGAGTGATTTTAACAAATGAAGTGGGGATGATCTACTTGGTTTGATTAGTTAAGTATGAATTAATAGCAGACCGGTTAATACAAGCAATGATTTCATTGATTTAAAGTTACGGATAATCGTGACTAGCAATTCTAAGTTATAAAAGGTATCGATGTTATACTAGTTGTGTGGTTATAACATGATGATTAAGTTGTAGCATGTTAAGCAAGTATTCGGATACTTGCCTCGGCGGTTCCGCAAACCGAAACACGGATGCGGTGTCGGTAGAAACCACGATACGGAAGCACGGGCCACGGATCGAGTCCCAACAGAGATCAACGGAATCACACGGACCAGGGCTTCTCTGGAGCGTCGGGTTCGTCAGACGGCACGGTCGGATCCCGGCAACGACAAAAGAGCGAAGTTAGCAATACGATAAACATGCAAGATCAGCGGGGTTTGCACCAAAGGAAGTAAAGGAATGCTTACAGAGGAGGAACAGGGGTAACTATGGTGAGCCCGACGGCGATGGACCCACCGGCGGCGAACAAGAGGTGCAGCGAGGGTGCTGGAACGGCTGGAGGGTTCGGGGTCGCTGGAAAGGGGTGTTGCGGCGAGCTGGAGGAGAGGGGGTCGGCTCTGGTGGTCGAGGGGAAGAGGTAGGTGGACGAAGGTGGCGTCGACGAGGTCGTCGGCGCGATTTCCGGCGACCTGGAGATGGTGCAGGTGTGGGGCTCGGGTCTGAAGGTGGTCCGGCGAGGAGAGGAGGGGGTGACGGCGAGGTCTCGACGAGGAGGGTGAAAGGGGGTCGTGGGAGGCTTCGACGGTCGGAGGCGACGTCGACGGCGAGGTCGCGAGGGATGGAGATGGGGCCGGGGTTGCGTGCAGGTGCGGGAGAGAGGAGGAAGGAGGGAGGAGGAAGGCGCGGTTGTCGCGGAGGCGTCGCAGGCGGCGACGGCGAGGTCACGGTGGCGACGGTGGTGAGGTCGCGGTAGGCTAGGGTTAGGGTTTGAGGGGTTCGCTCGTGGTGGGTTAAGGGGAGGAGGCGGCTGTTGCATGGAAATATATATGGAAAGAGAGAGAGAGTGTTGAGATCGAGAGAGAGAGAAAGAGGAGAGAGGCAGAGAGATTTGTGAGGATGAGAGAGAGAGACTGAGGGAAAGAGAGCGGGGCCCACGAGAAGCAATCCTCCTTCGCGATTGGCTGAGGGTTAATCAAAAAGGGAAATTCTGAAGGATTTTGGGGATATGCAGTTAGGGAAAATAGATTAGAAGGTATATAAATATATATTCGATATTAAATTCAAATGGGCCCTTTTTGGCGCGAAATGAAACATCTTCAAATCGCGCCCGGGTTGCGCCCAAATGATCCAAATTCAAATTATAAGATTTTAAGCGGGTTCCAAATTTTGAAAAGAGGTGTTTAGTGATTAAAATGCATGCCCCCAAGTCGGACACTTGCACGCGCGCGTAGTCGCCCAAACTTGCCCGTTCGGCCAAACGGAACGGAATCTCGACACGCGGACGCTACCACGCGACTAGTGGCGACGAGTAGGCCAACATGGACATCTTAAATTTCATTTTCGGAGTTAAAATTTGTTATGTGCCAAAATGACTAAACCGGGTAAAATTTAGCAATAAACACCAGAAAATCAGGAAAATTGGAAAGAGCAATAAATAACCATTAACTAGTAATATACATAGTATAATTGGGCTCGGGTGTTACATCATACCCAACTACAAAAGAATTTCGTCCTCGAAATTCCAAGAATACAAGATAACTAACTACTGGAAAAGATGAGGGAATTTCTGTCGGATCTCGTCTTCTCGCTCCCAAGTGGATTCTCCATGCGATCGATTTCTCCAAGAAACTAGCGCAAGGGGGATAACCTTGTTCTTAAAAACCTTTTCTCCTCGATCCTAGATTTCGACTGGTCGTTCCTCAGAAGTCAGGTCCTCCCGAACGGTCAACTCCGAATGGTACAAGACATGAGTCTCATCACGAACATACCTCCGTAGTTGAGACACATGAAACACATCATGAACTCCTGCTAATGACGTTGGTAACGCCAAC
This sequence comes from Agapanthus africanus, assembly GCA_030015575.1. Taxonomy (NCBI): domain Eukaryota; kingdom Viridiplantae; phylum Streptophyta; class Magnoliopsida; order Asparagales; family Amaryllidaceae; genus Agapanthus; species Agapanthus africanus. The sequence goes on along the minus strand of JASDDO010000006.1, from coordinate 295,491,004 downwards.
CGGTACGATACCTCTCCGACACGCTCCAATATCTCGAAGGGTCCAACGAATCGGGGACTAAGCTTTCCCCGACTTCCAAAGCGAATCACCCCTCTAGTCGGTGATATCTTCAGGAATACCAAATCGCCCACGGCGAACTCTAGAGGTCTTCTTGACGTGTCGGCCCAACTCTTCTGTCTGTCTTGAGCTGCCTTCATATGCTTTCTGATTGTATTCACCTTCTCGACTGTCTGCACCACCAAATCTGGTCCTAGTAACCTTCGTTCACCAACATCATCCCAACAAACCGGTGAACGGCACTTACGACCATACAGTGCTTCAAACGGGGCCATCTGAATTGTCGCTTGGAAGCTATTGTTGTACGAAAACTCCACCAGGTGCAGATGATCCTCCCAAGAACCTTTGAAGTCTACCACGCAAGCCCTCAACATATCTTCAAGGGTCTGGATCGTTCTCTCTGATTGTCCATCAGTCTGGGGATGATAAGCTGTGCTGAACGTCAATCGAGTCCCCAAACTTTCTTGTAAACTCCTCCAAAAGTGTGACAGGAACCGAGTGTCCCGGTCGGACACGATGCTTACCGGCACTCCATGCAATCTGACAATCTCCTGCATGTACCGCTCTGCCAAAGTCTCTGTCGATTGACCAACCCGAAAAGGAATAAAGTGAGCTGCCTTGGTCAACCGATCGAAAATCACCCATACTGCATTGTTGCCCTTTGGACTCCGCGGTAAAGCCGTCACGAAATCCATGGTTATATGTTCCCACTTCCATTGAGGAATCGGAAGTGGTTGCAACAAACCAGCAACCCTTTGGTGTTCAGCCTTGACTTGCTGACACACCAAGCACTTAGCCACGAAGCGAGCGATTTCCCGTTTCATACCTTCCCACCAGAAATGCTGTCGAATATCTCGGTACATCTTTGTCCCTCCTGGATGTACAGAGTAAGCTGAACTGTGTGCCTCCTTCATAAGCTCCTCACGCACATCTCCTTTTGGCACACACATACGGCTACCATATCTCAAAAAACCGTCTTCATGGATCAGTAAATCGGTTCGTAGTCCGGCTCCAACCTGCTCTCGAAACTTTTGCAGTCTAGGATTCTGCGATTGCGCCACTTTAATCTTCTCCACTAAGGACGATTGTACTTGCAACTGCATCAACTGTCCTGTAGCACGCGGTAGCACAACCTCCAAGTCAAATCTCCGAAACTCCTCAATGATCTCTCTCTGTGCCGTCAATAACTGAATTGCTGGCAACCGACTCAGTGCATCCGGCACGACATTAACTTTTCCCGGATGATACTTAAGATCAAGGTCGTAGTCGGCCATCAGCTCCAACCATCTGCGTTGCCTCATGTTCAACTCCTTCTGAGTGAACACATATTTCAAACTCTTGTGATCCGTAAAGACTTCAACTCTCTCGCCCAGAAGGTAGTGTCTCCAAATCTTCAGGGCGAAGATCACGGCTGCAAGCTCCAAGTCGTGAGTCGGATAGTTCCGCTCATGAGTCTTCAGCTGTCTCGATGCGTAAGCGACGACTTTCCCATTCTGCATCAAAACACATCCCAATCCCTTTCCAGATGCGTCGCTGTGAATCACCAGTCCTCCTGAATCATCCGGTACGGTTAGGATAGGGGCGGTTATCAGCTTCTGCTTCAACGTCTCGAAGGCCAATGCACATCCATCTGTCCAAGCAAACGGTACCTCCTTACGCGTAAGCTTGGTTAACGGCTCAGCTACACGAGCGAAGTTCTCCACAAATCTTCTGTAGTAACCGGCGAGTCCGAGAAACTTCTTATCTCCGCAACATTCTTCGGAACCGGCCAATCTCGAACTGCTGCTATCTTCTCGGGTCAACGGCGATTCCATCGCCTGACACGACATGCCCCAGAAACCTCACTTCTTCCAACCAGAATTCGCACTTACTCACTTTCGCAAATAACTTCTCTTGTCTCAGCGTCGGCAGTGCGATCCTTCTTCTTCACTAAGAGAACTGGAGTTCCCACGTGAGTTGCTGCTTCGAATCCATCCCTTCTCGAGTAATTCACCCACTTGTTTCTTAACTTCTTCCAATTCCACCGGTGCCATCGGATAAACAAGATTTTGATACTGGCGCTGCCCCCGGAGTAAGGTCAAACGCAACTCCACATCTCGCTTCGGTGGTAAGCCCGAAATATCCTCGAACACATCCATAAAGTCGCGAACAACTGCCGGCTCTTCATTACTATCCACAACCATAGCTGCAAGAACATTGTTCGTCGGCCTAGCCCTAAACTCGACTGGCCCGACGGAACTGCTTCCTCCGATGAAAGTAAACTCCGGGTGTCCGGAAATCTGGAAAATTACTTTCCTTGCCCTACAATCAATGTGTGCGTGGAAAGTGCCAAGAAAATCCATTCCCAAGACTACTTCATAACTGTCCGTATCAATCACCAAGAAATCTGCAAAAAGCTCTCGTCCGCAAACAACAACCGTACAATCTCTACATTCCTTACTAGCTATGATTTTCCCATTCCCAGTGTGTATGTCCCAAAAACTAAACAGAGTCGTGCAGGTGATCGAGTGTGTAGTTATAAATTTGGATGACATAAACAATGGGATGCTCCGAAATTAAGTAATGCCAAGCGGGAAAAACCATGAACGAGTAAATTACCTGAAACCAATTCTCCCGATGCCTTAGCTTCTTCAGCTGTCAACGTGAACGCTCGAGCCTGCTGTGATCCTTGAGTAAGCGGTTCCTGTCCTTGGAACGGTCCCTGCGGAGGCTTCTGTGTATCATCCTTCGTGCGAGGCTTCGACGGACAAGCATCAACGGTGTGATCTGTCGCTCCACATCTAAAACAAAGTCCCAGCCTCAAACGACACTCCCTTCGCACGTGTCCGAGTTTATGGCAGTAACTACAGATCACGCTCCCCTTCCGATCACCCATACTGGTTTTCTTCATTGGTGCTACGTTGCGCCTGTTCACTGGAATACGTCTACGTACGGACGTGGGGTCCATTGTAAATGCTGGTTCCAGCTCGAGTTGTTCCTTTAGTTTCTCCAACAATCCCCTTATCACTCTTCGCCTGGCGGCTAAGACCGCATGTCTTGGGTCCATCTCCAAATTCTGATCGGCCATATCCCTGGAAATCAAAGTACCCAACATTAGCATGATGATAGATCTCGAGTATAGATCAAGGCTAGAACTCCAAGATACTTAAATAGAGTACCGCATTGTAGCTATGCCGCGGTATCATAGCCGCAATTACTTAACTCCACCCAAGTCGCCTAAGTCCTAGAGATAACAAGAAATTGGGTTTTCGAATTGACAATGCAAAGTAAGTTTGCATGTCGACATGATCTGGAAGAATGATTCAAGGACGGTAAAACGGTCAAGGTGGCAGGACATGTTTCCTAATCACGGGTATCATGATTCGCGTATCGGGTGCAATACCCAACTACAAAGAATCAACCCAATTAACCTATGCTCTGATACCATAAAACCATGTCACGCCCCGCTTCCCAGAGTACGCAAGATTTGGGCACGTGACATAGCCAACCATGCTACCTGTGGATGGGACGCATCCGTCCACAGTCACATTACGGTTGTAAAGATATCAAGAACAGTAAAATAAACTAAACTAATACATGTCCAAATCCATAATAACAAGAATCAATAAACAATAAGTGCGGAAGCTAATGATCCAATACAATGAATAAACAGTATGTCCCATAATGCGGGCTCACATCTGGAAATGAAATGACAGAAATAAACTAAACTCTCAAGAACTCACAGTTCAGCCTGCTGGCTGAAGTACTCCTGCTCGGTCGACGACAAAGGTACGGAATCTGGGCCATGCAAAACCCAGACGTCAGCGCGTCATGATATCAAGTATACAGCATAAACATGGTAATAAACAATGCAAGCATGAACATGAATAAAGCAGTAATAAGAAGTAATAAGCAGGGTAGTGTGCAAAGGTGACTAACTGTCCTATCAGGTTTTCTACTCTATAGTCTTTGAAACCAATTAATGAATCGTCGATGTAACTCAATAGTATCCCGTGCGTGCCCGGGACCACGGTCATAATCCTCGGGGCTGAGTCCGAGACGTGCCGCTAAGCAGTAAAAGGTAGTAGGATAGGCGAGTGATGTCAGCATCATCACTCCCGGACCGGCCAAGCCCGTAAGACTGATCAGAACAATGTATCGAACTGTTGAGTTACAAGTCGGTTTCACCTTTGATTTCCCCATACCCCCAAACTATGTATGTCAAGTCAGGTATTCAGTAGTCAAGGACTAATGCCAACGCAAGGTCAAGTAAAGGTAGGTCTGTCTGGATCGACAGCAGGAATGGTTAGGTTTGTCGGCATTAGGCATGAGATCAGGTAACATGTCAGGTTACTTTCAACAGGTAGAGTCGATATGTACAGGGTGTTGTGTCCGGCGTATCAGTGCATGTGTCAGGTGTATCAAGATCAGTCAATATGTAATGCAATCAGGTATATGATGATAACAGGCATACTAACAAATAATGAACAGTAGCAGGAAACAGTAAATAACAATTATTATTCTATGTGAACACAGTGATGTTTGTATTTTCATATTAATCCGGTTCACGCACTTTTGAGGTGCAAAAGCCACAAGACGAACAAAATCGATAATATACGTAATGGAGTTACATGAATCTGAACTAAGCACAATAATTGTCTCATGAGTGATTTTAACAAATGAAGTGGGGATGATCTACTTGGTTTGATTAGTTAAGTATGAATTAATAGCAGACCGGTTAATACAAGCAATGATTTCATTGATTTAAAGTTACGGATAATCGTGACTAGCAATTCTAAGTTATAAAAGGTATCGATGTTATACTAGTTGTGTGGTTATAACATGATGATTAAGTTGTAGCATGTTAAGCAAGTATTCGGATACTTGCCTCGGCGGTTCCGCAAACCGAAACACGGATGCGGTGTCGGTAGAAACCACGATACGGAAGCACGGGCCACGGATTGAGTCCCAACAGAGATCAACGGAATCACACGGACCAGGGCTTCTCTGGAGCGTCGGGTTCGTCAGACGGCACGGTCGGATCCCGGCAATGACAAAAGAGCGAAGTTAGCAATACGATAAACATGCAAGATCAGCGGGGTTTGCACCAAAGGAAGTAAAGGAATGCTTACAGAGGAGGAACAGGGGTAACTATGGTGAGCCCGACGGCGATGGACCCACCGGCGGCGAACAAGAGGTGCAGCGAGGGTGCTGGAACGGCTGGAGGGTTCGGGGTCGCTGGAAAGGGGTGTTGCGGCGAGCTGGAGGAGAGGGGGTCGGCTCTGGTGGTCGAGGGGAAGAGGTAGGTGGACGAAGGTGGCGTCGACGAGGTCGTCGGCGCGATTTCCGGCGACCTGGAGATGGTGCAGGTGTGGGGCTCGGGTCTGAAGGTGGTCCGGCGAGGAGAGGAGGGGGTGACGGCGAGGTCTCGACGAGGAGGGTGAAAGGGGGTCGTGGGAGGCTTCGACGGTCGGAGGCGACGTCGACGGCGAGGTCGCGAGGGATGGAGACGGGGCCGGGGTTGCGTGCAGGTGCGGGAGAGAGGAGGAAGGAGGGAGGAGGAAGGCGCGGTTGTCGCGGAGGCGTCGCAGGCGGCGACGGCGAGGTCGCGGTGGCGACGGTGGTGAGGTCGCGGTAGGCTAGGGTTAGGGTTTGAGGGGTTCGCTCGTGGTGGGTTAAGGGGAGGAGGCGGCTGTTGCATGGAAATATATATGGAAAGAGAGAGAGAGTGTTGAGATCGAGAGAGAGAGAAAGAGGAGAGAGGCAGAGAGATTTGTGAGGATGAGAGAGAGAGACTGAGGGAAAGAGAGCGGGGCCCACGAGAAGCAATCCTCCTTCACGATTGGCTGAGGATTAATCAAAAAGGGAAATTCTGAAGGATTTTGGGGATATGCAGTTAGGGAAAATAGATTAGAAGGTATATAAATATATATTCGATATTAAATTCAAATGGGCCCTTTTTGGCGCGAAATGAAACATCTCCAAATCGCGCCCGGGTTGCGCCCAAATGATCCAAATTCAAATTATAAGATTTTAAGCGGGTTCCAAATTTTGAAAAGAGGTGTTTAGTGATTAAAATGCATGCCCCCAAGTCGGACACTTGCACGCGCGCGTAGTCGCCCAAACTTGCCCGTTCGGCCAAACGGAACGGAATCTCGACACGCGGACGCTACCACGCGACTAGTGGCGACGAGTAGGCCAACATGGACATCTTAAATTTCATTTTCGGAGTTAAAATTTGTTATGTGCCAAAATGACTAAACCGGGTAAAATTTAGCAATAAACACCAGAAAATCAGGAAAATTGGAAAGAGCAATAAATAACCATTAACTAGTAATATACATAGTATAATTGGGCTCGGGTGTTACACCTACCCTAAACCCTACCCTTACCCTATAAATACAACCCCTAAACACACACCTTACTCCAAAATTCTGATCAAAACTCTCAAGCAATCCCTAGAAATTTAGTGTACATTTGGAGTTAGCAAAGGGCGAAACTCCGGCGAAATTCTGACGACAACCCTAGGAGCTTCCGGAGACGAAACGACGCACCGGCGCCTCCTAACGTTCCCTCTCCTCTCCTCTAATCTGAAAACTCGTAAGTTACACCTCCCTCTTCTCTATTCTTTTCTAAGAAAACACGTATTTCTAAATACCGACGGAATCGGAGTTAATCCGATGTTCGATTCGGCTCTTCCTAAAAATCTCACTTTTTCTTAAATACAATCATACTAAACTCTTACATGTTGACTATTAAATATTAAAAAGTGATATTGAACAAGTTCCATATCAAAAGGATTTCTATTTCAATTTTTATCGTACTTTTTCACTAAAATACCATGTAGTTTAATTTCGACATTTAAAACATCATAATCTTGCTATACTTTTAAGTAGATCACGAGATAATGACCTATCTCTTCACACACTCATATGCAACATAGCACAATACCTTTCGGGAACATAGAATACGAGAAAACGAAACTTTGCATATAAATACCACAAACTATTAAAACCGTTTTATATAAGAATTCGTATTTTTATAAATCTTTGCAATGTGCCGCTACAATCCATTTTGGGGAACCCGACTAGGATGGTACGGATTATCGCACATCCCTGGGCTTAGTAGTGCGAGATGCAGACCTCCGCAAGGAGCATTCGGTCTCGAAAGATTTAAAATACAAAAATCTTAAGAAAATGAGATTTCTAGAAATATAATATATATATAAATTATTTTTATATAAATATGTATATATGTATCATTAAAATATCTATTTTGTGATAATATAAATATTCCAACTTTTTCCTAAAATCACAAGAATCACTTTACATTAAAATACCATGAATTCCATACAAGTTCAATGTTACAATTAAATACCATGTAATATGAAAATAGGTCATTTTCACTAGAAATATCACAAATATAAAATCTACCTCTATGACAACTCTAAAAACGATAGTTAAATACTTGGGGTGTATTTTGAATTATACAAAAGTATTTTTACATAAAACCCCCTCAAGTTCTATAAATTATCCTAATGACCCTAGTAAATATAGGTTTAAGCGGGACCAATCTTTTGAGCCTCAGGGAGCCGGAGAAGTGGATGCTTGCCTATTTAAGGTAGACAACTTAACAACGGTGTTATCAACACGGTAATCGTCTTTGAAAAAGACACAAATTCTGCCGCCCATGTGCAGCGGTTAACGATAATATCAAAACAATCAGGACTTCAATTTCTTTTCTAATTGTTCTGACTCAAACTGAGTCTTATTAAATAATCTGACTTGAATATGATTCAAGTACAATCTATAAACTACAATTCAATATGAATCCATCTGTTCAAACTATTTCAATCTGTCCATGAATCCATATATTCAATATATTCAATCTGTATTGACTGAACTGAACCATAGATAAACTTCCATTTACATAATTCTCCAGTTACATCCATGATTCTCCAGTTACATCTATTTACTGATTTCATGGTTTCGGTAAGTCATCCAATTATACAATCTATATTACAAGACAATACAAGATACAATACAAACAATACAATCAAGATATCGCGGGGTTTAAGGGGTAGATTAGTACGGAAGGTGTTAGAAGTGGCACGAGACTGCAACCATAAGACACCTATCCTATATTCCGTTGCTGTTGTACCGTGGCATAAATGGTTCCTTGAGTTCCTGATACCTTAGTCTCCGGATCAAGTGGGACTCCTCTCGTATACACTGGCATTCTTCTGTACCAAGCTACAAACAACAGCGTTGATACTAAATACAACTTTAAAAGTTATACTCTTTTTCTTACTCACTGTCTATTCTACTCCTCCCTTATCTTTGGGACTTACCGAGCGATTGTTCGTTGACAACATTTCTTCTCTTTCTTCTTTGGAATATTGTCAGGTGATCTGGACACTCAGGAGATCGAGCCTACTAGTGAGGATTTGGATCAGCTTGCCTACGACCCAGAGCTCTAGCTTCATTGTACACCTTTTTATTCAGTATTTTTCATTTCTGTTATACCATTGTTTAGGTATCGCTTTCATTCATATGTATTTACTTTTCCATGTATTGTAAAAAGAATGTTAATAAATAAAGTTGTTGTTCAATTATATGTTTTATCTTTTCTGCATTTCTTTTATATTGCTTAGATACGCTTAGCGTATTTACTTCAGAGTAAATACGTAGTGGCCTTGTCGCGTCCCTTTCGCCGTAAACCGGAAAGCGGGGCGTGACAACACCTCTACGTAGAAGATAACCGTTTTCTATTTGAAGTGCTTGTCCTAAACTCTACACCTCTATTTAGACTCACACTTTACGGTTATATAAACTTTTTCCATAATCACTATCTGTTTTGAATCATTTGAAATGTTAGCATTAAAACTAAATATACATACATAGATACATTTGTTTTTAAAAGAAGTTGGATTCCTTCTTCGGTTTTAAAAGACTTTTTTTTTTGCGCGCACCGGTGGGGGGGATGTGTGCCAGATGAAATTTAGCAGAGATGAAAAATATAACGAGTCCCCGAGGACATAGGGACATGATAAAAATTAATTGAAAAAAAATGTATGGATAAAACTTCAGTGTCGAAATAAACTTCATCGTCCAGTTTGAGTAAATATTTTGCTTATATTGTTCTCTCTTCATGCTGAATTGTTGTGTTAAGGATCTATTGTGATACAGTATTGTTATTGGCTACTTACCGTGGAGTGTTCTCTTACATTTTTGGATTTGTTGAGTGTGTGAAGCCACGAAGTACGGACACTATAGGATAGCAGAAAACATGATCACTTTGCTCCCTTATCTCTTCGGCTCTGTGTTCTTCCGAAAGAGACATACTTTGCAACTCAAGAAAAACAAACTATATTAGTATGATATGAGAACTGTGACAATGTTAGGGCATGCAACAAACAAGGGGAGACGGATCATAATTAAATAGGGAATGGGGCGAGTCCTGCCGGGGCACATCATTATAACTCAAATAAGAAAGAAAAAATAACTGTGACATCATCAAGTAAAATCTATATTGTTAGCACTTAATCTAGCTGAGCAATGGAGTATGAAGTAAGCCGCTAAAAATATGTGATACTGCCATTTTTCCATGTCATTATTGCTTGTTTCATAATGTTAACCAATAATTGTTAAGCTTTCGGTTATGAGAGCACTTGGTAGCCTTTGTGATGTAGGACGGTGTCTGTAAATCAGGTTCAAATTTTCAATCATAGTCCGAATCTATGGATATTGATACTTTGGTTGTCTTCAGTTGATCTATGTTTGCTCTGCTCTTAGTTCTTTGTTTGTAAATTTTTTAAAGAATTTGATATTTTCCTACCAGGGTTAGGAGTATTTAAGAGGCTACATAAGAAAAGCTGCAATGCAATTTTCAAATCTACTTTTGCATAATCAATTTCAAGGGTTTCTGCTCCTAATACCGTCGGAATCGAGAGCTTGTCTTGTGGATTCAAGATCATCGCTTGGTAGATTCCGAGCAAGTTGTCCCTACGGTCAAGTGCTTCGGGCTCGACCGCCGTCTATCCTACAACTGCCTTGCGTCACTTTGGGTTCAATCCACATGATTGGCAATTTAAAATATTTATATATACCCACATTTACTATACCTTAAGCAAATGTGGTCTTTTTATGTGGTCAAAAGGCTCACTTGACTAGTGACGATATTTCTTTATATACATCACTGACCCTCAACCTGCCATGTAAGTTTTTTGGTTAAAGTTATTCGTTCTCATCAACATATTTATAGCGATATACGGAAGTTTATGGAGGACATATTGAGCATTCAGTACCATCTTACCAATCTAGCTTAGCTTTAGTTTTGGTTCTCCTCTCCTAACGCGATTTTATTTCCATTTGTTGACAATTAGTATTGGCTTCTATTGATGAACCATCCTTGTACGAGTACATTTGGAAACCAATATAGTTTTCAGAACATCCATGGAGTCCCAAATCTTGGTCTAAACACTGCTGCTCCACCTAACTTCAGTATATACCCCGTTCATCCCTGCTCAGAACAATTTTTCTTTCATCGACATGGGCGAGTTCAGTAGAGTTAATCAATATGCTGAAGGTATAAGAGGATTTAGTGAAATGAAGAATGCACAAGTTCTTCAAGGAAATCAGCGCATTATTGATGGGTCTGCAAAAACTCCAGCTCATCGCCATCTTTTCTTCCGCTAACAATTCTTGAGCATCCTGAGCACCAAGAGACAGAAGAGGGACCTCATAGAAGTATGAGGAGCAGATCTAACCATCTGCTTGAATCTGCAAATTTTCGACATCCTGATCATATACTTCAAGCGACTTATATGGGCCATGTTTGGATGCCACATTTTGCAACTGAGAATAACCATCCTATGACTTATCTACATGGTAGGCACATGTTTACTATTATTTTTTAGTTGCTTGGTCTCTGTTCTTTCTTTGTATTAAAACTTGGGATAAATCAACTATGTTATTTGAACTTTATGAAATTAACTAGAAACTGGATTTCGTAGGGAGAAAAGCTTGGTAAGGTGCGGTAGCATATGTTTTTTCTTGCAGGTCTAAGTTGGACTTCGATTTATTTTTGACGGTTGGAAAATCTGATCAATTCTTTCTTGTTTCTTGCAGGTCCTTTCCTGCAGATATGCCCTCATCCAATGTTAAATGCTGCATTTGGTTTCAATCCTCGCACATCTCTGCGCAGTTTTCATCAACATCTGATGCATATGCAAGCCATGCGACCTTGGAGGTTTGGCCATCAAGTTCAGATGCAAGCCCTTTCTTATCCGCATCTTCTATACTCGCATTCATGTCAATGCAATCTCTTCTAGTCGTGGTCTGCATTTGCCATCCAATACGAAAGGCCAAGGCAGATTGATCATCCAGCTCCATATTTTGATCATGGAAGTACAAGAAATCTGTCATGAGCGGTAAATTTTATTGTTTTACTCTTATATGTGGTCTATTCTCTCTCTCTCTCTCTCTCTTTTTAAAGAACAGTGTTTAAAGCCTTTCTACAATCCGCCAGTGACTGGACTATCCTAAGCAAAGGGGGCCGCCAGTGTAGTCCTGTATTCTATGCCGCAGCTATCCTTGTTATTGTCTTTAATACATCGGTAGATAGAAGAAGTTGGTTTGCAAACTGCAATAAAATAAACTGTGTGCACTAATGGGTATATATAATGCTTGGAGTCTGAGGGGGTCATTTGGAAAGAATAAGGTGAAAGTCCCTAACAATTCTGCAGCCTAGGATATGATTGGTATATTGAAATTGAAATTCAACTAATGCAGCTGGTGTTTTTCATTGGAACTATTCCAATCTTTGATCAGTATCAAAATTGTGTGTCAATATTTTGTTGTTCTATTTCCATCTTAGTTAAATTGCATTATTCTAGAGTGAGAGCCTTGAGCATCTCAGTTTTAAAACATATATCATGGCGTCTACATATTTTCTACATGACATGAAATCAGGTTTTTTTGTCTGGCCAAGTGGGATTGCATGTTCCACATCTTGTATAGAAAACCCAGCGATCAGTTTCTTAAAATGAGAAATATTAGATTTTATAACATAAAGTCATGGGTTAATTTTTCTGTGCATCTGTAGGATTTTGCGTGGTTCTACAGAGAGGAGAATGGCATCGATATGTATGGTACTTCTTACTTCCCATAAAAAACAGCCGTTCTATATAAGTTGTAAAGTTCAGTCAACATACAAGGAGCTACTATATAGCAGCTAGATTACAAATCCTAGAAGATTTTAAAACCGGCTCTTGACCTGACGTCATCCCTCTACTAACTAGTGTTAAATTATTGTACCTTTTGGTGACGTCGTGTTAGTGACAATTATCAGTTGAGGAAACTCTAGATAAGACAAGGGCTTTCCAGAATCCTAAATGACAGGTTGGTTTCCTCCAAATTCTCATTGACTAATAAGAAATTCTGTAATGAGAAAACTGAAGTACTTGATGTTCATTTATATTTTTTTTGAGAGAAGATGCTCATTTATATTAGTTAAGCCGTTGATGGCTCAAGTCTTCAGGAGTATGAGGAGGGTGAGGTCATAGGTACCCTAGATTGCAGCCACCGTTACCATGCTGAGCGCATCAAGAAGTGGTTGCAAATAAAGAAGTTGTGCCCAATCTGCAGAAATACGGCCTTGGCTATAGATAATAGAGATCGATGAGAAGTTTGTTTAGTGCACATATATACTTTTTACAGTGTAAATTACTGTGGATAAAAGCTAATCAGACGCATTTTCCAGTGGTTTGCCAAACAAGGCTAACTTACCGAAACCTGTACAGAACAGAAAAATGTTCATTTTGCTACACATTCTTTAGCAGTGTGCGGACTTGTTGAATGAATAGATTTTGCGAATTGACCAGTATTTCTCGAAAAGTTGGCACAATTTAGCTCTTACAAGGGATTCATTATGCATTTGAATTCTCTCTTTTATTTAATAATTTTTCTTTTGCAAACCCAGTTTTTTCTTTGAACACATTGGAAAGTAGAGTTTGCCTATTCCATGAATGTTAATTTACTTGGTTAATGAGCAATTTGGTTCTCATCATTCCTGCTGCTACTTTCATTAAGTAACAATTTCTAAATTACCATTTGAACTGTAGAAGTCTTTCAACCAGATTGAACTGTAAAACTCTTATCATCCAGATCGCCCATCGATTGACCTTAGAAAAAAGTGGATAGAAAAAAAACACATAACAGTTTGCTAAGTGATTGGAGAAAAGAAACTGGTATAACTAACTTCATCGGCAAGTCCATCACTGGTCCAGAAAATGGCAGTGTGTGGAAAAGAACTGATGGTGCGGAAAAGAACTGGCGGTTAAAACGAAGCAATAATATTTGAAAACAGCACTTTGTTCTATACTTCCAAAAGTACAGGCAAATTTCCCTGAAGTCTTGATCTGTCATCAGGAATCCAATAAATCTACAAACTCTACAACATCAATTTCAAGTATACCTCTACAATTTTCACTATCAAGCAAAATAATCCGATACTGATACAAGACCCAACAAATCAATCAATAATAGAAAGTTCTTTCTGTTAAGCAATAATCTTCGTCAAAGCTAGCAGGGCATTTCAATTACAATACTAAAAGAAGCAATACAAGAATGTATAAACAATAACGTTCTCCAGCAGCACAACGAGATCACAACAAATCCAAATCCCAGATTTCTTTCGGCCGTCACAAGTAAAAAACCATGAGAGCAGATAGATCCACCAAAATAATTGATCAAATATCAAGAACACAGAGCCTCTCAGATGGAAATATAATGTCTCGTTCCCGATGTCTTGCCTACGCTGAACAACAACTTGCTTTCTTCACTGCCGACACATCATCCTTGGACCCCACATTAATCGTCTGACCCTTAGGCAAAGCAGCAGGGTCATCGCCAATATCAAGAGCCTTTCTGCTCACGACATGATAGATCTGAGTAAGAACTTCAGTAAATGCATTTTCCACATTGAGTGATTCTAGGGCTGACGTCTCCATGAAAAAGGTATTCTCTCTCTCGGCAAATGCCTTCGAATCCTCAGTTGGAACAGCTCGCAGATGGCGAAGATCCGCCTTGTTTCCCACGAGCATGATCACGATGTTTGTGTCGGTGTGATCCCTTAGTTCTTTAAGCCATCTCTCCACGTTCTCGAATGTTACATGGCGAGTCACGTCGTATACTAAGAGTGCGCCAACGGCTCCTCGATAATATGCACCGATATCTTTGAAAGAGGAATGGAACAAAGAGTGTAGTTTAGAGTCTCATAATTATGTATTTATGTATAATGGTAGCTGTTGGGGTCGAAAATTGCATCCCGGTTGACCAAGTCAAGGTCAACCCTAAGCCAGGTGGGCCCATGCCCAAGTCGAGTCCGAAAATGAAGCGGCCGGCCCTCCTCCATGTCAAAATAAAAATCATGTAATAAAAAATTTTGATGTAATTTGTTATGCATGCATGTAGGCAAAATGGGCATAAAGACAAATTTTTGTAAAGCCCATGGCTTATATGCAAAAGAAATGAGCACATAAGGTATGGGATGGGCAAAATGCCATTTTGTAAAGCCCAAGGGGCTATATGTAAATGTGTAAACCTATATAAGGCAATATGATGATGAATAAAATATACACTTTTCATTCTCTCAAAAATCTAGGGTTCTTTGTGCCTCCTCCTTCCTCAAGATTCTAAACCTTCTTCCCCTTTTTCAATTAAATCAAGAGTTTTACTATTCCTTTTCCAAAACTAAATAGTGTTTCACCACAAAACCCACAAAGGGGAACTCAAATCTCCCATCAGATCTCAAAAATAAGAGATTTTTAAAATCTCATACTTCGTGTTCTTCAAGATCCGGCCAACAGAGGAGGAAGGAGACCCATCTCCAGAAATCCCATCTTGGGAATATCCAGAGCCAAAGGGGAGAAACAAAGCAGCCCCTTTGATCATTTCTAAATATTTTTAGGAGTTTAACTCCATTCAAGATCCATTGGAGTTTAACTCTCTAAATTAATCTCTGTCAGGAGTTCAACTCCATAAGTCAAATCGGGAGCACAGCTCCCAATGCAGGGACCAAGTCCCTTTTTGCTGCCGACGCCTAGCCCCCGCGTGCCAGGCACATGGGGAGCTGAAGCTCTGGCGCCCAGAGCCCACGTGCCATGCACGTGGGGCGCTTGCGCTCAGCACACAACGTCCGGTGCCGAGCGCCCGCGAGCCTCGTACATGAGGCGCTGGCGCCTTCTCCCACGCATCCTTTGGATGCTCTTTCCCTTCTTTATACACACACACATACTTCAGAACACTGTTCCCGTTAGAAAAAATTTCTAATGAGGCACTGCCCCGCGCCCTTAACCCCCAGCCCGCTATCCGGATAGCGGGACCCCCGTAAAATACTCTGCGGGGCCCCCGATATATCCAATACCCCATTAAAACACAACACTGCACATTGAGTTCGCATGACCTGTTTGACCCGTCAATCGAAGGTTCCTTCGCCCCAAAAACGAGGGGTAATTAACGACAGCTTAGTCCGCGGTTGCCGGAGATTCGGATCCCCAAGGCAGGGGGAATCTGTAGTATGCCTGACAGTAAGCTGTCGTTAACTGCGGAAAAGCATACAAGTGCATGAAAACAAGGCTTAAATTTACTAAACTACCAAAAACCAATGTTGCATGGACACGGATACGGGGGACACCGATACGACACGATGCGATACGGCGACACAGTAAAATCCTAAAATTTAGAATACGGGGACACAGCTATATATAGAATCTTATAAAGATAAATAAGATATCAAATTATTATGACAACACTAAACAAAGAAAAATCAAATGCTAACATGCTATCCGCTAATAACAATCTAAAAATATGTTTATACGCATATGATACGTATAAAACACATACTATACGTATATGATACATATACAAGACGTCCGATACGCGTCGTGTAAGTGTCTTGCAAGTGTCGGTATCCGATACGTGGCGGATACGGATACAGCAACCCGTTGGAAGTGTCCGTACAATCTAGGCAAAAACTATACTTGTTTTTTCACTAAATTATCAAAAACCATACTTGTTTTTTCACTGAACTACCAAAAACTTTGTAAATTGCAAGAAACTACAAATAAAGTCTCATATTAACAACAATTTTTTTGGGAAGTTATATCCATACTTCACAAAACTGCATACGGGTATCAGCGGAGTTCATAAAACGCGGTTACGCTAGTTTTCCTTTTTTTAAGAAAAGAGACTGTTAATGCGAAAGTTTTTAGACTACGCCAAGTAAACAGATAGTGTTTTTTGGTATTTTAGTGAAATGAAGCCTAAAACAATATGTTTCCGCCTAAATAACCAAGAGTAATATGTTGTATTTATTCCATACAAAGTCACCCTTAATAAATTTTCATGCAGACCGGTGAGAAATACAAAATGTTTTATCTTTGCTAATGGAAAAATCGATATTATAATTGTAGAGTGTTTTTTGTCACCCCATGGAGATGGATACACTCGCGTTTCGGGCATGTATGGATTCCCCATGCTCGATGGTAAACAGGGATTTATTGATTGTGTGAATTCTAATTTTCGGCAGCCGCTGACAAAATTGCCGTTAATTACCGCTCACGTCAACGTGAGAGAGCCTTCGATTGACAGATCATGCGTATCATATGAACTCATTATGTGATATGTGCGTTGTGCTTGAAAACAATTTTAGGCATCTTTGAATATATCGGGGGCCATCACACGGGGTGCCGCTGTCCGGTTAGCGGGCAGGGGTTCCGAATTGGAGACCCCCTTTAGAGAGGGTCCCGAAGGCAATAGGCCCCTTAGGATGTGTCCCGAAGACGGGAACCATCATTTGGGGGCCCCGACGTCGGTAGCCCCCCTTGGGGGTCCCGACGGCGGAAGCCCCTTTTTGGGGGTCCCGACGTCGGTAGCCCCCCTTGGGGGTCCCGACGGCAAGAGCTCCCTTCAGGGGTACCGAAATAGGGAACCCATTTTAGGGGGTTCCGAGACAGGGATCCCAGAGGGGTCTCGAAACAAGGAACCCTTGGATGGGGTTCCAAAACAGGGTCCCATAGGGGATCCTAAAACTGAGCACAGATGTGTCCCGTGTTCATATTCGATGAGGAACATAGGTTGCGACCCATATTCCCATGCATCTCACAGGAAGATCCGGCACCGGATAAGTTCTATAGGGGAAAGCTATGTGCTCTCCCTAAATTCATCAAATTTATGAGTTAGAGAGTGAAACCCATGGGTTTCACTATAATTCTTCTTCCATGGTGTTTGCTTGGGATGAAAGCCGTAGGCTTTCACCCCAAGAGCTCTCATGCGTTCCCTTTTCTTAGATTTGATGAATAAAAGCAATGGCTTTTTTTTCTTGTTTTGGGTTTTAAAATGATTTTATTTAGTTTATAAGAAATGAGATTTTTTTTATGGGTTTTCTTGAGGAAGAAGATGATGAAGAAAGAGGCTTGCCTCTTTCTTTGATGGAGGCTCAAAGCCCTAAACTTTTTGTGGAAGGAGCAAAACATATCATTTCATTCATTTGGTGGGTTTAAATACCCTTACAAATTGCACTTAACCTCTTGGACTTTACATAATCAACTTCTTGCCTTTCCCACACATCCATTTGCACGCTTTGCACATGAGCCATTGGTTTTACAAAAACTGACTTTTAGCCCATTTATTTCTCACTTATTACACATTAAATTTATTTATTACATTTGCCTACTCCTTCCTTGGCATGGGGCCAGCCCCATGCTTGGGCTTGGACCGGTTAGGCTTGGGCACACTTGCTTGGGCTCGGGCCCAGGTTGGTTGGTCTAGGGCACACTTGCTTGGGATCGGGCCCAGGTTGCCCACTCACTTGGGCTTGGGCCCAGGTTGGTTGGGCTCGGGCCCACTTGTTCTGCATTGACTTTGACTTTAACTTTTTTGACCTTTTGATTTCGTCGATAGGATGTAATTTTTGACCCAACAAAATACCCCCATCAATAAATATACACCGTATGTATGGGTCGTGTGATGAAATTGAAAGATTTGGTTTCTGTTTTTCGGAGACTGGCACTGCCCTTTTTACGACATGGACGGTCGACACTTGCTTGGAGGTCGCTGTTATTGACGTGCTTCCGATAAGGGGGTCATTGTTGACGTGCTTCCGTTGCGAAGGTCGATGTGGTCGACGTTCCCCCGACGAAGGGGTCATTGTTGATGTATTTCAGTTGAAAGGGTCGCTGTGGTTGACGCGCTTCCGACGAAAGGGTCTTTTTTGACGTGTTTTCAACGAAAGGGTCGCTTCCGTTGCAAAGGTCGATGTGCCCCCGACGAGCCCTCGACGAAGGGGTCATTGTTGACGTGTTTCCGTTGAAGGGGTCGCTGACGCGCTTCCGACGAAGGGGTCTTTTTTGATGTGTTTTCGACAAAAGGATCGCTATAGTTGACGTGATTCCGATATGGAGGTCGTTGTTGCCTTCTATGTAGGGGTTATTGTTGGCGTACTTTCGATATAAGGATCGTTTTTGTTGCGTTTGACGTAGGGGTCGCTGTTGATGCCTTCGAAATAGGGGTCGTTGTTAGCGTGCTTTCGACGTGAAGGTCGTCGCTGGTGCCATCGACATAGGGGTCGTTGGCGTGCTTTCAATGTAGAGATCGCTGTTGTTGCCTTCAACGTAAGGATCGTCATTGACGTGCTTTCGACGTAGGGGTCGCTGATGGTGCCTTCGACGCAGGGGTCGCTTGTTGGTATGATTGATTTGATTTAGTTAGCTCCAATCTCGTCTAACGAGACTTTTGAGCTTGGAACCACTGTCGGTGGGGCTTGGAATTTGGACTTTTGAAATTGGTAGGGTTTGAATTTGAGCTGAAATTTGAATTGGAGTTGGATTTGTATTTTGGTTCGGTGTCAGCATCGCTAGCACTTGAATGTGGTACCAGGAGCGACTAATCAATTGTCGTTCGAAGCTTTGGGGATTTGGACTTTTATTTGACATCAGCATCGCTACACAGAGCATGGATTTTTGTTTGGCGTTAGTATCGCTACACTGGAGTATGGTACCAGGGGCGACTCATCATTCGCCGTTGGAGGCTTTGAATTTGGATTTTTAGATTGTTGTTTGGCGTCAATATCGCTACACCGGAGTATAGTACCAGGAGCGACTCATCATTCGCTTTTGGAGAATTTATTTGTTCTCAGTTTAACGACTTAAAAGTCATCTATTCGCAGTTTAACGACTTAGGGTTCATTGCGGTGCTTATTTTTTGTTTTGCCTTGTTGATGCCTTTCTGCAAAGTTTATTTGAGATTCTTGTATTTTGAGTTTGGCGGAGTTGAATCGACGACGAGATGATGGGCTCTATTAGATTTTCTCATTTGATCACTGACTCTTTCTGCAGCTTCAATACCTTCTCCGACTTTTGGGCAGTTGTGTGTCCCATGGAGACTGTAGCAGATCGAAGTTGTTTCCTGGAGCGGAAGATTGGACCATCTTTTCCCGAAGGATTTCAACTGTCGTTTGTATGAAATTGACGGTCACGGCTTGATTGTCTACTAACACATCGTTGGACAATAATATTTCCCCTGTCTTGTATTGGTCTTCAACCCATTCTTTGAAAATGCAGCAGTTTTCGATTGTATGCCCTAACACTCTGTGGTATGTACAGTAATTGGGGTTGTAGATCATTTTTGCTTCGTGTGGCCTCTTCAATTCTGGCAGTTGGAGACCGTTGTTTAGGGCGTCTTTGAATATTTTGTAGACTGTCCCTTCTGAAAGGGTAAATTTTTATCTTTCTTCTGGGTCAGCCTTGCTCTTCCCAGTAATGGCTTTCGAGGATGGTCGGTCTTTGGTCTGCTCGTTCCTTGCTTTCCTATGTCGACGAATGTGTTGAAAGAGTCGACACTGTTGGAACTTCCGCTTCTGCGGTTGTCCCTCCGGTATTTGGATTTGTTAGTAAATTGGAGGTCCTGGATGGACTCGAGATTTACTTGCTCTAGCATTTGAACTTTATCCATCTGTTCCGGGAAAGTCTCAAGACTTGCCGTGCATAGGAAGGAAGTCATCCAGTTTTTGATATTTCCCATCAGAAGGCTTACGGCTTGTTCTTGCTTTAAAGGTTCGCATTTGATGCTGAGGTTACACCACCGGGTTATGTAATCCGTGGCGCTTTCGTTATTTTCTCTTTTCATTTTCACAAAGTCGGCGATAACGATTTTATTGCTGACACTCATGAATCTTTTTTGAACAGAGACTCCATTTGAGCGAACGTTATGACCTGAATCATCCGATATGCTTGAGTACCAGTCGAAAGTCGAAATCAATATTGGCCAAACTATTGACAAACTGTCTAAGAAGCAGCGCATCATTGCTCATGTATTTCCACATGACGCTTTGAAGTGAGCAATGTGTTGATTGGCATTCCCCTGTCCCGTCAAATCTTTTGAATTTGGGGACGACATAGCCACTGGAAAATTCCACGACATCGTATCGTACGGGGTAAGGCCTCCCACTGCGGCTACAGTTTTTCTGTGTTTCGGTCTCAACCACCAATATTTTGACTTTGCTGGTGACCAAGTCCAAGATCTTATCTTGCGTTAGCGCGCTATCGTCAAGCGTCAAGACATCCCTTGAAGCCGAATGTAGTCAACTTTCATGAAGATTTGCTACCCTAAGGCTGATAGGAATAGTGTTGGGGTCAAAAATTGCATCCCGGTTGACCAAGCCAAAATCAAAGTCAACCCCGAGTAAGCGGACCCAAGCCCAGCTCAAGTGGGCCTATGCCCAAGTCGAGCCCCGCGACCGGCCTTCCCTGTGTCAAAATAAAAATCATGTAATAAATAATTTTGATGTAATCTTTATGGGCATAAAACCAAATTTTTGTAAAGCTCATTGCTCATGTGCAAAAGAAATGAGCACATGAGACATGAGATGGGCAAAATGCTATTTTGTAAAGCCTAAGGGGCTATATGTAAATGTGTAAGCATATATAAGGCATCATGACAATGAAATAAAAAAGAATAATTCATTCTCCTCAAAAATTAGGGCTTGTGCCTCCTTCCCCTTCCTCAAGGTTCTAAAACCTCCCCCTTTTGAATTAAATCAAGAGTTTAACCCTTCCTTTTTCAAAAATAAATAGTTTTTCACCATAGAACCCTTGAAGGAGAGCTCGGATCTGCCATCAAATCTCTAGAAGAAGAGATTTTAAATCTCACCTCTCCTTTTCTCCTAAGATGCAGCTAACATAGAGGAAGAAGAAGAATACTCATCTCCAAAAATCCCATTCCAGGAGGATCCGAGGCTCAAAAGAAGATCCAAAGATTTATAGGAGGATAGCCCCTTTCAAGATCTGTTGGAGTTTAACTTCATAAATCAACCCTATTTTGAGGAGTTTAACTCCAAATCTATACATAATCCTTGTTAGGAGTTCAACTCCAAATCCCTCTTGGGAGTTCAACTCCTAACTCAGGGGCTAAAACTCTTTTCCCGCTGGTGTTTCCAGCGGTCGTGTGCCGCGCACGTGACCCGCGGGCGTCCAGCGGTCGCGTGCAGGGCACGTGACCCGCGGGCGCTTGGACGCTAAGCGTCCACGTGCACCTCACGCGACCCGCGGGCGCTAAGCGCCCACGTGCACCTCACGTGACCCGCGGTCGTTCAACGTCCTGTGGTCACATGCAACTCATATGACCCGCTGGCGCCCAGCGGTCGCGTGCTGCACACGTGACCCGCGGGCGCCACCCGCCCGGCACGCGTCTTTAAGACGCTCCTCACCCTTCATTTTTCGTGCACTCCACACCAGAAACACGTCCCCCGTTAGGAAAATTTTTCTAACGGGAGGCTGCTCCGCACCCCGCAAGGAGGCTGCTAACACCCTTGACCCTCAGCCCGCTATCCAGGTAGCGGCCCCCCGTAAAACTCTGCGGAGCCCTCGATATATCCAATTCCTCTCCAAAACATACGCACACTGCACATTGAGTTCGGATTACCAGTTTGACCCGTCAATCGGAGGTTCCTTCGCTTCAAAGGCGAGGGGTAATTAACAGCTGGTTAGTCCGCGGTTGTCGGAGATTTGGATCCCCACAATCAATAAACCCTCTACTCTAGGCAGGAGGAATCTGAAGTACGCCTGACAAGCACGCGCGTATTTCCATCTCAATAGGGTGACGAAAAATACCCTACAAATAGGTGTTGGCTGTTTCGGATTGTCACTTCCCGGTCCGTGGGTAGAACCTAGTGCTTGTTAGGATTGCAACACGAGCGACTTGGGTTGTGAGCTGCATCACTACGTTCATCAGGTCATCAATTTTGGAATAAATCTCAGTCGACTCCTTATCTTTGTTCTTAATCTGCTTCTAACGATCTTGAATCAGCGCTCGTTCTGTGTTCTCAGGAAGGAAGGTTGGGTTACCATTATCGTTTAAGACCAACTCTTCAAGAATCGTGAGCTCTTTTTGCTTAGCCGCCTCACCAAAAGGATTTTCATTGCTGTACGGAACATGTTAGGACTGGGGAGCGACAATCATACCCAAACCAATTTTGAATTAGGAAGTGGTATTCATTTCTTAGCTTTTGTTGCGGAGGTTATCACTAGGTTCTACCATATCATATGGATTGTATATCTGTCCAATTCCTCATCATTAATAACGATATTTGCTGATATTTTGGACCGTCGTGGCCCCTCCCCATCAGGGAAGGACAAGCACTCGAAGATGGTCGATTTGGCTTGAGTATTGGACGGGGCAGGTACCTTCTTTTTGCTCCATCCTCATTGCATTCACGCGGCAAGAAACGCTTAGCAGAGCTTGGACGATATCATGTCCCACTTTTGGTTCTGGGGCTTAGACGTAGTTTTTCGCAAGACCATTTAAGCTGCCTGCTTTTTTATCCTTGCAATCATGGCATTATTCTAAACCAGTCTCGGTGGTTCAAAATAGTTGGTGATTTTCCCAGCTGGCCCAGCTTATGTCGTGGGGTAACCATCTTTTTAGAACCTCGTGAACTCCAAGTGAGCAAAAGCCCTTGCCTTTTTGTTCGCTCTGTATCTGAACCAATTCTGTCTTAGTTTCTCAGTTTTGAGGGCTTGGCAGATATCTGCTTTCTTGGAAGCCGACGTAGGCTGACTGAGTCATGGGAGGGCGCTTAAGCACACTATTGTCATAGGCCTTGCCTTGACCGGCCCATGACATCTTGTTGCCTTCTTTAAGTCGACGACTGTGCTCCCAATTGGAGCGACGGATAGTCGAGCGAATACAGATTGGTGCGCTAGCCCGGGTGTCTTTGCGATCATAACATTCAGCATTTTCCCCCTTGCGGCCGGTTTAGCCATTTGGCTTGCTAGAGCTTCCACGGTGGGAACACTGAAGGTTGGAGCGAATGTGATGGAACCGAATTGAAGTGGATGTTCCATCCACTGCCGCATAAGACTCGACGGAAGAGTCACCTTGGCAGTTGCCTTGAGCATGTATGTGACAGGTGTCGTATCAAAAGCTGAGCTTGTTCGCTGATGCATCGTTGAGCGATATTGATTGTTGATGGTTGTTGATATGCATTAAGAAGCATGGTTCAATACAGACAACATATGCTTTGACTGAGTTCGCTTGATCGTTTGACTCGAGAAATGGGAGGAAAAATAGGTCTCACCGGACGTGCCAAAATCTATAGAGTGTTTTTTGTCACCCCATAGAAATGGATACCTTCGCGTTTCGGGCGTGTACAGATTCCCCATGATCGATGGTAGGCAGGGGTTTATTGATTGTAGAGATTTTAATCTCCGGCAGCCGCGGACAAAATCGTCGTTAATTACCCTACTTTAACGCGAAGGAACCTCCGATTGACGGGTCATGCAAACTCATTCTATGATATGTGTGTTGTGCTTCAATGCAATTTTAGGCCTCTTTAAACATATTGGAGGCCATCACATGGGGGTCCCGTTTCCCGGTCAACGGACAGAGGTACCGAAGTAGGGACCCCTTTAGAAGGGGGGTCCCGAAGGCAATGGGCCCTTTATGAGGGGTCCCGACGTTGGGAGCCCTCATTTGTGGGGGTCCCAATGTCGGGGGCCCCTTGGGGGTCCCGAAACAGGGAACCCTTTTGGAGGTTCTGAAGGCGGGAACCCTCTTTAGGGGGTCCCGGCCTGGAACAGGTAACCCCTTTTGTGGGGTCCCGACAGCAGGTTCCCTTTTTTAGGGGGTCCCGAAACAGGGAACCCCTCGGATGGGGTTCCAAAACGGGGATCTCAGAGGGGATTTCGAAACTGAACACGGGTGTGTTTCGTGTTCATATTCGATAAGGAACATGAGTTGCGACTTATGTTCCTATGGATCTCGTGGGAAGATCCGGCGTCGGAGAAGTTCTATAGGGGAAAGCTTTCACCCCCAAAGTCATCAATTTTATGGGTTAGAGAGTGAAACCCATGGGTTTCACCATAGTTCTTCTTTCATGGTGTTTGTTTGGGATGAACCCCGTGAGCTTGCATCCCAAGAGCTTTCTTTCCCTTTTTTTAGATTTGATGAAGAAAAGCAATAGTTTTTCTCTTGTTTTAGGTTTTAGAGTGATCTTATTTAGTTTTAAAGATGAACTAGCAAGGGGATCCTGTGCGGACGCACGGGTCCGAAAAAAACGTTACGGTATTTTTTTGATATTTTACGTGATTTTTTTGAAGTTTTGTCAAGTTTGTCCCCGGATTCTCAAAAGTTTTCCCCCAGATTGTCAAGATAATTCTCTAATTATTTTCAAGATTTTTCCCAAGAATTTTTTAAGATTATGAGAGGCCTTTTTGTAAATATTAGGAAAATGTGAGGCCTTTCTGCATATTTCCCAATATATCAGCAGGCAGCAGTAGGAAAATGACAGTCCTTTTTGCAATTAGAGGGAGATTGAGGGACCTTTTGACAATTTTCCGCAAAAGACAAAATAGCACGGGAAAATTCAATATATATATTCAAAGCTAGCTTTTAATATATATATATATATATATATATATGAAGCTCTTTTTATAGGTTTTCTTGAGGAAGAAGATGAAGAAAGGGTCTCGACTCTTTCTTTGATGGAGGCTCAAAACCCAAATCTTTTTGTGGGAGGAGAAAAACTTATCAATTCATTCATTTGGTGGGTTTAAATACCCTTGCACATTGCACTTAGCCCCTTGGGCTTTACATAATTGGCTTCTTGCCTTTTTCTCACATCCATGTGCACACTCTTTCCACATGAGCCATTGGCATTACAAAAATTGGCTTTTATCCCATTTATTTCCTACTTATTACACATTAAATTTATTTATTACATTTTCCTACTCCTTTCTTGGCATGGGATCGGCCCCATGCTTGACCTTCGACCGGTTGGCCTTGGGCCCACTTGCTTAGGCTTTGGCCCGGGTTGGTTGGGCTCGAGCCACTTGCTCGGGCGTTGACTTTGACTTTTTGATTTCGTTAGTGAGAGGTAATTTTTGACCCAACAATAATGTCTACGACCAATTCTAGAAAATTATGTAATATACCTTGTTGTATGATTTAACAAACAATATGCCTGAAGACAACACTGATGAATGGATTTCTCACATAGTAGCATACAATTGACAAGGTCTCAGAAGTCTGAATACATTGCCAATACTATGTATCGAAGAACTCTCCAGTAGAAGAATTGGTTGTTTCAGTTTTTTCCAACCCTAATTTCTGGGTTATTAACTTGAGAAGCTGCCCATATGTGGCAGGTGGCATCTAATCAACTAGATACTGTTATGGATTCTGATCCCCTTGCCATCAGGATAACAAACATAACAATATGAAAAAGTCGAGAACACACCGGATATACATCGTTCGACCACCTCGGCTATATCCATGGGACTATTGTTTCATATTGGATTTCGCTATAAGAGGATCACGGACAAGAAACTCCACATTATCACAACCCACTTATCTTTTAGACTCTCCTTTCTCATCTCCCTCTCTTGCTCTCACCCCATGAGAGGAGGACCACACTAACCCAAAGAGACTATATTTCGGCCTTAAGCCCCAAACCCTCACAATATTAGTGTTTATAGTGTAAACAGGAAACCCTACACCACATATCATCAATTGGTAGCCCACACCAATAGATGGCCCAACCCAAATGACCCAAGTCCAATATGCATTCCACATGATCCAATCTATCAGTCTAGGTGCGGAAACAGATACAGACACCACCTCTTATACACCATAGAATAATATTAAGACAGTAGGAGTATTAACGATCTAACTGAAAAAGAAAGCAAGAAGAAAAGCCAGTACGCAAAAGAAGACTAAGTATTTTCTTATTGAAGGCGGCCAGAAATGAGAGACGAGAATCCACCCACAGGTTACAGCGGTAATAAAATACTGGCTACATCGTACTTCAATCATTTAGTGACAAATTTCAGCCTGGCTTCTAGGTGGTCAGATGATTGAGCAAGTTGATTCCCCTTCTCATAAATAAGATTTAACAGCACATACTGTTATACACCATCAGGTACAAGCCTAATTTCCTTTCTCAAAAGATAGGTAGATGCAGGAATTAAATAAGCATATGCTTGCCCCCTTAAAAAAACATAACAAGGATCATCAATGTTCTAAATTTCGGAAGCCGGTGTCGTGATGGTTTGAAGATTTTGAAGATTTTGATGTCAAATTTCGTGAAATGTCGGATGATTTTATCAAATATCAGATCCTACATTTTTGTAATATAAACTTCATTTATATAACTTACTTTTTTGAAAAAAATATTAATTTATGCAAATTTTTAGTTTTATTAAATTTATATCTTCCTCAATAGCTCAGCGATAGAGTTGTCGCCTATTAATTACTTAATGTACAAAACCCAAAACCCGAAAGAAAATTACCCAATTTTTTTCACACATTGGAAAACGTCAGGTAAAACGGCGATATCACAAAATATCGGCCGACGTTTACCAAATATTGGTAACCGAAATAATTCTGTAAATCTGTGTTGTTTTCTTCCCAAGATGCCGGCTGACATTGAGAACACTATTGATCACTTCTTTAAGATATCCAAGTAGTTATACGTGTGTTATGTGCTAATAAACCGATCAAGGCGTGACAAGTACTATACAAGGTATATATACATAAGAGGTGTTATATATACTTATAAACCCAATTAAAAAGGGAAGTGATATACGTAATAACGTTCAATCCGTCCAAAATCCATACTGGCAAAGTCGTTCTATAGCCATCGAACCTAATAGGTGCAAATTGCAAAACAAAACACCACCTCTAAATGTATCCCTCGGAACCAACTCATTGCGTATAGGCTATAGAACCACTCCAAGGAGCCTTCATCATCATCATCATCATCATCAAAATGGGGACAACAGACCATAAGTCTCCATGAAAGATGTAACAAAATTTGAAACCCCCGTAATAAACATGACAATAAACCTCCAAATTGGTGCCTATGGATTGGGAGGTGATCCTACGAATTCTAAAATGCTAATTAGAACGTAAGTAGAATCAAGCTCATCAAATTTAAGCTCGTCGACTCCACGAACGAAAATGGAAACATGCTACGTGCCGAACATAATTTCTTCTATCCCTTAGACTTTTTAGGATCCTATGTTTACTGAATGTTTCAGGATGATCCATAGATGCATTTACAAAGGAATAAGAAATGGAACAGATCTAAAGATGTAATGACCAAAAACCAAAAAAGTTGGATTAAATGTAATAAAAACGAGACCTTTCTTGGCCAGCGGTGTCCCAAATCTGAGCCTTGACGACTTTGTCATCGACATGGATGCTTCTGGTAGCGAATTCGACCCCGATGGTGGATTTGGACTCCAAGCTGAACTCGTTCCGGGTGAATCTCGAGAGGAGGTTGGATTTTCCGACGCCGGAATCGCCGATGAGGACGACCTTGAAGAGGTAATCGTAATCGTCGTCGGCTCTGTACGCCATCGATCGATCGCCGCCGGTGACTAGATCAGATCTAATCTCGATCGACCTCCCTTCGCCTTCTTCTTCCCTCGAATCTCTCTATTGCTAGAGAGCAAGAGAGAGATTTGAAGATAGAGAGAAACGCGGAAAAATGAGGGTCTTTATTTGTACATTTGGGAAAAATCTTCTCTGCTTGCAGCAAAAATGATTCTGCAGCATTGCTTCTATGATCTTAGGAGCACTGGCCGCCATGGCCCAAACGAAAGTCAAAAGACCAAAAGTAAAAGGCAAAGTGGACGTTTTAAGAGGGGCGGTGATTGGTCCCATTCAGCCTATCATCATTTGTGGTTTTTAAGAAAGATTTAGTTTAAATAAAAAAATGTTGCACAAAATGTTGTTTAGAAAATTATTTTTCTTACGCAATCTAGACGAAAACCTTAACGTTGAGAAGGAAAAATGAAACAACCTATGAAATCTGAAAACTAAAAGAATTTGTTCTTAAGCATTTTTAAGATATTACCAAGCAAAAACTTTTTGGGTTTTTTTATACGACTCCAAAATTTGCTATTTTGAAAACAACCCCCGAATATCCTCCTCTAACTTAAAAGGGTCCGTTATTTACTACCTCTATCATTCTCATCTCTCTTTATCCTTGCACTCCCACTCAAAAACCCTAAACCCCAATTTAATCCAAAATATTTTTTTCAACACCTACATGATCACCATCCCTCTAAAGCTTCTCACGCTCCATGGATGAAATTGTCTTCTTACACCTCCAATCTACAGTTATACTTGTTTAGGGAATGGAGTTAACTACAACTAGAGTTGCATCCGGATCTGGATATCGACCGGATCCAGATACCGAATTTGATATCCGGCCGGATGCGAATATATATTTACATATTCCTCCAGATACGGATACGGTTTAGCAAAATTATCCGGATACGGATACAGACATGTGGATCGGGATATGGATCCGGATATCCACAAAAAAATACAAGAAACTATATCTTATTTTATTAATTTTTTTCCTTAAAATGTCATTTAAACCATGCATTTTTTAATTATTTTATATGCTATGCATTTAAAAGAAAATTATGACATATTATTTCATTAATGTTTCTATAAAATTGTTTTAAAATATGCTAATTATTTTTAGTATATTGTTAACATATTTATTCATTCATATATTATTCATTTTCATATAAATTTGTCTCAATCAAATATTTTCTAAGTCATGTTAAACAAGCATTCAATGAAATATATCGATTTCATACACATTTCAGCTTTACATTTATATTTTTTTATATTATATGTTATTTATACAAATATCCGATTCGTATTTGTATCCGTCATTTTAATATCCGCTTCGTATTGGTATCCGTTTTTCTCGGATACGGATATGAATATTTCTTGCCAAACCGTATCCGTATCAGTATCCGAAACTAGAAAGCGGATACGGATATGGTAATTCTCATATCCGATCCGGATGCAACCCTATCTACAACGCTGCTTAAAGCCTTTCGGGATTGTTTTAGAAACATCAATATTTAGGGGTTATATATTTTTCAAATTACATCTGAGGGTCCCATATTTGAAAAAAACCCCGTTGAGCATCTAATCCATAACAGAATTATTGAGAACCAAAATTGAAGTGAAATATAAAATCTTAAACCGGACCTCTCAAAATGTCCTAATGTGAGAAAGAAATTAAAATTTTCCATTAGTGTACTCTTGTTACCAAGTTGAGAGGCCTGGGAAATCTTTCATTCATCAATTGCTTTTTCTTCTTTACATTCTTTATATAAATCCCAACTAACAACCTCACTATACAAAAGAGTATAGCGATTTGTATGCATCGGCAATACTCTAAGATAAGAAACAAGACCTAAAGAAGAAGAGAACGTGTGAATACAAACACATGTAATTATAGGATGGTTGATGAATTGAAGAAGAAATGTTCCTCGAAAAGCAGTCGAGTAATCATGGCCACATTAGTCTAAATGGGCAACTGATCATGTATGTTGTTGTTCTTGTTGAAGTTGTGGAGATTGAGCAGTCCCATATCGCCTATCATAACGGAACTTCCACGAAGCCCAAGATGTGTACAAAATCAATAGTCGTAGCTTTTTCGACCAATGGTTTATTGGAATCGCAGTGACGCCCTCCCTCGTTTTTTCCGCCGATCGGCACCCACCATCTTCATCGTTATCATCTAAGATGAGGGTACGCCAAATTTCATGTGATTCTACAACCTTTTCACCGTTGATTTAGCAATGTAAAAAGTTCTATTGTCGGTAAACCGTTAATTTCGAACCCACTAATTCAACGGTGAAAAAGTTGTAGAATCACATGAAATTTGGTGTACCCACGTCTTAGATGATAACGATGAAGATAATCGGTGCCGATCATCGGAAAACACGATGGAGATTGTATTTTTTCGACGCCATAGAAGGAAATTCCCTCCTATGGCATCTTTCCTCCATTACTCTCTCTCTCTCTCTCCTCTCTCTCTCTCTCTCTCTATATATATATATATATATTTCCGACGATCAGCACACATCATCTTCATCGTTATCATCTAAGGTGTGAGTTCACTAAATTTCATGTGATTCTACAACTTTTTCACCGTTCATTTAACAGTGTAAAAATTTTGTTGTCGGTAAACCATTAATTTTGAATCCATTAAATCAACGGTGAAAAAGTTGTAGAATCACATGAAATTTGGTGTACCCACATCTTAGATGATAATATGAAGATGATGAGTGTCGATCGTCAGAAAAAATGAGGGAGGGTGTTTTTTCGATGCCATAGGAGGTGGCCTCTTTCCACCATTATTCTCTCTCTCTCTCTCTATATATATATATATAGAGAGAGAGAGAGAGAATAATGGAGAAAAGAGGCCATAGGAGGGGATTTCCTCCTATGGCATGGAAAAAATATAACCTCCGCCATTTTTTCCTACGATCGGCCTCCATCATCTTCATCGTTATCATCTAAGATGTGCGTACACCAAATTTCATGTGATTCCACAACCTTTTCACCGTTGATTTAGCAATGTAAAAAGTTCTATTGTCAGTAAACCGTTAATTTTGAACCCACTAAATCAACGGTGAAAAAGTTGTGGAATCACATGAAATTTGGTGTACGCACATCTTAGATGATAACAATGATGATGATGGGTGCCGATCGTCGGAAAAAATGACGGAGGTTATATTTTTTCCACGCCATAGGAGGAAATCCCCTTCTATGGCCTCTTGCCTCCATTAATCTCATATATATATATTTATATATATATATATATATATATATATAGAGAGAGAGAGAGAGAGAGAGAGAGAGAGATGTGTTGATGGAGGAAATATATGAGGGGATTTCCTCCTATGGCGTCGGAAAAATGCACCCTCCATGAATTTTTTCGACGATCGACATACATCACATTCATCTTTATCATCTAAGATGTGGATACACTAAAATTTCATGTGATTATACCATTTTTTCACCGTTGATTTAGTTGGTGCAAAATTAATGGTTTACCGACAATAGAACTTTTTACATTGCTAATTCAACGGTGACAAAGTAGTGGAATCACATGATATTTGGTGTATGCACATCTTAGATGATAACGATGATGATGATGGATGCCGATCATCGGAAAAAATGGTGGGGGTTGTATTTTTTTGACGCCATAAGAGGAAATCCCCTCCTATAGCATCTTTTCTCCATTATTATCATATATATATATATATATATATATATATAGAGAGAGAGAGAGAGAGAGAGAGAGAGAATAATGAAGAAAAGAGGCCCTAGGAGGCTTTTTCGTTAGGTGGCATCAAATATTTATATCCTCCGCGATTTTTTTCGACGATCAACACCCATCATCATCATCTTTATCACGTAAGATGTGAATATACCAAATTTCATATGATTCTACTACTTTTTCACCGTTGAATTAGCAATGTAAAAAATTCTATTGTCGATAAACCGTTAATTTTGCACCCGCTAAATCAACAGTGAAAAAGTGATGGAATCACGTAAAATTTGGTGTATCTACATCTTACATAATAACGATGATGATGATGGGTACCGTTCGTCGAAAAAAATCATGGAGGGTGTATATTTTTGACGTCATAGAAGAAAATTCCCTTCTATATCATCTTTCCTTCATTATTCTTATATATATATATATATATATATATATATATATATATATATATATATATATATATTAATACTTGATTTAATAATCCGGCATTATAATAAACCGACTAGTATTATTAAATGTCCGATTAATGTACGCGTATCATTTACACGTGTTTAATTGAACTCCCGCCCGTATCATACGCACACTACATCGTTTTGCATGAGCGGGAAAACCCTCTATGTGGGACTTTAAAAACTCAGCAATACGCTGGCAGTGAGCTACTAGATCATATCCATAACTCACAAGCATATCAGCGGCACTAGCTGTACGTAACGGTTACCCAGATATATGTCAAAAGAAAGGTGGACAAGCAAACTCATCCGTACCCAACAAAAGCTAGTGACAATCACGGTACAGTCCAGCCTCTTTGTCAGAGAGTGTCGCATACTGGGTCTGGAGGGTGGATACTGTTAGACCCTAATAACCCAATAAGTTATGCCGATGTCAAATTTATAACCATTTGAGATACAATTGTTAACACTTATCACTTTATGTCAACCGTCTTAACCAGAGACTTATGGTTATAGTCAATCATGCGCAGCGCGACATCAACTCTCTATACCGGAAGAGACGAATCCCTTTGATCGCTCACTGTCTTCATATGTTTCGAGACTGTACCCAACTAAAACATGTATGCACGGCTCTTTAAAGCCGTGGTTGGATAGTAATTAAAGTACATTGGGAACACACACAAGACATTATGACGGTCTCAGGTCAAAAAACTACCATGTACTCTTATCATCAAAGAACTGCTATCGGACTCTAGATATAATACCATTTAGAAGTTTTCGACGAGTCCGTTCAGTGTACTCCTTCTCTAGTGAGCACATGTATACAATCTTTGGTGTCAAACACTAATGACTGTGGGACCAACTGTCACGCCTCGCTTCCCAAAATCCGAAATACGGAGAGCGACGAAGACCAGCCGTGCTACCTACGGTAAGGAAAGATTTTTCTATAGTCACATAAGGCTGTCTAGATTAACCTGTCAAAAATAAAATCCAATACCAAAAGAAATAATATTGATAATCATGCTACAATGAAACCATAAGGAATACTAAAAATGGGTCTACTAGGTAATTGATGCAAAAAGATCTGATATAATAGGTTCGAAAAGAAAACAACATCTAAAAGATACATAAGTCCTGATGTCTCAGAAGGGCGCACATGCTAAATACTAACAGAAAAGAAATTAACCTACGGGTTACTGATCTTCGGAAAAAGTCCTGGTAGCCGCTACGGTCCTGCTCATCTTGAAAATCTGTCTCTAAACCTGAGATGGCAAATCTCAGGGATGTCAGAACATCCCAGCAAGTACTCAACGTAAAAAGTGTATGTGCGGTATGATAACATGAATATATGAATGTAGTGAAGCCCGTGTGCGCAAGCAAAACAGATATATAAATAAATAGATGTATTAAAACTACGAAATATGTATGTAAACAGGTCAAGTCACATTCTACTGGTCACTAAAAGGTAAACTATCATATCGTAAGCTCGAGTGTGTGCGTCAACCTCTGCAGGAGTATTTCTAACCCAAGAGTGGTGCCTCAGGGGCTAGGAAATACGGGCCCAACTGTGGAATGAACATGAGACCGATATAGCCCGGTACGAGCTGTAAACATGAGACCGATATAGCCCGGTACGAGCTGTAAACATGACACCGATATAACCTGGTACGAGCTGCCGGCATGGGACTCCTGAGATCCTGTTGTACTAACGCACACTCAAACTACCCTAACACCCGCGTATTTATAGCTACTATGGTAATGTCTGGATCAATAATTAAGAATGCTGAAAAGACTGGAACTTATAATATCATGTTAATTGTATAAAAAAGAAACTTGTAAACAGTATAGATTGTGTCATGTCATGTAATTTAGCATTCAAATTAGAGAACTCGTTTTAATATGAGTAGTCTGGAACAATGAGTAGTCATGGCATGTCAAGTACAATAGTTATAAAATGATAGTGTCCATAAACAAGAATAGCATGTTCAGATTTCTCAAGCATGCCAACAATGATAGTCTCAAGTAAAATGTTAAATATAGACGATAGGATATGATAAGATCAAAAATGTAAACAAGACTCAATATAAATATGCAAGCATCTGTATTTAACATCCGGATTTATTTATTGAAAAGAATAATAAACTGAAATATGGCTTTAAAAGGTTAATATAGTTAAATAGGAATGACAAATTACAGATGCATAAAGCGGATAGTGGTAATAGTATAATTAATACTATTACGAGATAATAGTAAATGAGATAAAATAAATGACAGATTGACTAGTCATCATGTAAGTGCTAATAATAAGTTTTATAATCATGTGATAATAGAAAATATTAATACAAATTATAGTATCAAAATAATTTATATGATTACGACACATAGAATGCAGCGATATTATAAGAAGTGATAGTGTAAAAAGTTTAATATATATATATATATAAAATATTAAGCCCAGAGCGTTTATTGATTAACAGTAATAATGGTATATTTTTATGTTTTAGATTAGAATATAAGTGTTGACATTTTTCATGCTGGTGTATACCAATATTGTTGCAACAGAAACATATAATTAGTTATAAAGCTTTTTATATATTAAACCACATTTAGATGTTAAAAGTTATTTTATTATGCTTGCACTTTTACAGTTGTTCGCTTGATGAAAGGATTAATAGGTATTCTTGATCCTAGGGTTTTCATCATATGTACATGTATTATAAGATATATTAATAAAGCGGCAGAATATTACAATTTTATTTAAATACAGTAAGTTAATAATTTATTTAGAGAATTGCCGATATTGCATTGACTAAAAAAAATAAAAGAGTAAGAGCACTTGCCTCGGAGACAGATAAACACGACGACACGAAGAACAACTCTAAGGTTTGATTGCTCGGCTAATTTTGAAGAAGAAAATATTGTGATGGGAAAAAGAGAAGTTGATTTATATGAGAAGGGAAGAGATGATAATAATTGGGTTGTTATTTATAGGGACGAGAGATGTTGCTAAAGAGATATTGTTATAATTAGAGAGAAAAATATTCTGATGAGATGAGATTTGTATTTGATTTTATAAAAGAGAGATATGATGGGTTGTTTTATACTTCTATAAGATATTAGAAAAGTTGTATATATACATATTAGTTTGTGTATAGTTAGAATAATAGAAAAGTATATGTGTGTGTGTGTGTGTATATATATATATATATTAGTATATAGTGAAAATATATGTAGATATGTATATGGTTATGGGTTAAAGTATATATATATATTAGTATATAGTGAAAATATATGTAGATATGTATATGGTTATGGGTTAAAGAAAATAAATACAATTAGTTATATATATAGGATTTTATGATATCAAACAACTATAATATATTTTCAGTTAAACTACCATAACATAATATCTTCAATTATATATATGTATATATATATAGATTTGTAGAAAAATAATTAAAGAGAGTAGATTTGAGAAAGAGAATTTGCTGAGAGAGATTAGATTAGATTGGAGAGAGAGGGATTTTGTTAGGGAATATATATAGAAAAAGAGCGGGGGTTTGGTGAAATATAGTTAGTGATATAGAAAAATATATGTAGATAGAATAGAATATGGGGAGAAAGAAATCTGTTGGAAAAGATATCTGTTTGGAGAGAGAGAATAGTATTTGTTTTAAAAGAATAAAGTTATCAGGTGGGACATATATGGTGATTGGAGAGAGAAAATTGAGTTGTTAGTTTAGGAAAAATATTTATATGGTTAAAACATTTAACAGGGGCTCTCATGACTTTTCAAAATTAAATATTTTAACCAAATAAATATCGTAAGACGAAATATCTTATAAATAGAATTTAAAAAGGGGTAAAATCTTATGTATATGTATTGTTTAAAGAATACCAAATAAAATATCTTTTGTTTAAATTATGATACTAAAATATAAATATGGTTATAAAATAGTGTTAGACAAATAAATATTTAAATACTAATAATATGCATATTTAACAAACTTGAAAAACCATAATTATATGTATATATCTTGATTAAAAGTATTAAACTCCAAGTTATAATAATAAAAAAAAATAAAACAAAACCCAATATATCCAAAAGAAAAAGAAACGTATGATCGAACTAGAATGTTACACCAACCATCGTCCCAGTCGGGTCAAGAAACGTATACACTAGTCTACTCTGGAGTACCGATACCCAGTCTCAATACTTTCATGACCGAGAATATTTAAGGATGTGCTTATAGACTATCCGGCCCCCACTAGTATGATCTTTATCACAATCATTATAGTCAAGCAAAGATCCTAATGGATTTATCAACATATATTAGCGATACGTAAAATCAAGTAAAACATATACACATGAAAGATAAATCAAACCATATAGCATACTATCATATCGAGTAAAAAAGTTCTATACATATAGGTCCAAGAACAATTACAATAATTGCCTCTAGGACGCTTATATCTAACAATCTCCCACTTGCATTAAGGTCAATTATTGGAGTATCGCATACCCAACATCTCGAAACAACAGCAAATGCAGAAGGTATTACCGGGAATTATCGTGTTCCCTAGAATACGATGACCGGGCATCCAAATCCAAGAAATCTTTTATTAACCTACTTGGTATGTTTTAATTATCCCTGGACCCTGGTAATATATGTATGTACAAGTGTTGACCGACGGCGGTCGGCGGACGACGGGAGGCGAGGCTGACTACGAGCGGAGAACGGGAAGGACAGGGAGGCCGGCGGCAAACGGCTGACAGGCGGCGAGGGAGGCCAGCGACGAAAGGCTGACGACCGATAAAGGAAGCTGACGGAGGACAGCCGGCGGCGGGCGAAGAGGGAGGTCGGTGGAGGGCGGAGAGAGAGGCGAGCGACGAATGGCCGACTGGCGGCGAAGGAGGCCAGCGACGAAAGGCCGACGACCGGCAAGGGAGAAAAGGGAGGTCGGCAGCAAACAGATGGCCGACTGGCGGCGGGCAATAGAGGCCGGTGGCAAACGGCCGACCGGCGGCAGGCGACGCAGGAGGCCTGTGGTGAACGGCCAACCGATGGACAGCTGGCGAGGGAGATCGACAATTTAAGGCCGACGAGCGGCAAAGGAGGCCGGCAATGAATGGCCGATGGTCGGCAGACGGCGAGAGAAGCCGAGGGAGGGTGGCGGACAATCATAGAACATGTCCTGTTAGATGAGAATATTTCGTGGTAATTTGGGATAGAAACATGTTTTGAAAGGAATAGGATTTCCATGAAATTGGGATATTTGATTATCATAGTAATCCTATATTCCGAGAAATATATTTTACACCTAAATAAGCATAGTAATATTTCATGGAAATGATTACCACCTAGATTACCTCCTACTAAGCGTACCGAGATGACGCATGATTTATTCACTTGCATACCAAATCACATAAAATCAACTTCAACAATATACCAAGTAATAGCTCATTTGGTATGGACACTTCCCCTCTTGCGGAAAGTGCGGGGTTCGAACGTCACACGTCACACAAAGGAGAAATGGCCACAAGTTACATGACAAATTCATGATTCCTCTAAGTCGCGCGTGTGTGTGTTGTGTGCTTGTGTGTGATGTGTGCATAGCTTAAGGCTTACGGGCCAATGACAAAAAATTACAAAACTTCAGCAATATTGACAAACGGAAATAACGGTACAATTAACATAACTGCTAAATTCAAGAGGGCAAGGGGATTTTGATCACATTTTACATTTTACATTTTAATTTTGTTTAGGAATAATGAGCAAGTGAGCAAAAACTGAGGGATGGACCCCACCAACTTCAAGCACGCAAGACCCAACCTACCTGTTTACCCTTGTCGCGCTCTTCATAGCAAAGAGATGTATAGCCCTTTTGTTTATAACATGTTGTATATGGCTTTTCCTTTTCGTACATCATACTGTATGTTTCATTCGATCTCACAATTTAATTATTCAATTAGTACTGATTTCATTATATCTCAAACTTTTATTTCCCAAATTAATCTCCTGACCCAACCCCCTTTATGATTCCAATACATGAAACTCAATAACAATTAAATATCTCATTTAACAAATCCCACAATGATGGCACATTTCTGTCCATGTGAAATAATCAGGCACTACCAGATAATTACAAACAGAAATATTTTTAATATATTAACTTGCTACATTATATAACTGGTTTCAAGTCGACAATTTGAGCATACGCATTTTCACTTGTCGAGGAGAAAAAGAAAAGAATATAACTCATGAAAACATATACATTTATCAAAATAATCCATGAAAACTGCCCTATATCATATTTTTCATAAATATTGTGTACTTGTACAGGAGCATACATAGACAATATAAGGGCTGCATAGCATCACCTCTTCAGGTTTCTCCCTATTTCATTGTACCTATGATGAGGGTTGCATCATCCTTTACCATTTCTCTTATATGTTACAGCCAGTATAAATATCGACTAAGACCAATTTCTTTATGTAGGCATCAAATATTATGTTACAGCGTCTTATTTTGCGATCAAATAATTAATAATGAATAAATAGTTAGCATATACCCATGGAGGCAGGGATACTACTGACTTATCACCAACTCTTCATGTAATGATCCTTGCATTAATCTTTAGGCTTATTTCTCATCATCTTTCGTTTATTCGCATCAAGGTATCTCTTTCTCAGTCGAATAGCCTTTGGGGTTACCTATAAAGAACAAAACAAACACTATTTAACACATAATTATTAAGTTTAAAAGAGAATCAATAAACTTGACTTACCTCGATGAGTTCGTCTGAGGCAACATATCCGATTGCCTCTTCTAATGTCATCTGCACAAGTTATATTTGTCGAAAAGTGTTAAGAAAAAGTGTGTAAAACATTAATCGATTTAGAAATGAATACAACCACAAGAGTATCAGTGGCTTTTAGCCACGAAGATCAACAAAGCTGAAGGGTGTAAAATAATTCCATCAACCTGAGATTTTTGGGATAAAGGCTTCTACATGACTTCTTGTTAGCAACATTAGATAAACTAATGTTTAGTTAAGAGATTAGTCGATATATCATTTTATACCATTGCTGCTATATGGAATCATTGTATGGAATCAATGATATCCTGAGGATGTATGTGCCAAAATTTTGGCAAGCCGCTGATATAGTATGGATCTGATGTATCCTTTCATAATGGTCAACAAGAATCTTATCACGAATCAGATTGTAAAATTTAATAAAATTCCTTGTCGAATACAACTGGTACTGATGTAGCTGTCACATGGACTTCAAAAAGTAAGTTTCAGATGGTGATAATAAAGAGAACGTGTCTTAAATTTAAGAGATGATTAAACGAGGTACAAGACGTGGGTATGGTTGTCTCTGGAATAATCTAGATTGCAGATAAGGGATGCTTCATAAAGAACACCACTGATGAAGGCCTTATTCTTTTAGAATAAAGTAATATGCAACGAGAAGCAAGCAGGAAACAGAAGTATTATTCTTTTGCCAAGTAGTAGAAGGCCTAAAGGCACATTCAAACTCATTTCCCTGTAAACCTGGAATTGTTTGTCTCAAATCTCATGCATGTTTACATTTGCAAACCTTAATTACAGTATAGCTATGGCATATACTTAGCATTAGAGTTATCTTTTCATGTTTGAGTACTTCAAAACTTCGACCAAATGTTTGGGATCTGTTACACAAATCCTTTTTCTCTATTATTAAATTAAATATAATCCTAATCAGACTCATCTACTGTACCGCTTCATATTCTATCATGCAAACCCTACTCAATCCAACATATGCAATTTGATTACTCATTTTTAACCCTCCTCTTAACAGATTGATCCTCCATGCTAGTGCACTTACCAGTCTACATTGCACATGCCAAATAATGTGCCAAGGTGGTGGGGATCAACGTTCAGTATTTGAGGGGAGGAGATCTTGAGATTATGATTTAAGTCTTGTTTAGGGTAATGTGCGAGTTACTTCTTGCAAACACCGAGTCGAGTCGAGTCTTTCTAATATTAATCTTCAACATTTCCTTGTGCTTAGTTGCTAGGTTACTGGTTATTGGGCATTAAAAGTGTTGGCATCAATTTAAATCCAGCAGCAAACTTGTAACTGTTGTGAAGGGCACCACCTGTACATATTAATAGTAGCCAGTCCTATAGATTATTTTGGTGAGAACTAAAGAAATTGTTGCTCAACATTTTCTGCTACCTGATTTGATGAAATTAAATGACATTGCCAGCCATGAAGTTTTGATTCTTTGGTTTCTTCATATTTTTTGTTATCTTCTCCCCCATGAACCCTAACCCAAGTATGAAGTGTTAACCAAACAGAAAGCTTTGTACACTGGATGTTGCCTCTTCGTAAAAGCATAGATCCCCAAAATTCCATCTCCCTCGCAGAACTCACCGCACAATATTGCCTCTTCCTATTCACACACGCCACTTTCGCACCAAACAACTAAATATCCCACAAGCCCAGGTAATCGCCCATAATTTTGTTGTTCTTTATATTATATCATGTGGTCCTAGTATTTATTTGCTTGTGTTACTCACAAGCTTATAAGTTACAATTAATACATTTTATAATATTCATCATCTCTAGAAACTACTTGATTGAAAATCAATCAAGATCTATATCAATTATAAAAAAATTGAATATTCTCTACTTTTATTTAATAACTATATTCTAGAAATTCAACCATAGTTAAAAGCAATAAAAAAACACTGGATATTCAATCTAACTTATGAAAGAAAACATCAATATTATATTCCACTATGCCTTGGTGAGTTTCCCATCCAATAAGGTTCAAAACTCATCTTTAAAAATTTCAACATATTATTATTTGCTTCTAACTTATGAGCTATATCTTTTTTATTTAACTTGGTCCAACTGAACGAGAAACCCATGAATACCAATAAGTTATCAATGTTATGGCACTCAGTATATATGTGTGAATATATCTGTGCGCGCGCGCGCGTGCACACATTAAAAAGCTATAAACACCGGTGTCAGAATCAAGTTCTTTTTTGGACGCATGTACTTGACAAAATTAACTTCAGCCCTTCCTAACTAAAAAAAAATCTTTGTACCTCCTTGAATAACACCTTGTTTTTTCTATTTTCTCAAGATTTTGGGCCTTGGGATGCATGGAGAGGTTTATGGAATTTTGGGTTGCATATGGTCTAGACAAATAATATAGAGATATTTTTCTTTTTTTAAATAAAGAATGTATAAATTTTAGATAAGATTTATTACCGAAGATTAAAAATATTCTCTTTTAAAGTAAAGAATGTATGGATTTTAGATGAGGATTTATTACTGAAGAAGAAGATTATGATTAATTTTCGATTATGCGAAAGTTGTGAATCGGTTTTGGCATTCAAGGTAAAAATAGAAAGTTCGTTCATTTCATCTTGTTCTTGATTACGTGGATCTATCTCTTTAAGTCATGTTTTACAATTATTTTCCATTTCTCAGACGCTTTTGCTAATTAAAATAGGTTTTCTTGCTCTGGATCTTCAAAATACTAAATCTATAACCGAAGCACCAAGCGAATATATAAGAAACAAAGTGTGTTTTTAATTTACGAATTTAGGGTTAAAATTTATCATTTTATTTGGGAAAAAATTATTTTTTAAATTTTAACGGATGTTAACTTTATCGTCAAAATAAAAAATTTGAAAAGCATGACATAAGGGTGAAAGCAGGCCAGATCGGGTGGGTTTTTGACAATATTTATATGACCTGAAGTTTAAAACCTACACCCGAAACCTGCTCGAACCCGACGGATTGGCAGTGCATTATAAATATAAATGTAAAATTTACACGTTAAAGAAATAATGTTAAATTATATATTATAAATTAAATACAATACAAAATTTAAAGGCTTAATTCTATTAAAAAAAAACTATCGAATTCTTTACCTCTGTTACGAGAAACTACCATACTTTGAAAGTTCTATGGTAGTTTCTTGCAATTATTGCTAACGTAACACCTTATTTATGGTAGTTTTTAAAAATTCTGTAGTAGTTTTATATAGTTATTGAAAGTTTTTGTGATGGTTTCTTGTGCATTTAACGAAAACTTGGTAGTTTTTTTTCTACTTGTGGCCAACGTATTGTTAGTTTTTTGGAATTAAGCCAAAACTAAAATAGTCAATATCTTGTATATGATTTATATGTTGGTTCAAATCGGATTGAATTTAGGAAGCGAGTTTGGTTCATACCGAGTTTATGATTCGGACAGACTGATTTTGTACTATACCCATTATTTGATCCGAAAGTTTAATAGCTAATTTGAACAGATCCGTTTGGATTTGGGTGGGTATAGTATGCCAAAACCCCCGAAAATATAAGGTTGGATAAGGTCAAGATCGGATCAAACCCGACCTGACTCACCCTAAGCAGGACTTGAAGAGAATGTGATCCAAGTTTAAAGAGTTGCAAGCATTCTTTTCATTTTATGATACTAAGAAATTATAATAGCATTCCCATTTCTATAAATGTCTATCTTCTATAAAATTTTATAAGTTTGCTTTTCTTCTCTT
This sequence comes from Agapanthus africanus, assembly GCA_030015575.1. NCBI lineage: Eukaryota > Viridiplantae > Streptophyta > Magnoliopsida > Asparagales > Amaryllidaceae > Agapanthus > Agapanthus africanus. Next base: position 295,448,289 of record JASDDO010000006.1, on the reverse strand, counting down.
ATAGACAACTAAAAGTCTGTTTCCAAATTAAGAACCCATTGAAAAATATTTTTTATATTTTAGGTTATAAATAATGTATTTATTTGACTGTGAAGGAAGCTAAAGTCTTTGTTAGTTAACATCAATTTTGTAGAAGGTAAATAATGCATTTATGTGACTGTTAAGAAAGCTAAAGTCTTGATTAGTAAATATCAATTTCATGATCTAAGCTTTAACAATAGTTATATTTATAACCAAGTAAGCTCATAATATTCTTTCTATGTTGCGGTATGATCAATATCAAGTTGCTATTTCCGAATATTTATATTGGAAATTGTTAATTGCTATTTTTTAAAAAAATACATTAAAATTCTTTTTAGCATTAAAATGTTGTGTACATGTGTAATTTTGTCAACCACGACGTTGTACTAACTATAATATTTTTTTTGTCATTATTCTTACCACAATATTGTATTACATAATTCACTATCCATTAATCCAAATATGTTTTTTGGATGTGACCCCTTCAGGAATTGATTTGGTTACGTCTTAATCCAAATATGTTTTTCTCTTCATTACCTTTGTTGTATTTGTATTTTGTGTTTGTTCAACATTTATTTGTTTTTAATATATTTCTAAATATATTCTTCCTAAATTATCGGTATATTGACTACAGTTTGAAGCAGAAGTGATAAGATATAATTTCTAAAATCATCAAAATTTTATTGTTTTGGTTGTTTGAGAATTGCAGAATTCTAACTCTCTAACTTTTACATAAATTTGATTGGATTTGTAATTTTATTTACAATAAATTTTTAAATATTATTTTTTATAACCAATAATTAATTCTCTTCAAGACTTAGCGGAAATTTAGTCGCACTTCATTTTTACTATCCATTTTTTCCAAAATATTTGTAAAGACTTCAAGTTGATATTGCATTTATATATCTCATTTTTTATCTAAATTATGCTTTGCTTTAATTATCGTGTAGTTTGATGCAACACTCATATTATTGATAGAAAGCAAGACGAGCATTGCAATTTATGTGATTCCTTGGTAGGATGCATGGAAGTGTTATCCTAAAATTCAGCATACATGCTATGTATTTCTACTCTTAATATATTTATTTTGCATTTATGCTTACATTTATTTTAGTGTAAGTAATTATGTAATCAAATTTGTGAGCCATGCAGTGTTTCAATTATCATATTTATATTTATTATTTTTTATGCCATGTTGTAGTAAGCATGTAGACATAAATGTGTTAAGTTGGACACAATTACCAAAGGAACCATGAACGATATGAATAAACTGATGAGGAATCAAGCGAACAATTTAGCTTTTTTTGACAAATTATCTTATTCTTGCACTTCTGCTTTTTCACAAAGCTCTGAAATTAAAACTCAACTTTTGTGCTAACTAAGGTTCATAGGTTTCTTCTTGCGACATCCAGTGATGAATTAACGCTACTCCAATGCCTTGCCACAAAAAAGTTATAGATGATCAAATTTGCAGGTTTGATTTCTTTCCCTATCATCCGTCCATTTCGCAAAATAAACATTAATTGACCATTCTCTAAGTAAATGTTTTGATGCTTCAACTGGACCTTTTTCCCACCCATGGCACGAGGGCACTTGCCAGTAGATACTTTAAAAGGAATGGTAAGTACATGACATGCATAACTGAGTTCCAATCAATAAATTATGAGAAGTGACGCTGAAGTTGCATAATACTATGATTCAGCGATACTGATACTCATCAAAAGTACTTAAATAAAGTACTTTTATATGAGCTTAGCGGCAGCAAAAACAATTAAGGTACATTAGTACAAGAAAGTAAAGCAAAGTGAGACAACATACCAAACGCGGTGGGGTGAGGCGAACATTTTCATCTTTACTAGGAGCACGTATATTTGTTAACTCTTTCATCCGAACAGGATTTACCTAATGGTAAAGATTCCAAGGTCAGAAGCGACAAATAAGAATTTATGAATGAAATACTGATGCTTCACATAGAAATATCTTCTTACATCAAGATCAGTATCACGCGAGTGTTCACCTACGATCATACCATCATATGTCTTCATACAGGAAGAAGAAAAGAACAAAATGCAAGTGTTTAGATTCTATTATCACATATGAAAAGGTAAATAACGGTCACAGCTGCAGTAAGTAACCTCCATTCCCGGAGCCACAAAGAGAGTTCCACGAGCCTCCAAACTCGTAAGTGCATGCGCGGTGATCACTCCATGTCCCACGGAGACCTGAGATTAAAATTAAGGTATGTTTGGAATAAATAAAGTGGAAATCACTTGGCCCAAATGGAAATGTTGTTTAAACATCTAATTACAATAGTAATGGATACGATTCTCCGATTGCAAGTGTTTAAAAAACATGTTATTTATCTCCCAAGACCACGGTAGAGGGTTTTTTTTAATTTTTTTTTAATTTTTTAGGGATCACAATAGTTTTTGGTCTAGTTAACCTAATAAGTCATTAAAATGTTTTTTGCATAAGTCCACCACCCACCACACAATAGCGTGCATGCGCACACACACAGGAGCAGAGTCAAAAACTTTTACATAAGAGGGCGATACATGGTACACGAGAAAAATCTTTAAAAAGATAAACGGCGTATTGCAAAGAAAAGGTTGAAATTAGGTTCTTACATTCTCAAAACTTTTGATTATTATTATCATTATTTGGCATAAAAAAGCAATTATATAATGATGATCGTTTAAGAAAATAAAAATAGATTGGAAATCAGTTAATTTTTTGAAACTTGCTTCAATTCAAACCCCATTTTTATGGGAGAAGGCTTCGAAAATGATGATTTAAAGAGATCAGCTTCTCAAAGCACAGTAAAGAAGAGACGTACCAATACCCCTTTCCGAACATTTCCAAGTGCTCCCCTGTATTTTAAGTATGCTGCAAAGTAGTAGAAACTTATTTTAACCAAATATTCATCAAAGAATTAACAAAATTGTGTAAAAGAATAGTGTATGAGATGTTGATTGCCCAGTCAACTACCATCACATTTCAATCACACAAAAACAAAAAATGATTTATTTTGCAATGATTTTGTTTTGTCCAACAAGCCAATAATAACAATTTTGTCAATTTACACATAAGATAAAGGTAGAAAGTGAGCAAACCATCCATTCACGAGTGCCTTATCTTTAGCTCCATATTCACATAATCGATTAAAGAAAATAAGCATGATGAATACAAGGTGATGACTAGCAAGGTCATGAACAGTTAACTACTGTCAAGCATATCTACGCACTCCATGTGATAATAAACTAACCAACCTCACCCTTCAGATATTTCATCAATTTTTTTTTAAAAACGCATCAGGTTTGAAAAGGCTTAAATGCATTCCAAGTTAATCTTCCTCTGGTTCAAGTAGGTTATTTTACTCTGATTGCAAGTTACCATCTACGTTAGAAGAGAAGATACATAGAAAGCACTGCAACACGTGGCTTGGAGTTTTTGCATATGAATCATCGTTTTATTTATCCTGTGGGGAAGTCATTCCTTTATGCCTTAACAAATTAACCTCTTCACTTTGTAACTATTTCAGGAGAAAAAAAATGACCACCAGCAAAATATGTGGTCAATACTACTCTCCTAGTTTCTGTTCCCATCCATCACCACTTTCCCGATGTCTACCCTTTACCACCTGAAGATCATAGTCTCCTAACGAAATAATCGAGATGCCTATGAGTAATACAAGAAGAAGAAACAGGAACTAGGAAGCATGGGCATCAAACAACCATTTATACTTCTGTATCTTACACATGCCGAACATGCAATGGTGTGTCTAGCATTCGTTATATGGGAAATCATGAAAAAATTCTGACATAGGTGCTACAAATATTGGACATGATGAACAAGTGTCAACTGCCAAGTAAAGTTTTCCTTAGCCAATGAGCATTAAATAAATAAAGAAAATGAAAAACAGCTATATGAGTGTAAAAAAAAGTGTGGTGGGTACTGGGATCTTTTACACAGGATTTCAGGTTATGGTTCAAACTAGCTATTTACTTCTTTTCTTATTTGCATTTAGATATTTTGAATACTTTGCCAACATGATTACGAGACATTTTATTAGGCTGTATGCTTTTTTAAATACTCCCTCCATTCACAATAGCAGCCATTTAGGCCTCTTGCACACATATTAAGAATAGTAAAACTACTCTAAAATCTAATATGAAATCCCTAAATAAACCTTATGACAGTCTTCATTAATTCTCTTGAAATTTGTATAAGCATAAGGAAAAGAGATTCATTTTTCCAATTTTTAGGGATAGTTTTGGTATTCCATATTTAAAGTGCATTGATTTACATAGATGGGATGTAACATATATCTTGAAGCTCTAAAGAGACATTTGACTTAAAAACGTGAAAAAGACTTGTATTATGAAATGGAGGGAGTATTTATTATTTGAAATTGATTTTTGGGCTAAGTTGTGTGGCGGTCCCCACTAAAGCTGGTATGAAATGGCTGAAAGCAACCCATTCAGGCCAAATCTCGAATCATCGGTATGTTTAATGATTGAGTTTGGATATGGACAAATATGCAAAATAATTATCAAACATTATATTTTCTCCAGGATGAGAAGTGACAACCCTTATTTTGATTTATGCAGATGGTTTTGTCAAATAAGCATCTGCAGCTGTCAAGTTGAATACGGATGGATGCGCATGTTGTGTCCACTACACAATTCGATGGATATGGAAAGATTTGATGGAATAGGTTCCTATATATTTTTGTCCTAAACATAAACTAGCCAAAGCTGATTTTCTGGCTCCTTTTCTATGGGTTGAAACTAATCCAGAATCCCCAAAATGGATGAGTTTACTTTTAGTCGAACTTCACAGAAAAATAATTATCAAACATTATATTTTCTCCAGGATGACAAATGGCAACACATATATCAAGTTAAGCACATGTTTTTGTCAAATAAGCATTTGCACCTATCTATATAAGTTCATTAAGTTGAACCGTCGAACATGGATGGATGCACAAGTTGTCTCCACTGCACAATTTGATGGAAATGAATGTTTTGAAGAGATGAGTTCCTACAAATTTTAGTCCTAAACATTCATTAGCCAAAGCTGATTTTCTGCTCCTATTATATGGGTTGAAACTAATCCAGAAACCGCAAAATGGATAGGTTCACTTTTAGACGAACTTCACAGCCTAGCCATCAATTTATAAGGGGAAAAAACTAAATGGATTAATCAGATAATAAGAAAAATGGAACTTACCAGAACTGAATGAAAAATGATTTATAGAGCCAACCCCAAAAGTTTGGGTGAAGGCTTATTGAATTTTAAAATTATGGTTTTTTATATCAAAAGTTCCATTTTGCACTTGGCTATATTTGTGCCATAGAGTTGAACATAATTCCATATAGCGAAATATAACATCTTTCACCTTTTTTGGATTTTTCAGTAGTCTATGAGAATTTTAAGGATGTTAACTGGTCCTCTAGGACTATGATAAGCCCCTCTCTTGTCATAACTTTTTGATTCAGGAATTCAGCATTTATTTGGAGAGGGTTGACGTCGGGTTTACAGCACATCGTAAAACTGTCAGATTTTTCCTCATTGCAGACCCCATTTGGATGGGAAAAGGTTTATATGATAATGATAGGTTTTTTCCAAAAGTAGAAATAATTAACACGTAGAACTATCTAGGTATACTCCTAAACAATGTCTCTTATTTTGATATACTCATATACCTCCCAACAATATTCTACTTACTAAAATACACTCTGTGATGGCTGTCAAGATAAAGTGGCAGTTTACCCGATTTAAGGTATATATGAAATACGATGTAAAGATTCATGAGAGCAATTAAGTGTTATGTTAGCTTGTTGTACATAATTCAACAACTTACGCTTTTGGATTGTGGACTATGTAATATATGTATCAAGCTTAAATAACAGTATATTTAGTTACCTCCATTTACTCTGTCTTTGCAAGTGGGAGTTATGCAAGAGACCTTTCCATGTTACCTGAAGGCCCATATAAAGGGAGTGTTTAAGTGTTAAGTTAGTTTTATATACGTAGTCCATAACCCAACAGCTCAACTTTCTGGGTTAAGTGGTTCTTCAGTCTTCACAGGGGTAGTTATATCAATTTTCAAATGAACAACTTCCGCTTTTGGATTGTGGACTATGTAATATGTGTATCAAGCTTAAATAACAGTATATTTAGTTACCTACATTTACTCTGTCTTTGCAAGAGGCCTTTCCATGTTACCTGAAGTCCCATATAAAGGGAGGGTTTAAGTGTTAAGTTAGTTTTATATACGTAGTCCATAACCCAACAGCTTAACTTTCTGGGTGAAGTTGTTCATGAGTCTTCACAGGGGTAGTTATATCAATTTTCAAATGAACAAGATTATGTTTTGGTTCTCTTGGATGGTGACGGTATGCAAAAAGTCCAACTCTATTACATCAGGTATCAGATATAAACAAATATGTGCAGCAATTAAATTATAGCTAACAAAAACTAATCAGAAACATACTTAAGAAAGCACGATGCATGAATCCAGTGCCTCTTGTGTCGCTGCTAAAAACGCTTCTATAGCCGACCAATCCTCTGCACAAATGAAATAATAGGAAAGATTAAAAGAGTAACAAATAGAATAGGTAAATGCCTCTTAGGAGAAACTCTCCGTTATATTAACTGCTGCAAACAGCTTCATACACAAAAGAACCAACAGCATTTACAAATGACTATTGAATTACACCTGCTCCAGGCAGTATGAAAATTCACACATAAAACTTGTTCGAACTTGGTGCTGATATATGGCAAAAAGAATTTTCTTTGCAGGAAGACATTGCAGCTTTAAATAATGACTGAAATAATTGTACATATGTCCTATGTTGGGCCTTTTGTACTGATTATGAATGGACGATGGAGTCCTTCAAAGTAGAGAATTTCAGTAGAGTCATCTATTTATAAAGAGATCGGCCATGAATTATAGTCATTAATAAACCTTCAAAGTACTGCAATATAATGAGCACAGCTGAAAGGAATTTTTTGCACTCTACCAAGAAGAATAGTAACTTTCTATCAGTTCCTTTTATCATTAAATGATATGTTAGCATCCGCCTTCTAAATGATTGGATGTAGATCTCTCTCTCTTTCTCTTTAAGTTTTGGATCACATCTGAAGCTAACCTCTTGAAATGGCAAAACTGGATGAGCTAAAAGAAACTTTAGAATATATTAAAATCACTAACCTAGAAGGACAAGTCAAGGACATTCTAGTCCTGCCAACACTCCCAGGAACAGGACCCATGTCAACAACCTCTCCTCTCCTATGTGAAAGTGCTTCCATCACAAGGCCCACATGCTCTTCATTCACCTGGAACATGGCATTTATTATAAATAAATGGCCTCATTCATAATATAAATATCAGAGGTATCTCATAGTACGAGCTATAAATACCTCTATCGTCACTTCTTCTATAGGCTCTAGCTTGTCACCATTCTCCGTTTTATACCTGGTACATGAAAATTTGAATACAACATCTAGTATATACATATGAAAGGATAACTGTTCTTAATGCATCCAGTATAAATATTGCATAAATAAATGAAAGAAAAACATGAAAACTATACAAGTATAAAGATTAATGAACCATCAAATGTCAAAGCATGGATGCTCGAACATGCCAGATTATCATGTGCATAGATACCATCAGGGTGAACACATGATAAGTTAACATGTGCCTTCATAAATATATGCAAATGGGTATCTCAGAAACGTAGCCACCTTAGACTGATGGTTTTGCAAGAGATGAGTCCACTAAATACCAAAACTTTTGTTATTTAATTAGATTCAAACTGAAAGCATAGATTCATATCGTTAATTGGTAAGGTCAAGCAATATATTACTTCTTGGGACCCTGGAGCCCATTGCAGAAGCTTAAATTGTAGGCCATGCCTTTCTGTTAAAGCCTATATGTTTCCTCAAGCAGTTTTTAACACTATAAAATTGACAACAGTGTATTTGAATCTTAGTTAAAAGAACAGCCTACCCAAATCTCTTTTACTACAAGCCTCGCCTCAAGAGGACCCCATATGAAAGTGAGAATTCTCAGTGTGAATGTGATTTTAGAGTGTCAGATCATCTAGCAAAGACTGAGTGCAGAAAAGCCTAAACTCGACAGTGCCGCACATGAGGGTTTTGTTCGGGTGTTTGAATCCCAAACCACTCTAAATCCATATGAAGCACCGGGATCAAATGTCAGTGACAAGGTGTCAATTGTGGGTTTATTAGGTGAGCAAGTCTCTTATGAATTTCCAAGTAATCATCCATTTTTATGGCTATTAGAATCCATTAGCTTCAAGTTCAGATATCAGAGCTTCCTACAAATCCAAAAAGAAAATCATGAAGAGATCACTGATGTCTTTTGATGGAACATCCTTTATTTAACTTTCAACATGACGATTTCTATACTGTGTAATGCTAATCGACTGGTAGTCCGTTACTTCGTTTAAATATCAATTAAAGTGCCTAATTTCCTATAAATAGACATTAAAAGAAAGTTTGAGCAACTCAAAAAGAGTTCTTTCATATGTAATATAAAAAAAACTTAATGAGTACAACTAAACATTTTATACAGAGGGAATAAAGTGAAGCACCTATATTGGAACCTAAATTTATTAAGAGAGCAAATGAGGTAACATGGCAGCTTGTGATTGAGATCCAGTCAATTATATATGTTCCACATGTCAGATCGTAATAGAGTTAACTATTTCTCCAAACAATTGGATTAGTCTTCCGGTCATTCTTATCCAAATAGCTTATGTGACATCATCTTTTCTATTAAAACTAGTAGGACTTGGTACGATTTGAATCGTGTCTAACCAACTCGAAACGAATTCATTATGATAAGTCCACCCCTTCTCTATCCCAAACCCTAACAATATGTCGGGGGATCGGGAGATTCAGAGCAAGAGAAACTAGAGATGACAATGGCGGAAGCAACCACCATGAGGAATTGCCTCAGAAAAAGAACATGACAACAATCTCCATACCTGAAACTGGGAAAAGTTCAAATAATCATTGATCTGAGTGTGTTTTAGGCATTGATTGGTTTGAAAGCAAGTGACGGAAAGAAAAAGAAAATAAAAAGGGCTTAATGTTCTTCCTGTAAGGATTATTATTGAGCCCCTCTCATTTTCTCTTCTTTCCTATACTTCTCCTTTCTCTCGCTTTCTTTCAAACCAAGCATAGCCTTGAAGATCATCTAGAATAGTTGTTTTCACTTTTCAGCCTTTTGACAGGATCGGTTCAGAAGAAATCAAGAAATCAACACCCATCGGTTCTAAGTTCGACATCAAGTTTCTCGTGTTGTCAGTTTGGTCCAATTGACCTTTTCATTTTATTTAAACTTCTTTTAAATGTTGGTTAATCTACTATTTAGTATCGCCATGCACATCTGCAGGTTCTTTTATTGTTTATAAATACGAAAAAGCCCATATCCATCAATTTAGCCCAGGGAAACAAAGTCCTCTGCTGCTTCATTTTCAGTAAAAAAAGGCATGTGACAGGCTAAAGGAGTTTAGTCACTGATAGATCTTCCAAACAAAAAATTGGTACAACAATCACAAGAGGTTTGACCATCCCTAACCTTTCTGAGTACAAAAATGGCACAAGAAAACAAATTTACAATGGTTGTGACTTGAGAAAGTAATCCCACAAAATAAGGTATAATTGCCCTCCTCGATGGGTTAGAAGATAACCTACACTTTTGATAACAGGTTGGCTAAAACCTTCTATCAAAATATAGCATGATATCCAAATAAGATTTCTGCTGATTGTCAGCTAGTATAAGCCTAAATTCTTTATTCGAGATATATATCAATGCTTCCTGCTAACCATTGTATGAAATTACCCATTTTCACATAATACCCACACCCAATTATTGAATGTTTTTACTTGATACAAATACGAACATTTAGCATTAAGCGCTAATGAGAATTTACAAAGCTCGGCTCTTGCTCTCCTAGTATTCAAAATACTTTATGCATTCATAAAAAGTTGAAAAGCATTAAAGTTGATAAATTTAATAAACAGAAAGTGCAAACATAGAAGAGGTATAACTGCATTGATAACGTAAAGAACTCACATGACTTTTGGTGGTGAAACAGATAGTTCAAACCCTTCACGCCTCATGTTTTCAATTAAGATACCTGAGGGTTCAAGAAATAGACAAATGCATTTATTTCCAAAATAGTACGAATTATTTGACTATAAATTTACTTGTACCTACAAAATCCTTTAAATGTAACAGCTACCAGAGAGGATCTAAACAGACTTCAAAATACTATAAAAAAAACAATTGATGAAAAACAAAGCGGGTATACCCAACTGAAGCTCGCCCCTCCCTTGAACTTCGAATGATTCTGACAATGGACCAGGAAGAACATTTATAGCAAGATTTGTTTCGGCTTCTGCATTAAGACGGTCACCAATTTTCCCTCCGGTCAACTGGACAACAATAATATTTGCTTAACATGATACAAAAAGACTCAAATTTAAAGTAAATGATATCTGGAAGAAAAAATTGCAGGATGAATTAAATCGGCACAGGGAGCACTGAAATCTCGCATTTTAAACAAAGTATGTCAAAAAGTTTGACATAGAAGTACAGTCTACTGCAATTGAAAAGGGATACCCACTAAACCACACCCACTGTGCAAATTAAACAGCAAAAAAGACAAAATTCGTGGATGTGATAGAGTTTAGTTACTACATCCAATAAGATGGCCTAATATAAAAAAAACTGAAGCTGTACACCATTAAGCAACAGAAATACCCTAAAATAGGCATTAACAACTTCAAGAGATTTGATGAATTTGTGTCCCACCCATGGTTCAAGAACTCGGTTTTGGTTTCGGTGTCTCATAATTTTATTAGTTTCGCTGGGTTTCGGCTAGTTTCGCTAATCTGGGTTCGGGTTTCAGTTTCGATAGTTTCGCTGGGTTTCGGCTAGTTTCGCTAAACTGGGTTCGGGTTTCAGTTTCGACGATAATACAACATGCATAAGTGTAAATATATTAAATACTTAAATTTATGGTTCTATATTACAAGTCAATGATTCTGGTGTTTAAAAATCCAGCCATGATGCAAAATATATTGAAAAGTGTATTTAGATAAGCATTAATATAGGGTTTGGGCTCACTTTTTTGCGGTTTTCTAACAACAAAGACCTACAATGATCACAATAACAGTAAAAATGGTATAAAAAATAAGTTTTTAAATGTTTCAGCCGAAACGATATTGTGTGGTTGGTTTCGTATCGGTTCCGGGTTTCGTATCGGTCTCCACCGAAACCGATACGAAACCATCACGTATCGGTGGTTTCGGCCGAAACCTCGAACCTTGGTCCCACCTGCACCATTTCTTCCTGCATTTTATATTCAAATTAATGGAAGCAACACCAGCTAATGCACTTGTTACAAGTCTTCATTGTGAAAACTGATAAAATGTTAAACTTGAATAGCTTGTCCTCTGATTCTTAACAAAGAAATACTGTCAAATTGATGAAGTTGTTGGCATTCTATATATCGCATAACATTGGAGAACAGTCTTGGAATAAGCAATGGAAAGATGCTCTTAAATGAGATAACGTATCGTCATCATAGTTATGAAGAACCCAAAAACACGTAATTGTTTTCAATCAAACTCATCATGTACACCAAAAATACATCATTCAAATTCGCCCAACAATTTTCGGTCCACGCATAGCTCTGAGTGCAACCCTTTACTAAGATTTTCAAGATGGCTTCTAATAGTCTGGCTGATACTGATTCAAATAAAACGACTTTATAGATGAAATGAAGGAAAGGAGGCACGGAAGGTAGAAATATAAAGAGAATAAAGAAACCCTAATGAAACGCTTTGGTGCACAAACGAGAGTATTTAGATAAATTTGATATCCATAAGACTGAATACATGTAATTGAAGGATGAATATCAGTCGTGACAATAGAATAACATAGCAGAATCATTAGATCGTCAACTCGGTTATTCAAATCATGAATCCCTGAATAATGACATAGGCACATAGCTAATATCATATGCCAGACTTTTGCATTTCCGTTCAGGAAAAATGATCTGCGCAACATATCAGCATGTTACATACTATGGCAATCTATAATGTGCACCAGCTTCATATGCTCATATGTTTACAAACCTTAAATTGAACGTAGAAAATCTAAATTCCTTCCCTTGCATGGTTTTTTTCCTCTACAAAACAGAAGCATGTGTAAATACAGGATTTCTATGCCTAGAGAAGCTTAATTATGCACCTTAAGCAGAAATAATAAGTACCGTACCAAAGCCATTCTGCTGTGAATATTGGAATGATCTATTTTTCCCACTTTCGGTGAATACATACTAAATATAAAAATAATAGATAGTGCACATAGATCATATTGCATAACTTATATCTAAATGAGATATAAAAACTTCAGAGGGCAAAAACAACCGATTACAGTTTACCAAAAGCATTCACTTACATGAGTACCATCACGGCCAGCCAACGGAGAATCATTGACCCCAAAAGTCATGGAAATTGTTGGGGGGTCTAACTCAACAGTGGGAAGAGCAGTCATGACCTAGATGGTGCAACTTTTAGTAATAAACAAATATTTACGCATATATAGCAAAAAATGTGAAAGATGTAAGGAATTGATTATACCATGTAAGAAAAATGTGGCAGAAAGGAGGAAGGCAGTTAGAAAAAAGAGTATTTGTAACTTTAGGCTACGAGTTACATTGCTCACAAGTCATTGTGGAACTCTGTCATTACTCTTGATAAGATCTATATTATTATATAAATCCATAAGTTGTATTTTCCATGGACACGAAAGTTCCAAATTCAAGATCTAAAAATATAATCTACAAGAGAAGCCCATGATACAAATATTGTGCATACGATAATATTGTGCGTACAATACAAAGTAGACAAGAAAAGTATATTGCATGGCAACCTTCAAATAGATCATATGATTAAAAGCGAGGCTTTCCTGTGATTGAAGGAAAACATAATGCAACAAAGTCTGCAGATAGAGTAAGAGATAAGAAGTGCGTACTACCTCCGTGTTTGCCACGGTGTGACCAATAGATGGGGTCATTAATCCAGCCATTGAGATAATATCACCAGCTCCTGCACTGTCAAGCATAACCATGATGGTACCTTTCTTTTTCATTAGCTTTGTGATCTGCATATTACAGACAAGACGAGTGACATTGACCAGTCAGCAAATACATAATTTAGAAACATCCGAAATATGACCGCAGAAAGCACAAGATGACATACCCTTCCTTCCTCAATTTTCACAACTCCATCATCTGTGCCGCGAAGACCATGTATTCTGTCACCAGTATGAATGATTCCTGATGATATGCGCCCTGTCAATATTCGTCCAAGATAAAAATCACGCTCCATCATTGAAACCTGCAAATATCAAGAATTTATACTTTTCAAAGAATGTATGCATAGAGATATGAACAGCAGCAGCAAGAAGTGCATTAAGACGTATAGTGGGCCACCCAACCAAAGAAGTAGTAAAATATGCAAATAGCCTTTATACAAACAGTGGACAAAGCTTGATGATAAATATTTAATTAAGTTGAAGATAAATATTTAATATGCCCATCATATCAAATTTGATTTAATTAAGTTTTTACAATTACATGGTAGCAAATAAAGTTTTGATCTCTCACACAAACATGCTGTTTAGGAAAGATAGATAAATATAAGTTAATAATTATAAGGGTATGTGGGGATTCCTCATAGGAGTACAGTCAAAGTAAAGTTGAGCAATGTAGAATTATCAAGACAAACTCCACAAGAACGTAGCAGCAGACATAAAACAAATTCAATCAACAGCAAATGTCCAAAGGGACTTGAAAACCTTCTCCACACCATGCCAACACATATGATAGAAAAAAATATAAGGATCCATATTTTCAAGTTTCTGCTAACTAACCAACATCTGGAATGGCGCCTCAAGGCTTGCAGGAGGGGGAGGAACATGCTTGAGAATGGCATCAAGCAGCGGTGACATATTTCGTGCATCATTTTCAGGACTTTTGGTGAATGTTAAGGAAGCCCATCCTTCTTTGGCAGAGGCATATAGAACTGGAAAATCCAGTTGTTCTTCTGTGACATCATAGAAGAAAGGATCAGACAATAGATATAAAAAAAATATGAAACCAGTGTCCAAAAATAAAAGCGCACCTGTTGCACCAAGATTTGCAAATAGATCAAAAACCAAACTCTCTACTTCATCACATGTCTCCTCAGACACTGCAAAATGAAAGGGCAACATTTTGGTCAAAGAGTTGAATGCTAATAGATACTTCTCAGAATGAACAACACAGTTAAGATGCATGCAACTCTCTGAGAAGAGCACAGAGAGCGCTGAGTGAGTGAAAGAGAATGTTAAGAGAACTTGGAATCAGTTTCGGTTCCTCAAAGTTTGGTTAGTATCATTGGGTTTCGCTTGGTCTCATTAGTTTCGGTCCAAGTTTCGGTTTCGGTTGATATTCATGTGGTGTGTACATGTGTATATTATTAATGCATGCATATATGTATATAAAAATATATAGGATTTGAAAATTAAAAGATAGCATTGAAGGGATGACTAATTAGCAAAGTATATAAAAAGATTGCATGTAATTTGGAAGTTTCGATTGATATATTTTTTCTCGTCTTCCCGTTTTCTCTTTTTCCATGATGGTGGATAATATCGGCCAACATCAGTCAATTTTGGCTGATATCAGCCGATACTTGGCCGATACCTGACCGATACCAGTCGGTACTGGCCGGGTACCAAGTTTTGAAAGATGTTTTCGGACCGGTTCTAACCGAAACCGGCCCGATATGGCCGAAATCCGTGTTTCTATTCCTCGTCAACAAAAATACAATTGTAAATGGTTAGAGTGTTAAGCTAAGACGAGCCTGCTAACAGATGTGGAACAGTCTATAAATTTGAAACCTAAAAAAAATCAAACTAAATGGAGAAAAGCTTTAAAATTTACAATAAAGGGATAGAGAGCCTAGCTCTCTGGCAGAATGAAGAAATATACCACAAGGCAAATGGGTAAATAGGAAAAGAAGAATCCACCAAGAGGAAATAAAGATAATAAAAAATAAAAGCACGAAAATACAAAATCATTGATTGGTTACAGACTTACAAATAAATGAGCAACAAGGGAAGTTATTGGGGTTGCAATTTGGTACTATACTGGGAGTCAATTCTATGCAGATTGCAGGCAGTAAAAAGCAATTGCAAGAGCAACATACAATCATAATCTAATTACATATATTTGTGGTGCAATTATATTATAGAATATACCATGATGTCATGTCATGTAGTTGGACTGTAGACTTGTAGTTAGATACTTGGATTCTTTTCTGCAAACATGAGCTTTACGCCAATATTGGACAGACTATATGTTTGGACATATTAATATTAATAGTTTATCTCTATATTCAAAACTAAAGCATTCGCAGAATACAAAACTATTTGTTCAGTTGAGAATAATTGATTTTAATTATAATTTCATGTCTTATACCTATCTCAGTTATTAATAACGCATACTACTATAGTAACAACTAATTATTATATCTGTTTTTGAAATATTGTTTCAAGTATAAACACCTAGAAGTATAATTTGTGGGCGGATCTTCTCTTTCTTATTAAATAGAAGAATTACATCTCAATACCCCCTTCCTCCCCCCAAAAGAAAGGAGGTGGGAGGCAATCTCAAAGTCATACAGTTAACATAGGACATTACCAAACTATTGTTATGATAAATTGAAAATCCGAAATATAACCAAACCATCTAGGTTTATTACCTACATATTCATCACAAGTCGGTAGAAAATATCTTTCTTGCTGTTTTCATTGTTGCAAAAGATAAAATAAATATAAACGGAACAAAAAAAACTATATTTACATCTACAAAACCCAGAAATGAATGGAATTGTCGATTCGAAAATTTATCGAGAAGTTGACAATAGAAATTTAAACACCCACCTATCTTCGATCAGAGTACAACGGTTAGGAGGCGAATGGTAAATCTGAAATACTTGGTTTAAGATTTTTAGCAATGTGATTGAAAGTTTGTATAGGTATCATGCAACAAGGAAGGGCATAGAGTGCATTTCCAGTTTATGTGGCGCGCATGCATCATATACACAGGCACCACCATAAGGGAATTGGGGGAGAAGCAATGGAAGAAAAGACAACTTGATGAGGAAAAGAGAAATAAATAAGAAAGAACTAAAGCAAAGAACCTATAAGATTACCGAAGCCATTATTGTTCGGTCTCTCAATCTAAATACAGATAGAGAAGTAACAAATTGGGTGGGGGGTAAGTAAATCGGTTGGTGGTTTCAAGTTTCAACCTATTAGCACCAATAGTCCAGTTTGGACGCTAATAGGGTCAACTCAAGTTTGGATGGAATTGGACCTCACCAATTAAATCCCTGATCGCAATAACAATGGCAGTAATCAACAAAAACAATGGGAATCACACCCAAATAAGGACAATACAGTAAAACCGTAAAGCAATTGCAAGATGATAAATCATTCCTCTCATTTTTCTATTTTCTCTGTTTAGTAAAGGTCTTCTGCCTCATATGCATGATCATAATACATAGATCGCATGTCTATACCATAGAAACAAGGCAGTATGTACATGTTGCATATACCCATTTTTAGAACAAGATTTTCAGTTAGGTTAGGCAATGATAGGCACTATGACTGGAAGTGGGAAAATGTTTTAGTTTTGAGATTTCAGATTTGCCAAGATGACATTGGCGTTTAAGTGAAAGAGAAATGGCTGGGATCAAATTTGAGAAGGGATGGAACTTTATGAACATATTTCAGAGGTCAATCAAGATTTACTACTATTTGGGTGATTACTCAAGGATAATAGCATTTTTCAATGGTAATGAAAAGGTTTTTAGGAAAAATTGTTGAAGATTAAGGTTAACGACGGGTGACATATTGAGGTCAACGGAGATACAAGCAAAGATCTCAAGTGTTAGGTTAAAGGTTTAAATAAATAAGGATACCATCAATTTCTCTTGCAATTTGCCGATTTCAATATCACAAGGCTTAAGAGTAAACTTTGGATAAGCAAATTTTTTCTCTTATTTTTATTTACAAGTGAATTTAATTGAGTGTATGTGATCACACGATTAAGAGACCACTTACAAGCCACTACATAAAAACTCTCAAAGTCTCAAAAACACTAAAAAAGAAGGTTAGATCATATTGATGCTACCATTTATCATGCACATAGTGTTAATCCTTTTCAAGATAACTCCAACAATTTTGCACGTATATATGATGATCTTTTAGTAAATTATATAAAAAATTTATTGATTCATCTTGATGTTTACTTTTTTTTACCGAATTTCAAATCTTCATCTCAAACATCATCAAGATTCAATCGGATAATTACCACAACTTGATTTCATATCAGAGTTATAGGCTTATAAGATAACCTTATGTCAAGTAGATTTAGGGCAAATTGCTTTCTTCTACTGCTTCTGATGTAAAACAATCGAACTATTTTCCTAGACATAATGTCTTCGCCAACATGTGATTTAAATAAAACAAGAGTTGCTTAGCTATGTCTGCCATTCCAGTTCTGCTTTAAAAACAATGAAAGCAATTTTCCCTATTTTTCTCATCACAATCTTAATAGGAAATATTGACATCAATGTGATTTAATTAATATTTGCTTGTTACTAAACCTTGCCTCCTGAAAAGTATTCTACGTGATTTTGCTTTCTAAGTATATTGCTTACTTGTATATACTTTTATAAACTTTTCTAAATGAGTTTCAATGAAAGTTTTATGTATCTTTTTTGAAAGTGAATTAACATTACGTGAATTCGCAGTAGAAAAGTATTCATATTAAATTTGGATCAGATTTGTTGAGGAAACTTATGAGACTCTTTTTAAGCATCGTGGTATTCGTATTATATTCTGAATGTATAGTACATGTATCAATAACTAAAAACTAACATATACATAAATAATTCATACATTAATTTAAGAATGCACATATGTTATTTATTCTCATTCTTAAATTTTTTAAAATATAAGAATATTCTAATAAGTTACTATAACTGTTGCACTATACATATAAAATGATAGGTTAGTATTCTTCAAATTCTACTAAACTGAGAAAAGTATATAAGAATCTAGAATTTGACTTCTTCGATTATTGATATTTGTATGTTTAGTTTATATTTGCTTAAAAAAGAATTGGTATCATATATAAACTTAAAAAATTGGTGCCTTCCTTCGAATTAAATGTACATAAACCCATTGAGAGTTCGTACATACTATAGTCTCTAAATAAAGACATCAACCTCAAGAGATTCTAGGCCTTTTGGTTTTTAAAAATACACATCTTCCAAACAACAATACTAAATATTGTTGTAACTTGCACCGGACCTACTAAAATGTATATAAGACACATTGATGTTTTACATGTTTCTACACACAATGAAAGCAAATAATTTTGTAGCACTCTTAATAGTATATAAAATTGAATAACTTACACGATTTTTATAAAGCTATATTTTCAAAATGCATTGGTGTTTAAAATGCTTCTACATAATTGGAAAAAAAATCTAACGCTTTTACTCATATATGAATGGAACTATTTACTTTATTTTACTAAAATCATATTTTTATATCATCCTTGATTCTCTTTAAACTTACATAAATTAACTTTAATTGTTTGTGTTGCAAATACTTAAAATTAGTGGATTATAATTTTAATGTTGATAGACTTAGAACTTTGAATATATAGTCAGAGGGTTCAAACATCTTCAATTAACATAGATAACCATTGTCATTCATTATTGTGCCCTTGTATGATGTGTCTCAATCCTTGCTATATACTCTCCTCGCTATATACTCTCCTCGTTTCAGTCTAGTTGTCGTTTTAGCCTATTGCAAACTAGTAAAAAAGTACAAGTTTGTTTAAATAGAATATAAATATAACTTCTTATATTGCCCTTAAAGTAATGTGATTTTCAGAAGTTAGGATAAGTTTTAGTAATTTAAATCTAAAGTGCATCATCAATTAAAGTATATTTTTAAAAATATTGATTTTTTACTAAGACAAGTTATTTAAAACACAAATGATAGCCAAAATGACATTAATTGAAACCGATAAGGTATTTGAGTATCGTTTTATGTCAAACTAATGATGATGTTTTATCAATATAAAATACAAGTAGTTATATACTGCATAATTACCATATTCCCAGTTTTATCAAACTGACTGAGTTCCTTATCAAATTATCATCAATAATCATATCAATCTATATATACTTCTAAAAAATGAAAGCCAGGATAGAGGGCAAATTTTTTCCCGCTTTTACCCTTCTTTTATCTTCATGTATTTATACTATATGATACCTTTCAACACATGAGAGAATCCAAATAGTCGGATTTTACATCATTCTTAAATTCGGTCCATTGGTTTCTACTTTTTGGGGAATTGATCCGTAGGCCTCACCTAAGCACACACCGCATCTACGCACACAACATATCTCATATAGCTGGCATTTCTCATTTTCTCAATTTCCCTTGGCGCTACATGTCGATTTGCGGTCTTTATTAGCTCCAGTGGATTCGGCAAATGGCATAAGCACACAGCACGCACAAGCACCCAGGGACCCATGAATTTGCCTCGAAAGCTATAATTTATGGCCACTTCCCTTCCTAAGGTTCGAACCCCGCACTCTCCATAAGAGAGCGCCATACCAACTAAGCTATTGCTCATTAGTCATTAGTTTTCAATTTCAATCAATTAATTAAATTTTAATATTTTAGTCTTTTATTTAGAAAGGATGTAAAATCCATCAGTTTCTATTGCACCGATTAAATTTCATTCCTAAGTTTGTTTACTTTAAAATTAAAGTTGCCATGAACCATTTTGCAAGCTAATTGAAATTATATTATTACATAGTGTTAAAGTTATTTTTAAAGTAGGGTTTAAAATTAGAGAAGAGTTAGAGTAGTGGTGGGCTTTTATACATAAGTGGGTTCCAACAATAAGACTCAAGCCTTATTGAGATGTAACCCATTTTATATTTTATACCCATTTGTTTCTTTTGTTGTTTTCAATGTGGGTCTATCTTTAAAATCCCATCATTCGGTTTTTATACTTTCAACACTCCCCCTCACGTGTCATCATCACTTTTTTCTTTAGTGTGTATGTCACATGGAAAATACAGCACTTGATAATATTGTCAAGTCGGGTTTGGATCGAGCCGTTGACTCTCTGATACCATATTAAAGTTATTTTTAAAGTAAAGTTTAAAGTTGGAGAAGAGTCGGAGTAGTGATGGGCTTTTACACATGGGCTTTTAATGATAAGTGAGTTCCAACAATAAGACTCAAGTCTATGTGTGACTCATTTTATATTTTATACCCATGTGTTTCTTTTTTTGTTTCCAATGTGGAACCATCTTTAAAGTCTCATCATTTGATTTTTTTTTACTTTCAACACATAGTAATGTGCGCAGGCGATTTGCTTCCTACAATTACTTGGGGTCTACAAGTATTGTGAAGAGATTATGAGCAAGGCGTACTAAATCAAATAACCTTTCACCATTTCAAATAAATGGTAAGTAGACATAATGAATTTATAATTTCAAATAAACTATGATATCATAATGCTTTCTATTTTAATGGCATACACCATTTTTGACATCAGTCTTTTTCTGTGATATGAAATTGAAATATATTATAAGATTGTGGAATTAAATTAAAATACCTAAATTTATGATACAAATTGCAGAAGCTATAGTATTGTCCTAAAAACACTTATAAATTATGGTATAAACTTGCAAAACCCTAGTACCTATCTAAAACAAATACTTATAGAGCATGGTATTTAAGTTAAGAGTTATATGAGTAAATGCACTACTTAGTTCGTTAATATAATTATTTGGCTCTAAAGATACTGTGAATTTTATATAAGTGTGAGTTGTGGATGAAAGAATTGGTGATTTAAATATATATGAAAAAAATTGCAGAGATTTTATAGTAAGAAATGTATTTTATTGAGGGTTGTACATCATTAGAGAATGTACTTAATAAGTCTAAACTTTAAAGTATTTATCTTACATTTTGGACTGAGTTTTTAAGAAAAGTTATTATCACAGATGGACCTTCTTATATTTGCAAACACTAAAATATCATATTAACTAGCATAACAATCTAAATGTATTTACTAATATTATTTTTGTTTATAATAATATTTGACCATATAAAACAACCATTCATAAGAAATATTAATGTCATAAATTTGATTGCAAATCTTCAAATAATGCAGCAGCTCCCACCAGTTGCAAGGGTTTACCTTTAGTTACTAAAACCATAAAGATAGTACTATAGTAAGACTAAGTAACGAAAAGATATGGATATCATGTCTCTTTCATCTCCCAAAACCATAGGGAAGAACTCCCATGTTTTTAGATTTACTTTAAACTTGTTTACCATCTTTTATGACTTTAGGGGTAGCAGCCTTTTACTAAATATAAAAATTTAAGCATGCCTACCGTTTAATTATTCCTAAGCCTTAATAAGACAAATTTTGTTCAGAATACTTTTAGAACATATGATTTCATGTCTCTACCATCCTTTAAAACCATAGGGCAGAATTCAAATATATCGCGATGTTGTTTGACCCTTTGTGTACTATTTTGATGACCTTACTGCTAGCAAATGTTTTCAATATAGAAAGGTTTGAGCATACATGTTGCCTCATTATTCCTAAGTTTTAATTAGACATTTAGACAAATTTTGTTTAAATAACTTTTTCTTGGTTTTGATACATGAATGAATAAGACAAGCTAAGAATTGATTCTCAAAAATTTTCAAACAAAAGCTAAATTGATTCCTATGAGCTTCACCCAAAAAATGCAAAATTACCACACTGCATTGTTAAAACAAAACTCAAAACTCAACTTAGGCACGGATGAAACGTGTATTCTTTAGAGATTTGGATTTACTTTTATCATATAACTCAAGGAATATAACCGAATGGAATAACACTTTCTTGACCAAGGAGATCATGAGTTGAATATTTGAAGGAAATTCTTGCTTCTTCAATTTTTGTTTTCTCTATCCCCATCCAAACCACCCCCACCTTGTTTCCTGTAATACGGCATCTTCTTCAATTCTCCATCAGAATGTATCTTAGTACACCCCCACCCTAAATTTACATGAACTTTCCAAAAATTGAATTGCAAGTTTCCAAAATTGAATTGCAAGCATAGGGATAGCATATTCGCATCTGTTGGTGCATTACAAGCTTTAGTTCCAAGTAAGAATTGGGAACTTAAGGGTCGTCTCAAGATGAAAAATATAGTCCTCAACTTCTCATATCATAGACTTATGACTTATTTTTAAATGAATCACATAGCATCTAAGGGCACAACCACCTCAAACACCTGATATATATTGGATATAAAGTTCACAAAAGCGCACCAGAAGGCCGATCAACTTTGTTCATTAGGAGAATTGGGCGTAACCCATACTTCAAAGCCTTCGCAAGGACAAACTTTGTTTGCGCAAGCGGCCCTTCTCCAGCATCGACAACCAAGATGGCTCCTTCGACCATCCCAACAACCCGTTCCACCTAAGCACCAAAAACTCCAATTGTAATCAGTCCATCCCAATAAAAATCCCAACTTTTTCAACAAAATCAAATATCCAAAATACAATTGACATACTTCACCACCAAAATCTGCATGGCCAGGAGTATCCACCATGTTAAGCTCGCTATCCCTCCATGTAATCGAAGTAACCTGATGGAATCACCATAGCCACAAACTTCATAATCAAAGAAATGCAAAACAAAATTGGAACTTTTCAAATAATCATATCTATTTACCTTGGAAGCGATGGTGATGCCGCGCTCGCGCTCGAGGCTGATGGAATCGAGGGCGCGTTCGTGGGGGATATCGGCGCCACACTGGCGGAGGAGCCGATCCATGAGGGTAGTCTTTCCGTGGTCGACGTGGGCGATCACCGCAACGTTGCGGAGCCTGTTGGGATCAAGGGAGCTCCTCTCGGCGTCGGAGACGGCGGCGGCGGCGGCGGCGGAGGACTGGACCGCGGCTGCGGAAAAGCGGCGGAGGAGCGGCGGAGATGGGGAGTGGATGAAGGGAAGGGAGAAGGCGGCGCGGTGAGCTGACCGCAGGCCGCGGAGGAGCAGACCAGCCATTCTCGCTGGTGAAGTGAGGGAGCGAGAGCAGCGGGCGTTTGATTTCGTTGTCTAGGGTTTACGCCATGGGGATCTAGTTTCGATCCAAAACCCAATCCGGGTCGGGTACGTTTGAGAGCCAGCCCGACCCAACCCACCTGGGTTGCCATTATTTCTTAAAGCACCCCTTAACCTAGCTAGGGGCCGTTTTGCTCGGGGAATTTGGGATGGATTTGTCAATTTTGATCGTCAAATCCATATGGATTTGATAACTTTTTGTTTGGTTGGTGGATTTAGGTTTGAATGGATTTTGTAATACCCAGTTTTTTGTAAAGACATCCGTATTTTAAATAAATAAAAAATTCCCTATATTTGTTCTATTTTATTCATCTCCTAATTCTATTTTCTTAAATAATTTCCCTATAAAATTTATCTTATATTTTATCTCCTATTTTTCATATATATATATATATATATATATTAAAACCTTAAATCCTAATCCATGGCCGGCCCAAAGCCCATGAACCATCACCCAATAACCAAACCCAAACCCCTACCCGAGCCTCTCCCTTCTTCCTCTCTTTTTCTCTCTTTCCCAACATCTCCCCTCCTTCGCGCTATCACCTCGACGTTGCCAACGTCCCTCCGGATCTTGCGCCACCAAATCCCAGCTCCCCTACGAACTCTCCTCAATAGCACCGAGTTTCCCCTCCCTTCATAGCCATCTCTCCCCCTCTCTTTATCTCTTTCGCTCTCTCTCGCCTCATTACAACACCCTCCAACTGCCGCTCACTGCCGGCGCCGCCATGACCTCATCGTCTTTGCCGTCGTCACCATCAACTCCCCCACTCCTCCTCGACACTCTCACTCACTCCCTCAACCTCCCACCATCACCCTCTTCCTCTCACTGTCACCCTCTTCAAGAAACTCAACCCTTTACCTACATCACCACCGGAGCCGCCAGCATCTTCTCGCCACCGACCTCGTCTCCTCCCCAACCGGCGTCGCCTGACACTCCTCGTCTTTGCCCCGTGCCTCCCTGTGCCCTGCACCAGAGACTTCACCGAGCCGCTGAGCCGAGCCCACCTCAACCGCCATCGAACGCCTTCACGTCTCGTCTCCATTGCTGTTGCCATCACCGACGATCCCCTGCCACCACCTCAAGCCACCCTCCAATGACCCACAACCTTCACTGTAGCCAAGCTCCATACCTCCACCGTCAAGAAGCGGCCGGAGCTCACTACTGCCGCACCCCCAAGCCGCCCCAGCACCTCCAGCTCGCCGTCTCTGCACCGTCAGCCACTGACGGAGCTCCAGGTCTCCGCCATCGAACTCCAGGCCACCAAGCCTCGTCTCCATCGCCGAGGCTAAGCCAAAGTTTAGCCGTATCTAGTCGTGTCGTGCTCGTGTCGTACCGTAGCCGAGCCTCGCCTTGGATGTACCCGTGCCGTTACCGCTGTCGCTGTCATGATCATAAATTCATCTTCAGGCAAGTGAAATCTCTCACTTGTTTATCATGCTATTTTTAAACGTTAACCGAAGCAATTTTGTAATAACTAGATATATATAACTAATTTAGATCATAACTATCTTAGAAATTGCATAGCGAACCATGGTGTCGTCATATTGATTGGAGCTTGACTAGGGCTTATTACCGTGTTAGTATTATATAAACGTTATATGGATAATATTTAAATTCCATTGGTTAAAGAAAACTTGTATTTCGATCGTTTACCGAATGTTGCCCTAGGTGTTTGATGCGAACTGTAAACGATAACTAAATCAAATATGGCAGAACTTGTTGTGGATAGATCCGTTTACTAATAACGAACATCATGTAGGAATTTGGGTTGAAAATAACAAAGTTTACATCATGTAATGACGCCCCCAAAAAGCGACGTTGAATATGGAATTCATCGCACATGCCACGTTCTAAAATCTTTATTAAATTGAATACAACTCGTAACCTAATGTTCTGAGGCTCGTATCGAATTCAACAGATAAACCTACAGCTCCCCATAGTTGATCTTTGAATTTTTGTAACACCCGAGCCCAATAATACTATTTCTATTACTGGATGAGTGTTAGACGTTGCTCATTTCAATTATCTTGCTTGTTTGGTGATTTTGTTAAATTTTAACCGGCTAAGTCATTTTTGCATATAACAAATTTTAACACCTAAAATGAAATTAAAAATGTCCATACTGGCCTACTCGTCGCCACTAGTCGCGTGGTAGCGTTCGCGCGTCGAGATTTCGTCCCGTTCAGTAAAACGGGCAAGTTTGGACAACTACGCGCGCGTGCAAGTGTCCGACTTGGGGGCATGCATTTTAGTCATATGACAGCTCATTTTAAAATTTGGAACTCACTTAAAATCCTATAATTTGAATTTGAAACATTTGGGCGCAACCCGGGCGCGATTTGGAAATATTTCATTTAGCGCCGAAATACCCATTTTAATTTAATATATATAAAACTATATAATATAATTCTGTTACCATATATAACGTATCAATCCTTTTAAAATCTTTATTTTTTAAATTCCTTTTCGTTGGCAGCCAATCACGAGGGAATAAATCCCTCGTGGGCCCCACCAACTCTCTCTCTCTCTCTCTCCGCTTCTCAATCTCTCTCTATATCTCTCTATCTCTCTCTAAAATCTTTTTCTCTCTCTCTCCTAAAATCTCTCTCTCTATCTTTTAAACTCCCGCGACCCTCGTCCTCGTCTTTACGAGAACCCCATCGACGAACCCAACCCTAGCCAAACCCTAGCCACATCGTACCGTCGCCGCCGACCTCCCCGCGACCTCGCCACCATCATCCTCGCCTCCACAGCCTCGACCGCACCTTTCCTCCCCTTCTCCCTCCTTCAGCGCCTGCACCCGACGCCACCGCCACCTGCGCGCTGTACTGCTGTCGCCACCGCCTCCCATCGCCGACGACGCCAGAGTCTTCCTCCCTTCACCCTCGTCCCGACCTCCTCATCTTCCTCCTCCTTCCCTCACCGGCGCTGCCACAAAACCCGAGCCTAACCCTAGCACCTAACCCTAGTTCGCCGGAAAAGCCCCGTCGACCCTCCTCGTCGTCGCCAGCGCACCGCCGACCACCTCCTCTTCCCCCTGCAGCCCAGACCAGGCCATTGCCTCTCCTCTACTCACTGCATCTCGATCCAGCCACCTCCAGGTCCTCGCCGCATTCCCTGTTCGCCGCCGGCGCGCCCCTCGCCGTCGAATCCCGTCGCGTTTGCACCCTTGCTACCCCTGTAAGCCTCCTTTCACCATCTTCCTTCATGTACCCTTCTCTGGTCGATACTTGCTGTGTTTTGTGTTTTGCTAACTTCGTCGCCTTTTTGACATTTCGCCGGATTCCGGCCGTGCCGACGACTTGACCCGACTCTCCAGCGAAGTACTCCAGTCCGTGTGGTCCCGCTGTTCGTCGTTTGGACTCGATCCGTAGCCCGTGCAACCGTCGCGTGTTTTCCGCCGACGCTACGTTCGTGTTTTCCGGTTTGCGAAACCGTCGAGGCAAGTATCCGAATACTTGCTCTAACATGCTAATATACAATATCGAGTCTTGCTATACATTTAATTATCATATTATTTAATATAACAACACAGTTGATGGTAATATCGATATCATGGTATAACTTAGAATTGACGGTTGCAATTATCATTAACATTGAATCATTATAGTAGATTCATGCAATTATCTGGTCTGCTATTAATCCATGTTTTTAACTAACTAAATCATTCAGATCGTTCTTGCTTTTAATTGTTAGATCATCCATGTGACAATTATCTATGCTTTAGTTTTAACTTCATATAGTTTCATTACTTTCTGTTATCGATATTGCACTACCTTGTGATTATTGCACCCCAAGGGTGCTTGAACCTGTTAATAAGATAATACAATTACACCATAGTAATGCACCATTGCGATTAAATGAACTATTATTGTTATTTACTGTGTTTCCTGCTGTTGTTCCTTATTCGCTTCTATACCTGTTATGAGCACACATTCGATTGCATTACTTATTGACCTAACCTTGCTACACATGACATATACATACATACCGATGCACCGGACATGGTACCCTTTACTACCAACTCAACCTGTTGTACCATGACCTGACTTGTTACCTGATCTCATGCCTAATGCCAACAACCTGACTTGGGGTCCTCATGGACCATTCCTGTTGTCTATCCAGACAAACCTGACCTGTTACCTGATCCCGTGTTGGCATTAGTCCTTGATTACTGAATACCTGACCTGACATACATAACTTGGGGGTATGGGGAAATCAAAGGTGAAACCGACTTGTAACTCAACAGTTCGATACCTGTTCTGATCAGTCTTACGGGCTTGGCCAGTCCGGGAGTGATGATGCTGACATCACTCGTCCATCCTGCTACCTATTACTGCCTAGCGGCACGTCTCGGATTCAGCCCCGAGGGTCTTGACCGTGGTCCCGGGCATGCACGGGATACTATTGAGTTACATCGACGAGTCATCAATTGATTTCAAAGACTTTAGAATAGCACCCTGATAGAACAGTTAGTTACCCACTACACACTACCCCGCACTGCTGTTCATATTATTATTCATGTTTACTTTCTGCATTGCTTATTACCATGTTCATATTATATTACTCGTTGACATGACGCGCTGACGTCTGGGTTTTGCATTGCCCAGATTCTTTACCACTGTCGACGACCGAGCAGGAGTACTTCAGCCAGCAGGCTGATCTGTGAGTCCTATAGTGATTAGTTCATTTATTTCATTTCATTTCCAGATGTGAGCCCGCATTATGGGACGTACTATTTATTTATTGTATTGGATCATTTGCTTCCGCACTTATTGTTTATTGACTCTTGTTATTATGGATTTGGACATGTGTTAGATTAGTTTATTATCTTGTTTTTGATATCCCTACAGCCGTAATGTGACTGTGGATGGATACTTCCTACCCACAGGTAGCATGGTTGGCTATGTCACGTGCCCAATCTTGCGTACTCTGGGAAGCGGGGCGTGACATGGTTCTTTTGGTATCAGAGCCATAGGTTAGTTGGGTTGATTCTTTGTAGTTGGGTATTGTACCTAATACACGAATCAGAATACCCGTGTTTAGGAAACATGTCCTACCACCTTGACCGTTTTACCATTCTTGAATCACATTCTTCCGGATTATATCTTTTACGACGTGCAAACTTACTTTGCATTTGTCGACTCGGAAACCTGATTTCTTGTTATCCCTAGGACTTGGGCGACTTGAGTGGAGTTAAGTAATTGCGGCTATGATACCGCGGCATAGCTACAATACGGTACTCTATTTAAGTATCTTGGAGTTCTAGCCTTGATCCACATTCAGAATCTATCATCATGCTAATGTTGGGTGTTTTGAGTTCAGGATTATGACAGGTAAGAAGCTGAAGACGTACCGGAGGCGTGTGAACGAAGCCGCCATGCTTGGAGTGATAAGAGGAATGCTGGAAATCGAAGAAACAGACCGAGCTGATTTGTTTCAGGAAGGTTTTGCAAATCGTTCAACAGTCTGTAAACGATGTTGGAACTAGACCAGTTGACCGAATAGGGACTGTAGCAGATTTCAGACTTTTGGGTCCGTCTACTTTCACTGGTCTGGAGGAGCCGTTGCCAGCCAAGCAGTGGCTAGTGGACACGGAGAATTTGCCGATTTTGGCACAGATTCCAGGGGACAAAAGAGTTGATGTGGTGCGCTTTGAGCTAGTGGATTACGCCCGAGAGCAGTGGCTTGTAGAGGAGACCCGCTTGCCCAAGCCAATCAGTTGGACGAATTTCTTTAAGAGTTTCTTGGAGAAATTCTTCCCGCGAACTGCACGGGAGGAAATGAAAGAGAAGTTCATCGGACTAAGGCAGAATGGAGCGCCATGGACGCGCATGCAGCAGAATGGACGAGACTCAGAAGTTTCGCTGGACCTTTAGCTTTCAACGATGCAGACAGCAGTTGCGGGAAGGAAGCAGTTCTGTCGGGCCAGTCGAGTTTAGGGCTAGGCTGACAAACAATATTATTGCATCTTTGGAGGTTGATCGTGGTGAAGAGCCGGCAGTTGTTCGCGACTTTATGGACGTATTTGAAGATATATCGGGCTTGCCGCCGAAGAGAGACGTGGAGTTCGCGATTGACCTTATTCCTGGTGCAGCGCCAGTATCGAAATCATATTATCCGATGGCACCAGTGGAATTGGAAGAAGTTAAGAAGCAAGTTGGTGAATTACTTGCGAAGGGTTGGATTCGAAGCAGCAACTCGCCTTGGGGAGCTCCAGTTCTTCTAGTAAAGAAGAAGGATGGCACGAGAAGGATGTGCATTGATTACCGAGAATTGAACCGAGTGACTATTAAGAACAAGTACCCGATCCCTCGCATTGGAGAACTTTTTGAGCAGCTTAGTGGCGCGAGAGTATTCTCGAAACTGGATTTGCGATCCGGATATCATCAGGTCCGAGTGAAAGCAGAAGACATTTGCAAGACGGCGTTTCGAACTCGATATGGACATTTCGAGTATCTGGTGATGCCCTTCGGAGTAACGAATGCGCCAACAATATTCATGGATTTGATGAACGGAATCTTTTCACCGTTCTTGGACCAGTTTATTGTGGTATTCATTGACGACATTCTGGTTCACTCGAGGAGTCCGGAGGAGCATGCTGAGCATTTGAAGATCGCACTGCAGACACTGAGACGAGAGAAATTGTATGCGAAGATGAGTAAGTGCGAATTCTGGCTGGAAGAAGTGAAGTTTCTGGGGCATGTCGTGTCGGGCGATGGAATCGCCGTCGATCCCGAAAAGATTGCAGCAGTTCGAGATTGGCCAATTCCAAGAAATGTGGCTGAGATAAGAAGTTTCCTTGGTTTGGCCGGATACTACAGGAGATTTGTGGAGAACTTCGCACGTTTGGCAGAGCCGTTAACCAAGCTTACGCGCAAGGAGGTACCGTTTGTTTGGACGGATGGATGTGCATTGGCCTTCGAGACGTTGAAGCAGAAGTTGATAACTGCCCCTATCCTGACCGTACCAGACAATTCAGGAGGACTGGTGATTCACAGCGACGCATCTGGAAAGGGATTGGGATGTGTTTTGATGCAGAATGGGAAGGTCGTAGCTTACGCATTGAGACAACTGAAGACTCATGAGAAGAGTTATCCGACTCATGACTTGGAGCTTGCGGCCGTGATCTTCGCCTTGAAGATTTGGAGACACTACCTTTTAGGCGAGAGAGTCGATGTTTTTACAGATCACAAGAGTTTGAAGTATGTGTTCACTCAAAGGGAGTTGAATATGAGGCAACGCAGATGGTTGGAGCTGATGGCCGACTACGACCTTGATCTTAAGTACCATCCGGGAAAAGTTAACGTCGTGCCGGATGCGCTTAGTCGGTTACCAGCAATTCAGGTATTGACTACACAGAGGGAGATCATTGCGGATTTTCGGAGATTTGACTTGGAGGTTGTGCTACCACATGCTACGGGACAGTTGATGCAGTTGCAAGTACAGTCGTCCTTAGTTGAGAAGATTAAAGCGGCACAATCGCAGGATCCTAGACTGCAAAAGTTTCGAGAGCAGGTTGAAGCTGGACTACGAACCGATTTACTGATCCACGAAGATGGTTCGTTGAGGTATGGTAGCCGTGTGTGTGTGCCAAAAGGGGATGTACGTGAAGAGCTCATGAAAGAGGCACACAGTTCTGCTTACTCTGTACATCCGGGAGGTACAAAGATGTACCGAGATATTCGACAGCACTTCTGGTGGGAAGGTATGAAACGGGAGATTGCTCGCTTCGTGGCTAAGTGCTTGGTGTGTCAGCAAGTCAAGGCTGAACACCAAAGGGTTGCTGGTTTGTTGCAGCCACTTCCGATTCCTCAGTGGAAGTGGGAACATATAACCATGGATTTCGTGACGGCTTTACAGCGGAGTCCAAAGGGCAACAATGCAGTATGGGTGATTGTCGATCGGTTGACCAAGGCAGCTCACTTTATTCCTTTTCGGGTTGGTCAATCGACAGAGACTTTGGCAGAGCGGTACATGCAGGAGATTGTAAGATTACATGGAGTACCGGTGAGCATCGTGTCCGATCGGGACACTCGGTTCTTGTCACACTTCTGGAGGAGTTTACAAGAAAGCTTGGGGACTCGATTGAAGTTTAGCACAGCTTATCATCCTCAAACTGATGGACAATCGGAGAGAACGATCCAGACTCTTGAAGATATGTTGAGAGCTTGCATGTTGGACTTCAAAGGTTCTTGGGAGGATCACCTACACTTGGTGGAGTTTTCGTACAACAATAGCTTCCAAGCGACTATTCAGATGGCTCCGTTTGAAGCGTTGTATGGTCGTAAGTGCCGTTCACCTGTTTGTTGGGATGATGTTGGTGATCGAAGGTTACTAGGACCAGATTTGGTGATACAGACAGTCGAGAAGGTGAATACAATCAGGAAACATATGAAGGCAGCTCAAGACAGACAGAAAAGTTGGGCTGACACGTCAAGAAGACCTCTAGAGTTCGCCGTGGGTAATTTGGTATTCCTGAAGATATCACCGACTAGAGGAGTGATCCGCTTTGGGAGTCGGGGAAAGCTTAGTCCTCGATTCGTTGGACCCTTCGAGATAATGGAGCATGTCGGAGAGGTAGCGTACCGTTTGGCGTTACCATAGTCCTTGGCAGGAGTGCACGATGTGTTTCATGTATCTCAACTACGGAGGTATGTTCGAGATGAGACCCACGTCTTGGATCATTCGGAGTTGACCGTACGGGAGGACCTAACTTTTGAGGAGCGACCGGTTGAAATCAAGGATCGAAGAGAAAAGGTTCTTAAGAACAAGGTTATCCCTCTTGTGCTAGTTTCTTGGGGTAATCAATCACATGGAGAATCCACTTGGGAGCGAGAAGACGAGATCCGGCAGAAATTTCCTCACCTTTTCCTGTAGTTAGCTATCTTGTATTCTTGGAATTTCGAGGACGAAATTCTTTTGTAGTTGGGTATGATGTAACACCCGAGCCCAATAATACTATTTCTATTACTGGTTGAGTGTTAGACGTTACTCATTTCAATTATCTTGCTTGTTTGGTGATTTTGCTAAATTTTAACCGGCTAAGTCATTTTTGCATATAACAAATTTTAACACCTAAAATGAAATTAAAAATGTCCATACTGGCCTACTCGTCGCCACTAGTCGCGTGGTAGCGTCCGCGCGTCGAGACTTTGTCCCGTTCAGTGAAACGGGCAAGTTTGGACGACTACGCGCGCGTGCAAGTGTCCGACTTGGGGGCATGCATTTTAGTCATATGACATCTCATTTTAAAATTTGGAACTCGCTTAAAATCCTATAATTTGAATTTGAAACATTTGGGCGCAATCCGGACGCGATTTGGAAATGTTTCATTTAGCGCCGAAATACCCATTTTAATTTAATATATATATAACTATATAATATAATTCTGTTACCATATATAACGTATCAATCCTTTTAAAATCTTTATTTTTTTAAATTCCTTTTCGTTGGCAGCCAATCACGAGGGAATAAATCCCTCGTGGGCCCCACCAACTCTCTCTCTCTCTCTCCGCCTCTCAATCTCTCTCTATATCTCTCTATCTCTCTCTCTAATCTTTTTCTCTCTCTCTCCTAAAATCTCTTTCTCTATCTCTTAAACTCCCGCGACCCTCGTCCTCGTCTTCACGAGAACCCCATCGACGAACCCAACCCTAGCCAAACCCTAGCCACATCGTACCGTCGCCGCCGACCTCCCCGCGACCTCGCCACCATCATCCTCGCCTCCACAGCCTCGACCGCACCTTTCCTCCCCTTCTCCCTCCTTCAGCGCCTGCACCCGACGCCACCGCCACCTGCGCGCTGTACTGCTGTCGCCGCCGCCTCCCATCGCCGACGACGCAAGAGTCTTCCTCCCTTCACCCTCGTCCCGACCTCCTCATCTTCCTCCTCCTTCCCTCGCCGGCGCTGCCACAAAACCCGAGCCTAACCCTAGCACCTAACCCTAGTTCGCCGGAAAAGCCCCGTCGACCCTCCTCGTCGTCGCCAGCGCACCGCCGACCACCTCCTCTTCCCCCTGCAGCCCAGACCAGGCCATTGCCTCTCCCCTACTCACTGCATCTCGATCCAGCCACCTCCAGGTCCTCGCCGCATTCCCTGTTCGCCGCCGGCGCGCCCCTCGCCGTCGAATCCCGTCGCGTTTGCACCCTTGCTACCCCTGTAAGCCTCCTTTCACCATCTTCCTTCATGTACCCTTCTCTGGTCGATACTTGCTGTGTTTTGTGTTTTGCTAACTTCGTCGCCTTTTTGACATTTCGCCGGATTCCGGCCGTGCCGACGACTTGACCCGACTCTCCAGCGAAGTACTCCAGTCCGTGTGGTCCCGCTGTTCGTCGTTTGGACTCGATCCGTGGCCCGTGCAACCGTCGCGTGTTTTCCGCCGACGCTACGTTCGTGTTTTCCGGTTTGCGAAACCGTCGAGGCAAGTATCCGAATACTTGCTCTAACATGCTAATATACAATATCGAGTCTTGCTATACATTTAATTATCATATTATTTAATATAACAACACAGTTGATGGTAATATCGATATCATGGTATAACTTAGAATTGACGGTTGTAATTATCATTAACATTGAATCATTATAGTAGATTCATGCAATTATCTGGTCTGCTATTAATCCATGTTTTTAACTAACTAAATCATTCAGATCGTTCTTGCTTTTAATTGTTAGATCATCCATGTGACAATTATCTATGCTTTAGTTTTAACTTCATATAGCTTCATTACTTTCTGTTATCGATATTGCACTACCTTGTGATTATTGCACCCCAAGGGTGCTTGAACCTGTTAATAAGATAATACAATTACACCATAGTAATGCACCATTGCGATTAAATGAACTATTATTGTTATTTACTGTGTTTCCTGCCGTTGTTCCTTATTCGCTTCTATATCTGTTATGAGCACACATTCGATTGCATTACTTATTGACCTAACCTTGCTACACATGACATATACATACATACCGATGCACCGGACATGGTACCCTTTACTACCAACTCAACCTGTTGTACCATGACCTGACTTGTTACCTGATCTCATGCCTAATGCCAACAACCTGACTTGGGGTCCTCATGGACCATTCCTGTTGTCTATCCAGACAAACCTGACCTGTTACCTGATCCCGTGTTGGCATTAGTCCTTGATTACTGAATACCTGACCTGACATACATAACTTGGGGGTATGGGGAAATCAAAGGTGAAACCGACTTGTAACTCAACAGTTCGATACCTGTTCTGATCAGTCTTACGGGCTTGGCCAGTCCGGGAGTGATGATGCTGACATCACTCGTCCATCCTGCTACCTATTACTGCCTAGCGGCACGTCTCGGATTCAGCCCCGAGGGTCTTGACCGTGGTCCCGGGCATGCACGGGATACTATTGAGTTACATCGACGAGTCATCAATTGATTTCAAAGACTTTAGAATAGCACCCTGATAGAACAGTTAGTTACCCACTACACACTACCCCGCACTGCTGTTCATATTATTATTCATGTTTACTTTCTGCATTGCTTATTACCATGTTCATATTATATTACTCGTTGACATGACGCGCTGACGTCTGGGTTTTGCATGGCCCAGATTCTTTACCACTGTCGACGACCGAGCAGGAGTACTTCAGCCAGCAGGCTGATCTGTGAGTCCTATAGTGATTAGTTCATTTATTTCATTTCATTTCCAGATGTGAGCCCGCATTATGGGACGTACTATTTATTTATTGTATTGGATCATTTGCTTCCGCACTTATTGTTTATTGACTCTTGTTATTATGGATTTGGACATGTGTTAGATTAGTTTATTATCTTGTTCTTGATATCCCTACAGCCGTAATGTGACTGTGGATGGATACTTCCTACCCACAGGTAGCATGGTTGGCTATGTCACGTGCCCAATCTTGCGTACTCTGGGAAGCGGGGCGTGACAATTTTAATAAGTTATGACAACGAAAACTGAGGCGGTTCATGGCTCTGGACTGTAGTCCAAAGTAGAAATCTCTGCCTTTATTTGTTTTAGAATGCATGTATCTCGCTGTTTACGTGCGCAAGTGTGCGGAACCATACATCAAGGTGTAAGAATTTGAGTTAGTTTTCTAGTGACCCTGGTTTCACCAAATTCCAGTGTTGTTTGATAGTTATAACATCTTTTACACTGTTGGTAGGTACAGCTGATTACCGCAGTATCAGTTTTTACGCAGCAACAGTAAACTGAGTATAACTCCTAGCACACGATGGCTATTTCTAATCCATCTTATGTGTTGAACTCATGAATGATAACCCTAAATATTATTAAACTGTAGAGACGCCTAATCTTGACGGTAACTAGGGGCAAAACAAGTTTTAAAATGGACTTTCAGTTTAGAAACTGTAATTCCAGCGGTGGACACCCACATTTAAACAACCGTATCTCCCAAACCAGAACCCCGATTGACTCGAAACCAACTTTGTTGTACAGATAATTAAATATAATGCTTACGCATTTTATATTGTTTCTCCAAATTATACACGTGTGATTTAATGTGATTTTCCTAATCCAAACGATACCGGCTGCTCATATATTATTAGTGGTGAATTTTACTGCATCTCCATCATGTTGCATGACTGTTATACCCTTAGTAACTAGTGGTCATTTGCATCGATACCCTAGCAACTGTTTTAGATTACCGAAACGTTACTGATTAAATTGTGGCAAGTATATTAGCATAAAAGCGTGAACGAACAGTGATCATGACACGTGGTTGTGCACAATCAGCGCAACCATTTAATTATTGCATTATCGAAATCCATGGGACGTATATAAGTGTAACTATAATTGGAATGGGACGGTTATGGAAGTACCGATATTAGTATCATAGATAAGATATCGGGGATTGCCCACTTATCTAAAGTACTGGCCTAGTCATGTTTGATGGAGACCAGTCTCCAATTCTCGAGTAGACTTGTCATGGCTAACCGGTATTTTGGTTCGTGGTTGGACCTTGATGTAGACCGTGGGTGTTGGAATAGTTTGAGTGTGAGTTCGGTCAACGGAATCTCAGGATCTCATTACATGAGCATGTACTGAATCCAGAAAAGGGCCCCAGGGTCCCATTACATGAAAGCGTGTTACTGATTGTAACTGACTACAGGAGAGGGTTTATGTGTTTCCAATGGTCGGCTCTTACACTCAAACTGATGATAAGATAGTGACAAGGACATTGAGGCCTAGAGACTGACAAGATTAGTGACATGGACTTGCATCGATTTACCGATCTGATACTCATACTATACTGTTTACATGTGCATGTTATTTCATGCTCATGTCTTTAACTTATGTATGCTACTTCATGTTTATTATTATTGCACATGTTATATATTGCTATTGTGTTGCTCTGACGATCTGAGCATGCTTGCTCAGAGTGAGAAGTGGACTTAGCTCAGATCATGACCTACCTTACTTCGAGAATATTGCGAATATTTAGACCAGCGACATCAACACTATCTTTTCCTTTGATTCAATCTGGTTAGTTGTATATTTGTTTTGATAGAATTAGTGACTACATTTCTCATTACTTGTGTTATGATTACTGCTACCATGTACTGTTAGAAGCCGAAGTGTAACTACGGAAGGATTATCCGTTGACCGTAGGAGTATGGCTGACCTAGTCGCCCTCGTATTCCGTATTTTGAGAAGTGTTGCGTGACATGGTTTTGTTGGTATCAGAGCACCAGGTTTAAAATGAGATTGCAGTTCTAACCAGGGATCCCTTGATTAATGCCTTGTTTCTTTACATTTCACTTCCATATAATTCTCATTGCATCATCACATTCTGCTGCTTTACCTTATTTTCAATTATCGGTTATATATCCTATCTTGATCCTTGTCTTTTATGCCGTCCGAAAATTGTTGTTTCAGGGACATGGTTTCCAACGACCCTTCTTCCATCTCCACTCCCCAGAGTCAGACTGCCGAGATTTTGGCTTAATGAAAGTCCAGGAGTGAACGAACGATATCTTAGCTGAAGGATTAAGAAGGCAGATGGTTCGGGCATCAGGAGGAGTCCCCAATCGTGGGGGTCCTTGTTAAACAAAAAGGAGGTGTGCAGATGAAGCACTCATTTGTTCCTCAATAGCAGAAACAGCGGAGAACCCAAATTTGTGGTTATTGCAAGAAGCCGGGGCACTTTCAGAGAGACTGTCGCCAGGCTAAGAGGCAGCACCTGATTTGTGGATCCAGCGAACATCTTGTCAACGGTTGTCCTCGAAGGAAAGAGCTGTAAGGAGGAGATTTGTAACGACTGTGATTTTAATATACCAAATATTTTTTTAATTTTCCACATGTCAAAATATTTTATTAGACTCCATTCTAGCAGAAAATGTTTTAAAATGATTTATTTATTTTTAAAACTAATTAATATAAATTTTTCAAATTTAAAACAAATTTTTATAAGTTAATATGATTTTTTAAAGTATAAATGATTTTAAGATATTTTTAATTAAGATAGAACATATAACTATGGTTGCTTTAAGTTGTTATAGTTATGGTTTTCAAAGTTTGTTAAATAGTCATATTATTAGTATTTAAATATTTGTTTTGCTAATCTATAATATTTTATTTATATGAATATAATATTTTGTTAGTGTTAAGTTTTAATTACTAATCTATTGGTATTTTATTTAGTTTGCATATATATATTATCTAACATTATTTGTTGTAACCAAAATTATATTGTAGTAATAGTTTTGTTGTGACAAGTTTTTAATAAACCCCTTTAAATATTTATATATTTATACCCATCATGTAATCTCTCTTCATCAACAAACAAATCTCTTTCCTCCAACTCACTGTTCGCCGCCGGAAATCGGGAAGACATGACATCTGCCTGAATCTGGGGGGCAGATGCTATTTGGTGTTATCCGTCCACCTCTCCGAAGATACCAAGTTGATTTATGGCACCGTGCATCGAAGGTTTAGACGGATGAGGCCGATGTAGCAGATTTCGTCAGATTCCCCCTCATTTGAGGGGTTTTTTTATTGTGGGGATGCTCTTCCCTGCAGGCGCAAGCCCCTACAGTTAATTACGCTGCCGCATCGCGGTAACCACTTTCTCCTTCTCCAGATGGTCACTTCGTGTCGTGTGTGTTTGTTTTGTTTTTGGTTGCCCGTGGATTATATACGGAGACTAATTTATGTTGTCGCCCGTAGGGCGTGGATTAGTTCAAATCCGTATTTTCTTAGATTTGGGTTTTGGTTTGGGTTTAAAGATCGTTAATCTCATTTGAGACTAAGATCAACTTAAACGTTTATTAAGGATACGTTAGTCCAATTTTAAACTAAGATCAACTTAACGTTTGTTAAGGACACGTTAGCCTAATTTTAGACTAAGATCAACTTAACGGGATCATGTAGATCCAACAAAAGAGCATTTGGGCTCGATTGTTTTAGTTTAGGGACATTGCGGTCCATAATTAGTTTAAAGACATTACGATCCATAATTAGTTTAAGAACATTACGGTCCAAGGTTAAGGACATCATAGTCCATGGGCTTAAGGACCCCACAGTCCAAGGTTAATGACATCATAGTCCATGGACTTAAGGACCCCACAGTCTATAGTTTAAAGACATCATAATCTATAAAGTTTAAGGACATCATAGTCCATGAGTTTGAGGACCTTATAGTCCATGAAATGTTTGGTTGTCGCGACTCGTCACCTCTCGGAAGACGTTGAAGGATTACAACGACAAATATCAGAGGAGTAAAGAGATGTACCCTTGAACCAATTTTGGTTGAGAGATCTGTAGTCCAATTGGGAATAAGATCTGAGATTTATGAGCATATGGGCTCAATTAGTCATTTATGGCCACTTTGGGCTCGGCCCACTCAGTTAAAATGTTAAACATTTGACAATGCTGAGCATTGATTTGAATTCTGACAACGTTTTTATCTTTCATTGAATGCTGAGCACTCATCATAGCTCTGGGCTTTACTTATAGAACAATTTATGTTCTTTTTAGCGCATACGTGAGGAGCACGTAGCGCGCTTGGCTCTTTGCGCCAGTCAAAAAGCGCTAAGGCGCTTCTGCTGAGTAGCGCACACGTGAGGAGCACGCGGTGCGCTTAGCGCTGAGCGCCAGTCGATGAGCGCAAAGCGCCATTTTATGAGCGCAAAGCGCTATTTGCTCAGTGGCGCACACGTGAGGAGCACGTGGTGCGCTTGGCGCTGAGCGCCTGTCCAAGAGCGCAAAGCGCTAGTGTAACACCCGAGTTCATTTATACCAATTCCAGTTTCCGTATTCACTTATCCATGATATTTTCTTGATTTAGCGTATTTGGGTGCGAATGGTATTTTACAGTTTACTTCGCATTCGACCCACTTGCTTGAACCTGTTTAATTCTTATTTAAAGATTACCTTGACTTGTTGCATGGGCACATGCGTCTCATGATTAGTACATGCTGGCATTTTTTACCTGGTATCGCATCTTTTATCATATAACATTCTAGGTCACAGAAAATAATTTAAAATTGCATTTTATAGCCTACATGATACCCCTAACCCCGTGGTAGCATCCGCGCATCTTGTTCTCGTCCCGTTCAGTGAAACAGACGTGTTTGGATGGCCACGCGCACGTACGTGCATCCGTTTTTGGGGGTATGCATTTTTGTTACCTGAGCATTCCTTTTGAAATTTGGACGTCGCATATATTTTTCATATTTTAAATCTGAATTTTTGGACCCGACCCGGACGTGTTTTGGAGTAAGTTTGTATGTGCCAAAATCTCAAAACGGACTAATATTATATTATTATATTCTTATGTCCTTATAACTATTCAAATACGTTTTTTTGTTAAATCTCTCTCTCTCTCAGGATTCCTTTTCTCTATTTAAATATATTAAATATTTGAATATAAATATTTGAATATATTAAATATCTCTCTCTCTCTCAAGATTCCTTTTCTGTTATTTGAATATATTAAATATTTGAATATATTAAATCTCTCTCTCTTTCAGGATTTCTTTTCTGTTATTTGAATATATTAAATATTTGAATATATTAAATCTCTTTCTCTCTCTCTCACGCAATCTCTTTCTCTTTCTCTCTCTCCCCTTCACTTTCTCTCAGATCTCGCGATCCCTGTTCACCCGGGGATCCGCTCACCTTCCTTCATCCCTTATTGTCACCTCCCTCTCTTTTCTTCTTTAAATTTTTCTGTCGCCCTCGCCACAAAAAATAAAACCCTAGCCCCTCGTAGCACCGCCTCTTGCCGTCGACCCTCGTCGCGCTCGTCGCCGTCCTCTCATCGCCGTCGCCCCCACACCCTCGTCCACTCCTCGACCTCCTCTCCTCGCTCACCTCTTCTCCCCGGCACGACGACCCACGAACCCAACACCCTCACACTAACCTTCTTTGCCGCCGAACCTTCGCCGTTGCCTCCATCCTTATCACTACCTTCGCCTGCTCCCTCTCCTTCTCCTCGACCTTATCCCTACCTTCCCCGCAGTCCCGACCTCCTCTCCTCCCTGCACACCCGTAACACACCACGACCATCTTCTCCTTTACCTGCACCCTCGCCGCCAGCGACCCTCACCTCGTCGTCGCCATCGCCATCGCCATCAATATCCTCTCCACCGCCTTCATCTCCTCCCCTCATCCCAGACGAGAACCCGTGATTCCCTGCATACCAAGAACCTTAACACCCGCTGCCTTTTCGCCGGCAAACCCATCGCTGGAAAACCCTCGACTCGTTACCACCTCCCATCGCCTCCTCTGACTCCAGAAATATTAAACCCCAAATCACCAAAACCCCATCCTTATTCTTCTTCTCCTTTCTTCTTCTCGCTTTCTTTTCTTCTCTTTACTTCTTGGATTAGTGTTTTCCGACTATCTCGCCGGAGCCATGACCGTGACTGCCGTTCCCGACGACCCTGTGGACGTCCCCTACCTGCGTGGTTACATTCTTGCATTGTCTGGTTCTGTTCCGTATTTGTACGCACAAGGTGTTCGACGAAATGCCCCAATGAAGATTTTCCGTCGATTCTCGCATTCTTGCCGCGTGCCGTGCATCTGTGGATCTCCGAGGCAAGCAAAACTTGCTACATGCTATTTACATCACTATATATGCTATTTAAATTACTATATACCTATTTGAGTGCACGTTAAACCTGTAGTTTACATTTAATACCATAATTTCCATTTTTTTACATTTCGACGTCCCGTTATATCATTTTAGATTCATAGCTCGAAACATACCAGGTTGCATTTAGTTCTATTATACGTAGTACCCACATTCATCTTTAAATCTTATAACAATTATTTACATAGCCCACAGAACCCCTTTTATATTTTATACCCTGTCGGACGACCGTTTGCATACATATAACTTGATTTATATTCAATTGCATTTTTAGATTATTTAGTACATATCAACATGATTTTAACATCCATATTTGTTATACTGTAGTTAAGTAATGTTGAAACTATCCCTTAAACGCAAAATGATAACCGTGCATCGATATAATTTAATCTGTACCTATTTGCATATTATATTACATGTTCCAGTTTATTGTTCTGA
Source organism: Agapanthus africanus (assembly GCA_030015575.1). NCBI lineage: Eukaryota > Viridiplantae > Streptophyta > Magnoliopsida > Asparagales > Amaryllidaceae > Agapanthus > Agapanthus africanus. The sequence goes on along the minus strand of JASDDO010000006.1, from coordinate 295,406,373 downwards.
TAGAACCCAGGCTTGTTTATTTATAATCATGTTTATGTTAGTGTGATTATGAGCACCCACATGACATCTTATGCTTTCTGACATGATTTGTTGCACTTCCTACTTGATATGACATGGTACCGCACACTCTTGACATGACATGACACCTTTATACATTATCTGGCTTGACCTGATGTACCATGGCTTTACCTGTTACCTGATCTGGTTTCTAATGCCAACAGACTTTACCTGTTGTCCTTACGGACCGTTCCTGTTGTTTATCCAGACAAACCTGTACCTGCCTGATCCTGTGTTGGCATTAGTTCTAGATTATTTAATACCTGACTTGAACACTTATAACTTGGGGGTATGGGGAAATCAATGATGAAACCTGACTTGTAACTCGACAGTTCGATACCTGTTCTGATCAGTCTTACGGGCTAGGCCAGCCCCGGGGTGATGATGCTGACATCACTCATCTTTACATACTACCCTTTTACTGCCTAGCGGCACGTCTCGGATTCAGCCCGAGAATCTTGACCGTGGTCCCGGGCACGCACGGGATACTATTGAGTTACATCGATGATTCATCAAATTGATTTCAAAGACTTGAGAGTATTCAATCCAATAGACCAGTTTAGATTACTCACTGCACACTACCTGTCACTGCCCTGATTTATATTGCTGTTACACTTGTTTTATCTTTTATGATTCTACTTGCATGTCTTGCTACCCTGTTTATATTATTGCTTGATGTTATGACGCGCTGACGTCTAGGTTTTGCATGGCCCAGATCCTCTACCTTTGTTGCAAACTGATCAGGAGTATTGCCGCTGTTAGACCGAGCGGTGAAGATTCTATCGGTGTCCAGTTTTACTTTCCAAGTGGTTCATTTATTGTATCTTTTGGCTTCCGCATATTATCATTTCTTGACTCATTTATTCTGGCTCATGGACATGTACTAGATAGTTTAGTCTACTTTCCTGTTCTTGATATCTCTACAGCCATAATGTGACTGTGGAGGGATTTTTCCTATCCACAGGTAGCATGGTTGGCTATGCCACGTGCCCTTTTTAGCGTGCTCTGGGAAGCGGGGCGTGACATGGTTCTTTTGGTATTAGAGACATAGGATATATGTTAATCGGGTTTGATTCTTTTGTAGTTGGGTATTGGACCCAATACACGAATCAGAATACTCATAATTAGGAACATGTCTTGCCACCTTGTTATCGTGATTCTTGAATCATATCCTTCTTTTATCCTTCGTCTTGAAGTTATGCAAACAACTTTGCATCTCGACTTGAAACCTTTTGGATTCTCTATTGTTTCTCCATGTTCCTTGATTCTGATACTAGCATTTGAGCGACTTGAGTGGAGTTATGTAATTGTACCCATGAATTGCAGCATGGTTACAATACGGTACTCTATTTAAGTAACTTGGAGTCCTGGTCTTGATTCACTTCCTTATTCCATGATCGTTATATTACCTTGTTTCTCTCGGTTTCATTGCTTACCAGTTCTTGTTTTATCGCCAGCTTGAATCATGTTTACCGTGATTGATCCTCTTTAGTATCTTGACTTCGGATGAAGTCATCTCGGTATCTTACCCGTTCATGTTTTCCCCGCATTAGAATTATTCAATTCTGGTGCATCCCTTTGTTTGTTGTTGTCTTGGGAATGGATTTTCGCGGCACTTCCCACACTCATATTGATTGTAAGGAAGGGAAAGTGATTCTCCAGATTCTCGGACATCCGGAATTTGTTTTGCTGGAGGAAGCAGTTCTGTTGGGCCAGTCGAGTTTAGGGCTAGGCCGACAAACAATGTTCTTTCATCGATGGAAGTGGATAAGGAAGAAACGCCGGCTATATTCGAGAGTTTCATGGACGTGTTTGAAGATATATCAGGTTTACCGTCGAAGCGAGACGTGGAGTTCGTGATTGAACTTGTTCCTGGTGCAGCGCCAATCTCAAAGGCGTATTACCCGATGGCACCGGTGGAGTTGGAAGAAGTCAGGAAGCAGGTTGCTGAATTACTTGAGAAGGGTTGGATTCGCCACAGCAATTTAACTTGGTAAGCTCCAGTTCTTTTAGTAAAGAAGAAGATGTCATAAGGAGGATGTGTATCGATTATCGAGAATTAAACCGGGTGACTATTAAGAACAAGCATCCGATCCCTCGCATTGGCGAATTGTTCGAGTAGCTTAGTGGCGCGAGGGTATTCTCAAAACTGGATTTGCGGTCCGGATATAATCAGGTCCGAGCTAAATCAGAAGATATTTGCAAGACTGCGTTCCGAACTCGGTATGGACATTACGAGTATTTAGTGATGCCCTTCGGAGTAACGAATGCACCGGCGATATTTATGGACTTGATGAACCGAATCTTTCACCGTTCTTGGACCAGTTTATAGTGGTGTTCATCGATAATATTTTGGTCTACTCAGGGAGCAAGGAAGAGCATGTAAAACACTTGGAGATCGCACTGCAGAAAGATTGTATGCAAAGATGAGCAAGTGCGGGTTTGGCTTGAAGAAGTGAAGTTTTGGGGGCATGTTGTATCCGTAGATGGAATCGCCATTGATCCTTAGAAGATTGCAGCAGTTCAAGATTGGCCGATTCCGAAGAGCGTAGCAGAGATGAGGAGCCTTCTTGGACTTGCCCGGTAGTACAGAAGGTTCGTAGAGAATTTTGCTCATTTGGCAGAGCCTTTGACCAAGCTTATGCGCAAGGAAGTACCATTTGTGTGGATGGATAAGTGTGTGTCAGCTTTTGAGGCGTTGAAACAGAGATTGATAACCGCTCCTATTTTGATCGTACCAGGCAGTTCTGGAGGATTGGTGTTTCACAGCGACGCAACTGGGAAAGGATTGGGATGTGTTTTGATGCAGCATGGGAAGGTTATAACCTACGCATCAAGACAGTTGAAGACTCATGAGAAGAATTACCCAACTCATGACTTGGAGCTAGCAGCTGTGATTCTTTTGCTTTGAAGTTTTGGAGACACTACTTATTGGGTGAAAGGGGTCAAAGTATTCACCGATCACAAAAACCTGGAGTATGTGTTCACACAAAAGGAGCTTAATATGAGGCAGCGTATGTGGTTAGAGCTGATGGCTGACTACGATCTTGATCTTGAATACCATCCGGGGAAAGTTAATGTTGTGCCGGATGCGCTTAGTCGGTTGACAGCAATTCAGACGTTGACTGCACAGAAGGAACTTATTGAAGATTTTCGAAGATTTGATTTGGAGATTGTGCTACCGTATTCTTCGGGACAGTTGATGCAGCTGCAAGTACAGTCGTCGTTGATCGAGGATATTAAAGCAGCGCAGTCAAAGGACCCAAGATTGCAAAGGTTTCGGGAACAGGTTGAAACTGGGCTTCGAACGGACTTGTAAATTCATGAAGACGGTTCATTGCGATATGGTAGCCATTTGTGTATGCCAAAAGGAGACATTCGCAAAGAACTTATGAAGGAGGCGCACAGTTCAGCATATTCCATACATCCAGGAGGCACGAAGATGCTCCGGGATATACGACAGCATTTCTGGTAGGAAGGAAAGAAACGGGATATTGCCATTTTGTGGCAAAGTGTTTGGTGTGTCAGCAAGTTAAGGCTGAACATCAACGGGTTGCTGGTTTATTGCAACCACTTCCGATACCTCAATGGAAGTGGGAACATATAACCATGTATTTCGTGATAGCTCTACCGTGGAGTCCAAAGGGCAACAATGCAGTTTGGGTGATTGTTGATCGTTTGACCAAGGCAGCTCATTTCATACCATTTCGGGTTGGTCGATCAACAGAAACTTTGGCAGAACGGTACATGCAGGAGATTGTAAGATTTCATGGAGTACCGGTGAGCATCGTGTCCGACCGTGACACTCGTTTCTTATTACGCTTTTGGGAGAACTTACAGGAAAGTTTGGAGACTTGATTGAAGTTTAGTACAGCTAATCATCCTCAGACAGATGGCCAGTCGGAGAGAATGATCCAAACTCGTGAAGACATGTTGAAAGCGTGCATGTTAGACTTCAAGGGTTCATAGGATCATCTACACTTGGTGGAGTTTCTTACGACGACAGTTTCCTAGCGACTATTCAGATGGCTCCATTCGAGACTTTATATGGTCGCAAGTGTCGTTCACCGTTTGTTGGGACGATATTGGTGAACGAAGAATATTGGGATCAGATTTGGTTGTGCAGATAGTTGAGAAGGTTAATACTATCCGGAATCATATGAAATCAGCATAAGACCGACAGAAGGGTTGGGCAGGTATATCGAGGGGATCTCTGGAGTTCGTGGTTAGTGATTTGGAAATTTGAAGATATCACCAACTAGAAGAGTAATTCATTTCGGAAGTCGAGGAAAGTTTAGTTCTCGATTCGTTGGACCCTTCGAGCTTTTGGGAGCATGTTGGAGAAGTAGCGTATCGATTGGTGTCACCGCAATCCTTGGCGAATGTTCATGACGTGTCTCATGTTTCTTAACTCCGTAAGTATGTTTGAGATGAAACACATGTGTTGGATCATTCGGAGCTGATTGTACGGGAAGATTTGACTTTTGAGGAGCGACCGATGTCGATTGTGGATCGAAGGGAAAGGTTCTTAAGAATAAGGTTATCCCTTTCGTACTTGTTTCTTCGAGTAGTCGTTCACATGGAGAGTCAACTTGGGAACGAGATGATGAAGTCTACAGAAGTTTCCACATCTATTCTTGAAATTTCTTGTTTGTTTATCCTATCTTGTTCTTGGAATTTCGAGGACGAAATTCTTTTGTAGTTGGGTATAATGTAACACCCGAGTTCATTTGTACCAATTCCAGTTTCCGTATTCACTTATCCATGAAATTTTCTTGATTTAGCGTATTCGGGTGCGAATGGTATTTCACAGTTTACTTCGCATTCGACCCACTTGCTTGAACCTGTTTAATTCTTATTTAAAGATTACCTTGACTTGTTGCATGGGCACGTGCGTCTCATGATTAGTACATGCTGGCATTTTTTACCTGGTATCGAATCTTTTATCATATAACATTTTAGGTCACAGAAAATAATTTAAAATTGCATTTTATAGCCTGCATGATACCCCTAACCCCATGGTAGCATCCGCGCATCTTGTTCTCGTCCCGTTCAGTGAAACGGACGTATTTGGATGGCTACGCGCACGTACGTGCATCCGTTCTTGGGGGTATACATTTTTGTTATCTGAACATTCCTTTTGAAATTTGGACGTCGCATATATTTTTCATATTTTAAATCTGAATTTTTGGACCCGACCCGGGCGTATTTTGGAGTAAGTTTGTATGTGCCAAAATCTCAAAACGGACTAATATTATATTATTATATTCTTATGTCCTTATAACTATTCAAATACGTTTTTTTGTTAAATCTCTCTCTCTCTCTCAGGATTCCTTTTCTCTTATTTGAATATATTAAATATTTGAATATATTACATCTCTCTCTCTCTCTCAGGATTCCTTTTCTGTTATTTGAATATATTAAATATTTGAATATATTAAATCTCTTTCTCTTTCTCTAACGCAATCTCTCTCTCTCTCTCCCCCCTTCACTTTCTCTCAGATCTCGCGATCCCTGTTCACCCGGGGATCCGCTCACCTTCCTTCATCCCTTATCGTCACCTCCCTCTCTTTTCTTCTTTAAATTTTTCTGCTGCCCTCGCCACGAAAAATAAAACCATCGCCCCTCGTAGTGCCGCCTCTTGCCATCGACCCTCGTCGCGCTCGTCACCGTCCTCTCATTGTCGTCGCCCCCATACCCTCATCCACTCCTCGACCTCCTCTCCTCGCTCACCTCTTCTCCCCGGCACGATGACCCACGAACCCAACACCCTCGCACTAACCTTCCTTGCCGCCGAACCTTCACCGTCGCCTCCATCCTCATCACCACCTTCGCCTGCTCCCTCTCCTTCTCCTCGACCTCATCCTTACCTTCCCCACAGTCCCGACCTCCTCTCCTCCCTGCACACCCGCAACCTACCACGACCATCTTCTCCTTTACCTGCACCCTCGCCACCGGCGACCCTCACCTCGTCGTCGCCATTGCCATCAATATCCTCTCCACCGCCTTCATCTCCTCCCCTCATCCCAGACGAGAACCCGTGATTCCCTGCATACCAAGAACCTTAACACCCGCTGCCTTTTCGCCGGCAAACCCATCGCCGGAAAACCCTCGACTCGTTACCACTTCCCATCGCCTCCTCTGACTCCAGAAACATTAAACCCCAAATCACCAAAAACCCATCCTTATTCTTCTTCTCCTTTCTTCTTCTCGCTTTCTTTTCTTCTCTTTACTTCTTGGATTAGTGTTTTCCGACTACCTCGCCGGAGCCGTGACCGTGACTGCCGTTCCTGACGACCCTGTGGACGTCCCCTACTTGCGTGGTTACATTCTTGCATTGTCTGGTTCTTTTCCGTATTTGTACGCGCAAGGTATTCGACGAAATGCCCCAATGAAGATTTTTCGTCGATTCTCGCATTCTTGCCGCGTGCCATGCATCTGTGGATCTCCAAGGCAAGTGAAACTTGCTACATGCTATTTAAATCACTATATATGCTATTTAAATTACTATATACCTATTTGAGTGCACGTTAAACCTGTAGTTTACATTTAATACCATAATTTCCATTTTTTTTTACATTTCGACGTCCCGTTATATCATTTTAGATTCATAGTTCGAAACATACCAGGTTGCATTTAGTTCTATTATACGTAGTGCCCACATTCATCTTTAAATCTTATAACAATTATTTACATAGGCCACAGTACCCCTTTTATATTTTATACCCTGTCGGACGACCGTTTGCATACATCTAACCCGATTTATATTCAATTGCATCTTTAAATTATTTAGTACATATTAACATGATTTTAACATCCATATTTGTTATACTGTAGTTAAGTAATGTTGAAACTATCCCTTAAACGCAAAATGATAACCGTGCATCGATATAATTTAATCTGTACCTATTTGCATATTATATTATATGTTCCAGTTTATTGTTCTGATAGAACCCAGGCTTGTTTATTTATAATCATGTTTATGTTAGTGTGATTATGAGCACCCACATGACATCTTGTGCTTTCTGACATGACTTGTTGCACTTCCTACTTGATATGACATGGTACCGTACACTCTTGACATGACATGACACCTTTATACATTACCTGGCTTGACCTGATGTACCATGGCTTTACCTGTTACCTGATCTGGTTTCTAATGCCAACAGACTTTACCTGTTGTCCTTACGGACCGTTCCTGTTGTTTATCCAGACAAACCTGTACCAGCTTGATCCTGTGTTGGCATTAGTTCTAGATTATTTAATACCTGACTTGAACACTTATAACTTAGGGATATGGGGAAATCAATGATGAAACCTGACTTGTAACTCGACAGTTCGATACCTGTTCTGATCAGTCTTACGGGCTACGCCAGCCCCGGGGTGATGATGCCGACATCACTCATCTTTACATACTACCCTTTTACTGCCTAGCGGTACGTCTCGGATTCAGCCCGAGAATCTTGACCGTGGTCCCGGGCACGCACGGGATACTATTGAGTTACATCGATAATCATCAAATTGATTTTAAAGACTTGAGAGTATTCAACCCAATAGACCAGTTTAGATTACTCACTGCACACTACCTGTCACTGCCCTGATTTATATTGCTGTTACACTTGCTTTACCTTTTATGATTATACTTGCATGTCTTGCTACCCTGTTTATATTATTGCTTGATGTTATGACGCGCTGACGTCTTGGTTTTGCATGGCCCAGATCCTCTACCTTTGTTGCAGACTGATCAGGAGTATTGCCGTTGTTAGACCGAGCGGTGAAGATCCTATCGGTATGCAGTTTTACTTTCCAAGTGGTTCATTTATTGTATCTTTTGGCTTCCGCATATTATCATTTCTTGACTCATTTATTCTGGCTCATGGACATGTACTAGATAGTTTAGTCTACTTTCCTGTTCTTGATATCTCTACAGCCGTAATGTGACTGTGGAGGAATTTTTCCTATCCACAGGTAGCATGGTTGGCTATGTCACGTGTCCTTTTTAGCGTACTCTGGGAAGCGGGGCGTGACAGCTAGTTTATGAGCGCAAAGCGCTATTTGCTCAGTGGCGCACAAGTGAGGAGCACGTGGTGCGCTTGGCGCTGAGCGCCAGTCCAAGAGAGCAAAGCGCTATTTGATCAGTTTTATGATCTGAGAAATAAATTCTCGTTTATAAGAGACTTTGTCTCAAGATTCCAAGAACAGAGTTCTTATTTTATAGGAGATATTTCAATCTCTTATTTTGATAAAAGGCTTTGCCTTTATAGATCTGTGATCCTAAGAGAATTGAGTTATTCTCCCCCGTTTTTATAATGAGATGTTCATGATTTCTTTTTGTAAAAGACAATTTGTCTTATAGATGTATGACCTGTGAGAAGAATTGTGTTCTTCTTTTTTTTTTTTTTATGATGAGATCCCTTGATCTCTTTGTGAAAGACCTTGGTCTTATAGATCTATGATCTTACAGAAAGAAATGAATTCTTCTTTTTATATGAGATGATTTCATCTCTCTGTTCTTTTTACCTTGAAGAGAATTTTCTTCTTCTACCGAGAGCTTGCTCTTCGTTCTGAGATTTCTCAAAGTTTTGGGGGAGGGGGTTCCTCTCTTTATTTCTGTATATCCAGACTTTAAGTCTTGGGGCTTTTATACGGGGCAAGCTGATTTGTTTAATCGGTTAAGGAGATCTTCTCTCCAATTGATTTGGGAATTTCCCCATCGTTGGATTTTTGATCCAAGGGCTTCTGATTTACAGAAGGCAATTTTCTTGTTTTTAACAAGATTGGGAAATCTTTTTCCCACACAGAATTTATTATGTATTTTGGTAATTTTTAATCACCTTTGGATCATTGATCCAACGGTGCTCTGATTTACAGAGCACAATCTTCTTGTTTGGAAAGATTTTGAGAAATCTTTTCTTAACAGAATTTTATTCTGGTTAATTGATGATTTATCATCTTTATTGGATATTTGATCTGACGGTGGGGAGCTTTAGTTCCAACACTAGCATACCCGTGCTTTGCACGTGGTGCGCCGCTTAGCGTGCAGCGCACTTAGCGCTAGAGCACACGTGCTTTGCACGTGGCGCGCTGCTTAGCGTGCAGCGCTCTTAGCGCTAGCGCACACGTGCTTTGCTCGTGGCGCGCTGCTTAGGGCGCAGCGCGCTTTGCGCTGCTATGAAGCGTTGCTTCTGTAAGTCCATGTCACGCACCCCACGAACTTGCGGGGAGGCGGAATATATGAAAAACGATTATCAAAGCTTTGTAACATGGACTTGAGCGCATGAATCGTTATCTAAACCATTGCTAACTATCAATTAGAGGTTTAACTACTCGGATTCGAAGTTATACCTCACGTTACATGTCCTTCGGGTCTTCATCGCTGTCTTCCACTCCTTGTAGGCTACTTGGAACATCGGCACCTCAACGGCCTCCTCGAATCAAAGACGATCCACCCGAAAGCTCCTACGCCAAGCTTAATCTCAAACTTGAGATAACTAGATTGCTTAAAGTGCTAATCTAAGCTACCTAGGGGATATAGAGTGAAGTTATGGATGTATTAGTCTAACTAACCCTTGATCTCAACTCATGAGAGGTTAGGATTAGGGTTTGAAGAATGAGAGAGCTTGAGGAGAGAGAAGGTGAAGATGATAATGAAATGAGATAATGATCTATCATAATATATATGAAGCATTATTTATTTATCCAAAAATGAAATAATAGAATTAACAACCATGCTTCATAAATATCTATGAGTGATTCATCTCCATGAGTCATTAAGCATTTATGATGCATTAATGACATGGATGAATCACACAAATGAGTCACTAATCTCATTTAATGCAATGCCACCTTACCCCCCAAGTCACCACTCTTCTAGAAGCTTCCCGACAAATTACGAGAACGCCCCTCCAATCCGTGAAAACACGAAAAAACTTTAGACTGTATAAATCCAATAACCCGATACTAGAATCTGGCTTAAACCAAAGTCGGCTAGTAAAAACTGTCCGAAAAGTCGTACGTGCGTAAACACACATATGCGTCCGAACCCTTGTCGCAAAACCATACGACCTCTATATCGTTTCGCCTGGAGCAGGGAAACTCTCTGTGTGGGACTCTAAAGACTCGACACTACGCTGGCAGTGGGTTTAACCACAGACCGCAAGCGGCACTACCTGTACGTAACGGTCCCCAGGTAGATGTCGATAAGAAGGCCGATGAGGAAAACCATCCGAACCCCTACTGAGCCTGATGTGACAATCTCTATACAGCCCGGTCTGTTCGTCTAAGACTGTCGCATATCGAGCCTAGGGGGCGGCAAGCGTCAGTCCCCTAATAGCTGTATAAGTCATGTCGGAGCGAAGCCCATTACACCCTGAGAAGCTACTGGAACCTACCAGTATATCTCACTTGCCCTGGCCAGGGACTTTGCGTAATGGCTCTCTGACACAGCACGATATCATCTCCCAATACCGGGAGAGACGAATCCTGTCTAACCACTACTGCCTCCAAGTGCTCGGGACTGCACCCAACTGCTACCTGTTTGCACGACTCCTTTGAGCCGTGGTAGGGTAGCAATCTAAGAATAGTGGGACACACTCGAGGCGAAGTAGCAGTGTCAAGTCTGCGGACTATGCTGTACTCATGTCACCTGGGAACTGTTAACTGACGATGGGTATAATACCAACCAATCAGTTCCCCTGCGAATCCTGTCCGGTGTACCCGTAACCTAACGAGCACCTGTATACTATCTCCAGTATGACGTACTGATGGCTATGGGACAGACCATCTCCCGACTGGGATGAGAAGCGTACACATTAGTCTACTCTGGAGTATCGATGCCCTGTCTCGATAATCCTACGACTAGAGACCTGTATAGGATGTTGCTTATAGACTACCCAGCCCCCACTAGAGTGACTGCCATCACAACGCTGGTAATCAAGCAAAGAACCTATGGGCTCTACTAATATGTATAAGTGATACGTTACAAGAAACATATGCACATATTAAAGTAGACACAAACCAAGTAACATACTACCATTTTTTGTAAGACTGTATATATAACTGTGAATATCCCAAGCTTCCATTAAGTAATATACAATCTAGTATGATACAATAATGGCCCCTAGGGCATATACACTAACAGCTTCATTTCAAAATTTGAAATTTTGAACAGAGTTTTGCTCTAATTAGGGGAAACAAATGCCCCCCCACTGTTGCTCTCACGTGGCTTACACGTGAGTGCAGCGGCGGCAGCATTTCCACCATGAGATCAACTTTGAAGTTGAAACGGCTCTCAGTGCCTATAAATAGGACCTTGGCCCTTGAGATGATTTCTGTTCATCTTCTTCCTTATTTTTTCCTGAGAATGAATTCTCTTTTAGAGCATAGCTCTCTATTTTAAGAACTTTCTTAAGGACAGAACTCCATCAAAATTTAGGAAAAGATTAAATCTTTTAAAAGATTATTTAAGAATCTAGGGTTCCACCCATTAACAGAGCTTTGCTCTTCATAGATCTTTTATCTAAACAAAACCCTTTTCAGAGCTTTGCTCTCTTGAAATCATAGATCTAAAGAGATCTTTCTTGGGGTTTCTTAACCCATTAGCCGGAGCTTTGCTATTCTTTTCAAATCATATAGATTTGTTGATCTTTCATAAAGAACCCTTAAGAGTTTGTTCATAGATCTTGAAGGTCATGGAATTAAAACTTTATTTTAAGTTTTCTGATGGGTTATTTCATCATTTTTACATAGCAAGGCTCTTGAGAAATTTTCATTCCTATCATTATTGGAGTTGACAGATGTCACTCTGTCACAGAGCGCTGCTCTCAAGGGGAGATTTACTCCTCGGCCCGAGGGGTTCTCGCTGAATGAGAATTTTTCTTTGAGGATTTCCTCATTTAATGACAGTCTCATCAATTGATGAGACTGTTTTATTAATAATGAATTATCATTTATATTATGTGGGTCCCCTTTTGGTCCCTTTTTACTGCATTGCAGTGCGGTACGGATTTAAAATACCTAGTGATAGAACTTAAACTGTAGTATTGGCGGCTGAAAATTTGTTCTTTTTCGCGTAGGTACTATGTCTTTCGACACTTCCTTCCCGTTCGTCCGTTCGGAAGGCGGATTTCTCGAAGCGCCCGTAGACCGAGAAGTTTTTGCACTGATTAAAAACCATGACCCGGAGCACAAGAATCTTCATCTATGGGGAACATGGTACAACCAAATCATCAGGAGGCGGCGTAGCTTCTCTTGCGCAACACCTTCGGAACCTATTTCGGCTATCGATTACGCCAACCCTCCCCCGGTGAACTATACCGTGGAGGAGGTGAACTGGACTTCGGAGGGTCTCCTTCGGCCCTCTATGGCTGCGATTCCCGTACAGCCTCCGATGACTTTGGATACCTTGGGGTGACGTATCTGTCAAGGCGAGTCGCACCCTTGGGGACAACCCTATATGATAGGTCTAGCTCCTCATCATCCGCCCGGATATTTGCAATGGGCTCGCTATATTTTGTCAACGAAGAAGCCACAACTATTGAGGCTTGGGTTATATACCGCAATTTACGCTTCTCTTTTTCAGTATTCTATGCCTCCTGCCTGGTGGGTCAAGGCTTTCTTGGAGCAGTGGAATATTCCGACCCACACCTTTCTCTTATTGGATCGGGAGGTCTCCATCTTTTTAGAGGAATTTGCAGAGGTTTCGGCTTACCGGTCAGAGGAGAACACCACGAGGAGTTGCTTCCTTCGGATGAGTATATCTTTGCTTCCAAGTCAGTGATGACAGGACTTACCCCGGAGAGCGCCATTCAACATTAGTTCCCCAGTTTGATTAAAGTGTTGAATATCTATGAGGGCCTTTTTCTCGAATCCGGAAGCCGTGGGGGTTAATTTTACAGATTTTATAGCCCGTTTTCTCTGCCTAGAAGCCCTGTCGAAGGATGCCCCAAAATTCGCCAAACTTGACGATCCTTTTGGGTTTGGTTTGATCTACCAACCGGCAGCGGAGGCGGATCAGAGGTGTTTCTTTCTTCTTAATGCCCCGGTCGTCCCTTTCACAGAGCTTGCAACTCTTGGGATCGACGAAGAAACATTCTTTTTGGGGTTCCTCGGGTTATGGCTGAGCTGGTTTGCGCTTCCAATGCACCCTCGCCGTATGAGGCCATCCGTTTTTATCCAGCTCATCGAATGGTTATTGGGATGCAAATAGCTGTTGGGGTCGCTGGGTTAGCCCATTTATATCACGGACTCAGCTTGGCGGTAGATACTACTGAACCAGGGGTGCAGCACGTTAACTTCTCGATGCATTATTTTATGTCGTGGATCGAGTTGCACGTGCTTGGCGTCTTCGGTATCCACAGAAGGCCTTCTTTTTATGACAGGTGTAAGTTCTCTCGGATCATGCGGCTAGTCGATGCATCCATTGTAAATCCGACACCGTGGGAAGCTAGGGGCTTGCTCCTTCGTCCGCGCACGGTTGGAGATGGCATGTCCTTCGCCGATAAGATTTTGACCGTCGGCCAGGAATCCGCGAAAACGGTGCTGCCATTGCAAGACATTTTTAAAGACGGGACCTCTGTCTTGAAAGCTCGAGAGATTATTCATCTATATTCCATCAGGCCGAGCTTTCTCGTATTTAGGCAGAACGATTCGGCGTTGTTCATGAGGTACAACCCGCATCGTTTTGCCCAGCAATTAAGCTACAATCAGGGCGTTCCGCTTGAGTCCTTCTTAGCAGAACCAGCCGCTACCGAAGATGGAATCCGGAGCGCGTTGCATCATTTTATGCGGTTGAACACCGGCTCCAGTTTCTTTATTAGTGAACCGAGCTGTGTTCCGAAGGCCCTGAACATGTATGTGGCGTAGTATCAACATTCGATGGGCGCCGTCATTAGGAAAGAAAAGCGATTGCTGCTTGATCGTAAGGGCACTACCCCGGCTGGTAACCCAAACGTTCCTTTGAAGCAATGGGCCATTGTCCATCCTCCCTTCAGAGAAGTTGTTGCGGATGTTGTACTAAGTGCTACGCGTGGGCTGCCCCTACCCAGTGTGCCTGAAAAAGAAGTAGCTGCAGCGTCTCTCGAGTCAGGTGTAGGTACGGAAATTGGGACTCGTCGTCCAAAGTTGCCCACCAAGCGCAAGCATGTATTATCGGCCACCGGCGCTCGTTCACAGAAGAAAAAGAAGTAAATACTTTCTGTGGACGTCGTTTTAGGCCAGGACCCTCATGCCCCTTACAACGAGGGCATAAGTGAATACGGGACTAACGAAGGCTTATTCGTGGCGCCGGATGATACCGACCTAGAGGCTGCTATTACAGTGTCCAAGCAATTAGCTAGCCATGCAGCATGACTGGTCACCCTTGCACAGTCAGGTAAACTTCAGTCGTATCTTTTCGCTGTTGCATTTTTATCATCATGCCTTGGCTGACACTTCTTACTCAACAGGTGTTTCCACAGAAGAGGCCCTTGCAGCTTCGCTCAAGACTTTCGAGGAGGAAGAGAGGCTTCGCGTCTCCTTAGGCTTCGGTATATTTTAGTTCATTATGTCTTCATCCCTTTTTCTCAACAGGCAGCCTGACCCATTTTTTTTATTTTATTATAGGGACTACCTCGACTCAGGTTACTTCGAGTGTGGTGCCAATCCTGCAAGGCGACGCTGCAATGCTTCCAGGGCCGAATGTCGAAGTCCCAGTTACATCAGCATCGACGAAAGAAGCTTCGCTTTAACAACTGATGACGGACGCCGCAGAGGCTCCAGAGGAAGAACTTGGTTCGGACGATAACGTCTCCTTGGCGGAGGTCTTGAAGAAGTCGGCTCTGACAGCTCAGGCTGAAAGGAAGCGCAAGAGACGTGCAGCGAAAGAACGTGCCGCCGCCTGGGCTGTAGGTGCAGGCTCGAGTGCTGCTTCTCCTGTCCCTGCTTCTTCAGAGGGTGTCCCGGCCGCCCTGTCTACCACTCATAGACAGGCGGTACGCACGGCTCGAGAAGCAATTGAAAAGCCGTCCCAAGGTAACGTAACACTAGGTCCTTTTGTCAGAATTTTATCTTCAGATTCTCATATATCTTACCCTATAGGGCCAAGTCCTGGTGAGGCGGTGGCGGGTGAGATGATGGCAACCACTGAGCCCAAAGCGGCTACTCTTTCCCAGGAGTCCAGGACTGCTCCAACTGCCGCTCTTTCCGCCTGCGGTTCCCTGCCATCGCCTGGCATCACGAGTGTCACGACAACTCTCGTGGAATTAGGGGACGAAGCTACGGGCAACGAAACCATCCCCCTAAATGAGCTCGAAGAAGTCGTGATGCTTGGCGATACTCCCATCACAGCTCTGGTTGATGACCTGTCTGGTAGGTCTCGGGTCGCTGCATTCTTTTTGTTTTGCAATCCTTTCTGATGACATTCTGTTCCTTTCGAATGTAGGTGTGGCGAGCGCTGAGGTTGCGACACCTGAAGAAGCACCACCAATTGCCGCTTTGACGGTCGTTGCCCCTTCGTCTCCTCTTATATCTTCTCAACTGCTGGAAGGTATGGGTTTGCGATTAATTCAAATCGGGGATAGCGTCTTTCGTGTATTGACCATATATCATCGTAATCTTGCAGGAGTTCTCTTTGATCATCTGTATCAAGTGCTGAACCCACACTTCTCCTTCCAGTCAGAGATTAGCCTGCCCGCTGGTGTCGGTGAGTATCTTTTCTGACCGATTTCTTTTCTTTTCTTTTCTTTAACGGGCAGCCATGTTATTGCTAATTCTTCTTTGCATAACTCGTAGCCTTACAAATTGAAGGAGGGGACGAGGGTATTGTCGCGCCACCGGTACTTCCAGCTCTGCCCCCTGTTGCAGCCGGTATAGTAAACTCTATGGTTCATGTATCTTCTCTATTTCTTGAGCCGTCATTTGACTATGATTGGTTTTGCAGCGGTGACACCGACTCCAACTCCGTTCAAGTCTCGAATCATAATACCAGCAGGGCCCTTTTCCAGACGTCCATCTTCCAAGGGCGCTGTGACCAGCCTGTGCATGTTAAGTGAGTGCATCGAGGAACTTAGCGCGGAGGCTTCTATACTCGCTGCTGATTTTGCTGCCAAGGTTAACCCAATGCTGGCAACGCTTGTGAATTTCCATAGCGAATGCGTCGTCGAGTCTTGGGTCAGTTACTATAGGAATATTGAGGCCTGTCTGCATAAGATTGAGCTTAAGCGTCCCGCTCCTGAAGTATCATCTTTAAACTCCCAGCGGGCTGCATGGGTTGAGTAGAGTGTTCCTTTCATCCGCTATTTGGAACAAGAGATGACCTTGAGGCGAAAGGATCATGATGTAGCTTTAATCGGATCCACCCGGTTGCGTGCTCAGGTTGAAACGAACGCTGCGCAGTTGAAAGTTGCCTTTGACAATCTTCAGCGGTGCATTTCGGATGGGTTGACGCTGAGAAGAGAGCTTGACTCTGCAGAGCGGGTCATGCAGGACTGCGAAGCTGACATGCGGGGAACCGATGAAAAGCTTTCGTCCTATTTACAACAGCGGGCCCAAGTCGAAGCGGAGCTGGCCGTGGCGGCTGACCGTGAAAAGGAGCTGAGAGGAGTGCTCGAGCAGCCGGTCGATTTACTTAAGACGCTTCCTTCTTAGTAATTGCCTCGGTATCGACCGTACATTTGTAATACACAAATAAAACATATTCATTCATTTTGATAGGATGTATCTTGTACTCAATTGAATTTATGAATAAAAGATACATTTTTTTGTACTATCTTGTGTTATCGCTTTCTTTCCTATGCTTTGTCGTTGGCGTGTCACTTTAACAAGCGTAGCCTGTAGATGATAAAGAACGTTCCATCTTGAACTCTTTGCGGGATGGCGATGGCTTAGAAGACAGGTTCAGATCTTCCGCCTAAGTCTTTTCAACTTTATGAGCCGTGAGGGTCTCATAAAGAATTTTCTCCCTACAGGTCGAGAGGACCCCGTAGGTGTATTTTCTCCTTAGGAATCGTGAGGATTCCTAAGTGTGTTTTCTCCTGAGAGTCGTAAGGATCTCACAAGAGAATTTCCTCCTTACAAGTCAAGAGGACTTGTAAGTAATTGATGAGTTGACCTGAATCCGGGTCAAAGCATTGCTTTGACGGGGAGTCCGAGGGTTTACTCTGGCTGTTTCCCACGGTGTCAGGATTGACTTTAGTTGTGTTCTACGAGGCCAGGAGGGGTTGACTTTTATCCGCATTTCACGGAGTCAGGGATTGACTTTATCCGCATTTCACGGAGTCTGGAGTTGACTTTATCCGCATTTTACGGAGTCAGGAGTTGACTTTATCCGCATTTCACGGAGTCAGGAGTTGACTGTTGGATATAGTGCCCTCAAAGTCAATTATTGGATCGCAGGTACGTGATTGCAATGATTGAGGAGGACCTATACGGGTAGCACAGTCTTACTCGAGATGATAGTATGCTATCTGGTTTGCCTTTATCAGTCGTGTACAGGTTCAGGTGACTGATCACTATTACACGTTGATAGAGCCCTTAGGATCTTGCTTGACTACCAACAGTATGATAGCAATCATATACGTGAGAGTTGGGTAGTCTATAAGCACATCCTTAAAAATGGTCCCTAGTCGTGGGAGTTTCGAGACAGGGCATCGATACTCCGGAATAGACTGGTGTATACAGTCGAGACCCCGACGAGGGGTGGTGGCCGGTCTCACAACCCACTGGTGTCAGTTGGATCACCTAAGATGTATACAGGTGCTCATTGGGTTATGAGTACACCGGACAGGATTCGCCGGGAACCTGCTAGTTGGTATTATACCTATCGTCAGATAGCAGTTCCCTGGTGACATGTGTACAGGTTAGTTCATCGACCTGAGGTCTTCATTTGTCTCGTGTGAGTTCCCACTGTGCTTTGATTTCTACCCTACCATGGCTCAAAGGAGTCGTGCAAACAGGTCTTTTTTGGGTACAGTCCCGAGCCACATGGAGGCAAGTGAGCGGATCGGCAGGGGATTCGTCTCTCCCGGTATTGGGGGTGAGATCGTGCTGTGTCTAGGAAAGCCATTACACAAGTCCTTGGCCAAGGCAGGTGAGAATTACTGGTAGGTACTCCAGTAGTTTCTCAGGGTGTTCAGGGCTTGTCTCCGACACGACTTATACCGTTATTGGGGATCTGACGTTACCAGCCCCCTAAGCCGGGTATGCGATACTCATAGACGAACGGACCAGACTGTATGTATGTTGTCACTGTTAGGCTCAGTAGGGTTTCAGGATGAGTTCGCTCATCGGCTACCCTTGAGGTCAGTACATGGGCAGCCGTTACGCACAGCTAGTGCCGCTGACGGCTTGTACTTAAACCCACTGTCAGGGTACTGACGAGTCATTAGAGTCCCCCATAGATAGTTTCCCAAGTTTGGGCGAAACGTTGTAGAGGCCGTATGGTTTTATGGCAGGGCTCGGAAAATGCACGTGCGTTTACGCACGTGTCATATTTCGGGCAGATAATACTGGTGGGCTTTGGTTTAAGCTGGATCCATGTATTATACTTTGTAGATATAATATCTTTGTCTCAGTTGCATTTGTATTCGGTCGTAATACAAATGCGAGTATATTTATACAGTTACGGGGTTATCCTGAAATTCATTTCGGAATCGCTTTTGGAAGTTGCCAGTTTTCTATCACCCGTATTAAACATTCGGTTTAATACGGATTTATCTTTGCTTCATTGGGTGAGTCATGATTCTAGAAGGTTCTAGATTTGATGATTCATAGTTAGCATTAATTGGGCGGTGATGTGTTATGGTGACTAGGTTAATGATTCATGGATTGCATTTAATGTTTTTTGATGATTCATTCTTTCATTAAATGTTATGATAAGTATCATAGCTTAAAGTTACCCTCCCCTCTCTTACACTCACCTCCCTCCTTCTATAGATAGTGTCCGGCCAAATCATTTGGGGGCTAAGGAAAAAAGTGATTCATTTTGGGATAAAGATTATGATAGTATTGCTTCATGTAATTTCATATAGCTCATTTTTCCATCATCCGATTCAAAAGGCAACTTCATTAACCGTTCGTCCATGGCTTTGGACGAAGTGAGACAAAGTGTTCTACTCATTCTCTATATCAATCTTGGTCATCTCTTTTAGCAAACTTGATAACCGAGTTGCCTCGGGTCAGAGGCGGGAGCCCGTTTAAAGATCCATTGACGTGGTGCCACCTGGACGAGGAGATCGGAGATCGACGAGATCGGAGCAGCCGCAACAAAGCGTGGGATGATGGTTAAAGAACGAAGGACTCGGATCGTTCGGTATAACCTTTCTATCCACTTTGTAGTTTGTTAGTTTAGCGTTAATGGCAGATCCGGGTTATAGTATGCGATAGCGCCAGTTATAAAAGTTTTTGTTCCGCATTTGGCATCAGTTTGACGGCCGGGGCGCTACCGTAGACTTACATGGTATCAGAGCCACGCCATTAAGCTTTACTAACTTGTTCTAACGCGTTTAAAAGATCGATCGAACGGATTTTCGCAAACCGCAATTTCTATGTTAAAGTTTCTATCGAATTTTTAAACAGGTCTAAAAATTATTTTGAGCATCTCAGAAAATCGTACAGGCTTTTTTAAGAATACTGGTGAAATTTGGTCAACTGTTGACTCCAAAGCGCCGCGGAACCGCCGCACAAACCCTAGTTTGGCCGCGGTTCCGCGGCTGTTTTAGAGCTACAGTGAACCATTTTTCTACAGTAGGTTCTACATTGAAAATTGTGGTTTCTGGAATATTTCTTTTGGGCCCAGATTTTGTTACTGTACATCAGATGTACGTGGGGCCCACTTTGGGAAATTTTGTCGATCGAAATTTAAACGTGTTAGTTTGCAGTACTTAAATTATATCTTCGACCGTGAATGTCATTCGAGCGGTAAATCGCGTCTAATTGTTATAGTCCTTTTAGACGGGTTTGCGAACATGACATTCGCGTTGATATTCTGTGTTGTGCTATGATGTTGCGGATTTGTCGTGGTGGATAGCAGTGTACAATGGTAGTACAGTTTGGATTTATTTGTACATTTGATATTGCGGGGCGAGCATCCAACATGTGGACTGCCGTCGCTGCCTGTTTGTATAATATTCTTTTGGGACACGACCGGGCTAAGGTCGATGTGCCCGTTGTACATATTTTTCATTTCTGTACTAGGTTTTACCCCGCGACGGAGTGCACAGATAGCCGGGTTCTGTAGGGCAACGGGTCCGCATCTCATGGCTTTGAGAGGCAAAGGGGCCTCACTCTAGAATTGGCAGACTATTCGTCGCACTCGTAGGGGGTACAGGTTGACCCAAGGAGGGGTGCTCAAGCTACCGGATTCCGTGAAGTGCAGGGTGGTCCATTCACTATGCTTTAGGGGGATGCCTCACTTCAGGTTTTGGCGGGTAACTTGCCGCACCCGTTGGGGTCTAGGTTTCATTGCACAGGCTATCCACACGACCAGGGGAACGTCGGGTTTCAGCAGCGGCTCTGTGAAACTCGGGGATCCCAGATTATCTGTATTATTCTGTGATACTTATTACTTTTCTGTAATGTTGCATATTATCACGCCTGGAACGATTATTGTATATTGGTATATATACTAGTAGATGTTGTATATGTTTTACACCCGCGCTAGTTCAGTCTCCGCTCTGTCGTTAGTTAAGTAACCTAACGAGCAATGACGGGACCCAGTGACGAATGCGGATGGCATATACGTACATTTTATTTTCGTTCTTTTCTGGTGTGATTAACTGACGGGACTGTGTTGATTCTGATCAATGCAAAGGAAAAACAAACCTGTTTGGATATTGTTGGAACGGTTTTAAAAAGTGTTATTACAAAGATATTTTCTTTTGTTTTGCACAGTGGTATTCAGTTGGAATATCCTGCACCTCATTCGACGAGGCAAGGGCCGAGATCCCTTCACCGGGAGTGACCCCTTGGGCAGAAATTTGCATCAGGGTAATAACTTCACTATAGTTGATTACATGTTGCTTTGCATCGCGGTATTCAGTTGGAATATCCTGCACCCCATTCCACGAGGAAAGAGCCGAGATCCCTTCACCGGGAGTGACCTCTTTAGAAAAGGTTTTCGCCACTATATTTTTAATAAAAAGCTATCAGGTTCCTTCAACGAGATCAAGTTCATTACATTAAAGGTTTTTCACCAAAAACCAACCGTAGTCCTCCGTCATGTCTTATGGATGGTCAGTAGTATTCAAGCTATGTTTGTTGGCTTTCGTCAAGGCATAGTGTTTGATAGCTGCTGGGGTATTCATTTGTTGCATAGATAGATGTGTTGGTTTGGGACAATCGTATTACCTTGTTGGCTTTCGTCAAGGGTATGTACGGGTGGGTTCAAATTGACAAGAATATGACGGGTAGAACTTGACATGTGAATTATGATTTGTTGGCTTTTGTCAAGGTCATAAGAACATGGGGTAAAAATCATATCGGGAGTTTCTAAAGAAACTGAAACTTGCCAGGCATGCGCATACCTTCTGGAGTGTGATAACGAGAGTGGATTCCGTCACGTTATCATACAATGAGAGTTGGATCCCGATTCCCACTGATGAGTTGGTTTACTCTTCGGGTGATCCCGATTGATTCTTCTTTCAGGTTTGGAGGAGAATTTGACAGTACAGTGGGAGGTTTCCGGATTAGATAAAGTGATAACCATTCTGATCTCGGTTAAAGTGCACGCAGAGTGTTTCTTTTCTCTCTCTCTTTGGCAGCGACCTTTGACCAACCCTAGACTATGACTCAGTGACCAAGTTGACCGAATCTTCTTAAAATACTGGCTTTTGGATTGTCTAAGTTGCATAAGTCATTGCCACTCCTTCTTTTACCCTTTGCATTTCTCAGAACACCCCGTATTACTACGGTCATCCACTTCCATTGGATAGATCCATCGTATGGTTATATACGAACTCGAAGGGATTTCTTCGGGGATGGATCCAGGTTCAGGAGAAATAGAATTGGTTTATTCAGTTGTCTTTTATTATCACCTTCTCTCATATTGCGAAGGCTCCTTGGTTTAGGAGAGTACACCTATTACGCTTATTGGATAGTCTTCTTCCAAACCATAGACAGGTGCCGAAAGGTAGGGAATGAAGAAAACCAATTAGCCTAAGTAAGGTGTACAGAAGGTAATATGTAAAGACAAAATAAAGGGATTAGAAAGAGGGCAAAGTAAATTGCGACTGCTATCATTCACGACCAAACCGCGTACTTCATCGCCACTCCTATTTCACCTTTGCTTTTTTCCCCAGTTCGGGAGAAATAGAATAAGGTATTATTCAGTTGTCTTTTATCATCACCTTCTCTCAGGTTGCGAGGGCTCCTTAGTTTAGGAGAGTACACCTATTATGCTTACTGGATAGTCTTCTTCCAAACCATAGGCTGGTGCCGAACGGTAGGGAAAGAAGAAAACCACTTAGCCTAAAGGGGTGTACAGAAGGTAACGACTAAAGACAAATAAAGGGATTTGGAGAGATGGCAAAGAATTATACGGTTACAGTCATGAATTGGATTATGGAAGAGGCATTACTAGGAATACCAGGATACCCCTACGAAACATTTTCATGTTTCAGTGCATTGTTAAAGGAAAACTGATTTCCTGATTAGATACTTACTCCAGGGTATGTATTTACCAGGTATGATTCTCACATCCGTATGGTTTTACAGATGCTGAGTGGGAGGAAGTTATTGGGAATAAGGTGATCATTCTCATTATATCGGAATTCGTTGTAATTGGTGATATTTGAGAAAGTCGCCTGGGTTTTTGCCGGACGGCATGTATTTGGTTTTGAGTATCTGTTGTTGTGCACCAATTTCAAAATGATATATCTGTACGTTTATTTTTATAAAGTGAGATATAACTTTTTGATATTATGTCGATGATATTTACCTATATCAGTTGGCGATTGGGTAAGGAGCATTGAACGAGCGGAGTAGTTCTTAACCATAAGTACAGTTTTCAACCTACGATGCACAGGTTTTGAGTTATTCAACTCAGCGGACTTATACAGAGTATTGTATGTTGTCCAGTGTCGATCAGGACAAAGAGGTTGGTCCTCGTACTATGTTCTGTTTACTTATAACTTCTCTAGTTTTTAGACAAGTGTTTCGTAGAAATACAAGGTCTAAGTTTTGAGAAGTTGTGGGTATAGGAATAAAGTAGAGAACCAGATGTCGCAAGTATCGGGATTCTTCAAAGAGATCGAAGATGTAGATTCTTGTGATTGGTATTCAGTTGATAGTAATGGTTTTGAGAAACTTGTTTCTCTTTCAGGTTACTCATAATTGGATGGATTCCTAAGTTGAGTAATGCTGATTTGCCTCTCTCCATTAAGTTGATATGCACTGGAGACAGCTGCATGAGTTGAATCTGGTTCCAATTAAATAAGTGCCAAAGTTTCTATATTGGATATAGAATGGTTCATATCTTAACGATGTTAAGGTACGGGGAGTTGTCCGACTTATGCTTAAAACCAGACTCTGGATAACTCAAGGCACATTTCTGTAATGGCAGTTTGTGGGTTGGCCCGGGTTATGTCGAGGGTTGATTTTCTACCATCTGAAAGATCAATAGTGATATTGTTCTTGACTCGCCACAGTTTTAGTAAAATGGATTTTTTCAGAAAACAGTAGTGGGAGTATGGTAGAACTGGAAGTGATTCCAGAACCGCAAACGATTACGGAAAATTTAATCGGACCTATAGATTCAATCAGGTTTGACATTCCAATAGCCACTCCGCAGATATGGTGGGTAACCTCAGACACCCGAGAGGTACTCCGGTAGTCTCAAGGACGGTGACAGGGAGGTTCTTATCTACCCAGACTTGACACTACTGTTGTTCCTGGCTATGAGACCCGGTAGGAGGATAAGTATAGCGTCGTTCTAAACTAGCTTTAGAAGTGCACGTATATATTATTCTGCCAGAGGGTAGTTGTGGTCAGTGGGAGCAGCGGAAGCATAGCGGGCAAGTAGCTTATGTCTATTTATACACTAGAGCAGATATAGCGGAGATAGATCATCTAATTTTGATGTGACAGTCATGGGTTTGACTTCATCAGAATAGGGGATGGATCTGTTAAGAAGGTAGTAGGGTGTGATGTCCTGGTATTTGGATGACATACACAGAGTAGGAAGTAAAAATTCCTATACTACGATCGGTTGTACTGTGGTCGTCACACAGTTGTTTCTCCAAACAGGATATGGATATAATATCAGACATTCTGGTTTCTAGATCTAGATTTGGGTAGTTTCCCATTGTGGGTACTTTGACAGTATTCTAATAGTTTTTAGAATAGATGGCTCCTGGCATGGTGGTGTACCTGCAGGTGATGGAGTCACCCTCTCTAAAGGTGTCTTACAGACTAAAGGGGAGAGGGATGTGCATGATTGGCAGATCACTTGCGTAGGCAATTGAGTCAATCGTGAGATGTCAAGTACCACACCAGATGTTGTTTTTGCACTAGATGCGATAAGTTTATATTAATCCAATCCTGAAGAAACATAATGAAGCAGTTTTAGAACATAAGTGCATGTTCTACGGATTTGATGACGGCAGCCTCCTTCGGGAGACGGTTATCATTCTAGGCTTCAAAGGTGACATGGATGACAAAGTGATTGTCAGAGTTATAGTTTTCCCTCTGGCGAAGGAGGCAGTATTATGGACAGGTGGTCCAAGAGGATACTATGGGAGGCATGGTGCAGGATACTGATTAAGTTCAGTTACCGATACAGTCTAAGAAGTTTGGATTTGGAGTTCATTTATGAACTAGGTCCCATCAGATATCTAGACATATTCTAAGACAGGTATTACTCAATTCGGGAGATGGCTTTCTCCGCGAACTTAAGATTAAGAGAGACATAGAAAGAAACATCAGGGCAGATCCACTCATTGAGGCTATTTCTCGAACACAAGAGTTTTACAAACGGGCTTTGTGAAACTGATTAATAGAGGAGTTGGGTGCTCGGTATCACACGGGCTGTGAGTATGCGACATCGCAATAATTAGCCTTAAGTGCAAGTTGGAGATTGTTGGATATAGTGCCCTCAAAGTCAATTATTGGATCGCAGGTACGTGATTGCAATGATTGAGGAGGACCTATACCGGTAGCACTGTCTTACTCGAGATGCTAGTATGCTATCTGCTTTGCCTTTATCAGTCGTGTACAGGTTCAGGTGACTGATCAATATTACACGTTGATAGAGCCCTTATGATCTTACTTGACTACCAACAGTATGATGGCGATCATATACGTGAGAGTTGGGTAGTCTATAAGCACATCTTTAAAAATGGTCCCTAGTCGTGGGAGTTTCGAGACATGGTATCGATACTCCGGAATAGACTGGTGTATACAGTCGAGACCCCGACGAGGGGCGGTGGCCGGTCTCACAAGCCACTGGTGTCAGTTGGATCACCTAAGATGTATACAGGTGCTCATTGGGTTATGAGTACACCGGACAGGACTCGCCGGGAACCTGCTAGTTGGTATTATACCTATCGTCAGATAGCAGTTCCCTGGTGACATGTGTACAGGTTAGTTCATCGACCTGAGGTCGTTATTTGTCTCGTGTGAGTTCCCACTGTGCTTTGATTTCTACCCTACCACGGCTCAAAGGAGTCGTGCAAACATGTCTATTTTGGGTACAGTCCCGAGCCACATGGAGGCAAGTGAGCGGATCGGCAGGGGATTCGTCTCTCCCGGTATTGGGGGTGAGATCGTGCTGTGTCTAGGAAAGCCATTACACCAAGTCCTTGGCCAAGGCAGGTGAGAATTACTGGTAGGTACTCCAGTAGTTTCTCAGGGTGTTCAGGGCTTGTCTCCGATACGACTTATACCGCTATTGGGGGTCTGACGTTACCAGCCCCTTAGGCAGGATATGCGATACTCATAGACGAACGGACCGGACTGTATGCATATTGTAACTATTAGGCTCAGTAGGGTTTCAGGATGAGTTCGCTCATCGGCTACCATTGAGGTCAGTACATGGGCAGCCGTTACACACAGCTAGTGCCGCTGACGGCTTGTGCTTAAACCCACTGTCAGGGTACTGATGAGTCATTAGAGCCTCCCACAGATAGTTTCCTAAGTTTGGGCGAAACGTTGTAGAGGCTGTATGGTTTTATGGCAGGGTTCGAAAAATGCACGTGCGTTTACGCACGTGTCATATTTCGGGCAGATAATACTGGTGGGCTTTGGTTTAAGCCGGATCCATGTATTATACTTTGTAGATATAATATTTTTGTCTCAGTTGCATTTGTATTCGGTCGTAATACAAATGCGAGTATATTTATACAGTTACGGGGTTATCCTGAAATTCATTTCGGGATCGCTTTTGGAAGTTGCCAGTTTTCTATCACCCGTATTAAACATTCGGTTTAATACGGATTTATCTTTCCTTCATTGGGTGAGTCATGGTTCTAGAAGGTTCTAGATTTGATGATTCATAGTTAGCATTAATTGGGTGGTGATGTGTTATGGTGACTAGGTTAATGATTCATGGATTGCATTTAATGTTTTTTGATGATTCATTCTTTCATTAAATGTTATGATAAGTATCATAGCTTAAAGTTACCCTCTCCTTTCTTACACTCACCTCCCTCCTTCTATAGATAGTGGCCGGCCAAATCATTTGGGGGCTAAGGAAAAAAGTGATTCATTTTGGGATAAAGATTATGATAGTATTGCTTCATGTAATTTCATATAGCTCATTTTTCCATCATCCGATTCAAAAGGCAACTTCATTAACCCTTCGTCCATGGCTTTGGACGAAGTGAGATAAAGTGTTCTACTCATTCTCTACATCAATCTTGGTCATCTATTTTAGCAAACTTGATGACCGAGTTGCCTCGGGTCAGAGGCGGGAGCCCGTTTAAAGATCCATTGACGTGGTGCCACCTGTACGAGGAGATCGGAGATCGATGAGATTGGAGCAGCCGCAACAAAGCGTGGGATGATGGTTAAAGAACGAAGGACTCGGATCATTCGGTATAACCTTTCTACCCACTTTGTAGTTTGTTAGTTTAGCGTTAATGGCAGATCCGGGTTATAGTATGCGATAGCGCCAGTTATAAAAGTTTTTGTTCCGCATTTGGCATCAGTTTGACGGCCGGGGCGCTACCGTAGACTTACATTGACTTTATCCTCATTTCACGGAGTCAGGAGTTGACCTTATCCACATTTCACGGAGTCAGGGGTTGACCTTATCCGCATTTCACGGTGTTAGGTGTTGACCTTATCCGCATTTCATGGAGTCAGGAGTTGCTCTGGACGTTTCCCACGGGGTCAGGATTGACATTAGCCATGTTCTACAGGACAAGGAGGTGCTCTGGACGTTTCCATGGGGTCTGGATCATTAGCCGTGTTCTACGGGACCAGAATTTGCTCTGGATGTTTCCCACGGGGTTAGGATTGACATTAGCCGTGTTCTATAGGACTAGGATTTGCTCTCTCGGTTGTCTGTGAACCGTCGAGGTTTGGAACAGGGACTTTGCCATGGCTCCAAGGTTGATTATCGTGTCTGAATCCTGCTGGAATGAAGAGGAACGCTGTTGGTAATCTTTAGGCTGTCTGTGAACTGCCGAGGTTTGGAACAGGGACTTTGCCATGGCTCCAAGGTTGATTATCGCGTCTGAATCCTGCTGGAATGAGGAGGAACGCTGTTGGTAATCTATAAGCTGTTTGTGAACTGTCGAGATTTGGAATAGGGACTTTGCCATGGCTCCAAGATCGATTATCGCGTCTGAATCCTGCTGGAATGAGGAGGAACGCTGTTGGTAATCTCTAGGCTGTCTGTGAACTGCCGAGATTTGAAACAGGGACTTTGCCATGGCTCCAAAGTCGATTATCACGTCTGAATCCTACTGGAATGAGGAGGAACGCTGTTGGTAATCTCTAGACTGTCTGTGAACCGTCAAGATTTGGCTCTCTTTCTGATGGAGCCTGGTGGGAAGGTATGGTTCCCTTTTTGTTTGTGCCCCTGGATTGTATACAGGGATCGATGTGACCTCACCTGTAGGGTAAAAAGTTTCATTTTATATATTTTTCTTTCTGCGATGCTTTATCATTTCAGCTTTAATATCGCGAAAGTCGTGATTGCCCAATCATTTTGGTTATTTTTCGCGGTGCCCAATCATTTCGGCTATTTGTTTTATTTACTCCCTGCTTTTTATTGCGAGTTGCCCAACCATTTCGACTATTTCATATGCATTTGTGGCTCGCTGTGAGTTTGGGATTTGATACCGATTTAGGCATCGGTATCGCTACAACTGGGATATTGCCAGGAGTGAATCATTATTTACCTTTGTCGGTTCGAATAAAGGTGGCTTAGCAAACAGGGTTAAGATCCTGTCGACTAAGGCTTTTGACTTCATGAGCCGTAAGGGTCTCACAAAGGTATTTCTCCCTACGAGTCGTGAGGATCTCGTAAGTGCGTTTTCTCCTTAGGAATTGTAAGGATTCCCAGTGTATGGTCTCTTATAAGTCGTAAGGATCTTAAAGGAGTGTTTTCTTCTTATAAGTCGAGAGGACTTGCAAGGGTTGTTCACCGTGTGAGCATATTTCCAGTTTCTGGTGGGACTTTGTTAGGGAAATGTTTATTCGTGCCCATGGATTGTATAAAAGGGTCAACATTGAACTGTTTGTAGGGCAGCACTGGAGATTGTGATGGTTTAAGAACTGGTTCAGATCCCTGTACCTTAAGGCTTTTGAACCCTATGAGCCGTGAGGGTCTCAAAAGGGAATTCTCCTTACGAGTCGTGAGGATCTCGCAAGTGTAATTTCTCCTTAGGAATCGTGAGGATCCCTAAGTGTGTTGCTTCCTTGTGAGTCGTAAGGATCTCACGCAGGTATTTTCTCCTCACAAGGTCGAGAGCATCTTGCAAGTGTCTTTTAACGAGCTTGTGCCCTTTCGGGTTTTCACAAAACTCGCCGGTAGCCCTGCTGTTTTTACTCACGGAGCCCTTTCGGGTTTTCATCCGTGCCCATTTTGCTTATGGACATATCATTTTTTTTGTCAGCCTTGGGATGCTGCGGTCCGTAGTAGTTTATAGACGTCTCGGTCAAGCATAGTATTTCTTCAAGAAACGGCCGTTTATTGGCCTGAAGGGCCTTTCGCCATGTATGTCCATGCGCAAGTAAGCCCCACCCCGGTAAACTTTGTCTACAATGTACGGGCCTTCATAGTTCGGCTCGAATTTCCCCCGTTTGGCATGATTGGGGATCATAGGTCTTTTGACCACTAGCACGAGTTCGCCTTGGCGAAATGTTCTCGGCCTAGTCAATCTTTCGTATGCGCGCGTCATCTTTGCTTTATAAGCCTCCAGGTTTTGTTACGCCATGAGCCAGGTTTCATCAAGGGCGTCGAGCTCCTCAAGCCGAAGGTGTGCATTTTCTTTGTCTGTTAGCTCATAGCGAACCGCCACTCGTAGGGAGGGCAGCTCTATCTCCAAGGGGAGTACCGCTTCAGTACCGAATACCAATGTATACGGCGTTGTGTTTGTGGCCGTTTTGAATGTGGTTCGATATGCCCAGAGAGCTTCATGTAGTCTCTCGTGCCAGTCCCTCTTATTTCTGGATACCGTCTTCTTCATGATCTTCGTCAAGGTCTTATTGAAAGCCTCAGCTAGACCGTTAGCTCGGGGATTGTAGACCGAAGAGTATCTCCAGTCTATATTATGTTGTTGTGTGAAGTGGCTGATTTTGTGGCTTCTGTAGGCCGGTCCGTTATCGGAGATAATCCATCGCGGAGTGCCGAACCCGATAAATGACGTGTGTCTTGAAGAAATGTAGGATATTCTTTGTCTTTACTTCTCTTAGCGGTATTGCTTCCGCCCACTTAGAGAAATAATCCGTTGTCGCCAATATGAACCGATGTCCTCTGGACGATACTGGTTCGACGGGCCCGATTATGTCAGTTCTCCACATTTCAAATGGCCAGCTAGCCACTGTTGGGTGTAGCAGCTTTGGATGCTGATGGATAAAGTCTCCGTGAATTTGGCACGAGTGGCACTGCTTCGCGTATTCGAGACAGTCTTGGATCATTGTGGGCCAGTAATAACCTATCTTTCTGATCTTCAGCTTCATCTTCGGCCCGGCTTGGTGAGAACTGCAGAGTCCCTCATGAGTTTCTTGGACGACTCTCCTTGCCTCTTCAGGTCCCAGGCATCTTAGCCACAGGGAATCAAACGATCTCTTATACAGAGTATCATTGACAAAGGCGAAGGATAGAGCTCGTTTCATGAGCTGATGTCTTGAGGACGCATCTTCATGCGTTCGACGGGATTTGAAGTAGTCTATAAAGACTTCTCTCCAATCCATAGCCTTTTCCTGGTCCTTTATTTGTAGGGTCGTCGGCTTAGTCGATCTCTTTTCTTCGGATGACTCCAGAGATATTTCTGCCGGTGCCAGAACCCGACGGCTTTGCACAACAATCCTTACGTCATCGAGGTTTTCGTCAGCCAGCTCTTTAGCGAGTTTGGCCAATGCATCCGCTTTGATATTTTCCGCTCGCGGTATGTTCTCCGGGGCATAGGAAGGGATCTGAGTCAGCAATTGCTGCACTCTCTCACCGTACTTTACCAACTCTGGTTTGTATGTTTGATAGTCGCCATTTACTTGACTAACGACCAGCTGGGAGTTGTTTCCTGATTAAAAATCAGGAATTACCTCAATGAGGTATCACGTGTTCATACGGGACCAATGGTCACGTGATGACACGTGATGGATAAAATCCCATCAAACAGAAACGAAAACAAACGGCTGAAAGATGACTCAATTGGGGGTCACGTGCTCACACGTGACCAAGGGTCACGTGCCAGCACGTAACAGGCTTTGAAAGCCTTACAGCTTAATAGAATTTAATTCTAAAAATCAGGAAATACCTCAACGAGGTGTCACGTGCTCACACGTGACCAATGGTCACGTGTTGACATGTGATGGTTAAAACAGCAACATAAACAAGCGGCTGTTAAAGGGCTCAATTGGGGATCACGTGCTCACACATGACCAAGGGTCACGTGCCAGCACGTGACAGGCTTTGAAAGCCTTACAGCTTAATAGAATTTAATTCTAAGAAAAATCAGGCAATACCTCGACGAGGGTCACGTGCTCACACGTCACCAAGGGTCACGTGCCAGCACGTGACAGGCTTCAAAAACCTTACAGTTTAATAGAATTAAAATTCTAAACTTCTCTAAAATCTTTCCAAATGGGAAAGGATTAAGGAGAACCGTTGGATTAAAAATCCAGGGGTGATTAAATATCACCAAGTTATGGAAAAATCTAAGACAAGGAAAGATTTCCCCTAAATCTCACCAGAAATAACAAACAGAATATCTTTGGATTGAAAATACAATGGTGAATAAAATTCACGTAATGATCTAAAGGCTCATATTAATTATGAAAACAAACAAAATCTTTCAATAAAAGATTTGCTAAACAAATTGATTCTTTTCCTTATCCTATAAATAGGAGCCAAGAGAAGAGATAAAAGGAGAATTTTTGGAATCTTGAAATTTCAGAGAGAAAAGAAAGGAGAATTTGATTCTCAATAATGAAAACCCTAGGTGAGAAAAGAAAGGGGATCAAGACTTCAAACATAGAATTTAATTCTCAAATCTAAGAGTTTAACTCTTCTACACAAAAGAACTTAGTTCCTCTTCTGGTTGAAGATTTGCAAAGAGCACATCTCCCCATAAGTTGAGAATTTAATTCTCATCGGGTTGAGATCCTGCCATGCAGATCCAAAACTTAGAGGGGGAATTGAGTTTAGAGAATTTAATTCTCCCAAAACAAAATTAGGGTTTAACCCTATATGAGAATTTAATTCTCCCAAACTCATAGGAATTTAATTTCTTCAAGATGAAATTAAGGTTTAACCCCATATGAGAATTTAATTCTCCTAAAATTATAGGAATTTAATTCCTTCAAGATGGACAGAACTAGGGTTTAACCCTAATTGAGAATTTAATTCTCTTAAATTCACAGGAATTTAATTCCTCTCAAAATGAAATTAGGGTTTAACCCTATATAAGAATTTAATTCTTCCACATATATAGGAATTTAATTTCTCCAAAATCATAATTAGGGTTTTAACCCTACAGAGAATTTAATTCTCAAAATAAAATAAGGAGACTTAAAAGATCTCTGTAAAGAACTAGGGTCACGTGCCCCATGTGACCCCTGAAAAGATCCTCACAAATGAGAAGAAATTAGCTTTGAGGCAATGCCTCACGTGCTCCCACATGACCCTCATTGTATATGGAACAAAAGTAAAGGCAAAATCTAACTTGGGCGCTCTCACGTGTTACCACGTGACCCCTAATGAATGTTCTAATAAATCAGGGCATGAGTATACATCACGTGCCCACACGTGATGGCTATGAAAATTAAAAGTTTTTAACACTTGTTTGCAGAACAAAATAAAGGGGATCTGGCCCCGCTTTTGATGCCATCACGTGCTCCCACGTGACCCCTTCTTCTTCTAGTGTTTAACACTAATCTGACAATTCTGTTTCCAGTGTTTAACACTGTTATCTTTTAGTGTTTAACACTAATTTGAGAATCACATTTCTAGTGTTTAACACTAATTTGATAATCTTATTCCAGTGTTTAACACTGCTGTTCTCTAGTGTTTAACACCAGCTTTAGCCAAATTGGCTAATTTTCTAGAGGCAAAGCCTCCCCTTCAATTGAATCTCAAAATTGAGTAAAAATTCAGAGGTATAATGTTTAATCCTCAGCCAAAGACCCAAATGTTATCAAAGCCCTCAAACTCTTGTTTAGCATTGCTAAATAATATGGGCTTGAACCCAGACAAATGTATAATGGTCCAACAAAGGGCCAATTCTTCAAACTTAATTGGACTTAGCCCAAGTTGGACATGAGTCCTCAATTCAGACTTAACTGAGCCAATGTGCTCATAATTTAATTAATTGGTCTTAGTTCCAAACTGGGCTACAGATCATTTAATCCACTTTGGTTTGAAGGCACATCTCTTCACTCTTCTGATATTTGTCGTTGTAATCCTTCAACATCTTCAGAGAGGTGACGGGTCCCGACAACCATACATTTCTATGGACTGTAGGGTCCTTAAACCCATGGACTATGATGTCCTTAATCTCGACCGTGATGTCTTAAAACTAACATTGGACTGTGAGGTTCTTAAACATACGGACTATGATATCCTTAACCTCGACCGTGATGTATTAAAATTAACATTGGATTGTGGGGTCCTTAAACCCATGGACTATGATGTCCTTAACCTCGACCGTGATGTCTTTAAACTAACATTGGACTGTGGGGTCCTTAAACCCATGGACTATGATGTCCTTAACCTCGACCGTGATGTCTTAAAAGTAACATTGGACTGTGGGGTCCTTAAACTCATGGACTATGATGTCCTTAATCTCGACCGTGATGTCTTAAAACTAACACGGACTATGGAGTCCTTAAATCTACGGACTATGATGTCCTTAACCTCAACCGTGATGTCTTAAAACTAACAACGGACTGTGGAGTCCTTAAACCCATGGACTATGATGTCCTTAACCTCGACCGTGATGTCTTAAAACTAACAACGGATTGTGGAGTCCTTAAATCCACGGACTATGATGTCCTTAACCTCGACCGCGATGTCCTTAAACTAACAATAGACCATAATGTCCTTAAACTAATTACCGACCGCAATGTCATTAAACTAAACAACAGAGCCCAATTGCTCTTTTGTTGGATCGAAACGGTCCCGTTAAGTTAATCTTAGTCTGAAATTAAACTAACGTATCCTTAACAAACGTTTAAGTTGATCTTAGTCTCAAATAAGACTAACGTATCCTTAACCCAACCCCCCAAACCCAAATCTAAGAAAGATACGGATTTGGACTAATCCACGCCCTACGGGCAACAACATAAATTAGTCTCCGTATACAATGCACGGGAAACCACAAACAAAACAAACACACACGACACGAAGTGACCATCTGGAGAAGGAGAAATTTGTTACCGCGATGCGGTAGCGTAATTAACTGCAGGGGCTTGCGCCTGCAGGGAAGAGCTTCCCCACAATCAAAACCCCCTCCAACGAGGGGTAATCTGACGAAGTCTGCTATATCGGCCGCATCTGTCTAAACCTTCGATACAAGGTGCCATAAATCAATTTGGCATCTTCGGAGAGGTGGACGGATAGCACCAATTAGCATCTGCCCCCAAAGTTCAGGCAAGACGTCAGTCTTTCCCGGCTTTCAGAGGGGAACAGATTCTGGCACGCCCGGTGTGACCTTTTCCTCTTTCCACTCCACACTTCGTGTGTCGTGTTCGCGAACGAATCGCGGTTTGCTAATGGTTGCCCTTGGGTTTCGAGGTACTAAAATTTAGCGTTTTGCTTGGTGCAGAAAGCAAAAGATCAATGGCGTTCATCTGCTCAAAGTGTTCCACATGCAACTGCAACCCACGTCCTGCCTCAACTAGGGGCATAGCTTATGGGCCCCAGGCGGCTTCCCTGTTCACGATGCCGGTGGAACAGGTCACTCAAGCCACCACAGGATTGTTTTTCGGGATCATGCTCCCGCCAACGAGCTTCATCGCTCCTGTGCCAACACCAGAAGCTCCTAAGAAGTCGGTCTTCGATCGGCTTACAATTACTACGGCCCCCCTCAACGGGTCTTCCAGCTCCAACACCTCGGTCTTCGCCAGATTGGGCAAAAGTCCATGTGGGCTCATGATGAAGCCCGCACCTAAAGAAAAGGTTATTCCGAAAAGAGTGACCAACCCTGCTCCTGAAGTCGTCAAGGCGGCTTCTCCAACCAAAGGGTCAGTTTTTACAAGACTGACTGTTCCGGCTCCCGCTACGGTTCCTATCCCTGCTTAGAAGTCTGTTTTCAACCGATTGGATACTGTTTCTCAAAGGACATCAGTCTTCAACAGGCTGACGCCAGCAGCAACCCTTCACCTAGAAAGGGGGGAAGACAAAGCCATCCCCACCACCGAACCAACTCCATCGGCTCGACATGCTCGACGTCGTCACTGGCGCCGGGTAAGGAAGGCCGGGGCAACTCCCCCTCTGGGCTAACTCCACCAGCTCCAACGGTGGAAATTAATGCCGCTGTTCCGACCGGGAACAGTTTTGAGCTGCTGAACAAGGTACGCAGGAACTCGCCTACTGCCGTACTAAAAAGATCCCCGCCACCGGTGGAGACTGTCACAGAAACAAAGACGGAGCAGCCCCCTCAACGGCTGTCTTCTAAAGTTTACAAAATCTGGCGACAAGTTCGAGAGTCGGTGGTGGATCAGGACTATCTCCGCCGACAGAAGAAGTTGAAGGCTCGGGAAGAAGAGAACCGTCCTGTCAAAACACAGAGGACAACAACCACCTGGGTGCCCACCGCAACGGCCCCCTCAACGTCGACCGCTCATAAGAGGAGAAGGCCGGAGAAAATCCCCATGCCTGCGACAAATGTCAAAGGCACTGAAACCAAACGCCCTAAGTCTGGGGGCATGGTGGTGCATACCGTCCATATGGCATCAGGGAAAGAGGATAGCCGCACTTCTACAGGCCATCGACCACTCACCTGATCCATCACAAGAGCTCAGGAACAACAGCAGCAGAAGTTTCAGGATATGCTGACTGCGATGGCCGCACTCACCGGACCAAAAGAAAGCCCGGAAATATCCACGGAGCAGCGTTACGAATAAGAAACTGATGCTGAATTCCTTCGCAGAGTCCTCGAAAAAAAGGAAAAAGAAGCCGCAGAGCAAGCGGCTAACATAAAGCAAATGGCCATTCTCTTCCAAGACATGGTCGGGATGATGTTACAGCCGGATCCTCCAGCCGAAGACCCTTCGATCATTATTGAAGACGACAAAGGGAAAACGTCGAATCCTCCTCCGGCTCTTTCAGCAGCCAAAGAGGAAACTATCTCCAAGGCCACCCTGGATGACTATATTGCTCAGCAAATAAGAGTTCACCAGGCAAATGAAGTGGCCG
Organism: Agapanthus africanus; assembly: GCA_030015575.1. NCBI lineage: Eukaryota > Viridiplantae > Streptophyta > Magnoliopsida > Asparagales > Amaryllidaceae > Agapanthus > Agapanthus africanus. The sequence goes on along the minus strand of JASDDO010000006.1, from coordinate 295,370,321 downwards.
ACCAAGTTGTTAAAACTGGGCGACCATATCCGGGCTGGTATGATCAGATAAAGTACCCGCCGGGCTACACGATCCCCAAATTCCACGTATACAAAGGGACAGGAAATCCGCACCAACATGTCGCCCAGTTCAGGGCTCTATGTGGTAATACCAGTGGTGATGACAAGCTTTTGCTCCGCCAATTCGTCGGCAGCTTATCGGAAACGGCGTTTGAGTGGTACTCCGAGCTTCCAAACGAATCCGTCAAAACTTTCGCAGAGATGGAGTTGCTATTCACCCAGCGATTCACGAGTGCTAGTGAATGTACTCCAATAACGGCGTTGATCAATGTAAGGGTGAAGCCGGGCGAAACTTGGGTTCAATACGCAATCCGATGGCGAAATCTGTGGTCAAAGTGCGAACAACGCATCGAAGAAGCACCAGCGGTGGGCATGTTCATGGGCACTCTAGACCCTCATGCAACTATTTCACAGTTCATGATGTTCTTCAAACCGACCACGTTTCAGGCTTTAATCGACAAGCTAGCCCAGATGGATCAGATGGGTCACAGACCGTCTCCTCTGAAGCCGGAGCCGCGAAACGAAAAAGGTAAAGGGAAGGCGACCTTCGTTACGAATACTCAACAGCAGCCAAGTTCTCCAAAACTAACGTATCAACTAGAAGAGAGACGGTGGTATTATAATGAGAAAATGAAGCGTCCATACTCATTCCTACGAGACAAAACGAGAAGACTATTCGAGCTGGCGATGCGCAACAGGCTCATCAATCTACCGAATCCAAAGCGACCATTGCAGCCCGGTGAAGCGAATAATCCTAATTATTGCCCTTACCACCAAACGGTAAGTCATCCAATTGAAGATTGCTTCATCTTTAAGGGTTGGATCGAGGACCAGTACCAGCAAGGCAAGTTTGCGCTGTCTGAGAAGTGGAAGGTAAACCCACCACAACCGCACACTCCTAAGAAGACGGACACGCCGGGGGTAACGTGCTCTTTTGTTGAAGAAGATCCATGGGAGGTGGCTCTTTCGGCCAAAACCAAAAGGATGCTGATTGATCTCCAGACATGCCCGGCGATCAGGTGGATGAATCCGCTAGAACCCCAGATCATCGAAGGAATGCTGAAGCCGCGCCCAACTCCAAAGATTGGTGGTGATAGCCAAAGTGTTCACATCCATCCGTCAAAATTTTTGAAAAAGAAGAAGAAATTCAGGAAGTCCATGAAGCCTGACGACAAGCGCACAGACCTACAAAAGCAAATTAACACGCTGGAAGAGTATAACCAGAAGGCACGGACTCCAATCACGCTCCAAGAGTTCCTCAGCCACGTCCTTGAGGACGGAAATGATGGAGAAGACTCATCAGATGGAGCTGAGGATTACGTAGCAAGTTTTCATGTGATCTCTCACTCATTGATAGATGATAAAGAGGCTCCTTGCACCAAGAGACCGGGGGCAGGTCCCGAGCCGGAACTTCTATGGCCGTCAGACGAAATGATCGACGCCTTCCTGAATGAAATTCATTTGAAAAGCAAAGCTGATCGAGAGCATGAGATGGCCATATTTGAGAAAGCCAAACGCCGGCGACTGGATGAAAGAGTCGAGATACTCCTGCTAAATCAAAGAACATCTGTCGCAGATAAAAACAAGTCCAAAATGAGGAAAAAGTTTGCGAAAGCCATATCAATGGGGATGAAGCTACCACCCTCGGAAGGAAGTACTTTTGGTGAAGTCGAAATGCGTCAGAGCTACTGTTTATATCATCAAAAGATTGCGCACCCCACTGAGGAATGCAATGCTTTTAAAAGATGGTGGCAGGGATATGTTGTTCACCGGCAACATTTTAAGCGGATGAAACACAAAACTCATCGGGAGCAGAGAAGTACGACCGAGGAGCGTAAAAGAATTGCTGGCAACTGTCGCACAATCAACGCCGGGGGATCACAGGTTCTCACCTTCGGGAGCGACTCCGACGAGGAAATTGCTCTTGGTCCTCTCTTTAAAGAATCCATCTTGGGGAAAGAGGAAGAACCGAAGGCCTGTGAAAATATTCAGCTGCGCAATCCTACACTTCCAGAAAAGAATCTCGGACCCACGAATAGAAAGGATAAGGGAAAAGAAAAGGTCTCTGAGGATATCACCTTAGATTACCAAGTCATGAAAGAGCTGACTTCCAAGGATCCGCCAAAGAAAAGTAAGGTGGACTACAATGTTCTGGCACACTTGAGGAAGTTACCCTCGCAGGTCAGCATTCTTGACGCCCTTTTACTATCAAAAGAAGCAAGAGATTCATTGATCAAGGCGCTACAAGAGCCAGGACAATTCTAAGCTTTTCTCGCCGAAGAAAATATGAAGGACGAGCTGGAAGAAGTGCACATAGCCGATGTCACCTTCGGCGATGAAGATCTCCTCCTCGGGACATGCGAGCACAACCGTCCCCTTTATGTCTCCGGATACCATCACGGTATAAAGATAGGCAAAATCCTGGTTGAAAATGGGTCTTCCGTCAACTTCCTCAACGTGAGAGTATTGAAGGAAATCTGCATGAGCATTCAGCATCTCACTCGTGATAAAATTACCATCACCGGTTTTGATTCCCAGTCATCACGGACTCTCGGGTCTGTAATACTGACGCTGCGCTTCGGGCTACTCGTCACGGATATTAAATTTCACGTCATTGATGCTAAGACTTGTTACAATGCTTTGCTCGGCCGGCCTTGGTTGCATGAGTACAACATCATCCTTTCTACACAACACCAGTGTATGAAGTACTTCAAGGATGGTCTTGAGTATACTGTGACAGGGGAGTTGAACCCTTTCTCCATGAACGAAGTCCAAAAATACGAAGATGCAAAATACTTCTTGCCAGATTTTGAGGATACAGAAAGATGTCACCAACCGAAGAACAAAGCTATCACCACTATTCCAGTCTTCGGGAGTGATATCGAGGGAGAAGAAGAGATAGTTTATTCAGGGCCACCTCGACGCAACAACCGGGACCGTCCGCTCCTATGTTGATCTTCGGCAGCGACTCGGAAGACGCGGTTAATGCTGTATTCTCCGCTCGGCCATCAATCTAAGCTTTCGCTGGTGATAATCGAAGTCTGCAAATTATCATGGTTCCGCGGGAGCATTACAAAGAGCTCAATGCACTTAAAGTGTGCAAGAACTGCGGACATTTTACGTCCCTCCCAGGTGATAGGGTAAAAAGGCGATCCTATTCTACCGATCTGGGGAAACTAAAGTGGAGAAAGAAATCTGGCATGGCGCCGATTCTACGCTCGACAGACTCCAGCCCATCCATCTGCCTAGATATTACTCAGAAGGCTTGAGAAGGCTTTTGAAGCGCCAAGGGGTACCTTTCAAACAGACCATTCGACAAGCTCGGTTCTACAACAGGATTTGGGATGTCCCTGGAACTCAGCGCAAGTTGCCCAACGGGAGAATGGAAACACTTGGGCTTGGATATGTGAAATCCGGGAAACGGGAACGAGTCCATGGTAGCTACGTCATATATGACTTCGATGAAGAAGAGGACGCCCTGTCAGAAAACGCTGACCCTGAACCAAAACGAGATCCTGCAATCAAAATGCCGAGTCCGTCATTTGAAGAACGAATGGACAAGCTTATCAGGGAAGTGGGTCAAAAGATTTGGGATGACCATAACCATGAAATGGCTATTTACGAGAAAGCCAGGACGCAGCACCTCCTTCAGCAGGTCACGGAGAATGACAATGCTCCTCCTTATCAACCCGTCATACAAAAGGCCCGACACAAAGGCAAAAATAAATCAAAGAATGGGAAAGGCGTTCGATAGCGACAAAGAGGGACCAAGAAGCCACGCGATCGGGAATCGAGTAACCCGGACTTGTCTTTTATAAAGAAGATGGGTCGAGCATACTCTTTTCTTCAGAATAAAACACGGAAGATACTTGAGCTCGCCATAAGACATCAGATGATGACATTTCCGGAGTCCAAACACCCCGAGCAAGCAGGCGAAGTTTCTCACCCGGACTATTGCTCCTATCATAGGGCAATAGGACATCCTATTGAAGACCGCTTCACCTTCAAGAACTGGGTCGAAGATAAATATCAGCAAGGCAGGTTCGCTTTATCCAGTAGTTGGAGGATAAATCCACCACAGAAGCACGAACAAAAAGCCGCGCATACAACGAGAGTAGAACCCGATCAACATCGGTCGTGGAAGCGAGCTCGTACTTGTCATATGATAACACTATCAAAAGAAGAGCCTGAGGATAGGGGTGACCTCCCCTGGTGCTTCGAAAGCAATGATGACGAGGTGATCTCAGAGTTTCCACCGGCGCCGAAAGAGCTGGAAGATGGAATATATACCACCGCGGATAACCTCAAAAAAATTGATTTGGAAATGGCAAACGACCCGCGACCGACATTCGTCAGTGAGCTTCTATCTGAGGAAAGGGTGGCTGCGCTAAAAGACGTGCTTATGCAGCATAAAGATTGCTTCGCATGGAATTATTTCGAAATGCCAGGACTAGATCCAGAGATTGCTATCCACAAATTGGCAATATCTCCGGACGCCAAGACAATCAAACAAGCACCAAGGAGAATACGGCTCGAGCTTGAGATGAGTATCAATGCCGAGGTCAAGAAGTTGATCGACTCCGGCTTCATCCAAGAGGTTTAGTACCCTGATTGGATCGCCAACATCGTCCCGGTGATGAAGAAAAATGGAACGGTGCACATATGTGTAGACTTTCGGGATCTCAATAAAGCCTGCCTGAAAGATGACTTCCCAGTGCCAGTCACTGAGCTGATGATAGATAATATGTCCACTCACGAAGTTTTCTCCTTCATGGACGGCTCATCGGGATATAATCAGATAAGATGCATCCTGAGGACCAGAAGCACACTGCTTTCCGGACCCCTTTAAGTATATTTTTCTACAAGGTGATACCTTTTGGTCTAAAGAATGCCGGTGCCACCTATCAGAGGGCCATGATGAAGATCTTTGATGACCTCATACATGAAATCGTCGAATGCTATATCGACGACCTCGTGGTGAAGAGCAAATCGTACGAGGAACATCTCGAACATCTGAAGATTGTATTTCAACGCCTTCGGCAATACAACTTGAAGATGAACCCTCTCAAATGCGCATTCGGAGTTTCCTCAGGCAAATTCTCAGGATTCATTGTCCGACACCGAGGCATCGAGATAGATCCGTCAAAGATCAAGGCAATTATGGAAATGCCCCCGCCAAGGACTCTCAAACAATTGCGGTCTCTCCAAGGGAAGCTCGTGTATATCCGGCGATTTATAGCCAATCTCTCTGGCAAGTGCCGTCCATACAGTCACCTGATGAAGAAAGGGACCCCGTTCGTCTGGGATCACAAATGCCAAGGCGCACTGGACGAAATCAAGCAGTATCTGCAGAACCCTCCAGTGCTGGCTGCTCCGGTCAGGGGAAAGCCTCTCATTCTTTATACAACAGCCCTCGAAGGTTCTTTAGGCGCATTATGGGCACAAGAGAACGACCAAGGAAAGGAGAGAGCCCTCTACTATTTGAGTCGAGTTCTACTGGGGGCAGAAAGCAATTACTCTCCCATCAAAAAACACTGCTTGGCGTTGATCTTCGCGATAACGAAACTCAGACACTATGCACTGGCACATGAAGTCCGTCTCATATCAAAGGTGGATCCCCTCAAGTATTTGATGTCAAAGGCCATATTGACAGGGCGACTCGCTAAATAGACCTTACTCTTAATGGAATTCGCAATAACTTATCAACCTCTTAAGGCAGTGAAAGGCCAGGCCATCGCCGACTTCCTCGCTGAGCATCCGATACCGGCCGATTCTCCCCTGAATTGCGAACTGCCAGAGGAACATGCGTTTGACACGATCGACAGAAGTGGTACCCGGTGAGAACTTTATTTCGATGGAGCATCTTCCATGAAGAAGCGCAAACAGAACACGCCCATAATCAAATCAGGGGTAGGCCTCATCTTCGTGACTCTACAAGGAGGGATAATGCGCTTCGCCTTCTCCTTGACAGAGCTGAGGACGAACAATGAAGCCGAGTATGAAGCTTTGATAGCAGGCCTCGAGATTGCCATCGACATGGGGATTGAAAACCTTCTCATATACGGAGACTCCCAACCGGTCGTTAGTCAAGTAAACGGCGACTAATAGACGTGCAAACCAGAGTTCGTGATATACGGCGAGAGAGTACAACAACTGCTGATTCAGATTCCTTCCTACGCCTTGGAAAGCATACCGCGCGCGGAAAACAGCAAAGCGGATGCATTAGCCAAGCTCGCTAAAGAATTGGCCGATGAGAACCTCGATGATGTAAGAATCGTGGTACAAAGCCGTCGGGTCCTCGCACCGGCAGAAATATCTCCGGAATCGTCCGAGGAAAAGGAAGCGACTGAGCAGACGGCCCTGCAAATAAAAGACCAAGAAACGGTTGAGGACTGGAGAGAGGTCTTTATAGATTACTTCAAATCTCGTCAAACACCTGAAGATGCGTCTTCAAGACACCAGCTTATGAAACGAGCTCTGTCTTTTGCCTTCGTCAACGATACTCTGTACAAGAGGTCATTTGATTCTCTGTGGTTAAGATGCCTGGGACCTGAGGAAGCAAAAAGAGTCGTCCAAGAAGTTCACGACGGGGTCTGCGGTTCTCACCAAGCTGGCCCTAAGATGAAGCTGAAGATCAAACAGATGGGTTACTATTGGCCCACTATGATTCAGGACTGCCTCGAATATGCGAAGCAATGCCATTCATGCTAGATCCATGGGGACTTCATCCACCAGCATCCAAATCCACTACATCCGACGGTGGCTAGCTGGCCGTTCGAAATGTGGGGGACTGACATAATCGACCCCATCGAACCAGCATTGTCCAGAGGACATCGATTCATTTTGGCGATGACTGATTACTTCTCCAAATGGGCAGAAGTAGTATCACTGAGGGAAGTGAAGAAGGAGAATATCCTTCATTTCTTCAAGACGCACGTCATTTATCGGTTTGGAACTCCGAGACGGATCATCTCCGATAACGGGCCAGCCTACAGAAGCCACAAAATCAGCCGCTTCGCACAACAACATAACATAGACTGGAGATATTCATCAGTCTATAATCCCCGAGCTAACGGTCTAGCCGAGGCTTTCAACAAGACCTTGACGAAGATCGTGAAGAAGAAGGTGTCCCGAAATAAGAAGGACTGGCACGAGAGACTGCATGAAGCTTTCTGGGCGTATCGAACTATGTTCAAGACGGCCACGAACACAACTCCATACGCATTGGTATTCGGTACAGAAGCGGTACCCTCTCTCAAGATAGAGTTACCCTCTCTACGAGTGGCAGTTCATTATGAGCTAACGGACGAAGAGAATGCTCACCTTCGGCTTGAAGAGCTCGACGACCTTGAGGAAACCCGGCTCATGGCGCAACAAAATCTGTAGGCTTATAAAGCAAAGATGACACGTTCATATGAGAAATTGACTAGGCCGAGAACATTCCGCCAAGGCGAACTCGTGCTAGTGGTTAAAAGACCTATGATCCCTAATCGCGCTAAGCGGGGTAAATTCGAGCCAAACTATGAAGGCCCATATATCATAGACAAGATCTACCAGGGTGGAGCCTATCTACTCATGGACATGCATGGCGAAAGGCCTTTCATACCAATAAATGGTCGCTTCTTAAAAAAGTACTACGCTTGACGAGTCATGGCTTAGGTTAATGATAGATGACGACAACTATGTCCGCTCGCTATCTTCCTAAGCCCAAACTCTATAAGTAGTAACCGACTTACTTTACAGCGGACTGAAATGTCCTTAAACTAACAACAGACCACTATGTCCTAAAACTAGCTGTTGACCGAGATGTCGATAAACTACGGTGGATTGCAGCATCTCAAAGTTGATACAAAAAAGAAAAAGAATAATAATAAAAAAAAAGAAAACGGTATGTCCATAAGCGAAATGGGCACGGATGAAAACCCGAAAGGGCTCCGTGAGTAAAAATAGCAGGGCTACCGGCGAGTTTGTGAAAACCCGAAAGGGCGCAGACTCGTAAAAAACGGTATGTTTATAAGCGAAATGGGCACGGATGAAAACCCGAAAGGGCTCCGTGAGTAAAAACAGCAGGGCTACTGGCGAGTGTTTGTGAAAACCCGAAAGGGCGCAACCTCGTTAAAAAGACACTTGCAGGGTCCTCTCGACCTTGTGAGGAGAAATCACCCGCGTGAGATCCTTATGACTCACAAGGGAGCAACACATTTAGGGATCCCCACGATTCCTAAGGAGAAATTACGCTTACGAGATCCTCACGACTCGTAAGGAGAACCCTCTTATGGGACCCTCATGGCTCATAAGATTTGAAAGTCTTAAGCTACAGGGATCTGAACCTGTTCTTAAGCAGCCCCCACAACCTTCAATACTGCCCTACAAGCGGCTCAGTGCTGACCCTTGTATACAATCCACGGGCATGAATAAACATTTCCCTAACAAAGTCCCATCCGTGACTAGGGATATGTCTACACGGTGAACAACCCTTGTAAGTCCTCTCGACTTATAAGGAGAAAACACTCTTGTAAGATCCTTACGACTTATAAGGGAACATAAGCTTAGGAGTCCTCATGATTCCTAAGGAGAAAACGCACCTGCGAGATCCTCACGACTCGTAGGGAGAAATACCTTTATAAGACCCTTACGGCTCATGAAGTCAAAAGCCTTAGTCGATAGGATCCTAACCCTGTTCGCTAAGCCATCTTTGTTCGATGTTGATGGAGGGAAGTGATGATTCGATCCTGGCAATATCCCAGTTGTAGCGGTGCTGATGCCGAAATCGTTGTCTAATCCCAACCTCGCAGCAAAAAGGCCAGCGAACTACACATGCATACAAAATAGCCGAAATGATGGAGCAACTTGCGACAAAATCAGCAAGTAAAAATATATGCATGCAAAATAGCCAAAATGATTGGGAAACTTGCAATAAAAAGCAGCGAGTAAAAAATAAAAAAATATAGCCGAAATGATTGGGCACCGCGAAAAATAACCGAAATGATTGGACAATCGCAACCTTCGCGAAATAAAAAGCTGAAATGATAGAGCATCGCGGAAAGAAATAAAATAGAAAAAAATGAAATTTATGCCCTACATGTGATATCACAGCAATCCCTGTATACAATTCAGGGGCGCAAACAAAGAAAGAACCACACCTTTCCTCCCCAGGTTTCATCAGAAGAAGAAGCCAAATCTCAATGGTTCACAGGTAGCCTGGAGATTATCTCAACGTTCATCTCATTACGACAGACACAACGTCAAGTAAAGTGGAACAACGGCAACCCCCAGTTCCATGACTCGGCGGTGCAGAGATAACCAAGAGTCAAACCTCGACTCCATGAAATGCGGATAAAGTCAAAATTCCTGGTTACGTGGAACGCGGCAATGACCCCGTGGGAAACGTCCAGAGTGGATCCTGGTCATCGCAGAGCACGGCAGTGAACCCGTGTGAAGTATCCAGAGCGGAGCCTAGTCCTCGCCGAACGGCAGTGAACCTGTGGGAAGCATCTAGAACAAAATTCCTGGTTACGTGGAACGCGGCAGTGAACCCGTGTGAAGCATCCAGAGCGGATCTTGGTCCTCGCAGAGCACGGCAGTGAGCCCGTATGAAGCATCCAGAGCGGAGCTTAGTCCTCGCCGAACACGGCAGTGAACCCGTAGGAAGTATCTAGAGCAAAATTCCTGGTTACGTGGAACACGGCAATGACCCCGTGGGAAATGTCCAGAGCGGATCCTGGTCCTTGCAGGGCACGGCAGTGAACCCGTGTGAAGCATCCAGAGCGGATCCTGGTCCTCACAGAGCACGGCAATGAACCCATGTGAAGCATCCAGAGCGGAGCCTGGTCTTCGCCGAACACGGCAGTGAACCCGTGGGAAGCATCCATAGCAAAAATTGGACTGTGAGGTCCTTAAACTCACGGATTATGATGTCCTTAATCTCGACCGTGATGTCTTAAAACTAACAACGGACTGTGGAGTCCTTAAATCCATGGACTATGATGTCCTTAACCTCGACCGTGATGTCTTAAAACTAACAACGGACTGTGGAGTCCTTAAATCCACAGACTATGATGTCCTTAACCTCGACCGTAATGTCTTAAAACTAACAACGGACTGTGGAGTCCTTAAATCCATGGACTATGATGTCCTTAACCTCGACCGCGATGTCTTTAAACTACGGTACCCCGGAGAACATCCAGAGCGGAGCCTGGTCCTCGCCAAACACGGCGGTGAACCCATGTGAAGCATCTAGAGCAACCCTTAACTCCGTGAAATGCGGATAAGGACAACTTCACCCATCACTTGCGGGTCCTCACGACTCGTAACAGAGCAAATTCTTTTGTGAGATCCTTACGACTTTCAAGAGAAAACACACTTATGAATCCTCACGATTCTTAAGGAGAAATTACACCTACGGGATCCTCTCGACCTATAGAGAGAAAAACTCTTTATGAGACCCTCACGGCTCATAAAATTGAAAAGTCTTAGGAGGCAGATCTTAACCCTGAATCCTAAGCCATCGTTGTCCTGCAAAGAGATCAGGATAGACTATCTGCAGAATACATTCAATAAGAAGGGACACACCATTGAGAAGAAAAATATGTCTTTTATTCATAAACCAAAATGGATACAAAGTTCAATTCGTGAAAGAACAAAAATATACTCTCATTCAGGAGTATGTACAAAAGAAGAATAAAGGAAAATATATATAAGTCTTCAGGTCGGCGGGCGATTTAGCAGATTGGTCAGCTCATCCCTCTTTCGCTGGGCCACGCCTTCGTGATTCAGTATCGCTAGAAGACGGGCCTCCGCCTGAGCCTATTGGGGCCTGATATGAGGCAAGCCGGCCTTCGAGCTCTTTCTCGGTAGCTTTGTGAGCCTCAACCCTTTCGCGAGTAAACACGGCAGCCTTGTCGATGGCCACCACCTCCTTGATGGCCTCTTGAAGCACTCGCCAGAGTTCATACGCTTTGTTGGCCTTGGCTGTAAGGTTGGCTTGGAACTCACTCAGCGCTTTCGAAGCCAGCTCCCTCTCCGAGAATTTGCGACCGAGCCTCTTCTCGCACGATACCATGTTCACCGCGCACCGCTCAATCAGACCCCGCAAGCACGCTTTCGCGGCCACAACCTCCGAAGAAAGGCGGGCACACTCGAGCACGTGCAGACAAGCCTCCACCTGACGGCAAAACTCAACCCAGACTTGCACCACAGCCTCGCTATGATAGGTAGCAAGAAAGGGAAGAGAACCGTTAGCTTCAGCAGCAAACCCTTCGGCTATGATTACACTGCCCGCACGAAGCTCCTCGATCAGGGATGACAGGGAGTCGAGGCTTAATTTTGCCAGATGGTCTGAGGCTCGCAAAGCATAAGGGCCAGGCGGTATGGCGATGCACGACTCCAGCGCTGTAAGAACTGGCAGGGCTGTTTAGATTTATAAAAGATCAGTGAAACTTTTAAGCAAAAGAACAAGTGGGACAATATTGAGACTTCACTTACCCACAGTCATGCAAGAAGGAGCTGAAGGCTCCCCTGGCCCTTCGAGAACCTCAACCTTGTCGTCGGCCTCCAGAACTGTAAAGGACATCAATGTCATTTTGCGAAATGACAATAATGCTATGAAAAGATGGCGAACAACACTAACCTTTCCCAGACAAGAGGACGGTGCGTTGAGGAGATATCGCTTGTGGAGCAGCCATCTCCAACAGGCGCTGAAAAGACTGCCTGGGAGACAAGTCGGCAATCGAAGCCGCCAATCCGCGCAACTCTGAAAAGACAGAAAAGTTCAGATAATGGAAAGGATACTAATTCAAAATGTAGAAGGTTACCTTCGATGCTTCTCCCATTCTGAATAGGAGAGATAGCAGCTTCAACGGCCTCCGCCGCGATCTCGGGCTCCAACAAAGGGGGGTAGCCTCGACTACCTCCATCCTAGCCTCCGGGCCGCCCCTAAGGAGATCCGTTGGGACGGCGACCACCAAGGGTGCCTCTCCCGAAGGAGCGAGTGCTTCGGGAGCAAGAACCACCGCAGGAGGATCTATCTCAAGAGAGACCGTTTCATCAACCCTCTCCACATTGAGCAGTATTTCACAAGGGGTATCAGCAGGCTCTACGGTCAACAAACCCGTAGGAACCTCTCCCATCGCCGAAGTCTCTGCATAGTTCACATAAGAATAAGAATAAATATATACAAGTGCAGACAATATGAAGTATTACAAAGAAATACAAGAACATACCGATGCGCAAGGAAGCTCATAGTATGGCTTGCTCAAGCCGATGCTCTTTCTCAAGAAGGTGTGCTCGCCGAGATTCAAGGGTGGACTTGTGGCCACCAGTCCACAATGAAAGCGCATCCGCAGCGTCCTCCGAAGCAGCCTGTTTAAGGGCCCTTTCGCCCCATTCCTCCAAAGGGATGATGAATCGCCGCCGGATCCACAAAGGGTCTTCATAAAAGATTACGGCGGGATAGGGCTTCTTCGGAACCCTTACGTTCTGAGACTCGTCTTTAGAACGTCTTATAGCCTCAACCAATTATGCGGCTTCTGATTGAATTCGATTTCGGATTGTGTAGTTGGAAAATTGTAAAGAAATCACAACCAAAAATATTTTACCGCAATCAATAACGGTGTCGGTTGTAGCGCGTTAGTAAGTGCGGATCGTCCACAGGGAAAGTGTAATCGTTCGTCTTTTGAATTAGGTGAATTGAAACTTTAAAGAAAAGAAACGAAAACAATTCATGATTTGTATTTAAAGTTCAAGAATTAGAAAATCTAGATCTAATAACAAAAAACAATAAAATCAAGAATTGAGAGTTTGATGATTTTTCCAACCAAATATCAAGAATCTAAATGAGGCTCGTAGGAATCGATCGGATCTATAGATGTGATGAAGATTCAAGAATACGATTTCTTATCCATTAACAAGTCGATGCTAAATCGATGTAGATTTCATCGAGGTTAAGGATCTTGCGAAGAATTAGAGTTCCTCATCCTATCCTTTATCCTTTTGATGAATCACATTCACTAGATAGCTTCTTGAAAGTCAAATGATCAATTGTTGATCTCTAGATAGTGCGAAAGGAATCAAGAACGCATTCGCATCGATCTAGATCATCGATCATTCGATTTTCAAGAATTTCCAATTGCTATAAGACTTAAGAAAACGTTTAAAGATTCATCAATATTATCATTCTACAATCATCTCGATTCCTCCACGAGCGGAGTTTATTCGCGCATCATTACAAAGAATACATTCAAGAATTGAATACAAATCATAATGCTCGAATTGAAATAAAAGCAAGTTTAAAGAATCTTCACCTTTATTTATTCCACAAATTGTTACACATTGCTCAAGAGACTACAAGAATTTGAGAAGGAACAAAATTGTCGAATCTAGCGTTGCATCGGCTCCCTGAGTCTTGGATCGCTCGGATCTCGAGCTCGGTTGAAGTCCGGCTTCGCTTCTAAAGGTTGGTTGAAGACTTGCTCACTAGAACTCCATGGATCTTGAATTTGGATTGGAATTAGGGTTAGGGTTTCACACAAGTCTTGTCACTAGACTTGTGGAAGAAGATGATGTAAGAGGTAGAGATGAGAGATTAAGGAACTAATGATTAGCTAAGGATTCTAAAGATTAGCCTTTTAACCCTAGGTCTAGGCTTCTATTTATAGACTTTCCTAAACCCTATATCTAGGATTAGAATTTGAATTTCCCTCCAAAAATTAGTTAGAGGAGAAGCTTCTAGATGTGATTTGTTAGGAGCATAATTAGGATTAGCTTAATTAATCATCTTTGCTGATCTGGAAGAAACTTCGAGAGAATTCTGGAATTTGGCATGTATAAAATGAATGTGGGCCCTGAGAGAAGAATAATGCACTGAAATTGGAGCGCTGACGTGGCCAAGCCGCCCCGGAACCGCGGCGCAAGCCAGCTCCCACCGCGGTTCCGCGGCTCTTTTGAGGGCTTAGGGCTTGTGTCTTCTGTTGCTGCTTTGGGCTAAATTATGGGCCTTGTTAAGATATGTTGAATATTGTAATTCATTCTGTATTGCTACCAGCTCTCAGGTCTTTGTGTCGGCGTAATGTTTGATCAGCAAAATGACAATTTTGGCTTTTCTTCCGGATTTTCCTGCACAATTTCTCAAGACAAGTGTTGCGCAATATAGGAATGATGCGATGCCCTAAAATACAGTCAATTTCCCTTAAAGTGCCGATTTAGAAGTTTAACATATGCAATCTGATATTTTACGACTGATTTGCTAATATGTGAAATATGAATGCCGAACACTTCTAGATGAGTGCAAATGATAAGGAAATTGCCGTGTTAAAATTGCAGTATTTTCGACTGATCAAATTCCTCCAAATTTAATTTCGATCGTCTTGAGCGAACTTTTTATTAAAAAGAGAAGGAGAAAATAAAGAAAGAGAAAAACTAACTAGCACACTTTCGTAGGCAACACGATTGCACTGAGCATGTGCAACAAGCCTTTAAACCTCTAGGTGTCCCTAGTAGGAGGAGTGTTGTCTCCTGAGGGTTTTCAGCGGATTGCACCCACAAAATCCAATAATAAAAGGAAGATCATGAATATTACATTTAAAGAAAAGAATAGTAGAAGAAAAGCCTTGAAAATTAGGGTTTCCAACTAAGCTAGCTTTTCGGTTGTCATGAGCCTTATCTTAATGGTCATGAAAAGATGTCAGAAATCACGTCCTCCCTCAATAAAACATCGTCTTATTCTTCATTCCTATCTTTCTTCCAAACATCGATCATATAACCCTGCGTGTATGTAAATACATCCTTACACCCGGAGAATTCAATTCAAGCTATCATAATCTTACCCATCAGCCTCAGTACTTTTTAATTAATGAATATTTAGATGAGATTGCTCACACACTTTCATGCGACCGTTAATACTTCTTGAGGTACTAATCGACCGATTACTCATGTGCTTACTTATTTGGTGTATTTTTCTCGTCTTGCACCATCTTAGGCATAGCAGTGACTCCCAGGCCAGTTGGCCTTAGGGCACTAGGTGAAAAAGCACCCTCGCTATACATTTTTTATTGCTCTCGGTGATAACAAAACCAGTGTCCATTTTTCTCACCACTTTATATTTTTTTATTCACCTTTTCTTTTTATTTCCTTTATACATCGGCTTTAAGACAAGAGCATTTCAAGGTATCCTCTACTATCCCGGGCTTCAAGACGTGTGCAAGTGCGAATAGCAGGGTATCAACGTTCAAAATGTTTGGCTTCCAGAATAGAAAATATTTTTCAGACTTAGTTTTATCCTCAGATTAGTGACTTTCTTCATCTTACTAACCCTTGGGACAATGGCTCATAACTACTTATTACTAGTTCGTATAAGAAAACTTCTAATTTTCTTGGTTTTCTTAAATTTTTCTAATCTCATGGATGTAATTGTTCACTATCTAATCTTTTATTATCTTATTTATGTACAAAAATATTTTTATCTTTTGAAATTTTTTAAATTTTTATAGGTTTTCGAAAATGTTTTGTGCATATGCAAATGATATGCAAATGATGCGAAAATAAGCACAAACCTTCCCCAAACTTGTTTTCAACAGTGTCCTCACTGTTGCCTTCTGCTGAATCTCGAAAAACCTGTAAGCTTGGGAGGAATTTATTAGTGGGGGCAAAATATTTAAGTGAAGAACCTCCCCCAAACTTATTTTTGGCTCAAAATTTTGTAAAAATTTTCTTTTCAAGAGCCAGAAAAAAAATGCCCCCCCAAACTTGAGTTATGCAATGTTAATCTTTGAAAATCACATGAGGGGGTCAAAAATCAGTGGTCGATACCAAGCTTTGCAAAGACCAAATGTTAACACCAACCATTCAAAAATTTTATCAATGCAGTGCTCTGGTTGGTGGAAGAAGAAGTGGGGAAAGGTTAAGTGGTGAAATAGAAAGTGCGTGCTTCTCATTTTGAAGAGACGATGCAGTGAATATGATGGATTACTCGCATTCTTTTTACAGTTCAAAAGAAGGGGTGGAGGTTCAATTTCATTGAGTGGAACATAATTCATCTCAACACCCGTGTCTTTAAAAAATGCTAGTTCTTCAGCGAAGATCTCCTCAAAAGTTCCATCAATATCCCGGTGAATAATGTCGTCACAAAGTGCGGGGTGATCTTCAGACTCTAAAAGCAGTTCATAATCAGTGTTAGTTGTTGACCCGGACATCTCGATGGAAGAGTCTGTATGTGTATGATACACAGTTGGGTCAAACAATAACGTATGAAAAGAGTCAAGATCGGTATCAGGAGGATCATCAAATTCGCTGCTGTCAACATCCATTAAGTCGACAGAACAGACCTGAGTAGTAGGTTCGGAGGGTACACTTCCCAACTTGTAAATGTTCAGCTCTATTGACCTATTCCCGAAAGATAGGGTCATAGAACCATTACGATAGTTGATTATAGCGTTGGAAGTGGCCAAAAAGGGGCGACCTAAAATCACCGGAATTTGATTCCGTGGGTTTGCTACAGGCTGTGTATCAATTACAATAAAGTCCACAGGGAATATGAATTCCCCGATTTTTATTAACACATCCTCCAGTTCACTCCTAGGTTTGGTGATTGATCGGTCAGCCATCTGGAGAGTAATGCTCGAGGGCTTTAACACTCCGATACCTAGTTGCTCGTAAACCGAATAAGGAAGCAAGTTAACACTAGCGCCAAGGTCTAGTAGAGCACGATTGATGTGTTTTTCCCCGATAGAAATGGAAATCGTAGGATATCCAGGATCCTTACGTTTCCTCGGTAATTGTTGGGGGAAAGCCGTGTCTACCGTCTTTGCCATGAATATCTTCTTGGGCACTTGAGTCTTTCTCTTCCTAGTGCACAAGTTCTTAAGAGTTTTCACATAGGACGGAACTTGTTGGATGGCATCTAGGAGAGGGATGTTGATGTTAACTTGCTTAAAAATGTTCATAATCTTCTCCATATGTGGACTTGGTGTGTTTTCCCTTAACCGATTAGGATAAGGTGCTTTAGCAATAAGCGCTGGGTCCATCATAGGAGAAGGAAGTGGGGGTAGACATGATCCCAAAAGAGGGGTGGGGATCGTCTGTGGAGAACTAGAAGAGTTGGGCTGAGGTGGCGAGCCTTTTGGGAAACGAAGAATAGGTTCGCAAGAAGGTGGTGGGGTAGAAGAACTGGGGTCAGAATTAGAAGTGTGTGTGTGAGGACAGGTCTCAGCCGGGGTTTTATTGATTGATTTATCGGTATCATCAAACTTTTCCCCAATGTGATTGTCAAGCACTCTTCCAGATCTCAACGTGATTGCATCCACGTGATGTGAATAGCCAGGTTTGGGTAAAGGTTGAGCTGGAAGTTTCCCTTTTTCTCTCGCACTTATTTCGGCTTTTAGTTGTGCAATTTGTGCTTCCATCGATTTGATATTCTCATTTTGAGAGACAATGATCTTCATCACATTCTCGACGGAAGATTGCAAACTTGCCGTTCCTTGGATGGATTATTTCATGAAAGTATCCAAGGTTTGTGTTAGTGCAGAGGTATTATCTATACCGATCAATTGCAAAGGACTAGACGGTGCAAAAGTGTTGGCCGGATTTTGGAAGTTTTGTGATTGAAAGGGGTGCTGACTCAATTGAAGTGGTGGTTGCTGTTGTGGTGGAGGGACCTTTTAAAAATTGTTTTGGGTTGGAACCGTGTTTTGAGATTGTGATTGGTTCCAAGCAAAGTTAGGGTGATTCCTCCAACCCTGATTATATGTGGAAGAAGATGGATCGTTTCTAGGTCCTTGTTGGTAAGCAGAATTGATACGCTCATGACCTTGAAACGGACATTCTTCCGTCAAGTGAGACGGATCAGAACAGCAGCCACATACAGTTTTGGAGAGTGACATTTGATTTAGGGTGGCGGCTAAAAATTTGTTTTCCATAGTCTCGGGTTTCTTATGTATAGCTGCAATGTCAGCTCTAACTCCTATAGAAATATCATTGCCATCCCTAGACGATTGACTCATACCCTCCTACTGTAAAGATTTTTCAGCGAAATCTTCTAGAATTCCCAGGCTTCCCCATCATTCTTAGTCATAAAGTTGCCTTGACACATGGATTCAAGGGTCTGTCTTGTGTAAGGAGTAATGCCCTCATAAATGATTCGGCACAGTTCCCATCTCGGGATGCCCTGATGTGAACATTGGACTAACAGATCCTTGAAGCGTTCAAGACATTTTGAAAATGGTTCATTTGGAAGCTGGGTGAATTGATTTATTTCGCTACGGACTCGAGCTGTTTTATGATGTGGGTAAAATTTCTTAAGGAATGCTTTGACGAATTCTTCCCAATTTGAAATGGAATGTGCGGTAGTGTTATATAGCCACTTCTCGGCTAAATCGCACAAGGTAAATGGGAGAAGACGAAGACGCATAGCATCCATAGAAAGCTGTGAGGTACCCATCATTGCGCATACATTTTCAAATTTGGTGATAAAGGCATATGCGTCTTCAGACTCGAGACCGTAAAATTTTGGTAGAAGGTTGATTTATTGGGGTTTTATTTGAAAATTTTCCCCGTTGGCTGGTGGTATAGAAAGACAGGTGGAAAGGGGACCTCGTGTAGGATAACACCTCTCCTGGAGAGAGATGCGGGGTGGATTCTACGCACCAACGGACGGCGGCAGGGTAGCGGTAAAGAAGTTCGATGGAGTCGGATCCATCGATGTGGGTGTGGTGGTGGGAAAAGAAAGGGTAAATGTAGAAATACCGACTTTTGGGTCGATCGAAAGGACACGGACTAAACGGGCACTAGAATCCCGTGTCCAGCCTATTTTGCACTAAAAAGGGTTAGTACAAGTAGCAGCGTGACTTATAATTAGGGGAATGAATGAATGCGGTGTTTGTTTTGAAAAATGATACGGATTTTTGAAAAAATGATGCGACACCCAAATGCAACAAGCAATACCCTAAAATCTAGTGGTCACCTAGGTCAGGCTCTAGACCGCTCCTAACTGCCAAAAGACAAGTCGCAGGATCAATCCTCCACTGCCTCTTTGTCCCCCTGTGGCCAAGTGCTAGGTAAGTGGGAAGGTACTCCACTACGTAAGTAGTGGGCCTAATTAATAACCACTAGCCTTCGACACACTTGTCTTAGACACCACAAAGAAACGCGGATAAGCAATGAATTACCCACGGCCTTCTTCTGTCCTAAGTGAGCGCGACGGTCCTTAGAGTCATCTCTAGATATTTTTTAGTTAATGCGGGTAAATGCGGATGCAAGTTTGTGATTTTTGGGGCTTAGAAAGGGTAATGAACTCCCCACCTAATCTGAATTTGGTCTTTGCCCCTTAATTTTCCGTATTAATATGCAAACAACCACAAAATCAAAACAAGCACAATTTAATTTTTCTTTTTGCGCGGCGCTGCGATTATTTGCAAAGAAACCTGCAGGAAATTGTTATTTGGAGCAAACAGAGGAGGCGATAAGAAAGTTAGAGACTCACAGAGCAAAATTGGCACAGAGAGGAGGTGGTACCACCGCGGAAGCGCGGTCTTAGTCCTTTAATGCCGCGGAATCGCGGTTCTATAGGGGAATCCTGCACAAAAATTTCACAGCAAGCCTCTGTTCAATCCCTGAGTCCTCTGGTATATTCTGAAAAAATTTTCTCCTGCTCCAATAATTCCAGATTTCCTAGCAATCAAATCACAACAACACGTATTAGGGTTTGTGCGAGTTTAGATCTAAAAATTATAATGGAATAAATCTTTCAACTCAAATTTCAAAATACGAACAATTAGCGCACTATCCCCGGCAACGGCGCCATTTGATTGTAATGAATTCCGATTGTGTTTATCAAATGATCCCCGGCAATGGCGCCATTTGATTGAATTCGATTTCGGATTGTATAGTTGGAAAATTGTAAAGAAATCACAACCAAAAATATTTGACCGAAATCAATAACGGTGTCGGTTGTAGCGCGTTAGTAAGTGCGGATCGTCCACAGGGAAAGTGTAATCGTTTGTCTTTTGAATTAGGTGAATTGAAACTTTAAAGAAAAGAAACGAAAACAATTCATGATTTGTATTTAAAGTTCAAGAATTAGAAAATCTAAATCTAATAACAAGAAACGATAAAATCAAGAATTGAGAGTTTGATGATTTTTCCAACCAAATATCAAGAATCTAAATGAGGCTCGTAGGAATCGATCGGATCTATAGATGTGATGAAGATTCAAGAATACGATTTCTTATCCATTAACAAGTTGAAGCTAAATCGATGTAGATTTCATCGAGGTTAAGGATCTTGCGAAGAATTAGAGTTCCTCATCCTATCCTTTATCCTTTCGATGAATCACATTCACTAGATAGCTTCTTGAAAGTCAAATGATCAATTGTTGATCTCTAGATAGTGCGAAAGGAATCAAGAATGCATTCGCATCGATCTAGATCATCGATCATTCGTTTTTCAAGAATTTTCAATTGCTATAAGACTTAAGAAAACGTTTAAAAATTCATCAACATCATCATTCTACAATAGTCTCGATTCCTCCACGAGCGTAGTTTATTCTAGAATCGTTTAAAGAATTTCCAATTGCTATAAGTCTTGTCACTAGACTTGTGGAAGAAGATGATGTAAGACGTAGAGATGAGAGATTAAGGAACTAATGATTAGCTAAGGATTCTAAAGATTAGCCTTTTAACCCTAGGTCTAGGCTTCTATTTATAGACTTCCCTAAACCCTAAATCTAGGATTAGAATTTGAATTTCCCTCCAAAAGTTAGTTAGAGGAGAAGCTTCTAGATGTGATTTGTTAGGAGCATAATTAGAATTAGCTTAATTAATCATCTTTACTGATCTGGAAGAAGCTTCGAGAGAATTCTGGAATTTGGCATGTATAAAATGAATGTGGGCCCTGAGAGAAGAATAATGCACTGAAATTGGAGCGCTGACGTGGCGAAGCCGTCGCGGAACCGCGGCGCAAGCCAGCTCCCGCCGCGGTTCTGCGGCTCTTTTGAGGGCTTAGAGCTTGTGTCTTCTGTTGCTGCTTTGGGCTGAATTATGGGCCTTGTTAAGATATGTTGAATATTGTAATTCATTCTGTATTGCTACCAGCTCTCAGGTCTTTGAGTTGGCGTAATGTTTGATTAGCAAAATGACAATTTTGGCTTTTCTTCCGGATTTTCCTGCACAATTTCTCAAGACAAGTGTTGCGCAATATAGGGATGATGCGATGCCCTAAAATACAGTCAATTTCCCTTAAAGTGCCGGTTTAAAAGTCTAACACATGCAATCTGATATTTTATGACTGATTTGCTAATATATGAAATATGAATGCCGAACACTTCTAGATGAGTGCAAATGATAGGGAAATCGCCGTGTTAAAATTGCAGTATTTTTGACTGATCAGCTTCCTCGGCAGTTGAACTTGGAAAAAGCAGGTCAGCATCCGACCCTTGCATGGCCAAGGGTTCGTCCGGAAGAATGGGCTCAGACTCTACTAAAGAGTCGAGCAGATTGGTAGCCGTTTTCCTCTGCCGCTTGGATCCAGAACCGACCGTCGAAGACGACCGTTTCCTTCCCCATGGAGCCTTGGCACGACGCCGACCCACGTCACCTCCACCACCCTCGCTGCAGGCACCCTCGCTTGGCGGTGCTGCCGAGGACGACACGACCATTGTTGATGCCGCTGGCGGCGGTACTGCTACTGGCGCCCTTTTACCCCTTGACTGAGCCCGGGTATCCAATGGCATACTAACTATGGGAGCAAGGTCCACTTCTGACTCCTTCGGAATGAGCGCAACACTGGTGTCCCTCAAGGGGAAGCGGGCCGGTGCGCGCGGCCGTAGTGGAACTCCCGTGGCCTGAGCCGGAGCAGGAGCGCTATAGCCAAGAAGAAACCTCTTCTCCTCAGCAATAACTGAGTTGACCCGATGAAGATACCAGCCCGTAAAGGACCCCACGCATTAGGGAATATGATCGGCTTCGGGGATCATGAAGTAAGAACCAGTGTTCAGCCTCACGAAATGATGAGCAGCATCACGAACAGCTTCGGGTGAAGGAACCGGCGCAACTGTAAAAGCCTTGAAGGGAACGCCCTGATCATATCTAAGCTGCCGGATGAAGTGATGCGGATTGTACCACATAAAAAGAGCCGCGCTGTTTTGACAAAATACCAGATAGCCTGGTCTGATCGTGTACAAGTGTGTGGCCTCCCGGGGCTTCAGAGAAGGCACCTCGCCTTTCGACTGGTCGTAGAGTTGTTGAATCGGATCTGAAGGAGCAGATAGAACCCGATCAACAAATACCAGTCTGCCCGCGCTAGCATAGGGAGCAATCAACATGTGAATAGCCCCGAACTGAGTTGGGTCGAGAGCAGCAGCGTCCACCAGCCGCATGAGTCGCGGAAAAGTGTAGGCGTCATAAAATACGGGTCTCTGGTGCGCAGCAAGAGCCCCCGACACGTGCATCTCAATCCAAGAGGTGAAGTAATGAAAGGAGAAATTTACTACATCCACACCGGGAGTTGAAGTATTGGCCGCGGCGCCTAATCCATGATAGAGATGCGCTAGCGCCGGGATGCCTACGGCCAGCCGTGTCCCCTCGGCGATACGATGAGCCGGATAGATAACCGAGACTCTCATGAAGTGGCGATGCATGAGGATGACGAACCAGCTAAGCCAGACACTGATAAAACCCACAAAGAATGTCTCCTCGTCCATGCCGGGAGCTGCGATCGATTCGAAAGATACCGGTGACATAATGGGAATATAATACTGCGGTAAATCCGATTCCTTAGTCGGCCGCCTGTTCAAACCAAACCTAAAGGGGTCGTTGATGTTTGCAAACTTGGGAGCCGTCTTCGACAGAACATCCTCGCGGAGGAAGCAAGCAATGAAGCTCTTAAAAGTGACACCCTGCTCCTCAGAGTCTGTGAACAGTTTGTCGTAGATGCCCAAGGCCTTGATCAAACTCGGGCGCTTGTAACAGACGGCGTTCTCGGTAGACAACCCGTCAAGCATCGCAGGCTTAGCTTCAAAGACCTACTCATCGGGAGGCAGCAGCTCTTCATAAAGTGTCTCTCTGATTGGCAGCCCTGAGATCTCGCGAAATTCTTCCAAAGAAATCGAAACTTCACGGTCCCCCAGGAGGAAAGTGTTGGTGGGGAGATTCCACTGGTTCAGGAAGGCTTTAACCCACCAGACGTGAGGAGACGGGTAGTGGAAGAGGGACGCATAGATCACCTGATAAAGCCCAACCTTCTGTAGTCGTGCACGGTGGGCGGATAGGATGTAGCGAGCCCAAAGAAGGTAGCCCGTGGGTTGTCGAGGGGTGAGCCCTATTTTGTAGATCTGCCCCCATGGTTGGGCCTCGCCCTGGCAAATACGGCGTCCCAGAATATCTATGGCTGGGATAGGATGATTCGGGATGCCTGTCGTCGAAGGCTCAGGTCGTCCCATCGGAGTCCAATTAGGCATCTCTACAGCAAAGACTGTCCCTGGACGATCCATCGGCAGGAATGGAAGGGTAGGCTCCGTCGGCACTTCGCAAAGAAAACTCCGGCGACCCCGGATGATGTGACTATACCAGGTCCGCCACATAAGTAGATTGGTGCGATTCGGGTCATGAGCCCTGATCATTGCCATCACCTCCTCGTCAGATGGCGATTGGGGAAAAGCGGCTTCCCAGCGAGTGAAAGGGAAATACGGAACAGACGTTATTGTATCTAAAATGAAGTAAGGGGAAACTGTTAAAGCAAAGCCAACAGTGATTATATATATATATATATATATAAAGACAGTGACAGAGGTCTCATTTTATGGGACCATTGATTCGTATGTCAAAAAACTATCTATTACCGCAATCAAGAATGGCGTCGTATGAAGCTAGCCGGTGAGTACGGGTCGGTCCACAGGGATGTTGTGAATCTCCTAATCGCGCTTACGAGTTAATTCCGAAGGGTGTTCGGATTGATTATTAAATCTAAAAACCTAATTATTCTATACTACAATTATCTAGATCTAGTCTTGTTAGGGTTAGGTTTAGGGATGGTTTGGAAATGCAAGTAAATCTTAACGCTTTCTATACCCGAATGAAGATCTATGAGGAGTTATGGTAATTATCAATAAAGGGGATTAGATCCATTCGGGAAGGTGTTCCTTCCTCTAGGTTCTTGTCATTCCTTTAGAGATCCTTACCCTAACCTCCATGGAAAACGCGCGCAACCGGGCCTTTATACTACGATATCACCGCTACCTCGAGGGATAGGGTGCCGTAGGGCGCGGTGTGTGCGTGTATGCATGGATCCCTATTGCAAATATATAATGGGTAAGAAAGGGATGAGAGATCTCATTTCTCAAAAGCCTTCCCTAAAACTAACTCTAAGCAATTTGTCTACGGCAAGAAATTTAATCTACCTAGGGCAAAGAATTGAAATCTAAACTAGAGCAAGGAATTAAATCTACTTACAGATGCATCTCTCCAATCATCAACGCAGGTTTGTCAGATCTGAATTTATGAGTTGAAAAGAAAACACCGATGCTCTCCATAAAGAGATCTGAATTTATTATTTAAAAGGAGGCATGAAAAGAATACAATGATTAGAGTTCCTATTTATAGAGAATAGGAAACCGTAGGTTACATCTGATTCGCATGTCTACAATTACAAAAATAGCCCTCTAGGTTGACTAGTCAGCGCCGACAAAATAATTGGTAAAAATTTCACAAATTCCGGGCACTAAACGGCCGCGGAACCGCGGCATTGGTGGGCTTGGGCCGCGGTTCCGCGGCCCTTTGATGAGATCACTTCCTGAAAATTCCTGTGATGACTTCTGGATTTTTGGTGTCTCTGTTTCTGTGGTTCTTTTCTTCATTTGAATTCTAGATCTTCTCCAGATCTTTCAATGAAAACTTGCAGTGGTCTTTTAACCGTTTGCCTTGATATTTTGGACCTTGCGTTGTCTTGTTGATTTTAAACTGTTCTTCGTCTAGGCTTGACTAAGATCCTTCCACTTGTTGGTCAAAGTCCACATTTTCATCGTCTTTACATCGTTTTCATTGTTTTCGCTCCAAGAACCTGTAACCTGTAATATGTAGCAGACATGCGTCAAAAGCACCTGTTTATTTATAAAACGAATAAGAATGGGGAATATAATAATACAATATTATGGTGTGAACAAATACCCCCAAACTTATCTTTTGCTCGTCCTCGAGCAAACTTATTTTTATTCACTACAAAAAACCTAACCGCACTTTCGCAGGGAAACGCGATTGCACTGAGCTCGTGCAACAAGCCGTTAAACCTCTAGGTGTCCCTAGTAGGAGGAGTGTTGTCTCCTGAGGGTTTTCAGCGGATACTACCCACAAAATCCTATCAATTCGGCTTTTCGACTTTTGTTCTCCAATTAGGTTTTCTAACAAGGAATTCTATCATCGTCGACTCGTAAATTATCCACCCATATTCTTCACACTTCCTCATCATTTAACTTAAGATTATATATGTTCTATAGACTTACTTAGCTTTCGGCATCTCTTAAGTTTTCCTTCTAGGGTTCCATCTCCACTTAGGAATTTTTATCAATTCTACTCAAGATACAAGTTCTATTCTTCACTCCTTTCTCTCATCTAAATCCCAATCACATACCCCTACGTGTGTGTATAAATCATCCCTACACTTGGAAATTCAAATCAAGCAATCATACCCTTGTCCGTTGTCCAAAGTACTAATTAGTAGGTGAATTTTTAATTGAATTTTGCTTGCACATCCTTCATGCGACCGTTAATACTTCTTGAGGTACCAACGACCGATTACAAGATGCGTTAGCACTTTAAAGCATGCTTCCTAGTCTTGCAACACCCAAGGCTTTAGCAGTGACTCCCAAACCAGTTGGTCTAAGGCACTAGGTGATGAAGCACCCTTGCTAAATATTTTTCTATTTTTACAGCCTTAAGTAATCACAAAAACCAGTGTTCATTTTTTTTATTCTTTATTCACACTTTTTTTTTATTTTCATTGTACTAAGGACTTTAGACAAGAGCATTTCAAGGTCTCTTCTACTATTCCAAGTTTCAAGGTGCGTGATTGTGCAATTTGTAGGGTATACATTTTTAGAATCTAGACTTAAGCTAGGAACTATTTTTCAAACTTATACTTTAATAAGAACATCAATACTTTTCCTTCACTTCGACTTAGCCCAAGAAGTGAACCCAAAATTTGCCTATTTCTAAATAAACTACAAAGACATAAACTCTCTACCGTTAAATTTTAAGGAAGGTTATTTTTAGGGTTTTAAATTTACTAAGTCTAAGATCTAGTTGTTCCTAGCCAGTTAACCTATTTGTCAAACTCAAGTCAATTAGACCAAAATTGAATACAATAATTTTTATAATTTTTGAAAATTTTCAATTTTTATGGGTTTTCAAATAACTATGCAAATGCAAAAATATGTACAAATGAATGCTAAGGAAGAAGACGTACCGAGCATACCCCCAAACTTGAACTTGACAGTGTCCTCACTGTCATGCTAAACCAAGAGGGTCAAAAATGCCGCTATTCCCCTGTTTATTTATTTATAATTTTTTTTATTTTATTGTTTTGAAATTTTTTTTAATTTTTTTATAGAAGAAGAAAACAAAAAATATATATACATATATACAACAAGGTTCCCCCCAAACTTAAGCTTGGCCTTACACAAGCCAAAAGTTAGCACCAACCATTCAAAAATCTTATCGTGGTAATGGTCGAGTTGGTGAAATAATGGGGTGTAAAGAAGGGAAATGAGAAGCCCACGAGACCGTGTGGGAAGAAAGGTAGAATATGGTCTCGGTGGAGGAGAAGAAGGGCGGAAAAGAGAAAGAAGGAGCGCGCGATCTTGAGGGTGCAAATCGAGTGAATAAATTAGCGCAATATGTGATGACCGATGTGTTAAAAGTGATTGCGCTAACCTATCAACCCGTCGAGAAATGGGATCAAATCCCTCAAGATTCACAAGAAAACATGGGTACGCCGAACTTGGTATAGGAGATGAAAGCGTAACGGTCTCTTGTACGGTCGGAACAATATGAAGAACGAAAGGGAGTGAATTAGGGATAGTATCATTCTTACCGTAGTAAACTGTCTCGAACTTGAAAGATTCCATTAATGGTTTGAAATTACTATAAGCAACCGAGTCTGATGGTTCAACTAACTCATCTGAAAATGTAAAGGACTCAAACTCGGGCGGTGAGTCATCCACATCGTCCGAAAAAGTGAAACACTCGTAGGTGTTATCGTCTGCTGTGTCAGATTCAAAGGAAAAGTTTTCAAGCTCACAGTCGTCAAGCGTGATCGTGGTCGGAACGATGGAAAGGAGGGAGGGTGATATAACAGTTAAAGGTTCGGGAGGATGAATTGGAAAATCCGACACATCAAATAAAAATGGTTCAACCTCAATACTCTCCTCATTACTATCCTCATAATTTTCCTCAATATTTAACTCATCCATGCCATTATCATCAAAATTAAGACGCATATGAAGTTCGGGAGAAACATCTAATGACTCGGGATGATGAGTTGAACATAAAATTTCAATCAAATCGACAGGTTCATCATCTGAAATATTCCCGGCGTCTATATCCTCAATCAAGTGAAAATCAATTTGTTTAGACACCTCATCAAAAACATGGATATTTATCGATTTAGGTTCTAGAGTGGAGGTGTAAAGATCGAAAGGATTAAGTGTAGTTTCACTCGAAAGGGGTTCTTCACAATTTGGCAAATCAAGCACTACAAAATCACACAACTCATTATTTTGGACAATCGATGGAAAACCGGAGTTGTGGGCTTCAATTGGGTAAGGGTAGGTTTGATTTTGAAATCCTCTCACATTCTCACTCTGTCCAACCGCCTCCTTATACAGTGAAAAATTTGAAGCTATCGGGAAACTAGCTACCGGTTCAGCAGGTTGCATAAGGGCGGCCACGGACGCTTCCACATTCCTAGTCATTTTATTTGTTGCTGCAATATAAGCCTCCAACGACTCTTCCAAACTAGACTTAGGTGGTGAGGGGGTTTCGGTAAAAGATTCAAAATGGTGTGGATATGCAAAACTCCCAACAGGCTGTGTAGAAACAGTGTCTAGTGAAGGTGGGAAGGTCGGGTAGAACTGGTAGGAAGTGGGTGATTGGACAGGGATAGGGTCAACATATGGATAACAAGGTGAATAATCGTGTGGATCCCTAGAAGTAGATGAGTGGAGAGGGGTGAAAGATCGGCTGCGAGATTGAGCAATATGCTCAGCAATGGACATCGGCTTAGGAGTGACAGAAGGACTCGAAAAAGTGGTGTCAACATATGGAGGTGGTAAAGGTTGACTTGGTTGACACAAACTGGGTTGCAAAGTCAAACTGTTTCTTCTAGACGCCTCTATTTGATCTTTCAAAGATTTTTTAGGCATGGAAGGATCGTCTTTAAATTGACCGAACAAATTGACGTACGACGCAAAATTAGGTTCGGGATACCAAAGTTCGGTTAGTGATTTATTATGTGGGGTACCCATGTTGGAAGGAAGGGTGAAAGAAAGAAAGATGGGTGGTGGTGCAAGGATTTATTTGCGGCAAAAAAATTTGCAAGTTTCCTAATAATAATTTTCCTATTTCTTTTTTTTCTTTATTTGGAAATTGTTGCAAAAAGATTTTTGATAAAAGATATGCAACAGAAAAATATTACTTGCAATCAGTTGTTATTTTAAGCGGGGCCCAAAAAAATCCTGCACAAGACTTGTTATATGGAAGGGAATATATTTTTAAAGCGCACCAAATCCTGCAGGCATTTTTCAGAAAATATATGGAGATTTTTACAGAGGAAGAAAAGAGAGGCTTACAGAAATTTTTTCAGAAGATGTCGTCACCAGAACGCAGCTATTCGGCGGCCAAATGGGGGTTCCCACCGCGGTTCCGCGGCGGTAAAGTCGGCGCGGATCCCCAAAATTTTTTCCACACGACGAATCGTCAAGGAGGCCGCGGTTCCGCGGCCTAAAGCAGGTTATGGCTGCGAAAAGGCGGCGCTTTAGGGGGTTCACTGCTCCAAAATTTTTGTGCTGTTCTGTTGTTTAAAATCTCTTCTGTTCCGATATCCTGTTTTCTTTTTCGCTTTCTGGAAATCTCTAGATCTGTCTCGATTGTTCCTGCAAGATTCACAAAACAAAGTACCCTTTCCAAAAAAATAACAATTGATATATTTTTATAAGTTTTGGATTTTTTAGATTTTTATGATTTTTTTTTAATTTTGATTAACCCGAAATTGCAAAAAGGAAAGTTCTACGCCATCCCCGGCAACGGCGCCATTTGATTCGTATGTCAAAAAACTATCTATTACCGCAATCAAGAACGGCATCGCATGAAGCTAGCCGGTGAGTATGGGTCGGTCCACAGGGATGTTGTGAATCTCCTAATCGCACTTACGAGTTAATTCCGAATGGTGTTCGGATTGATTATTAAATCTAAAAACCTAATTATTTTATACTACGATTATCTAGATCTAGTCTTGTTAGGGTTAGGTTTAGGGATGGTTTGGAAATGCAAGTAAATCTCAACGCTTTCTATACCCGAATGAAGATCTATGAGGAGTTATGGTAATTATCAATAAAGAGGATTAGATACATTCGGGAAGGTGTTCCTTCCTCTAGGTTTTTTGTCTTTCCTTTAGAGATCCTTACCCTAACCTCCATGGAAAACGCGCGCAACCGGGCCTTTATACTACGGTATCACCGCTACCTCGAGGGATAGGGTGCCGTAGGGCGCGGTGTGTGCGTGTATGCATGGAGCCCTATTGCAAATATATAATGGGTAAGAAAGGGATGGGAGATCTCATCTCTCAAAAGCCTTCCCCAAAGCTAACTCTAAGCAATTTGTCTACGGCAAGAAATTTAATCTACCTAGGGCAAAGAATTGAAATCTAAACTAGAGCAAGGAATTAAATCTACTTACAGATGCATATCTCCAATCATCAACGCAGGTTTGTCAAATCTGAATTCATGAGTTGAAAAGAAAACATCGATGCTCTCCATAAAGAGATCTGAATTTATTATTTAAAAGGAGGTATGAAAAGAATACAATGATTAGAGTTCCTATTTATAGAGAATAGGAAACCGTAGGTTACATCTGATTCGCATGTCTACAATTGCAAAAATAGCCCTCTAGGTTGACTAGTCAGCGCCGACAAAACAATTGGTAAAAATTTCACAAATTCCGGGCACTAAATGGCCGCGGAACCGCGGCATTGGTGGGCTTGAGCCGCGGTTCCGGGCCCTTTGATGAGATCATTTCCTGAAAATTCCTGTGATGACTTCTGGATTTTTGGTGTCTGTTTCTGTGGTTCTTTTCTTCATTTGGATTCTAGATCTTCTCCAGATCTTTCAATGAAAACTTGCAGTGGTCTTTTAACCATTTGCCTTGACATTTTGGACCTTGCGTTGCCTTGTTGATTTTGAACTGTTCTTCGTCTAGGCTTGACTAAGATCCTTCCACTTGTTGGTCAAAGTCCACTTTTTCATCGTCTTTACATCGTTTTCACTTTTTTCGCTCCAAGAACCTGTAATATGTAGCAGACATGCGTCAAAAGCACCTGTTTATTTATAAAACGAATAAGAATGGGGAATATAATAATACAATATTATGGTGTGAACAACCATTGGTTACAAAATACATGAGTCTCACAAAATCAAGATGGCGGCTGGCTAATGATGAGGCAAAGCAATTATACTGAGATAAAAGGAAGATTCTCATTAAATAAACAGTGGATTTCAAATGACCCTACACATTCCCCTAAAAGAAATCCATTTTGGACTCTGTGACAAATCAAACAGAATCAAGGGAATTAAATTCCCAGAAAGCGACATTGCAAACTTCTTCTTCTTGGTTGTGAAGAAGACAACTCAGGGCAAGAAAACCCAAGGAGTTCAATGGGAAGAACTGAGCTCTTCATAGGAATTAAATTCCTTTTGAAAAGGGGAATTAAATTCTCGGAAACATTTTTGAGATGGAAGTAAATTCCATGGAAAAAGGCAAACATCACCATTGACCCCTGAAGACCAGAGAAACCTTAGCAAGATCTGTTGTTTAAGGATTGAAGGGTTTTCTTTTTAAAGAACTTAAAATAAAAAATGTGTGTTCTTGTTAAAGGGAAAAAAACCCTTGATCTGAATTTAAAATCCAATAGAGTTTTCTGCAAAAGTTCTTCATTCGTTCAAGATTATTACCTGAGGAAAGGGAATCTTTCAACAGAGTTAAACTCTGGAAAATTTGCGAGACAGAGAACTAAGCTCTGAGAAAAGAGAATTAAATTCTCAAAAGGGAAAAATTTAGCAAAGGAAGAAGATGAAAGAGTGGAGGCGCTTCTGAAGAGACCCCTGCATTTATAGGATGTGATGGAAAACGTTTCATCTCCCCTATTCCCCAAACGGATCCAACGGTCACAAAAGTGACAGCGTTGCACTCACGTGCAGACACATGAGAGCAACGCTGTGGGGGCATTTGTTTCCTGATTAAAAATCAGGAATTATCTCAATGAGGTATCACGTGTTCACACGTGACCAATGGTCACGTGATGACACGTGATGGATAAAACCCCATAAAAAAGAAATGAAAACAAACGGCTGAAAGATGACTCAATTGAGGGTTACGTGCTCATACGTGACCAAGGGTCACGTGCCAGCACGTGACAGGCTTTGAAAGCCTTACAGCTTAATAGAATTTAATTCTAAGAAAAATCAGGAAATACTTCGACGAGGGTCACGTGTTCACACGTGGCCAAGGGTCACGTGCCAGCACGAGACAGGCTTCGAAAACCTTACAGTTTAATAGAATTAAAATTCTAAACTTCTCTAAAATCTTTCCAAATGGGAAAAGATTAAGGAGAACCGTTGAATTAAAAATTCAGGAGTGATTAAATATCGCCAATTTATGGAAAAATCTTAGACAAGGAAAGATTTCCCCTAAATCTCACCAGAAATAACGAACAGAATATCTTTGGATTGAAAATCCAACGGTGAATAAAATTCTCTTAATGATCTAAAGGCTCATATTAACTATGAAAACAAATAAAATCTTTCAATGAAAGATTTGCTAAATAAATTGATTCTTTTCCTTATCTTATAAATAGGAGCCAAGAGAAGAGATAAAAGGACAATTTTTGGAATCTTGAAATTTCAGAGAGAAAAGAAAGGAGAATTTAATTCTCAACAAAGAAAACCCTACGTGAGAAAAGAAAGGGGATCAAGATTTCAAACAGAGAATTTAATTCTCAAATCTAAGAGTTTAACTCTTCTACACAAAAGAACTTAGTTCTTCTTCTAATTGAAGATCTGTAAAGAGCACATCTCCCCATAAGTTGAGAATTTAATTCTCATCTGGTTGAGATCCTGCCATGCAGATCCAAAATTTAGAGGGGGAATTGAGTTTAGAGAATTTAATTCTCCCAAAACAATGTTAGGGTTTAACCCTATATGAGAATTTAATTCTCCCAAACTCATAGGAATTTAATTCCTTCAAGATGAAATTAGGGTTTAACCCTATATGAGAATTTAATTCTCCTAAAATTATAGGAATTTAATTCCTTCAAGATGGACAGAACTAGGGTTTAACCCTAATTGAGAATTTAATTCTCTTAAATTCACATAAATTTAATTCCTTTCAAAATAAAATTAGGGTTTAACCCTATATAAGAATTTAGTTCTTCCACATACATAGGAATTTAATTCCTCCAAAATCATAATTAAGGTTTTAACCCTACAGAGAATTTAATTCTCAAAATAAAATAAGGAGACTTAAAAGATCTCTGTAAAGAACTAGGGTCACGTGCTCCACGTGACCCCTGAAAAGATCCCCACAAATGAGAAGAAATTAGCTTTGAGGAAATGCCTCATGTGCTCCCATGTGACCCTCATTATATATGGAACAAAAGCAAAGGCAAAATCTGACTTGGGCGCTCTCACGTGTTACCACGTGACCCCTAATGAATGTTCTAATAAATCAGGGCATGAGTATACATCACGTGCCCACACGTGATGGCTATGAAAATTAAAAGTGTTTAACTTGTTTTCAAAACAAAATAAAGGGGATCTGGCCCCGCTTTTGATGCCATCACGTGCTCTCACGTGACCCCTTCTTCTTCTAGTGTTTAACACTAATCTGACAATTTTGTTTCCAGTGTTTAACACTGTTATCTTTAACACTAATTTGATAATCACATTTCTAGTGTTTAACACTAATTTGATAATCTTATTCCAGTGTTTAACACTGCTGTTCTCTAGTGTTTAACACCTACTTTAGCCAAATTGGCTAATTTTCTAGAGGCAAAGCCTCCCCTTCAATTGAATCTCAAAATTGAGTAAAAATTCAGAGGTATAATATTTAATCCTCAGCTAAAGACCCAAATGTTATCAAAGCCCTCAAACTCTTGTTTAGCATTGCTAAATAATGTGGGCTTGAACCCAGACAAATGTTTAATGGTCCAACAAAGGGCCAATTCTTCAAACTTAATTGGACTTAGCCCATGTTGGCCATGAGTCCTCAATTCAGACTTAACTGAGCCAATGTGCTCATAATTTAATTAATTGGTCTTAGTTCCAAACTGGGCTACAGATCATTTAATCCATTTTGGTTTGAAGGTACATCTCTTCACTCCTCTGATATTTGTCGTTGTAATCCTTCAACGTCTTCAGAGAGGTGACGGGTCCCGACAACCATACATTTCTATGGACTGTGGGGTCCTTAAACCCATGGACTATGATGTCCTTAACCTCGACCGTGATGTCTTAAAACTAACATTGGACTGTGAAGTCCTTAAACTTACGGACTATGATGTCCTTAACCTCGACCGTGATGTCTTAAAACTAACATTGGACTGTGAGGTTCTTAAACCCATGGACTATGATGTCCTTAATCTCGACCGTGATGTTTTTAAACTAACATTGGACTGTGGGGTCCTTAAACCCATGGACTATGATGTCCTTAACCTCGACCGTGATGTCTTAAAACTAACATTGGACTGTGAGGTCCTTAAACTCATGGACTATGATGTTCTTAACCTCGACCGTGATGTATTAAAACTAACAACGGACTATGGAGTCCTTAAATCTATGGACTATGATGTCCTTAACCTCGACCGTGATGTCTTAAAACTAACAACGGACTGTGGAGTCCTTAAACCCATGGACTATGATGTCCTTAATCTCGACCGTGATGTCTTAAAACTAACAACGGATTGTGGAGTTCTTAAATCCACGGACTATGATGTCCTTAACCTCGACCGCGATGTCCTTAAACTAACAATGGACCGTAATGTCCTTACACTAATTATCGACCGCAATGTCATTAAACTAAACAACAGAGCCCAATTGCTTTTTTGTTGGATCTAAACGGTCCCGTTAAGTTGATCTTAGTCTGAAATTAGACTAATGTATCCTTAACAAACGTTTAAGTTGATCTTAGTCTCAAATGAGACTAACATATCCTTAAACACAACCCCCCAAACCCAAATCTAAGAAAGATATGGATTTGACTAATCCACGCCCTATGGGCGACAACATAAATTAGTTTCCGTATACAATCCACGGGCAACCACAAACAAAACAAACACACACGACATGAAGTGACCATCTGGAGAAGGAGAAAGTTGTTACCGCGATGCGGTAGCATAATTAACTACAGGGGCTTGCGCCTGCAGGGAAGAGCGTCCCCACAATCAAAAACCCCTCCAACGAGGGGGAATTTGACGAAGTCTGCTATATCGGCCGCATCTGTCTAAACCTTCGATACAGGGTGCCAAGCATCTTTGGAGAGGTGGACGGATAGCACCAATTAGCATCTACCCCCAAAGTTCAGGCAAGACGTCAGTCTTTCCCGGCTTTCGGCGGTAAACTGGAGTCTCCATATATGAGGAGGTTTTCAATTCCCATATTGACAGCGATCTCGAGACCTGCTATCAAAGCTTCATACTCGGCTTCATTGTTTGTCCTCGGCTCTGTTAGGGAGAAGGCAAAGCGCATTATCCCTCCTTGTGGAGTCACGAAGATGAGTCCTACCCCCGTTTTGATTATAGGGGTGCTCTGCTTTCGCTTCTTCATGGAAGATGCTCCATCGAAGTAGAGTTCCCATCGGGTATCACTCTCTCCTCTGGCCCTGTTGATCATGTCAAACGCGTGCTCGTCTGGCAACTCGCAGTT
Source organism: Agapanthus africanus (assembly GCA_030015575.1). NCBI lineage: Eukaryota > Viridiplantae > Streptophyta > Magnoliopsida > Asparagales > Amaryllidaceae > Agapanthus > Agapanthus africanus. Next base: position 295,335,095 of record JASDDO010000006.1, on the reverse strand, counting down.
CAGGGGTGAGTCGACAGGTATTGGATGCTCGGCGAGGAAGTCGGCGATGGCCTAGGCTTTCACTGCCTTGAGGGGTCGATAAGTTATCGAGAACTCCATCAAGAGTAAGGCCCATTTAGCGAGCCTTCCTGTTAGTATGGGTCTTGACATCAAATATTTGAGAGGATCCACTTTTGATATGAGATGGACTTCATACGCCAACGCATAATGTCTGAGCTTCGTTATCGCGAAGATCAATGCCGGGAAGTGTTTTTCGATGGGGGGAGTAATTGTTTTCTACCCCCAGAAGAACTCGACTCAGATAGTAGAGGGCTCTCTCTTTCCCTTTGTCGTTTTCTTATGCCCACAGCGCGCCTAAAGAACCTTCAAGGGCTGTTGTGTATAGGACGAGAGGTTTTCCCTTGACTGGGGCGGTCAGTATTGGCGGATTCTGCAGGTATTGCTTGATTTCGTCCAGTGCAGTTTGGCATTTGCGATCCCAGACGAACAGAGTTCCCTTCTTCATTAGGTGACTGTAAGGACGACACTTGCCGGAAAGATTGGTTATGAATCGCCGGATATACGCGAGCTTTCCTTGGAGAGACTGCAGCTGTTTGAGAGTTCTTGGCGGAGGCATTTCTATAATCTTCTTGATCTTCGACGGGTCTATTTCGATGTCTCGATGTCGGACGACGAATCCTAGGAATTTGCCGGAGGAAACTCCAAACGTGCATTTGAGCGGGTTCATCTTCAAGTTATATTTCCGAAGGAGCTGAAACACGATCTTCAGATGCTCTAAATGTTCCTCGTATGATTTGTTTTTAACTACGAGGTCGTTGATATAGCATTCGACGATTTCATGTATGAGGTCATCGAAAATTTTCGTCATGGCCCTCTGATAGGTGGCACCGGCGTTCTTTAGACCGAAGGGCATCACTTTGTAGCAGAATATGCCCATAGGAGTCCAGAAAGCGATATGCTTATGGTCTTCGGGATGCATCTTTATCTAATTGTACCCTGATGATCCATCCATGAAGGAGAAGATTTCGTGAGTGGATATGTTATCTATCATCAGCTCAGTGACCGGTACTGGAAAGTCGTCCTTCAAACATGCTTTGTTGAGGTCCCGGAAATCTACATAGATGCGCACCGTCCTATTTTTCTTCATCACTGGGACAATGTTGGCGATCCAGTCGGGTATTGAACTTCTTGGATGAAGCCGGAGTCGATTAGCTTCTTGACCTCGGCGTTGATACTCATCTCAAGTTCAAGGCGCATTCTTCTCGGTGCCTGTTTGACTGGCCTGACGTCCAGAGATATCGCCAGTTTATGCACAGCTATTTCTGGATCCAATCCAGGCATCTCGGAATAGTTCCATGCGAAATAGTCTTTATACCGCATGAGCACGTTCTTGAGCGTAGCTACCTTTTCTTCCGACAACAGCTCACTGATGAATGTCGGCCGCGGGTCACTTGCCGTTCCCAAGTCAATTTTCTTGAAGTTATCTGCAGTAGTATGTATCCCATCTTCCAGCTCTTTTGGCGCCGGTGGAAATTCTAAGATCACCTCGTCATCATCATTTTCGAAGCACCGGGAGAGGTCATCCATATTCTCGGGTTCTTCTTCTGACAGCGTTATCACGTGACAGGTACGAGATTGCTTCCAAGATCGATGTTGATTTGGTTCTACTCTCGCTATACACGTCGCTTTCGGTTCATGCTTTTGTGGCGAGGTTATCCTCCAACTGCTGGATAGAGCGAACCTGCCTTGTTGATATTGGTCTTCGACCCAGTTCTTGAAGGTGAAGCACTCTTCGAGAGGATGTCCTATTGCTCGGTGATGGGAGCAATAGTCTGAGTGAGAGACCTCGTTTGCTTGCTCGGGGTGCTTGGACTTCGGGAGCGTCATCATCTGATGTTTCATGACGAGGTCGAATATCTTCTTTGTCTTATCTTGGGGAAAAGAATATGCTCGACCCATCTTCTTTATAAGAGACGAATCTCGGCTGCTCAACTTTCGATCGCGAGGCTTCTTAGACCCGCTTGACCACTGTCGGACATATTTTCCATTCTTCAGTTTATTTTTACCTCCGCGTCGAGTCTTCTTTGTGACGGGCTGGCGACGAAGGGCATCGTTGTTCTTTGTAAATTGCTGAAGGAGGCACTGCATCCTGGCTTTCTCGTAAATAACCATTTTGCGATTATGGTTGTCCCGGACCTTTTGACCTGCTTCCCTTATTAGCTTATCCATCTGTTCTTCAAACGACGGACTTGGCACTTTCATGACGCAACCTTGTTTTGGTTCAGGGTTAGCATCTTGCCACAGATCATCTCCTTCTTCGTCAAAGTCATGTATAACGCAGCAGCCATGGAATCGCTCCCGTTTCTTGGATTGAACATATCCAAGCCTGATCATTTCCATTCTCCCGTTGGGCAATTTTCGCTGAGTTCCGGGGACATTCCAGATCCTGTTGTAGAACTGAGCTTGTCGAGCAGTCTGTTTGAAGGGTACACCTTGACGATGTAAGTCCATATTGCGACCCCCGGTGCTTACGGGAAGGCGGAAACGGTATAAAAAACAATTTTTTATCGCAAGAGGCAACATGGACTAAACAAGGTCGGGATCGTGTCTAAACTAAACTAGCAAATACGCTAAAAGAAGTTAGCTACTCGGATGAAGATGGTTATACCTAAACTTGAACTCCTTCTTCTTCAAACTTTGTAGAGGTTGATGGTTCTTTTTCGTCGCCTTCTTCCGTCGAAGATGGATCCACCTCGAGGGTTCGACCTTGGGCTCTTTCTCGGACTTGGAGTGAACTAGAATCTCCGGCTTGCTAATCCTTTGATCCTAGAGTGAGTAGAGAGTGACTAGGGTTTGCTTTTCTTTTTAAAGAGAAGGATTCTCAACACATGAGAAGGTTTCTCTTTGCTAGAGGAAGAAGAAGATGAAGAGAGGAGAGAGAATGAATATGATCGAATGAGCTATTCTATTCTTTCTTGCAACCATAATGCAAAAGAAAAGAATTATCTAATAATAATAATTGAAAATGAGAATAGTTGATGGTAATTTGGAATGACCACTACCATGCTTCATTTAAAAATGTAAGCATAAATCAAGGAAGACTTTTTAAAGCATGATGGTGGTCAACATTCAACCATGGTCAACAAGTCAACCATGGTCAACAAGTCAACAAAATCAACCATAACAAAATTCTCATTTAATTACTATTATAAATAGATAATCCATAAATCCATTAGGGTTTGGAAAATGATAACTGTCAACTGTGCATACGCACCCGTTCCGAAACCCTAATGAAATACCTCATCCTCCGCCTCAAGCAACTGTGCATACACACCTGCATTCTCGTTCCGAGGAACAAGAATACCAAGATATAAAAGCAACCCCAAATATATATACCAGTATCTGGCTCAAACCAGAGCCTGCCAGTATAATCCGTCCGGACTCCAAACGTGCACAAGTGCGCGGATGAGAACGAACCCTGTCGCAAAACCATGCGACCTCTACTCTGTTTTGCCCAGAGGCGAATACCCTCTGTGTGGGACTCTAAAGACTCGACACTACGCTGGCAGTGGGTTTAACTACAGACCGCAAGCGGCACTAGCTGTACGTAACGGTCCCCAGGTAGATGTCGACAAGAAGGCTGACGAGGTGAAACCCCATCTGTACTCCTACTGAGTCTGAATGTGACAGTCTCCGTACAGTCCGGTCTGTTCGTCTGATACATCGCATGGCGGGCCTAGGGGGTGGTAAACGTCAGTCCCCCAATAGCGGTACAAGTCGTGCCGGAGCGAAGCCCAAAACACCCTGAGATAACACTGGAAACCTACCAGTATATCTCGTTTGCCCTGGCCAGGGACTACTCGTGTAATGGCTCTCCTAGACACAGCGCGATGTCAACCCCCAATACCGGGAGAGACGAATCCTGTCTAACCGTCACTGCCTCCAAGTGCTTCGGGACTGCACCCAACCACCACCTGTTTGCACGACTCCTTTGAGCCGTGGTAGGGTAGTGATCAAAGTGCAGTGGGAACACACTTGAGGCGAAGTGCCAGTGTCAAGTCAGCGGACTAAGCTGTACTCATGTCACCTGGGAACTGATAACTGACGATAGGTATAATACCAACCTGTCAGTTCCCGACGAGTCCTGTCCAGTGTACTCGTAACCCAACGAGCACCCGTATACTATCTCCAGTACGACGTACTGATGGCTGTGGGACAGAACATCTCCCACACTGGGATGAGAAGCGCATACGCTAGTCTACTCCGGAGTATCGATGCCCTGTCTCGATAGTCCTGCGACTAGGGACCTGTATAAGGATGTGCTTATAGATTACCCAGCCCCCACTAGTGTGACTGCCATCACAACGCTGGTAATCAAGCAAAGATCCTAAGGGCTCCACTAATGCGTATAAGTGATATAATGAAATAAACACAAGTACACATTGAAGTAGAAACAAACCAAGTAGCATACTACTATTTTGAGCAAGATTGTATATACAAGGTGAATATCCCAAGCATCCATTAAGTAATATACAAACTAGTATGATACAGTAATGGCCTCTAGGGCATATACACTAACAATCTCCCACTTGCACTAAGGCCATGTACTGGCGTATCGAAGACCTATCATCTCGATCAGCCGCTCGAACTGAGTCTGGGGCAAGGCCTTGGTGAATGGATCTGCAGTGTTGTCTTCTGAAGCGACTCTCCGAACCTCGATCTCCTTGCGATCCACGATCTCCCTGATCAGGTGATACCGCCTCAAGATGTGCCTGGATCTCTGATGGGACCTGGGTTCCTTCGCTAAAGCTATAGCCCCGTTGTTGTCGCAATACAGAGGTATTGGGTCAACAATGGACGGAACCACCTGAAGTTCTTTCAAGAACTTCCTCATCCAGACAGCTTCTTTTGCGGCATCAGATGCAGCGATGTATTCCGCTTCCATCGTCGAGTCTGCAACGGTTTCCTGTTTGGAACTCTTCCAACACACCGCCCCTCCATTGAGGGTAAAGACAAAACCCGACATGGACTTGGAATCATCCTTGTCACTCTGGAAGCTGGAGTCAGCAAAGGCCTCGATCTGGAGGTCTTTTCCGCTATACACCAAGAACATCTCCTTAGTCCTTCTCAGGTACTTGAGAATGTTCTTTACTGCTATCCAGTGTTTCTCCCCAGGGTTAGACTGATACCGGCTTACCACACTCAGTGCATAAGCTACATCCGGTCTGGTACACAACATCGCATACATTATAGAGCCTACCGCAGAAGCGTAGGGTATAATAGACATGCGATCCCTCTCCAAATCAGTCTTGGGAGACATCTCTTTAGAGAGGGTGATCCCGTGACAAGCCGGTAGGTTACCGCGCTTGGAATCTTCCATACTGAATCTTTTCACTATGGTGTCGATGTACCTGGACTGAGAAAGTCCCAATATCCTCTTGGATCTATCACGATGGATCCGGATCCCCAGGATGTATGAGGCATCACCCAGGTCTTTCATGGAGAACCTTTGTGACAAGAACCCCTTGACAGATTGTAGCATAGGAATGTCATTTCCTATCAAGAGAATGTCATCCACGTATAAAACGAGGAATACTACAGTTCTCGCTACAAATCTACTATAGATGCATGGTTCATCTGGATTTTTGATAAAGCCAAATTCTTTGACTGTCTCATCAAAGCAGATGTTCCAACTCCGCGATGCCTGCTTTAGTCCATAGATGGACTTAAGCAACTTGCACACCTTTCCGCTGCTCCCACTCTGAATGAAACCCTCTGGCTGGTCCATATAGACACACTCCTCTAAATTTCCATTTAGAAAAGCTGTCTTTACGTCCATTTGCCAGATCTCATAATCGTGGAAGGCAGCAATGGCAAGAAGGATCCGAATGGATTTCAGCATGGCTACTGGAGAAAAGGTTTCGTCGTAGTCCAAGCCAGGTCTTTGACGAAAACCCTTTGCTACCAGCCTAGCTTTATAGGTCTCAACCTGTCCATCTACACCAATCTTCCTTTTGAAGATCCACTTGCATCCTATGGGTTTTACCCCGTCTGGAGCAATGTCCAACGTCCATACTTTGTTGGTGTACATGGACTCCATTTCGGTCCGCATTGCATCCAGCCATTTTACCGAGTCAATGCTCTGAACGGCCTGCTGGAAGCTAGTAGGCTCATCATAATCTATGATGCAATCCTCTCGATCCCCGTCTATGAGAAAACCGTAGTATCTCTCGGGCGGATGAGACTGCCTACTACTCCTGCGGAGCGGCGTAGGAATGTCCTGTTCTGTTGAACCCTCTGGTTCCACCAAGCTTTCAGTAACAGTCTGTGGTTCTGGAATTTCTTCCAGTTCTACTGCGCTCCCACTTATTTCTTTTTCTATGAACTGGTGTTCTAGAAAGTGGGCATGACGAGAAACAAGAACTTTTTGTTCCTCTTCACAGTAGAAGAAATATCCCTTGGAATTCTTTGGATATCCCACAAACTTGCACAGTACTGAGCGTGCCTTGAGCTTGTCCGCATGCTGCTTTTTGACAAAAGCTGGACTTCCCCATATCTTAATGTGATTAAGATGGGGTCTCTTCCCACACCACATCTCAAATGGCGTGGTAGGCACAGTCTTAGTGGGAACTCGGTTCAAAAGGTATGCGGCTGATTCTAGTGCATACCCCCAGAATGATTGCGGTAACTCAGCGTTACTCATCATGGACCGCACCATATCCAATAGGGTGCGGTTCCGTCTCTCCGATACACCGTTATGTTGCGGGGTGTATGGAGGAGTAAGCTGAGAGAGAATTCCGTTCTCTTTTAAATAGTCCAGGAACTCGGCACTTAAGTATTCTCCACCTCAATCCGATCTTAGAATCTTAATACTTTTGCCGGTCTGTTTCTCTACTTCATTCTTATACTCCTGGAATTTTCCAAAGGCCTCGGACTTATGTTTCATTAAGAAGACATAACCGTACCTTGAGAAGTCATCCGTAAAAGTAATGAAGTAAGAATGTCCGCTTCGGGCATGTGTAGACATTGGACCGCACACGTCACTGTGTACGAGTCCCAAGAGCTCGCTCGCTCTTACTCCATGTCCAGTAAACGGAGTCTTTGTCATCTTTCCTTTGAGACAGGATTGACAAGTGGCATACGACTGATATTCGAACGCATTCAAATACCCTTCTGTATGTAACTTTGTCAACCTTCTCTCATTGATGTGACCCAATCTACAATGCCATAAGAAAGTCTGATTTATTTCTGGAGACTTTCTTTTGTGTGTATTCTGGACATTAAAAATCTGTGGTTGGTTTAACACGTATATACCATTACTCAAAGTACCTGACCCAATCAAAACTTGATTAAGGTGAATGTTTACAACATTACTTACAAACGCAAATTCATAACCTTCTTTAGAAACTAAAGATACAGAAATGATATTACAAGTTGCGTTGGGTACAAAAAAGCAATTACGCAAAACCAAAACATGTCCATCTGACATTCCCAGGTGATAGTCCCCCACGGCTTTAGCATCCATGCTAGCTCCGTTCGCAACTCTGAGGGTCATGTCACCTGCCTTCAAATCCCTACGGTTTCTCAACGCCTGCAAAGAATTACAGATATGAGATCCTGATCCGGTATCCAATACCCAGGAAGTAGAGTTTATTGAAAGACAGTTTTCAATAACATACACACCTGAAGCTGAAGCTGCAACCTGCATCAATTCCTGTGTTCTGGCCTTCCAGGCCCTGCAATCATTCTTCCAGTGTCCTTTCTTATGACAAAAGAAGCATTCTTCCTTATCCACAAGCTTCCCCGCTATCTTTGTTGCTTTCCCTTTTCCCTTCGTATCCACTTTACTAACACCGCCCCTTGGTTTGGCGGGGGCCTTCTTCTTCTTTCCCTTGGCTTTCGCCTTGGACCTAGAAGAAGATGATCCTCCTACAAACAAAGTGGATGTATCCCTACTTTTCTGTAGGGTGCCCTCTGCGCTCCTCAGCATGTTGAGGAGCTCTGATAGTTCAACCTCTTTTTCTTGTAGGTTGAAGTTCAGTATAAACTGGGCGTAAGTGGAAGGAAGGGACTGGAGAACTATATCCGTATATAGCTCACTCTCCAATGTGATCCCTAGGTCAGCGAGCTCCTCAATGTAGCCGATCATCTTTAGCACGTGCTCGGCTACTGATGATCCGACGGCCATTCTTGTCGAAAACAACTTTTTCGACGCTTCGTATCTTGCGATACGTGATTGCTCTCCATACAGTTCTTTTGTATGGAGCAATATGGACTCCATGTCCATATTCTCATGCCTCCTCTGATGTTCGTTGTCCATCGAGGCAAGCAGGAGGCACTTGGCCTTCGCGCTATCAATCTCCCAAGTCTTGCGGATTTCCTTATCCGCGACACTGGAAGTTGGACCAGGGACAGGGGGAGCTTTGGTGGTAAGAAGATACCCCAGCTTGTCATAAGTGATTGCTATCTTGACATTCCTGAGCCAATCTTTGTAGTTTGGCCCTGTCAGTTTGTTTTTATCTAGGAGTAACTTAAGTCCAGTCATGTTGATTGGTCGCTGCAATTAGGAGAGAGAAGAAGAAACACTCAGCATGATGCTCTTGCAAGTTTAGAGTGGTTTTTAGTTTGTCTAAACAGGATGGCTCCCACTGTTTCTCGAATCCCTCCTCAAACCATAAAGGAAGAATTAGTCAGGATCAATCCCACCGTACAATACTTGCTTAACCGTTCAGCCAGGCCGGTGTTGGTACTTCGAGGGAGGTTTTCCAACGCTTTCGCGAAGTTCCTTAATTAAAGAACCTCTTTTCCCTGGGGGCGTAACCCCGCTAACACCTTTCTAGGCACCTACTAGGTTTATAGCATTGATCGTTTAGTGAAAAATTTCCCGAGGAGTAGCATATACTCACAGTAGGATCGGGATCCAAATATCATCGCGTAACGAAACTGAAGGAATCCTACCAGAATCACCACACTCCAAATGGTATGCAAATCTAGCAAGTTTCAGTACTTATGAAACTCCCGATGTGGATTTTTGCCCCATGCTCTTATGACCTTGACTTTGGCCAAAATATCATAAGTCACATGTCAAGTTCTGCCCGTCACTATCCAGGTTAATTTGGATCCATCCGTACCTACCCTTGACTTTGGCCAAAATGGCAGCACGACTGTCCCAAACCAACGCATCTATCTATGCTACACATGAACACCCAATAGCTACCAATCACTATGCCTTGACTTTGGCCAAAATACATAGCTTGAATACTATTGCCTATTCATGCGAAGCGACGGAGGGCTACGAATGGTTTTGGCGAAACCGTGAACGTAGTGAACTTGATTTAATCGATGGAACGAGATAGCTTTTAGAAGGAGTGGCTCAATCTCCGCATTTAAAAGTTAGTTTTGAAAAGAACTGAGTGGTTTTTCGAAAGTGTTCCATCGACTTAAACTTGGTTTATTATCTTGCATTAGTTCTTTTAATGCGTGATATTCTTGCATTAGTACTTTTAATGCGTCCCATCATTTAATCCTACCATTGCAGAAAACAACCAAAATATGACGTACGCTTATGCCATTCGCATTCGCCACGGGGCCCCGTCATTACCCGTTAGGTTACTTAACTAAGGACAGAGCGGGGGCTGGGCTAGCGCGGCTGTAAAACATAAGCAACGCCTAAATAGAAAGCAATGATAGACATTACAGATCACAGATGAATACATTGGATATACTAGCAATCCGCAATCCTTTCGAGCCTGGAACGAAAAGCGGATAACACGGTCGCGGTGAATAGCCAAATACCCCACCCAAGACCTCTACGGGTGCGGCAAACTACCCGCCAAGTCCTCGGTAGTTTGTGCACCCCTCCATGGGTCTATCCTAGGAGCAAAAACAGTAAAAAGAATTATACAATGACGGCTACAACCCCGACCCGGTTGTGCGGCCAAACAAATAATAATTATTACATCAATTTACATTTACAATGAATGAAAGAAAAACAAAAGCTCATCTCACATCCACCCCGGCTATTCACCCGCGACAGTCCAACACATTCATATACACATTCCAGCACATTACAGATCATGTATAACCCCGACTAATCGTCTTATAGCGATTAGCCGACGTTCAATACATGCAAACATCACAGATATAACCATCATAGTCAAAGTGTAGTGAAGTTCGGAAAAAATACGGAATTATAGGACCCCAAAAAGAAATTTCTTTTCTGTAAAATCTGGGCACATATAATATATTTCAAAAATCCCAAAACCAACACAGACACACACTGCACCAAAAACGATGCAGAGAACACGACAAGACGCGGCGGTTCCGCGGCAACTACCTAGATTCTGCGGCGGAAGGGCGGCGGGTTGGTCGAATCACTGTATCGTTTTTCTTGGGTGTTCACACAAAACCCTGAGTCGAATTTACAAGTATAAAGTTTTTCATTTTGAGCCAAAAAATTTTCAACAGAAACTCAGGTTTTGTAATTTTCCGGTTTTGTGATTTTTTTTCGGTTCCGAACTTCGTTACACTTCACTACCAAGCTAGTTTAAGTTTAGTTAGGCTCTGATACCACTGTAAGTCCATATTGCGACCCCCGGTGCTTACGGGGAGGCGGAAACGGTATAAAAAACAAATTTTTATCGCAAGAGGCAACATGGACTAAACAAGGTCGGGATCGTGTCTAAACTAAACTAGCAAATACGCTAAAAGAAGTTAGCTACTCGGATGAAGATGGTTATACCTAAACTTGAACTCCTTCTTCTTCAAACTTTGTAGAGGTTGATGGTTCTTTTTCGTCGCCTTCTTCCGTCGAAGATGGATCCACCTCGAGGGTTCGACCTTGGGCTCTTTCTCGGACTTGGAGTGAACTAGAATCTCCGGCTTGCTAATCCTTTGATCCTAAAGTGAGTAGAGAGTGACTAGGGTTTGCTTTTCTTTTTAAAGAGAAGGATTCTCAACACATGAGAAGATTTCTCTTTGCTAGAGGAAGAAGAAGATGAAGAGAGGAGAGAGAATGAATATGATCGAATGAGCTATTCTATTCTTTCTTGCAACCATAATGCAAAAGAAAAGAATTATCTAATAATAATAATTGAAAATGAGAATAGTTGATGGTAATTTGGAATGATCACTACCATGCTTCATTTAAAAATGTAAGCATAAATCAAGGAAGACTTTTTAAAGCATGATAGTGGTCAACATTCAACCATGGTCAAAAAGTCAACCATGGTCAACAAGTCAACAAAATCAACCATAACAAAATTCTCATTTAATTACTATTATAAATAGATAATCCATAAATCCATTAGGGTTTGGAAAATGATAACTGTCAACTGTGCATACGCACCCGTTCCGAAACCCTAATGAAATACCTCATCCTCCGCCTCAAGCAACTGTGCATACACACCTGCATTCTCGTTCCGAGGAACAAGAATACCAAGATATAAAAGCAACCCCAAATATATATACCAGTATCTGGCTCAAACCAGAGCCTGCCAGTATAATCCGTCCGGACTCCAAACGTGCACAAGTGCGCGGATGAGAACGAACCCTGTCGCAAAACCATGCGACCTCTACTCTGTTTTGCCCAGAGGCGAATACCCTCTGTGTGGGACTCTAAAGACTCGACACTACGCTGGCAGTGGGTTTAACCACAGACCGCAAGCGGCACTAGCTGTGCGTAACGGTCCCCAGGTAGATGTCGACAAGAAGGCTGACGAGGTGAAACCCCATCTGTACTCCTACTGAGTCTGAATGTGACAGTCTCCGTACAGTCCGGTCTGTTCGTCTGATACATCGCATGGCGGGCCTAGGGGGTGGTAAACGTCAGTCCCCCAATAGCGGTACAAGTCGTGCCGGAGCGAAGCCCAAAACACCCTGAGATAACACTGGAAACCTACCAGTATATCTCGTTTGCCCTGGCCAGGGACTACTCGTGTAATGGCTCTCCTAGACACAGCGCGATGTCAACCCCCAATACCGGGAGAGACGAATCCTGTCTAACCGTCACTGCCTCCAAGTGCTTCGGGACTGCACCCAACCACCACCTGTTTGCACGACTCCTTTGAGCCGTGGTAGGGTAGTGATCAAAGTGCAGTGGGAACACACTTGAGGCGAAGTGCCAGTGTCAAGTCAGCGGACTAAGCTGTACTCATGTCACCTGGGAACTGATAACTGATGATAGGTATAATACCAACCTGTCAGTTCCCGACGAGTCCTGTCCAGTGTACTCGTAACCCAACGAGCACCCGTATACTATCTCCAGTACGACGTACTGATGGCTGTGGGACAGAACATCTCCCACACTGGGATGAGAAGCGCATACGCTAGTCTACTCCGGAGTATCGATGCCCTGTCTCGATAGTCCTGCGACTAGGGACCTGTATAAGGATGTGCTTATAGATTACCCAGCCCCCACTAGTGTGACTGCCATCACAACGCTGGTAATCAAGCAAAGATCCTAAGGGCTCCACTAATGCGTATAAGTGATATAATGAAATAAACACAAGTACACATTGAAGTAGAAACAAACCAAGTAGCATACTACTATTTTGAGCAAGATTGTATATACAAGGTGAATATCCCAAGCATCCATTAAGTAATATACAAACTAGTATGATACAGTAATGGCCTCTAGGGCATATACACTAACAGACGATTCAACAGTCTTTTTAATCCTTCTGTGTAGTATCTGGGAAGACGGATGGGCTGGAGCCTGTCAAGTGCAAAACCGGCACCGTGCCAGATTTCTTTCTCCACTTTCGTTTCCGCGGATCGATAAAAGAGGATCGCCTTTTCATCTTTTCGCCTGGGAGGGACGTAGAACGTCTGCAGTTCTTGCACACTGTAGGTATCAAGTGCATCGAGCTCTTTGTAATGCTCTTGCGGAACCATGGTGATCTGCAAACTTCGATCATCTCCAGTGAAAGCTTGCACTGATGGACGAGCCGAGAATACTGCATTGACCTCATCTTCAGAGTCACTACCGAAGACCAGAATAGGGGTGGATAGCCCCGGCTTATTGTATTGGGGCGGTCCCGAATAGTCCATCTCTTCCTCCTCCTCGGTATCACTCCCGAAGACCGGAATAGTGGTGATAGCTTTTTGCTTGTCCTCTGGTTTATGGCATCTTTCTGTGTCTTCGAAATCTGGTAAGAAGTATTTTGCATCTTCATATTTGCGGACTTCGTTCACGAAGAATAGGTTTAGCTCCCCTGTAACAGTGTACTCGAGACCATCTTTGAAGTACTTCATACACTGATATTATGTAGAAGGAATAATGTTGTACTCGTGTAACCAAGGCCTGCCGAGCAAAGCGTTGTAGCAAGTCTTGGCGTCAATGACGTGGAACTTGATATCAGTGATGAGTAGCCCAAAACGTAGCGTCAGTATCACAGACCCGAGCGTCCGTGACGACTGGGAGTCGAATCCGGAGATAGTGATTTTATCTCGCGCCAGATGCCGAACCCTCATGCAGATTTCTTTTAGTACTCTCATGTTTAGGAGGTTGACAGAGAACCCGTTGACGACAAGAATCTTCCCTATCTTGATGTCGTGGCAGTACCCGGCGACATATAGGGGACGGTTGTGTTCGTACGTCCCGAGGAGGAGGTCTTCGTCGCTGATGGTGATGTCGGCTGTATGAACGTCTTCCAGCTTGTCCTTCATCTTTTCTTCGGCAAGGAAAGCTTGAAACTGGTCAGGTTCTTGTAGTGCCTTAATCAGAGAATCTCTCTCCTCTTTGGATAGCAGGAGGGCATCGAGAATGCTTAGCTGCGAGGGTATCTTTCTCAGGTGTGCCAAAACATTGTAATCCACCTTGTTTTTCTTGGGCGGGTCCTTGGCTGCCAGCTCGTCGACGACTCGATCATCGAGGGCGATATTCTCAGGGATTTTTTCTTTCCCTTTATCCTTTTTGGTTGATCCCTTGTTTGCGGGTTTGAGATTCTTTTCATGTAGTATGCGATTGCGCAGCTGAATGTTCTTACAGGTCTTCATTTCTTACTCTTTTCATGAGGTGGATTCTTTGAAGAGAGGGCCGAGAGTCATTTCTTCTTCCAAATCGCTCCCGAAGGTGAGAACTTGCGATCCCCCAGAGTCAATCATGTGACAGCTGCTGGCAGTTCTTTTACGCTCATCTGTCATGCTCTTCTGCTCTCGACGCGTCTTGCGCTTCATCCACTTGAAATGCTGCCGGTGAACAACGTACCCCTGGCACCAATTTTTAAAGGCGTTGCATTCTTCAGTAGGGTGCGCAATCCTTCGATGATATAAACAGTAATTAGGATGCACATCCTCTTCATTAAGGTGTACTTCATCAGAAGTGTTTCCTTCGGAGGGTGGCAGCTTCATTCCCATTGAGATGGCCTTGGCGAACCTTTTCATTGTTTTAAGCCTGCTCTTGTCTGTCGCGGGCATGCCTCGGTCTGGTTGGGGCGCTTCAACCTTTTCATCCAGTCCCCGATGTTTGGCTTTTCCAAATATGGCCATTTCGCGCTCTCGATCAGCCTTGATTTTCAGAAGAGCTTTGTTTAGGAATGCATCAATCATCTTGTCTGACGTTCTTAGGAGCTCTGATTCGGGATCTGCCCCCAGTTTCTCTGTGTCAACAGCTTCTTCACCGTCTATCGACGAGTGAGAGATCACATGACAGCTTGCCACATAATCCTCAAGTTCATCTGAAGAGTCTTCTTCATTGTCATCATCTCCTTCCTCAAGGACGTGGCTGAGAAACTCTTGAAGTGTGACCGGGGTTCGCGCCTTCTGGTTATATTCTTCCAGCGCGTCGATGTGTTTTTGCAGGTCCGTGCGCTTGTCAGCAGGATTCACGGGCTTTTTGGTTTTCTTCTTTTTCTTCGAAGACTTTGACGGCCGGGCCTGAGCGTTTTGATTATCACTACCAATTTTTGGCATCGGGCGTGGCTTCAGCATTCCCTCGATGACCTCGGGTTCCAGCGGACTTTTCCATTTGATCGCCGGGCATGTTTGGAGATCCTTCAGCATTCTTTTTGTTTTGGCTGAAAGAGCGACCTCCCATGGAGCTTCTTTGACAAAAGAGCACGATGCCCCTGGTATGTCCCCCCTTTTAAGAGCGTGCGGTTGAGACGGGCTTACTTTCCAATTCTCGGACAGGGCGAATTTGCCCTGTTGGTATTGATCTTCAATCCAGCCTTTAAAGACGAAGCAATCTTCAATTGGATGGCCTGTCGCTTGGTGATAGGGGCAATAATTGGAATTATTAGCCTCACCGGGTTGCAATGGGCTTTTTGGATTCGGCAAATTGATGAGCCTGTTGCGTACTGCCAGCTCAAACAATCTCCTCGTTTTGTCCCAGGGAAACGAATAAGGGCACTTCAGCTTCTCGTTAAAGAATCGCTGTCTATCGTCTTGGCGATTAGTTGGTCTTGAGCCACCGGGTTGCTGCTGTGCATTGGCGACGAAGGTTGCTTTCCCTTTCTCATTTCGAGATTCCGCTTTTGAAGAGGACGGCCTGTGGCCCATCTGATCCATCTGAGCCAGTTTGTCAATCAAGGCCTGGAAAGTAGTTGGCTTGAAGAACATCATGAATTGTGAAATGGTCGCCTGAGGGTCGAGGGTCCCTACGAATATGCCTACCGCAGGCGCTTCTTCGATGCGTTGCTCGCACTTCGACTATAGATTCCGCCACCGTATCGCATACTGCACCCATGTTTCGCCTGGCTTCACCCTGGCGTTAATTAATGCAGTGATCGGGGTGCGTTCGCTAGCACTTGCGAATCTCTGCGTAAACAGCAGCTCCATTTCTGCAAATGTCTTGACGGATTCGTTCGGGAGTTCAGAGTACCATTCGAACGCAGTTTCCGATAAGCTGCCAACAAACTTGCGAAGCAGCAGTTTGTCGTCTCCTCCGGTATTACCGCACAAGGCTCTGAATTGAGCAACATGCTGGTGTGGATTCCCCGTCCCCTTTTATACATGGAATTTAGGGATCGTATATCCCGGCGGGTACTTTATTTAGTTGTACCAACCCAGATAGGGTCGTCCAGTCTTAACAATTTGCCCGGCTGCTTCGCTCGTCTGATGAGCTCGTATCTGCTGAGCGATGTAATCATCCAGGGCGGCATTGGAGATCGTTTCCTCTTTGGCTGCTGAACAAGCCGGAAGAGGGTTTGACGTCTCCCCTTGGTCGTCTTCGAAGATAATCGGAGGATGTTCAGCTGGAGGATCCGGTTGTATCATCATCCCGACCATGTCTTGGAAGAGAAGCACCATTTGTTTTATATTGGCCGCTTGTTCCGCTGCATCTCTGTCCTTCTTTTCGAGGATTCTGCGGAGGAAGTCAGCATCGGTTTCCTGTTCATGACGCTGCTCTGATGACACCTCCGGGCTTTCTTTTGGCCCAGTGAGTGCGGCCATTTGCGTTAGCATTTCCTGAAGCTTCTGTTGCTGCTCTTGGGCTTTTGTCACGGATCGCGTAAGCGGTCGATAACCCGTAGAGATACGGCTACCCTCTTTCCCGGATGCCATATAAACAGTGTGGACCATCATGCCCCCAGACTTGGGGTGTTTAGACTCAGTATTCTTGCGATTCGTCGTAGACAACGGGATTTTCTCCAGCTTTCTCCTCTTGTGAGCAGTCGAGGTTGAGGGGGCCATTGCAGTGGGCACCCAAGTAGCTGTCGCCTTCTGTGGCTTGACATGGTGGTTCTTTCTTGCCGAACCTTCATCTTTTTCTGTCGGCGGGGATAGTCTTGATCTATCACGGTGTCCTAGACCCGTCGCCAAACTTTATAAATTTTAGAGGACAGCCGCTGAGGGGGTGGCTCCAGCTTCGTCTTTGTAGCGTTCTCCGTTGGTGGAGGAGATCTTTTCAGCACAGTAGTTGGTGAATTCTTGCGTACCCTGTTAAGTAATTCAAAGCTGTTCCCAGTTGGAACAGTAGCATCAACTTCCACCATTGGAGCTGGCGGAGTCAGTCCAGAAGGGGAATTTCCCCCAGCTTTCCTCACTCGGCACCAGTAGCGACGTCGAGTATGTCGTGCGACCGGGATCACCTCCGCTGTTGGATGAGCTTCTTCTTGCCCCTTACTTTGAGGGGAGACTGTTATTGGTGCTATCCTGTCGAAGACTGACGCCCATTGAGAGGGGGTAGTCAGTTTTACGAAGGCCGACTTTCGAATAGGGGAAACAGCCTTCATGACTTTGTCTGGAACGGGAGCCGAAACGGCCAGTCTTGTGGAGACCGACCCCTCAGCAGGAGAAGCCGCCTTGGTGACTTCAGGAGTAAGAATGGCTACCCGCTTTGGGATAACCTCTTCAGGAATTGTGGGCTTCTTCATGGGCCCATCTGAGCTTCGACCTAGTCTGTTGAAAACGGAGGCAGTGGAATTGGACAATCTGTTGAGAGGGGCCGCAGTAGTTGCAAGCCGATCAAAAACCGACTTCTTCGGAGCTTCTTGTGATGGTACAGGAGCGCTGAAGCTTGTTGGCGGGATCATGGTCCCGAAGAATAGCCCAGCGGTGGCTTGGGTCACTTGTTCCACCGGCATTGTGAAAAGGGAGGCCACTTGGGGCCCGTAGGTCATTCTTCCGGCGGGGACGGAGTAATAGTTGTTGCAGTTGGAGCAGTTTGTGCAGTTGGAAGCCATTGATCTTCTGTTTTCTGCACGGAGCAAGACACCAAATCTTAGTACCTCGAATCCAGGGGCAACCATAGAAAACCGCGATTCGTTCACGAGCACGACACACGAAGTGTGGAGTGGAAAGTGGAAAAGGTCCCACCGGGCGTGCCAGAATCTGTTCGCCACTGGAAACCGGGAAGACATGACTTCTGCCTGAATCTGGGGGCAGATGCTATTTGGTTTTATCCGTCCACTTCTCCGAAAATACCAAGTTGATTTATGGCACCATGCATCGGAGGCTTAGAAGGATGCGGCCGATGTAGCAGACTTCATCAGATTCCCCCTCATTTGAGGGGTTTTTGATTGTGGGGACGCTCTTCCCTGGAGGCGCAAGCCCCTGCAGTTAATTACGCTACCGCATCGCGGTAACCACTTTCTCCTTCTCTAGATGGTCACTTCGTGTCGTGTGTGTTTGTTTTGTTTTTGGTTGCCTGTGGATTGTATACGGAGACTAAGTTATGTTGTCGCCTATAGGGCGTAGATTAGTCCAAATCCGTATTTTCTTAGATTTGGGTTTTGGTTTTAGTTTAAGGATCGTTAATCTCATTTGAGACTAAGATCAACTTAAACGTTTGTTAAGGATACGTTAGTCCAATTTTAGACTAAGATCAACTTAACGTTTGTTAAGGATACGCTAGCCTAATTTTAGACTAAGATCAACTTAACGGGATCATTTAGATCCAACAAAAGAGCATTTGGGCTCGATTGTTTTAGTTTAGGGACATTGCGGTCCATAATTAGTTTAAAGACATTACGGTCCATAATTAGTTTAAGGATATTACGGTCCAAGGTTAAGGACATCATAGTCCATGGGCTTAAGGACCCCACAGTCTAAGGTTAAGGACATCATAGTTCATGGGCTTAAAGACCCCACAGTCTATAGTTTAAAGACATCATAGTCTATAAAGTTTAAGGATATCATAGTCCATGAGTTTAAGGACCCCACGGTCCATGAAATGTTTGGTTGTCGAGACTCGTCACCTCTCTAAAGACGTTGAAGGATTACAATGACAAATATCAGAGGAGTAAAGAGATGTACCCTTGAACCAATTTGGTTGAGAGATCTGTAGTCCAATTGCGACTAAGATCTGAGATTTATGAGCATATGGGCTCAATTAATCTGAATGAGGGTTTTATGGCCACTTTGGGCTCGGTCCACTCAGTTAAAATGTTAAACACTTGACAATGCTGAGCATTGATTTGAATTCTGACAACGTTTTTGTCTTTCATTGAATGCTGAGCACCCATCATAGCTCTGGACTTTACTTATAGAACAATTTATGTTCTTTTTAGCGCACATGTGAGGAGCACGTAGCGCGCTTGGCGCTTTGCGCCAGTCAAAAAGCGCTAAGGCGCTTCTGCTGAGTAGCGCACACGTGAGGAGCATGCGGTGCGCTTGGCGCTGAGCGCCAGTCCATGAGCGCAAAGCGCCATTTTATTAGTGCAAAGCGCTATTTGCTCAGTGGCACACACGTGAGGAGCACGTGGTGCGCTTGGCGCTAAGCGCCTGTCCTAGAGCGCAAAGCGCTATTTGCTCAGTGGCGCACACGTGAGGAGCACGTGGTGCGCTTGGCGCCGAGCGCCAGTACAAGAGCGCAAAGCGCTATTTGATCAGTTTTATGATCTGAGAAATAAATTCTCGTTTATAAGAGACTTTGTCTCAAGATTCTAAGAACAGAGTTCTTATTTTATAGGAGATATTTCAATCTCTTATTTTGATAAAAGGCTTTGCCTTTATGGATCTGTGATCCTAAGAGAACTGAATTATTCTCCCCCTTTTTATAATGAGATGTTCATGATCTCTTTTTGTAAAAGACAATTTGTCTTGTAGATCTATGATCTGTGAGAAGAATTATGTTTTTCTTCTTCTTTTTTATGATGAGATCCCTTGATCTCTTTGTGAAAGATCTTGGTCTTATAGATCTATGATCTTAAAAAAAGAAGTGAATTTTTCTTTTTATAAGAGATGATTTCGCCTCTCTGTTCTTTTTATCTTGAAAAGAATTTTCTTCTTCTACCGAGAGCTTGCTCTTCGTTCTGAGATTTCTCAAAGTTTTGGGGGAGGGGGTTCCTCTCTTTATTTCTGTATATCCAGACTTTAAGTCTTGGGGCCTTTATATAGGGCAAGCTGATTTGTTCAATCGGTTAAGGAGATCTTCTCTCCAATTGATATGGGAATTTCCCCATTGTTGGATTTTTGATCCATGGGCTTCTGATTTACAGAAAGCAATTTTCTTGTTTTTAACAAGATTGGAAAATCTTTTTCCCACACAGAATTTATTCTGTATTTTGGTGATTTTTAATCACTTTTGGATCATTGATCCAATGGTGCTCTGATTTACAGAGCACAATCTTCTTGTTTGGAAAGATTTTGAGGAATCTTTTCTTAACAGAATTTTATTCTGGTTAATTGATAATTTATCATTTTTATTGGATCTTTGATCTGACGGTGGGGAGCTTTAATTCCAGCGCTAGCGTACACGTGCTTTGCACGTGGTGCGCTGCTTAGCACTTAGCGCTAGCGCACTTAACGCTAGCGCACACGTGCTTTGCACGTGGCGTGATGCTTAGGGCGCAGCGCACTTGGCGCTGTTATGAAGCGTTGCTTTATTTCAAAATTTGAAATTTTGAACAGAGTTTTGCTCTGATTGGGGGAAACACTCACCGAACTAATTCTCTCTCTCTTTATTCTCTCAACACCTGTATATACGCCAATCATCTCTCCAAATATATTATATCCACATTAATAAAATCCTACAACTATTACTGCCCTATTTTACTAACAACCCCCCCCTCTCTCTTTCCGGTATACAGATTCTCTCTCTAACCAACACACATCTCACCCTCCTCTATATATACAAATTAATTCTCTCATCATTATCATAATCATTTCTTTATTCTCTCAATCCTATATATAAACCAATATATTTTTATCTCTACCTCTCTCTAAAAATCATCACCTTTCTCTCTCACCTTTCTTTCCTTCCTCTAGCTACCCGAGCCCAATCTCGCCGGAGAACCCATCGCCATCGCCTGCACCATATCCCTCACAACCGAGAGCTTCATCTCCATAGCCGCAACCTTCATCATCTCCATCACAACTGAAACCGTAGTCTCATTTTGCCGCTACCACCTCGAGCCACACCCCTCACGGGCGCCGACTTCATCAACCCGAGCACCTTGCCCTCGTTGCCATCATCTGCAGCTCCACCATCTTCGTTCCCAACGCCGACGACGTACCTACGAGACACACCAAGTGTTTGGTGAATTGGCTCAACCAACTTTCCGTCATTTTCTCGCGTTCTCGCTTCGAGCCGTGCACCCCTGGAGCCCCGAGGCAAGTATTTATCACTTGCTTGCCCAAATCCGAGGACTTGGCACAATTTAAATTTATTCTTCTTAACGTATTTATTTTGTTTCATTTCGTTTCAGTAGCAGGAATTATAGATTTTGTTTTCATATAGTTAAATGAACATTAAGATAGTTTAGATGTACATGGTATAATAGTTGTATATAATCATATGTAATAAAACGGATGGTATATAGGGGATGAAGTCTGTGCTTTAGTTTTTGTTAGAATTAATATTTAACTGGGGTTGTAATAGATTGGGATGTTATTATTGTTTAGCATGTTAGTAGTTATATGATAGTAATAGTTGTATGCATAACAGATTACATTACATAATCATTCAAGCGATATTGTGATGTATGGTGGTTATAAAATATGCAGTTGATGTTATGTGTACATAGATCACACTGATTTAAGTGTTTATATTACTTGCTACAAGATTTCATTAGCATGGTTTAAAGTGATATAATAACATGTATTGGTTGGATTTGAGTTGTTTGCTGAGCGCGGCTCTTTATATGGTTGTTATCGCCCGTATGAGGTTCTGTTATATTCTATGCTCATTTTCAGTATTTTTGTTGTATCCCAATTGGGGAGTTTAGAAAATACAGCGGAGGTGCTGCCGGAATTTTCCGTAAATATTTATTCTTTAAAATCCCGGCGCCTCTAAATTTCTAAAGTCATATTTTTGTATAAATACCATGGACTTTTCATAAATATTATTATCCTTAAAAACCATGGTTTTTCCTAAAACAATATTTACACTAAAATACTATGGACTTTCCTTAATATTATTTACACCAGATTTTACTAACATATTATTTGTGTTAAAATATACCATGAACATCCCTAAATCATATTTGCACTAAAATGTCATGAAATATTATGAAATCCAATCGCATGGGCATTTGCCTATACTGAACATGACACACCACATGACATGACACCAAGTACGGTTAGGATTAGAATGTGCGAACTTAGGTATGGAATACTTTATAAATAAAGAACCCTGCAGGCAGGGTGGACAGTCCGATATGAACGACTACTAACCCAATATTCAGGCGAATACTATTAACCCGATGTTCGGGCTAATAATCAAATATGTGGATGACATACAAATATGGAAATTCAATGTATAAATGATATACACACTAACTCTAATATGTCAAAACCTTTACACTGAATAACGGGGATGGGTAGTTTGATTAGGTAAGGATATGCGGAACTCGGATTCCCTTACTACTCGATCATGGTCCCGGGAAGTGAAACTGTACATTCCACTTCCCAGTTGTTGTTCTATGACTACAACGGAATAATCGCGAGTATCCGGGCCCTTATTTAACAAACTAAAACGATTACAATACTTAGTTAATAGCTATTGATGTTCACAATTACACTCACATAACATCTTGCGATGTACACACATGTTACTTTACCTACCTTTCTTTGTGAGACATGGATTAGTCAGCATCTTGGATTGTGATCATATTTTAACGGTTTAGACTTGTTGTTTATTGGGGAACCGAATGATGGAAATACTTGTACACTTGGGTTATATTCTCGCTAGACAAATCTCCATCGTAGCCATGAGACACTTTTCAGGGATGTTCACGCTACTGCATTGATTCTTTTTACTGTTGCCGCCCCAGGCATGAGCACCCTGTTCATACTGCTTCCAGCTAGTCATGGGATACCTCAAGATTACGAGTACACCCATTAGTCAATTCCATCAATACACACCTTATTTAACCTGATTTAACTCTTAAACCGAATACCCGATTAACTTGACTTCCAGATTAATCTTTAGATTGACACCGTCCCGACTCTATTATTGACAACATGTGTTTTCACATTACTATATACATGATTTCCCGTATTTTCGGTTTACCTGTTTTCATATATTACCTTGATTTACTGTTATTAATTGCATCGTGCTCCCCTGCCTATATTTTATACTTGTGGGTGTTCTGACACCCTGAGAATTGTGTTCCCAGTTGGATAGCTATATGTGTAGGACCAGACTCAGTCATCAAAGTGCGCAGCAAAATCGTGATGGGCCCAAGATTCCCAGAGTTTCCATTTTGTATCTTTCAGGTTGTACCCATATTGTATTCTTTTGTACCTTTTGAAATCTATTGTGTATATTATTACTCTTTGTTATTGTTTGTAATAAATGTTGGTTAATGAATAAAATTGTTCTATTTCTTTACTTGCTTTTTGTGTACCCCTGCATTACTATACGTTTAGCGTAACTGTATCGAGAGAGTTTACTTCTCAGTATAGTTACGTTGTGGGCTTCGTCACGTCCCCGCTCCAATATTTTGGGAAGCAGGGCATAACAAGATTCATCAATGCCTTCCACATCTGTTTAAGTAACTTGGTTGTTTTCATTGTTCTCGTACTTTGAATTTCGGGGATGATATGGATCCTGTCACGCCTCGCTTCCCAGTGTACGGAAATGGTGATGTGGCGGCCCGCAACGTATTTACTAAGAAATAAATACGTTAAGTGTAATTAAGCGATATATGAAAAATGCACAAGAATGACAAGAGATAAAATAAACAGCAATTTTTATTAACATTCATCTTTACAATACAACTGCTTTGAAAAGGAAAGATACAATGATATAAAGCAATGCCTAAACAGTGGCATACAAACTGAAATTAAGTACAAGATGAGCTAGAAGTCCGGCTGGGCAGTTAACTGGTCCAAGTCCTCTTGGCTCGGCTCGATCTCTTCAGTGACTGATCCTCCTGACGAACATTTCAAAGAAAAAGATAGACAGGAATGTCGTCAGTGAACTAGCGCTCGGTAAGTCCCAAAAGAAAAAATGGAATATAACAGTAATGAGAATTGAACGGGTAAGTTGTACATATATATGATTGTTATTCTAATGTAGTTGTTTGTAGCTTGGTACAAAAGACATTTGTGTATACGAGAGTAGTCCATCTAACCCTGTGGACTATGGTAACATGTAGTACAAGGCCCCGTCAAAACACATGGGACAACGATACGAGAATTTATGTAGGTGACTTTTAAGTGACCTCTCGTGCCACGATATATGTTCCGTACCGATCTACCCCGTTATCCCCGCGCGATATATTGTATAGGTTATATTTACAAGTTTTGCCGAACCCATGGATACAAGTTGTTCAAGTAGTAAGGTTCAGGATATAATCTTGTAGTCATGTCAAGTTATAGCCATGGTTCAGTCAAGTCAAGTCATATATTCAGGTTTGATATTGATGTTTGAATTCAGGTATTCAGGTTTATGTTCAAATATACATGTTAGAGTTTAGATTCATGTTTGAATTGGACTCTGATTTGAGTTTGATTCAAGTTTGATTTAGACTCAGAATGAGTCAGACATTTGTAACTGATTTAGATCTTGAATAAGGTTCGGGAGTTATCGGTAACTGCTGCACATGAACGGTAGGATTTCTGTCTTTTCCAAGACAATTACCATTGATAACTCCGTTAAGTTTTTTTTTTATCTTAAATATGCAAGTACTCACTTTCTCCGACTCCCTGGGGCTCAAGAGAATTGATCCCGCTTAAACCTATATTTACTAAAGTCCTTAAATATTGTTTTATGTAACTCGAGGAGGTTTTATGAAAAATATTTTTAATATAGTTTCAAAATAATCTCGAGAAGTTATTTATATTATTTAGGATTTCCATGAATGTGAATTTTAAGGATTTAAGGTATTTTAGTGATAATTATATAGCTTGGAAAGTTCATGATATTTTATTGTAAAACTTATCTTTTATTGGTATCTTGATAGTATTTTGGTGAAAACTTGTAATTCTTTCATTGTACAAAATGTAATTTTATTATATTTTGAAAATATATGGATTTTGTAATTTTATATAATTATTAAAAATTAAATTTTATTTAAGTAGAAAAGTGCGTTTTTCTTAAAAACCGTATTTAAAACCTTTCGGGACCGAATGCTTCGTGAGGAGGTCTGCATCTTGCTCTACTAGCCCAAGAATGTGCGATAATCCACACCATCCAATAGCAGGTCTCCTAAAAAGGGTTGTAAAGGTATAATCGCAAAGGGATTTAAAATACAATTCAAAAGAAAACCGGTTTTTATAGTATATGGTATTTTAATTTAATATGCATTCGTAACAAAATTCATACAAGGATATATCGTGCCATGGAACCATGTGTATATGTGAGGGGTAGGTCGTTACCCCGTAAAGTTTTTTAAAGGTTTGTTTTAACAAAATACGAAAAGAGGTGTTATCTAAAGTTCATGGTATTTTAATGAAAAGTTAAATTAAAGTAATTTTGCATGACACTTTTGATTAAAAGTTGGTTCTAAGCATTGGTTTTATGATTACAAGCATTGGGTAAGAATATGGATGAACAATATTTATGAAAAAGTGGAATTTCTAGAGTTTAGAAGAAGATGTCAGTATTAACGCCACTTACCGATATATGTTTTGAAATAAGATTTTCAAGGAAGAAGAAGAGGGATTGAGAGGGATTTACGATTTAGTAGGCTTAAAGAAAGATGTAGGAAGAGAGGATTGTCGTCGTGGCGTCGCCGGAATTTGCTTCGATCCTCGTCGGAAGTTGATCGCTTATTAACTCCTCTTTTACTCCACTTGTACTTAAGAAATTTTGAGAGTTTTTGCTAGAATTTTCAGAATGATGAAGGGCTAGGGCATAGGGTAGTATTTATATTATAAAATTTGGGTTTTGGAATTAAAATGAGGAATTATAATGCATTAAAAATGTGATAAATTGGGAATTGAAGGGGCTCTGTTTGATTGCAGGTGCAGAAGAGTTAGGATTAGGGGAAAGATTTTGTGTGCAAAGCACGGGGCTTATTGGCCACGGTTGGACCGTCCCCGCCGGCCAATATTGAAGATCCACCGGTCATTTGAGAGAGTGGGGCCGTTGGATTGGTGCCATGTGTTCTTGTCTGTATTTAAATTCTTGTGCACATATTTGATTTTTCTGTCTTTTCGTTTTTCTATGTATTGCACATGTAAACTTTTGGGCTTCCAAAAAGTTTAAGAAGAAAATCATAAAAAAATAATGTGTCTGATGGGAGTCGAACATAGGAGCTACGTCACAGCAGTGCAAGGGCTTTACAAGTGAGCTACAAGTTGTTTCTTACTGTTCTTAAACAAAAATTAATTATAATTTGTCCTCAAGCTTGTAAACTCCTTTCTGTACATTAAACTAAAAAATTTTGTATAGTAAATTCAGAGTCGTTACATTTTACCCTCCTTATAAAAATTTCGTCCTCGAAATTTACATTTACATAAGCACTAATTTACAAATAAGTAAGGGCATTTTGCATGCATGTCTTCTTCTCGTTCCCACGTTGATTCTCCTGGCGAATCTTTTCTCCACATCACTCGGACCAAGTTTACTTTCTTGTTCCATAGTGTCTTCACCTTTCGGTTCAGGATCTCAACGGGTTGTTGCTCGCAAGTCAGGTCAGTCTGGACTGTGAGCTCTGAGTGATCAAGGATGCGGCTAGGGTCGCTCACATTTCTTCGTAGCTGGGATACGCGGAACACGTTGTGCACTCCTTCCAATGAGGGTGGTAGTGCCAAACGGTATGCCACATCTTCGACTTGTTCGAGAATGTCGAACGGTTATATGTATCTAGGACTGAGCTTACCCCTCTTGCCAAAGCGGATCACTCCTCAGTTTGGAGAAATCCTCAGAAAAACATGGTCTCCAGGTTGGAACTCCAGGTGTCGGCGCTTTGCATCTGCCCAATATTTCTGTCGGTCTTGAGCTATGCGCATTCTTTCCCTGATCGTGCGAACTACATTCACAGTTGCCACGATCATCTTTGGTCTAAGGAGTTCACGATTTCCAACATCGTCCCAATTTAGTGGTGAACGACATTTCCTTCCGTAGAGTGTTGCTGTAACGACTCAGAATTTACTGTACGAAATTTTTTTAATTTAATGTACAGAAAGGAGTTTGCAAGTCTGGGTACAATTTATAAGTTATTTTTGTTTAAGAACAGCAAGAAACAACTTGTAGCTCACTGGAAAAGCCTTGCACTGCTGTGACGTAGCCCCTGTGTTCGAATCCCATCAGGCACATTATATTTTTCTGATTTTTTATTTTAAACTTTTTGGAAGCCCAAAAGTTTACACGTGCAATGCACATAAAAATGAAAAGTTTGGAAAAATAAACATGTGCAAAATGATATAAATACAGACATGGACACATGGCAAAGATCCACCGGCCCCACGCCAAAGATCGACCGGCGGAAATCATCAAAGGGCCGGTGCCGACGGTCAGTCTGTAGGTGATGGTGCCCGTGCTTTGCACACAAGTCTCTTAGCCTACCCCCATCACCTCTGCACTGTTTGATTACTCTGCAATCAAACAGAGACCCCTCAATTCCCCAATTTATCACATTTTAATGCATTTTAATTCACTCTTTTAATTCCAAAACCTTAATTCCACACTATAAATACTATCACATGTCGCAACCCTTCCTCATTCTGAAAATTCTAGCCAAAACTCTAAATTTTCTCATGTACAAGTGGAGTAGAAGAGGAGTTAACCAAAGACCAAGTTCCGGCGAGGATCGAAACAAGTTCCGGTGATCCCGCGACGCCATAAAGATCAACACTCTCCCGTTTACCTTTTCATAGGATTATTCACTAGTAAGTTCCTTCCTATCTCTCTCTTTTTTCCTTGAAAAGTTCTCCTTTTCAAAACATGTCGTAAGTGGAATTAACACCGACCTTTTGTTCTAAACCCTAAAAAGTTCACTTTTTCTTACATATCTTTCATCCAAATTCTTACCCTATGTTTATAACCATAAAACTAATGTTTAGAACCAACTTTCACTCAAAAATATCATGCTAAATAATTTTAATCTAACTTTTACATGAAAATACCATGAACTTTATATACGTCATCTTTTATTCCTTTGTTTGAACATACCTTTAGAAGACTTCACGGGGTAATGACCTACCCCTCATATACACACATATTTCCATAGCACTATGTCCCTTGAACATATTTTTTGTTACCATATTACATCAAAATACCATGTACTATAAAAACGGTTTTCTTTTATATTGTATTTAAAACCTCTTTGCAAATAAACCTCTCCAACCTTTTTTATGGGACCTGCTATTGGATGGTGCAGATTATCGTACATCTTTAGGCTAGTAGAGTGAGATGCAGACCTCTTCACGGAGTATTCGGTCTCGAAAGGTTTTTAATACGATTTTTAAGAAAAACGAAATTTTTTACTTAATAATAAAAAAATAATTTTTAATAATTATATAAATATTATAAAATCCATATATTTTCAAAATATAATAAACTTACATTTTTAAAAATAAAATAATTACAAGTTTCATCAAAACACCATCAAGATATCAAAACAAGACAAGTTTACAGTTACAATGAACTATTTAAGCTAAGGTAATTATCACTAAAATACCTCAATTCTTAAAATACACATCCATGAAAACCCTAAATAATATAAATAATTTCTTGAGATTATTTTGAACTATATATTAAAAATATTTTTCATAAAACCCCCTCGAACTATATAAAACACTGTTAAGGACTTTAGTAAATATGAATTTAAGCGGGATCAATTCTCTTAAGCCTCAGGGAGCCGGAGAAAGTGAGTGCTTGCCTATTTAAGGTAGAAAAACTTAACGGTGTTATTAATGATAATTGTCTTGGAAAAAGACACAAGTCATGCAGTCCATATACAGCAGTTACCGATAACTCCCGAACATAATTCAGGATCCAAATCAGTTATAAGTGTCTGACTCAAGTCTGAGTCTAAATCAAACTTGAGTCCTAACTCAAACCAGAATCCAATTCAAACATGAATCCAAACTCTAACATGTATACTTGAACCTGAATACCAAAACAATATCAACATGCAAACATGAGTTGACTTGACCGAAACATGGCTATAACTTGACTTGATTACATGACTACAGTTTACATCCTGAACCTGATTACATGAACAACTTGTATCCATGGTATCAGTAAGTCTGATAATTATAATCTATATAAAACATTATACGGGGTTAACGGGGTAGATTGGTACGGAATGTATTAGAGGTAGAACGAGATGGTCACTAAAAGACACCTACATGAACTCTCGTGCCGTTGTCCCGTGGGTTTTGACGGGTCCTTGTACTTACATGTTACCTGATTGACAGCGCTTTCGCGCGTCGTATTTTAAGTTCTAAAATTAACCGCAATCAGGACGGCTTCGCGTACAGCTAGTTGTGATGAGTACGGGTTGTTCGCAGGGAGACGGTGCGTTTCACATTCTTGTTATCACGAGTTAATGTGCGGGTCAGAATGTTCGTTTCTAATCTATGTGTATATATGCACAGTATAAGTTGTTAGGATTAGATAGGTTAATGTAAGTTAGTGAAGTCCGTCCTCATTCCTTTGTGCCGAAATTAACCATTGAAGCTAAAGCAATCGGCAACAACGTGGATTAGGGTGCTTAAGCACGGTATTAGTGAAATCTGGCTTATTGACCCTTGTCCGTCCGTTCTTGTCTCTTGCCTTTCGCCTCCAGCCAAACCGAACGCAACCGGTCACGGTTAGGGATCATCGATGCTTTGGTAGGGTAAGGTGCTTAACGGAGCCCTTGTGTAAGGTTTGGACGAAGTTCAAATAGAAAAATATCGGGCAAAGGAAAATGAGAAAAGAAATCTTAACTTACAACCCCATTCCTTTTCCTAACAACACCATATTCACAACCATAAAAACAACAACAAGAAAGTGCAAAATGAATGATACAAAGAAAAGAATAAACAACATTGCAAGAAAGTAAATGGCAAGGAAATAAAAGAGCAAGTAAGTAAATGGCAAGTAATGAAATAGCAAGTAAGTAAAGCAAGAGAAATATTAAGAACCCAAAGTGTAAAATGAAAGCTTTATTATGTCCAAGTGAAACAAACCTTGAGTTCAATAACCAAAACTTAAAATTGCAAGCTCAATTAAGAGGTTGTAAGATCAAGAGAAGGCAAAGAGCTCAAGGGAAACTAGCTATGTACAAGAACAAAAAAGAAAACAAAAGTGTTTTTTATCCAAGTGTATGACCCCTTCCCTTGCTCACTGATCTGGCTTTTATAGGCACAAAATAAGATTAAACAAATAATAAAAATGAGTTGATGTGACTGCAGGGGAAGGCCAGAAAAAAATTGGGGATCTTTGGACATGCAAAAACCGGCGAGATCGGTCATTTGGAAAGTGTCGCCGGGCTAAATATGGCCAAATGGGCTCATGTTGGTGTGGTGCAGTTGTGTGCTCTCCACAATCCCACTGGTGCTGCTTGATTTGTTTATTTGAACCTTATTATACTCAGTAGACTTGGGGAAACTTGATGCTTTTTAAATCACATTACATCTTTTTGCATTAACACACATCACCTCACATGTGTCTACTTGCACCAAGGCAGCCCCCTCTCTAGGTCCATGTACCAACAAACCAGTGTACACACTTGTATGTGTTGGACCATTTAGATAAAAAGTGTGTACACATACATGTTGCAAAAAGAAACTCTTGAAATATTGATCGGTTTGCAGTTCCGATTGCAGTGTCGGCTCACTAATGTAATATCCGTGCATTTAAATATGTTTCCAGTATTTTGTCACGGATATCTGTAATTTGTAATTACTGAGCAGACACTGGTTAATAGTACCAATCAATAACAAAACAGATAATGAATGAGTGGTATTGACATGCAGTTTTCTGTGATAAACATTACCATTGTCCACGGGACAGTTGGACCCCTATCGTATACACTGATACTTTCTGTGCCAAGCTACAAACAACTACGTTAGAATAATAAGATGATACCTGTATAACTTAACAGTTTCCTTCCACATTACTTGTTGTATTCCTGTCTTTCTTTTGGGACTTACCGAGCGCTAGTTCGCTGACGACATTGCTGTCTTTTTTTTCCTTTGGAATGTTCGTCAGAAGGACCGGACTCTCTCGAGATCAAGCCTAGCCAGGAGGACATGGACCAGTTCACCGAGCAACAGGACTACTAACTTTACTTGTACTTATCTTCCAGTTTGTATGCCACCGTTTAGGCATTGCTTTATCATTGTACTTTTCTTTTTCAAATTAGTTGTATTGTAAAGATAGATGTTAATAAAAGTTGCTGTTTACATTATATCTCTTGTATTTTCTTATGCATTTCATATATTGCTTATTTACGCTTAACATATTTATTTCTGAGTAAATACGTCATGTGCCCGTCGTGTCTTCACCCTCGTACACTGGGAAGCGGGGCGTGACAGGTTTTGTTGGCGGCTCATGCAGGTCTGTTCTGCATGGAATCCTAAGTAATATAACACAAGAAAAATAAGAATCAGCAACTATACATTCTTTATATTTCAAATTCCTTGAATCTATCATAACCTTTCTTTTTCTATCAAGGTCATGAATTCACCGAACAACACAACCACCAACGCCAATGATAACACCCCACCACCTACTCTACTACCACCTTATACCGTTGCAGCTCCCATCAACGAGAAAACGATATTGCTTGAGGCAATCAAGAGCCTCTTGGAGGGTCAGCAGCAGCAGACTGCTATTCTCATGCACCGTCTTGAAGCCGAGACACCCGGAGTCGAGCAATTCCGAGAACTGCACCCAAAACAATTCTCTGGGAAAGAGAGCCCACTAGAGGCAGAGGAATAGGTTCAGTCTATCGAAAATGATATGGCAGCAACACAAGTGCCAGAGATTGCTTGGGTGAGAGTTGCGAAGCTGCAACTAACAGATAACGTCAGAGTCTGGTGGAAAGCTGAAGAAAGCCGACTCGCCCAATCGATTGAATGGATGACATTTCGCGATATGTTCGACGCAAAATACTTCCCTGAGACTGCCCGTTTCGACATGGAACATCAGTTCATCCACTTACAACAAGGCTCGATGTGGAACAAATCCATGGATGAATACGATGCTGAGTTTACCATGCTTAGCAGGTAAGATATATCTCAATATTCAATTTCCTGATATCACATACTACACTGCTAACACATGGTCGTAACAGGTTCGCGGCACATCTGATCCTGACTGCTGAGATCCGGGCATGAAGATTTCAGCAAGTGTTGGACCTAGAAATCCAAGCTGCATTAGCTTTAGGGGATTTCCCAACCCATGATCTCGCTCTGAAGGCTGCCCGACGTTCTAAGGTAGTGGTGAAGAAGAAGGGCAGACCTCAGACTGCCGGTGTGAAATGCCCTGCTACTCAGATGACAGGAGGAGCCTCTTTCAGGACACCTTTTGCACCCAGAAGACCGGGAGTAACCTTTAACCGGCCCAGTCCAGACTTTTGCTTCTACCACAAGAGAAATGGACACCTGACGAAAGACTGCAGGCGTGCGAATGGCCTGTGTTTAGTTTGTGGCGCATCCACTTACACCATCGGAGTTTATCCATATCGTCTTAACCCAGCTTCAGCACCTAGATCCGCAATCATCATTCCATAGCGGCCAGCTATTCAGGCTCCTGATTGATCTGTGAAAGAGTGTGTAGTAACCGCAATCAATAACAGTGTCGCGTGTAGCTAGCCGAGATGAGTACGGGTCATCCGCAGGGATGCGTGGAACTTTTAATCTTGTTTTAGACGAGTTGATTAAAGTAAAAGAAGAAAGGAGAATAAACTCTAGATCTATATTAAATACGGATGTGGAATATATAAGAAGGCGGCTTGTAGAATTCGTTAGGATTTAGTAGTCATGAATGACTAATAAAGACGACTCCTTTTATCTTTTGATAGATTTAAAACTAGATTGATAGTGATGATTGAGGATTAGGTTTCTTAGAAGAAACTAGGGTTTCCCCACTATTGACCCTTGTCCCACATTGATCTCTATTCATGTCTAGCCCTTAACAAAACAATTATTAATCTGATATCAAATCGCGGTCAAGACTATCAATAAATTGATAGCGTGCCCGATTAGGATGTTAACGATTCTTTTGAAAAAGTTTATAAACTTCATAAGACTTAAAAGAAGTTAAAATATTTTCTCATTCATTGTTCTATCCTAATCCTACGAACCCTATCAAGCGGAGAATTACTCGCGCATGATGGAGATAGAAGAAGAAAGGATAGAGAAGGAAATCATAATGCAAAAATTAAATACGAACTAATTAAACTAATGATCTACCTTTATTAATCAACTTCACAAGTACAAATCCTATGAGTTTAGATTACAAGAGAAAGAAGAAATTACTCTCGATCTCTGCCTCGTAGGAAGTAGATGTTTCGTCGATACTCACGTCGCTCTATCACGTCGAATCGTGGACCTGTCATGGATCACTTGTTCTTTGACGGTGATTTGCTTCGTGTAAAAGGTGATGATTTCTAGTTTTAGCCCCGGGTCTTATTTATTGTCACAGAACTTACAAACCCTAGATGTCATATGTGAGGGTTTGTTGAGAATATCCTATCGACAAAATCCCATACCTTAACTCTTCAGAACAGCCGCGGATCCGCCGTGTTTTAGAGGGTTTAGCCGTGGAAGGGCGGTGGGTTAGAGGGATCATTTGATAAAAATTCTTCTGTAGCCTTTTAATGACACATGGAGATTGTTGTGATATCTGGAATCTTCATATCTTCTTAGAGTCTCTGCCAGTATTGATTTTATGATTTAATTAAACTTCATCGACAAATTTTTGATTCTCGACATCTCGATATCCCGATCTCCTGATCTAAGCCAAATCTTGCACAATACTCCATGAATAGTGTTAGTAATATTTGTTATAGAGATATAAGCTTAATCATTTTATATGGTAATAAATCTTTAAGCAATTTGATTAAGATTATTTGATATGATATGCATAATAAAAATATTATATAAATATTATATGCATATATTTTCCTTTATAATGTGAATTATAATATATAAACATATGGTTAATAGTATTTTGCAGATAAACCCAAATATCTTCTATATTTATAATAAATACCTTTAGATATTTAAGAAAAGTAAGGAAAATGTTATATCAAATGTGCGATATTTTCGACTGAACAGCTCCTGCACCTCGTCTCGCTCTATCTGCTCCACCTCCACGTGGACCTCCTGCACAGCCTCCTCGTCAATTCCATTAGGCACAGAAGAACATACCTCAAGGGCAGAGAAACATGCCCCAGAGACAGAGGAATGTACCTCCAGTAAAAAGGAATGTACCCCGGCGTCAAGCTTTCACCATGACCGTTGAGGAAGCTGAAGCCACCGGCCAAGTTATTACTGGTAATTCCCAATCTTTTCATCTTTTCAATTCTTGTATATCTCTATATTTTTTCTGTATCTAAACCAACCTCAAAAACTTAGGTACTATATTAGTAGCCATCCTTCCTGCACTAGCACTGTTCGACACTGGAGCGTCACACTGCTTCATTTCCCAACGATTTGTGAGAACACATGTGATTTCCGTGAAGCCACTCATTTCAAGCTGGAATGTCAGTTCCAGGAATGGAGTATTAAAGGAAACTATGGGATTTGATCAGTGTCTAGTTATAGTTTGCGGACGAGAATTTTACGCGAATTTCAAAGTACTGGACATCCCAAACTTCGATATTGTGTTGGGAATGGACTGGCTGGGAGTTTTCTATGCTACGATTGACTGCCGTCAAAGGAGGGTATATTTGAGATACCAGACCACCCAGTCTTTTACTTCAAGAGTGGAAATGGAACTTTAGAGCCAGGAATCTTCTGTGCCAAGCCGAAGAATGCAGAAGTATTTACTCTACCGGCAGAAGAAGAAAATCCAGAAGTAGTTTGAGAGTTCGAGAATGTATTTCCTAAAGATATAACAGGTTTGCCTCTCGATCGAGCTCTTGAATTCAGCATTGATTTATTACCTGGTGCGCAACCGGTGATCAAAGCTCCGTACCGGTTAAGTCTAGAAGGATTGAAGGAGATCCGTACTCAGTTGGACAAACTCCTGAAGAAAGGTTGGATTCGTCCCAGTACCTCAAGTTGGGGATCTCCAGTTTTGCTGGTGAAGAAGAAAGAAGGTTCATACAGAATGTGTGTAGACTACCGAGTTCTGAATGAAGTGACGATAAAGAACAAGTATCCACTACTGCGCATCGATGATCTTTTCGATCAGCTAAGTGGGTCTTGTGTATTCTCAAAGCTAGATCTTTGTTTGGGTTATCATCAGGTGAAGGTCAAAGAGTTTGATATGTTGGGTCACGGCAGTGCCCCGGCCGTCGAAACGCGGCCAAAATACGGAACAAAAATTTCTGAAACCGGCGCTACCGTTACCCAATTTCCGGATCGACCTTAAACCCTAAACTAGCAATCTAAACTAAGAGTTAGAATCGTTATACCGAGTTGATCCGTGTCCTTCGGTCTTCATTCCAAGCTCCTAGCGGCTCCTTGATGTGGTTTGGTTGCCGGTCTTCCTCCATCTCCGA
This sequence comes from Agapanthus africanus, assembly GCA_030015575.1. Classification (NCBI taxonomy): domain Eukaryota; kingdom Viridiplantae; phylum Streptophyta; class Magnoliopsida; order Asparagales; family Amaryllidaceae; genus Agapanthus; species Agapanthus africanus. Next base: position 295,299,651 of record JASDDO010000006.1, on the reverse strand, counting down.
TGATCCACCTGAGAGAAATAGTGCAAGCTCCAACCTCGTCGAACGAGGTAACCGACACTCCAATGTTGCTAGCAATGGAGGGAAGAGGTGTAGGAAAGTGTCACTATAATTTTCTCTCTTTTCTTGTGCTCAAGGGAGCAACCATAGAAGAAGAATGGAGTGAGGAGACTATGGCATGAACTAAAGAAATTTAGCTAAGTCCTTTTTAAGAATGAGAGAGTGAGAGAGCTAGTGTAATGTAATGAGCCAAATGAAATGAACCCCCACCCCACCAAAATAGTGGCCGGCCTCTCTCCTTCTCTCATTTCCAAAAAAAGAAAACTTATCCAAAGTCAAAAATGCAATAAACAAATGAACCATACCCAAACACCATACCATGTCCATGTTCATGCCACCTCACACCCTCCACCTCATTATTAAAACAAATGATTTTTCTAAAAAGGAAAATCAATAATGAGGTGGCAAATCTTCTAGAAGCCATTCCGTATAAAATACGGAATACTTCCCGGTACATGTATCGAAATACATATACGCGTATTCATACAAAAATACGAATAGCCAAGAGAGAAAAATAAATAGCGAATAATAATACTAGAATACATATATATAAATACATATGTAAATTATCAAATCAAAACCTGATTTAATAATCTGGCTTAATACTAAGCCGCTAGTATTATCAACCGTCCGATTAAAGCCTGCGTAGCAAGTGCACATGTTTAATCGAACACCTGTATGTATCAACATACGTGATCTACACCATATCGCCTGAACCATGAAAACCCTCTGTGTGGGACTCTAAAGACTCGTCAATACACTGGCAGTGGGTTTAACCACAAGCACGTCAGCGGCACTAGCTGTACGTAATGGCTGTCCAGGTATTGAGTGAAAGGGAGGCCGGCGAGCAAACTCATCCTGAACCCCTACTGAGCCTGACAGTGACAATATCCGTACAGTCCGGTCTGTTCGTCTAAAAGTATCGCATATCGAGTCTAAGGGGGTGGATAAAGTCAGACTCCTAACAACGCGATATTTAGTGTCGGTATGAAGCCCATCACCACATGAGAAACTATCGATCCTAGATCGGTAATTCTCATCTACCATGGCCATGGATTTCAGGTGATGGTCATCCGTACACAACGCGACATCATCCCCCAATACCGGGAGAGACGAATCCCCGACGATCCGATTACTGCCTCCATATGGCTCGGGACTGTACCCAACTAAAACCTGTTTGCACGACTCTTTTGAGCCATGGTAGGGTAGTAATCAAAGCACAGTAGGAATTCACACGAGACAAATGACGATCTCAGGTCGACAGACTAACCTGTACACATGTCACCTGGGAACTGCTATCTGACAATAGGTATAATACCAACTAGCAGGTTCCCGGCGAGTCCGTCCAGTGTACTCATAACCCAATGAGCACATGCATACTATCTTAGGTGAACAAACTAACACCAATGGCTTGTGAGACCTGGCCACCGCCCCTCGTCGGGGTCTCGATCAGTCTACACTAGTCTACACTGGAGTATCGATGCCCGGTCTCGATACTCCTACGACTAGGGACATTTAAGGATGTGCTTATAGACCCCAGCTCCTATATATATGATCGCCATCATAATGCTGGTAGTCAAGCAAGAATCCTAAGGACTCTATCAACATGTATATGATGATAAATACAAACCAGATAGCATACTATCATCTTGAGTAAGACTGTTTTATCGGTATAGGTCCTGCCTCAATCATCATTATCACAAGTCCGCGACTATGATAATTGCCTTGAGGGCACTATAGCCAACAATCTCCCACTTGCACTTAAGACCAATTATTGCGATATCGCATACTCACAGCCTGCGTGATGCCGATCACCTAACTTCCCTACTAATCAGTTTCGCAAAGCCCGTTTGCGAAAATGATTGCGTTCGAGAAATAGCCCCAGTGAGTGGACCGCTCCAATGTTTCTTTCCGTATCTCTCTATATCTCAACTTCGCGGAGAAAGCTATCTCCCGAAATGAGCAATACTTGTCTTAGAATTTGTCTGGATATCTGATGGGACCCAGTTCACAAACAAATTCCAAATCCAGCAAACCTCCTAGACAGTATCATCTACTGAATTTAATCAGTAACATGCGCCATCCCTTCCTCAGTATCCACTTGGACCACCTGTCTAACATACTGTCCCTCAAAAGAAGGAAAAAACTATAACTCTGACAATCACTCTGTCATCCAGGTCACCTTGGAAGCCTGAAATGATAACCGTCTCCTGAAGGAGGCTGCTGTAATCATTTCCCTAGAACATTCACTTATGTTCAATAACTGCTTCCCAATGTTTCTCCAGGATTGGATTAATATATCTGCTTATTGCATCTAGTGCAAAAGCAACATCTGGTGTGGTACATAACATTTCATAATTAACTCAATTTCCTAAGCAAGTGATATGCTAATCATGCAGATCCCTCTCCCCTTTAGTCTGTAAGACACTTTTAGAGAGGGTGACTCCATCACCTGCAGGTACACCACCATGCCAGGAGTCGTCCATTCTAAAATACCTTTAGAATAATGTCAAAGTATCCATATTAGGATACTTCCCAAATCTAGATCTAAAACCATAGATCTAGTAACCAGAAACACTAATATTATATTCATATCCTATGTGGAGAAACAATTTTGTGACAGTCACAGTATAATCGATCGTAGTATAGGAATATTTATTCATATCAAGTGCATGTCCTCCCAATACCTGGACATCACTCTTTTCTACCTTCTTAGCAGATCCATCTCCTATTCTGATGAAGTCAAAGCCTATGACTGTCACATCAAAAATAGATGATCTATTTCCGCTATAACTGCTTTAGTCTATAAATAGACATAAACTACTTGCCCACTATGCTTCCGCTGCTCCCACTGACTACAACAACCTTCTGGTAGAGTCATATACACATGCACTTCTAAAGCTAGTTTAGAATGACGCTATACTCATCCTTCTGCCGGCTCTTATAGTCTAGAACAGTAGCAATGGCAAGTCTGGGTAAACAAGAACCTCCCTGTCACCGTCTCTGAGATGACCGAAGTACCTCTCGGGTGCCTGAGGTTACCCACCAAAATCTGCGGAGTGGCTAATGGAATGTCAAAACCATTTGAATCCTCGGGTTCTATTAAATCTTCAGTAATCGTTTGTGGTTCTGGAATCACTTCCAGTTCTACCATACTCCCACTTTTGTTTTCTGAAAAAATCCATTTTGCTAAAACTGTGGTGAGTCAAGAACAATATAAATATTGATCTTCTTGATGGTAGAAAGTTAACCCTTGTCAAAGCCCGGGATAACCCACAAACAACCATTACTGAAACGTGCCTTGAGTTTATCCGGATTCTGGTTTTAAGCATCAGCCGGACAACTCCCTATACCTTAACATCGTCAAGATATAAATTGATTCTATATATATCTGATATAGAAACAAAAGCACTAATTTAATTGGAACCAGATTCAAAATCATGCAGCTGTCTCCAGTGCATATCAACCAAATGGAAAGAGGACAATCAACATTACTTATCTAGGAGTGCATCCATATATGAGTAACTCGAAAGAGAAGCAAGTTCTCAAAACCATTACTATCACTGGAATACCAAACACAAGTATCTACATGTTCGACTTCATCGAAGAATCTCGATACTTCCAACAAATGGTTCTTTACTTTATTTTTATACCTATAACTTCTCAATATCTGGACCATGTATTTCAACAAAATACTTGTCTAGAACTGGAGAAGTCACAAGTAAACAGAATATAGTACGAGCACCAACCCCATTGTCCTAATGGACACTGGACAACATACAATATTTTGTATAAGTCCCCTGAGTTCAATAACTCAAACCCTGTGCGTCGTAGGTTGAAAAACTGTACTATGGTTAAGAATAATTACACCGCTGTTCAATACACCTTACCTAATCACCAGCTGATATAGGTAAATGTCACAGACATAATATCAAAAAGTTATATCTCACTTTATAAAATAAATGTACAGATATATCTGTTTGAAATTGGTGCGTAACAACGGATATTCAAAACCAAATATTTGCCATCCGGCAAAATCCAGATGATTTCCACAAATATCACCAATTACAACGAATTCAGATATAATGAGGATCTAATCACCCAATTCCCAATATCTTACTCCCACTCACCATTCGTAATAACATGCAGATGTGAGAAACTGATCTGGTAAATACATACCCTAGAGTTAGATTCCAATTGGGAAAACAGTTTTCAATTAACATTGCACAGTGAAACTGAAACATGAAAATGTTTCAAAAGGGTTAACTGTTATTTCTAGTAACGCTTCTTCCATTATCCTGAATCATGACAGTAACCATATACTTACCTGCCCCCACTCTAATCCCTTTATTATGCCTTTACTTATTACCTTCTGTACACCTTCTTTAGGCTAATTGGTTTTCTTCCTTCTCTACCCTTCGGCACCAGCCTAAGGTTTGGAAGAAGACTATCCAATAAGCATAATAGGTATACTCTCCTAATCCTAGGAGCCCCCGCAACCTGAGAGAAGGTAATGGGAAAAGACATCTGAATAATCCTATCCAATCTCTCCAGAACCAGAATCCATCCTCGAAAAAGTTCTTTCGAGTTCGTATATAACCATACGATGGATTTATCCAATGGAAGTGGATATCCGTAGTGATATGGAGTGTCCCATAGAAAAGCAAAATGGATGTAAGAGTGGCAGGGGTATACACGGTTTTTGTCGTGAATGACGGTGGTCGCAATTTCCTTTGCCATTATTCTTATCCCTTTTTATGTCTTTACTTATTACCTTTTGTACGCCACACATAAGCTTAATTGGTTTTCTTCCTTCCCTACCGTTCGGCACCTGCCTATGGTTTGGAAGAAGACTATCCAATAAGCTCAATAGGTGTACCTTCTCCTAATCCTAGGAGCCCTCACAACCTGAGAGAAGATAAAGGGAAAAGACAACCGAATAATCCTATTCAATCTCTTCAGAACCAGAATCCATCCTCGAAAAAGTTCCTTCGAGTTCGTATATAACCATACGATGGATTTATCCAATGGACGTGGATGTTCGTAATAATACGGGGTGTTCTGGAGGAATGCAAAGGTGATATAGAAGCGGCAATGATGTATGCGACACCGTGACATTCTAAAAACCAAAGTGTTTTAAAAAGGTACAGTTAATCTTGGTTCATGAGTTTTAGTCAAAGGTCGGGTCATAGTCGTAGCCAAAAAGAGAGAGAGAAGAAACACTCAGCGTGCACTCTAACCTAGATCAGAATGGTTAATCATTTTATTTAATCTGGATGGCTCCCACTGTTTCCTCGAATTCTCCTCCAAACCCAAAAGGAGAATTAGTCGGAATCACCCGAGGAGTAATCCTACTCATCAGTGGGAATTGGGATCCAACTATCATCGCATGATAACTTGATGGAAGCCACTCAAGTCACCACACTCCAGAAGTTATGCGCAAACCTGGCAAGTTTCCTGTATGTTTGAAACTCCCGATATGATTTTTATCCCAAGCGGCTTATGACCTTGACAGAGGTCAACATATCATAAGTCGCAAGTCAAGTTCAACCCGTCATTGTCCTGGATTAACTTAGACCCACCCGCACGAGTCCTTGACAGAGGTCAACATGACCGTGCGACTGTCCTAAATAATCGGATATCTATGCAGCAAACAGGCATTACCCAGCTACCAAGCACTGTGCCTTGACAGAGGTCAACAATATACAGCATGAGTACTAAATAATACCTGTAAGAAATGATGGAGGGCTACGACTGGTTTTTGGCGAAAAACCTTTAACGTAATGAACTTGATATCGTTGAAGGAACCGAGTGGATTTATAAATATATATAGTGGCAAAAACTTTTGCTAAAGAGGTCACTCCCGGTGAAGGGATCTCGGCTCTTTTCTCGTAGAATGAGGTGCAGGATATTCTAAACTGAATACCATGATGCAAAGCAAAAGTAAACGACTATAGTGAAGTTATTACATTGACGCAAACTTTTACCCAAGGGGTCACTCCCTGTGAAGGGATCTCGGCCCTTGCCTCGTCGAATGAGGTGCAGGATATTCAAAATGAATACCATGATACAAAGCAAAAGAGAACGTCTGTAATGTCAGTTTTAAAAAACTTGGTTCCAACAATATCAAATATAGGTTTGTTTTATCCTTGCATTGATAAGAATCAATGCAGTCCCATCAATTAATCACACCAGAAAAGAACGAAAATAAAATGTACGTATATGCCATCCGCATTCGCCACTGGGTCCCGTCATCACCCGTTAAGTTACTTAACTAACGACAGAGCGGGGACTGGGCCAGCATGGGTGCAAATCATATACAACATCTACTAGTATATATAAATATATATATAACATTCGTCTCAGGCATGATATAAAGCAACATCACAGAAACATCACAGAAACAACACAGAATGGTGGATTGTCTGGAGCCCCGGGTTTCATTTGAGCTGCAAATGAGACCCGACGTTCCCTGTCGTGTGGATAGCCTGTGCAATGAAACCTAGACCCCTACGAGTATGGCAAGTTACCCGCCAAAACCAGAAGTGAGGCAGTCCCCATCAGCAACGTGAATGGGCCACCCAGCACTTCACGGAATCCGGTAACTTGAGCACCCCTCCTGGGTCAACCTATACCCCCTACGAGTGCGGCGAATTGCCCGCCAATTCTAGAGTAAGGTCCCCTCCGTCCCAACGCCATGAGATGCAGATCAGTTGCCCTCTAGAACCCGGCTATTCGTGCACTCCACTGCGGGGTAATCCTAGTACAGAAAATAAAATAATATACAAGGGTGACATCGACCTCAGCCCGGTCGTGCCCCAAAAGAATAATATACAAACTGGCAGTGACGGCAGTCCACATGTCGGACGCTCGCCCCGCAATATCAAATGTACAAATGAAATTAAAACTGTACTATCATTGCACCACTGGCTATCCACCACGACGATCTAACAAACATCACAGCACAACACAGAACATCAACGTGAATGTCATGTTCGCAAACTCGTCTAAAAGAACATATAGCAGTTAGACAGGTTAATCGATCAAATGATATTCATGGTCGCAGATAGAAATGTATGTACTATTAAACGCCTAATTAAAATATTGATCGACTAAATTTCCAAATTGGCCCCAATAGCAATAACAGCACTGCACAGAAAACTGGGCTAAAACAGAATATCATAAAAATCACAATTCCAAGTCAGGGGGCTACAGAAAAAATTTGGAAGCCCGTCGCCGCTAAACGACCGCGGAACCGCCGCCAATAGGGGTAAGTGCGGCGGTTCCGCGGCGGTTTGGAGGCTTCAGGAGCTCAAATTTTTTTCCGTATCCTTAAAATCGCCTGCACGGATTTTTAAGATGTCTGAAATAATTTTTTGACCAATTTTGAAAATCGACAGCAACTATGAAAATGGAATCGTGATTTTGGTAAATTCCATCGATCGATCTTTTAAGCACGTTTAAATAAGCTAGTAAGGGGTTTAAAGGGTGGCTCCGTTACCATGTTGGGTCACGGCAGCGCCCCGACCGTCAAAACGCGACCAAAATGCAGAACAAAATTTTTTGAAACCGGCGCTACCGTTACCCGATTTCCGGATCGACCTTAAACCCTAAACTAGCAATCTAAACTAAGAGTTAGAATCGTTATACCGAGTTGATCCGTATCCTTCGGTCTTCATTCCAAGCTCCTAGCGGCTCTTTGATGTGGTTTGGTTGCCGGTCTTCCTCCATCTCCGATGATCCACCTGAGGGAAACGGTGCAAGCTCCAATCTCGTCGAACGAGGTAACCGATGCTCCAATGTTGCTAGCAATGGAGGGAAGAGGTGTAGGAAAGTGTTACTATAATTTTCTCTCTTTTCTTGTGCTCAAGGGAGCAACCATAGAAGAAGAATAGAGTGAGGAGACTATGGCATGAACTAAAGAAATTTAGCTAAGTCCTTTTTAAGCATGAGAGAGTGAGAGAGCTAGTGTAATGTAATGAGCCAAATGAAATGAACCCCCACCCCACCAAAATAGTGGTCGGCCTTTCTCCTTCTCTCATTTCCAAAAAACGAAAACTTATCCAAAGTCAAAAATGCAATAAACAAATGAACCATACCCAAACACCATACCATGTCCATGTTCATGCCACCTCACACTCTCCACCTCATTATTAAAACAAATGATTTTTCTAAAAAGGAAAATCAATAATGAGGTGGCAAATCTTCTAGAAGCCATTCCGTATAAAATACGGAATACTTCCTGGTATATGTATCGAAATACATATACGCGTATTCGTACAAAAATACAAATAGCCTAGAGAGAAAAATAAATAGCGAATAATAATACTAGAATAAATATATATAAATACATACGTAAATTATCAAATCAAAACCTGATTTAATAATCTGGCTTAATACTAAGCCGCTAGTATTATCAACCGTCCGATTAAAGTCTGCGCAGCAAGTGCACATGTTTAATCGGACACCTGTATGTATCAACATACGTGATCTACACCATATCGCCTGAACCGTGAAAACCCTCTGTGTGGGACTCTAAAGACTCGTCAATACACTGGCAGTGGGTTTAACCACAAGCGCGTCAGCGGCACTAGCTGTACGTAATGGCTGCCCGGGTATTGAGTGAAAGGGAGGCCGATGAGCAAACTCATCCTGAACCCTTACTGAGCCTGACAGCGACAAATCCGTACAGTCTGGTCTGTTCGTCTAAGAGTATCGCATATCGAGTCTAAGGGAGTGGATAAAGTCAGACCACTAACAACGCGATATTTAGTGTCGGTATGAAGCCTATCACCACCTGAGAAACTATCGATCCTAGATCGGTAATTCTCATCTACCATGGCCATGGATTTCAGGTGATGGTCATCCGTACACAACGCGACATCATCCCCCAATATCGGGAGAGACGAATCCCCGACGATCCGATCACTGCCTCCATGTGGCTCGGGACTATACCCAACTAAAACCTGTTTGCACGACTCTTTTGAGTCGTGGTAGGGTAGTAATCAAAGCACAGTGGAAACTCACACGAGACAAATGACGATCTCAGGTCGACAGACTAACCTGTACACATGTCATCTGGGAACTGCTATCTGACAATAGGATAATACCAACTAGCAGGTTCCCGTCGAGTCCGTCCAGTGTACTTATAACCCAATGAGCACCTGCATACTATCTTAAGTGAACAAATTAACACCAATGGCTTGTGAGACCTGGCCACCGCCCCCCGTCGGGGTCTCGATCAGTCTATACTAGTCTACACTGGAGTATCGATGCCCGATCTCGATACTCCTACGATTAGGGACATTTAAGGATGTGCTTATAGACCCCAGCTCCCACATATATGATCGCCATCATAATGCTGGCAGTCAAGCAAGAATCCTAAGGGCTCTATCAACATGTACATGATGATAAAGACAAACCAGATAGCATACTATCATCTTGAGTAAGATTGTTTTATCGGTATAGGTCCTACCTCAATCATCATAATTACAAGTCCGCGACTATGATAATTGCCTTGTGGGCACTATAGCCAACATGATATTCCTAAAACGGCGTTCAGGACTCGCTATGGTCATTACGAATATCTTGTGATGCCATTTGGAGTGACCAATACACCTGCTATATTTATGAATCTGATGAACCAAGTTTTCCGAGAGTACCTTGACAGGTTCATTGTTATTTTCATCGACGACATCCTGGTGTATTCAAAGAATCGGAAAGAGCACGCCGAGCAGTTACGGATTGTCCTGGAGACATTACGACAGTATCAACTCTATGCCAAGTACAACAAGTATGAATTTTGGCTAGATCAAGTCGGATTTTTCGGGCATATTATTTCAGGCGAAGGAATATCAGTAGATCCAGCTAAGGTGTCAGCTGTCAGCGAATGGCCGATACCAAAGACAATGAAGGATATTCAAAGTTTTTTGGGATTAGCAGGATACTACCCAAAATTCATTGAAGGTTTTTCGAAGATTGCAGCACCCCTGACCAAGCTCACACGTAAAGATGAAGTATTCGTGTAATCAGAAACATGTGAACAAACTTTTGTAGAACTCAAGTCAAGATTGACATCAGCTCCTATTCTCGTAATACCGGATCAATCTGGAGGTTTTGTCGTACATTGTGATGCGTCCGGTAAGAGATTAGGATGTGTTCTACACTAGCATGAAAAAGTTGTAGCATTTGCATCAAGACAGCTGAAAGTTCATGAGAGCAACTATCCAATACATGACTTGGAGTCGGCGGCCGTTATCTTTGCACTTAAGATTTGGCGCCACTATCTTCTGAGAGAACGAGTGGATATATACACGGACCACAAAATTCTGAAGTATATATTTACTCCGAAGGAATTGAACATGCGGCAAAGAAGATGGCTAGAACTGATGGCGGACTTCGACATCAACCTACAATATCATCCAGGGAAGGTGAATGTAGTTCCTGATGCACTTAGCCATCAGCCATTATCATTGAATCTCACCGCACAGTGGAAGCTTCAGCAGGAATTGTACGAGATGGAGATCGAGGTAGTTATGCTAGGTAATGCTTCAGAGTTGATGAACTTATAAGTTCGGTCTATTATTATCAATCAGATCAAGGCAGTTCAAGCAAATGATGCCAAGCTGCAAAAGATCTGAGAACAGGTAGAAAGTGAACTTCGAACTGACTTCATCATCTATGAAGACGGATCTTTGAGATATGGAAGTAGATTGTGTGTACCACAAGGTCCTGATCGAGAAGAGTTGATGAAACAAGCTCACAGCTCTCCTTACTCAGTACACACCGGTGGTACCAAAATGTATAAGGATCTACGACAACACTATTGGTGGCATGGAATGAAGCGTGAAGTAGCTAGAAGCGTAGCCAAGTGTTTGGTGTGTCAGCAAGTAAAGGCTGCATATCACAGAACTGCTGGTTTACTTCAGCCGTTACCAATCCCAGAATGGAAATGACAGCACATTACTATGGACTTCGTGACTACCCTTCCTCGCAGCATGAAGGGTAACGACGCAGTATGGGTTATTGTGGATTAACTCACCAAGTCGGCACATTTCATCCCATTTCGAGTTGGCCAATCTACCAAGACGTTAGCAAAGAAGTACATGGAGGTAACCATGAATCTAAAGTAAAATTTAACCTCAAATTGTACTATTTTTGATACCCATGAACTCATATAGGAGATTGTAAGATTACATGGAGTACCAGTTTGGATCGTCTCCGATCGTGACACCAGATTCCGATCACTGTTTTGGCAGAGTCTGCAAGCTAGCCTGGGAACGAGTCTGAACTTCAGCACGGCTTACCATCCACAAACAGATGGACATTCTGAGTGAACAATTCAGATTCTGGAAGATATGATAAGAGCTTGTATGTTAGACTTCGGAGGTTCACGGAAAGATCGCCTATACCTTGTGGAGTTTTCATACAACAACAGCTATCAGGCAAGCATTGGAATGACACAATTTGCAGCTCTCTATGGAAGGAAGTGTCATTCACCACTAAGTTGGGATGACATCAGAGACCGTGAACTCTTTAGACCAGAGATGATCGTGGCAACTGTGGACATAGTTCGCACGATCAGGGAAAGAATGCGCATAGCCCAAGACCGACAAAAGCATTGGGCTGATGCAAAACGTCGACACCTGGAGTTCCAACATGGAGATCATGTTTTCTTAAAGATCTCTCCATACTGAGGAGTAATCCACATTGGTAAGAGGGGTAAGCTCAGTCTGAGATATATAGGACCGTTCGATATTCTCGAACGAGTTGGAGAAGTGGCATATCGTTTAGCACTACCACCCTCATTGGAATGAGTGCACAATGTGTTCCACAGATTCCAGCTCCGAAGATATGTGAGCGACCCCAGCCACATCCTTGATCACTCTGAGCTCACTGTACAAACCGACCTGACTTGCGAGCAACAACCCGTTGAGATCCTGGACAGAAAAGTGAAGACACTATGGAACAAGGAAGTAAATTTGGTCCGAGTGATGTGGAGAAAAGATTCACCAGGAGAATCAACGTGGGAATGAGAAGATGACATGCGTGCTAGATACCCTTACTTATTTGTAAATTAGTCCTTATGTAATTGTAAATTTCAAGGAAGAAATTTTTATAAGGAGGGTAGAATATAACGACTCTGAATTTACTGTATGAAATTTTTTCAATTTAATGTACAGAAATGAGTTTGCAAGTATGAGTACAATTTATAAGTTATTTTTGTTTAAGAACAGCAAGAAACAACTTGTAGCTCACTGGTTAAGCCTTGCACTGCTGTGACGTAGCCCCTGTGTTCGAATCCCATCAGGCACATTATATTTTTCTGATTTTTTATTTTTAACTTTTTGGAAACCTAAAAGTTTACACGTGCAATGCACATAAAAATGAAAAGTCTGGAAAAATAAACATGTGCAAAATGATATAAATACAGACATGGACACATGGCAAAGATCCACCGGCCCCACGCCAAAGATCGACTAGCGGAAATCATCAAAGGGCCGGCGCGACGGTCAGTCTGTAGGTGATGGTGCCCGTGCTTTGCACACAAGTCCCTTGGCCTACCCCCATCTCCCCTGCACTGTTTGATTACTCTGCAATCAAACAGAGACCCCTCAATTCCCCAATTTATCACATTTTAATGCATTTTAATTCACTTTTTTAATTCCAAAACCCTAATTCCACACTATAAATACTATCCCATGCCGTAGCCCTTCCTCATTCTGAAAATTCTAGTCAAAACTCTTAAATTTTCTCATGTACAAGTGGAGTAGAAGAGGAGTTAGCCAAAGACCAAGTTCCGGCGAGAATTAACGCAAGTTCCGGCGATCCCGCGACGCTACGAAGATCAACACTCCCCCATCTACCTTTTCATAGGATAATTCACTAGTAAGTCCCTTCCTATCTCTCTCTTTCTTCTTGAAAAGTTCTCTTTTTCAAAACATGTCGGTAAGTGGAGTTAACACCGACCTTTTGTTCTAAACCCTAAAAAGTTCACTTTTTCTTACACATCTTTCATCCAAATTCTTACCTTATATTTATACCATAAAACTAATGTTTAGAACCAATTTTCATTCAAAAACATCATGCTAAATAATTTTAATCTAACTTTTACATGAAAATATCATGAACTTTATATACGTCATCTTTTATTCCTTTGTTTGAACATACCTTTAGAAAACTTTACGGGGTAATAACCTATCCCTCACATACACACATATTTCCATAGCACGATGTCCCTTGAATATATTTTTTGTTACCATATTATAGGGTGTTTTTCGTCACTCCATTGAGATGGAAATACGCGTGCGCTTGTCAGGCGCATTACAGATTCCCCTGCCTAGGGTAGGCTGGGGTTTATTGTTTGTGGGGATCAGAATCTCCGGCAGCCGCGGACTACGCTGCCATTAATTACCCCTCGCCTTTGGAGCGAGAGAACCTCCGATTGACGGGTCAAACAGGTCATGCGAATTCAATGTGTAGTGTTGTGTTTTGAAGGGGTTTTGGAAATATCGAGGGCCCCGCAGAGTTTTTTCTATCGGGGAAGGTATTTTTAGTCTGGAGTACATTTAAAAATGAGGGGAAAATGGCGTCCCAAGGACGCGCCAGCGCCAGCGCCTTACATGCCTAGCACGCTGGCGCTGGGTGCTGGCGTTAGTGCTAGGCGCTTGGGTGTTGGCGCCTCACGTGCCCGACACGTAGGCGCTCGAGCGCTAGTGCTTTAGGCACTCGTGCCTCACGTGCCTGGCACATGGGTGCTCGGGCGCTAGCGCTTTGGATGCTAGCGTCTCACGTGCCCAGCATGTGGGCGCTTGGGCGCTGGCGCTAGCGCTTTGGGCACTAGCGCTTCACGTGCCCGGCACGTGGGCGCTTGGACGCTAGCGCTTTAGGTGCTAGTGCTTCACGTGCCCGGCATGTGGGCACTTGGGCGCTGGCGCTAGCGCTTTGGGTGGAGTTAAACTCCAAAATACCTCCAAAAGAGGATTTTGAGTGGAGTTAAACTCCAAAAGATCTGGATTAGGAGTTAAACTCCTTTGAGGATTTGGGTCTTGGAGTTGAACTCCCTAAAAATCTTCAGAGGTTCTTCTCTCTTAAGCTTCGGATCTTCTCTTGAGTCTTGGATCTTTTCCAAAGTGGGATTTTCGGAGATGGGTCTCCTTCCTCTTCCTCTTTGTTGGCCGGATCTTGGAGAACAAGAGGGGTGAGATTTTAAAAACCTCCCCTTTTTGAGATCTAATGGAAGATCTGAGCTCCCCTTTGTGGGTTTTGTGGTGAAAAACTATTTAGTTTTGGAAAAGGAAGAGTAAAACTCTTGATTTAATTCAAAAAAAGGAAGAAGGTCTAGAATCTTGAAGAAGGAGGAGGCACAGACCTTAATTTTTTTTCGAGAGAGAAAAAGATCCTAAAATATTTTCATCATGTTTGCCTTTATAGGCTACACACTTTACATATAGCCCCTTGGGCTTTACAAAATGGCATTTTCCCCATCCCATACCTTATGTGCTCATTTCTTTTGCACATAAGCCATGGGCCTTACAAAAATTTGGCTTTATGCCCATTTTTCTTATATTTATTCATAAAATAAAAATAAAAGAAATACACCAAAATTATTTATTACACAATTTTTATTTTGGCATAGGGGAGGCCGGCCGTTTCATGTTCGGGCTCGACCCGGGCATCGGCCCACTTGACCTGGGCTTAGGCCCACTTGGTTTGGGGTTGACTTTGATTTTGACTTGGTCAACCGGGGTGTAAATTTTGATCCCAACAAATTGCCCCCATCAATAAGTGCACACCACATATGTGGGTTGTGTGCATGAAATTGATAGATCTTCTTTCGCGTGGAGGTCGACTTGATCTGGTTCCCGTTTTAACGACGCGGAGGTCGATACTGCCATTTTAGCGACCTGGACGGTCGGTGCTGCCCTTTTTGCGACCTGCACGGTCGGTGCTGCCATTTTGGCGACTTGGACGGTCGGTGCTACCATTTTCGCGACTTGGACGGTCGGTGCTGCCATTTTCATGACTTGGACGGTCGGTGCTGCCATTTTAGCGACGTGGACGGTCGGTGCTGCCCTTTTAGCGACTTGGACAGTCGGTGCTGCCCTTTTAGCGACCTGGACGGTCGATTCTGCCCTTTTTGCGACTTGGACGGTCGGTTCTGCCCGTTTTGCGACTTGGACGGTTGGTTCTGCCCATTTTACGACATGGACGGTCGGTGCTGCCCTTTTTGCGACCTGGACGGTCGGTGCTGCCCTTTTTATGACCTGGACGATCGGTGCTGCCCTTTTAGCGACATGGACGGTCGGTGCTGCCCTTTTAGCGACATGGACGGTCGGTTCTGCCCTTTCTGCGACTTGGATGGTCGGTTCTGCCCTTTGTGTGACATGGATGGTCGGTTCTGCCCTTTTTGCGACATGGACAGTCGGTTCTGCCCTTTTTACGACATAGACGGTCGGTGCTTGATTTGACTTGCTCTTCTTCTTGCGGTGTCGAGTTGGATTTTGACTTGCTCCTCTTTTCGTGATGTCGGGATTTGGCTTGTTTCCGAAGTGGAGCTTGATTCCGCCAGGGAGGTCATTGGTTGTCTTGCTGTCTTGATATGATTTGGGTTGACATCAGCATCGCTATACTGGAATATGGTACCAGGAGCGAATCATCATTTGCCCTGAGAGGATTTGGGGATTTTGTTTTTGGTTTGGCATCAGCACCGCTACACTAGAATATGGTACCAGGAGCGAATCATCATTTTCCGTGAGGGAATTTCCCTCGTTCCCAGTTTAACGACTTAGGGGTCATCTGCTCCCAGTTTAACAACTTAGAGGTCATTTATTCCCAGTTTAAAGACTTAGGGGTCTATTGGATTGGAGTTTGGAATTTTGGGGTTAGGGTAGGCATCAGCGTTGCTAACACTGAAGCATATGTGCCAGGAGCAATTCATCATTTGCCTTTTCCTGTTGGGGAGTGATGGCTTAGGAGACAGGTTTAGGTCCCTATCACCTAAGGCTTTTCAATTTTATGAGCCGTAAGAGTCCCATAAAAGCATTGTCTCCCTACGAGTCGAAAGGATCTCGTAGGTGTACTTTCTCCTTAGGAGTCGTAGGGACTCCCAAGTGTGTTTTTCGCTTGTGAGTCGTAAGGATCCCACGAAGGCATTTTCTTACGAGCCGTGAGGATCCCATAAGTTTGTTCTCCTCATGTATCGTGAGGATACATGAGTGGGTCTTCCCAAATGGAGCATAATTCCAAGGGCGGAGACCGGCCGCGTAACTGATGATTATGGTAGGATATGGGTAGGATGAGAATTATTTGAGCCCGTGGATTGTATACGGTAGTCAACTTGGGGACCAACCGTAGAGCTGGGAGAATTTTGGGAAATTAGATTTTGGTTGGCGTCTGCCTCGCTGCACTAGAATATGATATCAGGAGCGACTCATCATTCGCCGTTTGGGGACTTAGAATTTGGATCTTGTTTGGCATCAGTATTGCTGCACTGGAATAATACCAGGAGCAACTCATCATTTGCCCCGGGAGGACTTGGGATTTGGGTTTTTGGTCGGCATCAGCACCGCTAACACTGAAGCGAAATGCCAGGAGCGACTCATCATTTGCCGTTGCCCGTTGGGCAGCGATGGCTCAGTAGACAGGTTTAGATCCCTATCACCTAAGGCTTTTCAATTTTATGAGCCGTAAGGGTCTCTTAAAAGCATTTTCTCCCTACGAGTCGAGAGGATCTCGTAGGTGTATATTCTCCTTAGGAATCATGAGGATTCCTAAGTGTGTTGCTCCTTTATGAGTCGTAAGGATCTCACACAGGGATTTTCTCCTCACAAGGTCGAGAGGACTTTGCGAGTGTATCTCTTTCCACGAGTTTGCGCCCTTTCAGGTTTTCACAAACTCGCCGGCAGTCCTGCTGTTTTTACTCACGGAGCCCTTTCGGGTTTTCATCCGTGCTCGTTTTACTTGTGGACATACCCATTTTTTTAGGTCGGCGGGACTTTAAATGTAGTCTCGCCGGTAGGACTTTGGGAGAGATAGGGGTCGTTTATGCCCATGGATTATATACGGTTTTGCTGGACGTATGATCCAGACCGTAGGGCGTGTGTGCTCAATTCGCCTGTGACTTGGAGCATTCACGCGTAATATTTCTTGAGATATCGGCCATTGATAGGTGGCATGAACCTTTCTTCCTCGACATTTATCAGCTGGTAGGATCCTCCATCAAACACTTTCTCGATGACGTATGGTCCTTCCCAGTTTGGCTCGAATTTTCCCTTGGCATGTCGATTGGGGATGATCGGTCTTTTGAGGACCAACACCAATTCACCTTTCTTGAAAGCGCGGAGACGGGTTATCTTGTCATAGGCCCGTGACATTTGGGCTCAGTACAGCTCCAGATTTTGCTGTACGGCAAGCCTCCTTTCTTCGAGGGCATCGAGCTTTTCGAGCCGAAGGAGCACGTTTTCCTCGTCCGTCAACTTGTGCTGAACGACCATTCTTAAGCTTGGAACTTCGACTTCGAGGGGGAGGACCGCCTCCACTTCGAAGAGCAATGAGTATGGAGTGGACTGAGTTGGAGTATGATGCGTGGTAAGATATGCCCACAATGCCTCGTGAAGTTTGAGATTCCATTCTCTCTTGTTGGCTGAAGCATTTTTCCTTAGGAGCTTGCATAGAGTCTTATTGAAGGCTTCGCCTAGCCTATTGGCTCTTGGGTTATAGATGGAAGAATATCTCTAGTCTATCTTGTGCTGAGTAGCGAACCTTGAGACTTTGAAGCTCTTGAAAGAAGGCCCGTTGTCAGAAATGATTTTTCTTGGTGTATCGAAGCGGTATAGAATATTATGCTGGAAGAACATCAGAATATTTTCTGTCTTGACTTCTTTTAGCGGGACAGCTTCAGCCCATCTGGAGAAATAGTCAGTTGCGACCAATATGAACTGGTGGCCTTTGGATGACGGAGGATCAATTGGGCTAACAATGTCAGTGCCCCAAACTTCGAAAGGCCACGACGCCACCGTAGGATGCAACGGATTAGGATGCTTGTGAATGAAATCACCATGAATTTGGCAGAGATGACATTTATTTGCATGCTCTTCGCAATCCCTTATCATGGTGGGCTAGTAATATCCAAGTCGTTTGATCTGAAGCCGCATTTTGGGATTGGACTGGTGAGCCCCGTAGACGCCTGAGTGAACTTCTTTCATGACTTTTTGGGCTTCGGCCGATGATAGGCACCTGAGCCAGAGTTGGTCATATGATTTGCGATATAGCGTATTATTTACAAACACGTATCGGAGAGCTCTCTTCTTCAGCTGAATTCTCACATATTTTTCTTCGGGCAGCTCGTCCTATCGGAGGTACTCTATGAAGGGTTCCATCCAATCAAGCCCGTCTTGAATGATCGAAGCTTCTTCGGCAGGATTATTCTCTTGTTCTATGCTTTCTTCTTCACGCAAAGAGACTGGAGGCAGAATTTGCCAGCTTCTGACTGTGATTAGAATTTCTTCAATGCCAGGATCAGCTAGCTCCTTACCTAGGCGAGCGAGGATGTCGGCTTTTCCGTTCAACGCTCTAGGGACTCTCATTGGTTCAATGTGGGTGAATCGTTTCATGAGTTCCATCACTCGGTTTCTATATCGAGCTAACTCGGGTTTGTATATCTTATAGTCGCCGCTTACTTGATTGAAGACAAGCTGGGAATCACCGTAGACTCGTAGCCGAAGGATTTCCATTTCGATGGCGAGCTCCAAACCAGCTATTAGAAGTTGAAACGGCATCTCAGTGCCTATAAATAGGACCCTTGGCCCTTGAGATGATTTCTGTTCATCTTCTTCCTTGTTTTTTCCTGAGAATTAACTCTCTTTTAGAGCATAGCTCTCTGTTTTAAGAGCTTTCTTAAGGACAGAACTCTGTCAAAATTTAGGTAAAGATTAAGTCTTTTAAAGGATTATTTAATAATCCAGGGTTTCACCCATTAACAGAGTTTTGCTCTTCATAGATCTTCGATCTATAGAAAACCTTTTTTAGGGTTTTATTAACAGAGCTTTGCTCTTTTCAAATCATATAGATTTGTTAATCTTTCATAAAGAACTCTTAAGAGTTTGTTCATGGATCTTGAAGATCATGGAATTTAATTCATTAAAACTTTACTTTTTCTGATGGGTTATTCCATCATTCATACAGAGCAAGGCTCTTGAGGCATTTTTATTCCTATCATCATTAGAGTTGACAGATGTCACTCTGTCACAGAGCGCTGCTTTCAAGGGGTGATTTACTCCTCGGCCCGAGGGGTTCTCATTGAATGAGAATCTTTTGACGATTTCCTCATTTAATGACAGTCTCATCAAATGATGAGACTGTTGTATTAATGATGAACTGTCATCTAGATTACGTGGGTCCCTTTTGGTCCTTTTTTTTAACTGCATTGCAGTGCGGTACGAATTTAAGGTACCCAGTGATAGAACTTAAATTGTAGCATTGGCGGTTGAAAATTTGTTCTTTTCCGCGCAGGTACTATGTCTTTCGACACTTCCTTCCCGTTCGTCCGTTCGGAAGGCGAATTCCCCGAAGCACCCGTGGACATGGAAGTCTTTGCACTGATCAAGGATCACGACTTAGAGCGGAAGAATCTCCATTTGTGGGGAACATGGTACAACCAAATCATCAAAGGTCGTCGGAGTTTTTCTTGCGCGACACCTTCGGATCCTATTTCGGCGATCCCTTATGCAGATGCACCCCCGATAAACTATACTGTGGAGGAGGTGAATTGGACTTCAGAGGGTCTCCTTCGACCTTCTATGACCGCAATACCCGTGCAGCCGCCGGTGGCTTTGGACACTCTAGGGCGGCGCATATGTTAGGGCGAGTCGCGCCTTTGGGGACAGCCATACAACATAGGACTAACTCCCCGTCACTCAGCCGGATATCTGCAGTGGGCCCGATACATTTTATCGGCGAAAAAGTGACAGCTGCTAAAGCTCAGATTGTACCATGCGATCTATGCTTCTTTGTTCCAGTATTCCACACCTCCTACATGGTGGGTCAAGGCATTTTTGGAGCAATGGAACATTCCGACCCACACCATCCTCTTATTGGATCGAGAGGTCTCCATTTCTTTGGAGAAATTTGCTGAGATATCTGGTTTACCCATTAGGGGAGAACATTATGAGGAGCTGCTTCCTTCGGATGAATACATTTTTGCCACCAAATCAGTGGTAATGGGTCTTACCCCGGAAAACGCTATTCAACACCAATTCCCGAGTTTGATAATGGTGCTGAATATCTATGAGAACCTTTTTCTCGAATCCGAAGGTCGTGGGGTTAATTTTACGGATTTTATTGCTCATTTTCTCCGCTCGGAAGTACTGTCGAAGGAAGCCGTGAAGTTTGTTGTCCCTTTTGCGGAGCTGGCAGCTCCTGGGATCGACGAAGAAACGTTCTTTTTGGGGTTTCTCGGGTTATGGCTGAGTTGGTTTGCGCTTCCGATGCACCCTCGCCGTATGAGGCTGTCCGTCTTCTACCTAGCGCATCGAATGGTTGCTGGGATACAAGTGGCCGTCGGGATCGCTGAGTTAGCCCATTTGTATCACGTCCTCAGCTTGGCAGTGGATACTACTGAACCAGGGGTGCAGCCTGCAAACTTCTCGATGCATTATTTCACCTCGTGGCTCGAGTTGCATGTGCTTGGCGTCTTTGGTATCCACAGAAGGCCTTCATTTTATGACAGGTGTAAGTTCCCTCGGATCATGCAGCTAGTCGACGCATCCATTGTAAATCCGACACCGCGGGAAGCTAGGGGCTTGCTCCTTCGTCTACGCACGGTTGGAGATGGCATGTCCTTCGCCGATAAGATTTTGACCGTCGGCCAGGAATTCGCGAAAACGGTGCTGCCATTGCAAGACATATTTAAAGACGGGACCTCTGTCTTGAAAGCTCGGGAGATTCTTCATCTAAACTCCATTAGTCCGGGCATTCTCATATTTTGGCATAATGATTCGGCATTGTTCATAAGGTACAACTCGCATCGTTTCGCCCAGCAGTTAAGCTATAATCAGGGCATCCCGCTTTAGGCTTTCTTGGCAGAACCGGCCGCTACTGAAGAGGGGATCCGGAGCGCGTTGCATCATTTTATACGGTTGAACACCGGCTCCAGTTTCTTTATTAGTGAACCAAGCCGCGTTCCGAAGGCCCTGAACGTGTATGTGGCGTGGTATCAACATTCGATGGGTGCCGTCATTAGGGAAGAAAAGCGATTGCTGCTTGATCGTAAGGGCACCGCCCCGGCTGGTAACCCAAACGTTCCTTTGAAGCAACGGGCCATTGTCCACCCTCCCTTGAGAGAAGCTGTTGTAGATGTGGTACTAAGTGCTACGCGTGGGCTGCCTCTACCCAGTGTGCCTGAAAAAGAGGTAGCTGCAGCGTCTCCCGAGTCAGGCGTAGGTACAGAAATTGGGACTCGTCGCCCAAAGTTGCTCACCAAGCGCAAGCTTGTGTTATCGGCCACTAGCGCTCATTCATAGAAGAAAAAGAAGTCAATACTTTCTGTGGACGTCGTATTAGGCCAGGAGCCTCATGCCCCTTACAGCGAGGGCATAAGTGAATATGGGACTAACGAAGGCTTATTCATGGCGCCGGATGATACCGGCCTAGAGGCTGCTATTGCAGCGTCCAAGCAGTTAGCTAGCCACGCAGCAGGACTGGTCACCCTTCCACAGTCAGGTAAACTTCAGTCGTATCTTTTTACTGTTGCATTTTTATCATCATGCCTTGACTGACACTTCTTACTCAACAGGTGTTTCCACAGAAGAGGCCCTCGCAGCTTCACTCAAGACTTTCGAGGAGGAAGAGAGGCTTCGTGTCTCCTTAGGCTTTGGTATATTTTAGTTCATTATGTCTTCATCCTTTTTTCTCAACAGGTAGCCTGACCCGTTTTTTTATTTTATTACAGGGACTACCTCGACTCAGGTTACCTCGAGTGCGGTGCCAATCCTGCAAGACGGCGCTGCAATGCTTCCAGGGCCGACTGTCGAAGTCCCAGTTACATCAGCATCGACAAAAGAAGCTTCGCTTAAACAGCCGATGACGGACACTGCAGAGGCTCCAGAGGCAGAACTTGGTTCGGACGATGACGTCTCCTTGGCGGAGGTCTTGAGGAGGTCGGCTCTGGCGGCTAAGGCTGAAAGGAAGCGCAAGAGACGTGCAGCGAAAGAACGTGCCGCCGCCTGGGCTGTAGGTGTAGGCTCGAGTGCTGCTTCTCCTGTCCCTGCTTCTTCAGAGGGTGTCCCGGCCGCCCTGTCTACCGCTCATAGACAGGCGGTACGCACGGCTCGAGAAGCAATTGAAAAGTCATCCCAAGGTAAAGTAACACTGGGTCCTTTTGTCAGAGTTTGTATTGGGGTAAAAAGTTACACCCCGGTTGACCAAGTCAAAATCAAAGTCAACCCCAACCCAGGTGGGCTCAAGCCCAGGTCAAGTGGGCCAATGCCCGGATCGAGCCCGAACATGAAGCGGCCGGCCTCCACCCATTACAAAATAAAATTTTTTGTAATAAATAATTTTGTTGTATTTCTTTTATTTTTATTTTATTTTATGAATAAATGTAAGAAAAATGGGCATAAAACCAAATTTTTGGCTCATGGCTTATGTGCAAAAAGAAATAGCACATGAGGTATGGGATGGGCAAAATGCCATTTTTTGTAAGACTCAGGGGGCTATATGTAAAGTGTATAGTTTATAAAGGTAAATATAATGAAAATATCTCAACAACTTTTTTCCTCTCTCTAAAAAGATCAAG
The DNA here is from genome assembly GCA_030015575.1 of Agapanthus africanus. NCBI lineage: Eukaryota > Viridiplantae > Streptophyta > Magnoliopsida > Asparagales > Amaryllidaceae > Agapanthus > Agapanthus africanus. Next base: position 295,276,799 of record JASDDO010000006.1, on the reverse strand, counting down.
GTCTGTGCCTCCTTCTTCCTCAAAGTTCTAAACATTCTTTTTCTTTTGAATTAAATCAAGAGTTTTACTTTTCCTTTTCCAAAACTAAATAGTTTTTCACCACAAAACCCACAAAGGGGAGCTTGGATCTTCCACTAGATCTTGGAAAGGAGAGATTTTTAAAATCTCACCACTCTTGTTCTCCAAGAGCCGGCCAACAGAAGAGGAAGAAGAAGACCCATCTCTAAAGATCTCATTTGGGAAGGATCCAAGGCTTAAGAGAGAAGAACCTGAAGATCATTAGGGAGTTCAAAACTAAAATCCCCAAATCCTCAAAGGAGTTTAACCCCTAATCCAGATCTTTAGGAGTTTAACTCCACTCAAAATCATATCTTGGAGTTTAACTCCTACTTTCAGGGGAAAACCCCTTTCTTTCGCTAGCGCCAGCGGCCGAGCACCCACGTATGGGGCGTTAGTGCCCAAAGCGTTAGCGCCAGCCCCAGCGCACACGTGCTGAGCAGGTAGGGTGCTAGCGCCCAAAGCGCTAGAGCCAGCGCACGAGCGCACGCGTGCCGGGCACGTGGGGCGCTAGCGCCCGAGGGCACACGTGCCGGGCACGTGGGGAGCTAGCTCCCAAATTGCTAGCGCCAGCGCCTAGCGCTAACCCATGCGCCCAAGCGCTAGCGCCAGCGCTCACGCGTCCTTTGGACGCCATTTTTTCCACATTTTACATGCACTCCATACTAAAAATACCTCCCCCGTTAGAAAAAATTTCTAATGGGGCGCTGTCCTGCACCCCGCAAGGGGGCTGCTAGCCCCTTTAACCCCTAGCCCGCTATCCGGGTAGCGGGACCCCCGTAAAAACTCTGTGGGGCCCCCGATAAATCCAAAACCCCTTCAAAATACAACACTGCATATTGAGCTCGCATGACTTGTTTGACCCGTCAATCAGAGGTTCTCTCGCTCCAAAGGCGAGGGGTAATTAACGGCAACTTAGTCCGCGACTGTCGGCGATTTGGATCCCCACAATCAATAAACCCCAGCCTACCCTAGGCAGGGGGAATCTGTAATGCGCCTGACAAGTAAGCGCGCATTTCCATCTCAATGGGGTGACGGAAAAGACCCTACAGATTCTGGCACGCCCGGTGGGACCTTTCTCTCCTCCCATATTTCGGGTCAAGAGTTCATGCGAACTCATTTAACAAATATGCCGATGTGGTACTGAAATAATTTCCTTTTTTTCGTGCAACAATCAACTTTCAACGACGATGTCTCCTAAGATGGATCCGGCTTCTGATGCGACCCCGATTCCGTACGTGGTCAAGGTCAATGCTCGTGTGGTTCTCCCCGTAAGCCTCAGTCGACAGTGGGAGGAACTGCCCCGCCAGTTTGGTTCCGTCGTCATCTACCCCGCCGGAAGCGCACATCTGGCAGAAGAACCGGCAAAACAGGTGGCCAAGCCGGTTGGGGCAAGAGGCCGAATGTTGTGATCACTAAGGCACCACAACCGAAACTTAAGACAGTGTCTGAACGACTTTCTTGTGCTCCAGCTGGGGGCAAGACTTCCGGTACAAAGGGCAACATCAAACGTTGCGGACGTGCTCAGGCGATGACTCCAACAAATGCACAACCAGGCGTACCTCCAAAGTACCTCCAAAGCACATCTGGCAGCAATTCCTTCTAACCTCTGAAGTGGGTTCAGAAAAATGCCACAACCGCTAGAATCAAGAAGACAACGGTCCGAACGTTGCTACAAAGAGACATGTCCCGGCCCCAACAGAAAAAGTATGATACTGTCTCTTCAAGAGTCTATCAGGCGCTCTGTGCCGTGCGAAAACAGCGGGGCAAAACCAAAAAGGAAGCGTCAGCACCATTCAAGAATCCGGCCAGGCCATTCAATCGACTGCCCGTTACTGAAACATGGTGGTCAAGACAACGATCCGTGAAATCAGCCGCCGATAACAAAAAGACGGCTGGATATATTATCCATACGGTTTATATGGCGGGCAGGCGCCCCAGCGACAACCTTCGCAGCAAAAGAAAGGATGGGGCCACCACATCCCAAGCCCAATCTGGCTTGAATGTGGTTGCCGCTTCCCAAGAACAGCCGCCTCCGCTGGATGATGAAAACCCTCTCGATGAGGATGATAGGCAGAAAGACCCTTCAGTCCATGCAGAGTCAAGCTCGGACAGCGAGGAAGAGCCGACTTTCCGCCCCAGGACCGCGGAGCAAGAGCCGCTTCAAGAGCTTCGAAAATAGCTCAGGAGCAAAGATAAAGAGATGACCAAGCTCTATTCGAAAATTGATGACCTAACAAACGTTGTGATGCAGCTTACGGCTCAAATTGCTCGAGCACCTCCCAATCAAGTACAAGTTGCTACTCATGAGCCGGATGATGACAATCCGAAGCGGCCGATGCCTGTCCCTTTGGGTTCAAGATTGGTCGAGCCGCACGAAAGCCGGCAACATTCCGCTTCTGGAGATGCCTTGGCCCCAGATAACACTATCCCGCTAACACAAGACCGGATAATGGATTTGGTCACCAGCAAGGTTAAAACATTGGTGGCCGAAGCTGAAGCTCAGAAAGAAATTGGCAGTAATGGGCGGCCATATCCCGCATAGTACGATTTGATCGAGTTCCCGAGGGAAGATTTGACGGGACGGGAAATGCAAATCAGCACGTCGCCCACTTTATAGCATCGTGCGGAAATACAGGGGGCAATGATGCGCTCCTTCTTCGTCAGTTTGTCAACATCCTGACCGATGTCGCTTTCGACTGGTACGCGAGTATACCAGACGGGTCCGTTATTATCTTTGCCCAAATGGAGTCTCTGTTTTGGCAAAGGTTTATGAGTGTCAGTGATTAAATCTCCATTGCTGACCTTGTGAGGACCAAGCCGGGGAAGAATGAATGCAACATTGACTTTATCGCCCGATGGCATAATCTCACAGTCAAGTGCGAACCGCCGCTGGAGCAGGACCAGTCCATCAGCCTTCTCATTGGGAACCTCAGCAATTGGATGGTCCCATTCTTGTGTACAGCAGCCCTCAAGACATTTCAAGAGATAACCAAGATAGTCCAAATGCTGGAACGCTCGAAGCAAGAGTCTACCCCGGACTCTCAGAGAGACAAGACTTGGAAAAGCAAGCGGGACGATAACTGTAGAAGCAGGAATCCCAGCAGTACCAATGTCTTCAATGCGTCCGACAATGAAGAAAAGCGAAGGGTGGGCGAATCCAAAACCAACCGGTCTTGAAAGCCAGTGTTGGGAGGAGAAGGGCCTTCCCTAGAGGAGAAAATGAGCAAGGTTTACTCTTTCAGGAGGGACAAGGTCCGAAAGATATTTAAAGATACCTTGAACAACGGTCTACAATTGTCAGAGTTGAAAAGACCTCAAGAAGCAAAAATGACCGACAATCCCCTATATTGCCCATACCACCGAGTAGTGAGCCATGCGATCGAGGATTGCTACATCTTCAAAGACTGGGTCGAGAAGCAGTACAAGGCTGGAGAGATCGAGCTGTCCAAAAGTGTGTTGGTGAACAATCAAGTTGCAACCACCAACTTTATACAGATAGAAGCTGAAGCCTTCTGGGAGCAGATAGCCGAACCCGCTGCCCTGAGAAATGAAACCGACTCACCGCAGCCTCCTTGGAGTAAGCACATATCTAATAAGACGAAAAAGATGCTAAAGCTACTTCAGAAAGAGCCCAGGATGGAATGGGAAGGGCAGAAGAAGCCCACCATTCCAGCTGCCAATTCGGCCCAATCAGGCTCAAAATCCAAAAAGCTCAAAAAGAAGAAAAGTCCAGCTCGGCGTGAAAAGGAGTCTGCAGGGAGATCGACCATTCAAAAGTATATCGATTCTCTCGAAGAGTATGAACAGAAGGAAAGAACTTTGATTCAATTGAAGGAGTTCCTCCCTATAGAAGCGTCTGAAATTCTGGAGGAGTTAGAGGAAGACTCCAACGAAGAGATCCCTATAGTGACCTGCTACGCCATCATCTTGGCAGCGACTCTGAGGAGGAGCTCTGTTTTCCCGAAGAGTATGAGGACCTCGCCACAAGGGCCAACCAAATCCAGTTCAGAAGCGGCAGGGCTCTGCCTCCAAATCTGGGCAACGCCCCAAAAGGAAAGGAAAAACCGGTGGCTAATGAGGAAGATGGCAGAGAACCGGCTAATGAAAACTCAAGTCCTTCCTCGGTGGACTATAATGTCTTGGCTCATCTCCGGAAGCTTTCGTCTCTCCTGAGCATCTACGATGCCTTGGTCCTATCTAAGGATCTTAGAGATGTTCTCATTCACGCTCTACAAAACCTCGAGCGGTATTAGGCTCGCTTTGCGGAAATTAATATGAAAGAATCCCAGTACGCTTTGCATGCCTCCGCAGTCACGTTTAAGGACTAAGACTTGCTGCTGGGAACGACCGATCATAATCGGCCACTTTATATGACCGGGTACAGCGATGGACATCGGATTAATCGCTTATTGATTGATCCGGGGTCCTCAGTGAACATCATGAACTTGCAGACCCTGAAGAGTTTGTCAATGGACGTCCGACACCTGTCAAGGGAAAGGATTGTCATTCAAGACTTCAATTAAAACTGCCAGCAAGTTTTGGGGTCTATAGATTTGCCTATCAAATTTGGGGATTTGCAAACTGAAGCTAAGATATACGTGATCGACATTGACACGTCTTATAAAATTCTTTTGGGACGGCCATGGCTCCACGATTACGGCATCATTCCGTCAACTCTCCATCAATGCATGAAGTATACTAAAAATGGCGAAGAAACACGCATTGACGGAGACATCCAGCCGTTCGGTGTGCATGAAGTCCGATATGAAGATTCTTGGTACTTCATGAACCACCAAAATGCTAAGCCACAACTAACTGAGGATAGAGCGGCCCCAAGACTCAAAAGCAAATCTGAGCCGGCTGTCACTTTCAAAAGCAAAAACGCCCAAGTGCGCCATCATCTTGGCAGCGGCACTGATGAGTCCGACGCTGGAAGTTCGTCCTTCCGTAAAACTCGCCCTCGTTTTGGTAGCGATACGGATGAATCCGATACTGAAAGCCCATCTAGCAGCAAAGTTCGCCCTCATCTTGGCAGCGACACTGAAGAGTCAGAGGAAGAGAATCTGCCGTGCAACAGCTGTGCAGATTGGACCCCCATGCAGCAAGCGAAATTATGAGAGACCTTCAAAATTGCAGAAGGGTCCCTGGCCATCACAAGGTTGCCGGAACGGATGTGCAAAGAGCTCGATGTATTGTCAATCTCTACCGTGGACCAGCTGAAAACTTTCTACGTTTCCGGGAGGAAAAGTGGACAGAAGGGCATCCTATTTTATGGGTCAAACCCCGTTGTGCACCCGGACAACTTGTCTGTCGCGTGCCTTCCTTATGAGAGAGGCATAAGATCCGTCCTCAATCCCAGATACTATGCACCCGAGATGCGGGAATATTTCAAAAGGTGCTGATGCCGGTTATATCAAACGGAGTCCGAAGCAAAGTTTTATGAAGGGCTATGGCATCCGTCCCAGGTTCGAGCACTCATCAATGGACGAATTCCAGATAGACGGGGCATAGGCTTCATTCAACTTGATTCCAAAGCATGCTACATGATCCATGTTGGTGAAGCTAGCGAAAGATCAAATGATGATGACGAGATAGACGAGCCAGAAGAAGCTCCTCAAGAGCTCGAAGATGGCGGACAGGCAACCTTTGACGAGCTAACCGAGATTGACTTAGGAATGCCCGATAATCCAAGGTCGACCTACATCAGCTCACTCTTGTTAGAGAAAATGAAAGAGCAGATAATTGCCCTGCTGCATGAGTTCGTCGACTGCTTCGCGTGGACATACAAAGAAATGCCTGGCCTTTCCCCTGAAGTGGCCATGCATAAACTGGCTATATCTACTGATGCTAAGCTAGTCAAACAAGCTCCTCGAAGAATGAGAAGGGAACTAGAAGAAAAGGTCATCGAGGAAACCAAGAAGCTCATCGATGCCGGCTTCATCAGGGAAGAGAAATATGCGGACTGGATCACATGCATAGTCCCAGTGAAGAAGAAAAATGGGCAGATCCGAGTTTGTGTCGATTTCAGGGACCTCAACAAGGCATGTCCTAAAGACGACTTCCCGCTACTGGTCATAGAAATGATGGTCGACGACACCTCAAATTACGAGCTGTTCACCTTTATGGATGGCTGGTCTGGGTATAATCAGATCAAGATGTCACTCGAGGATGAGAAACACACAGCATTCCGAACCCCGATCGGAATATATTGCTACAAGGTGATGCCGTTCGGATTGAAGAACGCAGGTGCTACGTATCAAAGGGCAATGACCAATATCTTTGATGACCTAATCTATAAAGTCGTCGAATATTATGTTGATGATCTAGTCGCCAAGACTAAAGCCAAGGCCGATCACATCCAAGATCTTAAGACCGTTCTCACTAGACTGAGGGATTATGATCTAAAAATGAATCCTTTAAAGTGCGCTTTTGGCGTGTCATCGGGAAAATTCCTGGTCTTTATAGTCCGACATCGAGGGATTGAAGTTGACCCATCCAAGATAAAGTCCATCATGGAGATGCCCCCTCCGAAGAATCTGACGCAGCTAAGGTCTTTTCAAGGAAAGCTTGCTTATATACGAAGCTTTATCTCAAATTTATCGGGGAGATGTAGGCCCTTCTCAAAGATAATAAAGAAAAGAGCTCCTTTTGTCTGGGGTGCCGAATGTCAAGAAGCGTTCGAAAGCATCAAACAGTACTTGTTGCACCCTCCAGTGCTGGCCGCTCCCATTCTAAATAAGCCGCTGGTTCTCTACACTACCGCACTGAATGAATCACTCGGTGCGCTCCTTGCCCAGAACAACGAGTAGGAAAAAGAAATTGCCCCTACTACCTCAGTCGAACTCTAGTTGGAGCGGAGCACAACTATTCTTCGATTGAAAAGCAATGTCTGGCCCTGATATTCACTGTGAAGAAGCTGAGGCACTATCTTCTTGCTCATCGGGTTATGCCGATCTCCAAGGTCGACCTGCTCAAACACTTAATGACCAAAGCAAGCCTAGCCGGTAGAATGTCAAGATGGGCTGTCATGCTGCTTGAGTTTGACATAGTTTATACTCCTCAGAAAGCAGTAAAAGGGCAAGCCCTCACCGATTTCCTCGCTGCTCATCCTATACCAGAAGGGTCGCCGCTAAATTGTGAATTACCCGATGAACAAATATTGCACCTCGAGGATAGCGAGCCATGTTGGGAGCTCTACATTGATGGAGCTTCATCAATAAGGACCTCCAGCAAATCAAGCATCCCGGAGATAAAAGCAGGGATATGATTGGTGTTCATCACACCATAGATGGGAACCCTACGGCGTTCTTTTGCTCTCACCGAGCCTCGTACAAACAACGAGGCTGAGTACGAGGCTCTGATAGCTGGTCTGGAGCTCTCTATAGAAATGGAAATCCTTTGGCTACGAGTCATCGGTGATTCCCAGCTTGTCGTTAACCAAGTAAGTGGCGACTATAAGATATACAAAGTCGAGTTAGCTCGATATAGAAGCCAAGCAGTGGAACTCATAAAACAGTTCACTCACATTGAACTAATGAGAGTCCCCAGGGCGTTGAATAGAAAGGCTGACGTGCTCGCTCGCATAGCCAAGAAGCTGGCTGATCCTGACATGGACAAAATTCTGATCACAGTCAAGAGCCGGAAAATTCTACCTCCAGTCTCTTAACGAGAAGAGGAAAGCACGGAACAGAAGAGCAGTCCTGCCGAAGAATCTTCGATCATCCAAGATGAGCCCGATTGGAGAGAACCCTTCATAGAGTACCTCCGATACGACAAGCTACCCGAAGGAAAATCTGCAAGGATTCAGCTGAAGAAGAGAGCTCTCTGATATGTGTTTTTAAATGACACGCTATACCGCAGGTCATATGACCAACTCTGGCTCAGGTGTCTGTCACTGGCCGAAGCCCAAAAGGTCATGAAAGAAGTTCACTCGGGCGTTTGCGGTGCCTGTAAGTCTACGGTAGCGCCTCGGCCGTCTGTCCGAGGCCAAAATGCGGAAACGAAAACTTTTCATAAACTTGAAACCGGCGCTATCGTAGACTTTAATCCCGGATCGAACCATTAACCTATAACTAGCAAACTAGAGAAGGGTTAGAAAGCTATACCGATCGATCCGTGTCCTTCGGTCTTTAGCCACCTTCCCAGGCTCCTCGTGGCATCTCCGATCTCTGGTCTCCTCGTCGGAAGGGCACCACATCAAGAAGTTCTTTTACGGGCTCCCGCCTCTGAACCGAGGCAACTCGGACACGAAGTTTGCCAGCCGACGTGTCTAAGATTGCTGTAGAATATGTGTAGAACGCTTTGTCTCAAGGGTTAATCGAAGTTGCTACAATGGAGGGAAGATCAAAATGAGCTTTGAAATTGAGCTAAGGTTTTTGTTGCAAGAATGAGATGAATCAATTCCTCACTCACAAAAATGAGAGGCTGTCCAAGATGGGGGCTCGGCCACCAAAAGAAGAGGAGGGGTGAGCACAATGCAAGAGGTGGTGACCATAACAAAAAGGCAACAAAAAACCACACCAAAACATCACACTCAAACCTCACAATTAATGCAAAGAAATGATGCACAAAAGAATCAATCTTATCCAAGATCATTGTGCTTGCTGCAGGAGTCTGGAGACCCAGCCACCACAAAAACACCCTCCATTTACTAAATGCACATTTGCGAATAAGCCCCCTTTAAACACAAGTTTCAGCCAATGAATAAAGAAATCAGCCATGAAGGAAAAGAATGGTGATTTCGCCAAAACGGAATGCAAACTGGAAACTTCAAAAAGCGATCCCGTAATAAAATTACAGGGTAACTCCACAACTGTATATACATACCTGCATTTGTATTTCGACCGAATACAAATGCACCGAGACAAAATCTACACAGTATAATATTAGGATCGGGTTTAAACCAAAGCGGGCTAGTATTATCCGTCCGAACCATGACACGTGCACAAGTGCACGCGTATGTTCGAACCCTGCCATAAATCCATACGGCCTCTACAATGTTTCGCCCGAAACTGGAGAAACTGTCTGTGGGGGACTCTAAAGACTCGTCAATACACCGGCTGTGGATTTAACTACTAGCACGTCAGTGGTACTAGCTGTACGTAACGGGCCACCAGGTATTGACCAAAAGGGAAGTCGATGAGTGAACTCATCCTGACATCCTACTGAGCCTGTCAGTGACAATATCCGTACAGTCCGGTCCGTTCGTCTATGAGTATCGCATGTCGGGCCAAGGGGGTTGGTAAAAGTCAGACCCCCAAAAGCGGTACAAGTCGTGTCGGAGTGTAGCCCAGAACACCCTGAGATACTACTGGAATACCTACCAGTGAATCTCCTGCCTTGGCCAAGGACTTCGTGTAATGGCTCTCCTAGACACAGCGCGATCTCACCCCCAATACCGGGAGAGACGAAACCCCTGCCGATCCGCTCACTGCCTCCATGTGGCTCGGGACTGTACCCAACTAAAACCTATTTGCACGATTCCTTTGAGCCGTGGTAGGGTAGTAATCAAAGCACAGTGGGAACTCACACGAGACAAATGACGATCTCAGGTCGATGAACTAACCTGTACACATGTCACCAGGGAACTGCTATCTGACGTCAGGTATAATACCAACTAGCATGTTCCCGGCGAGTCCTGTCCGGTGTACTCATAACCCAATGAGCACCTGTATACATCTTAGGTGAACCAACTGATACCAATGGCTTGTGAGACCGGCCACCGCCCCTCGTCGGGTCTCGACTGTATACACTAGTCTACTCTGGAGCATCGATGCCCTGTCTCGAAAACTCCCACGACTAGGGACCTTTTAAGGATGTGCTTATAGACCCCAGCTCCCACGTATATGATCGCCATCATACTGCTGGCCATTAAGCAAGAATCCTAAGGGTTATATCAATGTGTAATGGTGATCTGTAAGGTCACCTAAAGCTGTACACGATGATAAAGATAAACCAGATAGCATACTATCATCTTGAGTAAGACTGTCCTACCGGTATAGGTCCTCCCTCAATCATTGCAATCACGTGCCTGTGATCCAATAATTGACTCTGAGGGCACTATATCCAACAATCTTCCACTTGCACTCAAGGCTAATTATTGCGATGTCGCATACTCACAGCCCGTGTGATACCGAACACCCAACTCCTCTACTAATCAGTTTCACAAATCCCGTTTGCGAAACTATTGCAATCGAGGAATAACCTCAGTGAGTGGATCCGCCCTAATGTTTCTTTCTATGTCTCTCTTAATCTCAAGTTCGCGGAGAAAGCCATCTCCTAAATTGAGCAATACCTGTCTTAGAATATGTCTGGATATCTGATGGGACCTAGCTCATAAATGAACTCCAAATCCAAACTTCTTAGACTGTATCGTCAACTGAACTTAATCAGTGTCCTGCGTCATGCCTCCCTCAGTATCGTCTTGGACCACCTGTCCAAACTACTGCCCCTCGTCAGAGGGAAAACTATAACTCTGACAGTCACTCTGTCATCCAGGTCACCTTGGAAGCCTGGAATGATAACCGTCTCCTCAAAAAGGGTGTTGTTATCATATCCCTAGAATATTCACTTATGTTCTAAAACTGCTTCCGAATGTTTCTCCAGGATTGGATCAGTATCAACTTATTGCATCAAATGCAAAAACAACATCTGGTGTGGTACTTGACATCTCATGATTGACTCAATTTCCTAAGCAAGTGATATGTCAATCATGCACATCCCTCTCCTCTTTAGTCTGTAAGACACCTTTGGAGAGGGTGACTCCATCACCTGCAGGTATACTACCGTGCCAGGAGTCGTCCATTCTAAAACACCTGTAGAATGCTGTCAAAGTACCCAGATTGGGAAACTACCCAAATCTAGATCTAAAAACATAGATCTAGTAACCAGAATGTCTGATATTATATCTATACCCTATGTGGAGAAACCGCTGTGTGACAACCAAAGTATAACCGATCGTAGTATAGGAATTTCACTTCCTACTCTGTGTATGTCATCCAAATACTAGGACATCACACCCTACTACCTTCTTAACAGATCCATCCCCTATTTTGATGAAGTCAAACCCATGACTGTCATATAAAAAACAGATGATCTATTTCCGCTATATCTGCTTTATTCTATAAATAGACATAGGCTACTTGTCCACTATGCTTCCACTGCTCCCACTGACTACGACAACCCTCTGGCAGAGTCATATACACGTGCACTTCTAAAGCCAGTTCAGAACGACGCTATACCCATTCTCCTGCCGGGTCTCATAGCCTGGAACAACAGTAGTGTCAAGTCTAGGTAAACAAGAACCTCCCTGTCACCGTCTTTAAGCATACCGAAATACCTCTCGAGTGCCTAAGGTTACCCACCTTATCTGCGGAGTGGCCAATGGAATGCCAAATCAGATTGAATCTTTAGGTTCTTATCAAATTTTCAGTAATCGTTTGCGGTTCTGGAATCACTTCCAGTTCTATCATACTCCCACTACTGTTTTCTGAAAAAACCCATTTTTATTAAAACTGTGGCGAGTCAAGAACAATATCACTATTGATCTTCCAGATGGTAGAAAGTTAACCCTCGTCATAGCCCGGGTCAACCCACAAACATCCATTACAGAAACGTGCTTTGAGTTATCCAGAGTCTGGTTTTAAGCATAAGCCGGACAACTCCCCGTACCTTAACATCGTTAAGATATGAACTGTTCTATATCCAATATAGAAACAGAGGCACTAATTTAATTGGAACCAGATTCAAATTATGCAGCTGTCTCCAGTGCATGTCAACTAAATGGAGAGAGGCCGATCAGCATTACTCAACTTAGGAATACATCCAGATATGAGTAACCTGAAAGAGAAGCAAGTTTTCATAATCATTACTATCAACTGAATACCATACACAAGTATCCACATCTTCGATCACCTTGAAGAATCCTGATACTTGCAATACCCGGTTTTCTACTTTATTCATATACCTATAACTTCTCAAAACTTGGACCTTGTGTTTCTACGAAACATTGTCTAAAAACTAGAGAAGTCATAAGTAAACCGAATATAGTACGAAGTCCAACCCCTCTGTCCTAATGGACACTGGACAACATACAATACTCTGTATAAGTCCTTTGAGTCTAATAACTCATTCCCTGTGTGTCGTAGGTTGAAAACTGTACTTATGGTTAAAAAGAATTACACCGCTGTTTAATGCTCCTTACCTAACCATCCGATGATATAGGTAAATGTCATAGACATAATTTCAAAAAGTTATCTCACTTTATAAAAATAAACGTACAGATATATCAATTTGAAATTGGTGCATTACAACGGATATTCAAAACCAAATATTTGACGTCCGGCAAACAACCCAGGTGATTTCCTCAAATACCACCAATTACAACGTATCCCGATATAATGAGGATGATCACCCAATTCCCAATAACCTACTCCCACTCATCATCTGTAAAACCATACAGATGTGAGAATCAAATCTGGTAAATACATACCCTGGAGTAAGTACTAATTGGGAAATCAGTTTTCTATTAACAATACACAGTGAAACTGAAACATGTAAATATTTCGAAGGGGTATCCGGGTATTCTTAGTAATGCCTCTTCCATTATCAGATTCACAACTGTAACCGTATATTTTTTTGCCATCTCTCCGAATCCCTTTATATGTCTTTAGTCATTACCTTCTGTACACCCCCTTAGGCTAAATGGTTTTCTTCCTTCCCTACCGTTCGGCACCAGTCTACGGTTTGGAAGAAGACTATCCAATAAGCGTAATAGGTGTACTGTCCTAATCCTAGGACCACTCGTAACCCGAGAGAAGGTAAAAATGAAAGACAACTGAACAAACCTTATTCTTATTTCTCCTGAACTAGAATCCATCCCCGAACTGGAACAAGTTCCTTCGAGTTCGTATATAACCATACGATGGAGTATCCAAATAACTATGGATCTTTATAGTGATACGGGGTGTCCCGGAGAAATACAAAGGTGAAGTAGGAGTGGCGATGAAATACTTGGTTTGGTCATGAATAGCAGTCGTAATTTACTTTGCCCTCTTTCTAATCCCTTTATTTGTCTTCACTTATTACCTTCTGCACACCATCGTTAGGCTAATTGGTTTTCTTCATTCCCCACCGTTCGGCACCTACCTATGGTTTGGAAGAAGACTATCCAATTAGCGTAATAGGTGTACCGTCCTAATCCTAGGAGCACTCACAAGCTGAGAGAAGGTAAATGGAAAAGACAACTGAATAGTCCTATTCATTTTCTCCAGAACTGGAAACCATCCTCGAATAAGTTCCTTCGAGTTCGTATATAACCATACGATGGTTTTATCCAATGGAAGTGGATGTTCGTAGTGATACGAAGTGTTCTGGAGAAAAGGGTAAAAGAAGGAGTGGCAATGAGGTATGCAACTCTGACAATCCAAAAGCCAATGTTATAAGAAGGTTCGGTCAACTCGGTCACTGAGTCATAGTCAAGGGTCGGGCCATGGTCGCTGCCAAAGAGAGAGATAAAAGAAACACTCTGCGTGCACTCTAACTTAGATAAGAATGGTTATCAATTTATCTAATCAGGAAACCTCCCACTGTAACCTCAAATTCTCCTCCAAACCTGAAAGAAGAATTAGTCGGGATCACCCGAGGAGTAAACCAACTCATCAATAAGAATCGGGATCCAACTATCATCGCATGATAACGTGATGGAATCCACTCACGTTATCACACTCTAGAAGGTATGCGCATGCCTGGCAAGTTTCAGTTTCTTTAGAAACTCCCGATGTGATTTTTTTTACCCCATGCTCTTGTGACCTTGACTTTGGCCTACAAATCATAAGTCACATGTCAAGTTCTACCCGTCATTATCCAGGTTAATTTGAACCCACCCGTACCTACCCTTGATTTTGGCCAACAAAGCAGTACGACTGTCCCAAACCAACGCATCTATCTATGCAACAGAAAAGTAACAAATAGCTACCATACAGTATACCTTGACTTTGGCCAACAAACATAGCATGAATACTAAGTGCTACCCGGCTGAAATGACGGAGGGATACGAATGGTTTTTGGCGAAAAACCTTTAACGTAATGAACTTGATATCGTTGAAGGAACCGGATAGCTTTTTATAAATATAGTGGCGAAAACCTTTGCTAAAGAGGTCACTCCCGGTAAAGGGATCTCGGCTCTTTCCCTGTAGAATGAGGTGCAGGATATTCCAAACTGAATACCACGAAGCAAAGCAAAAGGCAATCGGCTATAGTGAAGTTATTACCCTGACGCAAACTTCTGTCCAAGGGGTTACTCTCGGTGAAGGGATCTCGGCCCTTGCCTCGTCGACTGAGGTGCTGGATATTCCAACTGAATACCACTGTGCAAAACAAAAGAAAACGTCTTTGTAATAACATCTTTTTGAAAAATGTTCCAACAACATCAAACATGTTTGTTTAGCTTGCATTGATCCGAATCAATGCAGTCCCATCAATTGATCACACCAATAAAGAACGAAAATACGATGTACGTATATGCCATTCGCATTCGCCACTGGGTCCCGTCATCACCCGTTAGGTTACTTAACTAACGACAGAGCGGGGACTGGACTAGCATGGATGTAAAACATATACAACATCTACTAGTATATATATATCAATATATAATAATCGCTCAAGGCGTAATAAAATGCAATATCACAGAAATGTAATAAGCATCACAGAATAATACAGATAATCTGGGAGCCCCGGGTTTCATAGAGTCGTAACTGAAACCCGACGTTCCCCTGGTCGTGTGGATAGCCTTTGCAATGAAATCCTAGACCCCTACGGGTGTGGCAGGTTACCCGCCAAAACCTGAAGAGAGGCAGCCCCCTTCAACAAGGTGAATGGGCCACCCAGTACTTCAGGAAATCCGGTAACCTGAGCACCCCTCCTTGGGTCAACCTATACCCCCTACGAGTGCGGTGAATTGCCCGCCAATTCTAGAGTGAATCCCCCTCCGTCTCAAAGTCGTGAGATGCGGGTCCGTTGCCCTCTAGAACCCGGCTATCTGCGCACTCCACCTTGGGGTAATCCTAGTATAGAAAGTAAAATATATACAACGGGTACATCGACCTCAGCCCGGTCGTGCCCAAAAAGAATAATATACAAACAGGCAGTGACGGCAGTCCACATGTCGGACGTTCGCCCCGCAATATCAAATGTACAAATATAACCAAACTGTACTACCATTGCACCAGGCTATCCACCACGATAAATCCGCAACATCACAGCACAACACAGAACATCAACGTGAATGTCACGTTCGCAAATCCGTCTAAAAGAACTATAGTAATTAGATGAGATTTACCGATCAAATGACATTCACGGTCACAGATATAATGTAAGCACTATGAACTAACATATTTAAAATTTTCGATCGACAAAATTTCCCGAAGTGGGCCCCAAGCACAAGTCCAGTACTCAAACAAAATCTGGGCCCAAATAAAATATACTAGAAACCACATTTTCACACAAAAGACCAGTACAAGAAAAATGGTGCACTGAAGTCATATAACGGTGGCGGAACCGCGGCCAAAACGTGGTTATTGCCGCGGTTCCGCGGCGCAACAGTGGATTCGTGCTCCCAAATTTCTACAGAGGTCTTAAAAATGCCTGCCTGATTTTCTGACATACCCAAAATAATTTTTAGACCACAAAAAAAATTCGATAGAAACTCAGAAAATGAAAACTCGGTTTCGGAAATTTTGATCGATCGATGTTTTAAATACATTAGAACAAGCTAGTAAAGATTAATGGCGTGGCTCTGATACCATGTAAGTCTACGGTAGCGCCCCGGCCGTTTGTCCGAGGCCAAAATACGGAAACGAAAACTTTTCATAAACTTGAAACAGGCGCTATCGCAGACTTTAATCCCGGATCGAACCATTAACTTATAACTAGCAAACTAGAGAAGGGTTAGAAAGTTATACCGATCGATCCGTGTCCTTCGGTCTTTAGCCACCTTCCCAGGCTCCTCGCGGCATCTCCGATCTCTGGTCTCCTCGTCGGAAGGGCACCACATCAAGAAGTTCTTTTACGGGCTCCCGCCTCTGAACCGAGGCAACTCGGACACGAAGTTTGCCAGCCGACGTGTCTAAGATTGCTGTAGAATATGTGTAGAACGCTTTGTCTCAAGGGTTAATCGAAGTTGCCACAATGGAGGGAAGATCAAAATGAGATTTGAAATTGAGCTAAGGTTTTTGTTGCAAGAATGAGATGAATCAATTCCTCACTCACAAAAATGAGAGGCTGTCCAAGATGGGGGCTCGGCCACCAAAAGAAGAGGAGGGGTGAGCACAATGCAAGAGGTGGTGACCATAAGAAAAAGGCAACAAAAAACCACACCAAAACATCACACTCAAACCTCACAATTAATGCAAAGAAATGATGCACAAAAGAATCAATCTTATCCAAGATCATTGTGCTTGCTGCAGAACTTTGGAGACCCGGCCACCACAAAAACACCCTCCATTTACTAAATGCACATTTGCGAATAAGCCCCCTTTAAACACAAGTTTCAGCCAATGAATAAAGAAATCAGCCATGAAGGAAAAGGATGGTGATTTGGCCAAAACGGAATGCAAACTGACAACTTCAAAAAGCGATCTCGTAATAAAATTACAGGGTAACTCCACAACTGTTTATACATACCTGCATTTGTATTTCGACCGAATACAAATGCACCAAGACAAAATCTACACAGTATAATATTAGGATCCGGTTTAAACCAAAGCGGGCTAGTATTATCCGTCCGAACCTTGACACGTGCACAAGTGCACGCGTATGTTCGAACCCTGCCATAAATCCATACGGCCTCTACAATGTTTCGCCCGAAACTGGAGAAACTGTCTGTGGGGGACTCTAAAGACTCGTCAATACACCGGCTGTGGATTTAACTACTAGCACGTCAGTGGTACTAGCTGTACGTAACGGGCCACCAGGTATTGACCAAAAGGGAAGTCGATGAGTGAACTCATCCTGACACCCTACTGAGCCTGTCAGTGACAATATCCGTACAGTCCGGTCCGTTCGTCTATGAGTATCGCATGTCGGGCCTAGGAGGTTGGTAAAAGTCAGACCCCCAAAAGCGGTACAAGTCGTGTCGGAGTGTAGCCCAGAACACCCTGAGATACTACTGGAATACCTACCAGTGAATCTCCTGCCTTGGCCAAGGACTTCGTGTAATGGCTCTCCTAGACACAGCGCGATCTCACCCCCAATACCGGGAGAGACGAAACCCCTGCCGATCCGCTCACTGCCTCCATGTGGCTCGGGACTGTACCCAACTAAAACCTATTTGCACGATTCCTTTGAGCCGTGGTAGGGTAGTAATCAAAGCACAGTGGGAACTCACACGAGACAAATGACGATCTCAGGTCGATGAACTAACCTGTACACATGTCACCAGGGAACTGCTATCTGACGTCAGGTATAATACCAACTAGCATGTTCCCGGCGAGTCCTGTCCGGTGTACTCATAACCCAATGAGCACCTGTATACATCTTAGGTGAACCAACTGACACCAATGGCTTGTGAGACCGGCCACCGCCCCTCGTCGGGTCTCGACTGTATACACTAGTCTACTCTGGAGCATCGATGCCCTGTCTCGAAAACTCCCACGACTAGGGACCTTTTAAGGATGTGCTTATAGACCCCAGCTCCCACGTATATGATCGCCATCATACTACTGGCCATCAAGCAAGAATCCTAAGGGTTCTATCAATGTGTAATGGTGATCTGTAAGGTCACCTAAAGCTGTACACGATGATAAAGATAAACCAGATAGCATACTATCATTTTGAGTAAGACTGTCCTACCGGTATAGGTCCTCCCTCAATCATTGCAATCACGTGCCTGTGATCCAATAATTGACTCTGAGGGCACTATATCCAATAGTGCCCACTAATCTGGCCCCAAGATGCGACTTCAAATTAAACGGCTTGGATATTACTGGCCTACCATGATAAAGGATTGTGAAGTGCATGCAAAGAAATGCCATCTCTGCCAAATTCACGGTGATTTAATTCACAAGCATCCCAATCTGTTACATCCTACGGTGGCGTCGTGGCCTTTTGAAGTTGGGGCACCGACATTGTTGGTCCAATTGATCCTCCGTCATCCAAAGGCCACCGGTTCATATTGGCCGCAACTGACTATTTCTCCAGATGGGCTGAAACTGTCCCGGTAAAAGAAGTCAAGACAGAAAATATTCTGACGTTCTTCCAGCAAGATATTCTATACCGCTTTGGTACACCAAGAAGTGTCATTTCTGACAACGGGCCTTCTTTCAAGAGCTTCAAAGTCTCAAGGTTCGCTACTTAGCACAAGATAGAATGGAGATATTCCTCCATCTACAATCCAAGAGCCAATGGGCTAGCCTAAGCCTTCAATAAAACTCTATACAAGTTCCTGAGGAAAAATACTTCAGCCAATAAGAGAGACTGGAATCTTAAACTTCACGAGGCATTGTGGGCATATCGTACCACGCACCGTACTCCAACTCAGTCCACTCCATACTCATTGCTCTTCGGAGTGGAGACGGTCCTTCCCCTCCAAGTCAAAGTTCCAAGCTTAAGAAAGGCCGTTCAGCACGAGTTGACGGAGGAGGAAAACGTGCTCCTTCAGCTTGAAGAGCTCGACGCCCTTGAAGAAAAGAGGCTTGCAGTACAGCAAAATCTGGAGCTGTACCGAGCCTAAATATCACGGGCCTATGACAAGATGACTCGTCTCCGCGCTTTCAAGAAAGGCGAATTGGTATTGGTCCTCAAAAGACCGATCATCCCCAGTCGACATGCCAAGGGAAAATTTGAGCCAAACTGGGAAGGACCATACGTCATCGAGAAAGTGTTCGACGAAGGATCCTACCAACTAATAAGTGCCGAGGGAGAAAGGCCCATGCCACCCATCAATGGCCGATATCTTAAGAAATACTACATGTGAATGCTCCAAGTCATGGGCGAATTGAGCACACCAGCCCTACGGTCTAGATCATACATCCTGTAAAACCGTATACAATCCACGGGCATAAACGACCCCTATCTCTTCCAAGTCCTACCGGTGAGACTACTTTTAAAGTCCCACCAGTGGCAAAAAAAAAACCGGTATGTCCACAAGCAAAACGGACACGGATGAAAACCCGAAAGGGCTCCGTGAGTAAAAACAGCAGGACTGCCGGCGAGTTTGTGAAAACCCGAAATGGCGCAAACTCGTGGAAAGAGATAGAATACACTCGCAAAGTCCTCTTGACCTTGTGAGGAGAAAATCCCTGCGTGAGATCCTTATGACTCACAAAGGAGCAACACACTTAGGAATCCTCACGATTCCTAAGGAGAACACACACCTGCGAGATCCTCTCGACTCGTAGGGAGAAAATGCTTTTATGAGACCCTTACGGCTCATAAAATTGAAAAGCCTTAGGTGATAGGGATCTAAACCTGTCTCCTGAGCCATCGCTCCCCAATGGGAAACGGCAAATGATGAGTCGCTCCTGGCATTTCGCTTCAGTGTTAGCGGTGCTGATGCCGACCCAAAACCAAATCCCAAGTCCTCCCGGGGCAAATGATGAGTTGCTCCTGGCATTATTCCAGTGCAGCAATGCTGATGCCAAACAAGATCCAAATTCCAAGTCCCCAAACGGCGAATGATGAGTTACTCCTGGTGCAATATTCCAGTGCAGCGATGCAGACGCCAACCAAAATCCAATTTCTCAAAATTCTCCCCGCCCTACGGTCAGTCCCCAAATTGACTACCGTATACAATCCACGGGCTCAAATAATTCTCATCATACCCATACCCCACCGCAATCAACAGTCCAGCGGCTGGTCTCCACCCTTGGAATTATGCTCCATTTGGGAAGAACCAGTTGATTCGTATGTCAAAAACTATGTATTAACCGCAATCAAGAACGGAGTCGCATGTTGCTAGCCGGTGAGTACGGGTCGGTCCACAGGGATGTTGTGAATCTCCTAGTCGCGCTAACGAGTTAATTCCGAAGGGTGTTCGGATTGGCTATTAAATCTAAAATCTAAATCTATCTATCTAAAATTATCTAGATCTAGTCTTGCTAGGGTTAGGTTTAGGGATGGTTTGGAAATACAAGTAAATCTCAACGCTTTCATACCCGAATGAAGATCTGTGAGGAGTTATGGTAATTATCAATAAAGGGGATTAGATCCATTCGGGAAGGTGTTCCTTCCTCTAGGTTCTTGTCCTTCGTTTAGAGATCCTTACCCTAACCTTCATGGAAAACGCGCGCAACCGGGCCTTTAAACTACGGTGTCACCGCTACCTCGAGGGATAGGGTGTCGTAGGGCGCGGTGTGTGCGTGTATGCATGGAGTCCTATTCAAAATGTATTATGGGTAAGAAAGGGATGAGAGATCTCATCTCTCAAAATCCTTTCCTAAAGCTAACTCTAAACAAGTTCCTACGGCATGAAATTAAATCTACCTAGGGCAAAGAATTGAAATCTAAACTAGAGCGAGGAATTAAATCTACTTACAGATGCATTTCTCCAATCATCAATGCAGGGTTGTCAGATCTGAATTTCTGAATTGAAGAGAGGCACCGATACTCTCCACAAAGAATTCTGGAATTTATTATTTAAAAGGAGGCATAAGAAAATACATTCTTTAGAGTTTCTATTTATAGAGAATAGGAAACCCTAGGTTACATTTTGATCCGCATGTCTAAATTTACAAAAATAGCCCTAGGTTAACTTTTCAGCGCCGCTAAACATTTTAGAAAAAAATTCTCGAAGTACGGGCACAAGATGGCCGCGGAACCGCGGCAATGGCAGGCTTGAGCCGCGGTTCCGCGGCCCATTGGAGGGCTTATTTCCTCATTTTTCCTGTGCTTCCTTTGGGCTTTCTGGGCTTTGTTATTCTTTAATTCTTTTCTCAATTGGGCTACCGAGTTGGTTCCAGATCTCCAGTGAACAATTTGCTATGGATTTTTAACCATTTGCCTTGTAATCTTGGACCTTGCATTGCCTTGTATTTTGTGAATTTTATCTTTGATGTAGGCTTGATCAAGAGTCTTCTGTTTGTTGGTTAAAGTCCACTTTTGCATCGTCTTTTCATCGTCTTCACTGTTTTAGATCCACGAACCTGTAACCTGTAACATGTAGCAGACATGCGTCAAAAGCACCTGTTTATTTATAAAAAGAATAAGAATGGGGAATATAATAATGCAATATTATGGTGTGAACACCACTCATGTGTCCTCACGATATATGAGGAGAACAAACTTACGGGATCCTCACGACTCGTAAGAAAACACCTTCGTGGGATCCTTATGACTCACAAAGGAAAAACACACTTGGGAGTCCCCACGACTCCTAAGGATAAAGTACACCTACGAGATCCTTTCGACTCATAGGGTGAAAATGCTTTTATAGGACCCTTACGACTCATAAAATTGAAAAGCCTTAGGTGATAGGGACCTAAACCTGTCTCCTAAGAGATCGCTCCCCAACAGGAAAAGGCAAATAATGAATTGCTCCTGGAATATGTGCTTCAGTATTAGCAACGCTGATGCCTACCCTAACCCCAAAATTCCAAACTCCAATCCAATAGACCCCTAAGTCTTTAAACTGGGAACAGATGACCTCTAAGTCGTTAAACTGGGAACAGATGACCCCTGAGTCATTAAACTGGAAACGAGGGAAATCCACTCATGGTAGATCATGATTCGCTCCTGGTACCATATTTCAGTGTAGCAATATTGATGTCAACCCAAATCGCATCAAATCAGCAAAATAGCCAACGACCTCCCTGGCGGAATCAAGCTTCACCTCGGAAACAAGTCAAATCCCTGACACCGCAAGAAGCGGAGCAAGTCAAATCAAGTACCGACCGTCCACGTCACTAAAATGGCAGCACCGACCGTCCACGTCGCTAAAAGGGCAGCACCGACCGTCCAAGTCGCTAAAAGGGTAGCATCGACCGTCCACGTCGTTAAAAGGGCAACACCGACCGTTCAAGTCGCTAAAAGGGCATCACCGACCGTCCAAGTCGCTAAAAGGGCAGCATCGACCGCCCAAGTCACAAAAAGGGCAGCACCGACCGTCCACGTCGCTAAAATGGCAGCATCGACCGTCCAAGTCGCTAAAAGGGCAGTATCGACCTTCCAAGTCGCAAAAAGGGCAGCACCGACCGTCCATGTCGCTAAAATGGTAGCACCGACCGTCCATGTCGCAAAAAGGGCAGCATCGACCGTCCAAGTCGCCAAAAGGGCAGGATCGACCGTCCGTGTCGCTAAAATGGCAGCACCGACCGTCCAAGTCGCTAAAAGGGCAGCACCGACCGTCCAAGTCGTTAAAAGGACAACACTGACCATCCACGTTGCTAAAAGGGCAGCATCGACCGTCCAAGTCACAAAAAGGTAGCACCGACCGCCCAAGTCGCAAAAAGGGCAGCACCGACCGTCCATGTCGTAAAAAGGGCAGTGCAGGGTTCCTACAAAGCGGGAACCAGATCACTCCGGGCTAGGGAAACGTCTACCACGGACACTCCGTCTCGGATAAATGTCAAGCAACGACCGTCTATGTAGTAAAAAGGGCAGTGCCAGGTCCCCAAAAAGCGGGAACCAAATCAAGTCGCCTCCAAGTAAAAGAAGATCCATCAATTTCATGCACACGACCCACACATGTGGTATGCATTTATTGACGGGGGGCAATTTGTTGGGGTAAAAATTTACACCCCGGTTGACCAAGTCAAAATCAAAGTCAACCCCAAGTCAGGTGGGCCCAAGCCCAGGTCAAGTGGGCCAATGCCCGGATCGAGCCCGAACATGAAGCGGCCGGCCTCCACCCATGCCAAAATAAAATTTTTTGTAATAAATAATTTTGTTGTATTTCTTTTATTTTTATTTTAGTTTATGAATAAATGTAAGAAAAATGGGCATAAAGCCAAATTTTTGTAAAGCGCGTGGCTTATGTGCAAAAAGAAATAGAACATGAGGTATGGGATGGGCAAAATAGCATTTTTTGTAAAGCCCAAAGGGCTATATGTAAAGTGTATAGCCTATAAAGCCAAAGATAATGAAAATATCTTAACAACTTTTTCTCTCTCTAAAAAGATCAAGGTCTGTGCCTCCTTCTTCCTAAAAGTTCAAAACTTTCTTTTTCTTTTGAATTAAATCAAGAGTTTTACTCTTCCTTTTCTAAAACTAAATAGTTTTTCACCACAAAACCCACAAAGGGGAGCTTGGATCTTCCACCAGATCTTAGAAAGGAGAGATTTTTAAAATCTCACCCCTCTTGTTCTCCAAGAGCCGGCCAACAGAAGAGGAAGAAGAAGACCCATCTTTAAAGATCCCATTTAGAAAGGATCCAAGGCTTAAGAGAGAAGAACGTGAAGATCTTTAGGGAGTTCAAAACCAAAATCCCCAAATCCTCAATGGAGTTCAACTCCTAATCCAGACTTTTAGGAGTTTAACTCCACTCAAAATCATATTTTGGAGTTTAACTCCTACTTCCAGGGAAAACCCCTATCTTTCGCAAGCGCCAGCGCCCGAGCGCCCACGTGCCGGGCACGTGGGGCGCTAGCACCCAAAGCGCTAGCGCCAGCGCCCCAGCACATACGTGCCAGGCACGTGGGGCGCTAGCGCCAGCGCGTGGGCGCTCGGGCACGCGCTAGGCGCTGGAGCTAGCAATTTGGGCGCTACCGCCCCACGTGTCCTTTGGACGCCATTTTTAAAACATTTTACATGCACTCCATACTAAAAATACCTCCCCCGTTAGAAAAAATTTCTAACGGGGCGTTGCCCCGCACCCCGCATGGGGGCTGATAGCCCCTTTGACCCCCAGCCCGCTATCCGGGGAGCAGGACCTCCGTAAAAACTCTGCAGGGCCCTCGATATATCCAAAACCCCTTCAAAACACAACACTGCACATTGAGTTCGCATGACCTATTTGACCCATCAATCAGAGGTTCTCTCGCTCCAAAGGCGAGGGGTAATTAACGGCAGCTTAGTCCGCGGCTGCCAGAGGTTTGGATCCCCACAATCAATAAACCCCACCTACCCTAGGCAGGGGGAACCTGTAATGCGCCTGACAAGCAAGCGTGCATTCCCATCTCAATTGGGTGAAGAAAAACACCCTACAGATTCTGGCACACCCGGTGGGACCTTTCTCTCCTCCCATATCTCGGGTCAAGTGTTCATGCGAACTCATTTAACAAATATGCCGATGTGGTACCGAAATAATTTCCTTTTTTTCCGTGCAGCATCAACTTTCAACGACGATGTCTCCTAAGATGGATCCAGCTTCTGATGCGACCCCGATTCCGTACGGTGTCAAGGTCAATGCTTGTGTGGTTCTCCCCGCAAGCCTCAGTCGATAGTGGGAGGAACTGCCCTGCCAGTTTAGTTCCGTCATCATCTACCCCGCCGGAAGCGCACATCTGGCAGAAGAACCGGCAAAACAGGTGGCCAAGACGGTCTCAAGGGGCAAGAGGCCGAATGTTGTGATCGCAAAGGCACCACAACCGAAACTTAACACGGTGTCTGAACGACTCTATTGTGCTCCAGCTGGGGCAAGACTTCCCGTACAAAGGGCAACATCAAACGTTGTGGACGAGCTCAGGCGATGACTCGAACAAATGCACAATCAGGTGTACCTCCAAAGTCCTCCATCGCGTGGTCTACGGCGGCTTCCCGAAGAGCCATAGCCAGCCAAGTGCTTAAAACAGAAAGGCTGAGGCAGAAGCGGCTAAGGTATCGAGCCAACAAGTGGGTCAGGACACCGGCCAAGTGGAATCTTGTGAGGTTCCAAGAGCAGGGTTACTCCGCAACGACTGCTGAGTCGGCCGTAAAAATCAGTAATTCCTTCGAACCTCTGAAGTGGGTTCAGACAAATGCCACGACCGCCAGAATCAAGAAGACAGCGGTCCAAACGTTGCTACAAAGAGACGTGTCCCGGCCCCAACAGAAAAAGTATGACACTATCTCTTCAAGAGTCTATCTGGCGCTTTGTGCCGCATGAAAACAGCGGGGCAAAACCAAAAAGGAAGCGTCAGCACCATTCAAGAATCCGGCCAGGCTAGCCGCCTTCAATCGACTGCCCGTTACCGAAACGGGGGGAGGGGGGGTCAAGACAGCGATCCGTGAAATCAGCCGCCGATAATAAAAGGACGGCTGGATATATTATCCATATGGTCTATATAGCGGGCGGGGGTCCAGCGACAACCTTCGCAGCAAAAGTAAGGATGGGGCCACCACATCCTAAGCCCAATCTGGCTTGAATGTGGTTGCCGCTTCCCAAGAACAGCCACCTCCGCTGGATGATGAAAACCCTCTCGATGAGGATGATACGCAGAAAGACCCCTCAGTCCATGTAGATTCAAGCTCGGACAGTGAGGAAGAGCCGACTTTCCGACCTAGGACCGCGGAGCAAGAGCTGCTTCAAGAGCTTTGAAAACAGCTCAGGAGCAAAGATAAAGAGATGGCCATGCTCTATTCGAAAATTGACGACTTAACGAACGTTTGGATGCAGCTTACGGCTCAAATTGCTCGAGCGCCTCCCAGTCAAGCACAAGTTGCTACTCATGAGCCGGATGATGACAATCCGAAGCGGCCGATGCCTGTCCCTTTGGGTCCAAGATTGGTCGAGCCGCACGAAAGCTGGCCACATTCCGCTTTTGAGGACGCCTTGGCCCCAGATAACACTATCCCGCTAACACAAGACCGGATAATGGATTTGGTCATCAGCAAGGTTAAAACATTGGTGGCCGAAACTGAAGCTCAGAAAGAAATTGGCAGTAGTGGGCGGCCATATCCTGCACAGTACAATCTGATCGAGTTCCCGAGCGGCTACGTCATTCCTAAGTTTGGAAGATTTGACTGGATGGGAAATGCAAATCAGCACGTCGCCCACTTTAAAGTATCGTGCAGAAATACAGGGGGCAATAATGCGCTCCTTCTTCGTTAGCCCGCTATTCGGGTAGCGGGACCCCCGTAAAAACTCTGCGGAGCCTCATATATATCCAAAACCCCTTGAAAACACAACACTGCACATTGAGTTCGCATGACCTGTTTGACCCGTAAATCGGAGGTTCTTTCACTCCAAAGGCGAGGGGTAATTAACGGCAGCTTAGTCCGTGGCTGCCGGAGATTTGGATCCCCACAATCAATAAACCCCAGCCTACCCTAGGCAGGGGGAATTTGTAATGTGCCTGACAAGCAAGCGCGCGTTCTCATCTCAATATGGTGACGAAAAACACCCTACAATTTGATCTTCAGATTCTCATATATCTTACCCTGCAGGGCCAAGTCCTGATGAGGAGGTGGCGGGTGAGATGACGGCAACCACTGAGCCCGAAGAGGCTACTCTTTCCCAGGAGTCCGGGATTGCTTCAATTGCCGCTCTTCCCGCCTGCGGTTCCCTGCCATCGCCTGGCATCGCGAGTGTCACGACGGCTCTCGTGGAATCAGGGGACGAAGCTACGGGCGACGAAACCATCCCCCAAAATGAGATCGAAGAAGTCGTGATGCTTGGCGATACTCCCGTCATAGCTCTGGATGATGACCTGTCTGGTAGGCCTTGGGTCGCTGCATTCTTTTTGTTTTGCAATCCTTTCTGATGACATTCTGTTCCTTTTGAATGTAGGTGTGGTGAGCGCTGAGGTTGCGACACCTGAAGAAGCACCACCAGTTGCCGCTCTGACGGTCGTTACCCCTTCGTCTCCTCTTATATCTTCTCAACTGCTGGAAGGTATGGGTTTGCGATTAATTTAAATCGGGGACAGCGTCTTTCGTGTACTGACCATGTATCATCGTAATCCTGCAGGAGTTCTTTTCGATCATCTGTATCAAGTGCTGAAGCCGCACTTCTCCTTCCAGTCGGAGATTAGCCTGCCCGCTGGTGTCGGTGAGTAGCTTTTCTGACCGACGTCTTTTCTTTAACGGGCAGACATGTTATTGCTAATTCTTCTTTGCATAACTCGTAGCCTTACAAATTGAAGGAGGGGATGAGGGTATCGTCGTGCCACCGGTACTCCCAGCTCTGCCCCCTGTTACAGCCGGTATAGTAAACTTTATTGTTCGTGTATCTTCTCTATTTCTAGAGCCATCATTTGACTATGATTTGTTTTGTAGTGGTCGCACCGACTCTAGCTCCGTTCAACTCTCTCATTATCATGCCGGCAGGGCCCTTTTCCAGACGTCCATCTTCAAAAGGCGCTGTGAACAGTCTGCGTATGTTGAGTGAATACATCGAGGAGCTTGACGCGGAGGCCCCTACATTCGCTGTAGATTTTTCTGCCGAGGTTAATCCAATACTGGCGACGCTTGTGAACTTCTATAACGAAGGAGTCATTGAGTCTTGTTAACCATTGCAGGAAGATTGAGGCCTGCCTGCATGAGCTTAAGCTTAGGCGTCCTGCTCCTGAAATGTTGGCTTTGAACTCCCAGCGGGCTGCATGGGTTGAGCAAAGTGTGTCCTTCCTCCGCCATTTTGAATAAGAAGTGGCCTCGAGGCGGAAGGAACACGAGGAGGCTTCGGGTGAATCTACTCAGCTGCGCGCCCAAGTTGAAGTGAACGTCGCGCAACTGAGAGACGTCTTTGACAATTTGCAGCGATGCATTTTGGACGAGCTGGCATTGAGGCGGAAGCTCGACTCCATTGTGCGAGTTACGTAGAGTCGCGAAGCTGCCCAACGGGAAATCGATGGGAAGGTTTCATCGTGCTTGTAGCAACGGGCTCGAATTGAAGTAGAGCTGCCCGCAATGGCTAACCATGAAAAGGAATTGAAAGGAGTGCACGAGCAACTTGCTGACTTATTGTGTCACGACCCGAAGGTACGGAATGCGACCGGCACTTAAATTACGAGGCGTCTAGAGACGCAACGTAATCTAAGTAAGCCGAAGCCCAGAAATCTAAATCATTTAAAAGAATAAGTAAAAGAAAACATGTTTTAAAAACAACATCAAATTTCTCAAAAATTTCGGCAGAGTCTCCTTTGTAAAAACTGGCCCCAAACGGGTACAAACAAGAGTAATATATAGAAGCAATAAAAAGGCATCCCCAAGCGGGAGCTAGCTCTACGCCAAAAGGCGGAAACAACCACACAATGCACTAAAATATACAACGCCGAAAGGCGAGGCTCAAAACTCAAAAGAAAACCAAATCCACCAAAAACCATAATAATACAAGCGCGACTCTAAGATCGAAATAAAAACAACTGGTCTTCTAAATCTATCAAGTAATACAAGTCTGGTTGATGGAGCTTACTAGATACAAATGAAATAATAAAAGTACAACGGCGGTCCTGACACAAGTGAACCAACCTACCGAGCAAATCATCCTGAATGAAATGAAGTGCCAGCAAGCTGCCAAGGAAACCTGTTTATCGAAACCTGTAAGAAAATTTGGCACAACGGGGGTGAGTTGCCAACTCGTGAGTAGAAGATATCTGCGAGTAGAAATCGCATGCACGACGATCTCCTAGGTCATAATAATATCCTTAATATAACACTAGTCATCTAGTAGTGGCAGGATATTAATCTATGCGTAAGTGCAATGCTCAGTGCTCGTGTCAATGCCTCAAGTAGTAACATGTCATGTGTATGAGTATGCATGCACCATGAATGTAAAACATATTAGTTATATGTATGCCCTAGAGGCCATTACTGTACATACGATGTATATTGTAATGGATGCTTGGACATATATAGGGAGGACTTTCTTGCTCGACATGATAGTATGCTATCTGGTTGTACTTTATCTTAACATGTACTCTGATTGTCTCTATGTTACATGTTGATAAAGCCCTTAGGATATGTACTCGACTACTGGGACTATGATGAGATCATACTAGTGGGGCCACGGTAGTCGATGAGTACATCCTATAACTGTTCCTAGTCGAGGGTGTATCGAGACAGGGCATCGATGCACCAGAGTAGACTAGCGTATACGCATCTTGACCCATATGATGGGCGATGGATGATCCCATATCCATCGGTGTTTGACATCAAGGATGGTGTACGGGTGCTCAGTGGAGACTGGGTACACTGGACGAACTCGCCGATAACTCCCAGATGGTATTATACCTCACGTCAGATGGCAGTTCTCCGGTGACACTGGTACAGAGTAGTCTATTGACCCGAGATCGTCATAGAGTCTTGTATGATTCCTACTATGCTTTGATTTCCATCATACCACGTCCAAGAGGGCGTGCAAAAAGGTGGTTTTTGGTTACAGTCACGAATCACATGGAGGCAATAAGCGATAGGAGGGGATTCGTCTCTCCCGGTATAGGGAGTTGATGTTGTGCTGTGTTCGATTGGCTATAACTGGAAATTCCTGACCAGGGTTGCTGAGATTTACTGGTAAGTGTTATCAGTAGTTTCTCGAACTGTTATAGACCTCATATCGATATGACTAATCAAGCTACTAGGGTCTGACGTTTACCACCCCTAGGCGAGATATCCGACATATCAGACGACGAGACCGGACTGTACGGGAGTGTTACTGATTGGATTCACAGGAGAATGTACAGGCTTGCTTGTTGATCTTCTGAGCGCTCAATACCTGGGTGGCTGTTACGTTTAGCTGACCGCTTGCAACTTGTGGGTGTTTGATATGATCATCACCTACTGCCGGCGTATTGACGATTCTTTAGAGTCCTACACAGAGGTTTCTTGGTTCAGGCAAAATGGAGTAGGAGCACATATGTGATACGTGGGGGACTGAGGATAATGCGGTATGTGATACCGTATTGGATTCTCACGATATGAGATATCGGCTGGGTATATGTGACATAGTCGGGTCATCGTATTAGTCGGTTATATGCGATATAGCCGGATTGTCGGATCAAGTGTTGATTCGATAATTTAATGTATAATAATATATATGATATATTAAATTATATTAACTAATATTAGCTCACTAAAAGATTCTTTTTCTCACTCGGGTAATACATTGATATATATGCGATATATGTTAAATGTATTATTTTATTTTGTTACAATAAATATTATATATGTGATATATAATATTGTAACATGATATGATTACTAATGCAACATGTTTAGTGGAGTTTAAACATGATTCGGGTTTGGATTAGGGTTTAGACTTCTAGTAGATTCTAGAAGCTTTTCTTTTGTCTTGAAAAAGATATTATGCTTGATATTTTCAAGTGACTCACTTTTAACCCAACCCAAACCCTAGCCCTAGTTAATTCTCTACATGGGTTTAGTTGACCATGGTTGCATTATTCATCATATCTATCTTTTCATTATTCATCACAAAAGGATTCTATTATTATTCATCTTCTTCTTCCTTCTTCTTTTCATGGAAAAAGCTTGCTAGCTTTTTCTAAGTGATGATTATGTGTGAGAATAAGAAAACAAATGAGAGTAAAAATCCTACTTCATCATCCTCATCCACCCTTGCCATTTAGATGAGAGTGTTCACTTCATTTTATGAGTGTTAGCTTGTGTTAATGAAACTTCAAGGTAGATCATCTTTGTTATCGAAGATCGGAAGCAAGCTTGCACCTTTCTCTTCGTGGAGCCTCTCGAGAGTCCGGAACGCGATGATCGCAGCGAAGGGATCTCAACACGGAGCTTATGAAGTGAAGGACAGGATCTACAAAGATTGTAATCCCTCTCACTTAGTGTTAAAGTGTTTAACATGCTAGTTTTCACCTAATCTCTAGTTTATAGATCCGGCTTTGGGTTGTTCGGCACGGCTAAATTTTAAATCGGGCATGGTTGATGCCTCGAAGACCCTTGTGAGCGTGCCTAGCAACCCTACAGTGGTATCAGAGCCAAGCTAGAGCTTTAAGCGAAGTCTATACGAAATTTAAACTCCGATCGAACCCCGAAACCCTAATTTGAACCCTTCTCTGGACATTTTCTGAAAATGTGATTTTTTATGAATTAAAAATGCTCAGAAAATAGAGCAGGAAAAACTAAGAATTACTGTGAAGTACGGACCACTAATGCTTTTATATGACCGCGGAACCGCGGCCAAACCAAGGGTTTGGCGGCAGTTCCGCGGCTAAAATTATGACTTAGTCCCTCATATTTCATATATTTATTCTTAGGCCCTTTCTTATCATTGTTTTCTGGGAATTTTTAATTACACTTAAGTATTGAGTTTTCTAGGGTAGTATTGGGGACTCGTTGATTCGATCAGATAATTTAACTTTGTTTAGTTTTGTCCGGGTAATTTTTAGAACGTGTTAAAAAGTTTGAACGGATATCAATAACTCACTTTTTCCCCTGTCGGAAAATTTTTCAAAAGTTGGATTTTTTCTTGAGTTTAAGAACGTTCTAAGTCGTGCAAGTAACGCGGTGGACCCTCTAGAAGACAACAAATCTTAACTCGATTATGTGACCGTCTTGAACTGCCTCTAAACCTTAGGGTTTGGGGTAGTACGGCGTGCCACGTGTGAGGCGTTGGCTTGACCCTTCTACGGCTGGACCGTCGGTACTGTGGCATGTGACGGATGTTTTTAAACTGATTTTAAGTGTTGAGATATATTGGGGAAATCTTGGATGTTTGATTATTCGATCGGAAAGTTTAACATTGTCTATTTATCTGGATTGTGATACAATATTTGGAATCCACAAGAAATTATGAGATAACTAATTTGAATATTATAAATATAGTAGTTTAGTCTCAGATGATCGGTTGCCACGGGATTTTGATGTGATCAAAAGTCCGTCGCAATCACGTAGCGTATGCGGATACTCGCCGGGTAAACTTAATAGATAGCCACGCCACATAACCCCGACCAAGTGACTGTAGGAGAACCCCGTCGCCAAAAGCATCCATTCGGGTGCTCGCGGCAGCGGTGTTCCGTCTTAGTCCACTTCGTCGACGGCATCCGGGGGTGCGGCCGTCTACTAAAGTTTGCGACGAGCATTCGATCAGGATGTCGGGAATCTTGTTGAATTGCTCGACTTGATATTGAAAAGAGTTTTCGATAAAGAGACTAAAATGCGGGGTTTATAATTGTTAGGCATGTGATGTCTAAGAAATTCATTTGGTTAGGCATGTGATGTCTAAGGAGGTTGCGGATTCCAACTGTTGTAGTTTTACACTTTCTTTTCTGTGGCCGTAAGCGTAGTATGTGGTGTATCGCCGGCTTCGTTTCTATACATCAACGACAATCGGGATACGCATACTTGCTTACGTTGATGATATGAGATATTATGTGTTGCTGTGATATGTTATATTGGATCGTCGCGTTTTGAATAGCCGGGGGTTTTATGCGAGATGAAAGTTTTTCTTTTTTCATTCATGTAAAATTCATTTGTATGTAATACTCTTTTATTGGGGCACTTCCGGGCTGAGGATGATGTCACCATTGTATATTATTTACTTTTCCGCATTAGGTAGACCCAAGGTGGGGAGCACAAGTAACCGGGTTCTAGGGTCCAGTGGGAGACCATCTCGAGGAGTCGAGACCGGGTCTCCTAACCCTAGAATTGGCAGTGTTGCTTGCCGCTCTCGTAGGAGTCTAGGGATGTGGGTTTGGCTATTCATCGCGACCATGGAATCCGTGTTTTATACAGGCTCGTATTAAAACACGGACGTCCTAGTATATCCAATATTTCATATATGTTCTTCTGCTGCAATGTTCTGTGATGAGATCATATTACTGCTTAAGACGAATGTTTATATTATATATATGAGATATATGTTATATTGCAGATTTCGTTTCAAATGTGATGCTTGTGAAGCATAATAAAATGGGACTTCATTAATGAGATTAATGAAATAAAAAAAACCTAAGATGTTGTAGAAACTTGTCTCAAAAATTGGTAGCTCTAGTTCTTGCTTTGCATAGCGGTGTTCCTTGTAGAACATCCAGCACCTTATTCGATAAGGAAAGAGCCGAGATCCCTTCACCGGGAGTGACCTCTTTAGTGAAACTAGCAGATGCTACAAACTCAATTTGTCTTTTGATTGCTTCTATAGTTCTTGCTTTGCATAGTGGTATTTGTGAAATATCCTGCACCTTATTCGATGAGAAAAGGGCCGACGATCCCTTCACCGGGAGTGACCCCTTTAGCAAAACTAGAAAGGCCTCAAAAACACTCCATTTAAAATCACTCGATTCTACAACGATATCAAGTTCATTACGCAAAGGGTTTTCTTAAAAACCTGTCGTAGCCCTCCGTCATTTCAGATAAGTACTTCATAGTATTCGTGCTGCGTTTGTTGGCTTTCGTCAAGGCGTAGTGTGCGGTAGCTATTTATGCTTATCTGCATAAGCATAAGATGCGATTGAGTTAGGGTAGTCGTGCGGCTTTGTTGGCTTTCGTCAAGGGTCGTGCGGGTGGGTTTAATTCAATCGAGAAATGACGGGTTGAACTTGACTAGTAGCCTATAGTTTGTTGGCATTCGTCAAGATCATAGGACGCTAGGGGTAAAATATTATTGGGAATTTCAAGTGTTGAAATTTGCAATGAGATTGTATACCTTCTATGAGATAGTTGGATCCCGATACCCGCTGCGAGTAAGAGTTACTCCTAGGAGAGTTTTACACATTACAGTTAGCCGATCAAGTAGGTGTCTAGAAAGGTGTTAACGGGGTTACGCCCCTGGGAAAACGAGGTTTACTTTAATTAGGTTCATGCGAAAGCACGGGGGACCTCCCTCAAAGTACCGACACTGGCTTGGCTGAAAGATTGGCGAACTTATAGTGTGTAATTAATCCCAGCTAGTCTTTCCTTTTAGGGTTTGAAGGAAGATTTGACTAAAACAGTGGGAGATATCCTGATTAGACATATTAGATAACCAATCTAATCTTGTAAGAGCATACGCTGAGTGTTTTCTTCTCTCTCTCTTCAGGTAGCGACCATATCACGCCTTAATCAAGATAATAATACGGATATATTAACCGAACCCGCTTGTTATACTGAGCTGGGGAACGTTGGTTCCGCTCCAACTTATAATTGTTATAAGACAGAGCAGGAAATTTGGGAATACCAGAATTCCCGTGCCGCCCAAACGAAGAAAGTGCATACTGATGCATCTTCTTCGGGTGTGTTCATTACAAAGAACTGTTTCTCAGTATCCTTTACGTCCTGGGTATGAGATACCGGATCAGGATCCCGCATATGTAATCTGTTACATGGGTTACAGATAGGTAGAGAACTGAGAACGGGTGATAAGTTTCATGAGACAGAAAATGGTGCAAATGTTGCAGCCAAGTCTGTTGGTCACTATCACCCTATATTACCAGAATACATTGATTCTGAACGAATGTTATTAGATATCGAACCTGATATACAACATCATATCAGTCTCTTTATTAGTAAAGAAAGGATATAATTCTGTATTGTTGTATAATGTTTTGAACATTTCCTATATTAAGAGTTAATCGGTTCAGGCACGTTATCTAAAAACATTGACGTTCTAAATCAAACTACAGTTCTTAGTATACAGAACACACACAAGAGGAAGAGTTCAGAAATGAACGAATCCTTCTTGAGGCATTGTAGACTAGGTCATATCAATGTGACCCGATTAGCTGAAGTTATATTTAGATGCATATTTAAATCTGTTTGAATTTACATCTTGTGAAACTTGCCAGTCATGTCACAAAGATATGATGACCACAACTCTATTTATTGGAAACAGAGAAAGAGTTAGTGAACTCTTGGGATTGATACATGCTGATGTATGAAAGTCCCCTGTCTACACATGCCAAGACCAGTCCTTTGTACTTCATTGCATTCTCTGATGATCTCTCAAGATTCAGACATATGTTCCTGTTGAAACACAAGTCCGAATCTTTTGAGATATTCACAGAATATAAGTTAGAAGTAGAGAACCAAAATACGGGTATAAGTATTATGTCCTTTGATGAGATCAAGGAGGAGAATACTTGAGCACGGAATCCCTGGACTATTCTAAAGGAGAATGAGATTCTCTTTCAGCATTACTCCTCCGTATACACCATAGCACGCTGGAATATCGGGACGGAGCAATAGCACCCTATGTGATATGGTGTGCTCTATGATGAGTACTACTGAGTTTCCTATTTCCTTTTGGGAGTTATGCACTTGAGAAGCTGCATACCTATTGAATAGGGTTCAAATCGAATCAGTTGCCTACCACTTCATATGTGATATGGTATGGGAAGAGCTCATCTCTTAAGATAATTAAGACTTGGGGTTGTCCGGCCTATGTCTAAAAGCATAATCCGGACAAGCTCGAGGCAAAGTCAGATCTGTAGAAGTTTGTTGGATATCCCAAGCATATGCAAGGGAATATCTTCTGCCTAACCGAGGAACAAAAATGTTTTGTTTCTCAACATGCCACCTTTGTGAAAGGGAATTTCTTATGAAGAAATTAGTGGTCATGAGGTAGAACCGGAAGGAGTTCCAGCTATACAAACTACAGCAGATGATTTGATAGAACCAAAGGATTCAATAGTAACCAACAAATCTCAGCCTCTCCACCGATCTAGTAGGGTTCCTCACCCACCTGAGAGATACTTCGGTTTCTCTATGACAGTGGAAGCGAGGATTGCATCATGAGATGATGACCCAACTAGTTTCGAGCTGGCCATCAGGAGTGGGACTCTGTAAGAATGGCTGGATGTTTAGTGATCTGAGATGGAATCCTTATACACCAACAAAGTATGGACTTTGATTGCTTTATCTGAAGGGTTAAATGCCCATCAGGAGTAAGTATATCTGGAGAAGATTACTTGGTGCACATGGAAAAGTTATGACTTTCAAAGATATGCTTAAGTCCATCCAGATCCTACTTGCCACGGCTACATACCATGACTATGATATCTGGTGGTTGGGTGTCATGACAGCTTTTCTAAATGATGTTTTAGAAGAGAGCATCTATAAGTACACAGCCAGAGGGCTTCGTAGACAGTGGGAGCAGCGGAAACGTGTGCAAGATGCTTTATAAGATAAAGCAGGCATCGCGGAGTTGGAACATCTGTTTTGATGTGGTAGTCAAAGAGTTTGACTTCATCAAAATGGTAGATGAACCTTGTATATACAAAAAGGTAGTAGAGAGTATGGTGATGATCCTCGTAGAGTACGTGGATGACATACTCTTGAGAGGGAAGGAGTTTCTTATGCTACGCTCGGTCAATCTCCGCTTATCACAAGAATTCTCCATCTAGGATCGAAGTTGATACCTCCTAAATCTTGGGTTTTGGATCTATGAGATAGATCTAATTGGATGTTAGGATTCTCACTAGTTGTAGTGAGATAGTATCAATCGATCCTGGGGAGAATTACTGGAAAGGTTCCAGGGTGATAAGGACGACTGAATGTCAGTCCAAGGCATTGTCTTTACCCTCAGTGGAGGGACGATATGTTGGAAGAGTTCCAAGCTAGATACCGTATCATACTAGACGATTAAAGGCATGATACATCGTTACCAAAGATGCTACCAAAGAAGCAGTCTGGATACATATAAGTTCATGAGATGAACTTCGTTCCTACCATTGTATGACAATAGAGTTGTGGCTTTAGCCAAGGAACTACCGTCCCCATCAGAAATCCAGATATAATTCTTAGGCAGTATCACCTGATCATGGAGATGGTTGATCTCCAGGGAGATCGAGGTTAGGAGAGCAGACACAGAGGACTACAGCGCGGATCCACTCACAAAGGTCTTTTTCCCGGTAGAGACTTTTATGGGATGGTTGAGTATGAGATACTTCAACCACAGCTAATTGTTGGGTATGCGATACCACAACAGATGGCCCTAGTGCAAGTGGGAGATTGTTAGTTATATGTATGCCCTAGAGGTCATTACTGTACATACGATGTATATTGTAATGGATGTTTGGACATATGTAGGGAGGCCTTTCTTGCCCGACATGATAGTATGCTATCTGGTTGTACTTTATCTTAACATGTACTCTGATTGTCTCTATGTTACATGTTGATAAAGCCCTTAAGATATGTACTCGACTACTGGGACTATGATGAGATCATACTAGTAGGGCCACGGTAGTCGACGAGTACATCCTATAACTGTTCCTAGTCGAGGGTGTATCGAGATAGGGCATCGATGCACCATAGTAGACTAGCGTATACGCATCTTGACCCATATGATGGGCGATGGATGATCCCATATCCATCGGTGTTTGATATCAAGGATGGTGTACGGGTGCTCAGTGGAGACTGGGTACACTGGACGGACTTGCCGAGAAATCCCAGATGGTATTATACCTCACGTCAGATGGCAGTTCTCTGGTGACACTAGTACAGAGTAGTCTGTTGACCCGAGATTGTCATAGAGTCTTGTGTGATTCCCACTGTGCTTTGATTTCCATCATACCGCGTCCAAGGGGGCGTGCAAAAAGGTGGATTTTGGGTATAGTCCCAAATCACATGGAGGTAATGAGCGATAGGAGGGGATTCGTCTCTTCCGGTATAGGGAGTTGATGTTGCGCTGTGTTCGATTGGCTATAACTGGAAATCCCTGGCCATGGTTGCTGAGATTTACTGGTAAGTGTTATCAGTAGTTTCTTGAACTGTTATAGACCTCATATCGACACGACTTATCAAGCTACTGGGGTTTGACGTTTACCACCCCTAGGCGAGATATGCGACATATCAGACGATGAGACCGAACTGTACGGGGGTGTTACTGATTGGATTCACAGGAGAATGTACATGCTTGCTTGTTGATCTTCTGAGCGCTCAATACCTGGGTGGCTGTTACGTTTAGCTGACCGCTTGCAGCTTGTGGGTGTTTGATATGATCATCACCTACTGCCGGCGTATTGACGATTCTTTAGAGTCCTACACAGAGGTTTCTTGGCTCAGGCAAAACGGAGTAGGAGCACATATGTGATATGTGCGGGACCGAGGATAATGCGGTATGTGATACCGTATAGGATTCTCACGATATGAGATATCGGCCGGGTATATGTAATACAGTCGGGTCATCGTATTAGTCGGTTATATGCGATATAGCCGGATTGTCGGATCAAGTGTTGATTCGATAATTTAATGTATAACAATATATATGATATATTAAATTACATTAACTAATATTAGCTCACTAAAAAATTCTTTTTCTCACTCGGGTAATACATTGATATATATGCGATATATGTTAAATGTATTATTTTATTTTGTTACAATAAATATTATATATATGATATATAATATTGTAACATGATATGATTACTAATGCAACATGTTTAGTGGAGTTTAAACATGATTAGGGTTTGGATTAGGGTTAAGACTTCTAGTAGATTCTAAAAGCTTTTATTTTGTCTTGAAAAAGATATTATGCTTGATATTTTCAAGTGACTCACTTTTAACCCAACCCAAACCCTAGCCCTAGTTAATTCTCTATATTGGTTTAGTTGACCA
This sequence comes from Agapanthus africanus, assembly GCA_030015575.1. Taxonomy (NCBI): domain Eukaryota; kingdom Viridiplantae; phylum Streptophyta; class Magnoliopsida; order Asparagales; family Amaryllidaceae; genus Agapanthus; species Agapanthus africanus. The sequence continues at coordinate 295,238,384 of JASDDO010000006.1, read as the reverse complement.
TAGTTGCATTATTCATCATATTTATCTTTTCATTATTCATCACAAAAGGATTCTATTATTATTCATCTTCTTCTTCCTTCTTCTTTTCATGGAAAAAGCTTTCTAGCTTTTTCTAAGTGATGATTATGTGTGAGAATAAGAAAACAAATGAGAGTAAAAATCCTACTTCATCATCCTCATCTACCCTTGCCATTTAGATGAGAGTGTTCACTTCATTTTGTGAGTGTTAGCTTGTGTTAATGAAACTTCAAGGTCGATCATCTTTGTTATCGAAGATCGGAAGCAAGCTTGCACCTTTCTCTTCGTGGAGCCTCTCGAGAATCTGGAACACGATGATCGCAGCGAAGGGACCTCAACACGGAGCTTATGAAGTGAAGGACAGGATCTACAAAGGTTGTAATCCCTCTCACTTAGTGTTAAAGTGTTTAACATGCTAGTTTTCACCTAATCTCTAGTTTAAAGATCCGGTTTTGGGTTGTTCGGCACGGCTAAATTTTAAATTAGGCATGGTTGATGCCTCGAAGACCCTTTTGAGCGTGCCTAGCAACCCTACAAAATAATCAACCATGAAATCTAGATATATCTGTATAAGAAATCTGTAACTTTTATCATAGTAAAATTTGTATGGTAATCCGAAATATCATCAATAAAATCCATGGAAATCCGTGTCAAGTATAGACACAAAACATGTAAATCTCAAAGTCTCAATACCTCATAGTTTCAATATCTCATAGTCTCAATATCTCATAGTTTCAATATCTCGGACTCCGTCAGTCCGGATCGGCCCATATCATCAAATCTCACGACAACGGTCGGTATCCTCCGGATATCCGCCGCGCTAGACATCATCGGTAGGTAGTCTTCCCCTGCCAGGCTCATTGTCTACAACTCGATCTTCTTGCCCCGGGGTACCATACCGGGCCCACCATGTACCCGAGACGGTTCATCCACTCCTCGAATCGGGTCTTGAAATCAAACAGAAAACATGAAATCTCATGGCGGACGACACATACATCACGAGAAAACCGCAACTTGTATTTTAAAATGAGAGAGAGAGAGAAGTTTTTATATATATTCTTGTGGTTTTCCCCAAAATCCAGAAATCTCATAGAAATCCAAAATCCCAAAATCATGAGTAAATAAATAATGAGTATCAGCATAAGCCCCACAATACTGTATGATAACATGAAAATGTGAATGCATGAAGTGTCTAAATAATAAATGCAATGTCTAAACTAGCACATGAGAGTAATCATATAATATTATATTGGTCTGCCATTTAGCTGATTATATCAATAAAAGATAATATGTTCTAAAGTGTACGTGACATGGCAATTACCGATGATGATGTGTGTGAGCCGGCAAATAAGTGTATGTGGAACATGCGCATCATCGGTAATGGTGCTGGTGTTCTAACAAGCAGAGTTTCATATTAGCTAAAGAAACATATGTATGACTATGCAATGTGATGAATTCAACATGAATATAACCGTGAATGTGTAGTAAACGCACAACTAGAAAATACATACTAATTACGAGTCATACAGTTTGTTGTTTGAAAAAGCATGATTCATTAGTTTTGAAAATAAGTAGACTCGAGCCTAAACTAAGTTGTACCTAACCAACTAAGGAACCAACTAAAGATACTTGTCGAAAGGTAAGAAGAATTCTCCTAACATCTGAGTCGATATCACAAGTAGTCGGCAATCCAGCCTCAATAGCGTCACGTACATAGTACGACTTCCTCAAGTCAAGAGTGCAGATCAATCATCACATATTTACATCATCGTTCGCATAGTATCACCGTCAAACAATATCATGATCAAGGGTACTATACTATAATCGCATACATCCCAATATTATCAAACATATATCATCGTCTGTGTAAATATACATTGTCAAATGATCTACTAAAATATCATGTCATATGTCATATCGTGATTAAGTCACATATTACAATCTGGGTTCTATTCTAGAGTCTCGTTCATTCCAATGTCATCAACACATATTATTGTTTATATAAATATATTTTATATAATCTCATTGCTCAACGATCCGCTACTATAATAACACATCTCATGTCATAACTCGATCATATATCCAATAAATCACGGTATCAAGCCTAGTCATATCGACTCATCCCCATGTATCATATAACCTCCTCATATCACATGTGTGTGTGTGTGTGTGTGTGTGTGTGTCCCTACACACATTCCTATATGTATATATATACACACATATACACCAAGTCAAGTTTGTGTGTGTGCGTGTGTGTGTGTCTATATGAAACCTACGAATTCCCTTCAAGGCAGTCATCCTCATGGTTAAGTCTCTCTAAATCAGTCTAGTCCAACCTAAAGTCTTCAATAGGACCCTACTCGTCAAGAATCTAAGGTCACGTCCGACTTCCTAATAACGGTATGCAATATCCTAATTCTACGTTTCGGGGGTGCTATACGCCATCCACCCGACTTCCCCCGTTGATATACATCTACTCACCTGGTTCTTGTCTACTGAAGTCGATGCCGCCCTCTTCTTCTTCATCGTCCGAAGTCCACGTGAGGGGTATCTATACGCTAACATATATAATATCGTAAACCGAAATCGCGGATAAAATCCCAAAACGGCGCATGAAACGTGCATAAGTTAAAACCTATGACCCGCTCATGCAAAAGGACCAAATATCCCTCAATATCGGCGTATAAACGCCGATTGATCGAGATAGAACACAAACGTACAAATCGTAGTTCCAAAACTCACTAATTATAATATAAATAGGGTTTAAATCATCAAAACCTTAAAATTCATCAAATCGTTTTATTTCGTAAAAACCTAGAAAGCACTAAATTTTCGTTTTAATTCGAAACTTGATGTTTTAACCCAACTAATGGCCATAATAGTCACTAAATATCATAACTAAGTCATACAAATCATTACTATATTTTTATCACATAAATTGGTATAAATTCCAAAATTCTAGTTTGCAAAAATATCAAATTTTAACACTTTTTAAAGCAAAATTCACAATTCAACAACTAAGCTAGATTTTGCATATTTTAAATTGTTAAACCCCTCATGGAAATCTTAATGATGTGCTAAAAACCCTAACTAGATTCTAATCCCACATTTTAAATTAATTCTTAAAATCTAGTATTTCAAAATTATCTAATTTGAAAAAGTTTGAAGCGACAATTTGCAACTTAACAATTAAACTAAATTTTGCATGTCATAAAGTGTTAAATTATATATTGTAATCAAGATTAAGTGATATATATTCTAACCTTAATTTAAACCCTTTCTTGAAATTTCAAACTTGCAATTTAAAACCTAATTAACACCAAAATTTATTAAATTGAAGTAATTAACCTACAACTAAACACTAGAGTTAGGATTTATACCTCAAAATCAAGAGATCTAGCATGTAATCTTGCCTCCAAAGATCCATCCTTGCTCCTCAAACCAAACTTGATTCGCTAAAGAAAATTGGGTAAGGCTTAAATTAGGAATTTAGTGAGGTTTTTATTTGGGTTTTTTTGGATGAAAATTGAAGAGTTTTTGATAGAGATGAGAGGGGAAAAAAATAAGGGCAGCAGCTAAGGGGGCTCGGATACAACACACGGAAAAAGGAGAGAGAGAGATATGTGTGGAAACATCTAAGTAATATGTCACATATTAACTTCCTTTTTAAATTATCCTCCTCCCTTTTAACTTTTTTTTTTGAAGTGAGAACATGCGGAGAGGTGGAGGAAATGGCTTCTACAGGTTCGGCCATAAATGAGGAGGGAGGGAGAAATAAGGTGTTTATATAAGTGTGTGGATTAATTACATCTTTAAGTATTTTCATAATTATTTAATTTCTTTTCAATTTAATCCTAGATTTTTCTAGAATTATGAAGACAACTTGAGAGAGAACATGTTAAAAATCCTAATGTTTAAGTTGTCATGGTTTACTTTATATACTTAACCCATTTCAATTTGTAATTTACACTAATTAAATGTATAATTAAAAGCTTATTTTAATATTAAAAATAATTAATTTAGGAAAAATATTTAATTAAACTAACAATTTATAAGTCACTAAATAATATTAATTACTAGCAATTACATATTTAAAATAGGCGTATTTAAGTCTATTTTGAAAAATAATTATAGTTGAGTTTTACGGAAAATACGGTTTATTTTACCGATTATCAGAAAATTCACCTAAAGGGTTTTATTTATTTAATTATTTATTTATTTAATTTTAAAATGTTACATATTGAAAACGCCTCCTTCTCAGTAGCTGTTTTGTATAGATTGAACACTTGTAATCTTTGAATAACATGTATCCATTTTTTATTCTTTCATATGATTCAACTTGTACTCCATTGAATTCATGAATAAAAGATACACATTTTTTGTTCTACTGTTGCTTTCTTCTCTTTGCTGTGTCGTTGCCATTTGATTTTAGCAAGTGTGGCCTGTAGATAGTAAGTGACGGTCCATCTTGGACTCACTTTGCAGGGTAACGATGGCTTAGGATACAGGTTCAGGTCTGCTGCCTAAGACTTTTCAATTTTATGAGCTGTGAGGGTCTCATAAAGTCTTTTCTCCGTACGAGCCGAGAGGATCTCGTAGGTGTATTTTCTTCTTAGGAATCGTAAGGATTCCTAAGTGTGTTTTCTATTGAGAGTCGTAAGGATCTCCCGGGAAATTTTCTTCCTTACAAGTCGAGAGGACTTGGAAGTGCTTGTTTCCTTTCTTGTCGATGTTTTACTTATGGGAGTGTGGCTTGTAGAAAATCTACCTTGACCTCTCTGCGAGGCAATGATGGCTTGGGAGACAAGGTTAGGATCTACCACTTTAGACTTTTCAACTTTATGAGCCGTGAGGGTCTCATAAAGACTTTTCTCCCTACGAGTCGAGAGGATCTCGCAGGTGTGGTTTCTCCTTAGGAATCGTGAGGATTCCTAAGTGTGTTTTCTTTTGGGAGTCGTAAGGATCTTACAAGAGAATTTTCTCCTTACAAGTCGAGAGGACTCGTAAGTGATTGATGAGTTGAACTACTCCCGAGTCAAAACATTGCTTTGACGGGGAGTTTGAGGGTTTACTCTGGCTGTTTCCCACGGAGTCGGGAATGACTTTTGTCGTGTTCTACGGGGTCAGGAGGGGTTGACTTTATCCACATTTCACGGAGTCAGGGGTTGACCTTATCCGCATTTCACCTTATCCGCATTTCATAGTGTCAGGGGTTGACCTTATCCGCATTTCACGGTGTCGGGGGTTGCTCTGGATGTTTCCCACGGGGTCAGGATTGACATTAGCCATGTTCTACGGGACTAGGATGTGCTCTGGACGTTTCCCATAGGGTCAGGATTGACTTTAGCCGTGTTCCACAGGGCCAGGAGGTGCTCTGGACGTTTCCCACGAGGTCAGAATTGACTTTAGCTATGTTCTACGGGACCAGGAGGTGCTCTGGACGTTTCCCACGGGGTCAGGATTGACATTAGCCGTGTTCTATGGGACCAGGATTTACTCTGGACGTTTTCCACGGGGTCAGGATTGACATTAGCCGTGTTCTACGGGACCAGGATTTGCTCTGGATGTTTGTCTGTAAACCGTTGAGGTTTGGAACAGGGACTTTGCCATGGCTCCAAGGTTGATTGCCGCGTCTGAATCCTGCTGGAATGAGGAGGAACGCTGTTGGTGATCTCTAGGCTGTCTGTGAACTGAGATTTGGAATAGGGACTTTGCCATGGCTCCAAGGTTGATCGCCACATCTGAATCCTGCTGGAATGAGGAGGAACGCTATGGGTGATCTCTAGACTGTCTGTGAACTGCCGAGATTTGGAACAGGGACTTTGCCATGGCTCCAAGGTTGATTGTCGCGTTTGAATCCTGCTGGAATGAGGAGGAACGCTGTTGGTGATCTCTAGGCTGTCTGTGAACCGTCGAGATTTGACTCTCTTTCTGATGGAGCCTGGTGGGAAGGTATGGTTCCCTTTTTGTTTGTGCCCCTGGATTGTATACAGGGATCGATGTGACCTCACCTGTAGAGCAAAAAGTTTTATTTAATATATTTTCCTTTCCGCGACGCTCTAACATTTCAGCTTTTATATCGCGAAAGTCGCGATTGCCCAATCATTTCGGCTATTTGTTTTATTTACTCACTGCTTTTTTTTGCGAGTTGCCCAACCATTTTGGCTATTTTGTATGCATATATTTATACTTGCAGATTTTGATGCAAGTTGCCCCATCATTTCGGCTCTTTCATATGCATTTGTGGCTCGCTGACTTTTCGCCGTGAGTCTGGGATTTGACACCGATTTAGGCATAAGCATCGCTACAACTGGGATATTTCCAGGAGCGAATCATCATTTGCCTTTGTCGATGTCGAACAAAGGTGGCTTAGCGAACAGGGTTAGGATCCTATCGAATAAGGCTTTTAACTTCATGAGCCGTAAGGGTATCATGAAGGTATTTCTCCTTACGAGTCATGAGGATCTCGTAGGTGCATTTTCTCCTTAAGAACCGTGAGGAGTTTAAGCGTATGGTCTCTTATAAGTCGTAAGGATCTTACAAGAGTGTTTTTTCTTATAAGTCGGGAGGACTTACAAGGGTCGTTCACCGTGTGAGCATATCCCCAGTCGCTGGTAGGACTTTGTCAGGAAAATGTTTATTCGTGCCCGTGGATTGTATACAAGGGTCAATATTGAGACGCTTATAGGGCGGCATTGGAGATTGTGATGGCTTAAGAACAGGTTCAGATCTCTGTAGCTTAAGGCTTTTGAACCCTGTGAGCCGTGAGGGTCTCAAAGGGGAATTCTCCTTACGAGTCGTAAGGATCTCGTAAGTATAATTTCTCCTTAGGAATCATAGGGATCCCTAAGTGTGTTGTTCCCTTATGAGTCGTAAGGATCTCACGCAGGTATTTTCTCCTCACAAGGTCGATAAAACCTTGCAAGTGTCTTTTAACGAGCTTGCGCCCTTTCGGGTTTTCATAAACTCGCTGGTTGTCCTGCTGTTTTTACTCATGGAGCCCTTTCGGCTTTTCATCCGTGCCCATTTCGCTTGTGGACGTACCCCCTTTTTTGTGTCAGCCTTGGGATGCTGTCCGTAGTAGTTTTACAGACGTCTCGGTCAACAGCCAGTTTTAGGACATAGTGGTCCATCGCTAGTTTAAGGACGTTTCGGTCCGTTGTTAGTTTTAGGACATCTCGGTCCGTTGTTAGTTTAAGGACGTTTCGGTTCGTTGTTAGTTTAAGGATGTTTCGGTCCATTTGCCGGCTATTACTTATAGAGTTTGGGCTTAGGAAAATAGCGAGCGGACATAGGCGTCGTCATCTATCGTTGACCTAGGCCGTGACTCGTCAGGCGTAGTATTTTTTCAGGAATCGATCGTTTATTGGCCTGAAAGGTATTTCGCCATGCATGTCCATGAGTAGATAGGCTCCACCCTGGTAAACTTTGTCTATGATGTACGGGCTTTCATAGTTCGGCTCGAATTTCCTCCGTTTGGCACGATTGGGGATCATAGGTCTTTTGACCACTTACACGAGTTCTTCTTGGCGAAATGTTCTCGACCTAGTCAATCTTTCGTATGAGCGTGTCATATTTGCTTTATAAGCCTCCAGGTTTTGTTGCGCCATGAGCTGGGTTTTATCAACGGCGTCGAGCTCCTTAAGCCAAAGGTGAGCATTTTCTTCGTCTGTTAGCTCGTAGTGAACCGCCACTCGTTGGGAGGCCATCTCTATCTCCAAGGGGAGTACCGCTTCAGTGCCGAATACCAATGCATACAGCGTTGTGTTTGTGGCCGTTTTGAATGTGGTTCGATACGCCCAAAGAGCTTCATATAGTCTCTCGTGCCAATCCCCTTTATTTCTGGACACCGTCTTTTTCACGATCTTCGTCAAGATCTTGTTGAAAGCCTCAGCTAGACCGTTAGCTCGGGGATTATAGACCGAAGAGTATCTCCAGTCTATATTATGCTGTTGTGCGTAGCGGCTGATCTTGTGGCTTCTGTAGGCTGGCCCGTTATCGGAGACAATCCATCGCGGAGTGCCGAACCGATCAATGACGTATGTCATGAAGAAATAGAGGATATTCTCCGTCTTCACTTCTCTTAGCGGTATTGGTTCCGCCCACTTAGAGAAATAACCAGTTGTCGCCAATATGAACTGGTGTCCTCTGGACGATGCTGGTTCGATGAGCCCGATTTTGTCAGTTCCCTACATTTCGAATGGTCAGCTAGCCACTGTTGGGTGTAGCGGATTTGGAAGCTGATGGATAAAGTCCCCGTGAATCTGGCACGAGTGGCACTGCTTCGCGTATTCGTGACAGTCTTGGATCATTGTGGGCCAATAATAACCCATCATTTTGATCTTCAGCTTCATCTTCGGCTCGGCTTGGTGAGAACCGCAGAGTCCGTCGTGAGTTTCTTGGACGATTCTTCTTTCCTCTTCATGTCCCAGGCATCTTAGCCACAGGGAGTCAAACGATCTCTTATACAGAGTATCATTGACAAAGGCGAAGGATAGAGCTCGTTTCATGAGCTGATGTCTTGAGGACGCGTCTTCAGGCGTTCTACGGGATTTGAAGTAGTCTATAAAGACTTCTTTCTAATCCATAGCCCTTTCTTGGTCCTTTATTTGTAGGGTCGTCAGTTTGGTCGCTCTCGTTTCTTTGGACGACTCGGGAGATATTTCTGCCGGTGCAAGAACCCGACGGCTTTGCACAATGATCCTCACGTCTTTGTGGTTTTCTTCAGCCAGCTCTTTAGCGAGTTTGGCTAACGCATCTGCTTTGCTATTTTCTGCGCGCGGTATGCTTCCAGGGTGTAGGAAGGAATTTGAGTCAGCAGTTGCTGCACTCTCTCGCCGTACTTCACCAACTCTGGCTTTTACGTTTGATAGTCCCCGTTTACTTGACTAACGACCAGCTGGAAGTCTCCGTATATGAGGAGGTCTTCGATTCCCATATCGACAGCGATCTCAAGACCTACTATCAAAGCTTCATATTTGGCTTCATTGTTCATCCTCGACTCTGTTAAAGAAAATGCAAAGCGCATTATCCCTCCTTGTGGAGTCATGAAGATGAGGCCTACCCCAGATTTGATTATGGGGGAGTTGTGCTTTCTTTTCTTTATAGAAGATGCTCCGTCGAAGTAGAGTTCCCATTGGGTATCAATCCCTTCTTTCTCCTTGTCGATCGTGTCAAATGCGTGCTCGTCTGGCAATTCGCAATTCAAAGGTGAATCGGCAGGTATCGGATGCTCAGCGAGGAAGTCGGCGATGGCCTGTCCTTTTAATGCCTTGAGAGGACGATATGTTATCGAGAACTCCATCAAGATGAGGGCCCATTTAGCGAGTCGTCCTGTTAGTATGGCTTTCGACATCAAATACTTGAGAGGATCCACTTTTGATATGAGATGGACCTCGTGCGCCAAAGCATAATGCCGGAGTTTCGTTATCGCGAAGATTAACGCCAGGCAGTGTTTTTCAATATGGGAGTAGTTGCTTTCTGCCCCCAGGAGAACCCAACTCAAATAATAGACGGCTCTCTCCTTCCCTTGGTCGTTCTCCTATGCCCATAGCGCGCCTAAAGAACCTTCAAAGGCCGTTGTGTACAGAATAAGAGGCTTTCCTTTGACCGGAGCGGTCAGTACCGGCAGATTCTGCAAGTATTGCTTGATTTCATCTAGTGCGCTTTGGCATTTGTGATCCCAAACGAACGGGGTTGCCTTCTTCATTAAATGACTGTAGGGGCGGCACTTGCCAGAAAGATTGGTTATGCACCGCCGAATATACGCGAGCTTTCCTTGGAGAGACCGCAGTTGCTTAAGAGTTCTTGGCGGATGCATTTCCATAATCTCCTTGATCTTCGACGGGTCTATTTCGATGCCCCGGTGTCGGACGACAAATCCTACGAATTTGCCCGAGGAGACTCCGAATGCGCATTTGAGAGGATTCATTTTCAGATTGTATTTCCAAAGACGCTAAAACACGATCTTCAGATGCTCCCAATGCTCCTCGTATGATTTACTTTTCACTACGAGGTCGTCGATATAACATTCGACAATTTCGTGTATAAGGTCGTCAAAGATCTTCGTCATGGCCCTCTGGTAGGTAGCGCCGGTGTTCTTCAGACCGAAAGGCATCACTTTGTAGCAAAAGATACCCAGAGGAGTCCGGAAAGCGGTATGCTTCTGGTCTGCAGGATGCATCTTTATTTGATTGTACCCTGATGATCCATCCATGAAGGAGAAGACTTCATGAGTGGACGTGTTGTCTATCATCAGTTCGGTGACCGGTACAGGAAAATCATCCTTCGGACAAGCTTTGTTTAGGTCCCGAAAGTCCACACAGATGCGCACCGTCCCATTTTTCTTCATTACTGGGACAATGTTGGCGATCCAGTCAGGATACTGAACTTCTTGGCTGAAGCCAGAGTCGATTAATTTCTTGACTTCGGCGTTGATGCTCATCTCAAGTTCAAGGCACATTCTTATCGGTGCCTGTTTGATTGGCTTGATGTCCGGAGATATCGCTAATTTGTGTACAGTAATCTCTGGATCCAGTCCCGGCATCTCGGAGTAGTTCCATGCGAAGCAGTATTTATACTGCATGAGCACGTCTTTGAGTATAGCCATCTTTTCTTCAGACAACGGTTCGCTGACGAACGTTGGCCGTGGGTCATTTGCCGTCCCCAAGTCGATTTTTCTGAGGTTATCTGCAGTAGTATGTATCCCATCTTCCAGCTCTTTTGGTGCCGGTGGAAACTCTGAGATCACCTCGTCATCATCGTTTTCGAAGCACCAGGAGAGGTCATCCTTATTCTCGGGCACTCCTTCTTCTGTCAGCGTTATTATATGACAGGTACGAGATCGCTTCCAAGACCAATGTTGATTCGGCTCTACTCTTGCTGCATACGTGGTTTTCGGTTCATGCTTCTGTGGTGGGTTACCCTCTAACTGTTGGATAAAGCGAACCTGGCTTGCTGATACTAGTCTTCTACCCAGTCTTTGAATGTGAAGCAGTCTTCGAGAGGATGTCCTATCGCTCGGTGATAGGAGCAATAGTCTGGGTGAGAGACCTCGCATGCTTATTCGGGATGCTTGGACTCCGGGAGTGTCATCATCTGATATTTTATGACAAGATCGAATATCTTCATTGTCTTGTCTTGGGGAAAAAAATATGCTCGACCCATCTTCTTTATAAGAGACGGATCCCGATTGCTTATTTCTGCTTTGCGTGGCTTTTTGGACCCGCTACGCTGCTGTCGAACATATTTTCCGATCTTCATTTTACTTTTGCCTCCGCGTCGAGTCTTCTTTGTGACGGGCTGGCGACGAAGGGCATTGTTGTTCTTTGTAGATTGCTGAAGGAGGCGCTGCATCCTGACTTTCTCGTAAATAGCCATTTTGCGATTATGGTCGTCCCGAACCTTTTGACCCGCTTCCATTATTAGCTTATCCATCTGTTCTTCGAACGACGGAGTTGGCACTTTCATGGCGGGACCTCGTTTTGGTTCAGGGTTAGCGTTTTCTAACAGAGCATCTCCTTCTTCATCGAAGTCATGTATAACGTAGCAGCCATAGAATCGCTCTTGTCTCTTGGATTGAACATATCCAAACCCGATCATTTCCATTATCCCATTGGGCAACTTTCGCTGAGTCCCGGGGACGTTCCAGAATTTATTGTAGAACTGAGCCTGTCGAGCAGTTTGCTTCAAGGGTACGCCTTGGCACCTCAATAGCCTTTTTAATCTTTCTGTGTAGTATCTGGACAGACGGATCGGCTGGAGCTTGTCAAGTGTAGAATCGACGCCATACCAGACTTCTTTCTCCATTTTGGTTTCTGCGGATCGATAAAAGAGGATCGCCTTTTCATCTCTTTGCCTGGGAGGGACGTAGAACGTCTGCAGTTCCTGCACACTATAGGTATCAAGTGCGTCGAGCTCTTTGTAATGCTCTTGCGGAACCATGGCGATCTGCAAACTTCGATCATCTCTAGTGAATGCTTGCACTGATGGACGAGCCGAGAATACTGCATTGACTTCATCTTTCGAGTCGCTACCGAAGACCAGAATAGGGGTGAATGGCCCCGGCTTATTGTATTGGGGCGGTCCCGAATGAACTATTTCTTCCTCCTCCTCGGTATCACTCCCGAAGATCGGAATAGTGGTGATAGCTTTATTCTTAGGTTTATGGCATCTTTCTGTGTCTTTGAAATCTGGTAAGAAGTATTTTGCATCTTCATACTTTCGGACTTCATTCATGTAGAATGGGTTCAACTCCCCTATCACGGTATACTCGAGACCATCCTTGAAATACTTCATACACTGATGTTGTGTAGAAAGGATGATGTTGTACTCGTGTAACCAAGGCCTGCCAAGCAAAACATTGTAACATGTCTTGGCGTCAATGACATGAAATTTGATGTCCGTGACGAGCAGCCCAAAGCGTAACGTCAGTATCACAGACCCGAGCATCCGTGATGACTGGGAGTCAAACCCGGAGATGGTGATTTTATCACGAGCGAGGTGCTGAACGCTCATGTGGATTTCCTTCAACACTCTTACATTGAGGAGGTTGACGGAGGACCCATTGTCAACCAGGATTTTGCCTATCTTGATATCCTGACAGTATCCGGAGACATAAAGGGGACGGTTATGCTCGCACGTCCCGAGGAGGAGATCTTCATCGCCGAAGGTGATATCGGCCATATGCACTTCTTCCAGCCCGTCCTTCATCTTTTCTTCGGCGAGGAAAGCTTGGAATTGCTCGGGCTCTTGTAGTGCCTTGATCAAAGAATCTCTCACCTCTTTAGATAGCAGAAGGGCATCGAGAATACTTAGCTGTGAGGGTATCTTCCTCAGGTGTGCCAGAACGTTGTAATCCACCTTACTTTTCTTGGGCGGGTCCTTGGCTGCCAGCTCTTCGGCGACTTGGTCATCGAGGGTGATATCCTCAGGGACCTTTTCCTTTCCCTTATCCTTTTTGTTCGATCCCTTGTTTGCGGGTCCGAGATTCTTTTCAGGTAGCGTGCGATTGCGCAGCTGAATATTCTCGCAGCTCTTCATCTCTTCTGCTTCAGAGATGGATTCTTTGAAGAGAGGGAAGGGGGCTATATTTTCTTCAGAATCGCTCCCAAAGGTAAGAACTTGCGATCCCCTGCTATCAACCATGCGACAGTTGCCGGCAGCTCTTCCTCGTTCATCTGTCGTATTTTTCCGCTATCGACGAGCTTCACGCTTCATCTTCCTGAAGTGTTTCCTGTGAGCGACATACCCTTGCCACCAATTTTTAAAGGCGTTGCATTCTTCAATAGGGTGTGCGATCTTCTGATGATATAAACAGAAGTTAGGATGTACGTCCACTTCATCAAGATGTATACCGCCAGGAGAATTTCCTCTGAACGAAGGCAGCTTCATTCCATCGATATGGCTTTGGCGAACCTTTTCCTTGTCTTGAACCTGGTTTTATTTGTGGTGAATGTACTTTGATTTGGTGGGAGTATTTTAACCCTTTCGTCCAGTCGCCGATGTCTGGCCTTTTCAAATATGGCCATCTCGCGCTCTTGATCAGCTTTGCTTTTCAGAAGAGCTTCGTTCAGGAATGCGTCAATCATTTCGTCTGATGGTCCTAGAAGTTCCGGCTTGAGATCTGCCCCCAGTTTCTCTGCATCCAGAGCTTCTTCACCATTTATTAACGAGTGAGAGATCACATGGCAGCTTGCCACATAATCCTCAGGTTCATCCAACGAGTCTTCTCCATTGTCATCATCTCCGTCCTCAAGGACGTGGCTGAGAAATTCTTGGAGTGTGACTGGGGTCCGTGCCTTCTGGTTATATTCTTCCAACGCGTCAATATGTTTTTGCAGGTCTGTGCGCTTGTCACCAGGCTTCACGGGCTTTTTTGTCTTTTTCTTCTTCTTCGAAGACTTTGACGGCTGGGTGCGGGCGCTTCGACTATCACCACCAATTTTTGGAGTTGGGCGCGGCTTCAGCGTTCCCTTGATGACTTCGGGTTCCAGCAGACTTTTCCATTTGATCGCCGGGCATGTTTGGAGATCCTTCAGCATTCTTTTCGTTTTGGTCGAAAGAACGACCTCCCATGGAGCTTCTTCTATAAAAGAGCATGATGCCCTCGGTGTGTCTGCCTTTTTGAGAGTATGCGGCTGGGGCGGGTTTACTTTCCAATTCTCAGATAGTGCGAATTTGCCCTGTTGGTATTGGCTCTCAATCCACCCTTTGAAGACGAAGCAATTTTCGATTGATGGCCTATCGCTTGGTGATAGGGGCAATAATTGGGATTATTAGCTTCACCGAGTTGCAATGGGCGTTTTGGGTCTGGCAAGTTGATGAGCCTATTGCGCACCGCCAGCTCGAATAATCTCCTCATTTTGTCCCGGGGAAACGAATAAGGGCGCTTCATTTTCCCATTAAAGAATCGCTGTCTCTCGTCTTGGCGATCAGTTAGTTTTGGACCACTGGGCTGCTGTTGAGCATTGGCAACGAAGGTTGCTTTTCCTTTTCCCTTTTTGTTTCGAGGCTCTAACTTCAAAGAAGATGGTCTATGACCCATCTGATGCATTTGGGCTAGCTTGTCAATCAAGGCCGTGAAAGTAGTTCGCTAACATCATGAATTGGGAAATGGTCGCCTGAGGGTCGAGAGTACCTACGAACATGCCTACCGTAGGCGCTTCTTCGATGCGCTGCTCGCACTTCGACCATGGATTTCACCACCGTATCGCATACTGCACCCATGTTTCGCCCGGCTTTACTCTGGCGTTAATTAATGCGGTGATCGGGGTGCGCTCGCTAGCGCTGGCGAAACGTTGGGTGAACAGCAATTCCATCTCCGTAAAAGTTTTGACGGAGTCGTTGGGAAGCTCTGAGTACCATTCGAACGCTGTCTTCGCCAAGCTACCGACGAGTTGGCGAAGCAGGAGCTTATCATCCCTTCCAGTGTTACCGCAGAGAGCCCTGAACTGAGCGACATGTTGATGGGGATTTCCCGTCCCCTTGTACACATGGAATTTAGGAATTGTGTATCCTGGCGGGTACTTTATCTGATTGTACCATCCTGAATATGGTCGCCCAGTTCTGACGACTTGGCCGGTTGCTTCATTCCCTTGATGAGCTCGTATTTGCTGAGCTATATAATCATCGAGCATTGCTTTGGAGATGGTCTCCTCCTTGGCTGCTGACAGAGCCGGCAGATGGTTTGATGTCTCTCCTCTATCATCTTCAATGATAATCGGGGGGCCTTCAGCTGGAGGATCCGGCTGTACCATCATCCCGACCATATCTTGGAATAAAAGCGCCATTCGTTTTATGTCGGCCGCTTGTTCCGCGGCTTCTTTGTCTTTCCTCTCGAGCATTCTTCGGAGGAATTGGTATCAGTTTCCTATTCTTGATGCTGCTCTGAGGACGTCTCCGGACTTTCTTTTGGCCCAGTGAGTGTGGCCATTGCTGTCAGCATTTCCTGGAGGTTCTGTTGTTGCTTCTGGGCCTTTGTCACCGATCTGGTGAGAGGTTGATGATCCGTGGTGGTACGGCTGTCTTCTTTCCTGGATGCCATGTAAATTGTGTGCACCACCATGCCCCCAGGCTTAGGGCATTTAGGTTCGGCGTCCTTAAGATTCGTCGTGGACATGGGGACTTTCTCTGGCCTTCTTCTTTTGTAAGCGGTCGAAGTTGAAGGGGGCGTTGTAGCGGGCACCCGAGTAGATGACATTTCCTGTGGCATGACAGGGTGGTCCTTCTCTTGCTGAACCTTTATCTTTTTTTGTCGGCGGGAGTAATCTTGATCAATCATCGAGTCTTGGACTTGACGCTAGACCTTGTAAATTTTAAAGGGCAGCCGCTGAGGGGGCTGCTCCAGCTTTGTCTTCGTAGCACACTCCACAGATGAAGGAGATCTTTTCAGCACGGCAGTCGGAGAGTTCTTGCATACCCTCCTAAGTGGTTCAAAACTGTTCCCAGTTGGAACAGCAGCATCAACTTCCACAGTTGGAGACGACAGAGTCAGTCTAGAGGGTGAACTACCCCTAGCTTTCATCACTCGGTGCCAGTGGCGACATCGAGCATGTCGTGCGGCCGGGATCACCCCCGCTGTTGGATGAGCTTCTTCATGCCCCATGCTTTGAGGAGAGGCTATTATTGGTGCTAGCTTGTCAAAGACCAACGTCCGTTGAGAGGGGATAGTCAGTCTTGCGAAGGCCGACTTTCGAACAAGGGAAGCAGCCTTCGTGACTTCGCGTGGAGTAGGAGATGGAACGGCCAGTCTTGTGAAGGCCGACCCTTTAGCAAAAGAAGCCGTCTCAATGATTTCAGGAGAGCAGGAATGGCTATCCGCTTCGGGATGGCCGCTTCAGGTATTGTGGGCTTATCCATGGGCCCACTTGAGCTTTGGCCCAGTCTGCTGAAAACTGAGGTGCTGGATTTGAGCGACCCGTTGAGAGGAGCCACGGCAGTTGTAAGCCGATCAAAGACCGACTTCTTTGGAGCTTCTTGTAACGGCATCAGAACGTTGAAGCTCGTTGGTGGGATCATGGTCCCGAAGAATAGCCCAGTGGTGGCTTGGGTCACTTGTTCCACCGGTATTGTAAAAAGGAAGGCCGCTTGAGGCCCGTGGGTCACTCCTCCGGGGAGGACGGAGTGGGAGTTGTTACAATTAGTGCAGTTTGAAACCATTGATCTTCTGTTTTTCTGAACAGAGCAAGATACCAAATCTTAGTACTTCACATCCAAAGGCAACCATGTCAAATCGCGACTTGTTCGCGAAACACGACACACGAAATGTAGAGTGGAAAGAGGAAAAGGTCCCACCGGGCGTGCCAGAATCTGTTCACCGCCGGAAACCGGAAAGACCGACATCTTTCCTGAGTCTGGGGGCAGATGCTATTTGGTACTATCCGTCCACCTCTCCGAAGATACCGAATTGATTTATGGCAACGTGTATCGGAGGTTTAGACAGATGCGGCCGTTGTAGCAGATTTCGTCAGATTCCCGCTCGTTTGAGGGGTTTTTGATTGTGGGGATGCTCTTCCCTGCAGGCGCAAGCCCCTGCGGTTAATTACGCTACCGCATAATGGTAACAACTTTCTCCTTCTCCAGATAGTCACTTCGTGTCGTGGGTGTTTTTTTTGTTTTTGGTTTCCCGTGGATTGTATACGGAGACTAATTTATGTTGTCGCCCGTAGGGCGTGGATTAGTCCAAATCCGTATTTTCTTAGATTTGGGTTTTGGGTTGGGTTTAAGGATCATTAATCTCATTTGAGACTAAGATCAACTTAAACGTTTTTTAAGGATACGTTAGTCTAATTTTAGACTAAGATCAACTTAACGTTTGTTTAGGACATGTTAGTCTAATTTTAGACTAAGATCAACTTAACAGGATCATTTAGATCCAACAAAAGAGCATTTGGGCTCGATTGTTTTAGTTTAGAGACTTTGCGGTCCATCAGGTTAAGGACATCATAGTCTATGAGTTTAAGGACCTCACAGTCCAGTTTAGAGACATCATAGTCTTTGGAGGTTAAGGACATCATAGTCCATGAGTTTAAGGACCTCACAGTCCAGATTAAGGACATCATAGTCTATGAGTTTAAGGACCTCACAGTCCAGTTTAGAGTCATCATAGTCTATGGGGGTTTTTTGGTTGTCGGGACCCGTCACCTCTCTGAAGACGTTGAAGGATTACAACGACAAATATCAGAGGAGTGAAGAGATTTACCCTTAAACCAGTATTGGTTGGGAGATCTGTCGTCCAATTGGGACTAAGATCTGAGATTTCTGAACGAGGGGTTTATGGCCAACTTGGGCTCAGCCCACTCAGTTAAAATGTTAAACATTTGACAATACTGAGCATTGATTTGGGTTCTGACAGCCTTTCTGTCTTTTATTGAATGCTGATCAT
The DNA here is from genome assembly GCA_030015575.1 of Agapanthus africanus. Classification (NCBI taxonomy): domain Eukaryota; kingdom Viridiplantae; phylum Streptophyta; class Magnoliopsida; order Asparagales; family Amaryllidaceae; genus Agapanthus; species Agapanthus africanus. The sequence goes on along the minus strand of JASDDO010000006.1, from coordinate 295,220,482 downwards.
TCATCATAGCTCTAGGGCATTATTTTTAAAGAACAGTTTATGTTCTATTAATGCACACGTGAGGAGCACGTGGTGCGCTTGGCGCTAGCGCCAGTTAATGAGCGCAAAGCGCTTCTGTGATATAGCGCACACGTAAGGAGCACGTGGCGCGCTTGGCGCTGAGCGCTAGTCTATGAGCGCAAAGCACCAGTTTAAAAGCGCAAAGCTCTATTTGTTCAGTGGCGCACACGTGTGGAGCACGTGGTGCGCTTGGCGCTGAGCGCCAGTTCATGAGCGCAAAGCGCTATTTATTAAGTGGCGCACATGTGAGGAGCACCTGGTGCGCTTGGCACTGAGCGCCAGTCAAAGAGCGTAGAAGCGCCTCTGATCAGTTTTATGATCTGAGAAATAAATTCTCGTTTATAGGAGACGTTGTCTCAAGATTCTAAGAACAAAGTTCTTATCTTATAGGAGATATTTCAATTTCTTATGTTTTGATGAAAGGGTTTGCCTTTATAGATCTGTGATCCTAAGAGAATTGAATTATTCTCCCCCCTTTTTTATAATGAGATGTTCATGATCTCTTTCTGTAAAAGACTTTAGTCTTATAGATCCATGATCTGTGAGAAGAATTATATTCTTCTTCTTCTTATTTTTTTATGATGAGATCTTTTGATCTCTTTGTGAAAGACCTTAGTCTTATAGATCTATGATCTTAAAGAAAGAAGTAAATTCTTCTTTTTATATGAGACGATTTTGTCTTTCTGTTCTTTTTACCTTGAAGAAAAGTTCTTTTTCTACCGAGAGCTTTGCTTTTCTTTCAGAGATTTCTCAAAGTTTTTTAGGGGGGTTCCTCTCTTTTTCTCCCTCTTTTAGACTTGAAGTCTAGGGGCCTTTATATATGGCAAGCTGATTTGTTGAATCAGTTAAAGAGATCTTTTCTCTAATTGATTTGGGGATTTCCCCACCGTCGGATCTTTGATCCAATGTCTTCTGATTTACAGAAGGTAATCTTCTTGTTTTTAACAAGATTGGGAAATCTTTCCCCACGCAGAATTTATTCTGTATTTTAGTGATTTTTAATCACCATTGGATCATTGATCCGACGGTGCTCTGATTTACAGAGCACAATCTTTTTGTTTGGAAAGATTTTGAGGATTTTTTTCTTAACAGAATTTTATTTTGGTCAATTGATGATTTTTAATCATGTTCGTTGGATCTTTAATCCAACGGTTGGGAACATTTAGTTTCAGCGCTGGTGCTCCCGTGCTTTGCTTAGAGTGCAGCGCTCTTAGCTCTAGCGCACATGTGCTTTTCACGTGGTGTGCTGCTTAGACTGCAGTGCTCTTAGCGCCAGCGCACATGTACTTTGCACATGGTGCGCTACTTGGGGCGCAGCGCACTTGGCGCTGCCATGAAGCGTTGCTTCATTTCAAAATTTGAAATTTGAACAGAGCTTTGCTCTGATTGGGGGAAACAACACCGAGTGACTCATCTAGCGCGACAGTATAGAGAATCAACGATTTATTTAGAATAGGGGCAACAAGCACTGGAGGGTGCAACATGTATTGTTTGATTCTTTCGAACGCTTCTTAATATTCGGCATCCCAGACAAAAGGAGCTCCTTTCTTCATGAGCTTTGAGAAGGGCCTACATCTCCCCGATAAATTTGAGATAAACCTTCGTATATAAGCAATCTTTCCTTGAAAAGATCTTAGTTGCGTCAGACTCTTTGGAGGGGGCATCTCCATGATGACCTTTATCTTTGATGGGTCAACTTCGATCCCTCGATGTCGGACTATGAAGCCCAGGAATTTTCCCGATGACACGCCAAAAGCACACTTTAGAGGATTCATCTTCAGATTGTATTCCCTCAGTCTAGTGAGAACGGTCCTAAGATCTTGGATGTGATCGTCCTTGGCTTTAGTCTTGACGACCAGATCATCAACATAGCATTCAACGACTTTATGGATTAGGTCATCAAAGATATTGGTCATTGCCCTTTGATATGTAGCACTTGCGTTCTTCAGTCCGAACGGTATCACTTTGTAACAGTATATGTCGATCGGGGTTCGAAATACTGTATACTTCTCATCCTCAGGCGACATTTTTATCTGATTGTACCCAGACGGACCGTCCATGAAGGTGAACAGCTCGTAATTTGAGGTGTCATCGACTGTCATTTCCATGACCGGAAGCGGGAAATCATCTTTAGGGCATGCCTTGTTAAGGTCCTTGAAATCGACACAAACTCGGATCTGCCCATTTTTCTTCTTTACTAGGACAATGCATGACATCCAATCTGCGTATTTCTCTTCCCTGATGAAGCCAGCATCGATAAGTTTCTTAGTTTCCTCGATGACCTTTTCTTCCAGATCCCTTCTCATTCTTCGAAGAGCTTGTTTGACAGGCTTGGTATCAAGAGATATAGTCAGCTTATGCACGGCCACTTCAGGGGAGAGGCCAGGCATTTCTTTGTACGTCCATGCGAAGCAGTCGGCGAACTCATGCAGCAGGGCAATTATCTGCTCTTTCATTTCCTATGACAAGAGTGAGTTGATGTAGGTCGGCTTTGGATTATCGGGCGTTCCTAAGTCAATCTCGGTTAGCTCGTCAAAGGTTTCTTGTCCGCCATCTTCGAGCTCTTGAGGAGCTTCTTCTGGCTCGGCTATCTCATCATCATCATTTGATTTTTCGCTGGCTTCACCAACATGGATCATGTAGCATGCCTTGGAATCAGGTTGAATGAAACCTATGCCCCGTCTGTCTGGAATTCGTCCATCGATGAGTGCTCGGACCTGAGGCGGATGACATAGCCCGTCGCAAAACTTCGATTCGGAGTCCGTTTGATATAGCTGACACCCACATTTTTTAAAGTATTCTCGCATATCGAGCACATAGTATCTAGGATTGAGGACGGCTCTTATGCCTCTCTCATAGGGAAGACACGCGACAGACAAATCGTCCGGGTGCACAACGGGATTTGACCCATAAAACAGGATGCCCTTCTGTCCACTTTTCCTTCCGGGAACGTAGAAAGTTTTCAGCTGGTCCACGGTGGAGACTGACAGTGCATCGAGCTCTTTGCACATCTGCTTCGGCACCCTTGTGACGGCTAGGGACCCTTCTGTAACTTTGAAGGTCTCTCGTAGCTTTGTTGTTCGCACGACCGATTTGCACAGCTGTTGTAAGACAGATCCTCTTCTTCTGATTCTTCAGTGTCACTGCCTAAACGAGGGCGGATTTTGCTGTCGGATGGGCCTTTAGGATCAGATTCGTCCGTATCGCTACCGAAATGAGGGTGAGTTTTACGGAAGGACGGACTTCCAGCGTCATACTCATCAGTGTCACTGCCGAAACGCGGACGCGCATGGGGGTTTCTACTTTTGAAAGTTACAACTGGCTCAGACTTGCTTTTGAGTTTCGGGGCTATTCTGTCTTTGGTCAGCTGTGGCTCAGCACTTTGGAGGTTCACAAAGTACCGCGAATCTTCATATCTGACTTCATGCACATCGAACGGCTGGATGTCTCCGTCAATGCGTCTTTCTTCGCCATTTTTAGTATACTTCATGCATTGATGGAGAGTTAACGGAACGATACCTTAATCATGGAGCCACGGCCGTCCCAAGAAAATTTTATAAGTCGTGTCAGCGTCGATCACGTATATCTTAGCTTCAGTTTGCAGATCCCCAAATTTGATTGGCAAAGCTATAGACCCCTGAACTTGCTGGCAGTTTTGATTGAAGCTTTGAATGACAATCCTTTCCCTTGACAGATGTCGGGTGTTCATTGACAAACTCTTCAGAGTCCACAAGTTCATGATGTTCACCGATGACCCCGGATCAATCAATAAGCGATTAATCCGATCTCCATCGCTGTACCCGGTCACATAAAGCAGCCGATTATGCTCGGCCGTTCCCAGTAGAAAGTCTTCGTCTTTAAACGTGACTGCGGAGGCATGCAAAGAGTATTGGGATTCTTTCATATTAATTTCTGCAAAGCGAGCCTGATACCGCTCGGGGTTTTGTAGAGCGTGAATAAGAACATCTCTAAGATCCTTAGATAAGACCAAGGCATCGTAGATGCTCATGAGAGACGGAAGCTTCCGGAGATGAGCCAAGACATTATACTCCACCGAGGAAGGACTTAAGTTTTCATTAGCCGGTTCTCTGCTATCCTCCTCATAAGCCACATGTTTTTCCTTTTCTTTTGGGGTGTTGCCCTGATTTGGCTGCAGAGCCCTGCCGCTTCTGAGCTGGATTTGGTTGGCCTTTGTGGAGAGCTCCTCATCCTCTTCGGGAAAACAGAGCTCCTCCTCAGAGTCGCTGCCAAGATGGATGGCGTAGCAGGCCACTATAGGGATCTCTTCTTGGAGTCTTCTTCTAACTCTTCCAGAATTTCAGCCGCTTCTATAGGGAGGAACTCCTTCAATCGAATCAGAGTTATTTCTTTCTGTTCATAGTCTTCGAGGGAATCGATATATTTTGAATGCTCGATTTCCTTGCAGACTCTTTTTCGCGCCGAGCTGCACTTTTCTTCTTCTTGAGCTTTTTGGATTTTGAGCCTGATGGAGCCGCATTGGCAGCTGGAATGGTAGGCTTCTTCTGCCCTTCCCATTCCGTCCTGGGCTCTTTCTGAAGTAGCTTTAGCATCTTCTTCGTCTTATTAAATATGTGCTTACTCCATGGAGACTGTGGTGAGTCAGTTTCATTTCTTAGGGCGGCGGGTTCAGCTGTCTGCTCCCAGAAGGCTTCAGCTTCTGTCTGTATAAAGTTGGTAGTTGCAACTTGATTGTTCACCAACACATTCTTGGACAGCTCGATCTCTCCAGTCTTGTACTGCTTCTCGACCTAGTCTTTGAAGATATAGCAATCCTCGATCGCATGGCTCACTACTCTGTGGTACGGACAATACAGGGGATTGTCTGTCATTTTTCTTTCGTGGGGTCTCTTCGACTCCGACAATGGATTTCGAGGCCGGATGGCTCACTACCCAGTCTTTGTTCAAGGCATCTTTGAATATCTTGCGGACCTTGTCCTTTCTGAAAGAGTAAACCTTGTTCTTTTTCTCCTCTAGGTAAGGCCCTTCTCCTCCTAGCAATGGCTTTTGAGGCCGGATGGTTTTGGATTCGCCTGCCTTTCGCTTGTCATCATTATCAGCTGCATTGAAGACATTGATATTGCTGGAATTCCCGCTTCTACGGTTGTCGTCCCTCTTGCTTTTCCAAGTCTTGTCTCTCGGAGAGTCTGGGGTGACTCTTGTTTCGAGCGTTCCAGTATCTGGACTTTCTTGGTTAGCTCTTGAAACGTTTTGAGGCCTGCTATACATAAGAATGAGACCATCCAATTGCTGAGGTTCCCAATGAGAAGGCTGACGGACTGGTCCTGCTCCAGCGGCGGTTCGCACTTGACTGTGAGATTACACCATCGGGCGATAAAGTCGGTGTTGCTTTCATTCGTCCCCGGCTTGGTCCTCACAAGGTCAACAATGGAGATTTTATCACTGACACTCATGAACCTTTACCGAAACAGAGGTAATGATGGACCCGTCTGGTATACTCACGTACCAGTCAAAAGCAACACCAGTCAGGCTGTTGACAAACTGACGAAGAAGGAGCACATCATTGCCCCTATATTTCCGCACGATGCTTTAATGTAGGTGACGTACTGATTTGCATTTCCCGTCCCGTCAAATCTTCCGAACTTAGGAATGACGTAGCCGCTTGGAAACTCGATCAGAACGTACTGTACGGGATATGGCCACCCACTACTGCCAATTTCTTTCTGAGCTTCAGCTTCGGCCACCAATGTTTTAACCTTGCTGGTGACCAAATCATTATCCGATCTTGTGTTAGTAGGATAGTGCTATCTGGGGCCAAGGCGTTCCCAGAATCGGAATGTGGCCGGTTTTCATGCGGCACGATCAATCTTGGACCCAAAGGGATAGACATTGGCCGCTTCGGATTGTCATCATCCGGCTCATGAGTAGCAACTTGTGCTTGATTGGGAAGCGCTCGAGCAATTTGAGCCATAAGCTACATCACAACGTTCGTTAGGTCGTCAATTTTCGAATAGAGCTTGGCCATCTCTTTATCTTTGCTGCTGAGCTATTTTCGAAGCTCTTGAAGAAGCTCTTGCTCTGTGGTCCTGGGGCGAAAAGTCGGCTCTTCCTCGCTGTCCGAGCTTGACTCTATATGGACTGAGTGGTCTTTTTGCCTATCAACCTTATCGTGAGGGTTTTCATCACCAGCGGAGGCGGCTGTTCTTGGGAAGCGGTAACCACATTCAAGCCAGATTGGGCTTGGGATGTGGTGGCCCCATCCTTACTTTTGCTGTGAAGGTTGTCGCTGGGGTGCCCACCCGCCGTCTAGACCATATGGATAATATATCCAGTCATCTTTTTATTATCGGCGGCTGATTTCACGAATCGCTGTCTTGACCCTCCTGTTCCGGTAACGGGCAGTCAACTGAAGGTGGCTGGCCTGGCCGGATTCTTGAATGGTGCTAATGCTTCCTTTTTGGTTTTGCCCCACTTTTTTCGCGCGGCACAGAGCGCCTGGTAAACTCTTGAAGAGACAGTGTCATACTTTTTCTGTTGGGGCCAGGATACGTCTCTTTGTAGCAATGTTCGGACCGCTATCTTCTTGATTCTGGCAGTCATGGCATTTCTCTGAACCCACTTCATAGGTTCGAAGGAATTACTGATTTTTATGGCCGACTCAGCCGTCGTCGCAGGATGACTCTGCTCTTGGAATCTCACAAGATTCCACTTGGACGGAGTCCTGGCCTTTTTTTTGGCTCTATATCTAAGCCACTTCTGCCTTAACTTTTCTGATTTGAGCACTTGGCAGGTTTCGGCTCTTTAGGGAGCCACCGTAGACCGGGCGATGGAGGGCTTTGGAGATACGCCTGATTGTGCATTTGTTGGAGTCATCGCCTGAGCTCGTCCACAACGTTTGATGTTGCCTTTTGTACCGTGAGTCCTGCTCCCAGCTGGAGCACCAGAGAGTCGTTCATACACCGTCTTAAGTTTCGGTTGTGGTGCCTTAGCGATCACAACATTCGGCTTCTTGCCCCTTGAGACTGGCTTGGTGATTTGTGCTAGATTTTACGATCAAAAAATTAATTACCGCAATCAAGAACGGCGTCGCTTGGTAGGTAGCCGGTGAGTACGGGTCGGCCAACAGGGATTTTGTGTATTCTCAATTTGTTCTAACGAGTTAATTCCAAACGGTGTCGGATTGATTATCATTAAAAACTAAGGTTGATCTAGATTAGGATTAAAATCTTGCTAGGGTTAGGTTTAGGTTAAGTTTGGAAAGTCAATATTCCTCACCGCTTTCTATGCCCTAATTAAGATCTATTAGGTGTTATGGTTATAATTAATAAAGTGGATTAGTACCATCGGGAAGAAACTAGGTTTCTTCCTCTAGGTTCTTGTCCTTCCTTTCTTGATTCTTACCCTAACCTCCATGGAAAACATATACAACCGGTCTTTTATACTACGGTATCACTGCTACCTCATGGGATAGGGTGCCGTAGGGAGCGGTGTGTGTATGCATGTATGGAGTCCTATAAAAATATGCGATGGGCAAGAAAGGGGTGACATATTTTTATCTCTCAAACCTTTCCTATTCCTAACCCTAACAAGTGAGGAACTACTCACTCATTAGGGAATTGATTAAAATGTTCTAAACTAATTAACTAAGGCAGATAATAAAAATTATACTAGGGCAGATAATAAAAGTTATACTAGGGCAGAAAGAAAATTAACTAGGGAAATAAAAAGAAAACTTACTCTAATTTTTATTTGATGCTCTCTTCAAACATTTACAGGAATTGAATTCTGAATTTTGATAAATACAATGAGGCACAAGATGAGGTATACCTCAAAAAAGAGGTTTAGGGTTTCTATTTATAGATCATAGAAACCCTAGGGTTACATTCGACTCACATCTGCATTTACAAAATTACCCCTAAGAAGCCTAGTCAATGCACCGCCACACCTCAAAGTTCGCACCGACACGGGCTCATCATGGCCGCGGAACTGCGGCCATAAGCCTGGTTTGGCCGCGGTTCCGCGACCATCTAGTGGGCTTGTGGGCTGGTTTCTTCAGAGCTTCTGTCTGTTGCTTTTGGCTTCTTGTTTCTTCTCTTGGTTTCTTAGATTGTCTTCTAGTTTTCTTCCAGATTTCCACAATGCATAATGTCGTGGACTTTTACCCTTTGCTTCGTGTCGAAGCCTTGAACCTTACGCCGCCTCTGTGTTTTGTGAAATTGTCCATTGATCTTCGTTTATTCCTCAAATTGTAGGCATGATCAAGATTCTTTCATTTGTTGGTCGTAGTCTCACTTTTGTATCGTCTTTTCATCATTTTCACTGTTTTTATTCCGAGAACCTGTAACCTGCAAGTATGTAGCAGACATGAATCAAACGCACCTGTTTATTTGTAAAATGAATAAGAATGGGGAATATAATAATGCAAAATTATGATATGAACAAATACCCCCAAACTTATCTTTTGCTCGTCCTCGAGCAAAACTAGCTTATTCTCGAAAAAGAACTAACCTCACTTTCGCAGGGAAACGCGATTGCACTGAGCTTATGCAACAAGCCGTTAAATTTCTAGGTGTTCCTAGTAGGAGGAGTATTGTCTCCTGAGGGTTTTCAGCGGATACTACCCACAAAATCCTATCAATTCGGCCTATTGACTTTTATTCTCCAATTAGGTTTTCTAACAAGAAACTCTATTATCTTCGACTTAGAAATTATCAACCCGTATTTTTCACGTCTCCTTATCATTTAACTTAAGATTATATATGTTCTGTAGACTTACTTAGCTTTTAGCATCTTTTAAGTTTTCCTTCTAGGGTTCTATCTCAACTTAGGATTTTTTATCATCTATATTAAAAATATAAGTCCTATTCTTCATTCCTATCTCTTATCTAAACCCCAATCACATACCCCTACGTGTGTATATATCACCCCTACACTTGGAAATTCAATTCCAGCTCTTATACTCTTGTCCATCGTCCAAAGTATTTTTAGTTGGTGAATTTTTAGATGAAATTGCTCACACATCCTTCATGTGACCGTTAATACTTCTTGAGGTACTAACGACTGATTACAAAATGTGTTTGCATATTAAGACGTAATTCCTAGTCTTGTAACACCTAAGGCTTTAGCAGTGACTCCCAAACCAGTTTGTCTAAGACACTAGGTGATAAAGCACCCTCGCTAAATATTTTTTCTATTTATGCAGCCTTAAGTAATTACAAAATCAGTGTTCATTTTTTTATTCACACTTATATTTTTATTTTATTTTCCTTTATACTAAGGACTTTAGACAAGAGCATTTCAAGGTCTTTTCTACTATTCCAAGTTTCAAGGTTCGTGTTTGTGCAATTTGTAGGGTATATATTTGCAGAATTTAGACTTAAGCTTAAGAATTATTTTTCAGACTTATACTTTAATAAAAATTTCAATACTTTTCTCTTGTTTTAACTTAGCCCAAGAAGTCAACTCGAAATTTGCCTATTTCTAAATAAACTACAAAGACATATACTTTCTACCGTTAAATTTTAAGAAAGGTTATTATTAGGGGTTTTTAATTTACTAAGTCTAGGATCTAGTTGTTCCTACCTAGTTAACCTTCTTGTCAAACTCAAGTTAATTATGGCCAAAATTGAGTCTTTCAATTTTTATAATTTTTAAGATTTTTCAATTTTTATGGGTTTTAAAATAAGTATGCAAATGCAAAAATGTACACATGAATGCGAAGGAAGAAGGCTTACCGAGCACACCCCCAAACTTAAACTTGACAGCGTCCTCACTATCAGGCTACACCAAGAGGGTCAAAATGTCGGCACTCCCCTGTTTATTTTTTTAATATTTTTTTTATTGTTAAAAGAAAAACAAAATATATATACATAAAGGTTCCCCCCAAACTTAAATGAAATAGCGTTTCCACTGTTTTAAGCGTTAAAGCCTAGAGTTAGGGAGGAGAAAAATCAAACTATACAAGGCCTTACACAGGCCAAAGGTTAGCACCAACCGTTCAAAAATTTTATCGTGATAATGGTAGGGTTGGTGAAAGAATGGAGTGTAGAGAAAGGAGATGAGAAGCACACGAGACCGTGTGGGAAGAAAGGTGGAATATGGTCTCGGTATATTAGGAGAAGAATGGCGGAAGTGAGAAAGAAGTGTAGTACGAACTTGAGGGTGTAAATTGAGTGAATAAATTAGTACAAATTGTAATGACCGATATGTTAAAAGCGATTGTGCTAATCTATCAACCCGTCAAGAAATGGGGTCAAATATCTCAAGATTCGCAAGAAAACATGCGTACGTTGAACTTGGTAAACCATCCATTAAAAATGGAAGCGTGACAGATTCTTACGCGGTCGAAACGATGGAAAAGACGAAGGGGAGTGATTTAGGAGGAGTCTCATTCTCACCTAAGTAAGCGTATTTAGGGTGAGACGGCAAAAGCTTGAATTCGAGTTTTGGAGGTGAAACAATTGAAGGTAAAATTGATGAAACTGTCTCGAACTCGAAGGATTCCATCAATGGTTCGAAATCACTGTAAGCAACCGAGTCGGATGGTTCAACCAACTCATCCGAAAATTCAAAGGACTCAAACTCGGGCGGTGAGTTTTCAAAATCGTCCGAAAAAGTGAAACACTCGAAATCGCTATCAGTTGTGAGAACTGTTCAGATTCGAAGAGGAACGCACTAATGGCGTCAAAACTGCTGTGATCGAACAGAAATTTTTCAAGCTCACAGTCCTCCTGCGTGATCTCTTGCATGGTCGGAATGATGGAATGGATGAAGGGGGTGATTTAGGAAGTATAACAGTTAAAGGTTCAAGAGGATGAATTGGAAAATCCGATACATCAAACAAAATTGGTTCATCCTTAATACTATCCTCAATACCCTCCTCAATACTCTTCTCAATACCATCCTCATAATTCTCCTCAAAAGTTATCTCGTCCATGCAATTATCATCAAAATCAAGACGCATATGAAGTTCGGGAGAAACATTTAATGACTCGGGATGATGAATTGAAGAGAAAAATTCAGTCACATCTGCGGATTCATCATCCAAAATATTCCCTGCATCAATATCCTTAATCAAGTGAAAATCAAATTTTTCAGATACCTCATCAAAAGCATGGATATTTATCAATTCAGGTTCTAGATTGGAGGTGTAGAGGTCGAAAGGATTGGTGATGGTTTCACTCGAAAGGAACCCTTCACAATCTGGCAAATCAAGCACTACAAAGTCGCACAACTTATTAAATGTTTTATTTTTAACTGGTGAATCATTTGGGACACTTGATAGACATTCAAAACCGGAGTTGTGGGATTCAATTGGGTATGGGTAGGTTTGATTTGGAAGGGTGCACAGCTCACTCTCTCTACTCAAATTCTCAATCTGCCCAACCGCCTCACCATACATTAGAATTTTTGGAGCTAATTGGAAACTAGCTACCGGGTCACTAGGTTGCATAAGGGCGGAAATGGACGCATCCAAATTCCTCATCTGTTGGTTTGTCGCTACAATATAAGCTTCCAACGACTGTTCCAGACTATACATGGGTTGTGGAGGGGGTTCAGTAAAAGATTCAAAGTTGTTTGGATACGTGAAACTCCCAAATGGTTGTGTAGAAGCAATGTCTAGGGAAGGTGCGAAAGTCGGGTAGGACTGGTAAGAATTGAATGGTTGGACAGGAGTAGGATCAACATTTGGATAAAAAGGTGAATGGACTTGTTGATCCCAAGAACTGGAAGTGTTGAAAGGAGTGAAAGATCAGTTACGAGATTGTTCAATATGTTCAGCAATAGACATGGGTTTCGGAGTTACAACAGAACTCGAAAAGGAAGTATCAACGTAAGAAGGTGGTGAAGGTTGAAATGGTTGATACAAAGTGGATTGCGGAGTCAAACTGTTTCTCTTAGACGCTTCTATTCAATCTTTCAAAGAAATTTTGGGCATGGATGGGTCGTCCGTAATTCGACCAAAACAATTCTCATAAGAAGCAATGTTTGGATGAGGGTACCAAAGTTCGGCAAGAATTTTGGGAGGTGGGGTACCCATGATGTAAGAAGGAGAAGAAAAAGAATGTGGGTGTAAGTGGGGTGCAATGGATTTCTTAGCGAAAAGTGGCAAGTTTTTATAAAAAAATTTCCGTTTTGTGTTTTTTTTATAAGGAGCTTTTTGCAAATTTTTTTTTTCAATAAGAGGCTTAGACACACGTTCAAGCAATCACAAAATGCATAATCAAGACTAGATCTAGGGTCACCTAGGTCAGCTAGACAGCTCCTAACTATTCCAAAGGGCAAGATGTGAGGACCTCAAACCGCCTCTTCACCGCCAATTGTGGCCATGTAAGCACAAGTAGAGAAAGGAGGGATCCACTCACGAATCACCGTGAGATGGGCCTTTTAAAATTACCTTTCCCTACCTGTCTAGCCTAGGTACCACAAAGTCAGGTTAGGATCAACGGTCGATGCCTACAACTAGTCCTTTATCCTATTGAGCACGAAGTCCTTAGGGCTGAGTCTAATCTTTTTTAATTAACTTGATGGTCAATGCAATATGCTTTATGTAATTTTTGGGGTCCTGGGAAGGGTGATGATATCCCCACCCAATCTGGATTGGTGTTCAAGCCCTTTAAAGTCAATTTAAATATGCAAAGCAGTAAACACAATCACTTGCAAACAAGTTTTTAGCACGGCACAAAGAATCCTGCACAAGATCAATTATTGGAGAAGGGAAGAAATTTTTGGCGCAAAGAATCCTGCAGGAAAATTTTACAGAGGAGATATCAGGGGGTTCAGAGAAGGAGAAAAGAAGCTTACAGAGGAGATTCCACACGCTGACGTCACTACCAGGCCGCGGTTGCGCGGCCGTAAGGGTGTTTTAGCGGCGGAAACGCGGTGAGATTAGCGGTTCAAGCCTCTAGATTTCTTCTGCTCCTCTGTTGTTGTAATCCTCTGTTGTTCAGATCTTCAGTTTTCTGTTTTGCTCTCTGGATTTTTCCAGATCCGAACTTGTTCGTCGATCCTGCAAAAATTCAAACAAAACACCCTTCAAACAATAACAAGATGATAAATTTATATATATATATATATTTAAATTTTTAGTTTTTATGATTTTTATGATTTTATATTAACCCGAAATTGCAAAAAGAAAATACTACGCCATCTCCGGCAACGGCGCCATTTGATTTGTGCTAGATTTTACGATCAAAGAATTAATTACCGCAATCAAGAACGGTATCGCTTGGTAGCTAGCTGGTGAGTACGGGTCGGTCCACAGGGATTTTGTGTATTCTCAATTTGTTCTAACGAGTTAATTCCAAACGGTGTTGGATTGATTATCACTAAAAACTAAGGTTGATCTAGACTAGGATTAAAATCTTGCTAGGGTTAGGTTTAGGTTAAATTTGGAGAGTCAACATTCCTCACCGTTTTCTATGCCCTAATTAAGATCTATTAGGTGTTATGGTAATAATTAATAAAGTGGATTAGTACCATCGGGAAGAAACTAGGTTTCTTCCTCTAGGTTCTTGTCCTTCCTTTCTTGATTCTTATCCTAACCTCCATGGAAAACATATACAACCGGTCTTTTATACTATGGTATCACCGCTATCTCGTGGGATAAGGTGACGTAGGGAGCGGTGTGTGTATGTATGCATGGAGTCCTATAAAAATATGCGATGGGCAAGAAAGGGGTGACAGATTTTCATCTCTCAAACCTTTCCTATTCCTAATCCTAACAAGTAAGGAACTACTCACTCATTAGGGAATTGATTAAAATGTTCTAAACTAATTAATTAGGGCAGATAATAAAAATTATACTAGGGCAGATAATAAAAGTTATACTAGGACAGAAAGAAAATTAACTAGGGCAATAAAAAGAAAACTTACTCTAATTTTTATTTGATGCTCTCTTCAAACATTTACAGGAATTGAATTCTGAATTTTGATAAATACAATGAGGCACAAGAAGAGGCATACCTCAAAAAAGAGGTTTAGGGTTTCTATTTATAGATCATAGAAACCCTAGGGTTACATTCGACTCACATCTGCATTTACAAAATTACCCCTAAGAAGCCTAGTCAATGCACCGCCACACCTCAAAGTTCGCACCGACACGGGCTCATCATGGCCGCGGAATCGTGGCCATAAGCTTGGTTTGGCCTCGGTTCCACGGCCATCTAGTGGGTTTGTGGGCTGGTTTCTTCAGAGCATCTGTCTGTTGCTTTTTGCTTCTTGTTTCTTCTCTTGGTTTCTCAGATTGTCTTCTAGTTTTCTTCCAGATTTCCATAGTGCATAATGTCGTGGACTTTTACCCTTTGCTTCGTGTCGAAGTCTTGAACCTTGCGCTGCCTTTGTGCTTTGTGAAATTGTCCATTGATCTTCGTTTATGCCTCAAATTGTAGGCATGATCAAGATTCTTTCATTTGTTGGTCGTAGTCTCACTTTTGTATCGTCTTTTCATCATTTTCACTGTTTTTGTTCCGAGAGCCTGTAACCTGCAACTATGTAGCAGACATGGATCAAACGCACCTGTTTATTTATAAAATGAATAAGAATGGGGAATATAATAATGCAAAATTATGATATGAACACTTGGCCATCTGTTTTGCCGGCTTTTCTGCCAGATGAGCGCTTCCGGCAGGGTAGATGATGACAGAACCAAATTGGCGGGGCAGTTCCTCCCACTGTCGACTGAGGCTTGTGGGGAGAACCACACGAGCATTGATCTTGACCACGTACGGAATCGGGGTCGCATCAGAAGCTGGATCCATCTTAGGAGACATTGTCGTTGAAAGTTGATTGCTGGACGGAAAAACATTATTTCAGTACAAACATCGGCATATATGTTAAATGAGTTCGTATGAACACTTAACCCGAGATATGGGAGGAGAGAAAGGTCCTACCGGGTGTGCCAGAATCTGTATGGTGTTTTTCGTCACCCCATTGAGATGGGAATACGTGCGCGCTTGTCAGGCGTATTACAGATTCCCCCTGCCTAGGGTAGGCTGGGGTTTATTGTTTGTGGGGATCCGAATCTCTGGCAGCCGCGGACTAAACTGCTGTTAATTACCCCTCGCCTTTGGAGCGAGAGAATCTCCGATTGACGGGTCAAACAGGTCATGCGAACTCAATGTGCAGTGTTGTGTTTTGAAGGGGTTTTGGATATATCGGGGGCCCCGCAGAGTTTTCTAACGGGGGAGGTATTTTTAGTGTGGAGTACATGTAAAAATTAGGGGAAAATGGCGTCCAAAGGACGCGCCAGCGCCAGCGCCTCATGTGCCTAGCACGCTGGCGCTAGCGCTTAGGTGCTTGGGTTAGCGCTAGGCGCTTGGGCTGTGGCGCTAGCACTTTGGGCGCTAGCGCCTCACGTGCTCGGCACGTGGGCTCTCGGAGCGCTAGCGCCTCATGTGCCCGGCACGTGGGAGCTCGGGCGCTAGCGCCTCATGTGCCCGGTACGTGGGCGCTAGTCTTTCACATGCCCAGCATGTGGGTGCTTGGGCGTTGGCGCTAGCGCTGGGTGCTAGCGAAAAGAAGGGTTTTTACCCCCGGAAATAGAAGTTAAACTCTAAAAGAGAATTTTGAGTGGAGTTAAACTCCAAAAGAGAATTTTGAGTGGAGTTAAACTCCAAAAGATCTGGATTAGGAGTTAAACTCCTTTGAGGATTTGGGTCTTGGAGTTGAACTCCCTAAAAATCTTCAAAGGTTCTTCTCTCTTAAGCCTTGGATCTTCTCTTGAGCCTTGGATCTTTTCCAAAGTGGGATTTTCGGAGATGGGTCTTCTTCTTCCTCCTCTTTGTTGGCCGGATCTTGAAGAACAAGAGGAGTGAGATTTTAAAAACCTCCCCTTTTTGAGATCTAATGGAAGATCTGAGCTTCCCTTTATGGGTTTTGTGGTGAAAAACTATTTAGTTTTGCAAAAGGAAGAGTAAAACTCTTGATTTAATTCAAAAAAAGGAAGAAGGTCTAGAATCTTGAGGATGGAGAAGGAGGCACAGACCTTAATTTTTTTTTGAGAGAGGAAAAGATCCTTAGATATTTTCATCATGTTTGGCTTTATAGGCTACACACTTTATATATAGCCCCTTAGGCTTTACAAAATAGCATTTTGCCCATCCATACCTCATGTGCTCATTTCTTTTGCACATAAGCCATGGGCCTTATAAAAATTTGGCTTTATACCCATTTTTCTTACATTTATTCATAAAATAAAAATAAAAGAAATACACCAAAATTATTTATTACAAAATTTTTATTTTGGCATGGGGGAGGCCAGCCGCTTCAAGTTCAGGCTCGACCTCGGCATTGGCCCACTTGACCTGGGCTTGGGCCCACTTGGCTTGGGATTGACTTTGATTTTGACTTGGTCAACCGGGGTGTAAATTTTGACCCCAACACATATTACATCAAAATATCATGTACTATAAAAACGGTTTTCTTTTATATTGTATTTAAAATCCCTTTGCAAATAAACCTCTACAACCCTTTTTATGATACCTGCTATTGGATGGTGCGGATTATCGCACATCCTTGGGCTAGTAGAGCGAGATGCAGACCTCCTTATGGAGAATTCGGTCTCGAAATGTTTTAATACGATATTTAAGAAAAATGAAATTTTTTACTTAATAATAAAAAATTAATTTTTAATAATTATATAAATATTATAAAATCCATATATTTTCAAAATATAATAAACTTACATTTTTTAAATAAAATAATTACAAGTTTCATCAAAACACCATCAAGATATCAATACAAGACAAGTTTACAGTAAAATACAATGAACTATTCAAGCTTGGTAATTATCACTAAAATACCTCAATTCTTAAAATACACATATATGGAAATCCTAAATAATATAAATAATTTCTCGAGATTTTTGAACTATATATTAGAAATATTTTTCATAAAACCCCCTCGAACTATATAAAACACTGTTAAGAACTTTAGTAAATATGAGTTTATGCGGGATCAATTCTCTTGAACCTCAAAGAGCCGGAGAAAATGAGTGCTTGCCTTATTTAAGGTAGAAAAACTTAACGGTGTTATCAATAGTAATTGTCTTGGAAAAAGACACAAATTCTGCCGTCCATATGCAGTAGTTACCCTGTCACGCCCCGCTTCCCGGTGTACGGCGAAGGGGACGTGACGAGGTCCGCTACGTATTTACTGTGAAGTAAATACGCTGAGCGTATCTAAGCAATATAAAATAAATTACAAGAAACAAGAGATATAGAAATAACAGCAATTTTATTAATAACATTCTTTTGTACAATGCATGAAAAGTAAATACAACTGGAATGAAAAGCGATGCCTAAACAATGGCATAACAGGAATGAAAATACTGAATAGAACAAGGTACAATGTCTAGAGCTCGGGGTCTTCGTGAAACTGATCCAAGTCTTCACCGGTGGGCTCGATCTCTGCTGGGTCCAAAACACCTGACGACATTCAAAGAAGAAAGAAATAGAATGTCGTCAGCGAACAGGTCGCTCGGTAAGTCCCAAAGATAAAGAAGAATTAGAAAAGACAGAATAAGAGGTATCCTCTAAAGTATAATGTTATAGAATATTGTGTTCACGTTGTTGTTTGTAGCTTGGTACGGAAGGATGCCAGTGTATACGAGAGGGGTCTCAGTATGCTAGAGACCAGGGCAAACAGAATGTACAAGGAACCATTAAGCCACGGTACAACAGCAACGGAATATAGGTTAGGTGTCTTAATCTTACCATCTCGTGCAACTTCTAACACCTTCCGCACCAATCTACCCCTTAAATCCCGTAGTGTTTTGATAGTATTATTGTATTGTATTGTGTAAGTTGGATGACTGACCAAAACCATGATATTAGTAACAGATTGTAACTGCATAATCAGGTAAATAGAATAATGGAATAAATGGATGTATATCCATGGTTTGATTCAGTCAAGTTGTATAGATTGTTAACTGGATTCTGGGATTCATGTGTTATATTGAGTTGTAATATTAAAGAATATAGATTGACTTGAAACATATTCAAGTCAGAAATAATCAGACTCAAACCCGAGTCAGACCAAAAGAAATGTAAATCGAAGTTCTATAATTGTTAGGGTCATTATTGTAATTTATAAAACTTGAGAGTTTTTTATGTAAAAATACTTTTGTATAGTTTCAAGATACACCTCAAGTATTTATTATTCGTCTTTATAGTTATAATGAGTGTGATTTTATTTTGTGATATTTCTAGTGGAAATATCCTAATTACATAAATAAAGGTATTAATCTGTAATATTGATTTATTTGAAATTCATGGTATTTTAACGTAACATTTAGTCTTGTGATTTTTTTAGGGAAAGGTGGAAACTTTATCTTATAGTAAAATAGGTGTCTAAATGATAAATATACATATGTTTATAAAAGAATAATTTTTAATAAATATTTTATTTTCCAAAAATCTCATTTTTCTTAAATGTCGTATTTTAAACCTTTCGAGACCGAATGCTCCTTGCGGAAGTCTGAATCTCGCACTACTAAGTCCGAGGGTGCACGATAAACCGTACTATCCCTAACGGGTTCCCCAAAGGTGGGTTGTAGTGGCGCTTTGCAAAGATTTTATAAATACTAATCCTTTAGAAAACGGTTTTATAAAATAAAAGGTATTTATTTGTAAAGTGTAATTTTCCGTATTTTAGATTCTAGGGTTTCCTAAGCCAACTAGCCTATTTCTAAATGGTTTAAACGATAAGTCATTAGAAGCCTCAAATCGCCTCTTCACCGCCAATTGTGGCCAGGTAAGTACAAGTGAGGAAGGAGGGATTCGCTCATGAATCGTGAGACGGGCCTTTTAAAGTTACCTAAGCTCACTTGCCTAGCCTTAGACACCACAAAGTCAGGTTTAGATAAACGATCGATGTCCACAACTTATCGTATTTCCTATTAAAAGATATTATTTTAAAATTGTATAAAACCTAGAACTTTTAGAAAAGGTTTTATTAAGAAAATGGTATTTTAATATAAAATCTTGTTTTATAGTATTCTAAGTTTTCAAGGTGGCGTGTTATGATTGCATATTTGTGTGTGAGGAGGTAGGTCATTATCTCGTGATCTACTTTAAGGTATAGCAATGTTAAGAGGTTAAATGTGAAAAACTAAATATGGTGGTATTTAAGTGAAAGAATACGATATATTGCAAAACCTATCATTTCATGTGAGAAAACTTGTTCAAATTAATTGTTAAGTAATTAGTAGTCAACATGAAGATGTTTAAGCATTATGGAATTGGTGATAAGTGAGATTTGATAGAAAACCGAATCGGAAATCGATTTGTTCCGATTTCCGTCGGGTTTGTAAAGTCGTATTTTTATGAAAGAAAAGAAAGGTAGAAAAGGGGGACTTACGGGTTTGGACAACACTGGAGAGTGAGAGGGAAGTAGAGGGTTTGTCGGTGTGTCAAATCGTCGTTGAGAGATCCTAGTACGATCACCGGAATTTTGCCGTCGATTTCGTCAGCGCTTCGCCTTTCGCTCGTTTTCTAACGTACCATGTTCTTTTGGGATTTTGGGAGAGTGGACTTAGAAATTTAGGATGAAAGGGTAGAGAGTATGGGGTGTTTATATAGGGTTAGGCTAGGGATAGGGTTTTTAATAAAAAAAAATATAAAAT
This sequence comes from Agapanthus africanus, assembly GCA_030015575.1. Classification (NCBI taxonomy): domain Eukaryota; kingdom Viridiplantae; phylum Streptophyta; class Magnoliopsida; order Asparagales; family Amaryllidaceae; genus Agapanthus; species Agapanthus africanus. The sequence goes on along the minus strand of JASDDO010000006.1, from coordinate 295,200,819 downwards.
TATATAAAATTATTTAAAAATCATAAAACATCATTAAAATTTGGAGTAAAAGAGATTTATTGGGCTCTCTGTAACCGATCTAGGGATTTAGTGTGTGCAGGAGTGTTGACCAAGAAAAGATGCTTGTTTCCTATGTTGGCGACTCGGCCGAGTCGGGCCGAGTCAGGTGGTCGGGGGCCGGGGAATCTCTAGAGGGAATTTATGGTATATTTATTTTTTAATGTTCAGTTCAAGTTTTATGAGTTATGGCGTTTTGACTGTTGGACTTCTAAAGGATTCTAAAAAAAAAATACAAAAATAATGTGGGGCATGGGATTTGAACGCTGATGGCTTGGTTCAGCAGTGTAAGATCTTACCAATGAGCTACAAGCTCCTTCTTGTAATTATGGAGTGAAATAAATACTTAAAGAGATATCAGCCACAATAAATACTCCAAGTATACATTGAATTTAAATCAATTCTTTGTACATTAAAAATGGAGTTGTTACATACCGATAACTTACGAACATAATTCAGGATCCAAATTAGTTATAAGTGTCTGACCCAAGTCCGAGTCTAAATCAAACTTGAGTCTTAACTTAAACCAGAATCCAATTCAAACATGAATCCAAACTCTAACACGTATACTTGAACCTGAACCTGAATACTAGAATAATATCAACATGCAAACATGACTTGATTTTACCGAATCATGGCTATAACTTGACTTGATTACATAACTACTGTTTACATACTGAACCTGATTACATGAACAACTTGTATTCATGGTCTCGACAAGTTTGATAATTATAATTTATATAAAACATTACACGGGGTTAACGGGGTAGATTGGTACGGAATGTATTAGAAGTGGAACGAGATGGTCACTAAAAGACACCTACATGAACTCTCGTGCCGTTGTCGCGTGGGTTTTGACGGCGCCTTGTACTTACTTGTTACCATAGTCTACGGGATAGTTGGACTCTTTTCGTATACACTGATACCTTCTGTACCAAACTACAAACAACTACGTTAGAATAATAAACTGATTCCTGTATAACTTAACAGTTTCCTTCCACATTACTTGTTGTATTCCTTTCTTTCTTTTGGGACTTACCGAGCGCTAGTTCGCTAACGACATTCCTGTCTTTTCTTTTTTGGAATGTTCGTCAGGAAGACCGGACTCTCTCGAGATCGAGCCTAGCCAGGAGGCTGTGGACCGGTTCACTGAGCAACAGGGCTACTAGTTTTACTTGTACTTATCTTCCAGTTTGTATGTCACTGTTTAGGCATTGCTTTATCATTGTACTTTTCTTTTTCAAATCAGTTGTATTGAAAAGATGAATGTTAATAAAAGTTGTTGTTTACATTATACTCTTGTCATTTTTTGTGCATTTCATATATTGCTTAATTACGCTTAACGTATTTATTTTTGAGTAAATACGTCAAGTGCCCGTCACGTCTTCGCCCCCGTACACTGGAAAGCGGGACGTGACAGCTGCAAATGGTGCCATTCCAATGCTCTCCTGATAGCTGTTGTTGTATGAAAACTCCACAATGTGTAGGTGATCTTCCTACAAACCTCCGAAGTCTAACATACAAGCTCTTACCATGTCTTCCAGAATCTGAATTATTCACTCATACTGTCCGTCTGTTTGTGGATGGTAAGCCGTGCTGAAGTTCAGACTTGTTCCCAAGCTAGCTTGCTGACTCTGCCAAAACTGTGATCGGAATCTGGTATCATGATCGGAGACAATGCAAACAGGTATTCCATTTAATCTCACGATCTCCTGCATGAGTTCATGGGTATCAATATAGTAAACTTTGAGGTTAAATCTTAGTTTAGATTTATGCTTACCTCCATATACTTCTTTGCTAACGTCTCAGTAGATTGGCTAAGTCGAATGGGAATAAAGTGAGCCGATTTGGTGAGTCGATCCACAATAACCCATACTGCGTCGGAGGACAGTCACGAAGTCCATGATAATGTGTTGCCATTTTCATTCTGGGATTGTTAGTGACTGAAGTAGACCAGCAGTTCTGTGATGTTCAGCCTTTACCTGCTGACACACCAAACACTTGGCCACGCTTCTGGCTACTTCATACTTCATTCCATGCTACCGGTAGTGTTGCCGTAGATCCTTATACATTTTTCTACCACCGGGGTGTATAGAATAAGGAGAGATGTGAGCTTCTTTCATCAACTCTTCTCGAACTGGGCCGTTTGGTACACACAATCGACTTCCATATCGTAAGGATCCATTTTCGTGGATGATGAAATCAGTTCGAAGTCCACTTCTACTTGCTCTCGGATCTTTTGTAGCTTGGCATTATTTGCTTGAGCTGCTTTGATCTGATTGATAAGAGTGGATTGGACTTGTAAGTTCATCAAATCTGAAGTGTTACTTGGCATAACTATTTCGATCGCCAATCCGTGCAATTCCTACTGAAGTTTCCACTTAGCGGTGAGATTCATTGCTAATGGCTAGCGGCTAAGTTCTTCAGGAACTACGTTTACCTTTCCAGGATGATACTGTAGGTTGATGTCGAAGTCCGCCATGAATTCTAGGCATCTTCTCTGCCGCATGTTCAATTCCTTCTGAGTAAATACATACTTCATACTCTTATGGTCAGTGTATATATCCACTCGTTCTCCTAGAAGATAGTGGCACCAAATCTTAAGTGCAAAGATAACAGCTGCCAACTCCAAATCATGTGTTGGATAGTTGCGCTCATGAACTTTCAGCTATCTTGATAGAAAAGCTACAACTTTTTCATGCTGGTGTAGAACACATCCTAATCCCTTACCGGACGCATCACAATGTACGACAAATCCTCCAGATTGATCCGTTATTATAAGGATAGGAGCTGAAGTTAGTCTTGATTTAAGTTCTACAAAATCTCGTTCATATGCTTATGACCACACGAATGCTTCATCTTTATGTGTGAGCTTGTTCAGGATGCTGCAATCTTCAAAAAGCCTTCGATGAATTTTCGGTAGTATCCTGCTAATCCCAAGAAACTTCATATATCCTTCACCGTATTTGGTGTTGGACATTTGCTGACAGCTGACACTTAGCTGGATCTACTGAGATTCCTTCGCCTGAAACGATATGTCCGAGAAATCCGACTTGATCTAGTTAAAATTCACACTTGCTGTACTTGGCATAGAGTTGATGTTGTCGCAATGTCTCCAGGAAAATCCGTAAATGCTCGGCGTGTTCTTTCCAATCCTTTGAATAAACCAGGATGTCATCGATGAAGATGACAACGAACCAATCTAATTACTCTCGGAAAATCTGGTTCATCTGATTCATGAATATAGCAGGTGCATTGTTCACTCCAAATGGCATCACGAGATATTCTTAATGACCATAGCAAGTCCTGAACGCCGTCTTCGGAATATCAGACTTTTTGACCTTCATCTGATGATAACCCGAACGAAGATCTAGCTTCGAAAATGCACAAGACCCACTTAGCTGATCGAAAAGATCATCGATGCACGGTAGTGGATACTTGTTTTATCGTCACTTCGTTCAGAGCTCTGTAATCTACACACATCCTGTATGAACCTTCTTTCTTTTTCAAGAGCAAAACTGGAGATCCCCAACTTGAAGTACTGGGACGAATCCAACCTTTCTTCAGGAGTGAATCCAACTGAGTGCGGATCTCCTTCAATCCCTTAGGACTTAACCGATACGGAGCTTTGATTACCGGTTGCACACCAGGTAGTAAATCAATGCTGAATTCAAGAGCTCGATCAGGAGGCAAACCTAATATATCTTCAGGGAACACATCCTCGAACTCTCAAACTACATCTGGATTTTCTTCTTCCGCCGGTAGCGTAAACACTTCTGCATTCTTTGGTTTAGCACGGAAGATTCCTTTCTCCAACGTTCTGTCTCCACTCTTGGAGTAGAAGACTGCATGATCTGGTATCTCAAATACTACCTCCTTTGACAGAAGTCAATCGTAGCATAGAAAACTCCCAGCCAGTCCATTCCTAACACAACATCGAAGTTTGGGATGTCCAGTACTTTGAAATACGCATAGAATTCTCGTCCGCAAACTACAACTGGACACTGATCCATTAAATGATATCCGGAAATTTGAATTTGAAACAATATCTTACCTGCAGAGTATGGTAAACTTAACATCATATTCATCCACGGACTTGCTCCATATCGAGCTTTGTTGTAAGTGGATGAACTGCTATTCCATGTCGAAACGGGCAGTCTCAGGGAAGTACTTCGCGTCGAACATATCACGAAATTTCTTCCATTCAATCGATTGGGCGAGTCGGCTTTCTTCATCCTTCCACCAGACTCTAGTGCTATTTGTTAGTTGCAGCTTCGCAACGCTAACCCAAGAAACTCTTGCACTTGTACTGCTGCCAGGTCATTTTCTATCGACTGAGCCCATTCTTCTGCCTCCAGTAGGCTCTCTTTTCCTGAGAAATGCTTCGGGTGCAGTACCCGAAATTGTTTGACTCCGGATGCCTCGGCTTCTGGACGGTGCATGAAGATAGCAGTCTGCTGCTGCTGACCCTCCAGGAGGCTCTTGATAGCTTCGAGTAATACCGTTTGCTCGTTGATGGGAACTGGAACGGTAGGTGGTGGTGGTAGAGTAGGAGGCGGAGTGTTGCCATTGACGTTCGTGCTTGTGTTGTTCGGTGAATTCATGACCTTGATAGAAAAAGAATGGTTGGGATAGATTCAAGGAATTTCAAATGTAAGGAATTTATAGTTGCTGAGTCTTATAATTTTTGTGATATATTGCTTAAGGTTCCATGCAGAATGACCTGCATAGGCCGCCAACAAAACCTGTCACGCTCCGCTTCCCAGTGTATGTAACGGTGATGTGGCGGCCCGCAACGTATTTACTAAGAAATAAATACGTTAAGCTTAATTAAGCAATATATGAAAAATGCACAAGAATGACAAGAGATAAAATAAACAACAACTTTTATTAACATTCATCTTTACAATACAACTGCTTTGAAAAGGAAAAATACAATGATATAAAGCAATGCCTAAACAGTGGCATACACACTGAAATTATGTACAAGATGAGCTAGAAGTCCGTCTGGGCAGTGAACTGGTCCAAGTCTTCCTGGCTCGGCTCGATCTCTTCAGTGACCGGTCCTTCTGATGAACATTCTAAAGAAAAAAATAGACAGGAATGTCGTCAGCGAACTAGCGCTCGGTAAGTCCCAAAAGAGAGAATGGAATATAACAGTAATGGGAATTGAACTGGTAAGTTGTAAGAATATATGATTGTTATTCTAACGTAGTTGTTTGTAGCTTGGTACAGAAGGGATTTGTGTATATGAGAGGAGTCAATCTTACCCTGTGGATTATGATAACATGTAGTATAAGGCCCCGTCAAAATCCACGGGACAACGGCACAAGAATTCATGTAGGTAACTTTTATGTGACCTCTTGTGCCATGATATACGTTCCGTATTAATCTACCCCGTTATCCCCGCGTGATGTATTGTGTAGGTTATATTTGTAAGTCTTGTCGAAACCATGGGTACATGTTGTTCAAGTAGTCAGGTTCATGATATAATCTTGTAGTCACGTCAAGTTATAGCCATAGTTCGGTCAAGTCAAGTCATGTATTCAGGTTTGATATTAATGTTTGAATTCAGGTATTTAGGTTCATGTTTAAGTATACATGTTAGAGTTTGGATTCATGTTTGAATTGGACTCTGATTTGAGTTTGGATTCAAATTTGATTTAGATTCAGACCGAGTCAAACTCTTGTAACTGATTTAGATCCTGAATTAGGTTCGGGAGTTATCGGTAACTGCTGCACATGGACGACAGGATTTGTGTCTTTTTCTAAGAAAATTACCATTGATAACTCCGTTAAGTTTTCTATCTTAAATAGGCAAGCACTCACTTTCTCTGGCTCCCTGAGGCTTAAGAGAATTGATCCCGCTTAAACCTATATTTTCTAAAGTTCTTAAATATTGTTTTATATAACTAGAGAGGGTTTTATGAAAAATATTTTTAATATAGTTTCAAAATAACCTCGAGAAGTTATTTATATTATTTAGGCTTTCTATGAATATGAATTTTAAGGATTTGAGGTATTTTAGTGATAATTACATAGCTTGGAAAGTTCATGGTATTTTATTGTAAAACTTGTCTTTTGTTGGTATCTTGATGGTATTTTTGTGAAAACTTGTAATTCTTTCATTGTACAAAGTGTAAGTTTGTTATATTTTGAAAATATATGGATTTTTTAATTTTATATAATTATTAAAAATTTAATTTTATTTAAGTAGAAAAATGCGTTTTTCTTAAAAAAAACTGTATTTAAAACCTTTCGAGACCGATTGCTCCGTGAGGAGGTCTGCATCTCGCTCTACTAGCATAAGGATGTGCAATAATCTGTACCATCCAATAGAGGGTCCCCTAAAAAAGGTTGTAGAGGCATAATCGCAAAAGAATTTAAAATACAATTCAAAAGAAAACCGGTTTTATAGTAAATGGTATTTTAATGTAATATGTATTCGTAACAAAATTCATACAAGGATATATCGTGCTATGGAACTATGTGTGTAGAGGGGTAGGTCGTTACCCTGTGAAGTTTTCTAAAGGTTTGTTTTAACAAAATACGAAAAGATGTGTTATCTAAAGTTCATGGTATTTTAATGAAAAAGTTAAATTGGAGTAATTTTGCATGATACTTTTGATTAAAAGTTGGTTCTAAGCATTGCTTTTATGATTATAAGAATTGGGTAAGAATATAGATGACAATATTTAAGAAAAAGAAGAATTTCTAGAGTTTAGAAGAAGATGTCGGTATTAACTCCACTTACCGACATATGTTTTGAAATAAGATTTTCAAGGAAGAAGAAGAGGGATTGAGAGAGACTTACGATTTAGGAGGCTTAAAGAAAGGTATAGGAAGAGAGGGTTGTCGTCGTGGAATCGCCGGAATTTGCTTCGATTCTCGTCGGAAGTTGATTGCTTGCTAACTCCTCTTTTACTCTACTTGTACATAAGAAATTTTGATAGTTTTGGCTAGAATTTTCAGAATGATGAAGGGCTAGGACATGGAGTAGTATTTATAGTGTGGAATTTTGGTTTTGGAATTAAAATGGTGAATTAAAATGCAATAACAAGGTGAAAAATTAGTAATTGAAGGGGCTCTGTTTGATTGCAGGGCAATCAAACAGTGCAGAGGAGTTAGGGGTAGGGGAAAGGTTTTGTGTGCAAAGCACGGGGCTTATTGGGCACGGTTGGACCGTCCCCGCCAGACAATATTGAAGATCCATTGGTCGTTTGAGGGAGTGGGGCCGTTGGATTGGTGCCACGTGTTCATGTCCGTATTTAAATCTTTGTGCATATGTTTGATTTTTCTGTCTTTTTGTTTTTGTGTGTATTGCGCGTGTAAACTTTTAAGCTTCCAAAAAGTTTAAAAAGAAAATCAATAAAAAATAACATGACAGATAGGATTCGAACACAGGGGCTACGTCACAGCAGTGCAAGGGCTTTACCAGTAAGCTATAAGTTGTTTCTTGCTGTTCTTAAACAAAAATTAACTTATGATTTGTACTCAAGCTTGTAAACTCCTTTCTGTACATTAAACTAAAAAATTTTGTACAGTAAATTCAGAGTCGTTACAGATCCGGCATAGGATTCAGATTTGTCTTGTGAGATCACAGAGATTTAGATATCGACGCGGAGTTATCACATTTCCTACTTTCAATAAAGACAATGTTATTTTATTTAGTAGTTGTTTCTTTTCGTTCAAATCATGTATCTGTTGAACTTCTTAGTTTGAATGCAATAAAATTGTGAATTATGATTAAGTACTTTTTTTGACTCACTATAATTAGGCCTAACTTAGTTGACACTATAGTTTAGCACCACATTCCTGACTCCGTCCTTCATTGTTTCCAACTTGCTCCGGACCAGCTAGCACCGAATTCGTGGATGATTCTCCTCGGGTTTCTGGTCCAGCTAAAAATTGATCGGATCCCTTTCAACATAGGACTTCTTCTAGACTTACTCTGCTACAAGAATCACCCAAGTACTCGTAAGGATGAGCCGAGTTAGGTTTACTTCTCCTTTAAAAAGAATAAGGGTAGGGCGGCCGGGTCGGGGGTAGTGGTTGTCCCTTCTACCATCCAAGAGTGAAAGGAGAAGTTCATGTTCGTCGGCCCTCCGAAGGGAGAGTAGAGGCCAGTGCCCATCAAGTGGCACATGGCGGATAGCCCGAGGGTCAAGTAGTCAAGCGCCCTGGAGGCGGGGGTCGTGTCGCGGTAGGAGCCGATCCAGTGTGTCGACGCCTTACTTTCCGAGCAGGCCCTGAGCTGGATAGGACTCAGTCCCGCGGGCTTCATAGGTAAGTTAGGACATCGCCGAGCAATTTAGACTTAGCGTAGTTTTCTGTTTCTGTTGCTAACCTTTTCTTTTGTTTCCTTTCGCAGAGCCTATGGACCGATCAAAGATCATGGTCGTCCTGACCGCTAAGGTGCAGGGAAGGAAGGATGGCGGCAGTAGCTCGTCCTAGCCCGCGCTGGGCGCGGAGACCCGATTAGGTCCTGTTCACACCATAATATTGCATTATTATATTCCCCATTCTTATTCTTTTTATAAATAAACATATACTTTTGACGTATGTCTGCTACATGTTACAGGTTACAGGTTCTTGGACAGAAAACAGTGAAAACGATGAAAAGACGGTGCAAAAGTGGATTTTAACCGACAAACAGAGAATCTTGATCAATCCTACATAAGGAATAGTTCACAAAGCAAGATTCAAGACGTCGACTCAAAGCGAAGGGTTAAAGTTCACCACAATTATTCACTGTAGAATCTGGAACAAACCTAGAAGCCAAACTGAGAAAAGAACTAAAGAAATAGGGAGACAAAAACACCCTGAAGCTATGAAGAAAAAATGAAGAATTGATCTCCCTACTTGGCCGCGGTTCCGCGGCCAAGTCATGCCTTTGGCCGCGGAACCGCGGCCGTCTAAAGCCCGTGTTGGCGTGGAAAATAATGGCGGTGCTCTGGAGTTGATTTGGTCTTTTCTTAGGGGGTATTTTTGTAATTGTGGACATGCGAAACAAATGTAACCCTAGGGTTTCCTATTCTTTATAAATAGGAACTCTAAAAATTGTAACTCTTTATGCCTCCCTTTAATGAATAAAATTTAGAAATCTTTTGGAGAGCATCGGTGTTTCTTCTCCATTCAGAAATTCAGATCTGACAACCCTGCATGGATGATTGGAGGGATGCATCTGTAAGTGATTTAATTTCTTGCCTTAGTGTAGATTTAAATTCCTTGCCCTAGGTAGATTTAATTTCATGCCCTAGGAACTTGTTTAGGGTTTAGCTTTTGGGAAGGATTTTGAGAGATGAGATCTCTCATCCTTTTCTTACCCGCCAAATATTTACAATAGGACTCCATGCATACATGCACATACCGCTCCCTACGGCACTCTATCCCTCGAGGTAGCAGTGATACCGTAGTATAAAGGCCCGGGTGTGATGTTTTCCATGGAGGTTAGGGTAAGGATCTCTAAAGGAAGGACAAGAACCTAGAGGAAGGAACACCTTCCCGAACGGATATAATCTACTTTATTGATAATTACCATAACTCCTCATAGATCTTCATTCGGGTATTGAAAGCGGTGAGATTTAATTACATTTCCAAACCATCCCTAAACCTAGCCCTAGCAAGAGTAGATCTAGATAATTGCCCTAGGTTAATTAGATTTTTAGATTTAATAATCAACCGAACACCCTTCGGAATTAACTCGTAAGAACGAATCGGAAATTCACAAAATCCCTGTGGACCGACCCGTACTCAACGGCTAGCTTCATGAGACGCCGTTCTTGATTGCGGTTACAAATATTTTTGATCTATCTTTTAGAAAGCGCAAGCACGCTAAATCATTCAAATCAGGTCCTCTCGCAAAGGTCGCCGTCGCTCCGCCCGTCCCGGAGGAGCGCAGGAGTTGAGGGTAAAAACATGCCCAGAAACAGGCTCTCCGGGTGAGACCGGAGGCGCCTTCCTCCGCCGAGTCTTCGGCCAAAAGACTCAAGAAGGTGTTTCCCGGCCACCTCTGGCTGGGATACAGGTGCAGGAGGGTGACTTTTGGATCGAGATGTCTTCGGGGTTTTCCACGGTCGACAGCCTGCTTGTAATGTCTTAAAATGTGATTAGAGTTCATTATAATTTAATTAACGATATAATATGCGTTTTTCAAAAAAACTTAGTTAATAATTATTTTTACATATATATATATATATATATATATATATTCATTCATTCATATATTTATTTGTTTGTTTGTTTATTAAATTATTTTAAATACACACACACACATATACTAATCTAGTGTTAACAACATGTTAGTTTATGTTAAAACATGTTTAGACAATTATGACAAATTAAACCACAATTTATAATTGTTTAAAAATATTTTTACATACTAGGATGGTTCTAGAAAAGAAAAGATAAAGAAGAAAATGAAATAAGGGAGACATGGAGGTATGGTGCAATAAATGAGGGTTATATTTGTGCCATGGTTAAAAATTAGCCATCATCTCTCTAGATCTTTCTCACCCTCATTCTCTCTTTTTTCTTCTCTAACTCCTCCTTCACTAAAATCTTTCTCTACCTCCTAAAATCCCATACAAATCACCACAAAAATCCTTCATAAATCATCTCAAAAATCTAATTTTTAACTCTTCAAAAGTCTTGAAGCCAATTCTTAGCATTGGAAGCCTTTCAAGTTAGGGTCTCTTTCAAATCATCTTGAGGTAATGACCAACTCTTGAACATATTTTATTAATCTCTTGTCTTAACAAACTTATAATTTAGATTAAATTTTGTGTTTGTGTAGTTTTAAAACATAAAGTGAGATTTTGAGCTAAGTTTGGGGCTATGATAAATTTTAGAGAAACCATAAGCTAAATAAATTTAGTTAAGAGTATTTTACAGCAATATGCCACGTCTCACTTCCCAGTAGACGGAAACGGTGACGTGGCAGGCCGCAATATATTTATTTTGAGAACATCATTTCCCGGAATAAATACGCTAAGCGTAAGAAAAGCAATATAAAAATGACAAGAAAATTAACATGAGATTTAAAATTCAACAACTTTATTTACATTCAACTTGATTTATTTACAATATATGATTTCAACTGAAAAAAATACAAGAATGGAAATGCCTAAACAGGTCGCATACATAAATTGAGAAAAAGATAACTAGTCTAGGCCTGGGTCACGATCTGTTCATGCTCTTCCTCGGTAGTGTCCACCTCCTCAGTATCCACGATATCTGACGAACATTCCAAGAAAACAAAAAAGGGTGGAATGCCCGTCAGCGAACTTTCACTCGGTAAGTCCCCAAGAAATGAAGTGAAGTATAAAGTCTAATGATAAAGAAAAATATATATCATGAACAATTGATTATGAAGTATGGTGTGTCAGCATGTCGTTTAATGTAAACATGGCAAGTTTATTTAGCATGCAGTTTTATATATCATGGTAACTAACATGAGCAGAGTATAATATGGCTGTGTAGTGTAGGTATAGTGAACATAAAATGAATGTAAGTGTCTTAATGGTCTCTACTTGGGTATACTAATTTAACGTAATTTCAATGGTGAATGTCAACCAATCTCAAGAGTGTTCTCGAACCCAACATGTTGTAATACAGAGGTAAGAAACCATGGGCCAAAATCAAATGTTAGTAATGAAACTTCAACCTAGTATTGAAATATTCCAAACTCAGCAAGCTGTAATCCAGGAGCAAGGAAATACGGACCCACATGATCGCTTGCTTGTGTTAGTAGACATGGATTTATGATCTAGTGGGACTCCTAAGATTTCATTGGATTCATGCATGAACTACCTTAACACCCCGTGTATTCTACATTACCGATAAATTTACAGGCCTTGCTCGAATCCATGAATACATCAAGTTTTCAAGATTTAGTTCATGTCAATATCATGTATTCGTGTCAAGTATTCTTGTATTCATGTCAAGTTGCATTCATGGTTCGAGTCAAGTCAGTTTAAATAGCAACCATTGTGTTATGGTATTCATGTTAGGTTTATGTCCAATTGACGTAGGTGCACAAGAGTACTTCGCACCACAACCATCTCTTTTTTATAGGTTCTACGGTAACCTGGGTTTGATTAAGTCAATTATACATGTTTGATATTGATGGTTTGAATTCGAGTGTTCATGTTCATGTTCAAGTATTCATGTTTGACTTTAGATTCAGGTTTGAATTGGATTCATCTTTGAATTGGATTCAGATTTGAATAGACTCAGGTTTGAATTAGATTCAGGTTTAAATTAGACTCAGGCTGAGTCAGAAACTTGTACTGATTAAACTCTGGAATCTTAGGTTTGGGAATTATCGGCAACTGATGCACATGGATGGCAGGATTTGTGTCTTTTTCCAAGATAATTGCCATTGATAATTCCGGTTAAGTTTTCTAACCTGAATAGGTAAGCACTCACTTTCTCCGGCTCTCTGGATGAATTGATCCCACTTAAACTTATATTTACTAAAATCCTTAAAATATTATTTTTATATAACTCGAGAGTGTTTTATGAAAAATATTTTAATATAGTTTCAAAATAAATCTCGAGGGGTTATTTATATTATCAGGGTTTTCATGAACATGAGTTTGAAGGATTTGAGGTATTTTAGTGATAAACAATTAAGTTTGGAAGTTCATGGTATTTTATTGAAAAGAGTTGTCTTTTGATAACTTGATGGTATTTTATTGAAGCATGTTAATATTTCATTATTAAAAAAAAGTTTATTATATTTTGAAAATAAGTATTTGTAATTTTTATATAATAATTAAAAATTAAATTTCTTTATTTATTTAGAAAATTCATTTTTTTTCTTAAAAACCGTATTTAAAACCTTTCGAGATCGAATGCTCCGTGATGAGGTCTGCATCTCGCTCTACTAGCCCAAAAATATACGATAATCCGCACCATCCATTAGCTGGTCCCCTAAAGAGAGTTGTAGAGGCAAAATCGCAAAGAAATCAAAATGCCGTTTTAAAAGAAAACCGTTTTTTAAGTAAGTGGTATTTAAATGTAATATTTTCTTCGAAACAAGTGTGTACGTGAAGTGTAGGTCGTTACCCCGTGCAGTTTTCCTAAAAGTATAGTTTTAACAAAGATGATATTAAAGTTCATGGTATTTTAATGAAAAAGTTAATTTAAAGTTATTTTACATGATATTCTATGCTAAAATTTATTCTAAATATTTTTATTAAGATTACAAGTATTGTGTAAGAATTTGGATGAACAATATATAAGGAAAAGTGGAGTTTCTTGGGTTTACAAAAAGGATAACTGTATTAACTTCACTTTTACCGATTTTGATTAAAAAGTAATTCAAAGAATAGAAGGGGAGTTTGGGAGGGACTTACCATTTGATTATGTTAAGAAGAGGAAGAAGAAGAGGAGGAAAGTTTTGGGGTGTTGCGGGAGCTCCGGATGTTGCTTCGATCTTCGCCGGAAATTGATCGCTTGCTAACTCCCTTTACTCCACTTGCACCTAGGAACTTTTGAGACAGTTTTCGCTAGAATTTTCAGAATGGTGAAGGGCTGGGACTGTTAGTATAATATGCTCTAGAGGCCATTACTGAATAGTACTTGTTTGTATATTACATTTTGGAAGGTTGGGATATATATACGGATTTACGACAATCTTGCTCAATATGGTAGTATGCTACTTGGTTTGTATCTATCTTAATATGTGTATATGCTTCTTTTGACGTATCGCTAATACATGTTGGTAGAGCCCTTAGGATCTTTGCTTGACTACCAGCATTGTGTTGGTAGTCACACCAGTAGGGGCAGGGTAGTTTACATGCACATCCTTATAAAGTTCCCTAGTCGTAGGATTATCGAGACAGGTCATCGATACTCCAGAGTAGACTAGTGTATATCCTTCTCATCTCAGCAGGGGAGATGGTCTGTCCTACAGCCATTAGTACGCCGTACTAGAGATAGTATGCAGGTGCTCATTGGGTTATGAGTTACACTGGACGGACTCGTGGGGAACTGCTGGTTGGTACTATACCTATCGTCAGGTAGCAGTTCACAGGTGACATGAGTACAGCATAGTCCGTTGACTTGATACTGCTACTTCGCCTCAAGTGTGTTCCCACTGTTCTTAGATTACTACCCTACCATGGCTCTATTGAGTTGTGCAAATAGGTAGTAGTTGGGTGCAGTTCTGAAGTGCTTGGAGGCAGTGGCGGTTAGATAGGATCCGTCTCTTCCGTATTGGGGGTTGATGTCGCGCTGTGATTCGAAAAGCCATTACATAAAGTCCCTGGCCAGGGCAAGCGAGATTTGCTGGTAGGAATTCCAGTAGTTTCTTAGGGTGTTTTTGGCTGCACTCCGACACGACTTGTATTTTGACCTTCGCCAATGCATGGTGATTGGTAGCTGCTGAATATTCATCTGTAGCATAGATAGACGCGTTGGTTTGGAAAAGTTGTACTACTATTTTGACCTTCGTCAAGGGTATGTATGGGTGGGTTCAAATTAACCTGGACAATGACGGGTAGATTTTGGCATGCGACTTATGATATGTTGGCCTTCGTCAAGGTCATAAGAGCATGGGGCAAAAATCCACATCGGGAGTTTCTAAAGAAACTGAAACTTGCTAGTGTTGCATACTATTTGGAGTGTGATAATTTTGGTAGGATTTCTTTGACTTTATCACACAATGATATTTGGATCCCGATCCTACTGTGAGTATATGCTACTCCTCGGGAGATTTTTTTACTTAACGATCAATGTTATAAACCAAGTAGGTGTCTAGAACAGTGTTAGTGGGGCTACGCCTTCAGGGAAAAGAGGTTATTTAATTAAGGAACTTCGCGAAAGCGTCGTAAAACCTCCCTCGAAGTACCGACACTAGTCTGACTGAAAGATTAAGCAAGTATTGTACGGCGAGATTAATCCTGACTAATTCTTTTTTTATGGTTTGAGGAAGGATTCGGGAAACAGTGGGAGCCATCCTGTTTAGATAAATTTGAAAAAAAACCAATCTAAACTTGCAAGAGCATCATGCTAAAGTGTTCCTTCTCTCTCTCCTAATTGCAGCAATCAAGATAACGGGCCATAAGTTACTATTAGATAAAAACATATTGACAGGGCCAAACTATAAAGATTGGTTCAGGAATGTCAAGATGTCAATCACGTATGACAAATTAGGTTTTGTCCTTACTACTAAAGCCCCCGCCATCTCAGGTCTAGAGTTCAGCGTTGCGGACCTCGGGACCACGTTGGAGAATGAGATGTATACAGACTTAATTCTGCAGTCCCTCCCTTCCACCTACGCCCAGTTTATCTTGAATTTTAATATTCAAGGTAAAGAAGTTGAACTTTTGGAACTCCTCAAAATGTTGAGGAGTACTGAGGGTACCCTGCAGAAATCCAGGGAAACACCCGCTCTACTTGTTGGTGGAGCTTCCTCTTCTAGATCTAAGGCGAAAGCCAAAGGAAAGAAGAAGAAGAAGGCCCTCACCAAGCCGAGAGGCGGTGTTAGTAAGGTGGAATGTCACGTCCCGAAAGTACGGAACATGACCGGCACTTAAACTACGAAACGTCTCGAGGCGTACGTAATCTAAGTAAGCCGAAAACCCAGAAATCCAAACCAAGAAAAGTAGTAGAGTGAAGGAAAAACCAACTTAAAATAAGTAGTTCTAATAGCATAAGCCGAATTATGTATTTTTAAAAAAAACATCAAGTATTTTCTGAAAAATTTCGGCAGAGTCTCCTTTGTAAATACTGGCCCCCAAACGGGATACAACATGAATAGTATACGAAATCAATAAAAAAAGGCATCCCTAAGCGGGAGCTAGCTTTTCGTCAATCGACGGTCACAACCACACAAGCAATATAATATACAACGCCAAGGGCGAGGATCAAAACTCAAAAGGAAACTTAAAACAACGAGGAATCCACAGAAATACAGCGCGCGACTCTAAGGTCGAAAGAATAAACATCAATGGTCTCTATCTCTGAAATAAATACATGTTTGGTTGATAGAATTTACTAGATACAACTGAATAATATTATACAAAGTAATATGATGGGTACGATACCAATAAACCCACCTACTAGCAAGTCACCCGAAAGAAGCAATACCAGCAAAACCGTAATGAAACCTGTACTGCAAAACCTGTAAGAAACTGTGGCACAACGGGGGTGAGTTACCAACTCGTGAGTAGAAAAACATCTACGAACAGAAATCGCATGAACAACGCAATCCTAGGTCATAAGATTATAATATATCCTCAAATATATAACATGCAGCCTATAACAAAGGCTAGGGTAAATATCTAACCCGAGCGTAATCCCATGTGCCCATGTCAGTATCTCAGGTAGCAATATATCATATGGATGATGTATGAATGCATGAAACAGAATACATGTACTGAAGAAAACTGCTTTCATAAATTAGTGAGATTTATGTATATTTTTAAAAACGAGGTATCATAAATGAAATTAGCATAACAGTGCCCAGCATCGACACAAAACAAATATCCAAATATCTCGATATCTCTGTGTCGCAATCTCTGTACCTCAATATCTCAAATATCTCTGTATGTCTCAATCTAACTATCTAGGGCGCCGTCAGTCCAGACTGGCCCCTACCATCAATCTCAAGGCCACGACGGTATCTTCCGGATATCCGACGTGTCGGGTAATATCACCGGTCGGTAGTGCTTCCCTGCCAGGTTCAACGCCATCATCTGCGATCTTCTTTCCCCAGGGTACCGCACCGGGTCCACCATGTACCCGAAACGGTTCATCCGTCTCCTCGAATCGGGTCTCAAAATCCATCAGCAAACTCATGGTGGACGACTCATACATCATGGGAAAACCGCGCTTTTCATTTAAAAAGAGAGAGAAGAAGTTTGTATAAGTTTTGCGGTTTTCCCCCAAATCCAGAAAATCTCATGGAAATCCGAATCCAAAACCTCAATAGCACGTAAAATAGTGAATATATGCATGAGAATCCATGAATGCGGCATAACAATGAATAATAACATGCATGAAGTAGCAAGTAATAACTACAATGTCTAAACTAGCATATAAGGCAGGTATACTAATATCATGTCTAAACTATTAGCTAACAACCTATGTCAAATGAAATAGTATTTTCTAAAGTGTTCGTGACATGGCAATTACCGATGAAGATGTGTATGAGCCGGCAAGTAAGTACGTGGTACATACGCGTCATCGGTAATGGTGCTGGTGTCCTAACAGCATGATATCAACAATAGAATATGAAACATAATATAAGCATGCGATGCGGAGCGAACAACAATAATGAGCGGGAGCTATATATTAGACACAAAGATAACAATCTATATTTAATATAAAGTTAGTCTAACAACTACACTAAACTAAAGGGCTAAGCTAACTGGCTACTGAAGGTAAGGAAACCGCCAAACACCTGAGTCGATACATATACATACATACATACATACATACATACATACATATATATATTAGTCGGTGATCCCGCCTCGATAATATCACATCCGATACCATATCTATAATCAAATATTCCCAAGTCAAGAGCGCGGATCAAACATCAATATATAGCTCGTACGTAAATCCGTCGTACGGCATCCCAAATCTGGGTACGGGTCAATATCACATTATTCATCTGGTATCCTCTTTATCCAAGATCATAATCTGGGTACTGATCTACGTCTAGTACGATACTACTATCATCAATATAGTCATGATCTGACTGCTGATCTAAAGCCTCATACAAACCGATATCATCATCATATATCGTCATAAAGAGGTATACATCGCCTAATGCGACCTATTATGGATATCTTAACATATTTTATCTCATATCACGATCACATGTCAACCATTCAATGTATAACACTATTCACATGTATTGTCATCCCAAGATCCGCTATAACATCAGGACGTATCTCAAGTACGAATCCTGCCATATCACCGTTCTCGCGGTCTCAATCAAATTTTATCGACTCATCTCAAATCCTAAATACTTTCCTCAAATCTAGTATGTGAACACATAGTCCCATATCCATGTGAACACAAAAATACATATTCCCGTATAAGCACAAATGAAAGAAGAATGTATGTAAGTATGGGTGTGTGTGTATGTGTGGTGCAACCACTACTCTAGGGTTTCGCAACACTAAACCTATCCAATCACACCTAAAATCTATCTTTATCATCAATAACCTCAACAATAAATAATTAATATATATGTGTGTATACGTATTCGTATACATCACCACGAACTGCGGGGGTGCTATACGCCATCCACCCGACTTCTCCCCGTAGATATAAATCTACTCACGCGGTCTTTGCTCGCCGGTGCCGACGCCGCTACGCGCTTGCTTGTCGTCTCGAAGTCCGCATGGGGTACCTACATGTCATAACGCACCGTATCACATTAAAATCAAATTCGAAATCGAAACGGCATACGAAAATCAAGTCGGCACGCGTATCACGCATAGGTCAAAACCTATCGCCTACGCATGCAAGAATAGCCAGACCAACCCTCGATGTCGATGTACAAACGTCAAACCATCGAGAAAAACCCAAACACACTCATTTGCGCATTCACGAACACTAATTATAATATAAAATAGGTTAAAATTCACAAAAACCCTAAACTCACCTTAAAAGTCATTTTTCCGAAAATCTAGCAAGCAAAATTACCCGTTTTAGTACAAAACTCGACGTTTAAACAAATCTAGCGGCCATAATACTTATTAAATATCTTAAATAAGTCATACAACCCATTTCAAAAATTTAATCTCATCAATTCTTATAAAACTAAAATTTCTAGTTTTGCAATTTATCTAATTTTAACAATTTCAACTAAAAATGCACAAAACAACAACTACGCTTGGTTTTGCATGGTCCAAAGGCATTAAACCACTCATTATAATATTAATAATGACATGAAACCTTAATTATATTTTAATCTAAAGTATTTAATAATTTTCCAAAAACCCTAGTTAGCAAAATAGCTTAATTAGGACATTTTATAAGTAATGGTTTGTAATTAACAACTAGATTAGCTTTCTACAAGACTTAAGATATTAATCCATATCACAAAACCATTCACAATTGATCACAACCCAATTCCACAACAAAACCCTAACTAAAATTCCTTAATCATGCAATTGGAATCAATTAATTAGCTAATTGAGTTTGATTTAAGCGTTTAAACAACAAATTAAATATAGTTGTATGATTTATACCTCCTAGATTGAAAATGAAACATGAAGCTTAGCCTCCCAAACTTGCTTCTTCCACCAAGATCCAAGCTAGATAAGAGCAAGCAAAATGGGTAAGGGTTTAATGGGGAAATTGCTTTGAATTTGGAGTTTTTCTTTGGATTATTTTATGGATTTTGTGATGAATTTGGAGTGAAAAAGAGATGAAAAATTGGGGAAAATAAGATGGGCAGCAGCAACAGCAGGAGGAGCTCGAAAATTTACAGGGAAAACAAGTGTGTGGGTTGGTGTAGGTGTGTGTGGAAGTTTTCCAAGTCAATATAACCCCCTTTTAAGTCAACAATGCCCATGCTTCCTTTGTTTTTTTAATTTCCTTTTCTTTTGTTGTGAGGAAAGAGTGGGGACCTGGGGGCTGCTGTGGGGGAGGCTTGGCCAGCAAGAGAGTGGGTGAGTGGTGGGTTTGGGTGAGTGAGTGAACACATAAAAGATAAACACCACACCCCAACATCTATTTACACTAATTTCACTATTTAAGCCTTTTTCTTCAATATTTTCTAAAACCGTTTGGCAACTTCATTTCATTTCAAAAACATGTTAAAATTTTGTTTA
This sequence comes from Agapanthus africanus, assembly GCA_030015575.1. Taxonomy (NCBI): domain Eukaryota; kingdom Viridiplantae; phylum Streptophyta; class Magnoliopsida; order Asparagales; family Amaryllidaceae; genus Agapanthus; species Agapanthus africanus. The sequence continues at coordinate 295,180,957 of JASDDO010000006.1, read as the reverse complement.
ATTTGTTATGATGCACAAAATTTGTTTCAACCCATTCCAATTTATAATTTTCCCTAATTAAATGTATTAGTGACGGCTTAAAATAATATTAAAATAATTAATTTCGGAAAATTTTTCAGAAAATTTGAAATTTCACCAGTGGCTCAATAAACACCAAATACTAGTAATTACATAGCTAGAATATGTATATTTAATTTTATAATAAATATATTTGTATTTTGACTTTTTACAGAAAACCCCTTTATTTTACCGATTTTCCAAAATTTCACCGAAACGATTTTCAAAACGTTACATGGAAGCAAAGGGTAAGGCAAAGGTAGCGGGGCCAACAGTACAAAAGGAAGAATTCTTCTACTGTCATAAGAAGGGCCATTGGAAGAAAGATTGCAGGGCTTGGAAGGCCAAGAACCAGGACCCGAAGCAAGTTGCGGTTTCGGCTTCAGGTGTGTTTGTAATTGAAAACTGTCTGTCAATCAACTCTACTTCCTGGGTATTGGATACCGGATCAGGATCTCATATCTGTAATTCTTTGCAGGCACTGAGAAGCCGTCGGGTTCTGAAGACAGGTGATATGACCCTCAGGGTTTCTAACGGAGCGAGCGTGGATGCTGTGTCCGTAGGGAAATATCACTTAAGATTGACAAGTGGACATATTTTGGTTTTGCGCAACTGTTTTTGTGTACCTAGTTTGATTTGTAATATCATTTCTGTATCTTTTTTATCTAAAGAAAGTTATGATTTTACATTTGTAAGCAATGTCGTAAACATCCACTTTAATCATGGTCTGATTGGGTCAGGTACTTTAAATAACGGTATATACGTATTAAACCAATTGCAAATTTTCAATGTCCAGAACACACATAAAAGAAAGACTCCAGAATTAAATCAAGCTTTCTTATGGTATTGTAGACTGGGTCACATCAACGAAACAAGTTTGACCAACTTACATAAAGAAGGATATTTGGATCCGTTCGGATATCAATCTTATGCAACTTGTCAATCATGTCTTAAAGAAAAGATGACAAAGACTCTGTTCACTGGACGCGGAGAAAGAGCGAGCTCGCTCTTGGGACTAATACACAGCGACGTGTGTGGTCCAATATCTACACATGCAAGAAGTGGTTATTCATATTTCATTACTTTTACAGATGATTTCTCTAGGTATGGATATGTCTTCATGATGAAATATAAATCCGAGTCCTTTGAGAAATTCCGAGAATATAAGAATGAAGTGGAAAAAAAACCGGCAAAAGTATCAAGACACTGAGATCTGATCGAGGTGGTGAATACTTGAGTGCCGAGTTCCTGAATTACCTAAAAGAGAATGGAATTCTCTCTCAGCTTACTCCTCCATACACACCACAACACAACGGTGTATCGGAGAGACGGAACCGAACTTTATTAGATATGGTACGTTCCATGATGAGTAACGCTAAGTTACCGCGATCATTCTGGGGCTATGCACTAGAATTAGCTGCATATCTTTTGAACAAGGTTCCTACTAAGACTGTGCCTACCACACCAAATCAGATGTGGAGTGGGAAGAAACCCTATCTTTAATATCTGAAGATATGGGGATATCCAGCTTTGTCAAAAAGCAGCATGCGGACAAACTTGAGGCACGCTCGGTACTGTGTGAGTTTGTGTGATACCCAAAGAACTCCAGGGGGTATATTTTCTATTACGCAGAGGAACAAAAGGTTTTTGTTTCTCGTCATGCCCATTTTTTAGAACATCAATTTTTAGAAAAAGAAACTAGTGGGAGCGCAATAGAACTGGAAGAAATTCCAGAACCACAAGCTATTACTGAAAGCTTGGTGGAGCCTGAAGTTTTGAAAGAACAGGACATTCCCGCGCCACTCCGCAGGAGTAGTAGGCTGTCTCATCCGCCCGAGAGATACTATGGTTTTCTCGTAGACGGGGATATAGAGGATTGCATCATTGAAAATGATGAGCCAACTAACTTCCAGCAAGCCATTCAGAGCACAGACTTGGTAAAATGGCTGGATGCAATGCAGACCGAGATGGAGTCCATGTACACCAACAAGGTATGGACTTTGGACATTGCTCTAGAAGGGGTAAAACCCGTAGGCTGCAAATGGATCTTCAGAAAGAAGATTGGTGTAGATGAATAGGTTGAAACCTATGAGGCTAGACTTGTTGCAAAAGGATTTCGTCAAAGACCTGGTTTGGACTATGATGAAACCTTTTCTTCAGAGGCTATGCTCAAATCCATTCGGATCCTTCTTGCTATTGCTGCCTTCCACGATTATGAGATTTGGAAGATGGACGTAAAAACCGTTTTTCTAAATAGAAATTTGGAAGAGTGCGTCTATATGGACTAGCCAGAGGGTTTCATTCAGAGTGGGAGCAGCGGGAAAGTGTGCAAGTTGCTTAAGTCCATTTATGGACTAAAGCAAGCATCGCGGAGTTGGAACATCTGTTTTGATGAGACAGTCAAAGAATTTGACTTTATCAAAAATCCAGATGAGCCATGCATTTATAGTAAGATTGTAGAAATAACTGTAGTCCTCGTCTTGTGCGTGGATGACATTCTTTTGATAGGAAATGACATTGCTATGCTTCAATCTGTCAAAGTGTTCTTGTCACAAAGGTTCTCCATGAAAGACCTGGGTGGTGCCTCTTACATTCTGGGGATCCAGATCTATCGTGATAGATCTTTGAGGATGTTGGGACTTTCACAGTTCAGGTACATCGACACCATACTGAAAAGATTCAGTATGGAAGATTCAAAGCGCGGTAATTTACTGGCTTGTCACGGAATCACTCTCTCCAAAGAGATGTCTCTCAAGACTGATTTGGAAAGGGATCACATGTCTATTATACCCTACGCTTCTCCGGTAGGCTCTATAATGTATGCGATGTTGTGTACCAGATCAGATGTAGCTTATGCACTAAGCTTGGTAAGCCGGTATCAGTCAAACCCTGGGGAGAAGCACTGGATAGCAGTAAAGAACATTCTCAAGTACCTGAGAAGGACTAAGGAAATGTTCTTGGTGTACGTCAGAAAAGACCTCCAGATTGAGATCTTTGCTGATCCCAGCTTTCAGAGTGACAAGGATGACTCCAAGTCTATGTCGGGTTATGTATTTACCCTCAATGGAGGGGCAGTCTGTTGGAAGAGTTCCAAGCAAGACACCGTTGCTGACTCGACGATGGAAGCGGAGCATATCGCAGCTTCTGATGCAGCAAAAGAAGCAGTCTGGATGAGGAGGTTTTTAACAGAAGTTCAAGTGGTTTCGTCCTTTGTTGATCCAATACCTCTGTATTGTGACAACAACGGGGTTATAGCTTTAGCAAAGGAACCCAGGTCCAGTCCAGACATATCTTGAGGTGGTATCACCTGATCAGGAAGATCATGGATCACCGGGAGATCGAGGTGCGAAGAGTTGCTACTGAGGACAACACTGCAGATCCATTCACAAAGGCCATCTTTCAAACGCAGTTCGAGAGGCTATTCGAGATGATAGGTCTGCGATATGCCAGCACATGGCCTTAGTGCAAGTGGGAGATTGTTAGTGTAATATGCCCTAGAGGCCATTATTGTGTAGTACTAGTTTGTATATTACATTTTGGAAGCTTGGGATATATACACGGATTTATGACAATCTTGCTCAATATGGTAGTATGCTACTTGGTTTGTATATATCTTTATATGTGTATATGTTTCTTTTGACGTATCGCTAATACATGTTGGTAGAGCCCTTAGGATCTTTGCTTGACTACCAGCGTTGTGATGGCAGTCACACTAGTGGGGGCTGGGTAGTCTACATGCACATCCTTATAAAGTTCCCTAGTCATAGGATTATCGAGACAGGTCATCGATACTCCAGAGTAGACTAGTATACACGCTTCTCATCCCAGCAGGGGAGATGGTCTGTCCCACAGCCATTAGTACGTCGTACTGGAGATAGTATGCAGCTACTCATTGGGTTATGAGTTACACTGGACGGACTCATGGGGAACTGCTGGTTGGTACTATACCTATCATCAGGTAGCAGTTCACAGGTGACATGAGTACAGCATAGTCCGTTGACTTGACACTACTACTTCGCCTCAAGTGTGTTCCCAATATTCTTAAATTACTACCATACCACGGCTCTATTGAGTTGTGTAAACATGTACTGTTTCCACCAATCAGAGCAAAGCTCTGTTTTGAATTTCAAAATTCAAAAATTGAAGCAACGCTTCAGATCCCGTGCGCTGCGCGCTGTGCGCCACGTGTCAAAAGCAGACACGCCAGCGCCAGGAGCGCTGTGCCCTAGGCAGCGCACCCCCAATCAGAGCAAAGCTCTGTTTCAAAATTCAAAATTTAAAAGTTGAAGCAACGCTTCAGATCCAGCGCTCCGCACTGCACGCCACGTGTCAAGCACGGTTGCGCTAGCGCAGTTGCGCTGCGCGCCACGTGTCAACCACGGGTGCGCTAGCGCAGTTACGCTGCGCGCCACGTGTCAAGCACGGGTGCGCTAGCGCAGTAGCCCTACGCTCTGCGCTGCGTGCCACGTGTCGAACGTAGGTGCGCTAGTGCAAAATGCGCCAGCGCTGGAATTAAAAAAATTCACCACCGTTAGATCAAAAGATCTAATAATAATAAATATTAATTAATCAGAATTAAAATTCTGTTATGGAAAGATCTTTCCAATCTTATTAAAACAAGAAAATTATCTTCTGCAAAGCAAAAGCCCTAGGATCAAAGATCCAACGGTGGGAAATATTCCTAAATTAATCGGAGAAAGATCTCTCAAAACTGATTTAACAAATCATTTGGCCCTATATAAAGGACCCTAGACTTCAAGCCTAAGAGAAAGAGAAGACAGAAGAAGAGAGAGAAAAACCCTCTGCAAAAAAGAGCAAGCTCTTAAGAAAAGAAGATTTTTCTTCATTTTCAAGGTAAAAAGAACCATGTTCTTAAACAACAGAGATGAAATTGTCTCGTAAAAAAAGAAAAACCCTCTTCTAAAAGGATCATAGATCTGAAAAAAGACCAAGGTCTTTGATGATAAGAAAAAAGATCTAATTATAAAAAAATAAAAGAAGTATTTTTACTTCGTCCACAGATCTTTGATCTATAAAGGCAGAGCCTTTTATAAAAACAAGAACTTTTGTTCTTGGATCTTGAGGCAAAGCCTCCTTAGAAGAACATAAAAGTTGTTCTGTGATCTTAAAATTGATCAGATACGGTTCGCGCTATTGAAAAGTGCCTTGCACTCATGAACTGTGCCCTTGCGCTTATTGGACTGGCGCACAGTGCCATAACTTGCCACGTGTCAACCATAGACACCACTTGCGCTTTGAGCTTTTAAAATAGAGCGCTGCACTCATAGACTAGCGCTCAGCGCCAAGCGCGCCACGTGTCATTCGCTGGCGCACTAGCGTAAAGCACTCATAAATGGAAAGCGCAAATGCGCTAATGAACCAGCGCTTAGCGCTGAGCGCGACACGTGTCATATTCGCGTGCGCTAGCGCAATACGCTCTTTAATTGGCGCAAAGCGTCTGACGCGCCACGTGGCACACTATCAGAACGTGCTCTGTTCTGATAAAGACTAAAATATCAAAGCCTAATGCTTAGCATTATTCAAAGGGCCGAGCCTAAATAAAGGCTTAATAGCCAGAACAAAAATAAAATGTTAAAACATTTTAATTGGACTTAGCCCAATTCTGGCCATAAGTCTTCAACCTATATTAAAATGAGCACATCTGCTCTTTCAAACAACTCACCTTGGTTCAAGGGTACATCTCTGCACTCCTTTGATATTTGTCGTTGTAATTCCTCAACGTCTTTAAAGAGGTGACGGGTCCCGACAATCATACGTTTCATGGACTGTGGGGTCCTCAAATCCACGGACTATGATGTCCTTAACCTCGATCGTGATGTCTTAAAACTAACAACGGACTGTGGAGTCCTTAAATCCACGGACTATGATGTCCTTAACCTCGACCGTGATGTCTTAAAACTAACAACGGACTGTGGAGTCCTCAAATCCACGGACTATGATGTCCTTAACCTTGACCGTGATGTCTTAAAATTAACATCGGACTGTGGAGTCCTTAAATCCACGGACTATGATGTCCTTAACCTCGACCGTGATGTCTTAAAACTAACACCGGACTGTGAGGTCCTTAAACTCACGAACTATGATGTCCTTAACCTCGACTGTGATGTCTTCAAACTAACAATGGACTGTAATGTCCTTAAACTAATTATCGACCGCAATGTCATTAAACTAAACAATAGAGCCTAATTTCTCTCTTGTCGGATCCAAACGATCCCGTTAAGTCGATCTTAGCCTGAAATTAGACTAGCGTATCCTTAACATACGTTTAAGTTGATCTTAGTCTCAAATGAGGTTAACATATCCTTAAACCCCAAACCCCAAACCCCAAATCTAAGAAGATACGGATTTGGACTAATCCACGTCCTACGGGCGACAACACAAATTAGTCTCCGTATACAATCCACGGGCAACCAAACACAAAACAAACACCCACGACACGAAGTGACCATATGGAGAAGGAGAAAGTTGTTACCGCGATGCGGTAGCGTAATTAACTGCAGAGGCTTGCGCCTGCAGGGAAAAGCGTCCCCACAATCAAAAACCCCTCAAACGAGGGGGAATCTGACGAAGTCTGCTACATCGGCCGCATCCGTCTAAACCTTCGATACATGGTGCCATAAATCAACTTGGCATCTTCGGAGAGGTGGACGGATAGCACCAATAAGCATCTGCCCCGAATATCAGGCAAGACGGACCTGCGCGGTCGCGTCTCTGTTTCCGGCGGTAAACAGATTCTGGCACGCACGGTGGGACCTTTTCCTCTTTCCACTCCACACTTCGTGTGTCGTGTTCGCGAATGAATCGCGGTTTACTAATGGCTGCCCTTGGATTTCGAGGTACTAAGATTTGGCGTTTTGCTTGGTGCAGAAAGCGAAGGATCAATGGCGTTCACTTGTGCAAAGTGCTCTAACTGCAATTGCAATTCGCGCTCTGCCTCATCTGGAGGCATAGCTTACGGTCCCCAAGCAGCCTCCCTATTCACAATACTGGTGGAATAGGTCACTCAAGCCACCACGGGATTGTTTTTCAGGACCATGCTCCCGCCAACGAGCTTCACCGTTCCTGTGCCAACCCTGGAAGTTCCCAAGAAGTCGGTCTTCGATCGGCTTACAGCTACTGCGGCCCCTCTCAACGGGTCGTCTAGCACCGACGCCTCGATCTTCTCCAGGTTGGGCCAAAGTTCAGGTGGGTCCACGATGAAGCCTGCACCTCAAGAGAAGGTTATTCCGAAAAGAATAACCAGCCCTGCCCTTGAAGTCGTCAAGGCAGCTTCTCCTATCAAAGGGTCGATCTTTACAAGACGGACTGTTCCGGCTCCCGCTACGGTTCCTGTCCCTGCTTAGAAGTCTGTTTTCAACTGATTGGATACTGCTTCTCAAAGGACATCAGTCTTCAATAGGCTGACGCCAGCAGCAACCCTACACCTGGAAATGGGGGAAGACAAAGCCATCGCTGAACCAACCCCAACAACTCGACAAGCTCGACGTCGCCACCGGCGCCGAGTAAGGAAGGCCGGGGGCAACTCCCCCTCTGGGCTAACTCCACCAGCTCCAACGGTGGAAATTAATGCTGCTGTTCTAACCGGGAACAGTTTTGAGCTGCTGAACAAGGTACGCAGGAACTCGCCTACTGCCGTACTGAAAAGATCCCCGCCACCGGTGGAGACCGTCACAGAAATAAAGCCGGAGCAGTCCCCTCAACGGCTTTCTTCCAAAGTTTACAAAATCTGGCGACAAGTCCGAGAGTCAGTCGTGGATCAAGACTACCCCCGCCGGCAGAAGAAGCTGAAGGTCCGACAGGAAGAAAACCGTCCTGTTAAGCCACGAAAGGTGACGGCTACTTGGGTGCCCACTGCAACGGCCCCCTCAACTTCAACCGCTCATAAAAGGAGAAGGCTGAAGAAAATCCCCATGCCTGCGACAAATGTCAAAGGCACTGAGTCTAAACGTCCTAAGTCTGGGGGCATAACGGTCCATACTGTTTACATGGCTTTCGGAAAAGAGGAAAGCCGCACTTCGACGGGCCACCGACCGCTCACCCAATCAATAACAAGGGCTCAGGAACAGCAACAGCATAAGCTTCAGGAGATGCTGACTGCAATGGCCGCACTCATTGGACCAAAAGAAAGCCCGGAGGCGTCATTGGAGCAGCGTTATAAATAAGAAACCGATGCTGACTTCCTTCGCAGAGTCCTCGAAAAGAAGGACAAAGAAGCCGCAAAGCAAGTGGCTAATATAAAGAGAATGGCACTTCTCTTCCAAGACATGGTAGGGATGATGTTACAGCCGGATCCCCCAGCTGAAGACCCTCCAATCATTATTGAAGATGATAGAGGGGAGACGTCGAACCCTCCTCCGGCTCTTTCAGCAGTCAAGGTGGAAACCATTTCTAAGGCCGCCCTGGATGATTATATTTCTCAACAAATACAAGTTCACCAGGCAAATGAAGCGTCCGGCCAAGTCGTCAAAACTGGGTGACCATATCCGGGCTGGTATGACTAGATAAAGTATCCGCCGGGATATACCATCCCTAAGTTTCATGTATATAAAGGGACAGGAAATCCACACCTGCATGTCGCCCAGTTCAGGGCTCTATGTGGTAATACCGGGGGTGATGACAAGCTTCTGCTCCGCCAATTCGTCGGCAGCTTATCGGAGACGGCATTTGAGTGGTACTACGAACTTCCAAACGACTCCGTCAAAACTTTCGTAGAAATGGAGTTGTTATTCACCCAGTGATTCGCGAGTGCTAGTGAACGCACTCCAATAATGACATTGATCAATACAAGGGTGAAGCTGGGCGAAACTTGGGTTTATACGCAATCCGATGGCGAAATCTGTGGTCGAAGTGTGAACAGCGCATCGAAGAAGCACCAGCGGTGGGCATGTTCGTGGGCACCCTAGACCCTCATGCAACTATTTCACAGTTCATGATGTTCTTCAAACCGACCACATTCTAGGCTTTGATCGACAAGTTAGCCCAGATGGATCAGATGGGTCACAGACCGTCTCCTCCGAAACCGGAACCGTGGAACGAAAAGGGTAAAGGGAAGGCGACCTTCGTTGCGAACACCCAACAGCAGCCCAGTGCTCCAAGACTAACGGATCAATTGGAGGAGAGACGACGCTATTACAATGAGAAAATGAAGCGCCCTTACTCATTCCCACGGGATAAAACGAAGAGGCTGTTCGAGCTGGCAATGCACAACAGGCTTATTAATTTGCCGAATCCAAGGCGACCACCGCAACCTAGCGAAGTGAATAATCCCAATTATTGCCCTTACCACCAAACGGTAAGCCATCCGATCGAAGATTGCTTCGTCTTTAAGGGATGGATCGAGGATCAGTACCTACAAGGCAAGTTTGCGCTGTCTGAGAAGTGGAAAGTAAACCCACTACAACCGCACACTCCTAAGAAAACAGACACACCGGGGGCAACGTGCTCTTTTGTTGAAGAAGCTCCATTGGAGGTGGCTCTTTCAGCCAAAACCAAAAGGATGCTGAATGATCTCCAGACATGCCCGGTGATCAGATGGAAGAATCCGTTGGAACCTAAGATCATCGAGGGGATGCTGAAGCCGCGCCCAACTCCAAAGATTGATGGTGATAGCCAAAGCATTCATGCTCAGCCGTCAAAATCTTCGAAAAAGAAGAAGAAATCCAAAATGCCCGTGAAGCCTGGCGACAAGCGCACGGATCTGCAAAAACAGATCGACGCGCTGGAAGAGTATAACCAGAAGACGCGGACTCCAATCATGCTCCAATAGTTCCTTAGCCACGTTCTTGAAGACGGAGATGATGGAGAAGAATCGTCGGATGAATCTGAGGATTACGTAGCTAGTTGCCATGTGGTCTCTCATTCATCGCTAGACAATGAAGAGGCTTCTTGCACAAAGAAACTGGGGGCAGAGCCTGAACCGGAACTTTTGGGGTCGTCAGATGAAATGATCGACGCATTCCTAAACGAAGCTCTCCTGAGAAGTAAAGCTGATCGGGAGCATGAGATGGCCATATTTGAAAAGGCCAAACGCCGGCGACTGGACGAAAGACTCGAGACATTCCTGCCGAATCAATGGATATCTGTCGCGAATAAAAACAAGTTCAAGACGAGAAAAAGGTTTGCTAAAGCCATATCAATGGGAATGAAGCTACCACCCTCCGAAGGAAACACTGTCGGTGAAGCAGAGATGCATCCTAGCTACTGCCTATATCATTGAAAGATCGCATACCCCACCGAAGAGTGCAACGCTTTTAAAAGATGGTGGCAGAGATATGTTGCTCACCGACAACATTTCAAGCGGATGAAACGCAAAACTCGGCGGGAGCAGAGAAGTACGACAGAGGAGCATAAAAGAACTACCGGCAACTGTCGCATGGTCAACACCGGGGGATCGCAGGTTCTCACCTTTGGGAGCGACTCTGACGAGGAAATGGCTCTTGGCCCTCTCTTTAAAGAACCCACCTTGGGGAAAGAGGAAGAACTGAAGGCCCGTGAAAACATTCAGCTACGCAATCGTACGCTGCCCGAAAAGAATCTTCGGCCCTCGAACAGTGGGTCAAATAGAAAAGACAAGGGAAAAGAAAAGATCCCTGAGGATATCGCCCTGGATGACCAAGTCATGAAAGAGTTGACCGCCAAGGACCCGCCAAAGAAAAGTAAGGTAGACTACAACATTCTGGCGCGCTTGAGAAAGTTATCCTCACAGCTCAGCATTCTCGACGCCCTTTTACTATCAAAAGAAGCAAGAGATTCATTGATCAAGGCGTTACAAGAGCCAGAGCAATCCCATGCTTTTCTCGCCGAAGAAAAGATGAAGGACGAGCTGGAGGAAGTACACACAGCCGATATCACCTTCGATGATGAAGACCTCCTCCTTAGGACGTGCGAGCACAACCGTCCCCTCTATGTCTCTGGATACTGTCACGATATAAAGATAGGCAAAATCCTGGTTGACAATGGGTCTTCCGTCAATCTCCTTAACGTACGGGTGTTAAAGGAAATCTGCATGAGCGTCCAACACCTCGCTCATAATAAAATCACCATCTCCGGTTTTGTCTCCCAGTCATCACGGACTCTCGAGTCTGTGATACTGACGCTGTGCTTCGGGCTGCTTGTTACAGACATTAAATTTCACATCATTGACGCCAAGACATGTTATAACGCTTTGCTCGGCTGGCCTTGGTTACACGAGTACAATATCATCCCCTCTACACAATATCAGTGCATGAAATACTTCAAGGATGGTCTCGAGTATACCGTAACAGGAGAGTTGAACCCATTCTCCATGAACGAAGTCCGGAAATACGAAGATGCAAAATACTTCTTTCCAGATTTTGAGGATACGGAGAGATGTCACAAACCAGAGAACAAAGCTATCACCACCATTCCTGTCTTCGGGAGTGATACTGAGGAAGAGGAAGAGATAGTTTATTCAGGTCTACCCCAGTACAACAAACCGGGACCGTCCTCGCCTATGTTAATCTTCGGCAGTGACTCAGAAGACGAGGTTAATGCTATATTCTCCTCTCGGCCACCAATACAAGCATTCGCTGGTGATAATCAGAGTTTGCAAATTACCATGATTCCGCGGGAGCACTACAAAGATCTCGACGCACTTGAAGTTTATAGCATGCAAGAGCTACAAACATTTTACGTCCCTCCCAGGCGAAAAGGTGAACAGGCAATCCTATTCTATCGATCCACGGAAACAAGAGTGGAGAAAGAAATTTGGTATGGCGCCGATTCTACGCTCGAAAGGCTCCAGCCCATCCGTCTGCCTAGATACTATATAGAAGTCTTGAAAAGGCTATTGAAGAGCCAAGGGATACCCTTCAAACAGACCGCTCGAAAAGCTAAGTTCTATGACAGGATCTGGAACGTTTCCGGAACTCAGCGCAAGTTGCCCAATGGGAGAATGGAAACGATCGGGCTTGGATATGTTCGGTCCAAGAAACGGGAGCTACTCCGCGACTGCTACGTCGTACATGACTTTGATGAAGAAGGGGATGCTCAATAGGAGAATGCTAACCCTGAACCAGAAAAGGCTCCCGCCGTAAAAATGCCCAGTCTGTCATTCGAAGAACAAATGGACAAGATTATAAGGGAAGCAGGTCAAAAGGTTTGAGACGACCATAATCGCGAAATGGCCATCTACGAGAAATCCAGGACGCAATGCCTTCTTCAACAGACTGCGAAAGATGAAAATGCTCCTCCCTGTCAAACCGTTGTGCAAAAGGCCAGACGCAGAGGCAGAAACAAACCAAAGAGCGGGAAAGGCATTCGACAGCGACAAAGCGGGTCCAAGAAACCACGCGATCAGGAGCCAAGCAATTCGGATTCGTCCCTTATGAAGAAGATGAGTCGAGCATACTCTTTTCCTCAGAGCAAAACACGGAGGATACTTGATCTCGCCATAAGACATTAAATGATCATACTTCCAGAGTCCAAGCACCCCGAGCAAGCCAACGAGATCTTTCACCCAGACTATTGCTCTTATCACCGAGCGATAGGACATCCTCTCGAAGACTGCTTCACCTTTAAGAATTGGGTCGAAAACCAATATCAGCTCGGCAAGTTTGCTCTATCCGACAGTTGGAGGATAACTCCGCCGCAGAAGTATGAACCCAAATCCACGAGAGTAGAACCAGATCAACAACTGTCGTGGAAGCGAGCTCGTACTTGTTATATGATAACACTATCAAAAGAAGAGCCTGAGGATAGGAGTGACCTCCCCTGGTGCTTCGAAAACAATGATGACGAGGTGATCTCAGAGTTTCCTCCTGCGCCGAAAGAGCTGGAAGATGGAATACACACCACTGCAGATAACCTCAAGAAAATTGATTTGGGGACGACAAGTGACCCGCGACCGACATTCCTCAGTGAGTTGCTGTCTGAAGAAAGGGTGGCTGCGCTAAAGGACGTGCTTATGCAGTATAAGAATTGCTTCACATGGAATTATTCCGAAATGCCAGGACTAGATCCAGAAATTGATGTCCACAAATTGGCGATATCCCCGGACGTTAAGCCAATCAAACAAGCACCAAGGAGAATGCGGCTTGAGCTTGAGATGAGTATCAACGCCGAGGTCAAGAAGATGATCGACTCTGGCTTCATCCAAGAGGTTCAGTATCCTGACTAGATCGCCAACATCGTCCCAGTGATGAAGAAGAATAGGACGGTGCGCATCTGCGTAGACTTTCGGGATCTCATTAAAGCTTACCCGAAGGACGACTTCCCAGTACCGGTCACCGAGCTAATGATAGACAATACATCCACCCACGAAGTCTTCTCCTTAATGGACGGCTCATCGGGATATAATCAGATAAAGATGCATCCCAAAGACCAGAAGCACACCACTTTCCGGACCCCTTTGGGTATATTTTGCTACAAGGTGATGCCTTTCGGTCTAAAGAACGCCGATGCTACCTATCAGAGGGCCATGACAAAGATCTTCGATGACCTCATACATGAAATCGTCGAATGCTACATCGACGACCTCGTGATTAAAAGCAAATCATACCAAGGAACATCTCGAGCATCTGAAGATCGTATTTCAATGCCTTCGGCAATACAACTTGAAGATAAACCCTCTCAAATGCGCATTTGGAGTTTCCTTGGGCAAATTCCTAGGATTCATTGTCCGACATCGAGGCATCGAGATAGATCCGTCAAAGATCAAGGCGATTATGGAAATGACTCCGCCAAAGACTCTTAAGCAACTGCGGTCTCTCCAAGGAAAGCTCGCGTACATCCGGCGATTTATAGCCAATCTCTCAGGCAAGTGCCGTCCTTACAGCCACCTAATGAAGAAGGGAACCCTTTTCGTTTGGGATCACAAATGCCAGAGCGCACTGGACGAAATCAAGCAATACCTGCAGAATCCACCAGTGCTGGCTGCTCCAGTCAAGAGAAAGCCTCTCATTCTGTATATAACCGCCCTTGAAGGTTCCTTAGGCGCATTATGGGCACAAAAGAACGACCAAGGGAAAGAAAGAGTTCTCTACTACTTGAGTCGAGTTCTCCTGGGAGCAGAAAGCAATTATTCTCCCATCGAAAAACACTGCCTGGCGTCGATCTTCACGATAACGATGCTCAGGCACTATGCATTGGCGCATAAAGTCCGTATCATATCGAAGGTGGATCCTCTCAAATATTTGATGTCAAAGGCCATATTGACGGGGAGACCCTCTAAATAGGCCCTGCTCTTGATGGAGTTCTCAATAACCTATTAGCCTCTTAAGGCAGTGAAAGGCCGGACCCTCTTAAGGCAGTGACTTGCGCTCTGCGCTGCGCGACACGTGTCAGCGTAGTTGCGCTGCGCTCTGCGCTGCGCGACACGTGTCAGCGCAGTTGTGCTGCGCTCTGCGCTGCGCGATATGTGTCAAGTGCAGGTGCGCTTGCGCCAACTGTGCCAGCACTAAAACAGAATTAAAATTCCAGAAAGATCTTTCCAATCTTATTAAAACAATAAGATTATCTTCTATAAAACAGAAACCCTTGGATCAAAAATCCGACGGTGGGGGAAAATCCCTAAATCACTCATGGAAAGATCTCTTTAACTGACGTAACAAATCAATTGGCACTATATAAAGGCCCGTAGACTCCAAGTCTAAAGGACACAGAGAGAAAGAGAGAGAAACCAGAGAATTCCTCTAAAATTTTGAGAAGAACTCGAAGAGAAAAAAAGGTAAACCTTTAGAGAAAAAAAAGAGAAGAATTTTCTTTTAAAAAGAGAAGAATTTTGAGAAGAACTCGAAGAGAAAAAAAGGTAAACCTGACAAGCCACGTGGCGTTCTGTCAGACTAATTAATGCAGTGCATTATTAAAAAGAAGGGACAAAGCCCAATTAAAAGGCCTAACAGGCCTAATAAAAATGCAATGCATTATTAAAAATGGGCAGAGCCCAAATAAATGTCTAATAGACCAAACAAAAATGCCATGCATTATTAAGCAGGGGCAGAGCCCTAGTAATGCAAATAAAATGTTAGACATTTTCTAACTGGGCTTAATCCAATTCTGGCCATAAGTCCTCAAACTAAATTGAACTGAGCACACCTGCTCTCTCAAATCAATTTACACTTTGGTTCAAGGGTACATCTCTGAACTCCTCTGATATCTGTCATTGTAATTCTTCAACGTCGTCAGAGAGGTGACGGGTCCCGACGGCCATACATTCCATGGACCACCATGTCCCTAAACTGGCAATGGACCACTATGTCCCTAAACTGGAACAATAGAGCCCCTAAATGATCTTTTGTCGAATCCAAACGATCCCGTTAAGTTGATCTTAGTCTCAAACTGGACTAACGTATCCTTGAAAAACGTTTAAGTTGATCTTAACCTCAAATATGGCTAACGTATCCTTAAACCAAAACCCCAAACCCAAATCTAAGAAAATACGGATTTGGACTAATCTACATCCTACGGGAGACGACATAAATTAGTCTCCATATACAATCCACGGGCAACCACAAACAAAACAAACACCCACGACACGAAGTGAAATTCTGGAGAAGGAGAAAGTTGTTACCGCGATGCGGTAGCGTAATTAACTGCAGGGGCTTGCACCTGCAGGGAAGAGCATCCCCACAATCAAAAACCCCTCGAACGAGGGGGAATCTGACGAAGTCTGCTAAATCGGCCGCATCCGTCTAAACCTCCGATACACGGTGCCATAAATCAACTTGGCATTTTCGGAGAGGTGGACGGATAAAACCAAATAGCATCTGCCCCGTGTCTCAGGCAAGACGTCTCTCTGTCTCGTCGCGCTATTCGGAGGGGAACAGATTCTGGCACGCCCGGTGGGACCTCTTCTTCTTTCCACTCCACACTTCGTGTGTCGTGTTCGCGAACGAATCGCGGTTTACTGTGGTTGCCTGTGGATTCGATGTACTAAGATTTGGTGTCTCGCTCCGTGCAGAAAAAGAAGATCAATGGCTTCAAACTGCAACTCTCGCTCCGCCCCTGCCGGAGGAGTGACTTACGGGCCCCAAGCGGCCTCTCTTTTCAAGATGCCAGTGGAGCTGGTAACTCAAGCCACTACTGGACTATTCTTCGAGACCATGATCCTACCAACAAGCTTCAGCGCTCCTGTACCATCGCAAGAAGCTCCGAAGAAGTCGGTCTTTGATCGGCTTATAACTACTGCGGCCCCTCTCAACGGGTCGCCCAAGTCCAATGCCTCGGTTTTTAACAGACTGGGCCAGAGCTCCAGCGGGCCCATGAAGAAGCCTGCAATACCAGAAGGCGTTATCCTAAAACGGATAGCCATTCCTACTCCTGAAGTCCCTAAGGCGGCTTCTCCTGCTAAGGGGTCGGTCTTCACAAGACTGGCCGTTTCAGCTCCTACTCCACGTGAAGTCATGAAGGATATTTCCCCTGTTCGAAAGTCGGCCTTCGCAAGACTGATTATCCCCTCTCAACGGACGTCAGTCTTCAACAGGCTAGCACCAATAACAGTATCTCCTCAAAGCAGGGGGCATGAAGAAGCTTATCCAACAACGGAGGTGATCTCATCCGCACGACATGCTCGACGTCGCCATTGGCGCCGAGTGAGGAAAGTTAGGGGCAATTCCCCTTCTGGACTGACTCCGCCGGCTCCAGCGATGGAAATTGATGCTGCTGTTCCAACCGAGAACAGCTTTGAACTACTTAACAAGGTGCGCAGGAATTCGCCAACTGCTGTGCTGAGAAGATCTCCTCCACTTACGGAGAAATCCCCAAAGGCGAAGCTGGAGCAGCCCCCTCAACGGCTGTCCTCTAAAATTTACAAGGTCTGGCGACAGATCCAGGAGTCGGTGATTGATCAAGACTATCTCCGCCGACAGAAAAAAATGAAGGTTCGCCAGGAGAAGGATTACTCCGTCAAGCCACAAAAAGCAACAACTACTTGAGTGCCCACTGCAACGGCTCCCTCAACGTCAATCACTCAAAAGAAAAGGAGGCCGCAAAAATCCCCTGTGAACATGGCGAGCCGTAAAAGCGCCGAGCACAAACGCCCCAAGTCCGGGGGCATGGTGGTGCATACTGTTTATATGGCTTCCGGAAAAGAGGAAGGCCGTGCTTCGACGGGTCACCGACCGCTCACCCGATCTGTGACAAAAGCCCTGGAGTAGCAACAGAAGCTTTAGGAGATGATGACTGCAATGGCCGCACTCACCGGACCAAAAGAAAGCCCGGAGGCATTATCAGAGCAGCGTCACGAACAAGAAACTGATGCTGACTTCTTACGCAGAGTCCTCGAAAAGAAGGACAGAGAAGCCGCAGAACAAGCGGCTAACATAAAGCAAATGGCGCTTCTCTTCCAAGATATGGTAGGGATGATGATCCAGCAAGATCCTCTTGCTGAAGATCCTTCGATTGTCCTTGAAGATGACAAAGGAGAGACATCGAATCCTCCATCGGCTCTGTCAACAGCCAAAGAGGAAACTATCTCTAAAGCTGCCCTGGATGATTATATAGCTCAGCAGATACGAGTTCATCAGGCGAGTGAATCGGCTGGGCAAATTGTTAGAACCGAACGACCCTACCCGGGCTGGTATGACCAAATCAATTACCCGCCAGGATATACGATCCCTAAATTCCATGTGTACAAGGGGACAGGGAATCCACATCAGCATGTCACTCAATTCAGGGCTCTTTGTGGCAACACTGGAGGCGACGACAAACTGCTGCTCCACCAATTCGTCTTAGCAGAAACAGCCTTTGAATGGTATTCGGAGCTACCTAACGGTTCTGTCAAAACATTTACGGAGATGGAGCTACTGTTTATACAAAGATTCGCGAGCGCTAGTGAACGCACCCCGATAACAGCACTGATTAATGCCAGGGTAAGGCCAGGCAAGACTTGGGTTCAATACGCAATCCGATGGTGGAACTTGTGGTCGAAATGCGAACAACGCATCGAAGAAGCTGGCACGAAGAAGCGCCAGCGGTGGGCATGTTCGTGGGCACCTTAGACCCTCATGCAACTATTTCACAGTTCATGATGTTCTTTAAACCGACCACGTTCCAGGCTTTAATTGATAAGCTAGCCCAGATGGATCAAATGGGTCACAGACCGTCTCCTCTGAAGCCAGAACCCCGAAATGACAAGGGTAAAGGGAAGGCGACCTTCGTTGCGAACACCCGACAGCAGCCCAGTGCCCCAAAGCTAATTGATCAACTGGAAGAGGAAAGGCGGTATTATAATGAGAAAATGAAGCGTCCTTACTCATTCCCGCGGGAAAAAACGAAGAGGCTATTCGAGCTGGCGATGCACAATAAGCTTATCTATCTCCCGAATCCAAGGAGACCACCACAACCCAGCGAAGTGAATAAGCCCAATTATTGCCCTTACCACCAAACGGTAAGTCACCCGATCGAGGATTGCTTCGTCTTTAAGGGATGGATCGAAGACCAATACCTACAAGGCAAGTTTGCGCTGTCTGAAAAGTGGAAAGTAAACCCACCACAGCCGCACACTCCAAAAAAGAGGGACACGCCGGGGGCAACTTGTTCTTTTGTTGAAAAAGCTCCATGGGAGGTCGTGCTTTCCGCCAAAACCAAAAAGATGTTGAATGATCTCCAGACATGCCCGGCAATCAGGTGGAAGAACCCGTTGGAACCTGAGATTATCGAAGGGATGCTGAAGCCGCGCCCAACTTCAAAGATCGGTGGTGATGGCCCAAGCACTCACACCCATCTGTCGAAATCTTCAAAGAAGAAGAAGAAAAGATCCAAAAAGCCCGTGAAACCTGGCGACAAGCGCACAGACCTGCAGAAACAAATCGACGCGCTGGAAGAGTATAACCAGAAAGCGCGGACTCCCATCACGCTCCAGGAGTTCCTCGGCCACGTCCTTGAAGACGGAGATGATGGAGAAGACTCATCAGATGAATCTGAGAACTACGCAGCAAGTTGTCATGTGATCTCTCACTCATTGATAGATGATAAAGAAGCTCCTGGCACCGAGAAACCGGGGACGGGTCCTGAACCAGAACTTTTATGGCCATCAGACGAGATGATCGATGCCTTTCTGAATAAGATTCGTCTGAAAAGTAAAGCCAATCAGGAGCGTGAGATGGCCATATTGGAAGGAGCCAAACGCCGGCGACTAGACGAAAGAGTCGAGGCACTCCCGTCAAATCAAAAGACATCCGCTGCCGATAAAAACAAATTCAAGACGAGGAAAAGGTTTGCTAAAGCCATATCAATGGGAATGAAGCTACCAGCCTCTGAAGAGAACACTCTCGGTGGAGTAGAGATGCATCGTAATTACTGCTTATATCATCAGAAGATCGCACATCCCACTGAAGACTGCGACACCTTTAAGTGTTGGTGGCAAAGGTATGTCTCTCACAGGCAACACTTCAATAGGACAAAGCGTGAAGCTCGTAGACAGCGAAAAAATACGACAGATGAGCA
The DNA here is from genome assembly GCA_030015575.1 of Agapanthus africanus. NCBI lineage: Eukaryota > Viridiplantae > Streptophyta > Magnoliopsida > Asparagales > Amaryllidaceae > Agapanthus > Agapanthus africanus. The sequence goes on along the minus strand of JASDDO010000006.1, from coordinate 295,161,475 downwards.
TAAAAGAGTTGCCGGCAATTGTCATAGGGATGATCCCGGGGGATCACGAGTTCTCACCTTCGGGAGAGATTCCGATGAAAAGTAGCCCTCAGCCCTCTCTTCAAGGAGTCCATCTCCGAAGAATTGAGAAGTTGCGAGAACATTCAGCCGTGCAATTGCACGATACCCGGAGAGAATCTCGGACCTACAAACAATGGAGTGAACAAAAAGGATAAAGGAAAGGGAAAAACGGCCTTCGTCGCCAACACTCAACAACAATCGAGTGGCTCTACACCAGTTGTTCGCCAAAACAACAAGCGGTAACCCCTCTATGAGAGGTTGAAACGTCCTTACTCATTTCCCCAGGATGAAACAAGGAAGCTGTTCGAAGTGGCAGTGCGCAACAGGCTTATCACTCTACCGGAGCCGAAACACCAGCTACAACTGAATGATGTCAACAATCCTAATTACTGCCCTTACCACCAAGTATTGGGCCATCCGATCGAAAACTGCTATGTTTTCAAAAACTGGGTTGAAGACCAATATCAACAGGGCAAGTTCATGTTGTCCGAAAACTGGAAGGTGAGCCCGCCACAACCACATGCTCCGAGAAAGATGGATATGCCGGGGGCATCATGCTCATTCATAGGGAAAGCCCCATAGACCGAAAAGTCAGTAAACTAGAGATTCGCCTCAAATACGGCGACGGCGGACCGCAATGTCCTAAAACTTACAAATGACCGAAACGTCTTTAAACTACTACCGCAGCATCCTCAGGCTGACGCGATTAAAAGAAGAAAAAAAAGAGAAGAAAAAAAGGAATAAAAAATAAATAAAAATGGTATGTCCATAAGCAAAATGGGCACGGACGAAAACCCGAAAGGGCTCCGTGAGTAAAAACAGCAGGGCTACCGGCGAGTGTTCGTGAAAACCCGAAAGCGCGCGACCTCGTTAGAAAAAAGAATATAAAAAAAAAGACGGTATGTCCATAAGTGAAATGGGCACGGATAAAAATCCGAAAGGGCTCCGTGAGTAAAAACAGCAGGACAACCGGCGAGTGTTTGTGAAAAGCCGAAAGGGCGCAACTTCGTTAAAAGACACTTGCAGGGTCCTCTCGACCTTGTAAGGAGAAACCACCAGCGTGAGATCCTTACGACTCACAAGGGAGCAACACACTTAAGGATCCTTACGATTCCTAAGGAGAAATTACACTTACGAGATCCTCACGACTCGTAAGGAGAACTCTCTTATGGGACCCTCACGGCTCATAAGATTTGAAAGTCTTAAGTTACAGAGACCTGAACCTGTTCTTAAGCAACCCCCACAAGCTTCAATAGTGCCCTACAAGTGGGTCAGTACTGACCCTTGTATACAATCCACGGGCACGAATAAACATTTCCCTAACAAAGTCCCACCCGTGACTAGGGATATGTCCATATGGTGAACAACCCTTGTAAGTCCTCTCGACTTATAAAGAGAAAACCCTTTTGTAGGATCCTTACGACTTACAGGGGAATATGCACTTAGGAATCCTTACGATTCTTAAGGAGAAAACACACCTACGAGATCCTCACGACTTATAGGGAAAAATACCTTTGTGAGACCCTTACGGCTCATGAAGTCAAAAGCCTTAGTCAACAGGATCCTAACCCTGTTTACTGAGCCCCCCCTTTGTTCCACATCGACAGAGGCAAATGATGATTCGCTCCTGGCAATATCCTAGTTGTAGCGGTGCTGATGCCGAAATCGGTGTCTAATCCAAAGCTTGCAGCGAAAAGGCAGCAAGCCACACATGCATACGAAATAGCCGAAATGATGGGGCAACTTGCAACAAAAATCAGCAAGTAGAAAAAAATGTATGATGCAAAAGAGCCGAAATGATTGGGCAACTCGCAATAAAAAGCAGCGAGTAAAATAAAAAAAACATCCGAAATGATTGGGCGACTCACAATAAAAAGCAGCGAGTGAAAATAAAATAAATAGCCGAAATGATTGGGCACCGCGAAAAATAGCCGAAATGATTGGGCAATCGCGATTTTCGTGATATAAAAAGCTGAAATGATAGAGCATCGCGGAAAGAATAAAAAAATTTATTAAAAGAATGAATCTTTTTGCCCTACAGGTGAGATCACATTGATCCCTGTATACAATCCAGGGGGCACAAACAAAGAGGGAACCATACCTTCCCAACAGGCTCCACCAGAAAGCGAAGCCAAATCTCGACGGTTCATGGACAACCTAGAGACAACCGCGACATTTGTCGCAATATTACAGACACAATGTCAACAAACGAAGCAAAGGAAGATCCCTAGCTTCAGGGTCTCAACATCAACATCGACAACTTAGAGATCACCAACGGCGTTTCTCCTCATTCCAACCAGATGCAGACATGACGTCAACAACCGACCTCGGAGTCGCAACGAAACGGAGCCACGACATAGTCCCTAGTTCCAAATGTTAACGACAATATCTACAGCCTAAGAATCGGCAACGGCGTTCTTCGCAGTCCAGCAGGATACGGTTACAACACCGACAGAAGACCTTACGATAGAAACAAAGCGGAGTGATGGCAAAACCCAACTCCACATCAACATTCGTCTCGATATAGCAGACGAAATGTCACCACAGCGTTCTTCCCCCAGCAGGATTCGGACGCACCAAAGCAAATGAAGCAAAGGCCAAATTCCTAGCTTCAGGGTCTTGATGGCAACTCATATAAAACCTGAAAGACAATCGGAGATCATCTCGCACCAACGCGGAGTGGTCACCACTTCGACGATCGTCTCAATACAGCAGAAGAGATGTCACCCCAGCATTCTTCCTCCAGCAGGATTCAGACGTGACAAAATAAACGAAGCAAAGGCCAAATTCCTAGCTTCAGGGTCTTGACGGTAACTCATATAAAACCTGAAAGACCATCGGAGATCATCTCACACCAGCATAGAGTGATCACCACCTCAGCATCCGTCTCGATACAGCAGACGCAATGTCAACAATGGCTTTCCTTCGCAAAGTCCACCGGGATGCAGATGCAATGTCAACGAAAGACCTCACGGTCAAAACAAAGGGAGTGACGGCAAAATCCCAGCTCCACCGCGACATTCGTCTCGACGCAATGCAAGCAAACGAAACGAAGGCCAAATTTCTAGCTTCAGGGTCTTAACGGCAAGTCATATAAAGCCTGAAAGACAATTGGAGATCATCTTGCACCAGCACGGAGCGGTCACCACCTCGACGTTCGTCTCGACACAGTAGACGCAATATCACCAAAAGGAGCCACGGCAAAATCCCTAGTTCCAAACCTCGACGGTTCACCAGCAACCTAGAGACAACCGCAACATTCGTCTCAATACAGCAGACGCAATGCCAGCAAACGAAGCGAAGGCCAAATTCCTAGCTTCAGGGTCTTAACGGCAAGTCATATAAAGCCTGAAAGACAGTCAGAGATCATCTCGCTACAGTGCAGAGCGGTCACCACCTCGATGTTCATCTCGACACAGTAGACGCAACATCACCAAACGGAGCCACGGCAAAATCCCTACTTCCAAACCTCGACGGTTCACCAACAACCTAGAGACAACCGCGACATTCGTCTCGACATAGAGGACGCAATGCCAGCTAACAAAGCAAAGGCCAAATTTCTAGCTTCAGGGTCTTAACGGCAAGTCATATAAAGCCTGAAAGACTATCGGAGATCATTCCACACCAGCACGGAGTGGTTATGACTCATCGGGGCTCTCCAAAATGAGCCTAACCTCAAGTAAAAAGTGACATGGAATATCCTTACGCTTGCTCTTTCGACGGTAATATTACCTGGAAGATTACTTAAAGATGTCTTGTCCAGCCCCCGAAGGGATCAGAGACACCACAATCGCAAGGCTACTCGAATAGCAAGATTGCCTATCGAGGAATATATCAGCCAACGCGACGGTACGACGGCCAAAACCTTGAGTACCACAGACCCTAACGGACCTCTGTCATAAAGAGCAGAGGTTAACTGTGATGTTAGGATATTCTTGCGAGAAGTGCTCGATTCGTCTCGACTCGTGAGGAAAAGCCTTAGGCAGCGGGGATTAAAAAAACCTGTTTCCTAAGCACTGGGACCCTGCAAGTCGGTCCAAAATGGACTCTTGCATACTATTCACGGGTCACACTCTCCGAAGTCGAATCTCGACAAGGAGGGAAACAACCGCTTACGGGTCCTCTCGACTCGTAAGAGGAAAAATTCTCTTATAAGATCCCTACGACTTATAAGGGAAAACGCACTTAGGAATCCTCACGATTCCTAAGGAGAAAATACACCTAGGAGATCCTCTCGACTCGTAGGGAGATAAGTCTTTATGAGACCCTCACGGCTCATGAAGTTGAAAAGTCTTAGGTAGCAGACCTGAACCTGCTTCCTAAGCCATCATTACTCCCCAAGATGTTCAAGACAGAATGTTCTATATCGCTTACAGGCTATGCTTACTTAAAGAATGTGCCGGTAACAAAGCAGAAAATAAAAAGGAGGCAAAAGATTTGTCATTCATACTTGGAAAGTTTTTACATCAATAAAGGAAATAAACAAAGACATTATCCAAATGATTACTACGGCAAAACCTCAGATCCTGGAAAGGGATTGAGGAACTCAAAAGTGACATTGACCAAGCTTTCCAAGCCTGGCGAACCATCCTGGTATGCTTCCTTTCGCGAGCACGGGAGTCGGGATCCCCACTGATGTCCTCCACCCTCCGATAGGCAGCAAGAATGGCGGACTGTTGAAAGGCCTGGTGCAAGAGATCGACAAGATTGTCTCGCCGTCTCTTCGAGATCAGGTTCATCAGGTACACCGAGTGCACCTTGTCCTCGGCGGCGTCCAATGCCCTAAGAGGCACGCCGGTAAAGAATAATGGAAGCGCTTCCCAAATTGCTCCCACAACAAGCTTCAGGAGAGGGGAGCGCCGAGAAAGCAGTTGACCGTTATATGCGTCGAAGCGGCTCATGATTTCGGCACACTCGGTGTTGGTAAATTCTCGGTTCTGAGAACGGTCGAGTCGGCGGATGTCTCCGTAAGAGATGATTTCATCGAGATCGTACATGTGGGCGTCCATTGCTCATGTAAAAGAAAATTAACAGAATTAGCAGACAGACTGATTAAGCGAATTCTTATTAAAAACAGGCACAGGGAGTTAAACTCCTCGAGAGAAATGCTCTGCAAAAAGGAGTGACACCTATCAAATTCAGTAATGAGGGGAATTTAAAAAATTCCCCGAGAACGCTGAGAGCCTTGCTATGAAAAGATGATATAATCAATCAAAGATAAAACTCCATTTTTGATCTTCATTATCCATGATCAAACTCTTAAGAGTTCTTCACAAAAGATTAAGAATCTACATGTATCAAGAGAGCAGAGCACTGATTCATGGGACAAGAAACCCCAAGAAAAGATCATGATCTGAAGAGAGCAAAGCTCTATTAATGAAACCCTAAATGAGTTTTCTTTAGATCAAAGATCTATGAAGAGCAAAACTCTGTTAATGGGTAAAACCTTGGATTCTTAAAAGTTTTTAAACTTTACCTAAGTGTTGATAGAGTTTTACTCTTGAAAAGTTCTTAAATTGAAGAGTAAGGCTCTGAATAAAAATTCTTATGAAGAGATGAAAATCGTCTAAGGGACCAAATGCCCTATTTATAGGCATTTAGAGCCGTTTCAACTTCCAAAAGTTGGCGCAACGGTTGGAATTCTGCCGCCTCTGCGCTCACGTTTGGGTCCACGTAAGCGCAACGGTGGGGGGACATTTGTTTACCCCAATCAAAGCAAAGCTCTGTTCAAATTCCAAGGCGGAAAACGAAGCAACGCTTCTGTTTCCCCCAATCAGAGCAAAGCTCTGCTTTGAAATTAAAGTTAAAATAATTGAAGCAACGCTTCAACTGACTTGCGCTCTGCGCTGCGCGACAGGTGTCAGCATAGTTGCGCTGCGCTCTGCGCTGCGCGACACGTGTCAGCGCAGTTGCGCTGCGCTCTGCGCTGCGCGACACGTGTCAGCGCAGTTGCGTTGCGCGACACGTGTCAGCGGAGTTGCGCTGCGCTCTACGCTGCGCGACACATGTCAAGCGCAGGTGCGTTTGCGCCAACTGTGCCAGCACTAAAACAGAATTAAAATTCCAGAAAGATCTTTCCAATCTTATTAAAACAATAAGATTATCTTCTGTAAAACAGAAACCCTTGGATCAAAGATCCGACGGTGGGGAAAAATCCCGAAATCACTCAGGGAAAGATCTCTTTAACTGACGTAACAAATCAATTGGTACTATATAAAGGCCCCTAGATTCCAAGTCTAAAGGACACACAGAGAGAGAGAAACCAGAGAATTCCTCTAAAATTTTGAGAAGAACTCGAAAAGAAAAAAGGTAAACCTTTAGGAAAAAAAGAGAATAATTTTCTTCTAAAAAGATCAATGATCTAAGAACAAGATCAAGATTTTCAATTAGAAAGGAAAAAGATCAAAAAGATCCAATCACAAAAAGATAAAAAGAAGTATTACTTCACAGATCACTTGATCTACATAAAGGCATTGCCTTTTGATGAACCATTAGTTCTGGAATCTTAAAAGATTCTTTTCTTTGATCCAAAATTGGATCAAGATGCGCTCTGCGCTATGGAACAGTGCCTTGCACTTTTGAGTTTGCACTGTTGCGCTCCTTGGATTGGCGCAAACCACCAGGGAGCGCCACGTGTCGGCCCCAGAATAACTGCGCCTTGCGCTTCTAAAAACATAGCACTGCTCTCTTAAATTGGCGCAAGTCATCAGAGCGCGCCACGTGTCAGCAGCACGCTAGCGCAGCACACTGGCGCATCACACTGCGCTAACAGACTTGCGCTCACCAGAGCGTGACACGTGTCACCTCCACATGCGCTTGCGACTTGCGCTCTTTAATTGGCGCAAAGCGCCTGACAAGCCACGTGGCGTTCTGTCAGACTAATTAATGTAGTGCATTATTAAAAAGAAGGGACATAGCCCAATTAAAAGGCCTAACAGGTCTAATAAAAATGCAATGCATTATTAAAAAAGGGCAGAGCCCAAATAAATGTCTAATAGACCAAACAAAAATGCCATGCATTATTAAGCAGGGGCAGAGCCCTAGTAAAGGCCTAACAGGCCAAATGCAAATAAAATGTTAGACATTTTCTAACTAGACTTAACCCAATTCTGGCAATAAGTCCTCAAACTAAATTGAACTGAGCACACCTGCTCTCTCAAATCAATTTACACTTTGGTTCAAGGGTACATCTCTGAACACCTCTGATATCTGTCATTGTAATTCTTCAACGTCGTCAGAGAGGTGACGGGTCCCGACGGCCATACATTCCATGGACCACCATGTCCCTAAACTGGCAATGGACCACTATGTCCCTAAACTGGAACAATAGAGCCCCTAAATGATCTTTTGTCGAATCCAAACGATCCCGTTAAGTTGATCTTAGTCTCAAACTGGACTAACGTATCCTTAAAAAACGTTTAAGTTGATCTTAGCCTCAAATATGGCTAACGTATTCTTAAACCAAAACTCTAAACCCAAATCTAAGAAAATACGGATTTGGACTAATCCACGTCCTAAGGGCGACGACATAAATTAGTCTCCGTATACAATCCACGGGCAACCACAAACAAAACAAACACCTACGACACGAAGTGAAATTCTGGAGAAGGAGAAAGTTGTTACCGCGATACGGTAGCGTAATTAACTGCAGGGGCTTGCGCCTGCAGGGAAGAGCGTCCCCACAATCAAAACCCCCTCGAACGAGGGGGAATCTGACGAAGTCTGCTAAACCGGCCGTATCCGTCTAAACCTCCGATACACGGTGCCATAAATCAACTTGGCATCTTCGGAAAGGTGGACGCATAAAACCAAATAGCATCTGCCCCGAATCTCAGGCAAGACGTCTCTCTGTCTCGTCGCGCCATTCGGTGGGGAACAGACCGTAATGTCCTTAAACTAATTATCGACCGCAATGTCATTAAACTAAACAATAGAGCCCAATTTCACTCTTGTTGGATCAAACGATCCCGTTAAGTCGATCTTAGTTTGAAATTAGACTAACGTATCCTTAACATACGTTTAAGTTGATCTTAGTCTGAGGCTAACGTATCCTTAAACCTAAACCCCAAAACCCAAATCTAAGAAGATATGGATTTCGACTAATCCACGTCCTACGGGCGACAACATAAATTAGTCTCCGTATACAATCCACGGGCAAGCAAACACAAAACAAACACCCACGACACAAAGTGACCATATGGAGAAGGAGAAAGTTGTTACCGCAATGCGGTAGCGTAATTAATTGCAGGGGCTTGCGCCTGCAGGGATGAGCGTCCCCACAATTAAAAACCTCTCAAACGAGGGGGAATCTGACGAAGTCTGCTACATCGGCCGTATCCGTCTAAACCTTCGATATATGGTGCCATAAATCAACCTGGCATCTTCGGAGAGGTGGACGGATAGCACCAATTAGCATCTGCCCTGAATATCAGGCAAGACGGACCTGCGCGGTCGCGACTCTGTTTCCGGCGGTAAACATGTAGTAGTTGGGTGCAGTCCCGAAGCGCTTGGAGGCAGTGGTGGTTAGATAGGATTCGTCTCTCCCGGTATTGGGGGTTGATGTCGCGCTGTGATTCGGAAAGCCATTACACAAAGTCCCTGGCCAGGGCAAGTGAGATTTGCTGGTAGGAATTCCAGTAGTTTCTCAGGGTGTTTTTGGATGCATTCCGACACGACTTATTGTGGTATTAGGGTCTGACACTTGCCGCCCCTAGGCTCGATATGCGATACTCTTAGACAAACAGACCGGACTGTACGGAGATTACCACAGACAGGCTCAGCAGGGGTATGGATGAGTTCGCTCGTCGGCCTTCTTATCGACATATACATGGGTAGCCGTTACGTGCAGTTAGTACCGTTGATGCGCTTGTGGTTAAACCCACTTCCAACGACCGTCGAGTCTTTAGAGTCTCATACAGAGAGTTTCCCTGTTTCGAACAAAATGTGTAGAGATCGCATGGCTTTTACGACAGGGTTCGATCACACATGTGTATTTGTGCGCATATGATGTTCGGGCGGACAATACTAGTGGGTTTTGGTTTAAGCCGGATCCTAGTATTTGCTTATTGGATTAGTTATGTCGCATAGTATTCGTGTTTCTCGAAATACGAATACGGGTATGTATATACGGATGCGAGGGGGCTTTCTTGTAATTATTCAAGTTTGCTTTAAGATGATTAAACCTCATTATTTGTTTTAGCATTTTAGGTTAAATGCTTAATGAGGTGGATATTTGAGAGGAGGAAAACTTCATGGTATTTTAATGAAATTGAGCATGGTTCATGTTGACTTCCTTAGACTCTTGTGAGATATGATGACTTAGATATTTATGAGATATTTGTGAGAGATATTTTTCTTTGCATTAGAGTTAAAATAGATGCCATGCTCAAGAGTTAATATGATTATCACAAACACATTCTCTCTCCTCTCAAGCTCTCTCTTCATCTTCCTCAAAGAAACCCTAATTGTCTCATGAGTTGAGAATCCTAGGATTTGTGACATAACTAAATCCATTAACACTCTCTACTCTCTCTAGGATACTTAGTTTAGCACACCAAGTGACCTAGTTGCCACATCCTAGAGGAGAAAGCTCAAGGCAGACACTCTCGGGTGGATCTTTTTCGATATGGAGAAGCCGACAAGGAGGCGCGATCCGTTCTCACTTCGAGGAGCTCACGACGAGGAGAAGGATAACGAGGTGAAGAAGGACAGAGAGCACTTGAAGAATAATATTCTTACATAGTAGTTAAACCTCCGATTAAGTTTGTTAGTTAGGGTTTAGTATCGATTCTGGAGTTTAGTCGATGTTACGAAGCACTTAAAAATCGTTTTTTGCAAACTCCGCCTTCCCGCGAACACGTGGGGTGTGTGGAATCGACTTATAAGATATGAGGTAGTATTTATAGTGGAGAATTAAGATTTTGGAATTGAAAATGTGGATTAAAAAACATTAAAATAAGGTTTAATTGTGAAATGAAGGGTCTCTGTTTGATTGCAGCGAAATCAAACAGTGCAGGGGAGTTAGGGGTAGGTGAAGGGGTGTGTGTGCAAAGCACGGGACTCATTGGAGCAATCCTGACCGTCGGTGCCGGTCTAAATGGGCTTTTGGCTGGTCGTTTTAGGCTGTGGATTTCGAGATTTGTGCTACATGTATTTCTCAGTGTTTACTCCATTTTCCACATGTTTGATTTTTCTGATTTTTCATTTTTCTGTGTATTGCTCGTGCAATCTTTTGGGCTTCCAAAAAGTTAAAAAGAAAAATCAGAAAAAATAATTGTGGCTGATGGGAATCGAACACAGGGGCTACATCAATGCAGTGCAAGGACTTTACCAGTGAGCTATAAGTTGCTTCTTGCTTTTATTTAGCAAAAGTAACTTATAACCCGTACACATGCTGTGATACTCTCTTCTGTACATTAAAAGAAAATTTTTTATACTGTGATTTTAGAGTCGTTACATAATATATCCTCGTCTAACCACTATGTTTTCACTAAACTACCCTACAGTTTTAATTAGAGTCAAAACATGCAATTAGTTAATGGTTAGGGTTCCAATTTGAATCTGCTATCAAACCAAAGATTTCAGAGAAAAGTTACAATTACCGAGAGCTAGTTATAGGACCCTGAGTGCATCCTCAAAACCCGAGCCCTTACCTCAATCTTCTGATATTGCTTTTGGCCGCAATTTGTGGCCGATTTGGTGGGTTTGAGTGTGTAGGTTTTTGTCGAGGGCTCTCTAAGACTCCAATTAGACGTCTGGTATATGCAATTTTTTCTAATTTTTCATATACAAAAATCTGGGATCGTTTTACCTTATTTTAGGCGATATGTTAACGTACGATACAGACGTTCCGATTCTTGTTTTAGTGTTTCTTTTGGTTAACGGCCCTTAAGGGTAGTCGTAAGTGTTTGTTACACGCGTTTGGCACACTAAGTTCACCCGTGATAACTCGTAAGAGTTAGTTCATTCGTGTAATGTATGTTTACATGTCATATCGGATTTCTAGCCTCATGTGCAAGTTTTATACGATTCTAGGATCGGTTGCGGAGACTTCGGACGCGGCTAGGAAAGGAAAGGAGGTGGTCGGATTCGAGTAGCTCGAGACCGTTCCGGTGAGTACATTTAACATCTATGGAGGAACTGTTTGAATGGCGCAAAGCACCCGATATTTAGAACCAAGTTACAAAACCTCATATACATATACTCATGCACATTTCCATATTTCATACGCATTATCATACGCATTGATATCACCACACTAGGACACTTGCACCATTTCCAATGGTTCATGCCGCACGTACACTAATCTATATGTATACACACACCATTGGTAATTATCATGCCACATACACTATAGAACTTGCATGATATATTGCATTGCATTGCATCTTATTGATAGATAGATCTTCGCGTAATTCATCTAGCTTACATCATATCAATATCATTTACATTGCCATCATCACCATATTCTTGTATGATGTTTTCGTGAGATTTTTGTTTTCATGAGATTTCTGGATTTGAAAAACCGCGGATACATTTTGAAAACTTCTGATTTTTTTTAAAACGCGGTTTCTCTTGATATGATATTTGGCGTCCACCATGAGTTTTCTCGGTTCTAAGTTATGTGTATACCCGATTCGAGGAGAGAGAAGGCACTGTCTGTGGGTACATGGTGGACCCGGGGCGGTATCCCGGGACAAGAAGATTGTATAGAGGGACGTCGAGCCTGGCAGGGGAACAATACCTACCGGTGATAGTTTTGGGCTCGGCGGATATCCGGAGGATACCGACCAGAGTTGTGTGATCAGATGGATTTGAGGGCCGATCTGGGAGACGGCGTTCGAGATATTGAGATTTTTGAGTATGGATACTTGACACTGGATTTATGCTGTTTTATCGATGATACTTTTGGTTCTACTATATTAAAATTTATTATGACATATTCAGTTCTTGTAGCTGCTACACCCCAGATTTCATACTTCACTTATTTATTCATGTTGCACTTATACTAGTATACAGCATACAACATCATAAACTCATACTTAGGATCTGCCGCTGATACGCTCATACTTGCGATTGCCATTTATGATGTTATTTACTACTCACGAGCTGATAACTCACCCCCGTCGTGCCACATTGTCTTGCAGGGCCAATCCTTTAGCGTAGTCATGTTAGTTATATGTATGCCCTAGAGGCCATTACTGTACATATGATGTATATTGTAGTGGATGCTAGGACGTATATAGGGAGGACTTTCTTGCTCGACATGATAGTATGCTATCTGGTTGCACTTTACCTTAACGTGTACACTGATTGTCTCTCTGTTACATGTTGGTAAAGCCCTTAGAATGTGTACTTGACTACCTGGACTATGATGCGGATCATACTAGTGGGGACATGTAGTCCATAAGTACATCCTTCAAAGTCCCTAGTCGTGGGTATATCGAGACGGGGCATCGATATACCAGAGTAGACTAGCGTATACCTTCTCGACCCATACAGATGGGCGATGGATGATCCCATATCCATTGGTGTTTGACATCAGAGATGATATACGGGTGCTCAGTGGAGACTGGGTACACTGGACGGACTCGGCGAGAACTCCCAGATGGTATTATACCTTACGTCAGATGGCAGTTCTCTGGTGACACTGGTACATAGTAGTCTGTTGACCCGAGATCGTCATAGAGTCTTGTGTTGTTCCCACTGTGCTTTGATTTCCATCTTACCATGTCTAAGAGGGCGTGCAAAACGGTGGTTTTCGGGTACAGTTCCGAATCACATGGAGGCAATGAGCGATAGGAGGGGATTCGTCTCTTCCGGTATAGGGAGTTGATGTTGCGCTGTGTCCGATTGGCTATAACCAGAAATCCCTGGTCAGGATTGCTGAGATTTATTGGTAAGTGTTACCAGTAGTTTCTCGAACTGTTATAGACCTCATATCGACACGACTTATCAAGCTATTGGTGTCTGACGTTTACCACCCCTAGGCGAGATATGCGACATATCAGACGATCAGACCGGACTGTACGGTAAGTGTTACTGGTTGGATTCACAGGAGTGTGAGCGGGCTTGCTCGTCGATCTTATGATCGCTCAATACCCGGGTGGCCGTTACGTTTAGCGGACCGCTTGCGGCTTGTGGGTGCTTGATATGATCACCATCTGCTGCCGGCGTATTGACGAGTCTTTAGAGTCTTACACAGAGGTTTCCTGGCTCAAGCGAAACGAAATAGGAGCGCATATGAGATATGTGCGGGACCGAGAATAATGCGTGTATGTGATACCGCATTCTATTCTCGCGATGAATGTATCGAATGGTTATATGCGATATAACCTAGTTATCGAATCGAGGGTTGATTCGATAAACCGATACATTGGATACTAGTCGGTTATATGCGATATGACCGGATTGTTAAATCAAGTGTTGATTTGATGATTTAATGCATAATTATATATTTGATATATTACTTTGCATTAACTAGTATTGGTTCACTTTAAATGGATTTTCTCACTTGGATTGTGCACATTGTATATGTGATATACTTTTGTACACAAGTTTGTATCATGTTTGATGATACATGCTAACTTGAGCAGGTGTAAAGATTAAACCATGGTTGTGTAATGGTTAGGGTTTTCCTTTCATTTTCTTATTCATTTATTTATTGATTTATTCTTTATGGAAAATAAAAAGCATAAAGAGAAAAATGGTTGCTAACTTTGTTTGTATTTTGAAGCTTCATGAAGCTTTGACTTAGTGACCATTTTGTCTCATGCTTAACCCTAACCATTCCACTTAACCCTAGTCTATTCTCTACACCTAACTAAGGTTAGCATATGATAAGTATTGATTTTATTATTCATTTTAGATATACTTATCATAACATTATCTTCTTCTTCTTCTTCTTGAAGATGAAGAAGCTTGACTTCATCAATGGTGGATTGATGAAATGAGTGAGAAATCCAATTCTAAAGTCTACCCACTTCCTATTTCTTCATCCTCTACCTCTTGCCAAGTAGTATAGGGTGTTTCCTTCATAAGTTTTCATGGCTTGGTGAAGGTGGAGCTTGATCTAGTGATGCCTCGACGCAGATCATCTTCGGCATCATCGTCGATGACCTAGCCCGCTTTTTCTCCGTTGAAACCGATGCTAGAGTCATGGTTCGATTTGGACAGCGGAGAGGACTTCATTGCGGAGCTATGGAGGTGGAGGACCGGATCTACAAAGGTTGTATTTCCGTTCTCTTAGTAAAGTAGTTTACTAGTTGCATCTTTCGTCTAAATATCTAGTTAACGATCCATAGTCTAGGGTTTCTCGGCACCGTAAAATTTGAAAATGGCATGGTTGATACTTTGTGAGACCTCTTGAGAGTGCCTAGGAACCCTACAGTGGTATCAGAGCCTAGCTAGAGCCTTAGGCGATACGTAGACGACGTTTGAAATCCGAACGAACCCGAAACCCTAATACAATATGCTCTCTGGACTTTTTTCAAAAACTGGGTTTTTTCCAGATTAAAAATTCTTAAAAAATTCAGCAGGAATATCTAAGAGTTATGGTGCAAAATGAGATCCTAATTCATCTAAACCACCGCGGTTCCGCGGCATGAGCATGGATCATGCGGCGGTTCCGTGGCCGTACGGTCGATTCTCACAGTAAGATTTGCACAGTAATTCCTCTTTCTCAGTGCTGAGTTTTATGGGAATTTTTGATATTTATTCAAGAGTTGAATTTTCTGGGGTTGTTTTGGGGATTCGATGATTCGATCGGATTATCAAATTTTGTCTGTGTGACTTTCCGGATATTTTTGAATATGTTAAAAAGTTCGACCGGATATAAATACCCAATTTTTTCCCTGTCGGGAAATTTCTAAGTGTTGGATTTTTCCGTAGTTTAACGACGTTCTAAGTAGTGCAAGTAACGCGATGGTCTCTCTAGAAGACAACAAACCTTAACTCGATTATGTGATCGTCTTGAACTGCCCTTTGAACCTTCGGGTTTGGGGCAGTACGGCGTGCCACATGTGAGGCGTTGGCTTGACCCTTCTACGGCTGGACCGTTGGTACTGAGGCACGAACTGAATGTTTATAGACTTATTTCATGTGTTGATCTGTATCGGGAAAACTTGGGTGTTTGACTGTTCGATTGAAAAGTTTAACATTTTCTATTTATCTGGAATGGGATACAATAATTGGAATTCACAAAAGTTATGAGATAACTGAATGAATGTTGTAAATCTAGCAATTTAGTCTCACTTGATCGGTTGCCACGGAATTTTGATGTGATCAAAAGTCCGTCGCAATCACGTAGTGTACGCGGATACTCGCCGGGTAAACTTAATAGACAGCCTCACTCCATAGCCCCGACCAAGTGACTGTAGGAGAACCCCGTCGCCGAAAGCATCCGTTTGGGTGATCCCGGTAGCGGTGTTCCGCCTTGGTGCACTTCGTCGACGGTATCGGGGGTGCTGCTGCCTACTAAAGTTTGCGACGAGCGTTCGATCAGAATGTCGGGAATCCTGTTGAATTCGCCGACTTAATATTGAAAAGTGCTTTCGATTTTGAGACTAAAATGCGAGGTTTATAATTGTTAGGCATGCGATGTCTAAGGAATTCATTTGTTTAGGCATGCGATGTCTAAAGAGGTTGCGGATTCCAACTGTTGTAGTTTTACACTTTCTTTTCTGTGACCGTAAGTGTAATATGTGATATCGCCGGTTTCGTTGCTATATGTCAACGACAATTGGGATGCGCATGTTTACTTACGTTGATGACGTGTGATGTTATGTGTTGCTGGATATGTTATATTGGATCGTTGTGTTTGAATAGCCGGGGGTTTTTTATGTGAGATGAGTGTTTTTCATTTTCATTCATGTAAAAACTTGTATGTAATATTCTTTTATTGGGGCACTTCCAGGTTGCGGAAGATGTCACCTTTTGTATATTATTTCCTTTTCCGCACTAGGATAGACCCAAGGAGGGGAGCACAAGTAACCGGGTTCTGGAGTCCAGTGGGAGACCAACTCGAGGAGTCGAGTCCGGGTCTCCTAACTCTAGAATTGGTAGGGTTGCTTGCCGCTCTCGTAGAGGTCTAGGGGTGTAGGTTTGGCTATTCATCGCGACCGTGGAATCCGTGTTTTATACTGGCTCGTATTGAAAACACGGACGTCCTAGTATATCCAATATTTCATATGTTTCTTCTGCTGCGATATCTGTGATGTGATCATGTGATGTTCTGTGATAGATACAGTATACAGTATATATGATATATTATATAGGCGTTACTTATGTTTTACACCCGCGCTAGCCCTGCCCCGCTCTACCGTTAGTTACCTAACCTAACGGTGCACGAGGGGACATCGAGGCGAATGCGGATGGCATAAGTGTACGTCGTATTTATCTGTGATGTTTAGGTACTTAAATGATGGGACTTCATTAATGTGATTAATGAAATAAAAGAAACCTAAGATGTTGTAGAATTGAATTTCAAAATAAAACAGGTAGCTACAGTTCTTGCTTTGCACAGAGGTATATGTGATATATCCTGCACCTTATTCGATAAGGAAAGGACCGAGATCCCTTCACCGGGAGTGACTCCTTTAGCAATAATTGACAGATGCTACACACTCGGTTTGTCTTTTGATTGCTTTTAAGAGTTTTTGCTTTGCACAGTGATATATATGATATATCCCGCACCTCATTCGACGAGGAAAGGACCGACGATCCCTTCACCGGGAGTGACTCCTTTAGCAAAACTAGAAAAGCCTCAAAAGCACTCCATTTTTAAAATCATTCGATCCTACAACGATATCAAGTTCATTACGCAATAGGTTTTCAGAAAAACCTGTATTAGCCCTCCGTCATTTCAGATAAGTTTTATATAGTATTCGTGCTGCATTTGTTGGCTTTCGTCAAGGTGCAGTGTGCGGTAGCTATATGCTGCTTATCTGTTGCATACGATGCGATTGGATTAGGGTAGTCGTGCGGCTTTGTTGGCTTTCGTCAATGGTCGTGCGGGTGGGTTTAATTCGATCAAGAAATGTACGGGTTGAACTTGACTAGCGGGCTATGGTTTGTTGGCTTTCGTCAAGGTCATAGCACGTTAGGGGCAAAATATTATCGGGAATTTCATGTGTTGAAATTTGCAATGAGATTGCATACCTTCTATGAGATAGTTGGATCCTGATACCCGCTGCGAGTAATTGTTACTCCTGGGAGAGTTTTACATATTACAATTAGCCGATCAAGTAGGTGTCTAGAAAGGTGTTAACGAGGTTACGCCTCTGGGAAAACGAGGTTTATATTAATTAGGTTCGTGCGAAAGCACGGGGGACCTCCCTCAAAGTACCGACACTGGCCTGGCTGAAAGATTGGCGAATTTATAGTGTGTAATTAATCCCGGCTAGTCTTTCCTTTTAGGGTTTGAAGGAAGATTTGATAAAAAGCAGTGGGGGCCATCCTGATTAGATAAAATAATAACCAATCTGATCTTGCAAGAGCATACGCTGAGTGTTTTCTTCTCTCTCTCTCCAGGTAGCGACCATATCACGCCTTAATCAAGATAATAATACGGATTATTGACCGAACCCGCTTGTTATACTGAGCTGGGGAACGTTGGTCCTGCTCCAACTTATAATTGTTATAAGACAGAGCAGGAAATAGGGGATTACCAGAATTCCCGTGCCACCCAAACGAAGAGAGTGCATGCTGATGCATCATCTTCGGGTGTGTTCATTACAGAGAACTGTTTCTCAGTATGCTTTACGTCCTGGGTATGTGATACCAGATCAGGATCCCAGATATGTAATCTGTTACATAGGGCTACAGCTAGGTAGAGAACTGAGAACGGGTGATAAGTTTCATGAGGCAGAAAATGGGGCAAGTGTTGCAGCCAAGTCTGTTGGTCACTGTCACCCTGTATTACCAATACATTGATTCTGAACGAATGTTATTAGATACCGAACCTGATATACAAAATCATATCAGTCTGTTTATTAGTAAAGAAATGATAAAATTCTGTATTGTTGGATAATGTTTTGAACATTTCCTATATCAAAAGTTGATCGGATCAGGCACGTTATCTAAAAGCGTTGATGTTCTAAATCAAACTACAGTTCTTAGTATACAGAACACACACAAGAGGAAGAGTTCAGAATTGAACGATTCCTTCTTGAGGTATTGTAGACTAGGTCAGATCAATGTGACCCGACTAGCTAGAGTTACATAAAGATGCATATTTAAATTAGTTTGAATTTACATCTTGTGAAACTCGCCAGTCATGTCACAAAGATAAGATGACCATAGCCCTGTTTATTGGAAACAGAGAAAGAGTTAATGAACTCTTGGGATGATACATGTTGATGTATGAAGGTCCCCTGTCTACAGATGCCAAGACCGGTTCTTTGTACTTCATTAAATTCTCTGATGATCTTTTCTGATTCAGACATATGTTCCTGTTGAAACACAAGTCCGAACCTTTTGAGATATTCACAGAATATAAGTTAGAAGTAGAGAACCAAAATACGGGTATAAGTATTATGTCCTATGATGAGATCATGAAGGAGAATACTTGAGCACGGAATTCTTGGACTTTTCTGAAGGAGAATGAGATTCTCTCTCAGCATTACTCCTCCGTATACACCACACCATGATGGTATATCGGGGCGGAGCAATCACACCCTATATGATAAGGTGTGCTCTATGATGAGTACTACTGAGTTACCTATTTTCTTTTGGGAGTTATGCGCTTGAGAAGCTGCATACCTATTGAATAGGGTTCAAATCAAATCAGTTGCCTACCACTTCATATTTGATATGATATGGGAAGAGCCCATGTCTTAAGCTAGTTAAGATTTGGGGTTGTTCGGCCTATGTCTGAAAAGCAAAATCCGGACAAGCTCGAGGCAAGGTCTGTAATGTAGAACTGGAAAGGTTCCAGCTATACAAACTGCAGCTAAAGATTTGGTAGAACCAATGGATTCAATAGTAACCAACGAACCTCAGCCTCTCCGTCGATCTAGTAGGGTTTCTCACCCACCTGAGAGATACTTCTGTTTCTCTATGACAGTGGGAGCGAGGATTGCATCATGAGATGATGATCAAACTAGTTTCGAGCTGGCCATCAGGAGTGGGACTCTGTAAGAATGGCTGGATGCTTAGCGATCTGAGATGGAATCCATGTACACCAACAAAGTATGGACTTTGGTTGCTATATCTGAAGGGTTAAATCCCCATCAGGAGCAAGTATATCTTGAGAAGATTACTTGGTGTAGATGGAAAAGTTGAGACTTTCAAAGCTAGACTTGTTAAAGCTTTTCGTCATCGACCAGGCGTGGATAATGATGAAACCTTTTCAAGTGGCTATGCTTAAGTCCATCCAGATCCTACTTGCCACGGCTACATACCATGACTACGATATCTGGCGGTTGGGTGGCATGAATGCTTTTCTAAATGATGTTTTGGAAGAGAGCGTCTATAAGTACACAGCCAGAGGGCTTCGTAGACAGTGGGAGCAGCGGAAACGTGTACAAGATGCTTTATAGGATAAAGCAAGCATCGCGGGGTTGGAACATCTGTTTTGATGTGGTAGTCAAAGAGTTTGACTTCATCAAAATGGTAGATGAACCTTGTATAAACAAAAAGGTAGTAGGGAGTATGGTGACGATCCTCGTAGAGTACGTGGATGACATACTCTTGATAGGGAAGGAGTTTCCGATGCTATGCTCGGTCGATCTCCGCATATCACATAGATTCTCCATATAGGATCAAAATGATACCTTCTAAATCCTGGGTTTTGGATCTATGAGATAGATCTAATTGGATGTTAGGATTCTCACTAGTTGTAGTGAGATGGTATCAATCGATCCAGGGAAGAATCACTGGAAGTGTTCCAGGGTGATAAAGACGACTGAGTGTCAGTCACAGGCATTGTCTTTACCCTCAGTAAAGGGACGGTATGTTGGAAGAGTTCCAAGCTAGATACCGTGACATACTAGACGATAAAGGCAGGATACATCGCTACTAAAGATGCTACCAAAGAGGCTGTTTGGGTGTATATTGGTTCATGAGATGAACTAGGTTCCTACCATTGTGTGACAATGGAGTTATGGATTGTGCCAAGGAACGCAGGTCCCATCAGTGATCCAGACATATTCTAAGGCAGTATCACCTGATCATGGAGATGGTTGATCTCCAAGGAGATCGAGGTTTGGAGAGTAGACTCAGAGGACAACACAGCGGATCCACTCACAAAGGCCTGTTCCCAGAGAGAGATTTTTATGGGATGGTTGAGTATGAGATACTACAACCACTGCTATCAGATGGCCCTAGTGCAAGTGGGAGATTGTTAGTTATATGTATGCCCTAGAGGCCATTACTGTACATATGATGTATATTGTAGTGGATGCTAGGACGTATATAGGGAGGACTTTCTTGCTCGACATGATAGTATGCTATCTGGTTGCACTTTACCTTAACGTGTACACTGATTGTCTCTCTGTTACATGTTGGTAAAGCCCTTAGAATGTGTACTTGACTACCTGGACTATGATGCGGATCATACTAGTGGGGACATGGTAGTCCATAAGTACATCCTTCAAAGTCCCTAGTCGTGGGTATATCGAGACGGGGCATCGATATACCAGAGTAGACTAGCGTATACCTTCTCGACCCATACAGATGGGCGATGGATGATCCCATATCCATTGGTGTTTGACATCAGAGATGATATACGGGTGCTCAGTGGAGACTGGGTACACTGGACGGACTCGCCGAGAACTCCCAGATGGTATTATATCTTACGTCAGATGGCAGTTCTCTGGTGACACTGGTACAGAGTAGTCTGTTGACCCGAGATCGTCATAGAGTCTTGTGTGGTTCCCACTGTGCTTTGATTTCCATCTTACCACGTCCAAGAGGGCATGCAAAACGGTGGTTTTTGGGTACAGTCCCGAATCACATGGAGGCAATGAGCGATAGGAGGGGATTCGTCTCTCCCGGTATAGGGAGTTGATGTTGCGATGTGTCCGATTGGCTATAACCAGAAATCCCTGGCCAGGGTTGCTGAGATTTACTGGTAAGTGTTACCAGTAGTTTCTCGAACTGTTATAGACCTCATATCGACACGACTTATCAAGCTATTGGGGTCTGATGTTTACCACCCCTAGGCGAGATATGCGACATATCAGACGATCAGACCGGACTGTACGGTAAGTGTTACTGGTTGGATTCACAGGAGTGTGAGCGGGCTTGCTCGTCGATTTTCTGATCGCTCAATACCCGGGTGGCCGTTACGTTTAGCAGACCGCTTGCGGCTTGTGGGTGCTTGATATGATCATCATCTGCTGCCGGCATATTGACCAGTCTTTAGAGTCCTACACAGAGGTTTCCTGGCTCAAGCGAAACGAAATAGGAGCGCATATGCGATATGTGCGGGACCGAGAATAATGCGTGTATGTGATACCGCATTCTATTCTCGCGATGAATGTATCGAATGGTTATATGCGATATAACCTAGTTATCGAATCGAGGGTTGATTCGATAAACCGATACATTGGATACTAGTCGGTTATATGCGATATGACCGGATCGTTAAATCAAGTGTTGATTTGATGATTTAATGCATAATTATATATTTGATATATTACTTTGCATTAACTAGTATTGGTTCACTTTAAATGGATTTTCTCACTTGGATTATGCACATTGTATATGTGATATACTTTTGTACACAAGTTTGTATCATGTTTGATGATACATGCTAACTTGAGCATGTGTAAAGATTAAACCATGGTTGTGTAATGGTTAGGGTTTTCCTTTCATTTTCTTATTCATTAATTTATTGATTTATTCTTTATGGAAAATGAAAAGCATAAAGAGAAAAATGGTTGCTAATTTTGTTTGTATTTTGAAGCTTCATGAAGTTTTGACTTAGTGACCATTTTGTCTCATGCTTAACCCTAACCATTCCACTTAACCCTAGTCTATTCTCTACACCTAACTAAGATTAGCATATGATAAGTATTGATTTTATTATTCATTTTAGATATACTTATCATAACATTATCTTCTTCTTCTTCTTCTTCTTCTTGAAGATGAAGAAGCTTGACTTCATCAATGGTGGATTGATGAAATGAGTGAGAAATCCAATTCTAAAGTCTACCCACTTCCTATTTCTTCATCCTCTACCTCTTGCCAAGTAGTATAGGGTGTTTCCTTCACAAGTTTTCATGGCTTGGTGAAGGTGGAGCTTGATCTAGTGATGCCTCGACGTAGATCATCTTCGGCATCGTCGTCGATGACCTAGCCCGCTTTTTCTCCGTTGAAGCCGATGCTAGAGTCATGGTTCGATTTGGACAGTAGAGAGGACTTCATTGCGGAGCTATGGAGGTGGAGGACCGGATCTACAAAGATTGTATTTCCGTTCTCTTAGTAAAGTAGTTTACTAGTTGCATCTTTCGCCTAAATATCTAGTTAACGATCCGTAGTCTAGGGTTTCTCGGCACCATAAAATTTGAAAATGGCATGGTTGATGCTTTGTGAGACCTCTTGAGAGTGCCTAGGAACCCTACAAGTCACGGCGGGGCACACTATTGCTACTACTTTTGCTACGACTTTTGGACATGATATTTTGTAGGTGGATTGCGAGTATTCTTTTGTTTTCTACCTTGTACACTTTTTCATTGTATATAGTATACTCTATCCACCATATGTATATTTGATTTAAAGACGAAACTGAGAGATTTGTATTATATTTGACTCTGGGTGTCGTGCTCGTGTGAGCTGACTTTATGTTTTTTTATGTGGATATTGTTTTCTTCTCTTATTTCATTATTTCTTCGCATTATGATGTCGTATATCTTGCTCTGTGTTTGTGTTCCGCCGGATGGCGCTGAGACTGCTCCTAAGTGAGGATGCTTTTATATATATTATACCTGTGTATCGGTTTGGATCAGTTTTTTTACAAAAAAAATGCTGCCGAAAATTTTAATTATAACTCGATCTTCAAAAAGGTTTTGATATACTTCTTTTGCACCTTGAATTAACTTTTTAAAAAAGATTTTACCACTCTACCTTTAATTACGGTTTAGATTCTTGGTTTTCGGCTTACTTGAATTACGTTACGCCTTTAGACGTTGCGTGATTTAAGTGCCGGTCACGTTCCACATTTGGGTCATGATAAAGTTGGTATCAGAGCGCCAGGTTTTACATTTCTGAGTGTAGGATGAGCCTTGGTATGATGGAGTAGATAATATGAGCAGAGTGATATAGCGTGTGTATGTTCCGCGGCATACTCACGATACGATACTTCACCTAAGTGACCTTGGGACATATGCTTTGTGATTCCTTTACTTGATTCTAAGCACCCTGTTGTTTCGATTGCTATGTTCTTACCGAATCCTGTTTCATGTTGTAGCCACTATACCGCCGAAGACTACGAGGGCCCCGAGGGCTGCCACCAGAGATGAGATTAGCGCGGGCTCTTCTGAGACGAGGGCCGACCAGGGCGGTATGCCTACCCCTCAGGAACGGGTTGATCCTCCTTCTCCAGGCCGGATTGCTAGGCTAGAGGCGAGTATCCATGAT
The DNA here is from genome assembly GCA_030015575.1 of Agapanthus africanus. Classification (NCBI taxonomy): domain Eukaryota; kingdom Viridiplantae; phylum Streptophyta; class Magnoliopsida; order Asparagales; family Amaryllidaceae; genus Agapanthus; species Agapanthus africanus. Next base: position 295,137,835 of record JASDDO010000006.1, on the reverse strand, counting down.
TTGCGCCAGATGGTTGGATCTTCGGTTGAGGCCAACCAAGCACAGAGATCAGATAATGTTCCTCCTACTATGGGGACCGTGATAGTACCTACTGCTCAGACAATTGTACCTGCCGCTACCGAGACTATCGCAGTATCACTACCGGAGTTTATGATGCTAAAGCCTCCGGTTTTCACTGGCACAAACGCAGCAGAGGATCCACGTTCGTTCCTCGATAGGATGGCCAGGATTTGTCGTTCCTTAAGGTGACTTGATGCGGGATCAGATGAGCTTCCAAGTTTTCGTCTGGAGGGTCTTGCCCAGACTTGGTGTGAGTCCGTTGAGAGTGGCTGAGCTACTGGTCTTCCTCCTATGACATGTGATGAGTTTTCGATGGCCTTTCTTGCTCGTTTCCTTCCGCAGAGCGCCAGGGATGCTCGAGCTCACAGTTTTGGATCTTTGCGCAAGACTCCTGGTATGACCATGGTTGAGTATGATATCCAGTTCACTCAGCTATCCAGATTTGCTTCTTATTTGGTGGACACCGAAGAGAAGTGCGTCAAGAGATTTGTGCGAGGTCTTGATACACGGTCGTTCCTTTCTATTGCCGTACAGCACTTTGATACCTACGCAGCAGTGATAGACACATCCATGCTAGTAGAGGAGCATATTACCGAGACTACGACTGTTCCGAAACCGAAGCGGGTTCGCAATGGTGTATCAGTTTCCGGGCAGATTGGCAGAGGTATGGCAAGCAGAGGCCGCGACGGATTCTTTCTAAGCCGTGGTGGTGGCAGAGGCTTAATACGGGGCTGGTTATTTAGCTTTACTTACTGGGTCAGCAACCGTCGCCAGGGTGTTATCGGTGTGGGAGTCCACATCAGGCATTGTACTATGAGACGCTAGTGTGGAGCAGCAGTTCCACAGGTCACCTTACCCCTTTCACCTCCTCTTCTGAGTGCATTGCCTCCTACGCCTATCATTACTCCATGCCAGACCGATGCAGAGAGGCCGTGGTCATGGCGGTCCTATTCAGAGGGGACGAGATGGCAGAGAAAGAGGACAGCAGGATACCGGTAGAGGACAGGCCAGAGTTTTTACTTTGACTTCTTAGGATGCTATAACGACTCTAAAATCTTTGTACGGAAATTTTTTGTTAATATACAAGAAATGAGTTTACAGCCTGAGTTTGAGTTAAAAGTTACTTTTGTTAAATAACAGCAAAAAACAACTTGTAGCTCACTGGTAAAGCCATTGCACCGCTGTGACGTAGCCCTTGTGTTCGATTTCCATCAGACACAATTATTTTTTCTGAATTTTTTTTATCTTTTTGGAACCTGTTCACAGCCAAAAGACAAGGACAGAGACCTTGGGACGTCTGGCCTGAATTCTGGGGGCAGATGCTATTTGAACTTATCCATCCACCTCTCAGAAGATACCAAGTTAATTTATGGCACCATATATTGGAGGTTTGGATAGACGCGACCGTTATAGCTGACTTTATCAAATTCCCTCTCATTTTATGAGGGGTTTTTTTATTGTGGGGATGCTCTTCCCTGCAGGCGCAAGCCCTTGCAGTTAATTACGTTATTGCATTGCGATAACCACTTTCTCCTGTTCCGACGGTTCACTTCGTGTCGTGTGTGTTTTTGTTTGTTTTGGTTGCCCGTGGATTGTATACGGAGACTAGCTTATGTCGTTGCCCGTAGGGCGCGGATTAGTCTAAATCCGTATATCTTAGATTTGGGTTTGTTTTATTTAAGGACCATTAATCTAGTTTGAGATTAAGATCAACTTAAATATATATGAGCATCTGGGGATCAATTTGTTTTTGCTAAGGATACATTAGTCTAATTTGAGACTAATATCCACTTAGCAATATTTTAGGATCATTTTTACTTAAGATCCAGCAAAAGAGCATTTGTACTCAGCTGCAAGAAAACTTCAGAGACCTAGCCAATTTGGGCGTAATCTGTTTAGTCTTTTCTTTTATTCAAAGTGCTAAGCACTTATTTGGGCTTTATTTGTTCAACCCTTTTCCTTTTATGTAAAAGTGCTAAGCACTTATTTGAACTCTCATGCCTACATGTATGTGAAGCATTCGATCATGGGCACTGCTCAATAAATGTTAAACACTTTAGTCATTTTGATTAAATGTGAAGCACTTCTTATGGCGTCCATGTGAGGTGCATGTGTGGCACTGGGGCGTTGCCCAATTAGTCCTGAGTACTCATTCGTTTTGGCTGTATGTGAAGTGCTAAACACTTTTTGTATGGCGCCCACGTGAGGTGCATGTGCGGTGCTGGGTACTGCCCCATTAGTGCTGAGCACTCAGCTGTTTTGGTTGTATATGAAGTGCTAAGCACTCTTATATGGCGCTCACATGAGGAGCACGTGAGGCGCTGGCCTTTTATTTTGGGCGCTCGCGTGTTTTTCACGTGAGGCGCTAGGCGCTGTTAAAGAGAGGCGCCCACGTGGGAAGCATATAGGCGCTAGTTTTTTTTATATGGAGATTTAATCTTTGTTGATATTTCCAGAGAGGTTAAACCTTTGTCAATGGCATTTTGACCATTAACGTTCACCCAAAATCACTATTTTTTGAGAATTTTAGGTTGAGTTTTTAGAGAACTAAGTTCTTGAAGGAACTGAGTTCTTGGAGTATTATGAACTATATTTTTTTCTTCTTGAATTTGTTCTTCCCTGAATGTTAGAATCTCAAGAACAAGATCTTCCCGATGAGAATTAAATTCTCAACTTATGGGAGACTTGTCTTGTGGATCTCAGATCCAGAGAAAGAACTAAGTTCTTTTAAAAGGTTTAAACCCTTAGATGTAATAGAGATATTTTGGTCTCTTTTCTTTACCTAAGGTTTCGAGAAGGAAGGTTTTCTTCTTTGAGAATTGAATTTTCTATTCTCTCGAGAGCTCACTGTATTTTTGCAGAAGTTTATGGGGGGGTTTCTCTCTTTTGTGAGTGTGTCCCTGTATGTGTGTGTGTGACTTGAAGTCTCGGGTCCTTTATATAGTGAAGGTAGATTGTTAATTGGTTTTGAGAAAATCTCTCATTGAGAGATTCTAATTGATTTAATTGGTTTCAAAATGTCTTGGGGGATTTTACCCACCATTGGATTTTTTATCCAAGTGTTTCTGTTTCATAGAATATGTTATTTTGTTTTTAACAAGATTGGAGAAATATTTTACCGTATACAAAATTTATTCTGTCAAGCGGTAATTTTTAATCACCATTGGATTTTTAATCCAAGGGTTCTCTGTTTTACATAGAGCAATCTCTTTGTTTGGAAAGATTAAGGGAATATATTCCCAAAATAGAATTTTATTCTATTATTGGATCTTTGATCCAACCAAGAGTATCTTTATTATTTAGAATGATATGGGAGATATTTTCTCCTAATAGAATTTGATTCTATATTTTGATGATTTTTATCATCTCCGTTGGATTTTTGATTCAACGGCTCTGTTTAACAGAGAATATCTCAACATTTGTTAGGAAAATATAGAATTTAAATCTACTGATATAAACTTGGGCGCTGGCGCTGACGTGCTATGCACGTAGACGCGGCTTAAGAATTTAATTCTTATAATAGGTACTTATGTGCATTGCACATTGGCGTCTGCATGAGGAGCACGTGCGGCGCCATCTAAGAGTTTAACTCTTTCGTAATAAGTTCTTCTGTGCTTTGCACATTGGCCCCCGTATGAGAAGCACGTGAGGCACTACCATAGAACTTAATCCTATAAAATTGGCTCTGGCGCTGGTGCACTCGTGGAAAGCACGTGAGGCGTTGCCTCATTAAATCCAATAGAGCTTTGCTCTTTTATTAGGTTTAAATATTAGGGAAACAGAGGCCCAAAAGATTGCGCGTGCAATGCACGGGGAAATGAAAAGTTCAGAAAAATCAAACATATGGAAAATGGAGTAAACAGGAATTTAATCAGCTGGCACGAATCTCAAGGCCAGATGTCACCAATCAACCAGCGGAAATGAGGATTTGGCCGGCGCCGACGGTTAGATGAAGCCCATTGATGCCCGTGCTTTGCACACTTGTCTCTTTGCCTACCTACAACCTCTCTGCACTGTTTGATTTCTCTGCAATCAAACAGAGATATTTCATTTCACAATTAATCACAATTTTAATACTTTATAATCCACAATTTTAATTCCTAAATCCTAATTCTCCACTATAAATACCACCCCACACTTTGGCTCGGCACTATTCTGAAAATTCTAGCCAAAACTCTCTTAAAAAGTTCCTAGTGCAAGTGAAGTAAAGTGGAGTTAGCGAGCAAGTTGGTTCCGGCGAAGATCGAAGCAAAGTCTGGAGCTCCCACGACGACACCTTTTCCTTCCTGACCCTTTCTTTGAGTATTCTAAACCGTAAGTTCCTCCCAAATCTCCTTCTTTCTATTGAAATTACTTTTCAAATTTTATATCGGTGAAAGTGGAGTTATTACCGACATCTTCTTTTCTAAAAACATATAACTCTCTTTTCCTTTACAATTTAATCAATCTAATTTTACTACATCACTTGTAACCTTAAGCCCTAATATTTAGAATCAAATTTCTTCAAAATTCTCATGTGAAACAACCATAATAGAACTTTTTCATTAAAATACCTTGAACTTTATAAACACCTCTTTTAGTATTTGTTAAAACAACACCTTTAAGAAAACTTCATGGGGTAACGACCTACCCCACACGCACATATGGTTTCATAGCACGATGCCTAGTTGTATGTGTTTTTGGTTCGAAAATCGTATTTATAATAAAATACCACATAATTCTAAAACCGGATTTTTTTAAAAGCGATATTTCACTTCCTTTACGATTATGCATCTACAACCCTCTTTAGGGGACCCGCTAATAGATGGTGCGGATTATCGCACATTCTTGGGCTAGTAGTCCGAGATACAGACGTCCTCACGGAGCATTCGATCTCGAAAGGATTTAAATACGTTTTTAAGAAATACGAATTTTCCTAAATAAAATAAAATTAATTTTTAGAAAAATTATATAAAATTATAAATCCATATTTTCAAAATTTAATAAACCTATATTTTTCTAAGAATGAGAGATTAACAAATGACAATAAAATACAATTAAGATACAAAAAAGGACAAGTTTTTCAAGAAAATACCATGAACATTCCAAGCTAAGTAATTATCACTAAAATACCCAAAACTTAAAATCCATGCTCATGAAAACCCAAAGTAATACTAATCACCCTCGAGGTTTTACTTTTTAACTATATTAAAAATATTTTTCATAAAACCCCCTCGAGTTATATAAAAACAATATTTTAAGGATTTAAGTAAATATGGGTTTAAGCGGGATCAATTCTCTTGAGCCCCAGGGAGCCGGAGAAAATGAGTGCTTGCCTATTTAAGATAGACAACTTAACGGAGTTATCAATGGTAATTATTTTGGAAAAAGACATAAATCCTGTCATCCATGTGCAGCAGTTACCGATAATTCCCGAACCTAATTCAAGAGCTAAATCTGTTTACATGTGTCTGACTCAGTCTGAGTCCAAACTTAAACCTGAATCCAATTCAAACCTGAATCAAAATCAAATATGAATACTTAATCATGAACATGAATACACGAATCTAAACATCAATATCAAACATGTATACTTGACTTGACTTGACCGAACCATGGTTATAATTTGACATGACTACTTGAATACATGACTGCATCCTGAACATGACTACTTGAACATTTTGTATCCATGGTTTCGGCAAGACTTGTAAACAAAATCTATACAATACAATACGCGGGGATAAAGGGGTAGATTGTACGGAACGTATATCGTGGCACGAGATGTCACTTAAAAGACACCTATATGAATTCTCATGCCGTTGTCCCGTGGGTTATGACGGGGCCTTATACTACATGTTACCATAGTCGATGGAGTAAGATGGACTCCTCTCATATACATGAATACCTTCTGTATCAAGCTATAAACAACCACGTTATAATAACTATCATATACCAATAATCAATCATACACAACTTAGCTGTTCATCTCACATTACTTGTTATATTCTCTTTCTTCCTTTTGGGACTTACCGAGCGCTAGTTTGCTGACGACATTCCTTTTTATTTCTTTCTTTGGAATGTTCGTTAGGAGGATCGGACTCTCAGAAGACCGAGCCTAGCCAGGAGGACTTGTACCAGCTCACCACTCAGCCTGACTACTAGTTCACCTGCACTTTCATTTTGTATGCTATTGTTTAGGCACTGCTTTACTCACTGTATCTTTTATTTTCAAACAATTGTATGTAAAGATGAATGCAAATAAAGTTGTTGTTTATTTTAATACTCTTGTCATTCTTGTACATTTTTATATATTTCTTAGTTACGCTTAACGTATTTATTTCTTAGTAAACACGTTACGGCCTGCCACGTCATCGTTTCCGTCTATTGGGAAGCGGGGCGTGACAGGTTTTGTAGGCATCCCATACAGTTCGGTTCTGCATGAAGTATTAAGAAATATATCACAAGAATTATAAGAATCAGCAACTATATATTCCTAACATTTCAAATTTCTTGAATCTATCCTAACCATTTATTTTTTTATCAAGGTCATGGATTTTCCCAACAACACCAGTACCAATGTCAATGGCAACACCACACCGCCTACTCTGCCACCACCAGCTACCGTTGCTGCTCCTATCAATGAGAAAATCGTACTGCTTGAGTCTATAAAGAGCCTATTGGAGGGTCAGCAGCAGCAAACTGCTATCCTCATGCACCGCGCCGAAACCGAGGCACCCGGAGTCAAGCAATTTCAGGCACTGCACCCCAATCATTTCTCTGGAAAAGAGAGCCCACTTGAGACAGAAAAATCGGCTCAATCGATCGAAGATGATCTGGCAGCAGCTCAAGTGCCAGACATTGCATGTGTAAGAGTTGTTAACCTGCAGCTGACAGACAATGCTAGAGTCTGGTGGAAGGCTGAGGAAAGTCGACTCACACAACCAATTGAGTGGAAGATGTTTCGCGATCTGTTTGTTGCGAAGTACTTCTCTGAGACTGCCCGTTCTGACATGGAGCAGCAGTTCATCCATCTACAACAAGGCTCGATGTGGGTCAAGTCTATGGATGAATACGATGCTGAGTTTACCATACTTAGCAGGTTCGCTGCACACCTGATTCCTACTGCTGAGATCCGGACACGATGATTTCAGCAAGGTTTGGACCCGGAAATCCAAGCTGCACTCGCTACAGGGGATTTCCCAACCCATGAACTTGCTCTGAAGGTTGCCTGACGCTATGAGGCAGTTGTGAAGAAGAAGGGCAAACCACAGACTGCCAGTATGAAACACCTTGCCACACAGATGACAAGAGGAGCCTCTTTTAGGCCAACATTTTCACCCAAGAGACCGGGAGGATCGTTTAACCGGTCCAGTCCAGACTTTTGTTTTTACTACAAAAGGACTGGAAACCAGGCGAAGGACTGCAGGTGTGTAAATGGCATGTGTTTGATTTTTGGCATATCTACTCACGCTATAGGAGCATGTCCATATCGTTTCAACCCAGCTCCAGTACCCAAAACCGCAATCGCAGTTCCGCAGCGGCCAGCCATTCAGGCTCCTGCACCTCGCCTAGCTTTCCCTGCACCAGCTCCGTGTGGACCTCCTGCACAGCCTCAACATCAATTCCATCAGGCACAGAGAAATATGCCTCAAGGGCAGAGAAACATGCCCTAAAGATAGAGGAATGTGCCTCCAGTAAGAAGGAATGTATCCCGACGTCAAGCTTTTATAATGACGGTCGAGGAGGCCGAAGCCACAGGACAAGCCATCACTGGTAATTCCCAATCCTTTCAAATCTTTTCAATCCTTGTATACCTCTATAACTTTTCTTATATCTAAACCCAACCTCACACAACTTAGGTACTATACTAGGAGCCATGCTTCCTGCACTCGCACTTTTCGACACTGGAGCGTCACACTGCTTCATGTCCCAACGATTCATGAGAACGCATGCGATTCCCGTGAAGGCACTCATTTCAAGCCGGAATGTTAGTTCTGGGAATGGAGTTCTGAAAGCAACTATAGGGTTTGATTAGTGTCCAGTTGTAGTTTGCGGACGAGAATTTTATGCGAATTTCAAAGTACTGGACATCCTAAATATCGATGTTATGTTGGGAATGGATTGGCTGGGAGTATTCTATGCTACTATTGACTGCCGTCAAAGGAGGGTAGTATTTGAGATACCAGATCACCCAGCCTTCTATTTCAAGAGTGGAGATAGAACTTTGGAGCCGGGAAGATACCGTGCTAAATCGAAGGATGCAGAAGTTTTCTCGCTACCGGCAGAAGAAGAAAAGCCCAAAGTAGTTCGAGAGTTCGAGGATGTGTTCCCTGAAGATATATCAATTTTGCCTTCCGATCGAGCTCTTGAGTTTAGTATTGATTTACTACCTGTTGCGCAACCTGTAATCAAAGCTCCGTACCGACTAAGTCCTGAAGGATTGAAAGAGATTCACATTCAGTTGGACGAATTCCTGTAGAAAGGTTGTATTCGTCCCGGTACTTCAAGTTGGGGATCTCCGGTATTAATTGTGAAGAAGAAAGATGGTTTATACAGGATGTATGTAGATTATCGAGCTTTGAACGAAGTGACGATTAAGAACAAGTATCCACTACCGTGCATCGATAATCTTTTCGATCAGCTAAGTGGGTCTTGTATATTTTCGAAGCTAGATCTTCCTTCGGGTTATCATCAGATGAAGGTCAAAGAGTCCGATATTCTGAAGATGGAGTTTAGGACTCAACATGGTCATTATGAATATCTCGTAATATCTTTTGGAGTGACCAATGCACCAGCCATCTTTATGAACCTGATGAACAAAGTTTTCCGAGAGTACTTAGACAGGTTTGTTGTCATCTTCATCGACGACATCCTAGTATATTTAAAGAATCGAAAAGAACACGCCGAGCACTTACGGATTGTCCTAGAGACATTGCGACAACATCAGCTCTACGCCAAGTACAGCAAGTGTGAATTTTGGCTAGATCAAGTCTGATTTCTCGGACATATTGTTTCTAGCGAAGGAATCTCGGTAGATCCAGCTAAGGTGTCAGCTGTCAGTGAGTGGCCAACACCAAAGACGGTGAAGGATATATGAAGTTTCTTAGGATTATCAGGATACTACCGACGATTCATTGAAGGATTCTCAAAGATTACAGCACCCCTGATCAAACTCACACGTAAAGATGAAGCATTCGTATGGTCAGAAGCATATGAAAAAGCTTTTGTAGAACTCAAATCAAGATTAACCTTTGCTCCTATTCTTGTAATACCTGATCAATTTGGAGGTTTCGTTGTGTATTGTGATACTTCCAGTAAAGGATTAGGATGTGTTCTACACCCGTATGGAAAAGTTGTGGCTTTTGCATCACGACAACTGAAGGTACATGAGCGCAACTATCCAACATATGATCTAGAGTTGGCGGCCGTCATCTTCGCACTTAAGATTTAGTGCCGCTATCTTCTGGGAGAACGAGTGGATATGTACACAGACCACAAGATTCTGAAGTATGTATTTACTCAGATAGAATTAAACATGCGGTAGAAAAGATGGCTAGAACTCATGGCGGACTTCGACATCAACCTACAGTATCATCCTGGGAAGGTGAATGTAGTTCATGATGCAATTAGTCGCCAGCCATTAACAATGAACATCACCGCTCAGTGGAAGCTACAGCAAGAATTGCATGGATTGGCGATCGAAGTAGTTATGCCAGGTAACACTTCATTTTTGATGAACTTACAAGTCCAGTCCACTCTTGTTAATCAGATCAAGGTTGCTCAAGAAAATTATGCCAAGCTACAAAAGATCCGAGAACAAGTAGAAAGTGGACTTCGAACTGACTTCATCATCTACGAAGATGGATCCTTGCGATATGGAAATTGATTATGTGTACCAAATGGCCCAGTTCGAGAAGAGTTGATGAAAAAAGCTCACAGCTCTACTTATTCTATACACCCCGGTGGTACGAAAATATACAAGGATTTATGGCAACACTATTGGTGGCATGGAATGAAGCGCGGAGTAGCAAGGAGCGTAGCCAAGTATTTAGTGTGTCAGCAAGTGAAGGCTGAACATTACAGAACTGCTGGTCTATTTCAGCCGTTACCAATCCCAGAATGGAAATGGCAGCACATTATCATGGACTTCGTGACTGCCCTTCCACGCAGCACGAAGGGTAACGACGCAATATGGGTTATTGTGGATCGACTCACCAAGTCGGCTCACTTTATTCCATTTTGAGCTGACCAATCAACTGAGACGCTAGCAAAGAAGTATATGGAGGTAAGCATAAATCTAAAAGTAAGATTTATACCTTCAAGATGTTCTATATTTGATACCCATGAACTCATGCAAGAGATAGTCAGATTACATGGAGTACCAGTTTGCATCGTCTCCGATCGTGATACAAAATTCCGATCATAATTTTGGCAGAGTATGCAAGCTAGACTGGGAACGAGTCTGAATTTCAGCACGGTTTATCATCCACAAACGGATGTACGGTCCGAGCGAACAATTCAGATTCTGGAAGACATGATAAGATCATGTATGTTAGACTTCGGAGGTTCGTGGAAGATCACCTACACCTTGTGGAGTTTTTATACAACAACAGCTATCAGGCAAGCATTGGAATGGCACCATTCACAGCACTCTACAGATGGAAGTGTCATTCACCACTAAGTTGGGACGGCGTTGGAGATCGTGAACTCCTTGGACCAGATATGATCATGGTAACTGTAGACATAGTTCGTACAATCAGGGAAAGACTGCGCATAGACCAAGACCGACAGAAATATTGGGCAGATGCTAAGCGTCGACATCTGAAGTTCCAACCTGGAGACCATGATTTTCTAAAGATATCTCCAAACCAATGAGTAATCCGCTTCGGCAAGAGGGGTAAGCTAAGTCCAAGATACATAGGACCGTTCGACATACTCGAACGAGTTGGAGAAGTGGCATACCGTTTAGCACTACCACCCTCATTGGAAGGAGTGCACAATGTATTCCACATATCCCATCTATGACGATATGTGAGCGACCCCAGTCACATACTCGATCACTCAGAGCTTACAGTACAGACTGATCTATCCTGCGACCAACAACCCGTTGACATCTTGGACCGAAAGGTGAAGATATTACGGAATAAGGAAGTAAACTTGGTCCAAGTGATGTGGAGAAAAGATTCACCAGGAGAATCAACATGGGAACGAGAAGAAGACAAGCGTGCAAGATACCCTTACCTATTTGAAAATTAGTCCATATGTAAATATAAATTTCGAGGACGAAATTTTTATAAGGAGGGTAGAATGTAACGACTCTAAAATCTTTGTACAGAAATTTACTGTTAATATACAAGAAATGAGTTTACAGCCTGAGTTTGAGTTATAGGTTACTTTTGTTAAATAACAGTCAGAAACAACTTGTAGCTCACTGGTAAAACCTTTGCATTGCTGTGACATAGCCCCTGTGTTTGATTCCCATCAGACACAATTATTTTTTCTGAATTATTTTAACCTTTGGAAGCCTAAAAGATTGCACGTGAAATACACGGGGAAATGAAAAGTTCAGAAAAATCAAACATGTGGAAAATGGACTAAACATGGATTAAATTAGTTGGAACGAATCTCGAGGCCAGATGTCACCAATCGACCGGTGGAAATAAGGATTTGGCCGGCGCCGACGGTCGGATGAAGCCCGTGATTTGCACACTTTTCTCTTCACCTACCCCTAACATCTCTGCACCGTTTGATTTTTCTGCAATCAAACAGAGACCTTTCATTTCATAATTAATCATAATTTTAATGCTTTTTAATCCACAATTTTAATTCCCAAACCCTAATTCTCCACTATAAATACCACCCCACACTTTGGCTCAGCACCATTCTCAAAATTCTAGCCAAAACTCTCTAAAAAAGATCTTAGTGTAAGTGAAATAAAGTGGAGTTAGCGGGCAAGTTGGTTCCGGCGAAGATCAAAGCAAAGTTCGGAGCTCCCGCGACGCCATGACGACACATTTTCCTTCCTAACCCTTTCTTTGAGTTTTCTAAACTGTAAGTCCCTCCCAAATCTCCTTCATCAAAATTCTCAAAACAACTATAGTAGAACTTTTTTTTATTAAAATATCTTGAACTTTATAAATACCTTGAATTTTATAAACACCTCTTTTAGTATTTGTTAAAATAATACCTTTAGGAAAACTTCACGGGGTAACGACCTACCCTACACGCACACATGGTTTCATAGCACGAAGCCTAGTTGTATGTGTTTTTGGTTCGAAGATCATATTTATAATAAAATACCATATAATTCTAAAACCGGATTTTTTGTAAAGCGATATTTCATTTTCTTTGCGATTATGCATCTAAAACCCTCTTTAAGCGACCCGCTAATGGATGGTGCGGATTTTTGCACATCCTTAGGTTAGTAGAGCGAGATGTAGACCTCCTCAAGGAGTATTCGATGTCGAAAGGATTTAAATACGTTTTTAAGAAATACGAATTTTTCTAAATAAAATAAAATTAATTTGCAGAAAAATTATATAAAATTATAAATCCATATATTCAAAATATAATAAACCTATATTTTTCTAAAAATGAGAGATTAACAAATGACAATAAAATACCATTAAGATACCCAAAAAGACAAGTTTTTCAAGAAAAAACCATGAACTTTCCAAGCTAAATAATTATCACTAAAATACCCAATACTTAAAATCCATGCTCATGAAAACCCAAAGTAATACTAATTACCCACGAGATTTTACTTTTTAACTATATTAAAAATATTTGTCATAAAACCCCCTCAAGTTATATAAAAACAAAATTTTAAGGACTTTAGTAAATATGAGTTTAAACAGGATCAATTCTCTTGAGCCCCAAGGAGCCGGAGAAAGTGAGTACTTGTCTATTTAAGGTAGACAACTTAACAGAGTTATTAATGGTAATTGTTTTGGAAAAAGACATAAATTCTGCCGTCCATGTGCAGCAGTTACCGATGACTCCCGAACCTAATTCAAGAGCTAAATCTGTTTACAAGTGTCTGACTCAGTCCGAGTCCAAACTCAAACCTGAATCCAATTCAAACCTGAATCCAAAATCAAATATATGAATACTTAATCATGAACATGAATACACGAAACCAAACATCAATATCAAACATGTATATTTGACTAGACTTGATCGAACCATGGTTATAACTTGATATGACTACTTGAACACATGACTATATCCTGAACATGACTACTTGAACATTTTGTATCTATGGTTTCGGCAAGACTTGTAAAAAAAATCTATACAACACAATACACAGGGATAAAGGGATAGATTGGTACGGAACGTATATCGTGGCACGAGAGGTCACTTAAAAGACACCAACATGAATTCTCATGACGTTGTCCTGTGGGTTATGACGGGGCCTTATACTACATGTTACCATAGTCCACGGGGCAAGATGGACTCCTTCCGTATACATGAATACTTTCTGTATCAAGTTACAAACAACCACGTTATAATAACTATCATATACCAGTAATCAATCATACAAAACTTAGCTATTCATCTAACATTACTTGTTATATTCTCTTTCTTCTTTTTGGGACTTACCGAGCGCTAGTTCGCTGACGACATTTCTTTCTATTTCTTTGTTTGGAATGTTCGTCAGGAAGACCGGACTCTCAGGAGATCAAGCCTAGCCAGGAGGACTTGTACCAGCTCACCACTCAGCCTGACTACTAGTTCACCTGCACTTTCATTTTGTATGCCATTGTTTAGGCATTGCATTACTCATTGTATCTTTTATTTTCAAACAATTGTATGTAAAAATGAATGTAAATAAAGTTGTTGATTTTAATACTCTTGTCATTCTTGTACATATTTATATATTGCTTAGTTACGCTTAACGTATTTATTTCTTAATAAATACATTGCGGCCTGCTACGTCATCGTTTCCGTCTACTGAGAAGCAGGGCGTGACAGATGCACAGGCATCGAATGCCGCCGTGACAGGTAGTCTTCCCGTGTGTTCTTTCGACGCACGCATATTATTCGACCCTGGTTCCACGCACTCTTATGTATCCACACACTTTTTTACCGAGGTTGGGCCAAAATTCGTCCTTGTTAGATCATCCACTAGTTGTGATTACTCCCGTAGGAGAGTCATTTATCGCTCAATAAGTGTTACGGTCGCGTTTAGTTCGTATTGGAGATAGAGGTTCTTCTGTTGATTTGATTCTTCTCGACATGCTAGATTTTGATGTTCTACTCGGTATAGACTGGTTAGCCACTTATTATGCGCTCGTAGACTGACGTGAGAAGGCGGTCAGATTTAGTTTTCTAAGAGATCCAGTTCTTGTTGTTCAGGGGTGTGTAGGATTCCTATACACGATAACAAGGTTTCGGGAGGCATCGTCTATACCATTTTCAAAATTTTGTCATGTTAAGTAACTCTAACCTAGGATGTTTAACTAGAGAATCATACGAAACATATTGTAAACTACTTTACAACTAAGTGATTAGTAGCTCTTTTTAGTAGCCCCTTCGCTCAAAGTTGTGATCTTGCAGACACTCGAACGGCTCCACAAGAAGAAAGATGCATGCTTGCTTGAAGTCTTCAAAGTCGAAGATGATCTACGTCGAGGAGTCACAAACCCAAGCTACCCTTTTCACTAATGTGGGATTAGTGAAGCTGACACCCTATACTAAAGTGCTAATCTTGTAGAGGATGATGAAGTAGGATTTTTGCTCACTTTAGAATTTATTTTCTCACGCTTTTTCTTCTTCTCTCAAAAACCTAGAGATCTCTCTCTTGCTCTTGATGAAGATGAAGCAAATAAAAGATGAGAGAGAGAGTGGCAACCATGGATGAGAAAATATCTAATATAACTCATGTAGAGACTTAACCATGGGTTTAAATAATGGTTGGGTTAATAAATATCTAGTGTAAGACAAAACTAGTGGACTAAGTCAATGGGTCTCCAAGCTTCATGCCATGTGACAAATTTCCAACTAATAATTGAATATAAATAAATAAACCTTCATTATCATTATTATGGTGTAAGTATCATACACCCATATTGCATGTATCATCAACCATGACACATAAATAAAACACAATTAATATATATCACATATATATCAAGTGTGCACATGTGAGAAAAAGAAATGCTTAAGTGAGCTAATATTAGTTAATGTAAATTAATATATCAAATATATAATTATACATTAAATCATCAAATCAACACTTGATTTAATAATCCGGTTATATCTCATATGACCGACTAATATTATTTGTATCAACTTATCGAATCAACACTTGATTCGATAACCCGGCTATATCTCATATAATCGACTGATACTGTATCAACTTATCGAATCAACGCTTGATTCGATAACCCGGCTATATCTCATATAACCGATCGATACTTTATATCGCGAGAATAGAATACGGTATCATATACTCATATTAATTTCGGTCTCGCACATATTACATATGTGCTCCTACTTCAGTTTGCCTGAGCCAGTGAAAGCTTTGTGTAGGACTCTAAAGACTCGTCAATATGCCGGCAGTAAGTGATGATCACATCAAGCACCCACAAGCCGTCAGCGGAACTAGCTGAATGTAACGGCTACCCGGGTATTGAACAATCAGAAGATCAGCAAGCAAGCCTGCTCTAACTCCTGCAAAAGCCTGTCAGTAACACTACCGTACAATCCGATCTTTTCGTCTGATATGTCGCATATCTAGTTTAGGGGTGGTAAACGTCAAACCCCAATAACAGATAAGTCATGCCGATGTGAGGCTCATAACGGGTCGAGAAACTACTGATAACACTTATCAGTAAATCTCCGTCGCAGCCCTGGCCAGGGACTTGTCGTTATGGCCAATCGAGCACAGCGCAACATCAACCCCCAATACCGGGAGAGACGAATCCCCTCCTATCGCTCATTGCCTCCATGTGATTCAGGACTGTACCCAAAAGCCACCGTTTTGCACGTTCTATTGAACGTGGTAAGGTGGAAATCAAAGCATAATGGGAATCACACAAGACTCTATGACGATCTCGGGTCTATAGACTAACCTGTACAAGTGTCACAAGAGAACTGCTATCTGACAATAGGTATAATACTAACTAGGAGTTCTCGACGAGTCCGTTCAGTGTACCCAGTCTCCACCGAGCATCCGTATACCATCTTTGATGTCAAACACCAATGGATGTGGGATCATCCATCGTCCATCATATGGGTCAAGATGCATATACGCTAGTCTACTCTGGAATATCGATGCCCTGTCTCGATACACTCTCGACTAGGAACCATTTTAGGGTGTACTTATGGACTACCCTTGGCCCCACTAGTATGATCTCCATCATAGTTATGGTAGTCAAGTACACAACCTAAGGGCTTTATCAACATGTGAGAGCAAGACAGTATCATATATACAAGTCAATATGTTAAGATAAGGAGCAACCAGATAGCATACTATCAAATCGGGCAAGAAATTCCTCTCTATATATATCCAAGCATCCACTCTAATATACATCACATGTACAATAATGGCATCTAGGGCATACATATAACTAACAATTTTCCACTTGCACTAAGACCAGTTGTTGTAGTATCTCATACCCAATATCTCGAAGAGTCTCTTAAATTGTATCTGGGGAATGACCTTGGTGAGTGGATCCGCCGTGTTGTCCTTCGTGTCAACTTTCCTGACCTCGATCTGTGGGCGATAAACTATCTCC
This sequence comes from Agapanthus africanus, assembly GCA_030015575.1. Taxonomy (NCBI): domain Eukaryota; kingdom Viridiplantae; phylum Streptophyta; class Magnoliopsida; order Asparagales; family Amaryllidaceae; genus Agapanthus; species Agapanthus africanus. Next base: position 295,121,054 of record JASDDO010000006.1, on the reverse strand, counting down.
CGGATCAGGTGATACCGCCTCAGAATATGCCTGAATCGCTGATGGGACCTGGGTTCCTTGGCCAAGGCCACTGCTCCATTGTTATTGCAATACAAAGGTATTGGATGCACAATGGACGGAACCACTCCAAGTTCAGTTATGAACTTCTTCATCCAGACAGCCTCTTTAGCAGTATCGTTGGCAGCGATTTTTTCGGCCTCCATCGTCGAGTCTGCCACGGTTTCCTATTTGGAACTCTTCCAACAAGCCCCTCCATTGAGGGTAAAGACAAATCCCAAGACCGACTTAGATTCGTGCTTATCACTCTGGAAGCTCGAATCGGTAAAGGACTCCACTTGGAGTTCTCCATTACCATACACAAATAGCATCTCTTTAGTCCTTCTCAAATACTTGAGAATGCTCTTCATAGCTGTCCAGTGACTCTCTCCTGGATCTGCTTGATACCTACTCACTACACTTAGTGAGTATGCTACATCGGGTTTGGTACATAGCATCGCGTACATGATTAGCCTACTGCCGAAGCATAGGGTATCCTTTGCATGCGAGCTCTCTCCAAATCAGTCTTGGAAGACATCTTTTTGGAGAGAGTGAGTCCTGATATCGTGGGTAAAAACCCATGCTTGGATTCTTCCATACTAAACCTCTTTAGTATGGTGTCAATGTACCTGGATTGGGACAATCCCAGTATCCGTTTAGATCTATCTCTATAGATCTTAATCCCCAAGATGTAGGAGGCATCCCCTAGATCTTTCATTGAGAATCTTTGTGATAAGAAAAGCTTGACCGATTGCAGCATAGGAACATCATTTCCTATCAAAAGTATGTCATCCATATACAATACGAGGAGACAACCTTACTCTCTGCCACCTTCTTTTATATACAAGGTTCATCTACATTTTTTATGAAGTCAAACTCTTTGACTACCACATCAAAACAGATGTTCCAACTCCGCGATATCTGCTTTAACCCGTAGATAGATTTAAGCAGCTTGCACACCTTCCCGCTGCTCCAACTGTCCACGAAGCCCTCTAGCTGAGTCATGTACACGCACTCTTCTAAATCACCATTTAGAAAGGCGGTCTTAACATCCATTTACCAGATTTCGTAGTCAGGTATGCAGCGATGGCAAGTAGGATCTGGATAGACTTAAGCATAGCCACTAGAGAAAAGGTTTCATCATAGTCTACACCTGGTCTTTGATGAAAACCTTTTGCAACAAGTCTAGCTTTGAAAGTCTCAACTTTTCCATCTACACCAAGTTTCTTCTTTAAGATCCATTTTCTCCCGATGGGTTTTACCCTTTCAGGAGCAACTTCCAAAGTCCACACTTTATTGGTTTACATGGATTCCATCTCAGATCCCATTACATCCAGCCATTTCACAGAGTCCCCACTCGTGATGGCCTGCTCGAAACTAGTTGGGTCATCATCTATCATGATGCATTCCTCGCTCCTACCCTCTATGAGAAAACCGTAGTATCTCTCAGGTGGATGAGGAACCCTACCAGATCGGCAGAGTGGCTGAGGTTCGTTGGGAACTATCGAATTCTCCAGTTCCATTAAATCTTCAGTTGCAGTTTGTGCTGCTGGAACTTCTTCCAGCTCTACCTCTTCGCCACTAATTTCTTTTGCAAGAAATTTCTTTTCTAAAAAGGTGGCATATTGAGAAACAAACACCTTTTGTTCCTCAGCGTGGTAGAATATATATCCTTATGAATTCTTTGGATATCCCACAAACTTGCAAAGGACTGAACGTGCCTCGAGTTTGTCCGGATTTTGCCTTTTGACATATGCCGGACAACCCTATATCTTAACTCGTTTAAAATATGGTCTCTTCTCACTCCATATCTCATATGGTGTGGTAGGTACAGATTTAGATGGAACTTGATTCAATAGGTATGCTGTTGTCTCCAGCGCATAACCCTAAAAGAAAATAGGTAACTCAGCAGTGCTCATCATAGAGCGCACCATATCTAATAGGGTGCGATTCCTCCATTCTGATACACCGTTGTGCTGTAGTGTATACGGAGGAGTAAGCTGAGAGAGAATCTCATTCTCTTTTAGATAGTCACGGAATTCCGTGCTCAAGTATTCTCTTTCCCGATCTGATCGCAGGATTTTAATACTTTTGCCCGTCTGGTTCTCAACTTCATACTTATATTTTTTGAATTTCTCAAAATCTTCAAACTTATGTTTCAACAGGAACACATGTCCGTATCTTAAAAGATCGTCAGTGAATGTAATGAAATATGAAGAACCATTCCTGGCATGTGTAGACATAGGACCACATACATCACTATGTATCAGTCCCAAGAGTTCCGTAACTCTTTTTCCGTGTCCACTAAACGGAGTTTTGGTCATCTTTCCTTTGAGACATGACTGGCAAGTGTCATAAGATGAAAATTCGAATGGATTCAAATATCTATCCTTATGTAACTTAGATAGTCGTGTCACATTGATATGACCTAGTCTACAATGACACAAGAATGATTCGTTCATTTCTGAACTCTTCCTCTTGTGTGTGTTTTGTACGTTGAGAACAGTGGTTTGATTTAGAATGTATATGCCATTATTTAACGAGCCTGATTCAATCAAATTTTGATCCAGGAAGATGTTCATAACATTATCCTGTACTACAAAATTATATACTTCTTTACTCAATAAAGAAACAGATATAAGATTGCATATCAGGGTCGGTATGTAATAGCATTCGTTCAGAATCAATGTATTACCATTTGGTAATACAAGGTGATATCCGCCAACTGCTTTGGCTGCAACATTTGCACCATTCGCTACTCTTACGGAATGATCACCTATTCCCAGTTCTCTACCTTTCTTAAGCCCATGTAACATATTACATATATGGGATCCCGATCCGGTATCTGATACACAGGACGTAGAGTGAACTAAGAAACAGTTCTCGGTAACCAACACACCTGAAGAAGATGCATCAACATACTTATTCTTCATTTGGGTGGCGTGGAAATCCGGATATTTTCCTATTTCCTGTTCGGACTTATAACAATTATAAGTTGGAGTGGAACCAACGTTCCCCTGCTCAGCATAAAAAGCGGGTTCGGTCAATACATCTATATTATTATCTTGATTAAGGCATGACATGGTCGCTACCTGTAGAGAAAGAGAGAGAAGAGAACACTTAGCGTATGCTCTTTCAAAGATTAGATTGGTTATTTATCTTATCTAATCGATGTCTCCGACTGCTATTCTCAAATTTTCCTTCAAACCTTTAAAAAGAAAATTCAGCCAGGATTAATTGCATTCTACAACTTTGTTAACCGTTCAGCCAGGCTAGTGCCGGTACTTCTGAGGGAGGTTCCCCGTGCTTTCGCACGGACCTAATTAAAATAAACCTCATTTTCCTAGAGGCGTAGCCCCGTTGACACCTTTCTAGACACCTAATGAGTTAGCTAATTGTAAAGTGCAAAACTCTCCCGGGAGCAACTTTTGCTCATAGTGGGATCGAGATCCTACTATCACATAGAAAGTATGCAATCTTATTGCAAATTTCAACACTTGAAATTCCCGAATATTTTGCCCCTGGCAACTTATGACCTTAACATAGTCAACAAATCATAAGCGCTGGCCAAGTTCAACCCGTTATTTCCTGATTGAATTAAACCCACCCGCACGACCCTTAACATAGTCAACAAAGTCGTAGGACTACCCTAATCCAATCGCATCTCATGCTTTAGCAGATAAGCACTAATTAGCTACCGCACACTATACCTTAACATAGTCAACAAACGTAGCACGAATACTAAGTAGTACTTATCTGAAATGACGGAGGGCTACGTCAGGTTTTTAAGAAAACCTTTTGCGTAAAGAACTTGATATAGTTGTAGAAACAAGTGATCTTTTGAAAAGGAGTGTTTTTGAGGCTTTTTACTACTTTTGCTAAAGAGGTCACTTCTGGTGAAGGGATCTCGGCTCTTTTCTTATCAAATAAGGTGCAGGATATTCCATAAATACTGCTATGCAAAGAAAGAACTAAAAGAAGCAATCAAAAGCAAAATCGAGTGGGTTGTAGCATCTGCTAGGTTTTGCAAAAGAGTTCACTCCCGGTGAAGGGATCTCGGATCTTTCCTCATCGAATGAGGTCCTGGATATTCTACAAGGAATACCGCTATGCAAAGCAAAAACTAGAGCTACCCTTTTTGAAAATATGATTCTACAACATCTTTTAGGTTTCTTTTCTTTTCATTAATCTCATTAATGAAATCCCATCATTTATGCTTCCTAAGCATCATAGAAGAAACGAAAATACAACGTATGCTTATGCCATCCGCATTCGCCACAGTGTCCCGTTATGCACCGTTATGTTACTTAACTAACGGCATACCGGGATGGGACTAGCACGGGTGAAAAACATAAGCAACGTCTATTATATATCTCATAAATAATATATAGCCATTCGTCTCAGAATCCACAGTGATCACATCACAGAATATCAGCAGCAAAAGATAACATATGAAATATTGGATATACTAGGAATTCCGTGTTTTAATTTAAGCCAGTATAAAATACGGATTCCACGGTCGCGATGAATAGAAAAACCCACATCCCTAGAACCCTACGAGAGCGGCAAGCAACCCTACCAATTTTAGAGTTAGGAGACCCGGTCTCGCCTCCTCGAGATGGTCTCCCACTGGACTCTAGAACCCGGTTACTTGTACCCCCTATCTTGGGTCTATCCAAATGCGGAAAAGTAAATAATATACAACAATGGTGATATCATCCTCAACCCGGAAGTGCCCCAATAAAAGAATATTACATACAATGAATTTTACATGAATGAAAATAAAAACTCTCATCTCACATAAAACCCCCGGCTAATCAAAACACAATGATCCAATATAATATATCACAGCAGCACATAACATCACATGTTATCAACGTAAGTAAATATGCGTATCCCAATTGTCGTTGACATATTGAAACAAAACCGGCGATACACCGCATATTACATTTACGGCCGCAGAAAAGAAAATGTCAAACTACAACATTTGGAATCCATAATCACCTTAGACATCGTAAACCTAAAATATCACATACCTCGGATTTCATGCCTAACAATATGAATTCCAAATATTGTATCACATTCCAGAAAAAGCTAGACGGTGTTAAACATTCCGATCGAATCAACAAACACCCAAACTTTCCCAAAAAGCTCAACACTTGAGCGTAGTTTAAAAATACTCAGTACATGCCACAGCTTCTATGAACCAACCGTAGAAGGGTCAACCAATGCCTCACATGTGGCACCGCTGAACTCCCACAAACTCTAGGGTTTAGTGGAGGTTCTGACGGTCACATGATCGAGTTAAGGTTTCGTTCTTCTAGAGGGTCCACAGTATCGCTTGCTTGATTTTCTGAAAGTTTTAAACTAAGGAAAAATCCAACACTTGGAAAATTTTCCGGCAAGGGTTAAAGTGGGTATTTGATATTCGATTGAACTTTTTAACACCGTCTAAAATAACCCGAAAAACTGTTAGAATTATGACTACAAAAAACTCCGAGTTTCCTTTGCAGAAAGTTAACATCACATGAAAATTTAGCAAAAACAAACAACACCTGAAACACCAAAACCCAGAGCCTGAAGCACCAAACCAAGATGAACCCCAGAATCATTGTTTGGGCCGGCCGGCTCGAAAATTTGGCATGTCTGGCCGGCCAAAAACAGGCCAAATTGGTTCGTCTTGGTTCAGTGCTCATGTTACATCACATGCAACATTCTGCAGTTGTTTAAAAAAAATTTGACGACTTTAAAAAAACAACAGAAACTGGGTAATCTTGTTTTAAATTTCGGAGTTGTTTCGGTTTCGTAATCCTACACAATCCGTCTAATTCTCTAGCCAGGCTCTGATACCACTGTAGGATTCTTATGCATGACAGCAAGGTTTCGGAAGGCATCGTCCATGCCATTTTCAAAATTTTGTCATACTAAAGAACTCTAACCTAGGATGTTTAACTAGAGAATCATACGAAACATATTGTAAACTACTTTACAACTAAGTGATTAGGGATTACAATTTTTGTAATCCGGTCCTTCACTTCTTTAGCTCCTTTTAGTAGTCCCTTCGCTCTAAGTTGTGATCTTACGGACTCTCGAACGGTTCCACAAGAAGAAAGATGCATGCTTGCTTGAAGTCTTCAAAGCCGAAGATGATTTACGTCGAGGAGTCACAAACCCAAGCCACCCTCTTCACTAATATGGGATTAGTGAAGCTGAGCCCCTATACTGAAGTACTAATCTAGTAGAGGGTGATGAAGTATGATTTTTGCTCACTTTAGAATTTATTTTCTCACTCTTTTTCTTCTTCTCTCAAAAACCTAGAGAGCTCTCTCTTGCTCTTGATGAAGATGAAGCAAATAAAAGATGAGAGAGAGAGTGGTAACCATGGGTGAGAAAATATCTAATATAACTCATGTAGAAACTTAACCATGGGTTTAGATAATGGTTGGGTTAATAAATATCTAGTGTAAGACAAAACTAGTGGACTAAGTCAATGGGTCTCCAAGCTTCATACCATGTGACAAATTTCCAACTAATACTTGAATTACTATAAATAAATAAACCCTTCATTATCATTATCATTGTGTAAGTTTCATACACCCATGTTGCATGTATCATCAACCATGACACATAAATAAAACACAATTAATATATATATCACATATATATCAAGTGTGCACATGTGAGAAAAAGAAATGCTTAAGTGAGCTAATATTAGTTAATGTAAATTAATATATCAAATATATAATTATATATTCAATCAACACTTGATTTAATAATCCAGTTATATCTCATATGACCGACTAATATTATTTGTAACAACTTATCGAATCAACACTTGATTCGATAACCCGGCTATATCTCATATAACCGACTGATACTGTATCGACTTATCGAATCAACACTTAATTCGATAACCCGACTATATCTCATATAACCGATCGATATTTTATATCGTGAGAATAGAATACGGTATCATATACTCGTATTAATCTCGGTCCCGCACATATCACATATGTGCTCCTACTTCGTTTTGCTTGAGCCAGTGAAACCTCTGTGTAGGACTCTAAAAACTCGTCAATACGCCAGCAGTAAGTGATGATCACATCAAGCACCCACAAGCCGTCAGCGTACTAGCTGGACTTAACGGCTACCCGGGTATTGAATGATTAGAAGATCAGCAAGCAAGCCCGCTCTAACTCCTGCAAAAGCCTGTCAGTAACACTACCGTACAATCCGATCTTTTCGTCTGATATGTCGCATATCTAGTCTAGGGGTGGTAAACGTCAAACCCCAATAACAGATAAGTCATGCCGATGTGAGGCTCATAACAGGTCGAGAAACTACTGATAACACTTATCAGTAAATCTCCGTAGCAGCCCTGGCCAGGGACTTGTCGTTATGGCCAATCGAGCACAGCGCAACATCAACCCCCAATACCAGGAGAGACGAATCCCCTCCTATCGCTCATTGCCTCCATGTGATTCGGGACTGTACCCAAAAGCTACCGTTTTGCACGTTCTATTGAACGTGGTAAGGTGGAAATCAAAGCAGAGTGGGAATCACATAAGACTCTATGACGATCTCGGGCCTACAGACTAACCTGTACCAGTGTCACAGGAGAACTGCTATCTGACGATAGGTATAATACCAACTAGGAGTTCTCGACGAGTCTGTTCAGTGTATCCAGTCTCCACTGAGCACCCGTATACCATCTTTGAGGTCAAACACCAATGGATGTGGGATCATCCATCGCCCATCATATGGGTCAAGATGCATATACGCTAGTCTACTCGGGAATATCGATGCCCTGTCTCGATACACCCTCGACTAGGAACTGTTTTAGGGTGTACTTTTGGACTACCCTTAGCCCCACCAGTATGATATCTATCATAATCCCGGTAGTCAAGTACACAACCTAAGGGCTTTATCAACATGTGAGAACAAGACAGTATCATATATACAAGTCAACATTTTAAGATAAAGAGCAAACAGATAGCATACTATCATGTCGAGATAGAAAGTCCTCTCTATATATATCCAAGCATCCACTATAGTATACATCACATGTATAATAATGGCCTCTAGGGCATACATATAACTAACAAGGGGGACCGTGGAGCTACCTTTCACAGTATGATTTCTACCCTTTGCGCTAGTCGACTCTTGAGGAAAGGATGTTAGGGATTCTTAGCATATATTCATGATGCTGGATCCACAGAGGTCCCGTTGGACCAGATTCCGATTGTGAGAGAGTTCCCCGGTGTCTTTCCCGATGAGTTAACTCGGTTACCGCTAGAGCGCGATATAGAGTTCTGCATCGACTTGATCCCCGACACGGGGCCTATTTCTATACCGCCTTATCGGATTACCCCGGCGGAGATTAAAGAGCTTAAGGATCAATTGCAATATTTGCTTGACAAGGGACTTATTCGACTGAGTGTCTCGCCTTGGGGAGCTCATGTCCTGTTCGTTAAGAAGAAAGATGGCAGTATGAGATTGTGCATTGATTATCGTCAGCTGAACCGAGTTACGGTGCGGAATAGGTATCCTCTACCTCGCATTGACGATTTATTTTATCAGCTCCAGGGTGCGGGATATTTTTCGAAGATTGACTTACGGTCAGGTTATTATCAATTGCGGGTCCGTAATGATGACATTCCGAAGACTGCTTTTCGGACACGCTATGGGCATTACGAGTTCTTGGTGATGTCGTTTGGGCCCACCAATGCTCCAGCAGTGTTCATGAATTTGATGAACAGAATTTTTAGGCCGTTTCTCAACCAGTTTATTATCGTATTATAGACGACATTCTGGTGTACTCCAAGAGTCGAGAGGAGCACGAGCAGCATTTGAGGATTACATTGCAGACATTGAGAGAGTACCAGCTGTTTGCCAAATTCTCGAAGTGTGCTTTCTGGCTTGATAGTGTTAACTTCTTGGGTCATGTGGTTACGAAAGATGGTATATGAATGGACCCGAAAAAGATCGAGGCTGTACAGCATTGGCCCAGACCCGTTTCAGTGAAAGAGGTTTGAAGCTTCTTGGGCTTAGCCGGTTATTACCAATGTTTTGTAAAGGATTTCTCTCGTATCGCTGCACCACTGACCGGGCTGACTTGAAAGGGAGTTCCGTTTCTTTGGACCGAGGCATGTGAGCAGAGTTTTCAGCAGTTGAAGACTCATTTGACGACTGCACTGGTTCTATCTTTGCCCTCAGACTCAGGCGGTTATGTTGTTTATTATGATGCTTCTCGAGTGGGTCTAGGTTGCGTGTTGATGCAGCACGGCAGAGTCATCACTTATGCTTCTCAGCAGTTAAAAAAGCACGAGCAGAACTATCCCACTCACAATGTAGAGATGGCCGCAGTGGCCTTTGCGCTCAAGATTTGGAGGCATTACTTGTACGGCGAGTCCTGTTAGATCTTTATGGACCATAAAAGCCTGAAGTACATCTTCCAGCAGCGGGATCTGAATTTGAGGCAACGCCGTTGGGTGGAGCTCGTAAAGGACTATGATTGTGAGATCCTTTATCATCCGGGCAAGGCAAATGTTGTAGCTGATGCTTTGAGTCGAAGGCCTGGAGGTAGTTTATCCCATTTGAGCGCAGTTAAGAGACAATTTTCTACAGATTGGCAGATTTTACAGTACAGCGGAGTACAGCTTGCTAATGTCTATGCCCCTCTACTTTTACTTGATCGCATCCGGGAGGCACAGACTGACGATGCTCATTTGTCTGAGATTATGGAGCAGGTTCGATAGGAGATTGATTCGGAGTTTGTGATTGATGGCCAGGGAGCGATATGGTTTGGGACTCATTTATGTGTACCTGATTCTGAAGGGCTGAGACGTGAGATCTTAGAGGAGGCATATCAGTCAGCATACAACGTTCATCCGGGTTCCACCAAGATATATCATGATTTGAGAGATGTATATTGGTGGGAAGGGATGAAGAAAGATATTTCAGATTTCATTTCGAGATGCCTGATTTGCCAGCAAGTCAAGGCCGAGTATCAGAGGCCGGTGAGAGAGTTACAGCCTTTGCTCATTCCAGAGTGGAAATGGGAACAAATCTCTATGAATTTCGTTGTGGGTCTACCTAGGTCCAGTCGACGGTATGAATCCATTTGGGTGATTGTAAATCGGTTGATGAAAACGGATCATTTCCTTTCATTGAATACCACTTACGGGTTTGCTCGGTATGCTCAGCTCTATATTAATGAGATTGTGAGGTTGCACGGCGTTCCGACATGCATTGTTTCCGACGGAGGCATTCAGTTTGCCAGCCATCTTTGGCAGAAACTTCAGGAGGCTTTGGGTACCCGTTTGAGTTTTAGTACCGCTTTTCACACGCAGACCAATGGTCAGTCAGAGCGGACTATACAGACTCTCAAGGATATGCTACGAGCGTACGTACTAGATTTTAGTGGCAGTTGGGACCGTCACTTGCTCTTGATAGAGTTCTCCTAAAATAACAGTTTTCAGGAGGCGATTTAGATGTCACCTTTCAAGGCTTTGTATAGAAGAAAGTGTCGATCGCCAGTCTGTTAGATCGAGCTCAGCGAGAGGAAGATGTTAGGATTGCAGTTAGTCCAAGAGACTACAGAGAAGATCCAGTTGATCCAGGATAGGATGAGAGCAGCCCAGAGCTGGCAGAAGTCTTATGCCGATTGCCATCGTCGCAGACTTGAGTTTGCCGTAGGCGATCATGTTTTCTTATGGGTCTCGCCGATGAAGGGTGTGATGAGGTTCGGAAGGAAGGGGAAACTAAGTCCCAGATATGTGGGTCCTTTTGAGATTCTTGAGCGAGTCGGTACCGTCGCCTATCGTTTAGCACTTCTGCCCAGTTTTCCGGATGTACGCCCCGTATTTCATGTATCGATACTTCGCAAGTACCTTCCTGACCCTTCTCATGCAATTCAGCACCAGACGATCCAGCTGGAGCACGATCTTTCTTTTACCGAGCAGCCGGTAGTTATCCTGAACCGGCAGGTGAAGAAACTATGGTCAAAAGTATTACCGTCCGTGAAGGTTATATGGCGTGGCCCGAACAGCGAAGAGGTCACATGCGAAGTCGAGAGCAAGATGCGGAAGAAATTTCTCCATCTCTTCGAAAGTACGCGTAGTTAGATTTTAAATTCGGAGACCGAATTTCTTTAAGGGTGGAAGATTGTAACGTCTTAAAACGTGATTAGAGTTAATTATAATTTAATTAGCGACATAGCATGCGTTTTTCAATAAAACTTAGTTAATAATTATTTTCACATATATATTTATTTATTTACTTACTTATTTATTTATTTGTTTGTTTATTAAATTATTATAAATACACACACACATATATATACTAATCTAGTGTTAACAACATGCTAGTTTAGATTAAAACATGTTTAGGCAACCATGAAAAATTAAACCACGATTTATAATTGTTTAAAAATATTTTTACATACTAGGATGGTTCTAGAAAAGAAAAGAAAAAGAAGAAAAATGAAATAAGGGAGACATGGAGGTATAGTGCAATAAATGAGGGTTATATTTGTGCCATAGTTAAAAATTAGCCATCATCTCTCTAGATCTTTCTCTCCCTCATTCTCTCTTCTTTCTTCTCCAACTCCTCCTTCACTAAAACCTTTCTCTACCTCCTAAATCACACACAAATCACCACAAAAATCCTTCACAAATTATCTCAAAAATCCAATTTTTATCTCCTCCAGAGTCTTGAAGCCAATTCTCAGCATTGGAAGCCTTTCAAGTTAGGGTCTCCTTCAAATCATCTTGAGGTAATGACCGACTCTTGAACATATTTTATTAACCTCTTGCCTTAACAAACTTATAATTTAGATTAAAGTTAGTATTTGTGTAGTTTTAAAACTTAAAGTGAGGTTTTGAGCTAAGTTTGGGGCTATGATAAATTTTAGAGAAACCATAACCTAAATAAATTTAGTTAAGAGTATTTTAGTGCAATATACCCTTGGCTAACAACTAAGTTTTTACTAAACTACCCTAAAGTTTTAATTAGAGTCAAAACTTACAATTAGTTAAAGGTTAGGGTTCCAATTTGAATCCGCTATCAAAGCAAAGATTTCAGAGAAAAGTTGCAATTACCGGAAGCTATTTATAGGACCCTGAGTGCACCTTCAAAACCCGAGACCCTACCTCAATCTTCTGGCCGCCAAAATATTGCTTTTGGCCGCAATTTGCGGCCGATCTGGTGAGTTTGGGTGTAGGTTTTGCAGGGTTCCTAGGCACACTAGTGAGGTCTCCCAAGCCATCAACCATGGCAATTTCAAAAATATGGTGCCTACAAACCCTAGTGTACGGATCGATAACTAGATGTCTAGGCGAAAAGAAAGCTAGCTAACAATTTAGCTAAAGTGAATACGGAAATACAACCTTTGTAGATCCGGTGCTCCACCTCCACAGCTCCGCAACGATGTCGTCTCCGCTGTCCAAATCAAATCCGGGCTCTAGAGTCGGCTGCGTCGGAGAATGGGCAAGCTAGGTCGTCGATGTCCATGCCGAAGATGATCTACGTCGAGGCATCAATGAATCAAGCTCCACCTTCACCAAACCGTGAAAAGTTGTGAAGGAAACACACTCTACTACTTGGTAAGAGGTAGAGGATGAAGAAATAGGAAGTGGGTAGACTTTAGAATTGGATTTCTCACTCATTTCCAACACTTGCCATTGATGGGGCAAGCTTTCTTCACTTCAAGAAATGGAGGAAGAAGAAGAAGCTTATATGATAAGTTAATTAAAAAGAATAAGTAAATCAATACTTATCATATCATCAACCCTAGTTAAGTGTAGAGAAAAGACCATGGTTAATGGAATGGTTAGGGTTAAGGATAAGAACAAAATGGTCACTAGGTCAAAGTCTTCTAGAAGCTTCAATATGAAACAAAAATAGCCACCATTTTCTTCTTATGCCTTTTCTAATTATTTCCAAAATAAATAAATAGATAAATAAATAAGAAAAAGAAATAAAACCCTAATCATATAAATAACCATGGTTTATTCTTAACGTACACTTAAACAATCATGTATCATCAAACATGATACAAGCAAATGTACAAATGTATATCACATATACAATATGCACATTACAAGTGAGAAAATCTATATAAAGTGAACCAATACTAGTTAACGCAAAGTAATATATCAAATATATAATTATGCATTAAATCATTAAATCAACACTTGATTCAATGACCCGGTCATGACGCACACAACCGACTAGTATATAATGTATCGGCTTATCAAATCAACCTTTGATTCGATAACTAGGGTATATCGCATATAACCTAATCGATACATTCATCGCGAGAATGGAATACGGTATCACATACACGCATTATTCTCGGTCCCGTACATATCTCATATGCGCTCCTATTTCGTTTCGCTTGAGCCAGGAAACCTCTGTGTAGGACTCTAAAGACTCGTCAATACGCCGGCAGCAGGTGATGATCATATCAAGCACCCACAAGCCGCAAGCGGTCTGCTAAACGTAACGGCCACCCGGGTATTGAGCGATCTGAAGATCGACGAGCAAGCCCGCTCACACTCCAGTGAATCCGACCAGTAACACTACCGTACAGTCCGGTCTGATCGTCTGATATGTCGCATATCTCGCCTAGGGGTGGTAAACGTCAGACCCCAATAGCTCAATAAGTCGTGTCGATATGAGGTCTATAACTGTTCGAGAAACTACTGGTAACACTTACCAGTAAATCTCAGCAACCCTGGCCAGGGATTTCCTGTTATAGCCAATCGAACACAGCGCAACATCAACTCCCTATACCGGGAGAGACGAATCCCCTCCTATCGCTCATTGCCTCCATGTGACTCGGGACTGTACCCAAAAACCACCGTTTTGCACGCCCTCTTGGACGTGGTAAGATGGAAATCAAAGCACAGTGGGAACCACACAAGACTCTATGACGATCTCGGGTCAACAGACTACTCTGTACCAGTGTCACCAGAGAACTGCCATCTGACGTGAGGTATAATACCATCTGGGAGTTCTCGGCGAGTCCGTCCAGTGTACCCAGTCTCTACTGAGCACCCGTATATCATCTCTGATGTCAAACACCGATGGATATGGGATCATCCATCGCCCATCTACATGGGTCGAGAAGGTACACGCTAGTCTACTCTGGTATATCGATGCCCCGTCTCGATACACCCACGACTAGGGACTTTGAAGGATGTACTTATAGACTACCATGTCCCCACTTGTATGATCCGCATCATAGTCCAGGTAGTCAAGTACAGATCCTAAGGGCTTTACCAACATGTAACAGAGAGACAAGCAGCATACACGTTAAGGTAAAGGGTAACCAGATAGCATACTATCATGTCGAGCAAGAAAGTCCTCCCTATATACGTCCCAGCATCCACTACAATATACATCCTATGTACAGTAATGGCCTCTGGGGCATACATACAACTAACAATCTCCCACTTGCACTAGGGCCATCTGTAGCAGTGGTTGCAGTATCTCATACTCAACCATCCCATAAAAGTCTCTCTCTGGGAACATGCCTTTGTGAGTGGATCCGCTGTGTTGTCCTCTGAGTCTACTCTCCTTACCTCGATCACCGTGGAGATCAACTATCTCCATGATCAGGCGATGCTGCCTTAGAATATGTCTGGATCACTGATGGGACCTGCGTTCCTTGGCATAAGCCACAACTCCATTGTCACACAATGGTAGGAACATAGTTCATCTTATGAACCAATATACACCCAAACAGCCTCTTTGGTAGCATCTTAAGTAGCGATGTATCGTGCCTTTATCGTCTAGTATGTCACGGTATCTAGCTTGGAACTCTTCCAACATACCGTCCCTTTACTGAGGGTAAAGACAATGCCTGCGACTGACATTCAGTCGTCTTTATCACCCTGGAACACTTCCAGTGATTCTCCCCAGGATCGATTGATACCATCTCACTACAACTAGTGAGAATCCTAACATCCAATTAAATCTATCTCATAGATCCAAAATCCAGGATTTAGTAGGTATCACTTTGATCCTATTTGGAGAATTCTAGTGATAAGCGGAGATTGACCGAGCGTAGCATAAGAAACTCTTTTCTTATCAAGAGTATGTCATCCACGTTCTCTACGAGGATCGTCACCATACTTCCTACTACCTTTTTGTTTATACAAGGTTCATCTACCATTTTGATGATGTCAAACTATTTGACTGATCCATCAAAACAGATGTTCCAACTCCGCGATGCCTGCTTTATCCTATAAAGCATCTTGCACACGTTTCCGCTGCCCCCACTGTCTACGAGGCCCTCTGGCTGTGTACTTATAGACGCATTATTCTAAAATATCATTTAGAAAAGCAGTCATGACACCCAACCACCAGATATCGTAGTCATGGTATGTAGCCGTGGCAAGTAGGATCTGGATGGACTTAAGCATAGCTACTTGAAAAGGTTTCATCATTATCCACGCCTGGTCGATGACAAAAAAAACTTTACCAAGTCTAGCTTTGAAAGTCTCAACTTTTCCATTTACACCAAGTAATCTTCTCAAGATATACTTGCTCCTGATGGGGATTTAACCCTTCAGATATAGCAACCAAAATCCATACTTTGTTGGTGTATAAGGATTCCATCTCAGATCGATAAACATCCAGCCATTCTTACAGAGTCTTACTCCTGATGGCCAGCTCAAAACTAGTTGGGTCATCATCTCATGATGTATTCCTCGCTCCCACTGTCATAGAGAAACCGAAGTATCTCTCAGGTGGGTGAGGAACCCTACTAGATCGGCGGAGAGGCTGAGGTTCGTTGGTAACTATCGAATCCTTTGGTTCTTTCAAATCATCAGCTGCAGTTTGTATAGCTGGAACCTTTCCAGTTCTACATTACAGTCTTTGCCTCGAGCTTGTCCGGATTTTGTTTTTAGACATAGGTCGGTCAACCCCAAATCTTAACTAGCTTAAGACATGGGCTCTTCCCTTTCCATATCACATATGAAGTGGTAGGCAACTGATTTGATTCGAACCCTATTCAATAGGTATGCAGCTTCTCAAGCGCATATCTCCTAAAAAGGAAAAAGGTAACTCAGTATTACTCATCATAGAGCACACCTTATCACATAGGGTGTGATTGCTCCGCCCCGATTTACCATCGTGCTATGGTGTATACGGAGGAGTAATGCTGAGAGAGAATCTCATTCTCCTTTAGAAAAGTCCAGGATTTCCGTGCTCAAGTATTCTCCTCCTTGATCTCATCAAAGGACATAATACCTATACCCGTATTGGTTCTCTACTTCTCGCTTATATTCTGTGAATATCTCAAAAGGTTCGGACTCATGTTTCAACAGGAACATAGGTCTGAAACTCGAAAGAGATCATCAGAGAACGTAATGAAGTACAAAGAACCAGTCCTGGCATGTGTAGACAGGGGACCTACATACATCAACATGTATCATCCCAAGAGTTCATCAACTCTTTCTCTGTTTCCAGTAAACGGAGCTATGGTCATCTTATCTTTGTGACATGACTGGCGAGTTTCACAAGATGTAAATTCAAACTGATTTAAATATGCATCTAAATGTAACTCCAGCTAGTCGGGTCACATTGATTTGACCTAGTCTACAATGCCTCAAGAAGAATCCGTTCATTTCTGAACTCTTCGTCTTGTGTGTGCTCTGTATACTAAGAACTATAGTTTGATTTAGAACATCAATGCTTTTAGATAACGTGCCTGAACCGATCAACTTTTGATATAGGAAATGTTCAAAACATTATCCAACAATACAAAATTTTATCGTTTCTTTACCAATAAAGAGACTGATATGATTTTGTATATCAGGTTCGGTATCTAACAACATTCGTTCAGAATCAATGTATTGTAATACAGGGTGAGAGTAACCGACAGACTTGGCTGCAACACTTGCCCCGTTTTCTGCCTCATGAAACTTATCACCCGTTCTCAGTTCTCTACCTTTCTGTAGCCCTATGTAACAGATTACATATCTGGGATCCTGATCTGGTATCACATACCCAGGACGTAAAGGATACTGAGAAACAGTTCTCTGTAATGAACACACCCGAAGATGATGCATCAACATGCACTCTCTTCGTTTGGGCGGCACGGGAAATCTGGTATTCCCCAATTTCCTGCTCTGTCTTATAACAATTATAAGTTGGAGCGGGACCAACGTTCCCCAGCTCAGTAAAACAAGCGGGTTCGGTCAATATTCCGTATTATTATCTTGATTAAGGCGTGATATGGTCGCTACCAGGAGAGAGAGAAGAAAACACTCAGCGTGCGCTCTGTCAAGAATAGATTGGTTATTATTTTATCTAATCAGGATGGCTCCCACTGCTTTTTATCAAATCTTCCTTCAAACCCTAAAAGGAAAGACTAGCCGGGATTAATTACACACTACAAGTTCGCCAATCTTTCAGCCAGGCCAGTGTCGGTACTTTGAGGGAGGTCCCCCGTGCTTTCGCACGAACCTAATTAATGTAAACCTCATTTTCCCAGAGGCGTAACCCCGTTGACACCTTTCTTGACACCTACTTGATCGGCTAATTGTAATGTATAAAACTCTCCCAGGAGTAACACTTACTCGCAGCGGGTATCGGGATCCAACTATCTCATAGAAGGTATGCAATCTCATTGCAAATTTCAACACTTGAAATTCCCGATAATATTTTGCCCCTAGCGTCCTATGACCTTGACGCAGGCCAACAAACCATAGTCCGCTAGTCAAGTTCAACCCGTCATTTCCTGATTGAATTAAACCCACCCGCACGACCCTTGACGCAGGCCAACAAAGTCGCACGACTACCCTAATCCAATCACATCATATGCTTATGCAGATAAGCACCAGTTAGCTACCGCACACTACGCCTTGACGCAGGCCAACAAACGTAGCACGAATACTAACTACTACTTATCTGAAATGACGGAGGGCTACGACAGGTTTTTCTGAAAACCTATTGCGTAATGAACTTGATATCGTTGTAGGATCGAATGAATTTTGAAATGGAGTGTTTTTGAGTCTTTTCTAGTTTTGCTAAAGGAGTCACTCCCGGTGAAGGGATCGTCGGTCCTTTCCTCGTCGAATGAGGTGCTGGATATATCACATATATCACTATGCAAAGCAAAAACTCTTAAAAGCAATCAAAAGACAAACCGAGTGTGTAGCATCTGCCAGTTATTGCTAAAGGAGTCACTCCCGGTGAAGGGATCTCGGTCCTTTCCTCATCGAATAAGGTGCAGGATATATCACATATACCGCTATGCAAAGCAAGAACTGTAGCTACCTATTTTATTTTGAAATTCGATTCTACAACATCTTAGGTTTCTTTTATTTCATTAATCACATTAATGAAGTCCCATCATTTAATTACCTAAACATCACAGATAAATACGACGTACACTTATGCCATCCGCATTCGCCTCGATGTCCCCTCGTGCACCGTTAGGTTAGGTAACTAACGGCAGAGCAGGGCAGGGCTAGCGCGGGTGTAAAACATAAGTAACGCCTATATAATATATCATATATACTATATACTGTATCTATCATAGAACATCACATGATCACATCACAGATATCGCAGCAGAAGAAACATATGAAATATTGGATATACTAGGACGTCCGTGTTTTCAATACGAGCCAGTATAAAACACGGATTCCACGGTCGCGATGAATAGCCAAACCCACACCCCTAGACCCCTACGAGAGCGGCAAGCAACCCTGCCAATTCTAGAGTTAGAAGACCCGGACTCGACTCCTCGAGTTGGTCTCCCACTGGACCCCAGAACCCGGTTACTTGTGCTCCCCTCCTTGGGTCTATCCTAGTGCGGAAAAGTAAATAATATACAACAGGTGACTACTCCCGCAATCTGGAAGCGCCCCAATAAAAGAATATTACATACAAGTTTTTACATGAATGAAAATGAAAAACACTCATCTCACATAAAAACCCCCGGCTATTCAATCACGACGATCCAATATAACATATCCAGCAACACATAACATCACATGTCATCAACGTAAGTAAATATGCGCATCCCAATTGTCGTTGACATATAGCAACGAAACCGGCGATATCACATATTACACTTACGGTCACAGAAAAGAAAGTGTAAAACTACAACAGTTGGAATCCGCAACCACCTCAGACATCGCATGCCTGACCAAATGAATTACTTAGACATCACATGCCTAACAATTATAAACCCCGCATTTTAGTCTCATTATCGAAAACTATTTTCAATATCAAGTCGGGCAATTTAACAAGATTCCCGACATCCTGATCGAATGCTCGTCGCAAACTTTAGTAGACGGCCGCACCCCCAATACCGTCGACGAAGTGCACCAAGACGGAACACCGCTGCCGCGAGCACCCGAACGGATGCTTTCGGCGACGGGGTTCTCCTACAGTCACTTGGTCGGGGCTATGGAGTGAGGCTGTCTATTAAGTTTACCCGGCGAGTATCCGCGTACGCTACGTGATTGCGACGGACTTTTGATCACATCAAAATTCCGTGGCAACCGATCAAGTGAGACTAAACTGCTGTGTTTATAACATTCATTTAGTTATCACATAACTTCTTGTGAATTCCAATTATTGTATCCCATTCCAGATAAACAGAAAATGTTAAACTTTCCGATCGAACTATCAAACACCCAAGTTTTCCCGATACTGATCAACACATGAAACTAGTCTAACAACATTCAGTTCGTACCTCAGTACCAACGGTCCAGCCGTAGAAGGGTCAAGCCAACGCCTCACATGTGGCACGCCGTACTGCCCCAAACCCGAAGGTTCAAAGGGCAGTTCAAGACGGTCATATAATCGAGTTAAGGTTTGTGTCTTCTAGAGGGACCATCGCGTTGCTTGCACTACTTAGAACGTCGTTAAACTACGGAAAAATCCAACACTTGGAAATTTCCTGACAGGGGAAAAATTGGGTATTTATATCCGGTCGAACTTTTTAACATATTCTAAAATTTATCCGGAAAGCCACACAGACAAAATTTGATATCCCGATCGAAATACCGAATCTCCAAAACATTCCAGATTATTCAACACTTGAATAAATATTAAAAATACCCAGGAAGACCAACACTGGAAACTAGGAGTTACTGTGCAAACTTCGTCTCACAAAACGACAAAACCGCCGCGCTTGAGCCGCACAAGCCAGGCTCGTGCCGCGGAAGCGCGGCGCTTTAAGGGAATTAGGGTTACGAATTGCACAGTTACTCTTATATTTTCCTGCATGTTTTTCTGGATATTTTTAATACTGAAAAATCCCTGTTTTTAAAAATTGTACAGAGAGCAATATTGGTTCGGGGTTTCGGGTTCGTTCGGACTTCAATTTCCGTCTGGACTTTGCCTAAGGCTCTAGCTAGGCTCTGATACCACTTCAGGGTTCCTAGGCACACTAGTGAGGTCTCCCAAGCCATCAACCATGGCAATTTCAAAAATATGGTGCCTACAAACCCTAGTGTACGGATCGATAACTAGATGTCTAGGCGAAAAGAAAGCTAGCTAACAATTTAGCTAAAGAGAATACGGAAATACAACCTTTGTAGATCCGGTGCTCCACCTCCACAGCTCCGCAACGATGTCGTCTCCGCTGTCCAAATCAAATCCGGGCTCTAGAGTCGGCTGCGTCGGAGAATGGGCAAGCTAGGTCGTCGATGTCCATGCCGAAGATGATCTACGTCGAGGCATCAATGAATCAAGCTCCACCTTCACCAAACCGTGAAAAGTTGTGAAGGAAACACACTCTACTACTTGGCAAGAGGTAGAGGATGAAGAAATAGGAAGTGGGTAGACTTTAGAATTGGATTTCTCACTCATTTCCAACACTTGCTATTGATGGGGCAAGCTTTCTTCACTTCAAGAAATGGAGGAAGAAGAAGAAGCTTATATGATAAGTTAATTAAAAAGAATAAGTAAATCAATACTTATCATATCATCAACCCTAGTTAAGTGTAGAGAAAAGACCATGGTTAATGGAATGGTTAGGGTTAAGGATAAGAACAAAATGGTCACTAGGTCAAAGTCTTCTAGAAGCTTCAATATGAAACAAAAATAGCCACCATTTTCTTCTTATGCCTTTTCTAATTATTTCCAAAATAAATAAATAGATAAATAAATAAGAAAAAGAAATAAAACCCTAATCATATAAATAACCATGGTTTATTCTTAACGTACACTTAAACAATCATGTATCATCAAACATGATACAAGCAAATGTACAAATGTATATCACATATACAATATGCACATTACAAGTGAGAAAATCCATATAAAGTGAACCAATACTAGTTAACGCAAAGTAATATATCAAATATATAATTATGCATTAAATCATTAAATCAACACTTGATTCAATGACCCGGTCATGACGCACACAACCGACTAGTATATAATGTATCGGCTTATCAAATCAACCTTTGATTCGATAACTAGGGTATATCGCATATAACCTAATCGATACATTCATCGCGAGAATGGAATACGGTATCACATACACGCATTATTCTCGGTCCCGCACATATCTCATATGCGCTCCTATTTCGTTTCGCTTGAGCCAGGAAACCTCTGTGTAGGACTCTAAAGACTCGTCAATACGCCGGCAGCAGGTGATGATCATATCAAGCACCCACAAGCCGCAAGCGGTCTGCTAAACGTAACGGCCACCCGGGTATTGAGCGATCTGAAGATCGATGAGCAAGCCCGCTCACACTCCAGTGAATCCGACCAGTAACACTACCGTACAGTCCGGTCTGATCGTCTGATATGTCGCATATCTCGCCTAGGGGTGGTAAACGTCAGACCCCAATAGCTCAATAAGTCGTGTCGATATGAGGTCTATAACTGTTCGAGAAACTACTGGTAACACTTACCAGTAAATCTCAGCAACCCTGGCCAGGGATTTCCTGTTATAGCCAATCGAACACAGCGCAACATCAACTCCCTATACCGGGAGAGACGAATCCCCTCCTATCGCTCATTGCCTCCATGTGACTCGGGACTGTACCCAAAAACCACCGTTTTGCACGCCCTCTTGGACGTGGTAAGATGGAAATCAAAGCACAGTGGGAACCACACAAGACTCTATGACGATCTCGGGTCAACAGACTACTCTGTACCAGTGTCATCAGAGAACTGCCATCTGACGTAAGGTATAATACCATCTGGGAGTTCTCGGCGAGTCCGTCCAGTGTACCCAGTCTCTACTGAGCACCCGTATATCATCTCTGATGTCAAACACCGATGGATATGGGATCATCCATCGCCCATCTACATGGGTCGAGAAGGTACACGCTAGTCTACTCTGGTATATCGATGCCCCGTCTCGATACACCCACGACTAGGGACTTTGAAGGATGTACTTATAGACTACCATGTCCCCACTTGTATGATCCGCATCATAGTCCAGGTAGTCAAGTACAGATCCTAAGGGCTTTACCAACATGTAACAGAGAGACAAGCAGCATACACGTTAAGGTAAAGGGTAACCAGATAGCATACTATCATGTCGAGCAAGAAAGTCCTCCCTATATACGTCCCAGCATCCACTACAATATACATCCTATGTACAGTAATGGCCTCTAGGGCATACATACAACTAACAGGTTTTTGTCGAAGGCTCTCTAAGACTCCAATTAGACCTCTGGTATATGCAACTTTTTCTAATTTTGCATATACAAAAATCTGGGACCGTTTTACCTAATTTTAGGAGATATGTTAACGTACGATACATACATTCCGATTCTTGTTTTATTGTTTCTTTTGGTTAACGGCCCTTAAGGGTAGTCGTAAGTGTTTATTACACGCGTTTGTCACACTAAGTTCACCCGTGATAACTCGTAAGAGTTAGTTCTTTCGTGTAATGTATGTTTACATGTCATATCGGATTTCTAGCCTCATGTGGTAAGTTTTATGCGATGCTAGGATCAGTTGCGGAGAATTCGGACGCGGCTAGGAAATGGAAGGAGGTGGTCGGATTCGAGTAGCTCAAGGCCGTTCCGGTGAGTAAATTTAACATCTATGGGGGAACTGTTCGGATGGCGCAAAGCGCCCGATATTTAGAACCAAGTTATAAAATCTCATATACATATACCTATGCACATTTCCATATTTCATACGCATTATCATACGCGTTGATATCACCACACTAGGACACTTGCACAATTACCAATGGTTCATGTCGCACGTGCACTAACCTATACACATACACACACACACCATTGGTAATTTCCATGTCACGCACACTATGTTGGGTTTACTAGCACCATACCAAGGGTTTGTCTTGTATCAAACATGCTACAATAAAAATTTTGGGATGCTATGTAAACTAAGCTAGGATCAAACTAGAAATTTAGGGTAACAAAACTAAGTATCACATACTAAATGAGAGTCTAACACTAAGAGGTGAGAAATACAACCTTTTTAGATCTCCTCTTTGTGACTCCTTGGATCAACTTGGTGTTTGTACGGGTCTGCTTAAGTCCTTCGTTGTCCACGACGATCCACCACGGAGTCCCTTAGCTTAGGCTCCTAGCTTCACAAGAACTATGTAGAAGTGAAGCAAACAACCAACACTAGTGGGCTAAACTAGTATAGATTGGTGATGTGGATTTAGATCTCACTAAAAAACCTCTTCTTTAATTTTCTTCACTCACTATTTAAAGAGGTGGAGAGCGTGGAGAAAGAAGAAGGAGATAGCTTAGCTTGAGCTCAAAGGATAATAATACAAATGAACAAGGAATAATCAAATATATGAGAGAGCCACCCTGACACAAACCATGATTGATAAAATATCTAGATATTTTGATAACGAGTTAAAGAATAATTAGAGATTAAACCATGG
Source organism: Agapanthus africanus (assembly GCA_030015575.1). NCBI lineage: Eukaryota > Viridiplantae > Streptophyta > Magnoliopsida > Asparagales > Amaryllidaceae > Agapanthus > Agapanthus africanus. The sequence continues at coordinate 295,097,152 of JASDDO010000006.1, read as the reverse complement.
TTGTATTATGTCATGTCAAGAAGAGTGTAGAAAGATTCCAACCATGATTTAATCCTAATTTTCTTTTATTCAATAATCATAAATATATAAATATCTATCCCATGTGAGTCTTGCATAGCCATCTCTAATGTATCGTCAACCATGACACATGTATGCATGTATGTGTGCATTCATATCAATTTATGTACATACATACATCCATGCATACAACATAAAGAAAAGGTTTAATAAATGAGCTAGTGGTCACTTGATAATCCGGTCATATCTCATACGACCCGACCAATAGATAACACCATATTAGAATGCGGTATCATATACACGCATTTAATCAAGCCCCCGCACATATCCCCATATGCACCCCACATCGTTTCGCATGAGCTACCCCTTTGTGGGACTCTAAGACTTGTCAATACGCTAGCAATAAACAGTGATCATATCACAAACCCACAAACCGTCAATGACACAAGATGTACGTAATGGCTCCCAGGTATTGAGCGGTCAGAAGAAAAACAAGCGAACCTGTAAAAACTCCCGTCGAGCTAACCGGTAACACTTACCGTACAGTCCGGTCTCTTCATCAGATATGCTGCATATCGAGTCTAGGGATAGTATCATCGACCCCATTAACTCAATAAATCATGCCGGTATATGGCCTATAATAGATCGAGAAACTACTGATAACACTTATCAGTAAATCTCATCAGCCCTAACCAGGGACTTGCTGATATAGCCAATCAAGCACAGCGCAACACCAACCCCCAATACCGGAAGAGACGAAACCCCTCCTATCGCCCATTGCCTTCATGTGTCTCGGAACTGTATCCAAAAGCCACCTATTTGCATGACTCAGCAGACCCATGGTAGGGTGGAAATCAAAGTACAGTGAGAGAACACACAAGACTCTATGACGAACTCGGGTCTACAGACTAACCTGTACCTGTGTCACCTGAGAACTGCTATCCGACGATAGATATAATACCATATAGGAGTTCTCGGCGAGCCCGTCCAGTGTACCCAGTCTTCACTGAGCACTCGCACACAATCTTGATGTCAAACATCAATGGATATGGGATCATCAATCGCCCATCATATGGGTCAAGAATCGTATACGCTAGTCTACTCTGGAATATCGATGCCCCGTCTCGATACACCCACGACTAGGGACATTTCAGGATATGCTTATAAACTATACATGTCCCACTAGTATGGTCTGCATCATAATCACAGTAGTCAAGCAAACATCCTCAGGGCTTTATCAACATATACCAAATGAATAAAAGCATGATCAAGTGAACATGTCATGATAAAGAGTAACCAGATAGCATACTATCATGTCGAGCAAGAATGTCCTCTAAATATATATACATTTAAAATGCATCCACTATCAAATAATGGCCTCTAGGGCATACATATATCCAACAAGAACTTGCATGATATCTTGCATTGCATTGCATCTTATTGATAGATAGATCTTTGCATAATTCATCTAGCTTATATCATATCAATATCATGTACATTGTCATCATCACCATATTCTTATATGATATTGTTTTTGTGAGATTTTTGTTTTCATGAGATTTCTGGATTTGAAAAACCGCAGATACATTTTGAAAATTTATGATTGTTTTAAAAACACGGTTTCTCTTGATATGATGTTTGGCATCCACCATGAGTTTTCTCGGTTCTAAATTATGTGTATACCCTGTTCGAGGAGAGAGGAGGCACCGTCTGCGGGTACATGGGGGACCCGGTACGGTACCCCGGGGTAAGAAGATCGTATAGAGAGACGTTGAGCCTGGCAGGGGAACAATACCTACCGGTGATATTTTTGGGCTCGGCGGATATTTGGAGGATACCGACTGGAGTCGTGTGATCAGATGGATTTGAGGGCCGATCTGAGAGACGGCGTCCGAGATATTGAGATTTTTTAGTGTCGATGCTCGACACAGGATTTATGTTGTTTCACCGATGATACTTTTGGTTCTACTATATTAAAATTTATTATGACATATTCAGTTCTTATAGCAGCTACACCCTAGATTTCATACTTCACGTATTTATTCATGTTGCACTTATACTAGTATACAACATCATAAACTCATACTTAGGATCTGTCGCTGATACGTTCATACTTGCGATTGCCACTTATGATTTTATTTACTACTCACAAGCTGGCAACTCACCCCCGTCGTGCCATAGTGTCTTACAGGGCCGATCTTTCAGCGTAGTCATGGCGGGGCACACTACTGCTACTACATTTGTTACGACTTTTGGACATGATATTTTGTTGGTGGGTTGCGAGTATTCTTTCGTTTTCTAAATTGTACACTTTTTCATTGTATCTAGTATACTCCATCTACCATGTGTATATTTGACTTAGAGACGAAATTGAGAGATTTGAATTATATTTGACTCTGGGTGTCATGCTCGTGTGAGCCGACTTTATGTTTTTTTTTTGCTGTGGATATTGTTTTCTTTTCTTATTTCCTTATTTCTTCGCATTATAATGTCGTATATCTTGCTTTGTGTTTGTGTTCCGCCCGATGGTGTTGAGATTGCTCCAAAGTGGGGGATGCTTGTATATATATTATGCCTGTGTATCGGTTTGGATCAGTTTTTTTTTACAAAGAAGATACTGCCGAAAATTTTAGTTATAACTTGATCCTCAAAAAGGTTTTGATATAATTCTTTTGCACCTTGAATTAACTTTTTAAATAAGATTTTACCACTCTACCCTTAATTACGGTTTAGATTCTGGGTTTTTGGCTTATTTGAATTACATTACGCCTTTAAACGTTGGGTGATTTAAGGACGTTACGGTCCGCTGTTGCCATTTTGGAGACAATGTTTAGTTTGAGGACGTTTCGGTCTGTAGATCACCTTGCGCGCACGTGTATTTGTTACGTGTCGGGATGAGCAACAATATTATGGGATACATCCAGTTTGGGATGAGGTTTGATCTGGGATGTGCACATTAGTTTAGGAAGTACACAAAAAAGCAGTTGGCTGTCGGGACCCGCCACCTCTCTGAAGACGTTAAGCAATTACAACGACATGTATCATAGGTGTAGAGAGATGTACCCTTGAACCAATTCTCGTATTTGAGGGAAAAAGGATTAATGGTAAATCCGGGAATCATTAACCATATTTTGAGACTAAGATTTCCTCAGGAGAACGTGGGACGAATATCGTTTTGAGATATCATCAGTTGGAAGATCGATAGCCGTATTTGGAACTAAGATCAGTTTGGGTAGTGAACCTATGGGCTCGTTTGATCTGAATTAGGGACCTAGCCAACTTGGGCTTGGTGCACTCAGTTTTCTTTTTATTTGAAAAGAAGTGCTAAGCACTTCTTTGGGCTCAGTCACTTTTATTGTGCAAAAAGTGCTGAACACTTATGTAAGTTCTGACGCTCACACTTTACTCTTTTTTGTCTCTTTGTAGAGTGTTGAGCACTCTTTATGGTGCCCACATGCGAAGCACGTGAGGCGTTAGGCGCTGCCTGGTGAGTGTCAAGCACTTTTATGTTCTGTGGCGCCCACGTGAGGGACACGTGAGGCGCTGGGCGCTAGACGCCGCACACTGAGTGCTAAGCACTCCTTTATTTTGTAGCGCCTACATGAGGGGAACGTGGGACACTGGGCGCCAGTCACTGAGTGCTAAGCACTTCTTATTGTTGAAGCGTTTGCGTGAGGGGCACGTGGAGCGTTGGGCGTTGAGTTTTCCTTGTATATTTTGTTCCGAGGAGTTCAATTTTCTTGTCTTTTCTGAATCTTTGATCACCAAGAACAAGTTCGTCCCAATGAGAATTAAATTCTCAACTTATGGGAGACGTGTCTTATGGATCTCAGATCCAGAAAAAGAACTAAGTTCTTCTTTTTAAAAGGGTTAAACCCTTCGAGATGTTTTGATCTCCCTTCTTCTTTTTATTTACCTAGAGCTTTTTCTGAGAAGGGAGGTCTTCTTCTTTCTTTCTTTTTGAAACTTTCTACTTTATTTTTCTCGAAACTTATGGGTAGCTTCCTCTCTTTTCCTCCTTTTTTAGAAAGAAGGATCATTGGTCACTGGGACCCACCACCTCTCCGACGACACTGAGAGATTACAGCGTCATATATCGAAGGTGTGGAGGGATGTACCCTTTGAACCATGCCCTACTCATCTGGGGGGAAGAACAGATTGGTGCTTAAACTCTTAACTACTGAAAAATGCTTCTTTGCGTTCGCGTACGTGCGTCGCATGTGTTGGGCGCACGTGCGTCGCACGTGGCGGGCGAACGTGCGTCGCACTTGTTGCGCACTTGACGACCGCATGTGCGTCGCACGTGTTGCACACTTGGCGGGCGCACGTGTGTCGCACGTGTTGCGCACTTGGCGGGCTTACGTGTGTTGCACGTGGCGCTTGCGCATATGTACATCATGGGGGCAGCTAAGGCCCTAACTTAGAGAACTAAGCTCCAATGGAGAACTAAGCTTCTTTAAGGATTGAATCCTCGCACAGAGGGTGCACTTGCGTTGCACGTGGCGCTTGCGCATATGCGCATTATGGGGGGAAGCTAAGGCCCTAACTTGGAGAACTAAGCTTCTTTGAGAATTGAATCCTCACACGGCGGACGCGTGCGCGTTGCACGTGGTGGGCATAGCGCTTGCGTATATGCGCATTATGGGGGCAGCTAAGGCCCTAACTTGGAGAACTAAGCTCCTATGAAGAACTAAGCTCATTTGAGAATTGAATCCTATTTTTTCTAAGAAATATCCCCTCTTATTTATATAGGAGTGGTAGAGAAAGGATTTCTCTTTTTCCAGATGTGGGACTAAAAAAGTATCCCCATGTAGTAGTGTATTACTTAGATTGCACGTGCATAGCACATTTGCTCATAACTTTTGATTCCAGATGAATTATGAAGCCCATAATATTTCAAATCGAAAGATTTTTCGAGGCGCTTTCAATACCATCAGAATTTAGCTGATTCTTATTCGGAAATTTGTTAAAATACAGCCCAGAAATACTGGTTTGCATTTTCTTAAGCGTATCGCTGGCATTTAATACCTTAGGCTCTTTTGCGCAGAAATTTTTTGCGGGAACAAATGTCCCCCGCTACTTTGCCCACGTAGGTATGTACGTGGGTTAAGTAGTGCAGAGTAATACATAGCACATGACTAGTTTCGAGCTGGTATATAACTTTTAGAATTTCGATCTGAGAAGATAGCGAGCGGACACAAGCGTCGTCATCTATCATTGACTCAAATCTCAATTCTTAAGGGATATAGTTCCAAACCCTGAGACCCATGAGCTGCACCCTTCTGTTTCTTTATGTCTTGATCTGGCGTGAAGTAGTTTATGTACTCATTTCGGAGTTTGTAGTTTATTCACTCATTCCGGAGTCTCTAGTTTATGGACTCATTTCGGAGTTTGTAGTTTATTCACTCATTTCGGAATCTCTAGTTTATGAACTCATTTCGGAATTTGTAGTTTATTCACTCATTACGGAGTCTCTAGTTTATGAACTCATTTCGGAGCTTGTAGTTTATGGACTCATTTCGGAGTTTGTTTAGTTTATCTCCCTTAGGTTTGTAGGCAAACCTGTCCTAACGTTACAGTTAACCCCTGCTCTTTACGACAGAGGTCTGTTAGGGTCTGTGGTACTAGGGATTTTGTCCGTCGTACTGTCGTGTTGGCTGATGCATTCCCCGATATGCAGACTTTACGCTGCTGTTCGAGTAGCCCCATGACTGTCGTGTCTCTGATCCCTTCGGAGGTTGGACAAGACGTCTTCAAGTAATCTCCTCAGGTCATATTACCGTCGAGAGAGAAAGCGGAAGGAATTTTACCATGCCGCTTTATACTTGAGGTTGGGCTTTGTTCCCCTCCGAAAGACGGCGCGACACCGCGTCTTGCCTGAGATTCGGGGCAGATGCTAATTGGTGCTATCCGTCCACCTCTCCGAAGATGCCAAGTTGATTTATGGCACCGTGTATCGGAGGTTTAGACGGATGCGTCCGATGTAGCAGACTTCGTCAGATTCCCCCTCGAATGAGGGGTTTTTGTTGTGGGGACGCTCTTCCCTGCAGGCGCAAGCCCCTGCAGTTAATTACGCTACCGCATTGCGGTAACAACTTTCTCCTTCTCCAGATGGTCACTTCGTGTCATGGGTGTTTGCTTTGTATTTTGTTGCCCGTGGATTGTTTACGGAGACTGAGTTATGTCGTCGCCCGTAGGGCGTGGACTAGTCCAAATCCGTATTATTTTAGATTTGGGTTTGGGGGGGTTTGGTTTGAGGATACGTCAGCCATACTTGAGGCTAAGATCAACTCAAACGTTTGTTAAGGATACGTTACTCCAGTTTGAGACTAAGATCAACTTAACGAGATCGTTTAGATCCGACAAAAGAGCGTTTGGACTCTAATGTTCCAGTTTAGGGACATAGTGGTCCATCGTATGTATGGCCGTCGGGACCCATCACCTCTCTGACGACGTTGAAGGATTACAACGACGGATGTCAGAGAAGTTCAGAGATGTACCCTCGAGCCAGAGTTAATTGGGGGATTCATAGTCCAGTCTGTTTGAAGGTTTAAGGATACGTTAGCCATCTTTGAGGCTAAGATCAACTTAAACGGGACCGTTTAGATCCGACAAAAGAGCATACGGGGCTCTATTGTTCTAGTTTAAGGACATTGCGGTCCATGGGTAGTTTAAGGACGTTGCGGTCCATTGTTAGTTTTAAGACATCTCGGTCAAGGTTAAGGACGTCGTAGTCCATGGGTTTAAGGACCCCACAGTCCATTGTTAGTTTTAAGACATTTCGGTCAAGGTTAAGGACGTCGTAGTCCATGGGTTTAAGGATCCCACAATCCGGTATGTGCTCTGGATGCTTCACACGGGTTCACTGCCGTGCTCTGCGAGGACCAGGCTCCGCTCTGGACGTTTTCCACGGGGTCAAAGAGTGACATTATCCGCGTTCCACGTAACCAGGAATTTGCATTAAACACGGGTTTAAGGACCCCGCAGTCCGTATCAATGTGTGGTTGTCGGGACCCGTCACCTCTTTGAAGACATTGAGGGATTACAATGCCAAGTATCAAAGGAGTGAAGAGATGTACCCTAGAACCGGAATGGATTAAATAGTCCTTGGCCCAATTTGGGGTCAAGACGAATTAATTATGTTATGAGTCCATTGGACCGGTTAATCACAAATTGAGGACTTATGGCCATCTTGGGCTAAGTCCAAGCAGGAGAGGCTTTGCCTCCATCCATTTAGGCCAATTGGGCCAAAGCCTAGTGTTAAACACTTCAGAACAGTCAGTGTTGAACATTGGGAATGAGGTTGACAAGTTAGTGTTTAACACTAAGAGATAATTGGTGTTAAACACCAGCAACAAGGCTTTTCAAATTAGTGTTAAACACTAAAACAGATCAGTGTTGAACACTGCAAATGAAGATCTCAGATTAGTGTTTAAACACTAAGGTAATCAGTGTTGAACACTGCAAATAAAGCTTTTTAATTAGTGTTGAACACTAAAGCCCAACAGTATTTTAACACTGGGTTCGAGAGTTTCAATTTAGTGTTAAACACTAAGACAAGAGGGGTCACGTGGCAGCACGTGAGAGCGCCCTCCCTTCATTTATTCTGCTGAGATTATCGCATCTTTCAGAGCATCACGTGCTATCACGTGATGGGCATTCAAATGCCTATGTATTAGAGCTTCTGCCAAGGGTCACGTGGATCACGTGGGGTGCTGCCTCAAAGGGGCTTTCTTGTAGATCTCTTGGGGGGTCACGTGATGACACGTGACCCTGCCTCTATGTATTTTGTTTAGAAGCTTTGTTAATCTTCTTTCAGGAATTAAATTCCTCGAGCTGTGTCAGAGGAATTAAATTCCTACTTCCTTTCGAAGACTTTGTATTCTGGAATAGAGTTTAACTCTGAATTTTCTGTAGGAATTAAATTCCTCATATATGTGAAGGGCTGAATAGGGTTAAACCCTAATAAAAGTTTTTAAGGAGTTTAAACTTCCATCCTCTGTTAAATTATGATTAAGGGAATTAAATTCCCGATGTTTCAACAGAACTGGGTTTTTTAATTAGGGTTAAACCCTGTTTCTTTTTTTGTTCTGAAGGAATTAAATTCCCATGATATAGGGTCAAGCCCTACTTTTGTTTTAAAGGAATTAAATTCCTATAGTTCTGTGAGAATTAAATTCTCGTGGTTGCATTCCTTCTCTGTGTTTTTGGATCTGCATGGCAGGATCTCAACCCGTTGAGAATTAAATTCTCAACCTTAAGGGGAGATGTGCACTTTGCAGATCCTCTATCAAAGAGAGAAGAAATATGTTCTTCTGTTTTTACATTATCAGAGTTAAACTCTGTTGAGAATTAAATTCTCTTTCTTTCAAAAGGCCTTCCCTTTTCTTACCTAGGGTTTTTGCAGAAGATCCGAGTCTTTTCAAAGTATCAAAGCTCTCCTCCTTTTTTTTCTTTTTTCTTCTCTGCGCATGTCTCTGTATGTATGTCTCTTGGCTCCTATTTATAGGAGAAGCGGCCGAGCCAATTAGTTTTTGACGAATCTTCGTGAAAGATTTGATTTGCATCCATCATTCATTTTGGACCTTTGGATTATTAGGTGAATTTTATTCACCATTGGATTTCAAATCCAGGGGTTCCTCTTTATTATTTCGGTTAGATTTAAAGGGGAAATCTTTCCAAACCCGAGATTTTCCCATAGATAGATCACCTCTGAATCTTTAATTCGATTGGTTCCAGATAGTTGCTTTCCTTTGGAAAGATTTGAATTTCTCTCAGAATTTAATTCTGTTAACACAGTGGGCTTTGAAAGCCGGTCACGTGTGACCACGTGACTCATGGTCACGTGTGGGCACGTGACCCCCTTTGGAATGAGCCTTTTCCTTTCTTTTGCGCTCTGTCTTCTTATTGCTGCTTAAACGTCACGTGCTGCCACGTGACCCCTGGTCACGTGTGAGCACGTGACCCTTGTTTGAACTCTCTCTTTCCTTGGTTCAACTGGAGAACGAGTCTGCTGTCTTGAACGTCACGTGGCAACACGTGACCCTGGTCACGTGGAAGCACGTGACCTCTTCTGAAGCCTTTTCCTTGACTTGATCAGGGAACTGGTGTGCCTTTTGACTCTTGCGTTTAAATGTCACGTGTCGCCACGTGACCCGGGTCACGTGGGAGCACGTGACTCTTTCTGAAGCCCCCTTTTCTTCAACGTAGTATACTGAACTTGCCTTGATGATGTTTTTAGGTGTCACGTGCCAACACGTGACCGCTAGTCACGTGTAAGCACGTGACCCTCTTCTGAAGCTTTTCCCAGAAGCTTTCCTGATTTTAAATCAGGAAACAGGCTTAGTTTGGGAGCCCCGATGAGTCATAACCACTCTGCGCTGGTGTGGGATGATCTCCGATAGTCTTTCAGATTTTATTTGAGTTACCGTAAAGACCCTGAAGCTAGGAATTTGGCCTTCGTTTCTTTTATCGGCACTGCGTCTGTTGTAATGAGGCGAATGTCGAGGTGATCTCTAGGTTGTTTATGAACCGTCGAGACTTGAAACTAGGGACTTTGCCATGGCTCCGTTTTGTTTTGACCATGGGGTCTCTTATTGACGTTGCTTCTGCATCTTGGAACTAGGGACATTGCCATGGCTCCATTTTGTTGACTTCGTGTCTGCATCTTGGAACTAGGGACTTTGCCATGGCTCCGTTTTGTTGACGATGCGTCTGCATCCTGCTGGAGTGAGAGGAAACGCCGTTATTGACACAGCGTCTGCTGTAACGAGATGAGTGTCAAGGTGATCTCTGGATTGTCTGTAAACCGACGAGACTTGGAACCAGGGACTTTTCCATGGCTCCGCTTTGTTTCGACCCTGGGGTCGTTTGTTGACATCGCGTGTGCATCCTGCTGGAGTGAGAAGGAACGCCGTTGTTGACACTATGTCTATTGTACCGAGACGAGTGTTGAGGATAGTCTTTAGGTTGTTTGTGAACCGTCGAAACTTTGAACTATGGACTTTTCCATGGCTCCTCTTTGTTTCGACCCTGGAGTCATTCGTTGACGTTGCGTCTGCATCCTGCTAGAGTGAGAAGGAACACCGGTGTTGACACTATGTCTGCTGTACCGAGACGAGTGTTGAGGATATTCTTTAGGTTGTTTTGTGAACCGTCAAGACTTGGCTCTCCCTTCGACGGAGCCTGGTGGGAAAATATGGTTTCCTTTTTCATTTGTGCTTATGGATTGTATACAAGGGTCGGTGTAGACTCACCTGCATGGCAAAAGTTACATTTTTTTATTTCTTCCCGCGATACTCTATTATTTCAGTTTTTTATATCGCGAAAGTCGCGATTGCCCAATTATTTCGGCTTTTTTTATCACGGTGCCCAATCATTTCGGCTATTCTTTTCTTTTTACTCGTTGCTTTTTATTGCGAGTTGCCCAAACATTTCGGCTGCATATATTTTTGCTCGCTGATTTTTATTAGGAGTTGCCCCATCATTTCGGCTATTTCATATGCATTTCTTGCTCGCTGATTTTCGTTGCGAGTATGGAACTTAGATCCCGACACTAATTCTGGCATCAGTATCGCTGCAACTGGAATATTGCCAGGAGCAAATCATCATTTGCCCTTGTTGATCTAAACAAAGGTGCCTTAGTAAACATGGTTAGAATCCTGTTGACAAAGGCTTTTGACTTTATGAGTCGTAAGGGTCTCATAAAGTTATTTCTCTCTACGAGTCGTGAGAATCTCGTATGTGTATGTTCTCCTTAGAAGTCATGAGGACTTCTAAGTGGCGTTCTCTTTTATAAGTCGTAAGTGTAACATTTCAAAAAAATAAAATATTATTTTTGGGAATTTTCATAATTTAATATTAATTTTTAATGAATATTTTAATAGTCGGTATAATTAAATACCGATAAATGGTGGAAATTCCGGAGGAAAATTTTGAAAATTCCAAAATAGGGTATTTTGCGGAAATATGTCATTTTTAAGATTTTATGGTTAAGTAAATGCTATTTTGGTGTTAATCGAGATCAAAAATCGCCAATTGGATTTTTGGCTTTTGTGCAAGAATGTGCACATAACTTTTTCTACACTTGTCACACTTGTTTCATGTTTTGGACTCATGGTAAGCCTAGGGTGAACCATGCTTAGATGACCTTAGTGACTTGAACCAATTGGTTAGGTTAGTTGGGTTAATTAAGGGTGTGGCCTTGTTTACAATTCGATTAGGGTTATGATGACTTATGAGTTCTAGCATTGAGAGAGAGACAGAGAGATGATTAGGGTGTGCCATGATCCATTTGACTTCATAACCCCTTGTGCTCTTTTACTCCCTCTCACACATCATCCTATATCCAACTTTAACCGAAACAGCAACTCCAGCAGCAGCTGAAGAAAACACCAGCCACCCAAACACCATATCAGCCCCCCAAAGCAACCCATCAGAGGCATCAGCAATACAGCAGCTGTAACATTGCATCAGCCCACCCTACACAGCCACAAATCAGCCTCCTACATCAGCTGCTATATCAGCACACTACATCAGCCTCAACTGCAGCAGATGATGTAAGCTTCAGCCCCCAAAAGAAATCCAAAAGTTCAGCCAATGAATATTACATCAGCCGATAACCCCATCAGCCCCAATCCTGCAACAGCAAACATCAGCCCATATATCATTACTTCAGCCACCATATACTACATCAGCCCCACTTTTATCCCATCAGCATATTCAACCCCTTACATCAGCCACCACCCTAGTACCATAGCCCAAAACCTACACCCCAAACCCCTCACATCAGCAGCTTCATCCCTCATAACACACCAACACAACCCCAATAAAACAGTCTCAGCCATTTTCAGCCACATTTTCTATCAGCCACAGCAGCAACTCCATTCAAAACAAACCCACACCATCCTCATCACACAACACCATACCACAAACACAACAACCCCTTCTTCTGCTGCTGCTGCAACAGCAACACAAGGAAAAGAATATAACAGCAGCAGCAGCATCAGCCAAGATCAGTGACAGTAGCAGCAGGGCAACACTTCAGCTACTGCAGCATCTTCTAAAGCACAAGGAGCAGCTCCACAGTAGCAACCACCCCTCCTCCTTCCATCATCTTCCCTTCCCCTTTGTTCTAGGATTCCTTGAGGTATAATCCCACAACCCAATTCCTATCTTGCAAGTTTTAGTGTTTAGCTGAAAAGTTACTGTTATATCTATAATCTAGTGCTAGTTTAGGGATTTTGAGTGAGATTTGGCCAAGAGATGGTCTGGAATGTTAGTATAGTCTTATTAGGAGGGTGTGAGACCAAATTAACCCAGATCTCTAGTTAGTTACCAGAGTTGTTCGACTTGGTGTAAATTAGCGTTTTCGTCGATTTTGTGACCTTTCTGAGACCTGCTTTCACCCGGGACCTCCTAGAGAAAAATTGACTTGGCAGTGAGCTGTGCAGGCACCCTGGAACCACTACCCAAAGCCCTAGCCACCCTATCAAAGTACCGGCCGCAAATTTAATCCCCCTGGCCGCAATTTGCGGCCAAAGCAGTGTAAACCTGCCTCGTTTTGCGTGCACAGCCCCTTTTCATGTAAAATTGACCCCCGGTATGTCTAGTTTTGACTGTTTCCTGTCAGGGTAAAATCTGGGTTGAATTTCATGAGTTGGCGTATGATTTACGACTCGTTTTCGTATGGATTTTGACATTCGATGATTCGTATCTGTCGGGTGGCGTTTGGACGTCAACGACAGTGGTGATTGGCTGTTTTTGCACACAAGGTCACAGGTTTTTACCTATGGGCGTAGTGTGCACCATTTTGGTTTCCGACATGGTTTTCATGAGTTTAGCGTGTGATATCCTTGTAGGTACCCCACGTGGCGTCGAGGCGTTGGAGATGCAAACGGCGACATCGGCACCGGCACACATAACTAGGTGAGTAGATTTATATCTACGGGGAGAAGTCGGGTGGATGGCGTATAGCACCCCCGCAGTCCGTGGTGATGTATACGGATGCGTATACATACCAACAATTTATTATATGTTGTTTGGATTCATTATTGATGATTTAAGATCGATATTGGTATGTTGGAATGGTGAAATGTTACAAACCCTAGGGTAGTGGGTGCACTACACATACATATACACATACATACTTGCATACATCCTTGTTCATATGTGGTTATGGGATTCTATATAGATATGTGGTCACATGGGTTTAGGGTTATGTGTTCACATACGGATTTGAGGATGACACATGGGGTTTATTTGAGTCGATGAGTTTGATCTGGATTATGATATCGTGATATGGTAGGATCCAGGATTGAGATACGTCTTGATGTTTTAGGGGATTTTGGGAATAATGATGTCATAGGAATTGTGACCTATATATATATTAATGATCGACATGGGATTATGATGCACGATAGGATATGATGTGATATGATATGACAGGATACTTTTGATAGGCCGCTTTGGGCAATGTATACTCTTTTTGATGATATGTGATGATAATACCGATTTATACTAGATTGTCGATCAGTAATCAGATCTTGATTATGGTGATGATGTTAGCATTGTACTAGACATAGGTCAGTACCCAAATTATGATGGTCTTGATAAAGAGAATACTTGATGAATGACATGATAAATGTGATATTGACCCGTACCCAGATTTGGGGATGCCGTACGACGGATTTACGTACGAGCTATATGTTGATGTTTGATCCGCCTACTTGACTTGGGTATAACCGATTATAGAGATATGGTATCGGATGTGATATGATCGAGGCGGGATCACCGACTATATATGTGTATATTTATGTATCGACTCAGAGGTTAGGCGGTTTCCCTTACCTACTGTTAGCTTCAGCTCAGCCTTGTAGTGGTGTAGCTATGTGACTTTTATGATATTAGATGCAGTTTAGTGGTCATGGTGTTCACTATTTCAGCTCCCGCATATTATTATTGTTGCTCTGCATCGCATACTGTTATGATTCATATTTCATTATTGATATCCTGCTGTTAGGACACCAGCACCATTACCGATGATGCGTATGTACCACGTACACTTATTTGCCGGCTCACACACATCATCATCGGTAATTGCCATGTCACGAACACTTAGAAAATATTGTTGCTTGATTTAGCATGCTAGCTCGTAGTGACATGATATTAGTATGCTTGCTTTATATGTTAGCTTGACATTGTAGCTACCACTTGTCACTTCATGCATACTGTTATTCATTATATGCTGCATTCATGGATTCTCATGCTTATATTCGTGATTTCACATGCTATTGATGATTTGGATTGGGGTTTCCATGAGATTTTCTGGATTTGGAGGAAGACCGCAAAACATATATATAAACTGCTTTCTCTTTTTAATAAAAATGCGGTTTTCCCATGATGTATGAGTCGTCCACCATGAGTTTTGCTGATGGATTTCGAGACCCGATTCGAGGAGGCGGATGAACCGTTTCGGGTACATGGTGGGCCCGGTGCGGTACCCCGGGGCAAGAAGATCGCAGGAGATGGCGTTGAGCCTGGCAGGGGAGCACGACCGACCGATGATATTACCCGACACGTCGGATATCCGGAGGATACCGTCATAGTCATGAGATGGATGGTAGGGGCCGATCTGGACTGACGGCGCCCTGCATATTATGATTGAGACATTGAGATTTGAGATATTGAGGTACAGAGATTGTGATATAGAGATATCGAGATATTGAGATTTTTGTTTTGTGCCGATGCTAGGCACTGTTTTATGCTGATTTCATTATGATACCTCATTTTAAAATACAGAAATCTCACAAATTCATGAAAGCAGTTTTCTTCAGTACATGCATTTTGTTTTATGCATTCATACATCATTCATATGATATATTGCCACCTGATGCACTGACATAGACACATGGGTTTACACTTGGGTTAGATATTTACCCTAGTCATGGTTAGAGATTGCTGGTTATATATTTGAAGATTATATTATATTGATCGTATGACCTAGGATTGCGTCATACATGCGATTTTCTGTTCGTAGATCTTTTTCTACTCACGAGTTGGCAACTCACCCCCGTTGTGCCCCAATTTCTTGCAGGTTACCGTACAGATTCCATTTCGGCTTTGCGGGCACTGTTCCTTTCGGGTGACTTGCTAGTAGGTGGGTTTATTGTATCGCACCCATCATTATTCATTGTATATTATATTTCAGTTGTATCTAGAAGTTCCATCAACCAAACATGTATTTTATTTTTGAGATAGAGACCAGTGATGTTGTTCTTTCGACCTTAGAGTCGCGCATTATTCCTTGGGTTCTTGCTGTTGAGTTTCCTTTTCTGTTGTGATCCTCGCATTTAGGCGTTGTATATTATGTTGTATACAGGTTGTTTTGATATGGGTCTTCCTACACTCTACTACTTCTCTTGGTTTGGATTTCTGGGTTCGGCTTACTTGGCTTATGTACGCCTTGAGACGTTCGTAGTCTAAGTGCCGGTCATATTCCGTACTTTCGGGTCGTGACAAAGTTGGTATCAGAGCGTTAGGTTTTACCTTAGGAGTATAGGATGACCCTTGGTTGATGGATAGGTGACTAAAGTAGAGTGACGTACCATTGGTATGTTCCGCGGCATATTTACGACACGCCACTCCACTTAAGGACCCTTAGGATGTACATTTCTTTGTTCAGTATCATATTCATTCCTGATCTAGCCTCATCGGTACCAGTTATGGTTTTGCTGCCATGATTACGGGCAGGGAGAGCTACGGCTAGAGTTGTGGTCAGCACGAGCTCGTTACGAGCGAGGACTGACCAGAGCATAATTCCGGCGACACACGATTGCGGAGATGTGTCTTCTTATGATTGTGTTTTGCGCCATGAGCGTTGGATGGATCGCTGCATGAGGTTACTCGGACGTGCAAATCAGCACCAGAGGATTGAGCCACTGACAGAGGCCAGCCAGATTTTGATGATCGTTGATGTATTGCTCATTCATGACGATTGAGGCACGGCTCAGCGTGCAGACGAGCGAGCTAGTTTTGCTGCAAACGACAGGATATCGCCCGGATGTTAGAGCTATTGCAGTACGAGATTGTACTAAGAGATTATAGAAGATCACTAGTCACCGAGGATGAATGACTAGGACATGTGGATTGTTCGCTACCCTGATGCGAGGTTATCAGATAGATTGATTCCAGCTGAGACGACTTCACGTGGAGACGTGGAGAGTCGACAGAGACGATCGAATGTCAGAAACCTATTATTCCAAGTTTAAAGTATTCGGAAAGACATGCAGGCAATTCTATGGTCCCTCTAGAAGAATGAAACCCTAACTCGACTTAATGACCGTATGAAAGACTTTGAACCTTAGGGTTTGCGGCAGTTCTGCGGCGCCATTAGTGAGGCTTGGGTTTGCCCTTCTACGGCTGGACCACCGATGCTGAGGTATGTACTCGATACTATTATAATGTACCCAAGATGTTGAGCTCTTGGGGGATTATGAGGTTTTGACGGCTCGATTGGATGGCTCGACTTAATTTGGATACTAGATGGTGAGATGGATTTCTTGGGAGACTCCAGATATGAGGATAGCCGTTGGAGCTCAGTCCATGCAGCCACGACGAGACGAGTCCGAAGCAGACGACATTAGAGAAGAGTGGAGTAAGAGGTTCGCGCAAGATCTGGATAAGATGACGTTCTACTCCGTCGACATCAGAGATGCGATGCGCATGCCGAGGCATTGTAATTGGATATACCTTCCAGAAGGAGTCGCGCTGAGTATGCAGCCATTTTGAAGCAAGAAGCAGACATGGTAAGGATGATGACTCCCGGACATTTGGCAAAGATGAGACTTGGAAGAGACCTTGAGCAGGATTCCTTCCAGGACACTGCTGCAATGATACTTGCATCCAAGATCAGATGTGTCACGTACATTCAGAGAGCCAGAGGCCGACGCCAGTGACATGCTGCTTTATGAGTGGTCGCGATGATTGACCGAGAGATGACCAGAGAAATGCCAGAACGGAATTGACCCCGTTAGCACACCTGACAGGGCCGATGAGCCAATGCATCGTGAGATTGATAATTCACAGAGGAGACTTGGACCCAGGAGTGGTCAATGTTACGCACACCAGCAGGCCAGAGTTCATGATCATCAACGAGACGTCCCATTAGTGACCGCGACAGTTGGCCCGAGATTCTTAGAGGATGCGCTTGAGCGGTACTATTCCGCCATATTTGATTTCGATGTTTTGGGTGATTTATTCGCATGATTTGATTTTGATGATTGAGGATTTACGATTTTTGCACAGTTGTTGCACTTGATATCATTTTCGTGCTTTGGTTTCACATGTTTGTAATTTATGGGGTTTAGACATTTGAGTTGATTTTGTGCGTATGCACGCACACGATTCGGTTTCTGCACTCTGTATAGTTTATATATGCTTGCAGTGCAGTGACATGTATTTTGTGCACTTGGATGCACTGGACTTCGATTTCGATGGTGATGTTCGATATTCGTTTTGTGCACTTTATGCACCTGATTGGATTTTACGTGTGTTCGGCGCTTGATATTGGATTTCATGATTTCATGCATGATGGATGCACCGGATTTGGATTTTTAGCGCATGTTGGGCGCCTGTTACGAGATGTGATTTGGTGCACACCAGATGCACTGAATCGGGATTTTTCGTGCATGTCAGATGCACCTGATTTTGCGGTCAGGCACGCACGTTGCCTATGACCGATGTTGTGTGCACAACTGTTGCACCTTGATGTTGTTTTGCGCACCTGCTTGGCACATGTATGGATTTTGATTTCCGTGCGCACCAGACGCACAGGGTTCTATGCACTTTTTAGGATTGATTTCTTATGGAGCAGTACATTTTTATGATATTGCGATTGATTTTCGTACTGAGCAGGACTGATCAGATGACAGTGCTTGGATATATTTTGCATGCACTGATAAATTTCAAGGGATTTCCAAAGGCGAGCTATAGTATCATTATTTACATGCGTGTCCGATACGACACGAAACGTTTAAAAACAGGGAACCCTTCTAAATTGTTTTCAAAACGGAGGGACGTGCATATTAAACAAAAGATATATACATATACGATTATTTTCTTATAGAGACGTCCGCCACTGTGCAGTGTTATACGCATTGCACATCGAATTTAAAGAAATTTGGCATGCATTTCCTTCATATATTTACACGTATAGTTCCGGTTTATAGCATATCGGCTTTGTTTGGATTTGGCATTTGTGTTTCACCTTGACTCCGATGATTGCGGGACGCTTGACGGAGTTTTGATTTCGAGTTATCTGCTCGTTGCTCATGCGCATGTATTGCGCTACGATGCGTTCTATGGATTGATGATTTCGGGGCCCCATTGGTTTGGACATTTTATTGAAATGTTTTAGAATTTGGGAGTTTAAATTTAAATTCGGGGACCGAATTTCTTTAAGGGGGGAAGACTGTAACATTTCAAAAAAATAAAATATTATTTTTGGGAATTTTCATAATTTAATATTAATTTTTAATGAATATTTTAATAGTCGGTATAATTAAATACCGATAAATGGTGGAAATTCCGGAGGAAAATTTTGAAAATTCTAAAATAGAGTATTTTGCGGAAATATGTCATTTTTAAGATTTTATGGTTAAGTAAATGCTATTTTGGTGTTAATTGCGATCAAAAATCGCCAATTGGATTTTTGGCTTTTGTGTAAGAATGTGCACATAACTTTTTCTACACTTGTCACATTTGTTTCATGTTTTGGACTCATGGTAAGCCTAGGGTGAACCATGCTTAGATGACCTTAGTGACTTGAACCAATTGGTTAGGTTAGTGGGGTTAATTAAGGGTGTGGCCTTGTTTACAATTGGATTAGGGTTATGATGACTTGTGAGTGCTAGCATTGAGAGAGAGAGAGAAAGATGGTTAGGGTGTGCCATGATCCATTTGACTTCATAACCCCTTGTGCTCTTTTACTCCCTCTCACACATCATCCTATATCCAACTTTAACCGAAACAGCAACTCCAGCAGCAGCTGAAGAAAACACCAGCCACCCAAACACCATATCAGCCCCCCAAAGCAACCCATCAGAGGCATCAGCAATACAGCAGCTGTAACATTGCATCAGCCCACCCTACACAGCCACAAATCAGCCTCCTACATCAGCTGCTATATCAGCACACTACATCAGCCTCAACTGCAGCAGATGATGTAAGCTTCAGCCCCCAAAAGAAATCCAAAAGTTCAGCCAATGAATATTACATCAGCCGATAACCCCATCAGCCCCAATCCTGCAACAGCAAACATCAGCCTATATATCATTACTTCAACCACCATATACTACATCAGCCCCACTTTTATCCCATCAGCATATTCAACCCCTTACATCAGCCACCACCCTAGTACCATAGCCCAAAACCTACACCCCAAACCTCTCACATCAGCAGCTTCATCCCTCATAACACACCAACACAACCCCAATAAAACAGTCTCAGCCATTTTCAGCCACATTTTCTATCAGCCACAGCAGCAACTCCATTCAAAACAAACCCACACCATCCTCATCACACAACACCACACCACAAACACAACAACCCCTTCTTCTGCTGCTGCTGCAACAGCAACACAAGGAAAAGAATATAGCAGCAGCATCAGCATCAGCCAAGATCAGTGACAGTAGCAGCAGGGTAACACTTCAGCTACTGCAGCATCTTCTGGAGCACAAGGAGCAGCTCCACAGCAGCAACCACCCCTCCTCCTTCCATCATCTTCCCTTCCCCTTTGTTCTAGGATTCCTTGAGGTATAATCCCACAACCCAATTCCTATCTTGTAAGTTTTAGTGTTTAGCTGAAAAGTTACTGTTATATTCATAATCTAATGCTAGTTTAGGGATTTTGAGTGAGATTTGGCCAAGAGATGGTCTGGAATGTTAGTATAGTCTTATTAGGAGGGTGTGAGACCAAATTAACCCAGATCTCTAGTTAGTTACCAGAGTTGTTCGACTTGGTGTAAATTAGGGTTTTCGTCGATTTTGTGACCTTTCTGAGACCTGCTTTCACCCGGGACCTCCTAGAGAAAAATTGACTTGGCAGTGAGCTGTGCAGGCACCCTGGAACCACTACCCAAAGCCTTAGCCACCATATCAAAGTCCCGGCCACAAATTTAATCCCCTGGCCGCAATTTGCGGCCAGAGCAGTGTAAAACTTCCTCATTTTGCGTGCACAGCCCCTTTTCATGTAAAATTGACCCCCGGTATGTCTAGTTTTGACTGTTTCCTGTTAGGGTAAAATCTGGGTTGAATTTCATGAGTTGGCGTATGATTTACGACTCGTTTTCGTATGGATTTTGATATTCGATGATTCGTATCTGTCGGGCGGCGTTTGGACGTCAACGACAGTGGTGATTGGCTGTTTTTGCACACAAGGTCACAGGTTTTTACCTATGGGCGTAGTGTGCACCATTTTGGTTTCCGACATGGTTTTCATGAATTTAGTGTGTGATATCCTTGTAGGTACCCCACGTGGCGTCGAGGCGTTGGAGATGCAAATGGCGACATCGGCACCGGCACACATAACTAGGTGAGTAGATTTATATCTACGGGGAGAAGTCGGGTGGATGGCGTATAGCACCCCCGCAGTCCGTGGTGATGTATACGGATGCGTATACATACCAACAATTTATTATATGTTGTTTGGATTTATTATTGATGATTTAAGATGGATATTGGTATGTTGGAATGGTGAAATGTTACGAACCCTAGGGTAGTGGGTGCACTACACATACATACACACATACATACTTGCATACATCCTTGTTCATATGTGGTTATGGGATTCTATATAGATATGTGGTCACATGGGTTTGGGGTTATGTGTTCACATACGGATTTGAGGATGACACATGGGGTTTATTTGAGTCGATGAGTTTGATCTGGATTATGATATCGTGATATGGTAGGATCCAGGATTGAGATACGTCTTAATGTTTTAGGGGATTTTGGGAATAAAGATGCCATAGGAATTGTGACCTATATATATTAATGATCGACATGGGATTATGATGCACGATAGGATATGATGTGATATGATATGACAGGATACTTTTGATAGGCCGCTTTGGGCAATGTATACTCTTTGTGATGATATGTGATGATAATACCGATTTATACTAGACTGTCGATCAGTAGTCAGATCTTGATTATGGTGATGATGTTAGCATTGTACTAGACATAGGTCAGTACCCAGATTATGATGGTTTTGATAAAGAGAATATTTGATGAATGACATGATAAATGTGATATTGACCCGTACCCAGATTTGGGGATGCCGTACGACGGATTTACGTATGAGCTATATGTTGATATTTGATCCGCCTACTTGACTTGGGAATAACCGATTATAGAGATATGGTATCGGATGTGATATGATCGAGGCGGGATCACCGACTATATATGTGTATATTTATGTATCGACTCAGAGATTAGGCGGTTTCCCTTACCTACTGGTTAGCTTCAGCTCAGCCTTGTAGTGGTGTAGCTATGTGACTTTTATGACATTAGATGCAGTTTAGTGGTCATGGTGTTCATTATTTTAGCTCCCGCATATTATTATTGTTGCTCTGCATCGCATACTGTTATGATTCATATTTCATTATTGATATCCTGCTATTAGGACACCAGCACCATTACCGATGATACGTATGTACCACGTACACTTATTTGCCGGCTCACACACATCTTCATCGGTAATTGCCATGTCACGAACACTTAGAAAATATTATTGCTTGATTTAGCTTGCTAGCTAGTAGTGACATGATATTAGTATGCTTGCTTTATATGTTAGCTTGACATTGTAGCTACCACTTGTCACTTCAAGCATACTGTTATTTATTATATGCTGCATTCATGGATTCTCATGCTTATATTCGTGATTTCACATGCTATTGATGATTTGGAT
Source organism: Agapanthus africanus (assembly GCA_030015575.1). NCBI lineage: Eukaryota > Viridiplantae > Streptophyta > Magnoliopsida > Asparagales > Amaryllidaceae > Agapanthus > Agapanthus africanus. The sequence goes on along the minus strand of JASDDO010000006.1, from coordinate 295,075,167 downwards.
TCGGGTTTCCATGAGATTTTCTGGATTTGGAGGAAAACCGCAAAACATATATATAAACTGCTTTCTCTTTTTAATAAAAATGCGGTTTTCCCATGATGTATGAGTCGTCCACCATGAGTTTTGCTGATGGATTTCGAGACCCGATTCGAGGAGGCGGATGAACCGTTTCGGGTACATGGTGGGCCCGGTGCGGTACCCCAGGGCAAGAAGATCGCAGGAGATGGCGTTGAGCCTGGCAGGGGAGCACGACCGACCGGTGATATTACCCGACACGTCGGATATCCGGAGGATACCGTCGTAGTCATGAGATGGATGGTAGGGGCCGATCTGGACTGACGGCGCCCTGGATATTATGATTGAGACATTGAGATTTGAGATATTGAGATACAGAGATTGTGATACAGAGATATCGAGATATTGAGATTTATGTTTTGTGCCGATGCTAGGCACTGTTTTATGCTGATTTCATTATAATACCTCATTTTAAAATACAGGAATCTCATAAATTCATGAAAGCAGTTTTCTTCAGTACATGCATTTCGTTTTATGCATTCATACATCATTCATATAATATATTGCCACCTGATGCACTGACATAGGCACATAGGTTTACACTTGGGTTAGATATTTACCCTAGTCATGGTTAGAGATTGCTGGTTATATATTTGAGCATTATATTATATTGATCGTATGACCTAGGATTGCATCATACATGCGATTTTCTTTTCGTAGATCTTTTTCTACTCACGAGTTGGCAACTCACCCCCGTTGTGTCCCAGTTTCTTGCAGGTTACCGTACAGATTCCATTACGGCTTTGCGGGCACTGTTCCTTTCGGGTGACTTGCAAGTAGGTGGGTGTATTGTATCGCACCCATCATTATTCATTGTATATTATATTTCAGTTGTATCTAGAAGTTCCATCAACCAAACATGTATTTTATTTTTGAGATAGAGACCAGTGATGTTGTTCTTTCGACCTTAAAGTCGCGCATTATATTTCCTTGGGTTCTTGCTGTTGACTTTCCTTTTCTGTTGTGATCCTCGCCTTTAGGCGTTGTATATTATGTTGTATACAGGTTGTTTTGATATGGGTCTTCCTACACTCTACTACTTCTCTTGGTTTGGATTTCTGGGTTCGGCTTACTTGGCTTATGTACGCCTTGAGACGTTCGTAGTCTAAGTGCCGGTCATGTTCCGTACTTTCGAGTCATGACAGTAAGGATCTCATAAGAGTATTTTCTCCTTATAAGTCGAGAGGACTTACAAGTGTCATTCAACCATATGAGGAAATTCCTCGTGATTAGTGGAACTTGTTGGGGGAAAAGTTTATTTCAGCCCGTGGATTGTATACAAGGGCCAGCATTGTACCGCCTGTAGGGCAACTTGGGGATACGACGGCTTAAGAACAGGTCTAGGTCCTTGTAACTTAAGGCTTTGAATCCTATGAGCCATGAGTGTCTCATATGGGGTGTTCTTCTTACGAGTCGAGAGGATCTCGTAAGTGAAAAATTTACGAGATTGCGTCTTTTCGGCTTTTCACAAACTCGTCGGTAGCCTTGCTGTTTTTATTCATGATGCCCTTTTGTGTTTTCATCCGTGCCCATTTCGTTTGTGGACGTACCTTTTTTCATTTTTTTATGAGATTGCGCCCTTTCGGGTTTTCACAAGCTCGCCGGTAGCCCTGCCGTTTTTACTCACGGCGCCCTTTCGGGTGTTCATCCGTGCCCATTTCGCTTGCGGACATACCTTTTTTTTTACTTGTTTTGCAGTCTTTGCCGTTGGAGTTTTGATTGCAACATAGATTCCAATAAAAGATATCGCCGTATTTGGGGTGATGCGCCATATTTGAGGCGGAGTACTAGTTTAGGGATATCTCAGTTCATTGCCGGTTTAAGGATGTAGTGGTCCATTGCCAGTTTAAGGACATAGTGGTCCATTGTAAGTTTAGAGACATCTCGGTCCATTATTAGTTTAGGGACATCTCGGTCCATTATCACCATTTTGGTGGCAACGGTTAGTTTAAGGACATTTCGGTCCGCTGTTAGTTTAGAGACATTTCAGTCCATTGTCGCCATCTTGGAGCCAACAGTCATTTTAAAGACATTTCGGTCCATTATCGCGGATGTTCTGTTTGATACTACTTTTAGAGTTTTGACTCGGGAAGATAGCGAGCGGACACGAGCGTCGTCATCTATCATTAATCTGAGTCATGACTTGTCAAGCGTAGTATACTTTAAGGAACCTGCCGTTTATGGCCGGAAGGGTTTTTCATCATGCATATCCATGAGCAAGTAGGCCCCACCTTTGTAGACTTTGTCTATGATGTACAGTCCTTCATAGTTCGGCTCGAATTTTGCCAGTTTTGCACGATTGGGGATCATAGGTCTTTTGACGACTAGCATGAGTTCGCCTTGGCGGAATGTTCTTGGCCTGGCTTTGCTCTTTTGAAAGGCTTCGTTTAGCAGCCTGTCAATTAGGTTTTCTGATAGTTCCAGGGATTCTGGCGCAAGTCCTTCCCCCAGTTCCTCTGCATTGCTTTCCGACGCCGAGGGAGTTTCTTCATTATTTAACGACGAGTGAGAAACCATGTGGCAACTTTCTACATAACCTTTGGTTTCTCACGATGAGCCATTTCCCTCATCATCGTCACTATCTCCGTTCTTAAGGATATGGTTGAGAAACTCTTCGAGGGGGACTGGGGTCCGCGCTTTCTGGTTGTACTTGTTCCCCGCCGAAAGGACGCGGCCGGGACGTTGGGACTTCAAGGGCCTAAACTTCGAGGACAGATGTTATTTGGTGCTATCCGTCCACCTCTCCGAAGATGCCAAGTTGATTTATGACACCATATATCGAAGGTTTAAATGGATGCGGCCGATATAGCAGACTTCGTCAGATTCCCCCTCATTAAGGGGTTTTTAATTGTGGGGACGCTCTTCCTTGCAGGCGCGAGCCCCTGCAGTTAATTATGCTACCGCATCGCGGTAACCACTTTCTCCTTCTCCAGATGGTCACTTCGTGTCGTGTGTGTTTATTTTGTTTTTGGTTGCCCATGGATTGTATACGGAGACTAATTTATGTTGTCGCCCGTAGGGCGTGGATTAGTCCAAATCCGTATCTTTTTAGATTTGTGTTTGGGGTTGGGTTTAAGGATACGTTAGTCTCATTTGAGACTAAGATCGACTTAAACGTTTGTTAAGAATACGTTAGTCTTACTTTAGACTAAGATCAACTTAACGGGATCGTTTAGATCCAACAAAAGATCATTTGGGCTCTATTGTTTAGTTTAGGGACATTGCGGTCCATAATTAGTTTAAGGACATTACGGTCCATTATTAGTTTAAGGACATTACAGTCCAAGGTTAAGGGCATCATAGTCCATGAGTTTAAGGACCCCACAGTCAAAGGTTAAGGACATCATAGTCCATAGGCTTAAGGACCCCACAGTCCATAGTTTAAAGACATTATAGTCTATAAAATTTAAGGACATCATAGTCCATGGGCTTAAGGACCCCACAGTCCATGAAATGTTTGATTGTCGGGACCCATCACCTCTCTGAAGACGTTGAAGGATTACAACGACAAATATCAAAGGAGTAAAGAGATATATCCTTGAACCAATTTTGGTTGAGAGATCTGTAGTCCAATTGGGACTAAGATCTGAGATTTATGAGCATATGGGCTCAATTAATCTGAATGAGGGGTTTATAGCCAATTTGGGCTCGGCCAACTCAGTTAAACATTTGACAATGCTGAGTATTGATTTGAATTCTGACAACGTTTTTGTCTTTTATTAAATGCTGAGCATTCATCATAGCTCTGGGCTTTACATATAGAACAATTTATGTTCTTTTAGCGCACATGTGTGGAGCACGTGGCGCACTTGGCGTTTTGCACCAGTCAAAGAGCGCAGAGCGCTTCTGGGATATAGCGCACAAGTGAAGAGCACGTGGTGCGCTTGGCGCTGAGCACCAGTCCATGAGCGCAATGCGCCATTTTATGAGCGCAAGGCGCTATTTTATGAGCGCAAAGTGCTATTTGGTCAATAGCACACACGTGAGGAGCACGTGGTGCGCTTAGCACTGAGCGCCAGTCCATGAGCGCAAAGCGCTATTTGTTAAGTGGCGCGCACGTGAGGAGCACGTGGCGCGCTTGGTGCTGAGCGCCAGTCCAAGAGCGCAAAGCGCTATTTGATCAGTTTTATGATCTGAGAAATAAATTCTCGTTTATAAGAGACTTTATCTCAAAATTCTAAGAACAAAAGTTTTTATTTTATAAGAGATGTTTCAATCTCTTATTTTGGTGAAAGGTTTTGCCTTTATGGATCTGTGATCCTAAGAGAATTGAATTATTCTCCCCCCTTTTTTATAATGAGATGTTCATGATCTCTTTTTGTAAAAGACTTTAGTCTTATAGATCCATGATCTGTGAGAAGAATTATGTTCTTCTTCTTAATTTTTTTTATGATGAGATCCTTTGATCTCTTTGTGAAAAACCTTGGTCTTATAGATCTATGATCTTAAAGAAAGAAGTGAATTCTTCTTTTTATATGAGACGATTTCGTCTTTCTGTTCTTTTTACCTTGAAGAAAAGTTCTTCTTCTACCGAGAGCCTTTTTTCTGAAATCTCTCAAAGTTTTGAAGGGGTTCCTCTCTCTGGTTTTTCTATCTCTGTTTTCTCTATGTCTCTCCTTTTGTGTATATTCACTTTTTTTGAGACTTGGAGTCTTAGGTCCTTTATATAGGGCAAGCTGATTTGTTCAATCAGTTAAGGAGATGTTTTCTCCAATTGATTTAAGGATTTCCCCACCGTTGTATCTTTGATCCAAGGGCTTCTGATTTACAGAAGGCAATCTTCTTGTTTTTAACAAGATTGGGAAATTTTCCCATACAGAATTTATTCTGTAATTTTGGTGATTTTTAATCACCTTTGGATCATTTATCCAACAGTGCTCTGATTTATAGAGCATCATCTTCTTGTTTGAAAATATTTTGAAGAATCTTTCCTTAACAGAATTTTATTCTGGTTAATTGATAATTTATCATCTTTATTGGATCTTTGATTTGATGGTGGGGAGCTTTTAATTCTAGTGCGAGCGCACACGTGCTTTGCACGTGGTGCGCTGCTTGGAGTGCAGCGCTCTTAGCGCCGGCGCACACGTGCTTTGCACGTGGTGCGCTGCTTGGAGTGCAGCGCTCTTAGCGCCGGCGCACACGTGCTTGGCGCTGCTATGAAGCGTTGCTTCATTTCAAAATTTAAAATTTAAGCAGAGCTTTGCTCTGATTGGGGGAAACAAATGACCCCCCACTGTTGTGCTCACGTAGCCCACATATGAGTGCAGCGATGGCAGCATCTGCTCCCTTGGATCAACTCAGAAGTTGAAACGGAATCTTAGTGCCTATAAATAGGACCCTTGGCGCTTGAGATGATTTCTGTTCATCTTCTTCCTTGTTTTTTTCCTTGAGAATTAACTCTCTTTTAGAGTATAGTTCTCTGATTTAAGAACTTTCTTAAGGACAGAACTGTTAGTGTATATGCCCTAGAGGCCATTACTGTATCATACTAGTTTGTATATTACTTAATAGAAGCTTGGGATATTCACCTTGTATATACAATCTTGCTCAAAATAGTAGTATGCTACTTGGTTTGTTTCTACTTCAATGTGTACATGTGTTTATTTTTGTATATCACCTATACACATTAGTGGAGCCCTTAGGATCTTTGCTTGATTACCAGCGTTGTGATGGCAGTCACACTAGTGGGGGCTGGGTAATCTAGAAGCACATCCTTATGCATGTCCCTAGTCGCAGGACTATCGAGACAGGGCATCGATACTCCGGAGTAGACTAGCGTATGCGCTTCTCATCCCAGAGTGGGAGATGGTCTGTCCCACAGCCATCAGTACGTCGTACTGGAGATAGTATGCGGGTGCTCGTTAGGTTACGAGTACATTGAATAGGACTCGTCGGGAACTGACCGGTTGGTATTATACCTATCGTCAGTTATCAGTTCCTAGGTGACATGAGTACAGCTTAGTCCGCTGACTTGACACTGTCACTTCGCCTCGAGTGTGTTCCCACTGTACTTTGATTACTACCCTACCACGGCTCAAAAGAGTCGTGCAAACAGGTAGTAGTTGGGTGCAGTCCTGAAGCACTTGGAGGCAGTGACGGTTAGACATGATTCGTCTCTCTCGGTATTGGGGGTTGACATCGCGCTGTGTCTAGAAGAGCCATTACACGAGTAGTCCTTGGCCAGGGCAAGCGAGATATACTGGTAGGCTTCCAGTGTTATCTCAGGGTGTTTTGGGCTTCACTCCGACACGACTTGTACCGCTATTAGAGGAATGACGTTTACCGCCCCCCTAGGCCCGCCATGCGATATATCAGACGAACAGACCGGACTGTACGGAGACTGTCACATTCAGGCTCAGTAGGAGTTCAGATGGGTTTCACCTCGTCAGTCTTCTTGTCGGCATCTACCTGGGGACCATTACGCACAGCTAGTGCCGCTTGCGGTCTGTGGTTAAACCCACTGCCAGCGTAGTGTCGAGTCTTTAGAGTCCCATACAGAAAGCTATTCGCCTTTAGGCAAAAGAGTAGAGGTCGCATGGTTTTGCGACAGGGTTCGGTCACATCCGTGCACTTGTGCACGTTTAGTGTCCGGACAGTTAACACTAGCGGGCCTTGGTTTAAGCCAGATCCTAGTGTACGTTTTGGGATTGGTTTTATCCAGTATGTATTCGTGTTTCTCGGAACGCGGATGCGGGTGTGTATGCACAGTTGACGGAGAGACAGAGGCAGAGGATTCTCATTAGGGTTGTTGACCGTTGACTGTTGACTATTAACTTTTTGCTCAACCCTAATGAGAATATGATATGTAATTAACAATAATATTAATTAAGTATTATAGTGACATGGTTGTTGAGGGGTTGACTTTGTTGACTTTGTTGACCGGTTGACTAGGTTGGACTAGTTGACCATCATGATGACAATGGCTATCATTTCATGGCAAAGACTTTTGCTTGCTTGTTCTCTTGTGCAAAATGAGTGCATGAAATGATATGGCTATTGTAGCTTAAACCATCACTAATACTTGATTGCTATTATGGGTTATGATGGCTTTGGATTATGAGAGCCAAGAGAGAAAAGTCTTTCTCATTCTCTCAATTTCCTTTCTCTCTCTTGTTCTTGAGCTCTCATCCTCTTCCTCTTGCTCTCCCTCTCTTTAGTCTATGGTTCACTTGTCTCATGTGTTGAGAACCAAGAACCATAGAGAAAAATCCCAACACACTCTTCTCTACTCACTCTAGTTCACAAGGTTTGGCAAACCGAGTGAACTAGTTTCTTCAAAGCTCGAAGAGGAAGCCAAAGGTAGAAGCTTTGGGGTGGATCGATCTTCGGCGCAAGGAGACGACGGGGTGAAGCTGATCCGTACACCACCGAGGTTTGAAGACGAAGGAGTTCAAGAAAGAAAGGTATAACCCCCTAACCGAGTAGTTAACAACTCCTAGTTAGGTTGTTAGTTAGATGTTTAACCAAAATCCGGTTTTGAGTCCATGTTACCGCCTCTAGAAAATTATTTTTCACCAAATTCCGCATGCCCGAAAGTACCGGGAGAGGTAGCATGGACTTACAGTGGTATCAGAGCCTAGTTAAACACTACCTAACATGTTAGCATAGTAACTAGAAATTCGATCGGAGAAAAAGTCGCGAAATACACCCGGATTTCATGTTTGCTGTCGATTTTTAAAGTTCTGTAAAAATTATAAATCATGCTTCAAAAATCGACTCAGGGTTTTTATAGTGCACTGAAGAAAAACGATCAAGAGATCTCATCAAAGCGCCGCGGAACAGCAGCAAGAGCTTGCTCTTGCCGCGGTTCCGCGGCCGATTGAACTCCTCTGTAGATTTTCTTCACTGCAGTATAATTAGTGGGGTATTTTGGGAATTTTGGTATACGTTTTTTCAGCCCAGATTTTCCAGAAAGAAAATTTTGTTTTTGGAGCTTTAAAAACCGTATTTTGATCGAGTTTCTAAAGACTTAAGCTGACGGGTATTTCTGTGATGTGATATTTGTATTGAACGTCTGCTAATCGCTATATGTCGATTAGTAGGGGTTATACAAATCTGTGATCTGTAATGTTATTGGTTTGTGTATATGAATTCATTGGATTGTCGCGGGTGAATAGCCGGGGGTTGTGAGACGAGAGTTTTCTTTTCTTTCAATTCATGTAAATTTGTAAATTCATGTAATAATTATTTATATGGCTGTAGGGTTCCTAGGTACACAAAAGAGGTCTTACAAGGCATCAACCATGCCAATTTCAAATTTTACAAGTGCCGAGAAACCCTAATACGGATTCGTTAACTAGAGTTTAGGCGAAAAGTGAAACTAGTTAACATTTTAACTAAAAGAAAGAGGCTACAACCTTTGTAGATCCGGTTCTCCACTTCCTTAGCTCCACGTAGACATCCCCTCGCTGTCCATGTCGGATCTCGGACTCTCGCATCGGCTTCATTGGAGAAATGAGCGGACTAGTCGTCGGCTGCGATGCCGAAGATGATCTACGTCGAGGCTACACAAGATCAAGCTCCAACTTCACCAAGTCATGAAACTTGTGAATAAAACACCCTATACTACTTGGCAAGAGGTAGAGGATGAAGAAATAGGAGATGGGTTCACTTTAGAATTGGATTTCTCACTAATTTACTCAAGGTGCCATTAAAGCTAGTAAGCTTTTCTTCTTGTTCAAGAGGAAGAAGATGAAGATAGAATATGATAAGTGTTCTTTTAAAAATGAAAATAATATCAATACTTATCATATCCTAACCTTGGTCAAGTGTAGAGAGTAAACTAGGGTTAGGTGAATGGTTAGGTTAAGAGAAGAAAACAAAAATGGTCAAGATTTCAACCCTTCATGAAGCTTCATGAAAGAGACAAGAAAAGCCACCATTTCCATTTTCTTTTCCAAAACCAATAATCAAAATGAATAATTAAACAAAACCCTAACCATTCATATAACCATGGTTTAATCTTTACACAAACTCAAGTTAACATGTATCATCAAACATGATACAATCAAGTGCACACAAAAATATATCACATATACAATGTGCACATCAAGTGAGAAAATCCTTTTAAAATGAACCAATACTAGTTAATGCAAAGTAATATATCAAATATATAATAATACATTAAATCATTAAATCAACACTTGATTCAATGATCCGGTCATGTCGCACATAACCGACTAGTATCCAATGTATCGACTTATCGAATCAATCTTCGATTCGATAACTAGGTTATATCGCATACAACCAATCGAAACATTCATCGCGAGAATGAAATACGGTATCACATACACGCATTATTCTCGGTCCCGCACATATCTCATATGCGCTCCTATTTCGTTTCGCTTGAGCCAGGAAACCTCTGTGTAGGACTCTAAACACTCGTCAATACGCCGGCAGCTGATGATGATCATATCAAGCACCCACAAGTCGCAAGCGGTCTGCTAAACGTAACGGCCACCCGGGTATTGAGCGATCAGAAGATCGACGAGCTAGCCCGCTCACACTCCTGTGAATCCATCCAGTAACACTTACCGTGCAGTCCGGTCTGTTCGTCTGATATGTCGCATATCAAGTCTAGGGGTGGTAAACGTCAGACCCTAATAACCGATAAGTCGTGCCGATGTGAGGCTCATAACGGGTCGAGAAAGTACTGGTAACACTTGCCAGCAAAACTCTGATCAGCCCTGGCCAGGGACTTCCCTGTTACAGCCAATCGAGCACAGCGCAACATCAACCCCCAATACCGGGAGAGACGAAACCCCTCCTATCGCTCATTGCCTCCATGTGACTCGGGACTGTACCCAAAAACCACCATTTTGCACGCCCTCATGGACGTGGTAAGGTGGAGATCAAAGCACAGTGGGAATCACACAAGACTCTATGACGATCTCGGGTCTACAGACTAACCTGCACAAGTGTCACCTGAGAACTGCCATCTGACGTGAGGTATAATACCATCTGGGAGTTCTCGGCGAGTCCGTCCAGTGTACCCAGTCTCCACTGAGCACCCGTATACCATCTCTGATGTCAAACACCAATGGATATGGGATCATCCATCGCCCATCTCATGGGTCGAGAAGCGTATACGCTAGTCTACACTGGTATATCGATGCCCCGTCTCGATATACCCATGACTAGGGACCTTGAAGGATGTACCTATGGATTACCATGTCCCCACTAGTATGATCTGCATCATAGTCCAGGTAGTCAAGTACACATCCTAAGGGCTTTACCAACATGTAACTATAAGACAGTTTAAAGAGACAAGTGTACATGTTAAGATAAAGAGCAACCAGATAGCATACTATCATATCGAGCAAGAAAGTCATCTCTATATATGTCCAAGCATCCAATATAATATACATCATCTGTACAATTCTGGCCTCTAGGGCATACATACAACTAACAATCTCCCACTTGCACTAGGGCCAGCTGCTGTAGTATCGCATACCGAGCATCCCAAAGAGTCTCTCAAACTGTATCTGGGGAATGGCCTTCGTGAGTGGATCCGCCGTGTTGTTCTTCGTGTCAACCCTCCTGACCTCGATCTCCCGGCGATCAACTATCTCCCGGATCAGGTGATACCGCCTCAGAATATGCCTGGATCGCTGATGGGACCTAGGTTCCTTGGCCAAAGACGCCGCTCCATTGTTATCACAATACAAAGGTATTGGATGCTCAATGGATGGAACCACTCCAAGTTCAGTAATGAACTTCTTGATCCAGACAGCCTCTTTAGCAGCATCGTTGGCAGCGATGTATTCAGCCTCCATCGTCGAGTCTGCCACGGTTTCCTGCTTGGAACTCTTCCAGCTAACCGCCCCTCCGTAAAGGGTAAAGACAAATCACGACCGCGACCTAGAGTCGTCCTTATCACTCTGGAAGCTCGAATCGGTAAAGGACTCCACTTAGAGTTCTCCGTTACCATACACCAAGAGCATCTCTTTAGTCCTTCGTAAGTACTTGAGAATGCTCTTCACAGCTGTCCAGTGACTCTCTCCAGGATCAGCTTGATACCTGCTCACCACACTTAGTGAGTATGCTACATCGGGTCTGGTACATAGCATCGCGTACATGATAGAGCCTACAGCCGAAGCATAGGGTATCCCTTGCATGTGAGCTCTCTCCAAATCAGTCTTGGGAGACATGTCTTTGGAGAGAGTGACTCCAGAGATCGTGGGCAAGTTCCTATGCTTGGATTCTTCTATACTAAACCTCTTTAGTACGGTGTCAATGTACCTGGATTGGGACAATCCCAATATCCGTTTGGATCTATCTCTATAGATCCTAATTCCAAATATGCAGGAGGCATCACCAAGATCTTTCATTGAGAATCTTTGTGATAAGAAGAGCTTGACCGATTGCAGCATAGGAATATCATTTCCTATCAAGAGTATGTCGTCCACGTACAATACGAGGAAGACAACCTTACTCTCTGCTACCTTCTTGTAGATACAAGGTTCATCTGGGTTTTTGACGAAATCAAACTCTTTGATAACGACGTCGAAGAAGATGTTCCAACTCCGCGATACTTGCTTTAATCCATAAATGGATTTAAGCAGCTTGCACACCTTCCCGCTGCTCCCACTGTCTACGAAGCCCTCTGGCTGAGTCATGTACACGCACTCTTCTAAATCACCGTTTAGAAAGGCGGTCTTAACATCCATTTGCCAGATTTCGTAGTCATGATATGCAGCGATGGCAAGCATGATCCGGATGGATTTAAGCATAGCCACTGGAGAAAAGGTTTCGTCATAGTCCACACCTGGTCTTTGACGAAAACCCTTTGCAACAAGTCTAGTTTTGAAAGTCTCTACTTTCCCATCTACACCAAGTTTTTTCTTGAAGATCCACTTGCTCCCAATGGGTTTTACCCCTTCAGGAGCAACTTCCAAAGTCCATACTTTGTTGGTGTACATGGATTCCATCTTGGACCTCATTGCATCCAGCCATTTCACTGAGTCTTTACTCGTGATGGCCTGCTCGAAACTAGTTGGGTCATCATCCTCCATGATGCAATCCTCGCTTCCACCGTCAATGAGAAAACCGTAGTATCTCTCAGGTGGACGAGAAACCCTACTAGATCGGCGGAGAGGCTGGGGTTCGTCGGGTACTACTGAATCCTCTGGTTCTACCAAGTCTTCTGTTATAGTTTGTGTCGCTGGAACCTCTTCCAGTTCTACCTCTATGCCACTTGTCTGTTTCATAAGAAAACTCTTTTCTAAGAAAGTGGCATGTCGAGAAACAAACACTTTTTGTTCCTCGGAGTGGTAGAAGATATACCCTCGCGAATGTTTGGGATATCCAACAAACTTATATAAAACAGACCCTGCCTCGAGCTTGTCCGGATTTTGTGTTTTAACATAGGCCGGACAACCACATATCTGAATAAAATTAAGACATGGTCTCTTACCATTCCATATCTCATATGGAGTGGTTGGCACTGATTTGGTTGGAACTCTATTCAATAGGTATGCAGCAGTCTCCAGTGCATATCCCCATAAGGAAATAGGTAACTCAGCCGCACTCATCATAGAGCGCACCATATCTAATAGGGTGCGGTTTCTCCGCTCCGATACACCGTTGTGCTGTGGTGTATAAGGAGGAGTAAGCTGAGAGAGAATCCCATTCTCTTTTAGATAATCTCTGAATTTGTTGCTTAAGTATTCTCCTCCTCGATCAGATCGAAGAATCTTAATACTTTTGCCCGTTTGGTTCTCTACTTCGTGCTTATATTCTCTGAATTTCTCAAAAACTTCAGACTTGTGTTTTATCAGGAACACATGTCCGTATCTAGAGAGATCGTCAGTGAATGTAATGAAGTAGGAAGAACCGTCCCTGGCATGTGTAGACATGAGACCGCATACATCACTATGTATCAGCCCTAAGAGTTCCATAACTCTTTCTCCGTGTCCCGTAAACGGAGTTTTGGTCATCTTGCCTTTGAGACATGACTGGCAAATGTCATAAGATGAAAATTCAAACGGATTTAAATATCCATCCTTATGCAACTTAGCTAGTCGTGTTGCATTGATGTGACCAAGTCTACAATGCCACAAGAAGGATTCGTTCATTTCTGAACTTTTCCTCTCGTGTGTGTTTTGTATATTGAGGACTGTATTTTGATTTAGAATGAATATGCCATTATGTAGCGAGCCTGATGCAATCAACTTTTGATCTAGGAATATGTTCATAACATTATCCTTTACTACAAAATTATATCCTTCTTTAGTTAATAAAGAAACTGATATAATGTTGCACATCATGTTCGGTATATAATAGCATTCATTTAGAATCAGTGTATCACCACTTGGTAATACTAGGTGATATTCGCCAACTGCTTTGGCTGCAACATTTGCCCCATTCCCTACTTGAGCGGAATGATCACCTTTTCCCAGTTCTTTACCTTTCCGTAGCCCATGTAACATTTTACATATGTGGGATCCTGATCCGGTATCTAATACCCAGGACGTAGGGTGAACTGAGAAACAGTTCTCAATGACAAACACACCCGAAGATGATGCATCAACATGCATGTTCTCCGTTTGTGCAGTGTGAGAATCCAGATATTCTCCTGATTCCTGTTCAGTCTTATAACTTTTATAAGAAAGAACGGGTCCAACGTTCCCCTGCACAGTATAACATGCGGGTTCAGTCAATACATCCATATTATTATCTTTATTAGGACATGAAATGGTCGCTACCTGGAGAGAGAGAGAGAAGAAAACACTTTAGTATATGCTCTTGCAAGATCAGATTGGTTATTATCTTATCTAATCAGGATGGCTCCCACTGGTTTTTATCAAATCTTCCTTCAAACCTTAAAAGGAAAGACTAGCCGGGATTAATTACACTCTACAACTTCGCCAATCTTTCAGCCAGGCCAGTGTCGGTACTTTGAGGGAGGTTCCCCGTGCTTTCGCACGGACCTAATTAAAGTAAACCTCGTTTTCCCAGAGGCGTAACCCCGTTGACACCTTTCTAGTCACCTACTTGATCGGCTAATTGTAATATGTAAAACTCTCCCAGGAGTAACTCTTACACCCAGTGGGTATCGGGATCCAACTATCTCATAGAAGGTATGCAATCTCATTGCAAATTTCAACACTTGAAATTCCCGATAATTCTTTTGCCCCCAGCGTCCTATGACCTTGACGGAGGCCAAACTACCCACAGGGCGCTAGTCAAGTTCAACCCGTCATTTCTTGATTGAATTAAACCCACCCGTACGACCCTTGACGGAGGCCAAACTACGTCGTACGAATACCCTAATCCAATCGCATCATATGCTGGCAGATAAGCACTAGTTAGCTACCATACACTACGCCTTGACGGAGGCCAAACTACCGCAGCATGAATACTAAGTAGTACTTATCTGAAATGACGGAGGGCTACGCAGGTTTTTCAGAAAAACCATGAGCATAATGAACTTGATATCGTTGTAGAATCGAGTGAAGTTTTGAAATGGAGTGATTTTGAGCCTTTTCTAGTTTTGCTAAAGGGGTCACTCCCGGTGAAGGGATCGTCGGCCCTTTCCTCGTCGAATGAGGTGCGGGATATATCACATATATCGCTATGCAAAGCAAAACTCCAAAAACAATCAAAAGCAAACCGATTGTGTAGCATCTGCCAGTTATTGCTAAAGGGGTCACTCCTGGTGAAGGGATCTCGACCCTTTCCTCATCGAATAAGGTGCAGGGTATATCATATATACCACTATGCAAAGAAAAACTGTAGCTACCCCATTTTATTTAAAATTTGATTCTACAACATTTTTTAGGTTTCTTTTCTTTCATTAATCACATTAATGAAGTCCCATCATTTAAGTCACCTAAACATTACAGATAAATACGACGTACACTTATGCCATCCGCATTCGCCTCGATGTCCCCTCGTGCACCTTTAGGTTAGGTAACTAACGGCAGAGCGGGGCAGGGCTAGCGTGGGTGTAAAACATAAGTAACGCCTATATGATATATCATATATACAATATACAGTATCTATCACAGAACATCACATGATCACATCACAGATATCGCAGCAGAAAATATCATATGAAATATTGGATATACTAGGACGTCCGTGTTTTTAATACGAGCCAGTATAAAACACGGATTCCACGGTCGTGATGAATAGCCAATCCCACACCCCTAGACCCCTACGAGAACGGCAAGCAACCCTACCAATTCTAGGGTTAGGAGACCCGGACTCGACTCCTCGAGATGGTCTCCCACTGGACCCTAGAACCCGGTTACTTGTGCTCCCCTCCTTGGGTCTATCCTAATGCGGAAAAGTAAATAATATACATAGACGGTGACATCTTCCGCAACCTGGAAGTGCCCCAATAAAAGAATATTACATACAAGTTTTTACATGAATGAAAATGGAAAAACACTCATCTCACATAAAAACCCCCGGCTATTCGAACACGACAATCCAATATAACATATCCAGCAGCACATAACATCACATGTCATCAACGTAAGTAAATATGCGCATCCCAATTGTCGTTGACATATAGCAACGAAACCGACGATATCACATATTACACTTACGGTCACAGAAAAGAAAGTGTAAAACTACAACAGTTGGAATCCGCAACGTCTTTAGATATCGCATGCCTAATCAAATGAAATACTTAGACATCTCATGCCTGACAATTATAAACCCCGCATTTTAGTCTCATTATCGAAAACTCTTTTCAATATCAAGTGAGACTAAAGTGCTAGATTTATAACATTCATTCAGCTATCTCATAACTGTTTGTGAATTCCAATTATTGTATCCCATTCCGGATAAATAGAAAATATTAAACTTTCCGATCGAACATTCGAACACCCAAGTTTTCCTGAAACCGTTCAACACATGAAATAAGTTCAAAGTCATTCACTTCATGCCTCAGTACCAACGGTCCAGCCGTAGAAGGGTCAAGACAACGCCTCACATGTGGCACGCCGTACTGCCCCAAACCCTAAGGTTCAAAGGGCAGTTCAAGACGGTCACATAATCGAGTTAAGGTTTGTTGTCTTCTAGAGAGACCATCGCGTTACTTGCACTACTTAGAATGTCATTAAACAACGGAAAAGTCCAACAATTGGAAATTTCCTAGCAGGGGAAAGATTGGGTATTTTCATCCGGTCAAACTTTTTAACATATTCTAAAATATCCGGAAAAACACATAGACAAAATTTGATAATCCGATCGAATCTTCGATTCCCAATACAACCCCAGAATACTCAATTGTAGAGTCACAAGAAAAATACCCAGAAAATATAGCATTCATTTATATGAATTACTGTGCAGAAATCATTGGACAAGGAGACAGAAAGGTCGCGGAACCGCCGCACATGCCAGGCTTGTGCCGCGGTTCCGCGGTGGATTAATCGAATTAGACCCTCGTTTTTCACAGTAATTCAAATAAGACCCTGCTTATTTTTCTGCATATTTTTAATTGACAAAAATCCAAATTTACAGAAAATTTCCAGAGAGCATTTTGGATAAGGGTTTCGATGCTCGTTCGGATTTCAAACGTCGTCTACACTTCACCTAAGGCTCTAGCTAGGCTCTGATACCACTGTAGGATTCCTAGGCACACAAAAGAGGTCTTATAAGGCATCAACCATGCCAATTTCAAATTTTACAAGTGCCGAGAAACCCTAATACGGATTCGTTAACTAGAGTTTAGGCGAAAAATGAAACTAGTTAACATTTTAACTAAAAGAAAGAGGCTACAACAATTGTAGATCCGGTTCTCCACTTTCTTAGCTCTACGTAGACATCCCCTCGCTGTCCATGTCGGATCTCGGACTCTCGCATCGGCTTCATCGGAGAAATGAGCGGACTAGTCGTCAGCTGCGATGCCGAAGATGATCTACGTCGAGGCTACACAAGATCAAGCACCAACTTCACCAAGTCATGAAACTTGTGAAGAAAACACCCTATACTACTTGGTAAGAGGTAGAGGATGAAGAAATAGGAGGTGGGTTCACTTTAGAATTGGATTTCTCACTAATTTACTCAAGGTGCCATTAAAGCTAGTAAGCTTTTCTTCTTGTTCAAGAGGAAGAAGATGAAGATAGAATATGATAAGTGTTCTTTTAAAAATGAAAATAATATCAATACTTATCATATCCTAACCTTGATCAAGTGTAGAGAGTAAATTAGGGTTAGGTGAATGGTTAGGTTAAGAGAAGAAAACAAAAATGGTCAAGGTTTCAACCCTTCATGAAGCTTCATGAAAGAGACAAGAAAAGCCACCATTTCCATTTTCTTTTCCAAAATCAATAATCAAAATGAATAATTAAACAAAACCCTAACCATTTATATAACCATGGTTTAATCTTTACACAAACTCAAGTTAACATGTATCATCAAACATGATACAATCAAGTGCACACAAAAATATATCACATATACAATGTGCACATCAAGTGAGAAAATCCTTTTAAAATGAACCAATACTAGTTAATGCAAAGTAATATATCAAATATATAATTATACATTAAATCATTAAATCAACACTTGATTCAATGATCCGGTCATGTCGCACATAACCGACTAGTATCCAATGTATCGACTTATCGAATCAATCTTCGATTCGATAACTAGGTTATATCGCATACAACCAATCGAAACATTCATTGCGAGAATGAAATACGGTATCACAAACACGCATTATTCTCGGTCCCGCACATATCTCATATGCGCTCCTATTTCGTTTCGCTTGAGCCAGGAAACCTCTGTGTAGGACTCTAAACACTCGTCAATACGCCGGCAGCTGATGATGATCATATCAAGCACCTACAAGCCGCAAGCGGTCTGCTAAACGTAACGGCCATCCGGGTATTGAGCGATCAGAAGATCGACGAGCTAGCCCGCTCACACTCCTGTGAATCCATCCAGTAACACTTACCGTGCAGCCCGGTCTGTTCGTCTGATATGTCGCATATCAAGTCTAGGGGCGGTAAACGTCAGACCCCAATAACCGATAAGTCATGCCGATGTGAGGCTCATAACGGGTCGAGAAAGTACTGGTAACACTTGCCAGAAAAACGCTGATCAGCCCTGGCCAAGGACTTCCCTGTTACGGCCAATCGAGCACAGCGCAACATCAACCCCCAATACCGGGAGAGACGAAACCCCTCCTATCGCTCATTGCCTCCATGTGACTCGAGACTGTACCAAAAAACCACCGTTTTGCACGCCCTCATGGACGTGGTAAGGTGGAGATCAAAGCACAGTGGGAATCACATAAGACTCTATGACGATCTCGGGTCTACAGACTAACCTGCACAAGTGTCACCTGAGAACTGCCATCTGACGTGAGGTATAATACCATCTGGGAGTTCTCGGCAAGTCCGTCCAGTGTACTCAGTCTCCACTGAGCACCCGTATACCATCTCTGATGCCAAACACCAATGGATATGGGATCATCCATCGCCCATCTCATGGGTCGAGAAGCGTATACGCTAGTCTACACTGGTATATCGATGCCCCGTCTCGATATACCCACGACTAGGGACCTTGAAGGATGTACCTATGGACTACCATGTCCCCACTAGTATGATCTGCATCATAGTCCAGGTAGTCAAGTACACATCTTAAGGGCTTTACCAACATGTAACTATAAGACAGTTTAAAGAGACAAGTGTACATGTTAAGATAAAGAGCAACCAGATAGCATACTATCATATCGAGCAAGAAAGTCATCTCTATATATGTCCAAGCATCCAATATAATATACATCATCTGTACAATACAGGCCTCTAGGGCATACATACAACTAACAATGGCCGCACAACCGGGTCGGGGTTGTAGCCGTCATTGTATAATTTCTTTTTACTGTTTTTGCTCCTAGGATAGATACATGGAGGGGGTGCACAAACTACCGGGTATCTCGAAGTGCCGAGTGGCCTACTCACGGTGTTGAGGGAGGTTGCTTCGCTTCGGGTACTTGGCGGGTAGTTTGCCGCACCCGTAGGGGTCTTGGGTGGGGTATTAGCTATTCACCGCGACCGTGTAATCTGCTTTTCTTTACAGGCTCGTACGAATTGCGGATTCCTAGTATATCCAATGTGTTCATCTGTGATCTGAAATGGCTATCATTGCAATATATCTATATATGATATTATTTAGGCGTTGCTTATGTTTTACAGATGCGCTAGCCCAGCCCTCGCTCTATCATTAGTTAAGTAACCTAACGGGTAATGACGGGGCCCCGTGGCGAATGCGAATGGCATAAGCGTACGTCATATTTTGGTTGTTTTCTGCAATGGTAGGATAAAATGATGGGAATATCACGCATTAAAAGAACTAATGCAAGAAAATAAACCAAGTAAAAGTCGTTAGAACACTTTCGAAAAACCACTCGGTTCTTTTCAAAACCAACTTTTAAAATGCGGAGTTTGAGCCACTCCTTTTAAAAGCTATCTCGTTCCATCGATTATATCAAGTTCACTACGTTCACGGTTTCGCCAAAACCATTCATAGCCCTCCGTCGTTTCACATGAATAGTCAATAGTATTCAAGCTATGTATGTTGGCCAAAGTCAAGGCATAGTGATTGGTAGCTATTGGGTATTCATGTGTAGCATAGATAGATGCATTGGTTTGGGACAGTCGTACTGCCATTTTGGCCAAAGTCAAGGGTAGGTACGGGTGGGTCCAAATTAACCTGGAGAATGACGGGTAGAACTTGACATGTGACTTATGATATTTTGGCCAAAGTCAAGGTCATAAGAGCATGGGGCAAAAATCCACATCGGGAGTTTCATAAGTACTGAAACTTGCTAGAGTTGCATACCATTTGGAGTGTGATGATTCTGGTAGGATTCCTTCAGTTTCGTCACGCGAAGATATTTGGATCCCGATCCTACTGTGAGTATATGCTACTCCTCAGGAAATTTCTCATTTAACGATCAATGCTATAAACCAAGTAGGTGTCTAGAAAGGTGTTAGCGGGGCTACGCCCACAGGGAAAAGAGGTTATTTAATTAAGGAACTTCACGAAAGCGTTGGAAAACCTCCCTCGAAGTACCGACACTGGCCTGGCTGAATGATTAAGAAAGTATTGTACGGTGAGATTGATCCTGACTAATTCTTCCTTTTTGGTTTGAGGAGGGGTTCGAGAGACAGTGGGAGCCATCCTGTTTAGACAAACTAAAAACCACTCTAAACTTGCAAGAGTATCATGCTGAGTGTTTCTTCTCTCTCTCCTAATTGCAGCGACCAATCGACATGACTGGACTTAAGTTACTTCTAGATAAAAACATACTGATAGGGCCAAACTACAAAGATTGGCTCAGGAATGTCAAAATGGCAATCACTTACGATAAGCCGGGGTATCTTCTTAGCACCAAAGCTCCCCCTGTCCCCGGTTCCAAAACCAGCGTCGCGGATAAGGAAATCCGTAAGACCTAGGAAATCGACTGCGCGAAGGCCAAGTGCCTCGTGCTTGCTTCTATGGACAACGAACATCAGAGGAGGCACGAGAATATGGACCTCGAGTCCATATTTCTCCATACAAAAGAACTGTATGGAGAGCAATCTCGTATCGTAAGATACGAAGTGTCGAAGAAGCTATTTTCGGCAAGATTGGCCGTCGGATCATCGGTAGCGGAACACGTGCTTAAGATGATTGGCTACATTGAGGAGCTCGCGGTCCTTGGGACCACATTGGAGAATGAGCTCTATACGGACTTGATTCTCCAGTCCCTTCCTTCCACTTATGCCCAGTTTATCCTGAACTTCAACTTACAAGAAAAGGAAGTTGAACTTTCAGAACTCCTCAACATGCTGAGGAGCGCAGAGGGCACCCTACAGAAAGGTAGGGAAATATCCATTTTGTTTGTAGGAGGATCTTCTTCTTCTAGGTCCAAGGCGAAAGCCAAGGGAAAGAAGAAGAAAGCCCCCGCCAAACCAAGGGGCGGTGTTAGTAAAGTGGATACGAAGGGAAAGGCAAAAGCAACTAAGAAAGTGGGGAAGCTTGTGAATAAGGAAGAATGCTTCTATTGTCATAAGAGTGGACACTGGAAGAAAGATTGCAGGGCTTGGAAGGCTAGAACATAGGATCTGAAGCAGGTTGCGGCTTCAGCTTCAGGTATGTATGTTATTGAAAACTGTCTTTCAATAAACTCTACTTCCTGGGTATTGGATACCGGATCAGGATCTCATATCTGTAATTCTTTGCAGACGTTGAGAAACCGTAGGTTTTTGAAGGCAGGTGACATGACCCTCAAAGTTGCAAACGTAGCTAGCATGGATGCTAAGGCCGTGGGGGACTATCACCTGGGAATGTCAGATGGACATGTTTTGGTTTTACGTAATTGCTTTTTTGTACCCAACACAACTTGTAATATCATTTCTGTATCTTTGGTTTCTAAAGAAGGTTATGAATTTGCGTTTGTAAGTAATGTTGTAAACATTCACCTTAATCAAGTCTTGATTGGGTCAGGTACATTGAGCAATGGTATATACGTATTCAACCAACCACAGATTTTCAATGTTCAGAATACACACAAAAGAAAGTCACCGGAAGTAAATCGGACTTTCTTATGGCATTGTAGACTGGGTTACATCAATGAGAGAAGGTTGACGAAGTTACATACAGAAGAATATTTGGATCCGTTCGAATATCAATCGTATGCCACTTGTCAATCCTGTCTCAAAGGAAAGATGACAAAGACTCCGTTCACTAGACACGGAGTAAGAGCGAGCGAGCTCTTGGGACTCGTACACAGCGACGTGTGCGGTCCAATCTCTACGCATGCACGAAGCAGTTATTCTTACTTCATTACTTTTACGGATGACTTTTCAAGGTACGGTTATGTCTTCTTAATGAGACATAAGTCCGAAGCCTTTGGAAAATTCCAGGAATATAAGAATGAAGTAGAAAAACAGACCGGCAAAAGTATCAAGATTCTAAGATCGGATCGAGGTGGTGAATACTTGAGTGCCGAGTTCCTGGACTATTTAAAAGAGAACGGAATTCTCTCTCAGCTTACTCCTCCATACACTCCGCAACATAACGGTGTATCGGAGAGACGGAACCGAACCCTATTGGATATGGTACGGTCCATGATGAGTAACGCTTAGTTACCGCGATCATTCTAGGGGTATGCGCTAGAATCAGCTGCATACCTTTTGAACCGAGTTCCCAGTAAGACTATGCCTACTACACCATATGAGATGTGGTGTGGGAAGAGACCCTATCTTAATCACATTAAGACATGGGGAAGTCCAGCTTTTGTCAAAAAGCAGCATGCGGACAAGCTCGAGGCACGCTCAGTACATTGCATGTTTGTGGGATATCCAAAGAACTCCAAGGGATATTTCTTCTATTGCGAAGAGGAACAAAAGGTTTTTGTTTTTCGTCATGCCTACTTTCTAGAACACCAGTTCTTAGAAAAGGAAATTAGTGGGAGCGCAGTAGAACTGGAAGAAATTCCAGAACCACAGACTATTACTGAAAGCTTAGTGGAACCAGAGGGTTCAAAAGAACAGGACATTCCTACGCCGCTCCGCAGGAGTAGTAGGCAGTCTCATCCGCCCGAGAGATACTACGGTTTTCTCATAGATGGGGATAGAGAGGATTGCATCATAGATTATGATGAGCCTACTGGCTTCCAGCAGGCCGTTCAGAGCGTTGACTCGGTAAAATGGCTGGATGCAATGCGGACCGAAATGGAGTCCATGTACACCAACAAAGTATGGACGTTGGACATTGCTCCAGACGGGGTAAAACCCGTAGGATGCAAGTGGATCTTCAAAAGGAAGATTGGTGTAGATGGACAGGTTGAGACCTATAAAGCTAGACTGGTTGTAAAGGATTTTCGTCAAAGACCTGGTTTGGACTATGACAAGACCTTTTCTTCAGTAGCTATGCTGAAATCCATTCGGATCCTTCTTGCCATTGCTGCCTTCCACGATTATGAGATTTGGCAGATGGACGTAAAGACCGCTTTTCTAAATGGAAATTTAGAGGAGTGTGTCTATATAGACCAGCCAGAGGGTTTCATTCAGAGTGGGAGCAGCGGAAAGGTGTGCAAGTTGCTTAAGTCTATCTATGGACTAAAGCAGGCATCGCGGAGTTGGAACATCTGTTTTGATGAGACGGTCAAGGAATTTGGCTTTATCAAAAATCCAGATGAACCATGCATCTATAGTAGATTTGTAGCGAGAACTGTAGTATTCCTCGTTTTATACGTGGATGACATTCTCTTAATAGGAAATGACATTCCTATGCTACAATCTGTCAAGGGGTTCTTGTCACACAGGTTCTCCATGAAAGACCTGGGTGATGCCTCATACATCATGGGGATCCGGATCCATCGTGATAGATCCAAGAGGATATTAGGACTTTCACAGTCCAGGTACATCGACACCATACTGAAAAGATTTAGTACGGAAGATTCCAAGCGCGGTAATCTACCGGCTTGTCACGGGATCACCCTCTCCAAAGAGATGTCTCCCAAGACTGATTTGGAGAGGGATCGCAAGTCTATTATACCCTACGCTTCTGCGGTAGGCTCTATAATGTATGCGATGTTGTGTACCAGACCGGATGTAGCTTATGCACTTAGTGTAGTAAGCCGGTATCAGTCAAACCCTGGGGAGAAAGACTGGACAGCGATAAAGAACATCCTCAAGTACCTGAGAAGGACTAAGGAGATGTTCTTGGTGTATGGCGGAAAAGACCTCCAGATCGAGGCCTTTGCTGACTCCAGCTTCCAGAGTGAAAAGGATGATTCCAAGTCCATGTCGGGTTTTGTCTTTACCCTCAATGGAGGGGCGGTGTGTTGGAAGAGTTCCAAACAGGAAACCGTTGCATACTCGACGATGGAAGCGGAATACATCGCTGCATCTGATGCCGCAAAAGAAGCTGTCTGGATGAGGAAGTTCTTGAAAGAACTTCATGTGGTTCCGTCCATTGTTGATCCAATACCTCTGTATTGCGACAACAACGGGGCTATAGCTTTAGCGAAGGAACCCAGGTCCCATCAGAGATCCAGACACATCTTGAGGCGGTATCACCTGATCAGGGAGATCGTGGATCGCCAGGAAATCGAGGTTCAGAGGGTTGCTTCAGAGGATAACACTGCAGATCCATTCACCAAGGCCTTGCCCCAGACTCAGTTCGAGCGGCTGATCGAGATGATAGGTCTTCGATACGCCAGTACATGGCCTTAGTGCAAGTGGGAGATTGTTAGTGTATATGCCCTAGAGGCCATTACTGTATCATACTAATTTGTATATTACTTAATGGAAGTTTGGGATATTCATCTTGTATATACAATTTTGCTCAAAATAGTAGTATGCTACTTGGTTTGTTTCTACTTCAATGTGTACATGTGTTTATTTTTGTATATCACCTATACACATTAGTGGAGCCCTTAGGATCTTTGCTTGATTACCAGCGTTGTGATGGCAGTCACACTAGTGGGGGCTGGGTAATCTATAAGCACATCCTTATGCAGGTCCCTAGTCGCAGGACTATCGAGACAGGACATCGATACTCCGGAGTAGACTAGCGTATGCGCTTCTCATCCCAGAGTGGGAGATGGTCTGTCCCACAGCCATCAGTACGTCGTACTGGAGATAGTATGCGGGTGCTCGTTAGGTTACGAGTACACTGGATAGGACTCGTCGGGAACTGACCGGTTGGTATTATACCTATCGTCAGTTATCAGTTCCCAGGTGACATGAGTACAGCTTAGTCCGCTGACTTGACACTGTCACTTCGCCTCGAGTGTGTTCCCACTGTACTTTGATTACTACCCTACCACGGCTCAAAGGAGTCATGCAAACAGGTAGTAGTTGGGTGCAGTCCCGAAGCACTTGGAGGCAGTGACGATTAGACAGGATTCGTCTCTCTCGGTATTGGTGGTTGACATCCCGCTGTGTCTAGGAGAGCCATTACATGAGTAGTCCCTGGCCAGGGCAAGCAAGATATACTGGTAGGCTTCCAGTGTTATCTCAGTGTGTTTTGGGCTTCACTCCGACACGACTTGTACCGCTATTAGGGGACTGACGTTTACCGCCCCCCTAGGCCCGCCATGCGATGTATCAGACGAACAGACTGGACTGTACGGAGACTGTCATATTCAGGCTCAGTAGGAGTTCAGATGGGTTTCACCTCGTCAGTCTTCTTGTCGGCATCTACCTGGGGACCGTTACGCACAGCTAGTGCCGCTTGCGGTCTGTGGTTAAACCCACTGCCAGCGTAGTGTCGAGTCTTTAGAGTCCCACACAGAAAGCTATTCGCCTTTAGGCAAAAGAGTAGAGGTCGCATGGTTTTGCGACAGGGTTCGGTCACATCTGTGCACTTGTGCACGTTTAGTGTCCGGACAGTTAACACTAGCGGGCCTTGGTTTAAGCCAGATCCTAGTGTACGTTTTGGGATTGGTTTTATCCAGTATGTATTCGTGTTCCTCGGAATGCGGATGCGGGTGTGTATGCACAGTTGACGGAGAGACAGGAGCAGATGATTCTCATTAGGGTTGTTGACCGTTGACTGTTGACTATTGACTTTTTGCTCAACCCTAATAAGAATATGATATGTAATTAACAATAATATTAATTAAGTATTATAGTGACATGGTTGTTGAGGGGTTGACTTTGTTGACTTGTTGACTTTGTTGACCGGTTGACTAGGTTGGACTAATTGACCATCATGATGACAATGGCTATCATTTCATGGCAAAGACTTTTGCTTGCTTGTTCTCTTGTGCAAAATGAGTGCATGAAATGATATGGCTATTGTAGCTTAAACCATCACTAATACTTGATTGCTATTATGGGTTATGATGGCTTTGGATTATGAGAGCCAAGAGATAAAAGTCTTTCTCATTCTCTCAATTTCCTTTCTCTCTCTTGTTCTTGAGCTCTCATCCTCTTCCTCTTGCTCTCCCTCTCTTTAGTCTATGGTTCACTTGTCTCATGTGTTGAGAACCAAGAACCATAGATAAAAATCCTAACACACTCTTCTCTACTCACTCTAGTTCACAAGGTTTGGCAAACCGAGTGAACTAGTTTCTTCAAAGCTCGAAGAGGAAGCCAAAGGTAGAAGCTTTCGGGTGGATCGATCTTCGGCGCAAGGAGACGATGGGGTGAAGCCGATCCGTACACCATCGAGGTTTGAAGACGAAGGAGTTCAAGAAAGAAAGGTATAACCCCCTAACCGAGTAGTTAACAACTCCTAGTTAGGTTGTTAGTTAGATGTTTAACAAAGATCCGATTTTGAGTCCATGTTACCGCCTCTAGAAAATTATTTTTCACCAAATTCCGCATGCCTGAAAGTACCGGGAGAGATAGCATGGACTTACAAGAACTCTGTCAAAATTTAGGTAAAGATTAAATCTTTTAACGGATTATTTAATAATCTAGGGTTTCACCCATTAAGAGAGCTTTGCTTTTCATAGAACTTCGATCTAAAGAAAACCCTTTTTAGGGTTTTATTAACAGATTTTTGCTCTTTTCAAATCATATAGATTTGTTAATCTTTTATAAAGAACTCTTAAGAGTTTGTTCATGGATCTTGAAGATCATAGAATTTTAATTTATTAAAACTTTACTTTTTCTGATGGGTTATTCCATCATTCTTACAGAGCAAGGCTCTTGAGGAATTTTTATTCCTATCATCATTAGAGTTGATAGATGTCACTCTGTCACAGAGCGCTGCTCTCAATGGGAGATTTACTCCTCGGCCCGAGGGGTTCTCATTGAATGAGAATCTTTTGAGGATTTCCTCATTTAACGACAGTCTCATCAAATGATGAGACTGTTTTATTAATGATAAACTGTCATCTAGATTATGTGGGTCCCCTTTGGTCCTTTTTTTACTGCATTGCAGTGCGGTATGGATTTAAAGTACCTAGAGATAGAACTTAAACTGTAGCATTGGCGGCTGAAAATTTGTTCTTTTCCGCGCAGGTACTATGTCTTTCGACACTTCCTTCCCGTTCGTACGTTCGGAAGGAGGATTCCCCAAAGCGCCCGTGGATAGGGAAGTCTTTGCACTGATCAAGGATCATGACCCAGAGTGGAAGAATCTCCATTTGTGGGGAACATGGTACAACTAAATCATCAAAGGTCGTCGGAGTTTTTCTTGCGCGACACCTTCGGATCCTATTTCGGTGATCCCTTATGCAGATGCACCCCCGATAAACTATACTATGGAGGAGGTGAATTGGACTTCAGAGGGTCTCCTTCGGCCTTCTATGGCCGTAATACCCGTGCAGCCGCCAATGGCATTGGACACTCTAGGGCGGCACATATGTCAGGGCGAGTCGCGCCCTTAAGGACAGCCATACAACATAGGACTAACTCCCCGTCACTCAGCCGGATATCTGCAGTTGGCCCGATACATCTTATCGGTGAATAAGACACAGCTGCTAAGGCTCGGATTGTACCCTGCGATTTATACTTCTTTGTTCCTGTATTCCACACCTCCTACACAGTGGGTCAAGGCATTTTTGGAGCAATGGAACATTCCAACCCACACCTTCCTCTTATTGGATCGAGAGGTCTCCATTTCTTTGGAGGAATTTGCTGAGATCTCTGGTTTACCCGTTAGTGGAGAACATTACGAGGAGCTACTTATTTCAGATGAATACATTTTTGCCACCAAATCAGTGGTAATGGGTCTTACCCCGGAAAACGCTATTCAACACCAATTCCCGAGTTTGATAAAGGTGTCGAATATCTATGATAATCTTTTTCTCGAATCCGAAGGTCATAGGGATAATTTTACAGATTTTATCGTTCATTTTCTCCGCTCGGAAGTACTGTCAAAGGAAGCCGCGAAGTTTGCCAAACTTGACGATCCTTTTGGATTAGGTTTGGGCAACCTGCCAATGGCGGAGGCGGATCAGAAGAGTTTCTTTCTCCCCGGCACCCCGGTTGTCCCTTTTGCGGAGCTGGCAACTCCTGGGATTGACAAAGAAACGTTCTTTTTGGGGTTTCTCGGGTTATGGCTAAGCTGGTTTGCGCTTCCGATGCATCCTCGCCGTATGAGGTCGTCCGTCTTCTACCTAGCGCATCGAATGATTGCTGGGATACAAGTGGCCCTCGGGATCACTGGGTTAGCCCATTTGTATCACGGCCTCAGCTTGGCAGTGGATACTACTGAACCAGGGGTGCAGCCTGTAAACTTCTCGATGCATTATTTCACCGTGGCTCGAGTTGCACGTGCATGGCATCTTCGGTATCCACAGAAGGCTTTCTTTTTATGACAGGTGTATGTTCCCTCGGATCATGCGGATAGTCGACGCATCCATTGTAAATCCGACACTGCGGGAAGCTAGGGGCTTGGTCTTTCGTCAGTGCATGGTTGGAGATGGCATGTCCTTCACCGATAAGATTTTGACCGTCGGCCAGGAATCCGTGAAAACGGTGCTGCCATTGCAAGACATTTTTAAAGATGGGACATCTGTCTTGAAAGCTCAGGAGATTCTTCATCTATACTCCATCAGGCCGGGCTTTCTCGTATTAGGCAGAATGATGCGGCGTTGTTCATGAGATACAACCCGTATCATTTCACCCAGCAGTTAAGCTATAATCAGGGCATCCCGATTGAGGCTTTCTTGGCAGAACCTGCTGCTACTGAAGAGGGTTTCCGAAGCGCGTTGCATCATTTTATGTGCCTAAACACATGGTGCAACTTCTTCCTTAGTGAACCAAGCTGCGTTCCGAAGGCCCTGAACGTGTATGTGGCGTGGTATCAACATTTGATGGGCGCCGTCATTAGGGAAGAAAAGCGATTGCTGCTTGATCGCAAGGGCACCGTCCCGGCTGGTAACCCCGTCATTCCCTTGAAACGACGGACCATTATCCATCCTCCCTTGAAGGAAGCTGCTGCTACTGTGGTACCGCGTGATATTCCTGAGCTACCGCTACCCCATGCTCCCGTTGAAGTGGTCGCTGTGGCGTCTCCTGAGTCTGGCTTGGGTACGGAGATCGGGACTCGCCGTCTGAAGTTGCCCGCTAAACACAGGCTCGTGTTACCGGCGGTCGGTACTCGCTCGCAGAAAAAGAAGAAGAAGATGATTCTTTTTGCAGACATTGTACTCGGCCAGGAGCTCCATGCTCCTTATAGCGAAGGCTTAAGCGAATACGGGACCAACGAGGGTCTATTCATGGTGCCAGATGATACTGATCTGGAGGCTGCCAAGGCAGCTTCCGAGCGACTAGCTAGCCACAAGGCAGGGCTGATCACCCTTGTTGAGTCAGGTAATCTTCAGTAGTATCTTTTTGTTGTTGCATTACATTGTTATTATTGTGTTTTTGACTGACACTTTTTCTTTAACAGGCGTTTCCACTGAAGAGGCTCTCGCGGCTTCCCTCAAGACTTTTGAGGAGGAAGAGAGGCTTCACGCTTCGCTGGGCGTTGGTATATTTCAGCTCATTGTGCCTTCATTCCCCTTTCTTATGAGTAATCTGATCCTTTATTTTTATCTTATTGCAGGGACTATCTCGACTCAGGTTATCCCGAGTGCAGTGCCGACTTCGCAGGGTAGTGCGGAGACGCTTTCAAGGTCGGCTACCGAAGTCTCAGCTTCCCCAGTATTGCCAAAAGAGGCTTCTCTTAAGCAACCGATGACGGACGCCATAACGGCTCCAGAAGTAGCTCCTGGCGCGGACGATGATGTCTCCTTGACGGAGGTCCTAAGAAGATCAGCTCTCACGGCACAGGAGGAAAGGAAGCGCTGAAGGTGTACAGCAAGAGAACGTAACGCCGCCTTGGTCGTAGGTGCAGGCTCAAGCGATGCTTCCCCTGTCCCTACTTCTTCAGAGGGTGTCCCGGCCGCCCTGTCTACCGCTCATAGACAGGCGGTACGGACGGCTCGAGAAGCAATTGAAAAGCCGTCCCAAGGTAATGTAACACTGGGTACTTTTGTCAGAATTTGATTTTCGGATTCTTATATATCTTACCCTGCAGGGCCAAGTCCTGGTGAGGAGATGGTGGGTGAGATGACGGCAACCACTGAGCCCGAAGCGGCTACTCTTTCCCAGGAGTCCGAGACTGCTCCAATTGCCGCTCTTTCCGCCTGCGGTTCCCTGTCATCGCTAGTCATCGCGAGTGTCACGACGACTCTCGTGGAATCAGGGGACGAAGCTACGGGCGACGAAACCATCCCCCCAAATGAGATCGAAGAAGTCGTGATGCTTGGCGATACTCCCGTCATAGCTCTGACTGATGACCTGTCTGGTAGGTCTTGGGTCGCTGCATTCTTTTCATTTTGAAATCCTTTCTGATGACATTCTGTTCCTTTCGAATGTAGGTGTGGCGAGCGCTAAGGTTGCGACACCTAAAGAAGCACCACCAGTTACCGCTCTGACGGTCGTTGCCCCTTCGTCTCCTCTTATATCTTCTCAGCTGCTGGAAGGTATGGGTTTGCGATTAATTTAAATCGGGGACAACGTCTTTCATGTACTGACCATGTATCATCGTAATCTTGCAGGAGTTCTCTTTGATCATCTGTATCAAGTGCTGAACCCGCACTTCTCCTTCCAGTCGGAGATTAGCCTGCCCGCTGGTGTCGGCGAGTATCTTTTCTAACCGACGTTTCTTTTCTTTAACGGGCAGCCATATTATTACTAATTCTTCTTTGCATTACTCGTAGCCTTACAAATTGAAGGAGGGGACGAGGGTATCGTCGCGCCACCGGTACTCCGAGCTCTGCCCCCTGTTGCAGCCGGTATAGTAAACTTTATTGTTCGTGTATCTTCTCTATTTCTTGAGCCATCATTTGACTATGATTTGTTTTGCAATGGTCGCACCGACTCCAGCTCCATTCGAGTCTCACATGATCATGCCGGCAGGGCTCTTTTCCAGACGTCCATCTTCAAAAGGCGCTGTGACCAGTCTGCGTATGTTGAGCGAATACATTGAGGCGCTTGACGTGGAGGCCCCTACATTCGCTGCAGATTTTGCTGCCGAGGTTAATCCAATGCTGGCGACGCTTGTGAACTTCTATAACAAAGGCGTCGTTGAGTCTTGGGTTAACCACTGCAGGAAGATTGAGTCCTTCCTGAATGAGCTTGAGCTTAGGCATCCTGCTCCTGAGATGTTGGCTTTGAACTCCCAGCGGGCTGCATGGGTTGAGCAGAGCGTGTCCTTCCTCCGCCATTTTGAACAAGAAGCAACCTCGAGGCGGAAGGAACGCGAGGAGACTTCGGGTGAATCTACTCGACTGCGCGCCCAAGTTGAAGTGAACGCTGCGCAACTGAGAACCATCTTTGACAATTTGCAGCGATATATTTCGGACGGGCTGGCATTGAGGTGGAAGCTCGACTCCATTGAGCGGGTTACGCAGAGTCGTGAAGCTGCCCAACGGGAAACCGATGAGAAGGTTTCATCGTGCTTGCAGCAATGGGCTCGAATTGAAGCAGAGCTGGCCGCAACGGCTGACCATGAAAAGGAATTGAAAGGAGTGTGCGAGCAACTTGCTGACTTATTGAAAACGCCTCCTTCTCAGTAGCTGTTTTGTATAGATTGAACACTTGTAATTTTTGAATAACATGTATCCATTGTTTTATTCTTTCATATGATTCAACTTGTACTCCATTGAATTCATGAATAAAAGATGCACATTTTTTGTTCTACTGTTGCTTTCTTCTCTTTGTTGTGTCCTTGCTATATGATTTTAGCAAGTGTGGCCTATAGATAGTAAGTAATGGTCCATCTTGGACTCTTTGCAGGGTAACGATGGCTTAGAATACAGGTTCAGGTCTGCTGCCTAAGACTTTTCAATTTTATGAGCCGTGGGGGTCTCATAAAGACTTTTCTCCCAACGAGTCGAGAGGATCTCGTAGGTGTATTTTCTCCTTAGAAATCGTGAGGATTCCTAAGTGTGTTTTCTCTTGAGATTCGTAAGGATCTCCTGGGAGAATTTTCTTCCTTACAAGTTGAGAGGAATTGTAAGTGGTTGTTTCCTTTCTTGTCGATATTTGACTTATGAGAGTGTGGCCTGTAGAAAATCTACCTTGACCTCTATGCGAGGCAATGATGGTTTGGGAGATAGGGTTAGGATCTGCCACCTAAAACTTTTCAACTTTATGAGCCGTGAGGGTCTTATAAAGACTTCTCTCCCTACGAGTCGAGAGGATCTCGCAGGTGTGGTTTCTCCTTAGGAATCGTGAGGATTCTTAATTGTGTTTGCTCTTGAGAGTCGTAAGGATCTCACAAGATGATTTTTCTTGCTTATGAGTCGAGAGGACTTGTAAGTGATCGATGAGTTGACCTACTCCCGAGTCAAAGCATTGCTTTGATGGAGAGTTTGAAGGTTTACCTTGGCTGTTTCCCACGGAGTCAGGGTTAACTTTAGCCGTGTTCTACGGGTCCAAGAGGGGTTGACTTTATCCGCATTTCACAGAGTCAGCATTTCACGGTGTCGGGGGTTGACTTTATCCGCATTTCACAGTGTTAGGGGTTGACCTTATCCGCATTTCATGGTGTCAGGGGTTGACTTTATTCGCATTTCACGGTGTCAGGGGTTGACTTTATCCGCATTTCACGGTGTCATGGGTTGACTTTATCTGCATTTCACAGAGTCAGGGGTTGACTTTATCCGCATTTCATGGAGTCAGGAGTTGCTCTGGATGTTTCCCATGGGGTCAGGATTAACATTAGCCGTGTTCTACGGGACCAGGAGGTGCTCCGGACGTTTCCCACGGGGTCAGGATTGACTTTAGCCATGTTCCACGGGGCCAGGAGGTGCTCTGGACGTTTCCCACGGGGTCAGGATTGAATTTAGCTGTGTTCTACGGGACTAGGATTTTCTCTGGACGTTTCCTACGGGGTCAGGATTGACTTTAGCCATATTCTACGGGGCCAGGAAGTGCTCTGGCCGTTTCCCACGGGGTTAGGATTGACATTAGCCGTGTTCTACGGGACCAAGATTTGCTCTGGACGTTTCTCACGGGGTCAGGATTGACATTAGCCGTGTTCTACGGGACCAGGATTTGCTATCTCAGTTGCCTGTGAACAGTCGAGGTTTGGAACAGGGACTTTTCCATGGCTCCAAGGTTGATCGTCGCGTCTGAATCCTGCTGGAATGAGGAGGAACACTGTTGGTGATATCTAGGTTGTCTGTGAACTACCGAGATTTGGAACAGGGACTTTGTCATGGCTCCAAGGTTGATTGTCGCGTCTGAATCCTGCTGGAATGAGGAGGAACGTTGTTGGTGATCTCTAGGCTGTCTGTGAACCGTCGAGATTTGGCTCTCTTTCTGATAGAGCCTGGTGGGAAGGTATGGTTCCCTTTTTGTTTGTGCCCCTGGATTGTATACAGGGATCGATGTGACCTCACCTGTAGGGCAAAAAGTTTTATTTCATATATTTTCCTTTCCATGACGCTCTAACATTTCAGCTTTTGTATTGTGAAAGTCACGATTGCCCAATAATTTCGGCTATTTTTCGCGGTGCCCAATCATTTCGGCTATTTGTTTTATTTACTCGCTGCTTTTTATTGCGAGTTGCCTAACCATTTCGGCTATTTTGTATGCATTTATTTTTACTTGATGACTTTGTTGCAAGTTGCCCCATCATTTCGGCTCTTTCATATGCATTTATGGCTCGCTGAATTTTCGCCGCGAGTCTGAGATTTGACACCGATTTAGGCATCAGCATCACTACAACTGGGATATTGCCAGGAGCGAATCATCATTTACCTCTGTCGATGTCGAACAAAGGTGGCTTAGCGAACATGGTTAGGATCTTGTCGACTAAGGCTTTTAACTTCATGAGCCGTAAGGGTTTCATGAAGGTATTTCTCCCTACGAGTCGTGAGGATCTCGTAGGTGCGTTTTCTCCTTAAGAATCATGAGGAGTCTTAAGCGTATGGCCTCTTATAAGTCGTAAGGATCTTACAAGAGTGTTTTCTCCTTATAAGTGGAGAGGACTTACAAGGGTCGTTTACCGTATGAGCATATCCCCAGTCACTGGTAGGACTCTGTTAGGGAAATTTTTATTCGTGCCCGTGGATTGTATACAAGGGTCGATATTGAGACGCTTGTAGGGAAGCATTGGAGATTGTGATGGCTTAAGAACAGGTTCAGATCCCTGTAGCTTAAGGCTTTTGAACCCTGTGAGCCGTGAGGGTCTCAAAGGGGAATTCTCCTTACGAGTCGTGAGGATCTCGTAAGTGTAATTTCGCTTCAGGCATCGTAGGGATCCCTAAGTGTGTTGCTCCTTTGTGAGTCGTAAGGATCTCACGCTGGTATTTTCTCCTCACAAAGTCGAGAGGACCTTGCAAGTGTCTTTTAATGAGCTTGCACCCTTTCGGGTTTTCACAAACTCGCTGGTAGTCCTGCTGTTTTTACTCACGGAGCCCTTTCGGGTTTTCATCTGTGCCCATTTCGCTTGTGGACGTATCCCCTTTTTTTGCGTCAGCCTTGGGATGCTGCGGTCCGTAGTAGTTTACAGACGTCTCGATCAACAGCCAGTTTTAGGACATAGTGGTCCATCGTTAGTTTAAGGACGTTTCGGTCCGTTGTTAGTTTTAGGACATCTCGGTCCGTTGTTATTTTAAGGACGTTTCGGTCCGTTATGAGTTTAAGAACGTTTCGGTCCGTTTGCCAGCTACTACTTATAGAGTTTGGTCTTAGGAAGATAGCGAGCAGACATAGGCGTCGTCATCTATCGTTGACCTAGGCCGTGACTCGTCAGGCGTAGTATTTTTTTAGGAATCGACCGTTTATTGGCCTGAAAGGTCTTTCATCATGCATGTCCATGAGTAGATAGGCTCCACTGTGGTAAACTTTGTCTATGATGTACGGGCCTTCATAGTTCGGCTCGAATTTCCCCCGTTTGGCACGATTGAAGATCATAGGTCTTTTGACCACTAGCACGAGTTCGCCTTGGCGAAATGTTCTCGGCCTAGTCAATCTTTCGTATGAGCGCGTCATCTTTGCTTCATAAGCCTCCAGGTTTTGTTGCGCCATGAGCCAGGTTTCATCAAGGGCGTCGAGCTCCTCAAGCCGAAGGTGAGCAATTTCTTCGTCTGTTAGCTCGTAGTGAACCGCCACTCGTAGGGAGGGCGGCTCTATCTCCAAGGGGAGTACCGCTTCAGTGCCGAATACCAATGCATACGGCGTTGTGTTTGTGGCCATTTTGAATGTGGTTCGATACTCTCAGAGAGCTTCATGTAGTCTCCCGTTCCAGTCCCTCTTATTTCTGGACACCGTCTTCTTCACGATCTTCATCAAGGTCTTGTTGAAAGCTTCAGCTAGACCGTTAGCTCGGGGATTATAGACCGAAGAGTATCTCCAGTCTATATTATACTGTTGTGCGAAGCGGATGATTTTGTTGCTTCTGTAGGCTGACCCGTTATCAGAGATAATCCGTCGTGGAGTGCCGAACCGATAAATGACGTGTGTCTTGAAGAAATTGAGGATATTCTCCGTCTTCACTTCTCTTAGCGGTATTGCTTCCACCCACATAGAGAAATAATCATTTGTCGCCAATATGAACCGGTGTCCTCTGGACGATGCTGGTTTGATGGGCCTGATTATGTCAGTTCCCCATATTTCATATGGCCAGCGAGCCACTATTGGGTGTAGCGGATTTGGATGCTGATGGATAAAGTCCCCGTGAATCTGGCACGAGTAGCACTGCTTCGCGTATTCGAGACAGTCTTGGATCATTGTGGGCTAATAATAACCCATCCTTTTGATCTTCAGCTTCATCTTCGGCCCGGCTTGGTGAGAACCGCAGAGTCCGTCGTGAGTTTCTTGGACGACTCTCCTTGCCTCTTCAGGTCCCAGGCATCTTAGCCATAGAGAGTCAAACGATCTCTTATACAAAGTATCATTGACAAAGGCGAAGGATAGAGCTCGTTTCATGAGCTGATGTCTTGAGGATGCGTCTTCAGGCGTTCGACGGGATTTGAAGTAGTCTATAAAGACTTCTCTCCAATCCATAGC
This sequence comes from Agapanthus africanus, assembly GCA_030015575.1. Taxonomy (NCBI): domain Eukaryota; kingdom Viridiplantae; phylum Streptophyta; class Magnoliopsida; order Asparagales; family Amaryllidaceae; genus Agapanthus; species Agapanthus africanus. The sequence continues at coordinate 295,039,171 of JASDDO010000006.1, read as the reverse complement.
CTTTTCCTGGTCCTTTATTTGTATGGTCGTCGGCTTTGTCGCTCCCTTTTCTTCGGACGACTCGGGAGATATTTCTGCCGGTGCAAGAACCCGACGGCTTTGCACAATGATCCTCACGTCATCAAGGTTTTCTTTAGACAGCTCTTTAGCGAGTTTGGCTAACGCATCTGCTTTGCTATTTTCTGCGCGCAGTATGCTTTACAGAATGTAGGAGGGAACTTGAGTTAGTAACCGCTGCACTCTCTCGCCATACTTCACCATTTCTGGTTTGCACGTTTGATAGTCGTCGTTTACTTGACTAACAACCGGCTGGGAGTCTCCATATATGAGGAGATTTTCAATTCCCATGTCGACAGCGATCTCAAGACCTGCTATCAAACCTTCATACTCGGCTTCATTGTTTGTCCTCGGCTCTGTTAAGGAGAAGGCAAAGCGCATTATCCCTCCTTGTGGAGTCACGAGGATAAGGCCTACCCCAGATTTGATTATAGGATTGCTGTGCTTTCGCTTCTTCATAGAAGATGCTCCATCGAAGTAGAGTTCCCATCAGGTATCACTCCCTCCTTTCTCCCTGTCAATCCTGTCAAACGCGTGCTCGTCTGGCAATTCGCAGTTCAAGGGAGAGTCGGCGGGTATAGGATGCTCGGCGAGGAAGTCGGCGATGGCCTGGCCTTTCACTGCCTTGAGAGAACGATATATTATCGAGAACTCCATCAAGAGTAAGGCCCATTTAGCGAGCCGTCCTTTTAGTATGGCTCTTGACATCAAATATTTGAGAGGATCCACTTTCGATATGAGATGGACCTCATGCACCAAAGCATAATGCTGGAGCTTCGTTATCGCGAAGATCAACGCCAGGCAGTGTTTTTCGATGGGGGAGTAATTGTTTTCTGCCCCCAGAAGAACTCGACTCAGATAGTAGAGGGCTCTCTCTTTCCCATGGTAATTTTCTTATGCCCATAGCGCGCCTAATGAACCTTCGAGGGCTGTCGTATAAAGGATGAGGGGCTTTCCCCTGACCGGGGCGGTCAGCACCGGCGGATTCTGCAGGTATTGCTTAATTTCGTCCAGTGCGGTTTGGCATTTGCGATCCCAGACGAACAGAGTTCCCTTCTTTATTAGGTGACTGTAAGGACGACACTTGCCAAAAAGATTGGTTATGAATCACCTGATATACGTGAGCTTTCGTTGGAGAGACCGCGGCTGTTTGAGAGTTCTTGGCGGAGGCATTTCCATAATCGCCTTGATCTTTGACGGGTCTATTTCGATGCCTCGATGTCGTACGATGAATCCTAGAAATTTTCCCGAGGAGACTCCGAACGCGCATTTGAGAGGATTCATCTTCAGATTGTATTTCCGAAGACGTTGAAACACGATCATCAGATGCTGCCAATGCTCCTCATATGATTTACTTTTCACTAGGAGGTCGTCGATATAACATTCGAAAATTTCGTGTATAAGGTCGCCAAAGATCTTCGTCATGGCCCTCTGGTAGGTAGCGTCGGCGTTCTTCAGACCGAAAGGCATCACTTTGTAGCAAAAGATACCCAGAGGGGTCCGGAAAGCGGTATGCTTTTGGTCTTCGGGGTGCATCTTTATTTGATTATACCCTGACGATCCGTCTATGAAGGAGAAGACTTCATGAGTGGACGTATTGTCTATCATCAGGTCGGTGACCGGTACGGGAAAATCATCCTCGCCGAAAGTGATGTCAGCAGTGTGCACTTCTTCCAGCTTGTCCTTCATCTTTTCTTCGGCGAGGAAAGCTTGAAACTGTCCGGGGTCCCGTAACGCTTTGATTAGGGAATCTCGCGCCTCCTTAGATAGCAGAAGGGTATCGAAAATGCTCAGCTGTGTGGGTATCTTTCTCAAGTGCACCAGAACGTTGTAATCCACCTTATTTTTCTTGGGCGGGTCCTTGGCTGCCAGCACTTCGACGACTCGGTCATCGAGGGTGATATCCTCAGGGACCTTTTCCTTTCCCTTATCCTTTTTGTTGGATCCCTTGTTTGCGGGTCCGAGATTCTTTTCAGGTAGTGTGCGATTGCGCAGCTGAATGTTCTCACAGGTTTTCATCTCTTCTGTTCAGAGGTGGATTCTTTGAAGAGAGGGTCGATGGTTATTTCTTCTTCAGAATCGCTCCCGAAGGTAAGAACATGCAATCCCCTGCTATCAACCATGTGACAGTTGCCGGCAGCTTTTCCTCGTTCATTTGTCGCATTTTTCCGTTGTCGACGAGCATCACGCTTCATCCTCCTGAAGTGTTGCCTGTGAGCGACATACCCTTGCCACCAATTTTTCAAAGCGTTGCATTCTTCAGTAGGGTGTGCAATCTTCTGATGATATAAGCAGAAGTTAGGATGTACGTCCACTTCATCAAGATGTATACCACCAAGAGAATTTCCTCTGAACGAGGGCAGCTTCATTCCTATCGATATGGTTTTGGTGAATCTTTTCCTTGTCTTGAACCTGCTTTTATTTGCGGCGAATGTACTTTGATCTGGTGGGAGTGTTTCAACCCTTTCCTCCAGTCGCCGGCATCGGACCTTTTCAAATATGGCCATCTCGCGCTCTCGATCAGCTTTGCTTTTCAGTAGAGCTTCGTTCAGGAATGCGTCAATCATTTCGTCTGATGGTCCTAGAAGTTCCGGCTCGAGATCTGCCCCCAGTTTCTCTGCATCCAGAGCTTCTTCATCATTTATTAACGAGTGAGAGATCACATGGCAGTTTGCCACATAATCCTGAGGTTCATCCGACTAGTCTTCTCCATTATCATCATCTCTGTCCTCAAGGACGTGGCTGAGAAATTCTTGGAGTGTGACTGGGGTCCGAGCCTTCTGGCTATATTCTTCCAGCGCGTCAATATGTTTTTGCAGGTCCGTGCGCTTGTCACCAGGCTTCACGGGCTTTTTGGTCTTTTTCTTCTTCTTCGAAGACTTTGACTGCTGGGTGTGGGCGCTTCGACTGTCACCACCAATTTTTGGAGTTGGGCGTGGTTTCACCATTCCCTTGATGACTTCGGGTTCCAGAGGACTTTTCCATTTAATCGCCGGGCATGTTTGGAGATCCTTCAGCATTCTTTTCGTTTTGGCTGAAAGAACGACCTCCCATGGAGCTTCTTCTATAAAAAAGCATGATGCCCCGGTGTGTCCGCCTTTTTGAGAGCGTGCGGCTGTGGCGGGTTTACTTTCTAATTCTCGGATAGTGTGAATTTGCCCTGTTGGTATTGGTTCTCAATCCACCCTTTGAAGACGAAGCAATTTTCGATTGGATGGCCTATCGCTTGGTGATAGGGGCAATAATTGGGACTATTAGTCTCACCGGGTTGCAATGGGCATTTTGGATCCGGCAAGTTGATGAGCCTGTTGCGCATCGCCAGCTCAAACAATCTCCTCGTTTTGTCCCGGGGAAACGAATAAGGGCGCTTCATTTTGTCATTAAAGAATCGTCGTCTCTCGTCTTGGCGGTTAATTAGCTTTGGACTACTAGATTGCTGCTGTGCATTGGCGACGAAGGTCGCTTTCCCTTTCCCTTTCTCGTTTCGAGATTCCACTTTTGAAGAGGACGGCCTGTGGCCCATCTGATCCATCTGAGCCAGTTTGTTAATCAAGGCCTGAAAGGTAGTTGGCTTGAAGAACATCATGAACTGGGATATGTTTGCCTGTGGATCGAGGGTTCCCACGAACATGCCCAATACCGGTGCTTCTTCGATGCGTTTTTTGCACTTTGACCATAGATTCCGCCACCGTATCGCGTACTGGACCCATGTTTCTCCTGGCCTTACCCTGGCGTTAATTAGTGCGGTGATCGGAGTGCGTTCACTAGCGCTTGCCAACCTTTGTGTAAACAGCAGCTCCATTTCCGCAAATGTCTTAACGGAGTCGTTCGGGAGTTCAGAGTACCATTCGAACGCTGTCTCCGATAAGCTGCCAACAAACTGGTAAAGCAGCAGTTTGTCGTCACCCCCAGTATTACCGCACAAGGCCCTGAATTGAGCAACGTGCTGGTGTGGATTCCTCGTCTCCTTATATACATGGAATTTAGGGATCATATATCCCGGCGGGTACTTTATTTGGTCGTACCAACCTGGATAGGGTCGTCCAGTCTTAACAATTTGGCCAGCCGCTTCACTCGCCTGATGGGCTCGTATCTGTTGAGCGATAAAGTCATCCAAGGCGGCTTTGGAAATGGTCTCCTCTTTGGCTGCTGATAGAGCCAGAAGAGGGTTCGATGTCTCCCCTCTGTCGTCTTCAATGATAATCGGGGGGTCTTCAGCTGGAGGATCCGGCTGTACCATCATCCCGACCATGTCTTGGAATAAAAGCGTCATTTGTTTTATGTTGGCCGCTTGTTCTGCGGCCTCTTTGTCTTTCCTCTCGAGCATTCTGTAAGTCCATGCTACCTCTCTCGGTACTTTCGAGCTTGCGGAATTTGGTGAAAAACAATTTTTTTTAGAGGCGGTAACATGGACTCAAAACCGGATCTTTGTTAAACATCTAACTAACAATCTAACTAGGAGTTGTTAACTACTCGGTTAGGGGGTTATACCTTTCTTTCTTGAACTCCTTCGTCTTCAAGCCTCGATGGTTGTCCGGATCGGCTTCACCTCGTCGTCTCCTTGCGCCGAAGATGGATCCACCCGAAAGCTTCTACCTTAGGCTTCTTCTTCGAACTTTGAAGAAACTAGATCACTTGGCTTGCTAGGCCTTGTGAACTAGAATGAGTAGAGGAATGTTTGGGTGTCTTTTTATCTCTAAGACAATGAGTCTCAACACATGAGAATGGTTTGCCTTGAGGTAGAGAGAGCAAGAAGAAGAGGGAGAGCTTGAGAATGAGAGAGCTCAAGAGAGAGAAAGCAAAATGATAGAATGAACCATACTCTTCTCATTCTCACCTCTCATAATCCAAAACCCATCATAACAAAAATAGTAATCAAGTATTGTGTAAATGGTTTAAGTCAAAATGGCTATATCATTTCATGCACTCATTTTGCATAAATAAACAAGCAAGCAAAAGTGTTCTCCATGGAATGATAGCCATTGTCATGATGATGGTCAACTAGTCCAACCTAGTCAACCGGTCAACAAAGTCAACAAGTCAACAAAGTCAACCCCTCAACAACCAGGTCACTATAATACTTAATTAATATTAATGTTAATCATATATCTTATTCTCATTAGGGTTAAGCAAAAGTCAATGGTCAACAGTCCACTGTCAACAGTCAACAGTCAACAACCCCAAAGAGAATACTCTGCCTCTGTCTCTCTGTCAACTGTGCATACACACCCGCATCCGCGTTCCGAGGAACACGAATACAAACGAGATAAAATCAATCCCAAAACGTACACTAGGATCTGGCTTAAACCAAAGTCCGCTAGTGTTAACTGTCCGGACACTGTACGTGCACAAGTGCACGGATGTGACCGAACCCTGTCGCAAAACCATGCGACCTGTCGCAAAACCATGCGACCACTACTCTTTTGCTTAAAGGCGAATAGCTTTCTGTGTGGGACTCTAAAGACTCGACACTACGCTGGCAGTGGGTTTAACCACAGACCGCAAGCAGCACTAGCTATGCGTAACGGTCTTTAGGTAGATGCCGACAAGAAGACTGACGAGGTGAAACCCATCTGAACTCCTACTGAGTCTGATTGTGACAGTCTCCATACAGTCCGGTCTGTTCGTCTGATACATCGCATGGCGGGCCTAGAGGGCGGAAAACGTCAGTCGCCTAATAGCGGTACAAGTTGTGTCGGAGTGAAGCCCAAAACACCCTGAGATAACACTGGAAGCCTACCGGTATGTCTCGCTTGCCCTGGCCAGGGACTACTCGTGTAATGGCTCTCCTAGACACAGCGCGATGTCAACCCCCAATACCGAGAGAGACGAATCCTGTTTAACCGTCACTGCCTCCAAGTGCTTCGGGACTGCACCCAACTACCACCTGTTTGCACGACTCCTTTGAGCCGTGGTAAGGTAGTAATCTAAGTACAGTGGGAACACACTCGAGGCGAAGTGACAGTGTCAAGTCAGCGGACTAAGCTGTACTCATGTCACCTGGGAACTGATAACCGACGATAGGTATAATACCAACCGGTCAGTTCCCGACGAGTCCTGTCCAGTGTACTCGTAACCTAACGAGCACCCGCATACTATCTCCAGTACGACGTACTAACGGCTGTGGGACAGACCGTCTCCCACACTGGGATGAGAAGCGCATGCGCTAGTCTACTCCGGAGTATCGATGCCCTGTCTCGATAGTCCTGGGACTAGGGACCTACATAAGGATGTGCTTATAGATTACCCAGCCCCCACTAGTGTGACTGCCATCACAACGCTGGTAATCAAGCAAAGATCCTAAGGGCTCCACTAATGTGTATAGGTAATATACTAAAATAAACACAAGTACACATTGAAGTAGAAACAAACCAAGTAGCATACTACTATTTTGAGCAAGATTGTATATACAAGGTGAATATCCCAAGCTTCCATTAAGTAATATACAAACTAGTATGATACAGTAATGGCCTCTAGGGCATATACACTAACAATCTCCCACTTGCACTAAGGCCATGTACTGGCGTATCGAAGACCTATCATCTCGATCAGCCGCTCGAACTGAGTCTGGGGCAAGGCCTTGGTGAATGGATCTGCAGTGTTATCTTCTGAAGCAACCCTCCGAACCTCGATCTCCTGGTGATCTACGTTCTCCCTGATCAGGTGATACCGCCTCAAGATGTGTCTGGATCTCTGATGGGACCTGGGTTCCTTCGCTAAAGCTATAGCCCCGTTATTGTCGCAATACAGAGGTATTGGATCAACAATGGACGGAACCACCTGAAGTTCTTTCAAGAACTTCCTCATCCAGACAGCTTCTTTTGCGGCATCAGATGCAGCGATGTATTCCGCTTCCATAGTCGAGTCACAACGGTTTCCTGTTTGGAACTCTTCCAACACACCGCCCCTCCATTGAGGGTAAAGACAAAACCCGACATGGACTTGGAATCATCCTTGTCACTCTGGAAGCTGGAGTCAGCAAAGGCCTCGATCTGGAGGTCTTTTCCGCCATACACCAAGAACATCTCCTTAGTCTTTCTCAGGTACTTGAGAATGTTCTTTACCGCTATCCAGTGTTTCTCCCCAGGGTTTGACTGATACCGGCTTACCACACTCAGTGCATAAGCTACATCCGGTCTGGTACACAACATCGCATACATTATAGAGCCTACCGCAGAAGCGTAGGGTATAATAGACATGCGATCCCTCTCCAAATCAGTCTTGGGAGACATCTCTTTAAAGAGGGTGATCCCATGACAAGCCGGTAGGTTACCGCGCTTGGAATCTTCCATACTGAATCTTTTCAGTATGGTGTCGATGTACCTGGACTGTGAAAGTCCTAATATCCTCTTGGATCTATCACGATGGATCCGGATCCCCAGGATGTATGAGGCATCACCCAGGTCTTTCATGGAGAACCTGTGTGACAAGAACCCCTTGACAGATTGTAGCATAGGAATGTCATTTCCTATTAAGATAATGTCATCCACGTATAAAACGAAGAATACTACAGTTCTCGCTACAAATCTACTATAGATGCATGGTTCATCTGGATTTTTGATAAAGCCAAATTTCTTGACCGTCTCATCAAAACAGATGTTCCAACTCCGCGATGCCTGCTTTAGTCCATAGATGGACTTAAGCAACTTGCACACCTTTCCGCTGCTCCCACTCTGAATGAAACCCTCTGGTTGGTCCATATAGACACACTCCTCTAAATTTCTATTTAGAAAAGCGGTCTTTACGTCCATTTGCCAGATCTCATAATCGTGGAAGGCAGCAATGGCAAGAAGGATCCGAATGGATTTCTGCATAGCCACCGGAGAAAAGGTTTTGTCATAGTCCAAGCCAGGTCTTTGACAGAAACCCTTTGTAACAAGTCTAGCTTTATAGGTCTCAACCTGTCCATCTACACCAATCTTCCTTTTGAAGATCCACTTGCATCCTATGGGTTTTACCCCGTCTGGAGCAATGTCCAACGTCCATACTTTGTTGGTGTACATGGACTCCATTTCGGTCCGCATTGCATCTAGCCATTTTACTGAGTCAACGCTCTGAATGGCGTGCTGGAAGCTAGTAGGCTCATCATAATCTATGATGCAATCCTCTCTATCCCCGTCTATGAGAAAACCGTAGTATCTCTCGGGCGGATGAGACTGCCTACTACTCCTGCGGGGCGGCGTAGGAATGTCCTGTTCTTTTGAACCCTCTGGTTCCACTAAGCTTTCAGTAATAGCTCGTGGTTCTGGAATTTCTTCCAGTTCTACTGCGCTCCCACTAATTTCCTTTTCTAAGAACTGGTGTTCTAGAAAGTGGGCATGACGAGAAATAAAAACCTTTTGTTCCTCTTCGCAATAGAAGAAATATCCCTTGGAGTCTTTTGGATATCCTATAAACTTGCACTGTACTGAGCGTGCCACGAGCTTGTCCGCATGCTGCTTTTTGACAAAAGCTGGACTTCCCCATGTCTTAATGTGATTAAGATAGGGTCTCTTCCCACACCACATCTCATATGGTGTAGTAAGCACAGTCTTAATGGGAACTCGGTTCAAAAGGTATGCAGCTGATTCTAGCGCATACCCCCAGAATGATCGCGGTAACTCAGCGTTACTCATCATGGACCGTACCATATCCAATAGGGTTCGGTTCCGTCTCTCCGATACACCGTTATGTTGCGGAGTGTATGGAGGAGTAAGCAGAGAGAGAATTCCGTTCTCTTTTAAATAGTCCAGGAACTCGGCACTTAAGTATTCTCCACCTCGATCCGATCTTAGAACCTTGATACTTTTGCCGGTTTGTTTTTCTACTTCATTCTTATATTCCTGGAATTTTCCTAAGGCTTCGGACTTATGTTTCATTAAGAAGACATAACCGTACCTTGAAAAGTCATCCGTAAAAGTAATGAAGTAAGAATAACCGCTTCGCGCATGTGTAGACATTGGACCGCACACGTCGCTGTGTACTGTTAGTTATATGTATGCCCTAGAGGCCATTACTATACATAGGATGTATATTGTAGTGGATGCTGGGACATATATAGGGAGGACTTTCTTGCTCGACATGATAGTATGCTATCTGGTTGCTCTTTACCTTAACGTGTATACTGATTGTCTCTCTATTACATGTTGGTAAAGCCCTTAGGATGTGTGCTTGACTACCTGGACTATGATGCGGATCATACTAGTGGGGACATGGTAGTCCATAAGTACATCCTTCAAAGTCCCTAGTCGTGGGTGTATCGAGACGGGGCATCGATATACCAGAGTAGACTAGCGTATACCTTCTCGACCCATACAGATGGGCGATGGATGATCCCATATCCATTGGTGTTTGACATCGGAGATAATATACGGGTGCTCAGTGGAGACTGGGTACACTGGACGGACTCGCCGAGAACTCCCAGATGGTATTATACCTCACGTCAGATGGCAGTTCTCTGGTGACACTGGTACAGAGTAGTCTGTTGACCCGAGATCGTCATAAAGTCTTGTGTGGTTCCCACTGTGCTTTGATTTCCATCTTACCACGTCCAAGAGGGCGTGCAAAACGGTGGTTTGGGTACAGTCCCGAGTCACATGGAGGCAATGAGCGATAGGAGGGGATTCATCTCTCCCGGTATAGGGAGTTGATGTTGCGCTGTGTTCGATTGGCTATAACCGGAAATCCCTGGCCAGGGTTGCTGAGATTTACCGGTAAGTGTTACCAGTAGTTTCTCGAACTGTTATAGACCTCATATCGACATGACTTATTGAGCTATTGGGGTCTGACGTTTACCACCCCTAGGCGAGATATGCGACATATCAGACGATCAGACCGGACTGTACGGTAGTGTTACTGGTTGGATTCACTGGAGTGTGAGCGGGCTTGCTCGTCGATCTTCTGATCGCTCAATACCCGGGTGGCCGTTACGTTTAGCAGACCGCTTGCAGCTTGTGGGTGTTTGATATGATCATCACCTACTGCCGGCGTATTGACGAGTCTTTAGAGTCCTACACAGAGGTTTCCTGGCTCAAGCGAAACGAAATAGGAGCGCATATGAGATATGTGCGGGACCGAGAATGATACCAGTATATGATACTGTATTTGATTCTCGCGATTTGTGACATTGATCGGTTATATGCGATATAGCCGGGTTATCGGATCAAGTGTTGATTCGATCAGATGTTACTGTTGATATTAGTCGGTTATATGCGATATGACCGGATCATTAAATCAAGTGTTGATTTAATGATTTAATGCATAATTATATATTTGATATATTACTTTGCATTAACTAGTATCCGTTTACTTAAGATGGATTTTCTCACTCGGATGTACACATTGTATATGTGATATACTTTTGTGCACTTGATTGTATCATGTTTGTTGATACATGTTTGCTAAGGTTTTTGTGTAAAGATCAAACCATGGTTACATGATAATGGTTAGGGTTTTGCTTTATTTATTTATTTATTTATTTATTTCATTTTGGCAAAAGGAAAATGGTGGCTAATTTTGTTTGTTTGTTGAAGTTTCAAGAAGCTTTGAAAAAGTCCACCATTTTTGTTTTATGCCTAACCTAACCATTCACCTAACTATAGTTTGCTCTCTACACATAACCATGGTTGGATTATGATAAGTTTTGATTTTCTTTTCTATTTTAAATTAACTATCATAACTTATCATAAGACATATCATCTTCTTCATCTTCTTCTTCTTCTTCACTTCAAGAAAAAGCTTGAAAGCTTTAATGGCAAAGTGAGAAAAAGAGTGAGAAATCCAATTCTAAAGTCTACCCACTTCCTATTTCTTCATCCTCTACCTCTTGCCAAGTAGTAGAGTGTGTTTCCTTCACAAGTTTTCATGGCTTGGTGAAGGTGGAGCTTGATCTAGTGATGCTTCGACGTAGATCATCTTCGGCACGTCGTCGATGACCTAGCCCGCTTCTTCTCCGATGAAGCCGACGCAAGAGCCCGGATTTCGATTTGGACAGCGAGGATACTTCGTTGCGGAGCTATGGAGGTGGAGAACCGGATCTACAAAGGTTGTATTTCCGTATTCCCTTAGTTAAGTGTTAACTAGTTTGCATTTTCGCCTAGACATCTAGCTAACGATCCGTAGTCTAGGGTTTCTCGGCACCGTATTTTTGAAACGGGCATGGTCGATGCCTTGTGAGACCTCATTAGGGTGCCTAGGAACCCTACATGTATGAGTCCCAAGAGCTCGCTCGCCCTTACTCCGTGTCCAGTAAACGGAGTCTTTGTCATCTTTCCTTCGAGACAGGATTGACAAGTGGCATACGATTGATATTCGAACGGATTCAAATATCCTTCTGTATGTAACTTCGTCAACCTTCTCTCATTGATGTGACCCAGTCTACAATGCCATAAGAAAGTCTGATTGATTTCCGGAGACTTTCTTTTGTGTGTATTCTGGACATTGAAAATCTGTGGTTGGTTTAATACGTATATACCATTGCTCAATGTACATGACCCAATCAGAACTTGATTAAGGTGAATGTTTACAACATTGCTTACAAACGCAAATTCATAACCTTCTTTAGAAACCAAAGATACAGAAATGATATTACAAGTTGCGTTGGGTACAAAAAAGCAATTACGCAAAACCAAAACATGTCCATCTGACATTCCCAGGTGATAGTCCCCCACGGCCTTAGCATCCATGCTAGCTCCGTTTGCAACTTTGAGGGTCATGTCACCTGCCTTCAAAAACCTACGGTTTCTCAACGCCTGCAAAGAATTACAGATATGAGATCCTGATCCGGTATCCAATACCCAGGAAGTAGAGTTTATTGAAAGACAGTTTTCAATAACATACACACCTGAAGCTGAAGCCGCAACCTGCTTCAGTTCCTGTGTTCTGGCCTTCCAAGCCCTGCAATCATTCTTCTAGTGTCCCTTCTTATGACAATAGAAGCATTCTTCCTTATCCACAAGCTTCCCCACTTTCTTAGTTGCTTTTGCCCTTCCCTTCGTATCCACTTTACTAATACCGCCCCTTGGTTTGGCGGAGGCTTTCTTCTTCTTTCCCTTGGCTTTCGCCTTGGATCTAGAAGAAGAAGATCCTCCTACAAACAAAGTGGATATTTCCCTACCTTTCTGTAGGGTGCCCTCTGCGCTCCTCAGCATGTTGAGGAGTTCTGAAAGTTCAACTTCCTTTTCTTATAAGTTGAAGTTCAGTATAAACTGGGCGTAAGTGGAAGGAAGGGACTGGAGAATTAAGTCCGTATAGAGCTCATTCTCCAACGTGGTCCCAAGGTCCGCGAGCTCCTCAATGTAGCCAATCATCTTAAGCACGTGTTCCGCTACCGATGATCCGACGGCCAATCTTGCCGAAAATAACTTCTTCGACACTTCGTATCTTGCGATACGAGATTGCTCTCCATACAGTTCTTTTGTATGAAGAAATATGGATTCGAGGTCCATATTCTCGTGCCTCCTCTGATGTCCGTTGTCCATAGAGGCAAGCACGAGGCACTTGGCCTTCGCGCAGTCTAGTTCCCAGGTCTTACGGATTTCCTTATCCGCAACGCTGGTTTTGGGACCTGGGACAGGGGGAGCTTTGGTGGTAAGAAGATACCCCAGCTTGTCGTAAGTGATTGCCATCTTGACATTCCTGAGCCAATCTTTGTAGTTTGGACCTGTCAGTATGTTTTTATTTAGGAGTAACTTAAGTCCAGTCATGTCGATTGGTCGCTGCAATTAGGAGAGAGAAGAAACACTCAGCATGATGCTCTTGCAAGTTTAGAATGGTTTTTAGTTTGTCTAAACAGGATGGCTCCCACTGTTTCTCGAATCCCTCCTCAAACCAAAAAGGAAGAATTAGTCAGGATCAATCTCACCGTACAATTCTTGCTTAACCGTTCAGCCAGGCCAGTGTCGGTACTTCGAGGGAGGTTTTCCAACGCTTTCGCGAAGTTCCTTAATTAAATAACCTCTTTTCCCTGGGGGCGTAGCCCCGCTAACACCTTTCTAGACACCTACTTGGTTTATAGCATTGATCGTTAAGTGAGAAATTTCCCGAGGAGTAGCATATACTCACAGTAGGATCGGGATCCAAATATCATCGTGTGACGAAACTGAAGGAATCCTACCAGAATCATCACACTCCAAATGGTATGCAACACTAGCAAGTTTCAGTTCTTTTGAAACTCCCGATGTGGATTTTTGCCCCATGCTCTTATGACCTTGACTTTGGCCAAAATATCATAAGTCACATGTCAAGTTCTACCCGTCATTCTCCAGGTTAATTTGGATCCACCCATACCTACCCTTGACTTTGGCCAAAATGGCAGTACGACTGTCCCAAACCAACGCATCTATTTATGCTACACATGAATACCCAATAGCTACCAATCACTATGCCTTGACTTAGGCCAACATACATAGCTTGAATACTATTGACTATTCATGTGAAACGACGGAGGGCTACGAATGGTTTTGGCGAAACCGTGAACGTAGTGAACTTGATATAATCGATGGAACGAGATAGCTTTTAAAAGGAGTGGCTCAAACTCCGCATTTAAAAGTTGGTTTTGAAAAGAACCGAGTGGTTTTTCGAAAGTGTTCCAACGACTTTTACTTGGTTTATTTTCTTGCATTAGTTCTTTTAATGCGTGATATTCTTGCATTAGTTCTTTTAATGCGTCCCATCATTTAATCCTACCATTGCAGAAAACAACCAAAATATGACGTACGCTTATGCCATTCGCATTCACCATGGGGCCCCGTCATTACCCGTTAGGTTACTTAACTAACGACAGAGCGGGGGCTGGGCTAGCGCGTCTGCAAAACATAAGCAACGCCTAAATAATATCATATATAGATATACTGCAATGATAGCCATTTCAGATCACAGACGAACACATTGGATATACTAGAAACCCGCAATTCGTACGAGCCTGTAATGAAAAGCAGATTACACGGTCGCGGTGAATAGCCAATACCCCACCTAAGACCCCTACGGGTGCGGCAAACTACCCGCCAAGTACCCGAAGCGAAGCAACCTCCCTCAACTCCGTGAGTAGGCCACTCGGCACTTCGGCATACCCGGTAGTTTGTGCACCCCCTCCATAGGTCTATCCTAGGAGCAAAAACAGTAAAAAGAAATTATACAATGACGGCTACAACCCCGACCCGGTTGTGCGGCCGTACAAATAATTATTACATCAATTTACAAATTTACATGAATTGAAAGAAAAGAAAACTCTCGTCTCACAACCCCCGGCTATTCACCCGCGACAATCCAATGAATTCATATACACATTCCAATGACATTACAGATCATAGATTTGTATAACTCCCACTAATCGACATATAGCGATTAGCAGACGTTCAATACAAATGTCACAGCACAGTTAAAAAAACCCGTCAGCTTAAGTCTTTAGAAATTCGATCAAAAATACGGATTTTTAGGCCCCAAACATAAAATTTTCATTCTGGAAAATCTGGGCTGAAAAGACATATTTCAAAAATCCCAAAACCCCAGAAATACACTGCACAAGTTTTGGACCTCGGCCGAGTCAACTCGGCCGCGGAACCGCGGCGGGAGCATGCTCCTGCCGCGTTTCCGCGGCACTTTGATCGGTTCGTGGGACCAAATTTTGTGGTTATTCAATAAAAAGCCTGAGCCGATTTTTAAGATGAAATTTATCAATTTTTGAACAGAAAAAAATCGGTAGAAACTTGACATATCGGGTTCGTTTCGTGACTTTTTCTTTGATCGATCTTCTAGTTACTTTGCTAACATGTTAGATAGAGTTTAACTAGGCTCTGATACCACTGTAAGTCCATGCTACCTCTCCCGGTACTTTCGGGCTTGCGGAATTTGGTGAAAAACAATTTTTTTAGAGGCGGTAACATGGACTCAAAACCGGATCTTTATTAAACATCTAACTAACAACCTAACTAGGAGTTGTTAACTACTCGGTTAGGGGGTAATACCTTTCTTTTTTGAACTCCTTCGTCTTCAAGCCTCGATAGTTGTCCGGATCGGCTTCACCTCGTCGTCTCCTTGCGCCGAAGATCGATCCACCCGAAAGCTTCTACCTTTGGCTTCTTCTTCGAACTTTGAAGAAACTAGATCACTTGGCTTGCTAGGCCTTGTGAACTAGAATGAGTAGAGAAATGTTTTGGTGTCTTTTTATCTCTAAGGCAATGAGTCTCAACACATGAGAATGGTTTGCCTTGAGGTAGAGAGAGCAAGAGGAAGAGGGAGAGCTTGAGAATGAGAGAGCTCAAGAGAGAGAAAGCAAAATGATAGAATGAACCATACTCTTCTCATTCTCACCTCTTATAATCCAAAACCCATCATAACAAAAATAGTAATCAAGTATTGTGTAAATGGTTTAAGTCAAAATGGCTATATCATTTCATGCACTCATTTTGCATAAATAAACAAGCAAGCAAAAGTCTTTGCCATGGAATGAAAGCCATTGTCATGATGATGGTCAATTAGTCCAACCTAGT
Organism: Agapanthus africanus; assembly: GCA_030015575.1. NCBI lineage: Eukaryota > Viridiplantae > Streptophyta > Magnoliopsida > Asparagales > Amaryllidaceae > Agapanthus > Agapanthus africanus. The sequence continues at coordinate 295,023,647 of JASDDO010000006.1, read as the reverse complement.
CAACCGGTCAACAAAGTCAACAAGTCAACAAAGTCAACCCCTCAACAACCATGTCACTATAATACTTAATTAATATTAATGTTAATCATATATCTTATTCTCATTAGGGTTAAGCAAAATTCAATGGTCAACAGTCAACTGTCAACAGTCAACAGTCAACAAACCCAATGAGAATACTCTGCCTCTGTCTCTCTGTCAACTGTGCATACACACCCGCATCCGCGTTCCGAGGAACACGAATACAAACGAGATAAAATCAATCCCAAAACGTACACTAGGATCTGGCTTAAACCAAAGCCCGCTAGTGTTAACTGTCCGGACACTGTACGTGCACAAGTGCACGGATATGACCGAACCCTGTCGCAAAACCATGCGACCTGTCGCAAAACCATGTGACCACTACTCTTTTTCCTAAAGGCGAATAGCTTTCTGTGTGAGAATCTAAAGACTCGATACTACGCTGGCAGTGGGTTTAACCACAGACCGCAAGCGGCACTAGCTGTGCGTAACGGTCCCCAGGTAGATGCCGATAAGAAGACTGACGAGGTGAAACCCATCTGAACTCCTACTGAATCTGACTGTGACAGTCTCCGTACAGTCCGGTCTGTTCGTCTGATACATCGCATGGCGGGCTTAGGGGGGCGGAAAACGTCAGTCCCCTAATAGCGGTACAAGTCGTATCGGAGTGAAGCCCAAAACACCCTGAGATAACACTGGAAGCCTACCAGTATGTCTCGCTTGCCCTGGCCAGGGACTACTCATGTAATGGCTCTCCTAGACACAGCGCGATGTCAACCCCCAATACCGGGAGAGACGAATCCTGTCTAACCGTCACTGCCTCCAAGTGCTTCGGGACTGCACCCAACTACCACCTGTTTGCATGACTCCTTTGAGCCGTGGTAGGATAGTAATCTAAGTACAGTGGGAACACACTCGAGGCGAAGTGACAGTGTCAAGTCAGCGGACTAAGCTGTACTCATGTCACCTGGGAACTGATAACTGACGATAGGTATAATACCAACCGGTCAGTTCCCGACGAGTCCTGTCCAGTGTACTCGTAACCTAACGAGCATCCGCATACTATCTCCAGTACGACGTACTAATGGCTGTGGGATAGACCGTCTCCCACACTGGGATGAGAAGCGCATGCGCTAGTCTACTCCGGAGTATCGATACCCTGTCTCGATAGTCCTGCGACTAGGGACCTGCATAAGGATGTGCTTATAGATTACCCAGCCTTCACTAGTGCGACTGCCATCACAACGCTGGTAATCAAGCAAAGATCCTAAGGGCTCCACTAATGTGTATATGTGATATACTAAAATAAACACAAGTACACATTGAAGTAGAAACAAACCAGGTAGCATACTACTATTTTGAGCAAGATTGTATATACAAGGTGAATATCCCAATCTTCCATTAAGTAATATACAAATTAGTATGATACAGTAATGGCCTCTAGGGCATATACACTAACACATTCTTCGGAGGAATTCGGCGTCAGTTTCTTATTCATGACGCTGCTCGGACGACGATTCCGGGATTTCTTTGGGCCCAGTGAGTGCGGCCATTGCTGTCAGCATTTCTTGGAGATTTTATTGTTGTTGCTCTTGAGCCTTTGTTATCGATCGGGTGAGCGGTCGATGACCCGTAGAAGCACGGCTTTCCTCTTTTCCGGAAGCTATATAAATAGTGTGCACCATCATCCCCCAGACTTGGGGCGTTTAGGTTCGGTGCCCTTGAGATTCGTCGCGGACACGGGGGCTTTCTCCGGCCTCCTTCTTTTGTGAACGGTCGAAGTTGAGGGAGCCATTGCAGCGGGCACCCAAATAGATGACACCTTCTTTGATACAACAGGGTGGTCTTTCTCTTGCCGAACTTTCATCTTCTTCGATCGGCGGGAGTAATCTTGGTCAATCACCGAGTCTTTCACCCGTCGCCAAACTTTATAAATTTTAGAGGACAACCGTTGCGGAGGCTGTTCTGACTTCGTCTCTGTGGCATTCTCTACAGACGGAGGAGACTTTTCAGCATGGCTGTCGGAGAGTTCTTGCGTACCCTCCTAAGCGGTTCAAAATTGTTCCCGGTTGGAACAGCAACATCGATTTCCACCATGGGAGCTGGCGGAGTTAGTCCAGAAAGAGAGCTGCTCCCAGCCTTCCTTACTCGGCACCAGTATCGACGGCGAGCATGTCGTGCGGACGGGACTGGCTCAGTTACGGGATGGCCTCATCATGCCCCCTGTTATGGTGAAGTGTTGTTGCTGGTGCTAGCCTTTTGAAGACTGACGTTCTCCGAAAAGAAACGTCCAATCTGTTAAAGACAGACCTCTGGGTAGGGAAGCAGTTCTGATGACTTTGCTTGGAGCAGGAATTGGGGTGGTGATTGGTGGAGATTCAGCGTGCTTGCACTTTCTAAAATATAGATCAAAAATATTTGTAACCGCAATCAAGAACGGCGTCGCTTTGCAGCTAGCCGGTGAGTACGGGTCGGTCCACAGGGATGTTATGAATTTTCGATTCGTTCTTACGAGTTAATTCCGAAGGGTGTTCGGTTGTTTATTAAATCTAAAAATCTAATTAAGCTAGGACAATTATTTAAATCTAAATCTTGCCAGCGTTAGGTTTAGGAATGGTTTGGAAATGTAAATAAATCTCAACGCTTTCTATACACAAATTAGGATCTAAGAGGAGTTATGGTAATTATCAATAAAGTGGATTAGATCCGTTCGGGAAGGTGTTCCTTCCTCTAGGTTCTTGTCCTTCCTTTATCAATCTTTACCCTAACCTCCATGGAAAACATCACAACCGGGCCTTTATACTACGGTATCACCGCTACCTCGAGGGATAGAGTGCCGTAGGGAGCGGTATGTGCATGTATGCATGAAGTCCTATAGATTCTAAGTGATGGGTAAGAAAGGGATGAGAGATCTCATCTCTCAAAAGCCTTTCCCTAAGCTAACATCTAAGGCAAGGAATTAAAATACTTACAGATGCATCCCTCCAATCATCCATGCAGGTTTGTCAGATCTGAATTTCTGAATGTAAAAGAAACACCGATGCTCTCCAAAAGAATTCTAAAATTTATTAATGAAGGGAGGCATAAGAAATTACAATAATTAGAGTTCCTATTTATAGAGAATAGGAAACCCTAGGTTACAATTGATTTGCATGTCTACATTTACCAAAATATCCTTAGGAAGACCTAGTCAAAGTAGACTTCAACCTTTGGTAAAATTTTATGTCTCTGTCTCTTTAAAAGAAGGTATTGGGCCTTAGATCTTTGGGCTTCCTTATTATTTGGTTCTTTATTAAAATAGCTTCTATGTTTCTTCCAGATCTCCAGTGAATAATTGCAGTGGACTTTTAACCGTTTGCATTGTAATCTTGGACCTTGCGTTGCCTTGTACCGATCTTTTGTGTAGGCTTGATTAAGATCCTTCTATTTGTTGGTCAAAGTCACTTTTTTGTGTCGTCTTTTGTCTTTTTCACTGTTTTCGCTCCAAGAACCTGTAATCTGTAATATGTAGCAAACATGCGTCAAAAGCACCTGTTTATTTATAAAAAGAATAAGAATGAGGAATATAATAATGCAATATTATGGTGTGAACAAATACCCCCAAACTTATCTTTTGCTCGTCCTCGAGCAAACTTATTTTTATTCACTAAAATCCTAACCGCACTTTCGCAGGGAAACGCGATTGCACTGAGCACGTGCAACAAGCCATTAAACCTCTAGGTGTCCCTAGTAGGAGGAGTGTTGTCTCCTGAGGGTTTTCAGCGGATTACATCCACAAAATCCTATAAATTTGGCTTTTCGACTTTTGTTCTCCAATTAGGTTTTCTAACAAGGAATTCTATTATCGTCAACCCGCAAATTATCCACCCATATTCTTCACACTTCCTCATTATTTAACTTAAGATTATATATGTTATGTAGACCTACTTAGCTTTCGGCATTTCTTAAGTTTTCCTTCTAGAGTTCCATCTCCACTTAGTAATTTCTATTAACTCTATTAACGACACAAGTTCTATTCTTCATTCCCTTCTCTTATCTAAACTCCAATCACATATCCCTACGTGTGTGTAAATATCACCCCTACACTTGGAAATTCAAATCAAGCAATCATACTCCCGTCCATTGTCCAAAGCACTTGTGAACTTTCGCTTTCACATCCTTCATGCGACTGTTAATACTTCTTGAGGTACCAACAACCGATTACAAGATGCGTTAGCGTGTTAAAGCGTACTTCCTAATTTTTTGCAACACCCAAGACTTTTAGCAGTGGCTCCCAAACCAGTTGGTCTAAGGCACTAGGTGATGAAGCACCCTCGCTAAATATTTTTCTATTTTTACAGCCTTAAGTAATCACAAAAACCAGTGTCCATTTTTTTCTTTATCCGCCTCTTTTTTTTTTCTTTTTCATTGTGCGAAAGACTTTAGACAAGAGTATTTCAAGGTCTCTTCTACTAATCCAAGTTTCAAGGTGCGTGTTTGTGCATTTTGTAGGGTATACATTTTCAGAATCTAGAGTTAAGTTAGGAACTATTTTCCAAACTTATACTCTAATAAAAGTTTTAATACATTTCCTTCGTTTCGACTTAGCCCAAGAAGTGAACCCAAAATTTGCCTATTTCTAAATAAACTACAATGCATATACTTTCTACCGTTAAACTTTAAGGAAGGTTATTTTTAGGGTTTTTAATTTACTAAGTCTAAGATCTAGTTGTTCCTAGCCAGTTAACCTATTTATCAAACTCGAGTCAATTAGCCAAAATTGAATACAATAATTTTTATAATTTTTGAAATTTTTCAATTTTTATGGGTTTTCAAATAAGCATGCAAATGCAAAAATATGTACAAATGAATGCGAAGGAAGAAGACGTACCGAGCATACCCCCAAACTTGAACTTGACAGTGTCCTCACTGTCATGCTAAACCAAGAGGGTCAAAATACCGATACTCCCCTTTTTATTTATTTATAATTTTTTTTATTTTTTAATGTTTTGAAATTTTTTTTTATTTTTTATAGAAAAAGAAAACAAAAATACATATATACAAAGGTTCCCCCCAAACTTAAGCTTGGCCTTACACAAGCCAAAGGTTAGCACCAACCATTCAAAAATTCTATCGTGGTAATGGTAGAGTTGGTGAAAGAATGGAGTGGAAAGAAAAGAAATGAGAAGCACACGAGATCGTGTGGAGAGAAAGGGATAATATGGTCTCGGTGGAGGAGAATGGCGGAGGGGAAGAAGAAATGGTAGGGGTTCTACTTCTTCGAGTGGAGGTTGATTAATCACAAAATCCATATCATTTAAGAATGCGAGTTCGTCGGCGAAAATATCATCGAAACTTTCCTCAAAGGTCCAATTGAAAATTATCGAACTCAAAATGTCGGATTGTGATTCATCAACACTCGATATCATTAAAGGAAGATTAGAAGAACCAAAGAAAGTGGGAATACGAATTTGAGGGTGTGGATGGAGCGTATAGATTAGCACAATTTGTAATGACCGATGTGTAAAAAGCGATTGCGCCAACCTACCAACTCGTCGTGCAATGGGGTCAAATCCCTCAAGATTCGCAAGAAAACATGGGTACACCGAACATGGTATAGGAGATGAAAGCGTAACGGTCATTTGTTCGGTCGGAACAATAGGAAAGAGGGAGGGTGATATAACAGTCAAAGGTTCAGGAGGCTGAATTGGAAAATCCGACACATCAAATAAAAATGGTTCAACCTCAATATTATCCTCAAGACTATCCTCATAATTATCCTCATAATTCTCCTCGATATTTGATTGTTAATAAATTTCTCGATTGGATGTATGAAATAGAATAGAAATCACAATCAAAAATTAATTGACCGCAATCAACTACGGTGTCGGATGTAGTTTGTATGTGAGTGCAGATCGTCCACAGGGATAGTGTAATCGTTCGTCTTTTGAATTAGGTGAGTCGAAACTTTAAAGAAAAGAAAAGAAAACAATTCATGATTTAAATTTTGTATTTCAAGAAAAAGAAAATATCTAGATCTAAGAAAGTATTAAAAGATAGAATCAAGAATTGATCGTTTGATGATTTTTCCAAACCAAATCTCAAGAATCGAAATGAGGCTCGTAGGAATCGATCGGATCTATAGATGTGATGTAATCTTACAATTACGTATTCTTATCCTTCGATGAATTGATACTAGATCGATGATGATCGATGAGAATTAGGGATTTCTTGTGAAACTAGGGTTTCATCTTATCCCTTGTTCTTTCGTCGATATCATTCACATTCTAGCCTCTAGTAAATTCAAGAAACGATCGTAGATCCCTAATTTCGAGCGATCACAATCAAGAAAGCATCACAACGAAACTAGGTTATCGATTCTTGAACTTGCTAGGGTTTACAAAACTCGTAGGACTTAAAAATCGTATAAAGATTTGTTACATCATCATTCTACAATCGTCTCGACTCCTTTACGAGCGGAGTTTTACTCAAACATCACAACAAGAGCAACAATTACAAATTGAGATCTAATCATGATGCAAGAATTAAAAGAAAGCAAGATTAAAGAATTTCACCTTTTATTTATATCAACAATTCCATTACATTCGCTCAAGAACTACAAGAGGAAGAATTCGATCGTCGACTTGGCTTCGCTCGTCTCCGTGGATCGCGGATCGGCTTGGATCACTTGCCCGATTGAAGATCGGCTCGGCTCCTAAAAGGTTGAAGGCTTCTCGCTTGATTTGGTACTCAAGATCTTGGATTTAGAGTGGAATTAGGGTTAGGGTTTCGCACAAGCTTTGTCACGAAGCTTGTGGAAGAAGATGATGAAGAATGGTCCTAATGATGAACAACTAAACTAATGAAGATTAAAGAACTAATGAACAACTAATGAAGATTAAAGAACCACCTCAACCTTTAGATTTAGGCTCCTATTTATAGATAACTAACCCTAGATCTAGGATTTCAAATTCTAAGTTTCCCTCCAAAAGTTTGTTGAGAGAATTCAAATTTCCCTCCAAAAGTTAGTTAGAGGAGAAGGTTCTAGATGTGATTAGTTAGGAGGAGCTTCTAGAAGAGGATTAATTAGGAGCTTAATTAGGATTAGCCTTCCTTAATTTTCTTTGCTGATCTGGCAGAAGACTCTAGAGAATTATGGGATTTTACATATCAGAAAGCACTGTGGGCCCAGAGAAAGAAATTGTGCACCAAAAATAAACTGATGACGTCACTTCTTAGCCGCTCTTCCGCGGCACAATCCAGCCTTTAGCCGCGCTTCCGCGGCTACTTGTGGGAGTTGAAGCCTGGGCTCTCTGGTGATATCTTGGGCTGATGTATGAGCCTTCTTTTGATATATAGAATTGTATGATTCCTTTTGCACTGCTACCAGATCTGAAATGATTTAGTTGGCGTATTGTTTGATCAGCTTCTTTTGATTTTCTTCCGTATTTCCTGCATAGATCTCGAAACAAGTGTTGCGCAAATACAGAAATGATGCGATGCCATGAAATGCGGTTAATTTCCCTTAAAGTGTCGGTTTAGAAGTCTAATACATGCAATCTCATATTTTGTGATAGATTTGCTAATATGTAGAATATGAATGCCGAACACTTCTAAATGTATGCAAATGTTAAGGAAATTGCCGGCTAAAATATACAATATTTTCGACTGATCAAATACCCCCAAACTTAATTTCGATCGTCTCGAGCGAATGTTTTATTAAAAAGAGAAGGAGAAAATAAAGAAAGAGAAAAACTAACTAGCACACTTTCGTAGGCAACACGATTGCACTGAGCACGTGCAACAAGCCTTTAAACCTCTAGGTGTCCCTAGTAGGAGGAGTGTTGTCTCCTGAGGGTTTTCAGCGGATTGCACCCACAAAATCCAATAATAAAAGCAAGATCATGAATATTACATTTAAAGAAGAGAATTGTAAAAGAAAAGCTTTGAAAACTAGGGTTTCCAACTAAGCTAGCTTTTCGGTTGTCATGAGCCCTATCTTAATGGTCATGAAAAGATGTCAGAAATCACGTCCCCCCTCAATAAAACATCGTCTTATTCTTCATTCCTATCTTTCTTCCAAACATCGATCATATAACCCTGCGTGTGTGTAAAAGACATCCCTACACCCGGAGAATTCAATTCAAGCTATCATACTCTTGCCCATCAGCCTCAGTACTTTTTAATCAATGAATTTTTAGACGAAATTGCTCACACACTTTCATGCGACCGTTAATACTTCTTGAGGTACTAACCGACCGATTACTCATGTGCTTGCTTATTTGGTGTATTTTCCTCGTCTTGCACCACCTCAGGCATAGCAGTGACTCCCAGACCAGTTGGCCTTAGGGCACTAGGTGAAGAAGCACCCTCGCTATATATTTTTATTGCCTTTGGTGATAACAAAACCAGTGACCATTTTTCTCACCACTTTATATTTTCTTTATTCATTTTTTTCTTTTTATTTCCTTCATACATCGGCTTTAAGACAGGAGCATTTCAAGGTATCCTCTACTATCCCAGGCTTCAAGACGTGTGTAAGTGCGAATAGCAGGGTATCAACGTTCAAAATGTTTGGCTTCCAGAATAGAAACTATTTTTCAGACTTAGTTTTATCCTCAGATTAGTGACGTCTTTCATCTTACTAACCCTTGGGACAACGGCTCATAACTACTTATTACTAGTTCGTATAAGAAAACTTCTAATTTTCTTAGTTTTCTTAAATTTTTCTAATCTCATGGATGTAATTTTTCACTATCTAAACTTTCATTATCTTATTTATGTACAAAAAATATTTTTATAATTTTGAAATTTTTTAAATTTTTATGGGTTTCCGAAAATGTTTTGTGCTTATGCAAATGATATGCAAATGATGCGAAAATAAGCACAAACCTCCCCCAAACTTGTTTTCAACAGTGTCCTCACTGTTGCCTTCTGCTAAATCTCGAAAAACCTATAAGCTTGGGAGGAATTTATTAGTGGGGGCAAAATATTTAAGTGAAGAACCTCCCCCAAACTTATTTTTGGCTCAAAATTTTATAAAACTATTCTTTTCAAGAGCCAGATAACGTGCCCCCCCAAACTTGAGTTATGCAATGTTAAGCTTTTAAAATCACAAGTGGGGGTCAAAAATCATTGGTCGATGCCAAGCTTTGCAAAGACCGAATGTTAACACCAACCATTCAAAAATTTTATCAATATAGTGCTCGGGTTGGTGAAAGAAAAAGTGGGGAAAGGGTAAGGGGTGGAATAGAAAGTGTGTGCGTCTCGTATTGGAGAGACGATACAGTGTATGTGATGGATTACTCGCATTCTTTTTACAATTCAGAAGAAGGGGTGGAGGTTCAATTTCAATGACTGGGAGATGATTCATCTCAACACCCGTGTTGTTCAGAAATGCAAGTTTTTCAGCGAAGATTTCCTCAAAAGTTCTATCAATACCCCGAAGAATAATGTCATCACAAGGTGCGGGGTGATCTTCAGACTCTAAAAGCAGTTCATAATCCGTGTTAATTTTTGACCCGGACATCTCGGTGGAAGAGTCCGTATGTGTATGATACATAGTTGGGTCAAACAATAACGTATGAAAAGAGTCAAGATCGATATCAGGAGGATCATCAAATTCGCTGCTGTCGACATCCATTAAGTCGACAGAACAGACCTGAGCAGTAGGTTCGGAGGGTACACTTCCCAACTTGTAAATGTTCAGCTCTATTGACCTATTCCCGAAAGATAGGGTCATGGAACCGTTACGACAGTTGATAATAGCATTGGAAGTGGCCAAAAAGGGGCGACCTAAAATCACCGGAATTTGATTCCGTGGGTTCGCTACAGGCTGTGTATCAAGTACAATAAAATCCACAGGAAATACAAATTCCCCGATTTTTATTAACACATCCTCCAGTTTACCCCTAGGTTTGGTGATTGATCGGTCAGCCATCTGTAGAGTTATGCTCGAAGGCTTTAACACTCCGATACCTAGTTGCTCATATACCGTGTAAGGAAGCAAGTTAACACTAGCGCCAAGGTCAAGTAACGCACGGTTGATGTGTTTCTCCCCAATAAAAATGGAAATAGTAGGACAGCCAGGGTCCTTACGTTTCCGTGGTAATTGTTGGGGAAAAGCCATGTCTACGGTACTCGACATGAAGATTTTTTTAGGCACTTGAGTCTTCCTCTTCCTAGTGCACAAGTTCTTAAGAGTTTTTGCATAGAACGGAACTTGTTGAATAGCATCTAGGAGAGGGATGTTGATGTTAACTTCCTTAAACATGTCCACAATCTTCTCCATTTGGGCATCATGTTTCTTGGGCCTCAACCTATTTGGAAATGGAGCTCTATCAATAAGTGTTGGGTCCAACATTTGTGGAGAAGTTTGTGGGGGTGGAAAAGATGAGGTGGGTGGAGGGTTCGAGCCTTTGGGAACACGGAGAATAGGCTCGGAAGAAGAAGGTAAGTTAGACGAAATAGGGTAAGGAATAGAAGTGTGAGTGGAAGTGGAAGCCGGGGTGTTAATGATCAATTCATCATTATCAATTTGTTCACCCAAATGATTGTCTAGCACTCTTCCAGATCTCAACGTTGTAAAAGCATCTACATTAGTGTAATGTGAAGGTCTAGAATCAGGTACGGGTTGAGATGGAAGATTCCCTTCTTCTCTAGCACTTATTTCGGCTGTTATTCGTTCAATTTGTGCTTCCATTGATTTGATATTCTCATTTTGAGTGAGAATGGTCTTTATCATATTATCGATGGAAGATTGAAAACTTGCCGACTCTTGGATGGATTGTTTCATGAAAGTAACCAAGGTTTGCACCAGTGCAGAGATATTATCAGTACCGGCCAATTGCATAGAGTTTTCATGTAGTGCAAAAGTGTTGGCAGGATTTTGAAAATTTTGTGGTTGGAAGGGGTGCTGACTCAATTGAAGTGGTGGTTGCTGTTGTGGTAGAGGGACCCTTTGAAAATTGTTTAGGATTGGAACCGTGTTTTGAGATTGTGATTGGTTCCAAGAAAAGTTAGGATGATTCCTCCAATCTTGATTATATGAGGAAGAAGAGGGATAGTTTCCAGGTCTTTGCTGAAGTGAAGCATTAGTGTGACCTTGAAACGGTACATTCAAAGGACATTCTTCCGTCAAATGTGAAGGGTTTGAACAGCAGCCACATACGGTTTTGGGAAGTGTGGATTGGTTTAGGGAGGCTGAAGAGATTTTGTTTTCTATAGCGTCGAGTTTCCTTTGTATTGCGGCCATTTCGGCTTTCAAGGTGACGGAAACATCGAGCTGATTGACATCTTCCCTAGGTGGTGGTGGTCTAACACTTTCCCATTGTGATGTGTTTTGAGCTAAATCTTCTAAGTATTTCCAAGCTTCACCATCATCTTTAGATAGGAATTGGCAATGACACATGGCTTCAAGCATCTGTCTAGTAGTGAGATCAACACCCTCATAGATAATTCGACACAAATCCCATCTCGGGATTCCGTGATGAGGGCATTGGATAAGAAGATCCTTGAACCGTTCAAAGCATTTCCAAAATGGTTCATTGGGAAGTTGGGTAAATTTAGAGATTTCGCTCTGAACACGACTGGTCTTGTGATTAGGATAGAATTTCTTAAGGAATGCTGCAACGAATTCGTCCCATGTTGAAATAGAATGTGCGGGTGTGATGTAAAGCCACTTCTCGGCTAAATCGCACAAAGTGAATGGGAGAAGACGTAAACGCAGAGCATCCACAGACAGTTGTGAATTCCCCATTAAAGCACATACATTTTCGAATTTGGAAATAAACATGTATGCGTTTTCAGAATCAAGACCGTGAAATTTGGGTAAAAGTTTGATGAATTGGGGGTTGATTTCAAAATTTTCCCCGATGGCAGGTGGTATAGAAAGACAGGTGGGGAGGGCAACACGTGTAGGATAGCATCTCTCTTGGAGAGAAATGCGTGGAAGATTCTGCGCACCTGCGGGCGGTGGCAGAGTAGTGTTAAAGTTTGATGGATTTGGGTCCATCGCGGGTGTGGTGGGTGGTGGGGGAGAAGATGAAGAATTACCGACTCTGGGGTCGATAAAAGAAACGCGGACAAGACGGGAAATGGAATCCCGTGTCCAGCCTAACATTGTGCTAAACGGTTGTAGCACAAGTGGCAGCGTTGGTATAATTAGAGGAAATGATATATGCGGTGTTTGTTTTGAAAAATGATACGGATTTTTAAAAAAAAAACTGCAACAAAACAAATGCAACACACAAAACCCTAGAATCTAATGGTCACCTAGGTCTGGCTCTAGACCGCTCCTAACTGCCAAAAGACAAGTCGCAGGATCAATCCTCCACTGCCTCTTTGTTCCCCTGTGGCCGGATAAGTGCCAGGTAAGTGGGAAGGAACCACCACTACAGTGGGCCTAATTAATAACCACTAGCCTTAGACACACTCGCCTTAGGCACCACAAGAAAACTCGGATAAGCAATGAATTACCCACGGCCTTCTCTTGTCCTAATTGAGCGCGACGGTCCTTAGAGTCATCTCTAGATTTCTTTTAATTAATGAGGGTAAATGCGGCTGCAAGTTTTGCGATTTTCGGGGCCTAGGAAGGGTAATGAAATCCCCACCTAATTTGGATTTGGTCGTGCCCCTTAAATTCCGTATTAATATGCAACAACCACAAGAATCAAAAACACGCACAAATTTATTTTGCTTTTGCGGCGCTGCGATTTATTTGCAAAGAAACCTGCAGTAAAATTGTTATTGGAGCAGACAGAGGAGAAGATAAGAAAGATAGAATCTTACAGAGAAAAAATTATTCAGTGAAGAGCTAGGGTTGCGGCGCTTCCGCCGCAAATACTGCCTATTACCGCTCTTCCGCCGCGGAATTTTAGGATCAGTGCACAAAAATTTGTGCACAAGCTCCTGTTCACCTACACAGCTCTCTGGAATGCTCAGAAAAATTTTATCCCAGCTCCAATGATTCCAGATTTCCTCGCAATCAAATCACAACACACGTATTAGTGTTTGCACGAATTTTGATCTAAAAAAAAAATATGATGGAATAAATTGTTCAACTCAAATTTCAAAATACGAACTATTAGCGCACTATCCCCGGCAACGGCGCCATTTGATTGATAAAGAATTTCTCGATTGGATGTATGAAATAGAATAGAAATCACAATCAAAAATTAATTGACCGCAATCAACTACGGTGTCGGATGTAGTTTGTATGTGAGTGCAGATCGTCCACAGGGATAGTGTAATCGTTCGTCTTTTGAATTAGGTGAGTCGAAACTTTAAAGAAAAGAAAAGAAAACAATTCATGATTTAAATTTTGTATTTCAAGAAAAAGAAAATATCTAGATCTAAGAAAGTATTAAAAGATAGAATCAAGAATTGATCGTTTGATGATTTTTCCAAACCAAATCTCAAGAATCGAAATGAGGCTCGTAGGAATCGATCGGATCTATAGATGTGATGTAATCTTACAATTACGTATTCTTATCCTTCGATGAATTGATACTAGATCGATGATGATCGATGAGAATTAGGGATTTCTTGTGAAACTAGGGTTTCATCTTATCCCTTGTTCTTTCGTCGATATCATTCACATTCTAGCCTCTAGTAAATTCAAGAAACGATCGTAGATCCCTAATTTCGAGCGATCACAATCAAGAAAGCATCACAACGAAACTAGGTTATCGATTCTTGAACTTGCTAGGGTTTACAAAACTCGTAGGACTTAAAAATCGTATAAAGATTTGTTACATCATCATTCTACAATCGTCTCGACTCCTTTACGAGCGGAGTTTTACTCAAACATCACAACAAGAGCAACAATTACAAATTGAGATCTAATCATGATGCAAGAATTAAAAGAAAGCAAGATTAAAGAATTTCACCTTTTATTTATATCAACAATTCCATTACATTCGCTCAAGAACTACAAGAGGAAGAATTCGATCGTCGACTTGGCTTCGCTCGTCTCCGTGGATCGCGGATCGGCTTGGATCACTTGCCCGATTGAAGATCGGCTCGGCTCCTAAAAGGTTGAAGGCTTCTCGCTTGATTTGGTACTCAAGATCTTGGATTTAGAGTGGAATTAGGGTTAGGGTTTCGCACAAGCTTTGTCACGAAGCTTGTGGAAGAAGATGATGAAGAATGGTCCTAATGATGAACAACTAAACTAATGAAGATTAAAGAACTAATGAACAACTAATGAAGATTAAAGAACCACCTCAACCTTTAGATTTAGGCTCCTATTTATAGATAACTAACCCTAGATCTAGGATTTCAAATTCTAAGTTTCCCTCCAAAAGTTTGTTGAGAGAATTCAAATTTCCCTCCAAAAGTTAGTTAGAGGAGAAGGTTCTAGATGTGATTAGTTAGGAGGAGCTTCTAGAAGAGGATTAATTAGGAGCTTAATTAGGATTAGCCTTCCTTAATTTTCTTTGCTGATCTGGCAGAAGACTCTAGAGAATTATGGGATTTTACATATCAGAAAGCACTGTGGGCCCAGAGAAAGAAATTGTGCACCAAAAATAAACTGATGACGTCACTTCTTAGCTGCTCTTCCGCGGCACAATCCAGCCTTTAGCCGCGCTTCCGCGGCTACTTGTGGGAGTTGAAGCCTGGGCTCTCTGGTGATATCTTGGGCTGATGTATGAGCCTTCTTTTGATATATAGAATTGTATGATTCCTTTTGCACTGCTACCAGATCTGAAATGATTTAGTTGGCGTATTGTTTGATCAGCTTCTTTTGATTTTCTTCCGTATTTCCTGCATAGATCTCGAAACAAGTGTTGCGCAAATACAGAAATGATGCGATGCCATGAAATGCGGTTAATTTCCCTTAAAGTGTCGGTTTAGAAGTCTAATACATGCAATCTCATATTTTGTGATAGATTTGCTAATATGTAGAATATGAATGCCGAACACTTCTAAATGTATGCAAATGTTAAGGAAATTGCCGGCTAAAATATACAATATTTTCGACTGATCAAATACCCCCAAACTTAATTTCGATCGTCTCGAGCGAATGTTTTATTAAAAAGAGAAGGAGAAAATAAAGAAAGAGAAAAACTAACTAGCACACTTTCGTAGGCAACACGATTGCACTGAACACGTGCAACAAGCCTTTAAACCTCTAGGTGTCCCTAGTAGGAGGAGTGTTGTCTCCTGAGGGTTTTCAGCGGATTGCACCCACAAAATCCAATAATAAAAGCAAGATCATGAATATTACATTTAAAGAAGAGAATTGTAAAAGAAAAGCTTTGAAAACTAGGGTTTCCAACTAAGCTAGCTTTTCGGTTGTCATGAGCCCTATCTTAATGGTCATGAAAAGATGTCAGAAATCACGTCCCCCCTCAATAAAACATCGTCTTATTCTTCATTCCTATCTTTCTTCCAAACATCGATCATATAACCCTGCGTGTGTGTAAAAGACATCCCTACACCCGGAGAATTCAATTCAAGCTATCATACTCTTGCCCATCAGCCTCAGTACTTTTTAATCAATGAATTTTTAGACGAAATTGCTCACACACTTTCATGCGACCGTTAATACTTCTTGAGGTACTAACCGACCGATTACTCATGTGCTTGCTTATTTGGTGTATTTTCCTCGTCTTGCACCACCTCAGGCATAGCAGTGACTCCCAGACCAGTTGGCCTTAGGGCACTAGGTGAAGAAGCACCCTCGCTATATATTTTTATTGCCTTTGGTGATAACAAAACCAGTGACCATTTTTCTCACCACTTTATATTTTCTTTATTCATTTTTTTCTTTTTATTTCCTTCATACATCGGCTTTAAGACAGGAGCATTTCAAGGTATCCTCTACTATCCCAGGCTTCAAGACGTGTGTAAGTGCGAATAGCAGGGTATCAACGTTCAAAATGTTTGGCTTCCAGAATAGAAACTATTTTTCAGACTTAGTTTTATCCTCAGATTAGTGACGTCTTTCATCTTACTAACCCTTGGGACAACGGCTCATAACTACTTATTACTAGTTCGTATAAGAAAACTTCTAATTTTCTTAGTTTTCTTAAATTTTTCTAATCTCATGGATGTAATTTTTCACTATCTAAACTTTCATTATCTTATTTATGTACAAAAAATATTTTTATAATTTTGAAATTTTTTAAATTTTTATGGGTTTCCGAAAATGTTTTGTGCTTATGCAAATGATATGCAAATGATGCGAAAATAAGCACAAACCTCCCCCAAACTTGTTTTCAACAGTGTCCTCACTGTTGCCTTCTGCTAAATCTCGAAAAACCTGTAAGCTTGGGAGGAATTTATTAGTGGGGGCAAAATATTTAAGTGAAGAACCTCCCCCAAACTTATTTTTGGCTCAAAATTTTATAAAACTATTCTTTTCAAGAGCCAGATAACGTGCCCCCCCAAACTTGAGTTATGCAATGTTAAGCTTTTAAAATCACAAGTGGGGGTCAAAAATCATTGGTCGATGCCAAGCTTTGCAAAGACCGAATGTTAACACCAACCATTCAAAAATTTTATCAATATAGTGCTCGGGTTGGTGAAAGAAAAAGTGGGGAAAGGGTAAGGGGTGGAATAGAAAGTGTGTGCGTCTCGTATTGGAGAGACGATACAGTGTATGTGATGGATTACTCGCATTCTTTTTACAATTCAGAAGAAGGGGTGGAGGTTCAATTTCAATGACTGGGAGATGATTCATCTCAACACCCGTGTTGTTCAGAAATGCAAGTTTTTCAGCGAAGATTTCCTCAAAAGTTCTATCAATACCCCGAAGAATAATGTCATCACAAGGTGCGGGGTGATCTTCAGACTCTAAAAGCAGTTCATAATCCGTGTTAATTTTTGACCCGGACATCTCGGTGGAAGAGTCTGTATGTGTATGATACATAGTTGGGTCAAACAATAACGTATGAAAAGAGTCAAGATCGATATCAGGAGGATCATCAAATTCGCTGCTGTCGACATCCATTAAGTCGACAGAACAGACCTGAGCAGTAGGTTCGGAGGGTACACTTCCCAACTTGTAAATGTTCAGCTCTATTGACCTATTCCCGAAAGATAGGGTCATGGAACCGTTACGACAGTTGATAATAGCATTGGAAGTGGCCAAAAAGGGGCGACCTAAAATCACCGGAATTTGATTCCGTGGGTTCGCTACAGGCTGTGTATCAAGTACAATAAAATCCACAGGAAATACAAATTCCCCGATTTTTATTAACACATCCTCCAGTTTACCCCTAGGTTTGGTGATTGATCGGTCAGCCATCTGTAGAGTTATGCTCGAAGGCTTTAACACTCCGATACCTAGTTGCTCATATACCGTGTAAGGAAGCAAGTTAACACTAGCGCCAAGGTCAAGTAACGCACGGTTGATGTGTTTCTCCCCAATAAAAATGGAAATAGTAGGACAGCCAGGGTCCTTACGTTTCCGTGGTAATTGTTGGGGAAAAGCCATGTCTACGGTACTCGACATGAAGATTTTTTTAGGCACTTGAGTCTTCCTCTTCCTAGTGCACAAGTTCTTAAGAGTTTTTGCATAGGACGGAACTTGTTGAATAGCATCTAGGAGAGGGATGTTGATGTTAACTTCCTTAAACATGTCCACAATCTTCTCCATTTGGGCATCATGTTTCTTGGGCCTCAACCTATTTGGAAATGGAGCTCTATCAATAAGTGTTGGGTCCAACATTTGTGGAGAAGTTTGTGGGGGTGGAAAAGATGAGGTGGGTGGAGGGTTCGAGCCTTTGGGAACACGGAGAATAGGCTCGGAAGAAGAAGGTAAGTTAGACGAAATAGGGTAAGGAATAGAAGTGTGAGTGGAAGTGGAAGCCGGGGTGTTAATGATCAATTCATCATTATCAATTTGTTCACCCAAATGATTGTCTAGCACTCTTCCAGATCTCAACGTTGTAAAAGCATCTACATTAGTGTAATGTGAAGGTCTAGAATCAGGTACGGGTTGAGATGGAAGATTCCCTTCTTCTCTAGCACTTATTTCGGCTGTTATTCGTTCAATTTGTGCTTCCATTGATTTGATATTCTCATTTTGAGTGAGAATGGTCTTTATCATATTATCGATGGAAGATTGAAAACTTGCCGACTCTTGGATGGATTGTTTCATGAAAGTAACCAAGGTTTGCACCAGTGCAGAGATATTATCAGTACCGGCCAATTGCATAGAGTTTTCATGTAGTGCAAAAGTGTTGGCAGGATTTTGAAAATTTTGTGGTTGGAAGGGGTGCTGACTCAATTGAAGTGGTGGTTGCTGTTGTGGTAGAGGGACCCTTTGAAAATTGTTTAGGATTGGAACCGTGTTTTGAGATTGTGATTGGTTCCAAGAAAAGTTAGGATGATTCCTCCAATCTTGATTATATGAGGAAGAAGAGGGATAGTTTCCAGGTCTTTGCTGAAGTGAAGCATTAGTATGACCTTGAAACGGTACATTCAAAGGACATTCTTCCGTCAAATGTGAAGGGTTTGAACAGCAGCCACATACGGTTTTGGGAAGTGTGGATTGGTTTAGGGAGGCTGAAGAGATTTTGTTTTCTATAGCGTCGAGTTTCCTTTGTATTGCGGCCATTTCGGCTTTCAAGGTGACGGAAACATCGAGCTGATTGACATCTTCCCTAGGTGGTGGTGGTCTAACACTTTCCCATTGTGATGTGTTTTGAGCTAAATCTTCTAAGTATTTCCAAGCTTCACCATCATCTTTAGATAGGAATTGGCAATGACACATGGCTTCAAGCATCTGTCTAGTAGTGAGATCAACACCCTCATAGATAATTCGACACAAATCCCATCTCGGGATTCCGTGATGAGGGCATTGGATAAGAAGATCCTTGAACCGTTCAAAGCATTTCCAAAATGGTTCATTGGGAAGTTGGGTAAATTTAGAGATTTCGCTCTGAACACGACTGGTCTTGTGATTAGGATAGAATTTCTTAAGAAATGCTGCAACGAATTCGTCCCATGTTGAAATAGAATGTGCGGGTGTGATGTAAAGCCACTTCTCGGCTAAATCGCACAAAGTGAATGGGAGAAGACGTAAACGCAGAGCATCCACAGACAGTTGTGAATTCCCCATTAAAGCACATACATTTTCGAATTTGGAAATAAACATGTATGCGTTTTCAGAATCAAGACCGTGAAATTTGGGTAAAAGTTTGATGAATTGGGGGTTGATTTCAAAATTTTCCCCGATGGCAGGTGGTATAGAAAGACAGGTGGGGAGGGCAACACGTGTAGGATAGCATCTCTCTTGGAGAGAAATGCGTGGAAGATTCTGCGCACCTGCGGGCGGTGGCAGAGTAGTGTTAAAGTTTGATGGATTTGGGTCCATCGCGGGTGTGGTGGGTGGTGGGGGAGAAGATGAAGAATTACCGACTCTGGGGTCGATAAAAGAAACGCGGACAAGACGGGAAATGGAATCCCGTGTCCAGCCTAACATTGTGCTAAACGGTTATAGCACAAGTGGCAGCGTTGGTATAATTAGAGGAAATGATATATGCGGTGTTTGTTTTGAAAAATGATACGGATTTTTAAAAAAAAAACTGCAACAAAACAAATGCAACACACAAAACCCTAGAATCTAATGGTCACCTAGGTCTGGCTCTAGACCGCTCCTAACTGCCAAAAGACAAGTCGCAGGATCAATCCTCCACTGCCTCTTTGTTCCCCTGTGGCCGGATAAGTGCCAGGTAAGTGGGAAGGAACCACCACTACAGTGGGCCTAATTAATAACCACTAGCCTTAGACACACTCGCCTTAGGCACCACAAGAAAACTCGGATAAGCAATGAATTACCCACGGCCTTCTCTTGTCCTAATTGAGCGCGACGGTCCTTAGAGTCATCTCTAGATTTCTTTTAATTAATGAGGGTAAATGCGGATGCAAGTTTTGCGATTTTCGGGGCCTAGGAAGGGTAATGAAATCCCCACCTAATTTGGATTTGGTCGTGCCCCTTAAATTCCGTATTAATATGCAACAACCACAAGAATCAAAAACACGCACAAATTTATTTTGCTTTTGCGGCGCTGCGATTTATTTGCAAAGAAACCTGCAGTAAAATTGTTATTGGAGCAGACAGAGGAGAAGATAAGAAAGATAGAATCTTACAGAGAAAAAATTATTCAGTGAAGAGCTAGGGTTGCGGCGCTTACGCCGCAAATACTGCCTATTACCGCTCTTCCGCCGCGGAATTTTGGGATCAGTGCACAAAAATTTGTGCACAAGCTCCTGTTCACCTACACAGCTCTCTGGAATGCTCAGAAAAATTTTATCCCAGCTCCAATGATTCCAGATTTCCTCGCAATCAAATCACAACACACGTATTAGTGTTTGCACGAATTTTGATCTAAAAAAAAAATATGATGGAATAAATTGTTCAACTCAAATTTCAAAATACGAACTATTAGCGCACTATCCCCGGCAACGGCGCCATTTGATTGATAAAGAATTTCTCGATTGGATGTATGAAATAGAATAGAAATCACAATCAAAAATTAATTGACCGCAATCAACTACGGTGTCGGATGTAGTTTGTATGTGAGTGCAGATCGTCCACAGGGATAGTGTAATCGTTCGTCTTTTGAATTAGGTGAGTCGAAACTTTAAAGAAAAGAAAAGAAAACAATTCATGATTTAAATTTTGTATTTCAAGAAAAAGAAAATATCTAGATCTAAGAAAGTATTAAAAGATAGAATCAAGAATTGATCGTTTGATGATTTTTCCAAACCAAATCTCAAGAATCGAAATGAGGCTCGTAGGAATCGATCGGATCTATAGATGTGATGTAATCTTACAATTACGTATTCTTATCCTTCGATGAATTGATACTAGATCGATGATGATCGATGAGAATTAGGGATTTCTTGTGAAACTAGGGTTTCATCTTATCCCTTGTTCTTTCGTCGATATCATTCACATTCTAGCCTCTAGTAAATTCAAGAAACGATCGTAGATCCCTAATTTCGAGCGATCACAATCAAGAAAGCATCACAACGAAACTAGGTTATCGATTCTTGAACTTGCTAGGGTTTACAAAACTCGTAGGACTTAAAAATCGTATAAAGATTTGTTACATCATCATTCTACAATCGTCTCGACTCCTTTACGAGCGGAGTTTTACTCAAACATCACAACAAGAGCAACAATTACAAATTGAGATCTAATCATGATGCAAGAATTAAAAGAAAGCAAGATTAAAGAATTTCACCTTTTATTTATATCAACAATTCCATTACATTCGCTCAAGAACTACAAGAGGAAGAATTCGATCGTCGACTTGGCTTCGCTCGTCTCCGTGGATCGCGGATCGGCTTGGATCACTTGCCCGATTGAAGATCGGCTCGGCTCCTAAAAGGTTGAAGGCTTCTCGCTTGATTTGGTACTCAAGATCTTGGATTTAGAGTGGAATTAGGGTTAGGGTTTCGCACAAGCTTTGTCACGAAGCTTGTGGAAGAAGATGATGAAGAATGGTCCTAATGATTAACAACTAAACTAATGAAGATTAAAGAACTAATGAACAACTAATGAAGATTAAAGAACCACCTCAACCTTTAGATTTAGGCTCCTATTTATAGATAACTAACCCTAGATCTAGGATTTCAAATTCTAAGTTTCCCTCCAAAAGTTTGTTGAGAGAATTCAAATTTCCCTCCAAAAGTTAGTTAGAGGAGAAGGTTCTAGATGTGATTAGTTAGAAGGAGCTTCTAGAAGAGGATTAATTAGGAGCTTAATTAGGATTAGCCTTCCTTAATTTTCTTTGCTGATCTGGCAGAAGACTCTAGAGAATTATGGGATTTTACATATCAGAAAGCACTGTGGGCCCAGAGAAAGAAATTGTGCACCAAAAATAAACTGATGACGTCACTTCTTAGCCGCTCTTCCGCGGCACAATCCAGCCTTTAGCCGCGCTTCCGCGGCTACTTGTGGGAGTTGAAGCCTGGGCTCTCTGGTGATATCTTGGGCTGATGTATGAGCCTTCTTTTGATATATAGAATTGTATGATTCCTTCTGCACTGCTACCAGATCTGAAATGATTTAGTTGGCGTATTGTTTGATCAGCTTCTTTTGATTTTCTTCCGTATTTCCTGCATAGATCTCGAAACAAGTGTTGCGCAAATACAGAAATGATGCGATGCCATGAAATGCGGTTAATTTCCCTTAAAGTGTCGGTTTAGAAGTCTAATACATGCAATCTCATATTTTGTGATAGATTTGCTAATATGTAGAATATGAATGCCGAACACTTCTAAATGTATGCAAATGTTAAGGAAATTGCCGGCTAAAATATACAATATTTTCGACTGATCAATATTCAACTCATCCATGCCATTATCATCAAAATCAAGATGCATATGAGATTCGGGAGAAACATTTAATAACTCGGGATGATGATTTGAACATAAAACTTCAATTAAATCGACAGGTTCATCATCCGAAATATTCCCGGCGTCTATATCCTCAATCAAGTGAAAGTCAATTTCTTTAGACACCTCCTCAAAAGCATGGATGTTTATCAATGTAGGTTCTAGAGTGGAAGTGTAAAGATCAAACGGATTAGGTGATGTTTCACTCGAAGGGGGTTCTTCACAATCTGGCAAATCAAACACTACAAAATCACACAACTCGCTTTTATTTTGAACTTGTGAATCATTTAGGACATTCGATGGAAAACTGGAGTTGTGGGCTTCAATTGGGTAAGGGTAAGTTTGATTTGGAAATCCTCTCTCATTCTCACTCTGTCCAACTGCCGCCTCATACATTGAAAAATTTGGAGCTAGCGGAAAACTAGCTACCGGTTCAGCAGGTTGCATAAGGGTGGCCACGGACGCTTCCACATTCCTAACCATTTTATTTGTTGCTGCGATATACGCCTCCAGCGCCTCTTCCAAACTAGACTTGGGTGGTAAGGGGGTTTCGGTAAAAGATTCGAAATTGTTTGGATATGTGAAACTCCCTAATGGCTGTGTAGAAGCAGTGTCTAGTGAAGGTGGGAAGGTCGGGTAGGACTGGTAGGAAGTGGGTGATTGGACAGGGGTAGGGTCAACATATGGATAAAAAGGTGAATAGTCGTGTTGATCCCTAAAACTAGATGTGTGGAGAGGGGTGAAAGATCGGCTACGAGATTGAGCAATATGCTCAGCAATGGACATCGGCTTAGGAGTGACAGAAGGACTTAAAGAAGTGGTGTCAACATATGTAGGTGGTGAAGGTTGACTCGGTTGACACAAGGTGGGTTGAAAAGTCAAACTGTTTCTCCTAGACTCCTCTATGTGATCTTTCAGAGATTTTTTAGGCATGGAGGGATCGTTTTTAAGTTGACCGAACACATTGACATATGATGCAAAATTAGGTTCGGGATACCAAAGTTCTTGGACTGGGATAAGGTCAACATGTGGATAAAAAGGTGAATAGTCTTGTTGATCCCTAGAACTAGATGTGTGGAGAGGGGTGAAAGATCGACTGCGAGATTGAGCAATATGCTCAGCAATGGACATCGGCCTAGGAGTTACAGCAGGACTTGGAAAAGTGGTGTCAACATATGTAGGTGGTAAAGGTTGACTTAGTGGACACAAAGTGGGTTGAAAAGTCAAACTGTTTCTCCTAGACACCTCTATTTGATCTTTCAAAGATATTTTAGGCATGGAAGGATCGTCTTTAAATTGATCGAACAAATTGCCGAACGACGCAAAATTAGGCTCGGGATACCAAAGTTCGGCAAGTGATTTATTATGTGGGGTACCCATGATAGAAGAAAGAGAAGATGATGAAAGTTTGTTGGTGCAAGGATTTCCGAGCGACAAAAGTTGCAAGTCTTTTTTTTTTTTTTTTAAATTCCTTTTTCCCTTTTCTCTTTATTTGAGACTGTTTGCAGAAAAAATTTCGATAAAGGGCTTAGACACAAATGTAATCAACCAGAAATGCACAATCAGACCTAGATCTAGGGTCACCTAGGTCAGCTAGACAGCTCCTAACTGGTCCAAAGGGCTAGAAATAGGACCTCAAGCCGCCTCTTCACCGCCAATTGCGGCCAGGTAAGTGGGAAGGAACCACCACGACAGTGGGCCTAATTAAAAACCACTAGCCTAGACACCGCAAAAATCAGTTAGGATAAACGGTCGATGCCTATACTAGTCCTTTTCCTATTGAGCTCGATTTCCTTAGGGCTGAGTCTAGTATTTTTTATTAATTGTGGTCGATGCAAAATGCTTTATGTGATTTCTGGGGTCCTGGGAAGGGTGATGAAATCCCCACCCAATCTGATTTGGTCAAAAGCCCCTTAAAGTCCGATTAAAGATATGCAAAACAGTAAATCACTTGCAATCAAATCTTTTTTTTGTGTGTGTGAATTTTAAAATTTGCAAGTTTTCTAATTAAAATTTTCCTTTTTTTTTCTCTTGCTCTTAATTTGGAAAGATATATTTAGCAAAAAGATTAAGGATATGCAAATCAGAAAAGATCACTTACAATCAATTTTTATTTTAAACGCGCGCAAAGAATCCTGCACAAGATTTGTTATTTGGAAAGGAAAAGATTTTTTTAAGCGCAAAGAATCCTGCAGGAGAATTTTCAGAAAAGATTTATCAAGATTTACAGAGAAGAAACAGAGGAGCTTACAGAAAGTTTTTCACCAGATGATGCCACCGTACAACCGCGGTTCCGCGGTTCTATGCGCGTTCCGGCCGCGTTTCCACGGTCAGGGAGAAGGTTCAGGGCACCAAATTTTTTTTCAGGCGATGAATTCACGAGGAGGCCGCGTTTCCGCGGTCCGATGTGGCCTAATGCGGCGTTTCCGCGGTCCGGTGGGTGGATCAGATGCCAAGTTTTCTTCTGTGCTCTGTTGGGATACTCCTCTGTTGGTTCGGATTAAATGTTTTCTGTTTCGCTTTCTGGATTTTTCCAGATCCGAAGTTGTTTGTAGATCCTGCAAAATTCTCACAAAAATACCCTTTCCAAAAAGAACAGAATGATAAATTTTTATATTTTTTTTTCTTCAGATTTTTATGATTTTTCAATTTTGATTAACCCGAAATTGCAAAAAGGAAATACTACGCCATCCCCGGCAACGGCGCCATTTGATTGGTGGAGATTCAGCGTGCTTGCGCTTTCTAAAATATAGATCAAAAATATTTGTAACCGCAATCAAGAACGGCGTCGCTTTGCAGCTAGCCGGTGAGTACGGGTCGGTCTACAGGGATGTTGTGAATTTCCGATTCGTTCTTACGAGTTAATTCCGAAGGGTGTTCGGTTGTTTATTAAATCTAAAAATATAATTAAGCTAGGACAATTATTTAAATCTAAATCTTGCCAGCGTTAGGTTTAGGAATGGTTTGGAAATGTAAATAAATCTCAACGCTTTCTATACACAAATTAGGATCTAAGAGGAGTTATGGTAATTATCAATAAAGTGGATTAGATCCGTTCGGGAAGGTGTTCCTTCCTCTAGGTTCTTGTCCTTCCTTTATCAATCTTTACCCTAACCTCCATGGAAAACATCACAACCGGGCCTTTATACTACGGTATCATCGCTACCTCGAGGGATAGAGTGCCGTAGGGAGCGGTATGTGCATGTATGCATGGAGTCCTATAGATTCTAAGTGATGGGTAAGAAAGAGATGAGAGATCTCATCTCTCAAAAGCCTTTCCCTAAGCTAACATTTAAGGCAAGGAATTAAAATACTTACAGATGCATCCCTCCAATCATCCATGCAGGTTTGTCAGATCTGAATTTCTGAATGTAAAAGAAACACCGATGCTCTCCAAAAGAATTCTAAAATTTATTAATGAAGGGAGGCATAAGAAATTACAATGATTAGAGTTCCTATTTATAGAGAATAGGAAACCCTAGGTTACAATTGATTTGCATGTCTACATTTACCAAAATATCCTTAGGAAGACCTAGTCAAAGTAGACTTCAACCTTTGGTAAAATTTTATGTCTCTGTCTCTTTAAAAGAAGGTATTGGGCCTTGGATCTTTGGGCTTCCTTATTATTTGGTTCTTTATTAAAATAGCTTCTATGTTTCTTCCAGATCTCCAGTGAATAATTGCAGTGGACTTTTAACCGTTTGCATTGTAATCTTGGACCTTGCGTTGCCTTGTACCGATCTTTTGTGAAGGCTTGATTAAGATCCTTCTATTTGTTGGTCAAAGTCACTTTTTTGTGTCGTCTTTTGTCTTTTTCACTGTTTTCGCTCCAAGAACCTGTAACCTGTAATATGTAGTAAACATGCGTCAAAAGCACCTGTTTATTTATAAAAAGAATAAGAATGAGGAATATAATAATGCAATATTATGGTGTGAACAGGTGGCCAGTCTCGTAAAGACCGATCCCTTAGCAAGAGAAGCCCCTTTGACGACTTCGTCCGTCGGAGTTGGAATGGCTATACGCTTCGGGATAGCTCCTTCGGGTATTGCAGGCTTCTTCACGGACCCGCTTGAGCTTTGGCCTAGTCTGTTAAAGACCGAGACATTGGACTTGGACGACCCATTGAGAGGGGCCGTGGTAGTGGTAAGCCGATCAAAGACTGACTCCTTTGGAGCTTCCTGTGACGGCGCTGGAGCGTTAAAGCTCATTGGTGGGAGCATGGTCCCGAAGAATATCCCAGTGGTGGATTGGGTCACTTGTTCCACCGGCATTGTGAAGAGGGAGGCTGCTTGGGGCCCGTAGGTTACTCCTCCGGCTGAGGCGGAACGGGAGTTGTTGTTGCAGCTGGAGCAGTTAGAGGCCATTGACGTTCTTTTGTTTGCACGGGAGCAAAACAAAATCTTAGTACCTCGAACCCAATGGAAACCATATCAAACCGTGATTCGTTCGCGAACACGACACGCGAAGTGTGGAGTGGAAAGAGGAAAAGGTCCCACCGGACGTCCCAGAATCTGTTCCCCGCCGAAAGGACGCGGCCGGGACGTTGGGACGTCAAGGGCCTGAACTTCGAGGGCAGATGCTAATTGGTGCTATCCGTCCACCTCTCCGAAGATGCCAAGTTGATTTATGACACCATATATCAAAGGTTTAAACGGATGCGGCCGATGTAGCAGACTTCGTCAGATTCCCCCTCATTGAGGGGTTTTTGATTGTGGGGACGCTCTTCCCTGCGGGCGCAAACCCCTGCAGTTAATTACGCTACTGCATCGCGGTAACCACTTTCTCCTTTTCTAGATAGTCACTTCATGTCGTGTGTGTTTATTTTGTTTTTGGTTGCCCGTAGATTGTATACGGAGACTAATTTATGTTGTCGCCCGTAGGGCGTGGATTAGTCCAAATCCGTATCTTTTTAGATTTGGGTTTGGGGTTGGGTTTAAGGATACATTAGTCTCATTTGAGACTAAGACCGACTTAAAAGTTTGTTAAGGATATCTTAGTCTTACTTTAGACTAAGATCAACTTAACGGGATCATTTAGATCCAACAAAAGAGTATTTGGGCTCTATTGTTTAGTTTAGGGACATTACGGTCCATAATTAGTTTAAGGACATTACGGTCCATTATTAGTTTAAGGACATTACGGTCCAAGATTAAGGACATCATAGTCCATGAGTTTAAGGAACCCACAGTCCAAGGTTAAGGACATCATAGTCCATGGGCTTAAGGACCCACAGTCCATAGTTTAAAGATATCATAGTCTATAAAGTTTAAGTACATCATAGTCCATAGGCTTAAGGACCCCACAGTCCATGAAATGTTTGAATGTCGGGACCCATCACCTCTCTGAAGACGTTGAAGGATTACAACGACAAATATCAGAGGAGTAAAGAGATGTACCCATGAACCAATTTTGGTTGAGAGATCTGTAGTCCAATTGGGATTAAGATATGAGATTTATGAGCATATAGGCTCAATTAATCTGAATGAGAGGTTTATAGCCAATTTGGCCTCGGCCCACTCAGTTAAACATTTGACAATGCTGAGCATTGATTTGAATTCTGACAACGTTTTTGTCTTTTATTTAATGCTGAGCATTCATCATAGCTCTGGGCTTTATTTATAGAACAATTTATGTTCTTTTAGCGCACACGTGAGGATCACGTGGCGCGCTTGGCGCTTTGCGCCAGTCAAAGAGCGCAGAGCGCTTCTGGGATATAGCGCACACGTGAGGAGCACGTGGTGCGCTTAGCGCTGAGCGCCAGTTCATGAGCGCAAAGCGCCATTTTATGAGCGCAAGGCGCTATTTTATGAGCACAAATCACTATTTGTTCAATGGCGCACACGTGAGGAGCACATGGTGCGCTTGGCGCTGAGTGACAGTCCATGAGCGCAAAGCGCTATTTGTTAAGTGGCGCACATGTGAGGAGCACGTGGTGCGCTTGGCGCTGAGTGCCAGTATAAGAGCGAAAAGCGCTATTTTATCAGCTTTATGATCTGAGAAATAAATTCTTATTTATAAGAGATTTTATCTCAAGATTCTAAAAACAAAAGTTTTTATTTTATAGGAGATGTTTCAATCTCTTATTTTGGTGAAAGGCTTTGCCTTTATCGATCTGTGATCCTAAGAGAATTGAATTATTCGCCCCCCTTTTTTATAATGAGATGTTCATGGTCTCTTTTTGTAAAAGACTTTAGTCTTATAGATCCATGATTTGTGAGAAGAATTATGTTCTTCTTCTTATTTTTTTTATGATGAGATCCTTTGATCTCTTTGTGAAAGACCTTGGTCTTATAGATCTGTGATCTTAAAGAAAGAAGTGAATTCTTCTTTTTATATGAGACGATTTCGTCTTTCTATTCTTTTTACCTTGAGGAAATGTTCTTCTTCTACCGAGAGCTTTGCTCTTCTTTCTGAGATTTCTCAAAGTTTTGAGGAGGTTCCTCTCTCTGGTTTTTCTATCTCTGTTTTCTCTATGTCTCTCCTTCTGTGTATATTACCTTACATTTTTAGACTTGAAGTCTTAGGTCCTTTATATAGGGCAAGCTGATTTGTTCAATCAGTTAAGGAGATCTTTTATCCAATTGATTTGGGGATTTCTCCACCGTTGGATCTTTAATCCAAGGGCTTCTGATTTACAGAAAGCAATCTTCTTGTTTTTAACAAGATTGGGAAATTTTCCCATACAGAATTTATTCTGTAATTTTGGTGATTTTTAATCACCTTTGGATCATTGATCCAACGGTACACTGATTTACAGAGCACCATCTTCTTGTTTGAAAAGATTTTGAGGAATCTTTCCTTAACAGAATTTTATTCTGGTTAATTGATGATTTATCATCTTTATTGGATCTTTGATCTGACGGTGGGGAGATTTTAGTTCTACCGCACTCATGCTTTGCACGTGGTGCGCTGCTTGGAGTGCAGCGCTCATAGCGCCGTGCGCTGCTTGGAGTGCAGCGCTCTTAGCGCCAGCACACACATGCTTTGCACCTGGTGCGCTGCTTAGGGCGCAGCGCACTTGGCGCTGCTATGAAGCGTTGCTTCATTTCAAAATTTGAAATTTGAACAGAGCTTTGCTCTGATTGGGGGAAACAGTACTCTTCCAGCGTGTCGATATGTTTTTGTAGGTCCGTGCACTTGTCGTCGTACTCGGCAGGCTGCACAGGCTTCTTGGTCTTCTTCTTTTTCTTCGAAGACTTCGGAGGCTTGGTCTGGAGGTCTTGCCCATCGTTACCAGTTTTCAGTATTAGGCGCGGTTTAAGCATCCCCTCAATGATCTCGGGCTCTAGCGGGCTTTTCCATTTGATCGCCAGACATGCTTGAAGATCCTTCAGCATTCTTTTAGTTTTAGCTGAAAGGACAACTTCCCACGGAGCTTCTTCCATAAACGAGCATGATGCTACCGGCATGTCCACCTTTTCAGGTGTGTGCCTCTGTGTCGTGAAACTCACTGGCGGGAGTATGGTCCCAAAGAACAATCCAGTGGTGGCTTGAGTTACCTGCCCCACCGGCATTAAAAAGATAGAGGCTGCATTGGGCCCCTATGTCATTCCTCCAGTTGGGACGGAGCGGGAGTTGCTGTTGCAGTTGTGCAGCTGGAAGCCATTGATATTCATTCCTTCTTTCTGGACAGGAACAAGACACCAAATCTTAGTACCTCGAATCTAAGGGCAACCATAGAAAACCGCGATTTTTTGTTCGCAAAACATGACACACGAAGTGTGGAGTGGAAAGAGGAAAAGGTCCCACCGGGCGTGCCAGAATCTGTTCACCGCCGAAAATAGAGATGAACGGCGTCGGTCATCTTGCCTGAATTTGGGGGCAGATGCTATTTGGATTTATCCGTCCACCTCTCCGAAGATGACAAGTTGATTTATGGCACCGTGTATCGGAGGTTTGGAAGGATGTGGCCGTTATAACAGACTTCGTCAGATTCCCCCTCGTTTGCGAGGAGTTTTTGATTGTGAGGACGCTCTTCCCTGCAGGCGCAAGCCCCTGCAGTTAATTACGTTGTCGCATCGCGATAACCACTTTCTCCTACTTCAGAAGTTCACTTCGTGTCGTGTGTGTTTGTTTTATTTTTGGTTGCCCGTAAATTGTATACGGAATCTAATTTATGTTGTCGCCCGTAGGGCGCGGATTAGTCCAAATCTGTATATCTTATATTTGGGTTTGGGTTGATTTAAGGATCGTTGATCTGTTTTGAGATCAAGATCGACTTAAATGTTTACGAGTATTTGGGGGCTCGATTTGTTTTCATTAAGGATATGTTAGTCCAATTTGAGACTAAGATCTACTTAACACGGTTTTAGAATCATTTTTGTTTCAGATCCAAAAAGAGAGTATTTGGGCTCTGTTGTTATTGTTTAAGGACGTTACGGTCCCTTATCGCCATTTTGGAGGCAACATTGTAGTTTGTGGACATTTCGGTCTGTAGATCACTACTTTTGAGGTAAGATTTTAGTTTAAGGACGTTATGGTCCGTTGTCGCCATTTTGGAGGCAACGTTTAGTTTGAGGGCGTTTCAGTCTGTAGATCACCATTTTTGAAGTGAGATTTTAGCTTAAGTACATTACGGTCCGTTAGTCACCATTTTGGAGGCAACGTTGTAGTTTGAGGACATTTCGGTCTGTAGATCACCATTTCTGATGTGAGGTTTTAGTTTAAGGACGTTACGGTCCGTTGTTAGTTTAGGAATATCTCGGTCCATTGTCGCCATTTTTGAGGCAACGTTTAGTTTGAGGACGTTTTGGTCTATTGTAGTTTAAGGACGTTTCGGTCCGTTGATCACCATTTTTGAAGTGAGGTTTTAATTTAAGGACGTTACGGTCCATTGTCACCATTTTGGAGGCAACGTTGTAGTTTGAGGACGTTTCGGTCTGTAGATCACCATTTTTTAGGTGAGGTTTTAGTTTAAGAACGTTACAGTCCGTTGTTAGTTTAGGAACATCTCGGTCTATAGATCACCATTTTTTAGGTGAAGTTTTAGTTTATGGACGTTACGGTTCGTTGTCGCCATTTTAGAGGCAACATTTAGTTTGAGGATGTTTCGGTCTGTAGATCACCATTTTTGAGGTGAGGTTTTAGTTTAAGGACGTTATGGTCCGTTGTCGCCATTTTGGAGGCAACGTTTAGTTTGAGGACGTTTCGGTCTGTAGATCACCTTGCACGCACGTGTATTTGTTACGTGTCGGGATGAGCAACGATGATTTGGGATACATCCAGTTTGGGATGTGGTTTGATCTGGGATGTGCACGTCAGTTTGGGAAGTACACCAAAAAGCAGTTGGCTGTCGGGACCCGCCGCCTCCTTGAAGACGTTGAACAATTACAACGACTGTATCAGAGGTGTAGAGCGATGTACCCTTGAACCAATTCCCGTATTTGAGGGAAAAAGGATTAATGGTAAACCCAGGAATCATTAATCGTATTCTGAGACTACGATTTCCTCAGGGGAACGTGGGACGAATATCGTTTTGGGATATCATCAGTTGGAAGATCGATATCCGTATTTGGAACTAAGATCAGTTTGGGAAGTGAACCCATGGGCTCGTTTGATCTGAATTAGGGACCTATCCAACTTGGGCTTGGTCCACTCAGTTTTCTTTTTATTTGAAAAGAAGTGCTAAGCACTTGTTTGCGCTCAGTCCCTCTTATTGTGCAAAAAGTGATGAACACTTATGTAAGTTCTGACACTCACACTTTACTCTTTTTTGTCTCTTTGTGGAGTGCTGAGCACTTTTAAGGCTCCCACGTGCGAAGCACGTAAGGTGCTAGGCGCTGCCTGGTGAGTGTCAAGTGCTTTTATATTCTGTGGTGCCTACGTGAAGCGTTAGGCGCTGGGCACTGCACACTGAGTGCTAAGCACTCCTTTATTTTCTAGCGCCCACGTGAGGGGCACGTGGGACGTTGGGCGTTGAGCGTCAGTCACTGAGTGCTAAGCACTCCTTATTGTTGAGGCGTCCGCGTGAGAGGCACGTGGGGCGCTGGGCGCTGAGTTTTCCTTGTATATTTTGTTCTGAGGAGTTCAATTTTCTTGTTCTTTTCTGAATCTTTGATCTCCAAGAACAAGTTCGTCCCGATGAGAATTAAATTCTCAACTTGTGGGAGACTTGTCTTATGGATCTCAGATCCGGAGAAAGAACTAAGTTCTTCTTTTTAAAAGGATTAAACCCTTCGAGATTCTCTAATCTCTTTTCTTTTTTTATTTACCAAGAGCTTTTTCTGAGAAGGGAGGCCTTCTTCTTTCTTTCTTTTTGAAGATTTCTGCTTTGTTTTTCTCGAAGTTTATGGGGGGTTCCTCTCTTTTCCTCTTTTTTTGGAAAGAAGGATCATTGGTCATTGGGACCCACCATCTCTCCGACGACACTGAGAGATTACAGCGCTATATATCGAAGGTGTGGAAGGATATACCCTTTGAACCATGTCTTACTCATCGGAGGGAAGAACGAGTTGGAGCTTAAACTCTTAACTGCTGAAAAAGGCTTCTTTGCGTTCGCGTACGTGTGTCGCACGTGTTGGGCGCACGTGTGTCGCACATGTTGGGCGCATGTGCGTCGCACGTTGCGCACTTGACGGGCGCACGTGCGTCACACGTGGCGCTTGCGCATATGTGCATCATAGGGGCAGCTGAGACCCTAGCTTGGAGAACTAAGATCGTATGAAGAACTAAGCTCCTTTAAGGATTGAATCCCGGCACGGCGGGTGTACGTGCGTTGCACGTGGCGCTTGTGCATTATGGCGGGGCAGCTAAGGCCCTAACTTGGAGAACTAAGCTCCTTTGAGGATTGAATTCTCGTACGGCGGACGCACATGCGTTGCACGTGGCGCACATGGCGCTTGCGCATATGCACATTATAGGGGGCAGCTAGGGCCCTAATTTGGAAAATAAACTCCTATGGAGAACTAAACTCCTTTATGGATTGAATCTTATTTTTTCTAAGAAGTATCCCCTCTTATTTATATGGGAGTGATAGAGCAAGGATTTCTCTTTTTCTCGATCTGGGACTAAAAAAGTATCCCCCATATAGTAGAGCATTACTTAGATTACACGTGCATAGCACATTTGCTCATAACTTTTGATTCCGGATGAATTATGAGGCTCATAATATATCAAATCGAAGGATTTTTTTGATACGCTTTCGATATTATCAGAGTTTAGCTGATTATCATTCAGGAGTTTTTCAAAATATAGGCCAGAAAATACTGGTTTGCATTTTCTTAAGCGTATCTCTGCCATTTAATACCTTGGGCTCTTTTGCGCAGAAATTTTTGGCGGGAACAGAGACATTCTCGCGTGAGGAAGAACTTCTCACCAAATTGAAGGAGGCCGAGGACAGCGCTGTCTCCCTCGAGTCGAGGCTGGTCTCGGAGGGCATGAAGGCCACGAGGCTGAAGAAGTCTCATCGGGCCCTGACTGAGTCTAACCGAGCTCTCCAGGCCCAGGTCGGTGAGGTTAACGAGCTCTTCGAAGCCATGAGGAAGTAAAGAGACTCGTTCAAGGGGATGTCTGGACGGCCAATGGGACGGCGAAACAGGCCGAGGAAAGGGCAAAGAAGGATGTGGAGGACTACAAGATGTTTGATTAGTTCTATGTCAACCTGGCCGATTTTGCGGCCGTTGGGTGGCATAACGCCCTTGACGCCATCAAGGAGGCGACGCCTGGGTTTGATGACCAGGAGCTCCGCGCGATGTACCCCCTCCTGGAGGAAGAGCCAAAGGGCGAAGGCGCCGAGCAGGCGGGCGGAGGCATGTAGGCTGGCAGAGGCACCGAGCAAGCAGACGGTAAGGAAACCTTGGTCGAGAAGATGACTTGAAGTCGCCGCTCTCCTTGTTCCCTTCTTTTCCTTTGTAAGCCTTCGGGCAATTTTGTAGCTATTTTGAAAAGCTAAGGAGCTCATAATACCTTATACATAATCTTGAAATTAATAAAATATTTTAGCTCGCCTGCAATGTGCCTGATTGGAATATGCTCGTTTTTGTTTCTAGGTCTCTTTTCTTTTGGTCTGTCCGGTATTCTCGGGAGAGGTGAGCGTTAATCTCGACTTCGAGTTGGATTTCCCACTCAGTCAGGGTCTTTGGTTGAGCCAATGCAAAAGAGTGGAGCCACTCCTTCTGCCTAAGACCAGACCTCAGGGTGTTTATGACCATCTCATCCCGGTGCTCGGGTACCTCCAGAAGGGTATTGTAGAAACGGACAATATAGTCTTTAAAAGACTCAATGTTCTTGCACTTGATGGTGAATAGGTAGTCAACCGACCTCTTCTGTCGCTGGTTGCCGACGAAGTGGCTAAAAAACTATGTGGCCAATTCTTCAAAGGTCGAGATCGAGTGCGGAGTCAGGTCGCGGAACCAGTCTCGTCCTGCTTGGATAAGGGTGGTGGGGAATGCTCGGCACTGAGCGGCATCCGAGTTTTCCTGATAGTTCATGCCCGCGATGAACGCGTCCAAATGGTCTTTTGGATTAGATTTCCCGTTGAAAAGAGCAACTTTGGGCGACCTGTTTCGGAAAGAGACTCACTCTCTCAGTAGTTGATCAGTGAAGGGCTTCGTGAGAGAGTCCAAGAAATATCTCATTGACCCCTCAGGTAGGTGAGTGGCGATCTGCATGTCCTAGATCTTCTTCTCGAGGACGCCGAGTCATTGCTGGTATCCCGAGAATTCTCCCTGGTCGGAGTCTTCGCTATACCCGCTTCGGGCTTAGGCGACGGAACGACTTCTGCTTCGCTCTATCACGTTCCTCATACCCTCGGGTTAGACCCTTCGTGGTTCTCCCCGGCGAGCACTATGTACAAAGCCCCGGTGATCAGGGCGACGTCGGTCATTCCTAGAATCAGGTGTTCTGACCGACGTCGTCTCAGAGGGTGAGAGAGTGTGGCAAGCGTTGAACTGATATCTCGGCGTTGAACTATTCGGTGCCTAATGAGTCATGGAATCATTCATCGTATGGAGGTTGTGATTGCTGGAATCGGCTCGCCTGCGTTTCATGGTATCGTAGTTGGCACGGATAAGGACGAGGACCTGGATGCATCCTTCTGTAGTCTCGTGCACGCCGCCGCTCTAGGGAGTAGGGGCGGCGATTTGCCGGGCGTGGCTGGTAATTTGGATACGAGCGAACGTGTCTACCATCGCTTTCAGTCGGTCGATCCGTGCTGATAAGGCTTCAACGATGTTTGGAGGAGTGGAATTGCCCCCGTCTCCATTGCGGAGGACGGGATAACTCGTTCTAGGACCCTCGTTGCGATTATCGCTGACCATTGAATCGAAGGCGGGAGGTCAACTTTTTGTGGTGGAAAATGAAAATAGTACTTACCACAGACGGTGCCAACTGATGGAGGTCGGGATCTCCCTCAGATGTTGTCATCCGTCGATCTTATTACCAGCAGTGTTGAACGGTCGAGATTTGAGATGAGGTTGAGCGTGTGGATCTCAATGGGTTGTTAGTTGTTGTTGATGCCGAGTTACCTGCAAAGAAAGTCCTGCGGTAGGAAACCACCGTAAGACCCTCCGGCGATTAAGTACCGAGTAATATTAGGGCAGAGTAGCGGCTGTTGGGGTCAAAAATTACACCCCGGTCGACAAAGTCAAGGTCAAAGTCAACCCCAAGTAAGCGGGCCCAAGCCCTAGGACAAGTAGGCCCATGCCAAGTCGGGCTCCGCTACCGGCCTCTCCCTTACCAAAATAAAGATTATGTAATAAATAATTTTGATATAATTTTATGAATAAATGTAAGAAAAATGGGCATAAAACCAATTTTTTGTAAAACCCATGGCTTATGTGCAAAAGAAATGAGCACATGAGGCATGGGATGGACAAAATGCCGTTTTTGAATCCCAAAGGGCTATGTGTAAATTTGTAAGCCTATAAAAGGCAACATGATGATAAAATAAAAGGACAAGAATTCATTCCCCTCTTTTCCCATGCACTCCACATTAAAAATACCTTCCCCGTTAGAAAAAAAACATACACAAGCTCTGCATATTGAGTTCGCATGACTAGTTGACCCATCAATCGGAGGTTCCTTCGCTTCAAAGGCGAGGGGTAATTAACGGCAGCTTAGTTCGTGGCTGCCGGAGATTCGGATCCCCAAAATCAATAAACCCCGGCCTACCCTAGGCAGGGAGAATCTGTATACGCCTGATAAGCGATGCGTATTCCCATCTCAATGGAGTGACGAAAAACACCATACAGCTTCTGGCACGCCTGGTGGGAGCTTTTCTCTCCTCCCATATTTCGGGTTAAACGTTCATGCAAACTCAATCAATATACATATCGATATTTATACTAAAATAATGCTTTTTCATGTAGGATTTCAAGCGATCAAGCCTCAACAATGTCTCCAAGGACAAGCTCAGCTCTCGACACAGCTCCTATCTCCTACACGATGAAAATGGATGCCAGGACGGTCCTCCCGGCTAGTCTCGAGCGACAGTGGGACGAGCCGCTGCTACCATTTGGCTCTATTATATTCATGCTAGCTAACGCTATCCCATCTCCTCAAGCTCCAGTAACAAACAAACCGGCCTTGAAAGGCATGAGGCCAAATGTAGTGCTCTCGAGGGCACCATTACGCAAACGCAAGTCGGTGTTTGAACGCCTTTCCTTGGCCCTGGCTGGGGGCAAGGCCATCAACACCAATGAAGCAACATGGCATCTAGGGCAAGCTCCAGCGGTGCCCTGGACGACTGCTCAATCGGGTATCTTCTGTAAGCTCCCTGTCAATCGACTCATGATGGCTTCTTGGATGACGGATGCCCGTCAAGCCCTCAAAATTGAGGAGCTAAGATAGAAAAGGCTCAGATACAGAGCCAACAAAAGGTCTAGGGCTCCTGCTAGGCTGAACTTCACGAGGTTCCAAGAACAGAGTTACCCTGTAACAATGGCCGAATCGGCTGTAAAGCTCACTAATTCTTTCGAACCACTGAAATTGGCCTAAAAGAATGTCGTGACCGCAAAAGTCAAGAAAACTGCGAGCCAGACAGCTCCACCTAAGGACCCAGTCAGACCAACCGTCTTCAGTCGCATGTCCTTTCCAGAAGAGGAAGGGACACGACGATCGCTCAAAAAGTCAGCTACCAAAGATAAAGAGATGGCAGGATATGTGATCCACACTATCTATATGGCGGGCACTCATCCCAGCGACAACCTTCGCAGCAAGAGAAAGGATGGAGTCACCACATCTCAAATCTAATCTGGTGTGAATGTGGCTACCACTTTCCAAGACTAACCTCCTCTGGAAGGTAATGAAAATCCTTCCAGTGAGGTTGACAAGCAGAGAGATCCTCAATTCATGAGGAGTCGGGCTTGGAAAGCAAAGAGGAGCCAATCTTCCATCCTAGGACCGCAGAGCAGCAACTTCTCCAAGAGCTCTAGAAGCAGCTCAGAAACAAAGACAAAGAGATGGCCAAGCTCTACTTAAAAACTGACGACTTGATAAACGACGTCTTACAGCTTACAGTACAACTTGCCTTTCAGCCGCTCAATCAAGCACAGGGCTCTGCTCATGAACCGGGAAATGGTGTCCCGAGGCAGCCGACGCCTATTCCCTCAAATTAAAAGGTGGGCAAGCCGCATGAAAGTCGGCCGTATACTATCTCGGGAAATGTCTTGGCTACCGATAACAGCAACCCGCTAACTTAATTTCAAATCATGGATTTGGTTGCTAACAAAGTCAAAACATTGGTAGCCGAAACCGAAGCGCAAAAAGATATCAGCAGTAGTGGAAGACCATATCCTTCTTGGTATAATCTGGTAGAGTTTCCTGGTGGCTATGTCATCCCTAAATTCGGAAGATTTGATGGAACGGGAAATGCGAATCAACATATCGCCCACTTTAAAGCCTCATGCGAGAATACTGGTGGCAATGATGCGCTTCTCCTCCGCCAGATAGCTTAACCGATGTCGCTTTCGACTGGTATGCTAGCATACTGGATGGCTCCGTTAGTACTTTCGTCCAAATGGAATCTTTGTTTCGACAAAGGTTCATGAGTGTCAGCGATAAGATCACCATCGCCGACCTCGTAAGGACCAAGCCAAAGAACAACGAAAGCAGTACGGATTTTATAACCCGATGGCGCAATCTTTCAGTCAAATATGAACCGCCGATAGTGCAGGGCCAATCTGTTAGCCTCCTCGTCGGAAATCTCAACAATTGGATGGCCTCGTTTCTATGCACCGCGGGTCTCAAAACATTCCAAGAGCTGACCAGAAAAGTTCAGATGTTGGAGTGCTCAAAGCAGGAGTTCTCCTCTGATTCCCAAAATAACAATAGGTCCTGGAGAAACCGAAAGGACGATAATTGCAAAGGCGGAAATTCCAACGATACTGAATCTTTTAACATTTCGGCTAACCGAAGTAAGCGAGGGATGAGCGGGCCCAATGCCAACCGGCCTCGAAAGCCAGTGTTCGGAGAGGAAGGAGAATCTCTACTGAAAGAGAAGCAGGATAAGATCTATTCCTTCAGAAGGAACAAAATCCATAAAATATTCAAGGATGCTCTAAGAAACGGTCTACAATTACCAGAATAAAAAAGACCTCAAGAAGCGAATATGACCGACGACCCCAAATATTGTCCCTATCACAGAGTGATAGGTCATTCCATTGAGGACTGCTTCGTCTTCAAAGATTAGGTCGAAAAGCAATACAAGGTAGGAGAGATAGAACTATCTAAAGGCGTGTTAACAAACAGTTAAGCTGCGACCGCCAATTTCATACAAATAAAGACCGAAGCCCTTCGGGAACCTGATTCTCTCAGGCATTTGCCTTTCTCTGAAAAGAGCGGACCAAGGCAAGAAGCTAAGAGCCAAACGAGCAATATTGCCAATGAAGAAGCGATAGACGGGTACACAACCCATACGGTCTATATAATGGAGCCCAGAGGAACAAGTCCTCCTGCGCCTTATAGCCATGACGATGACGTGGTTGTTGTCATCCAACACCGGCTCGGTCTAGATAACGAAGAGCCCGCTTATGCAATTAAGCCAAAGGAGCTCATGGTTCCTGCAAAATCGAGCCTATGCTCCAATAGCTGACCACCAAGTCGTTAAACTGGGAACAATCGATCCCTAATTCGTTAAATTGGGGATGTAAAAAAATGTGTAAATAAATTAAAAAAAGGGCCGAAATGATTGGGCAATTCACAATAAAAATCAACGAGTAAATTAAAAATTAAAATAAACAGCCAAAATGATGGGGCAGCCACGAATAAATAGCCGAAATGATAGGGCAATCGCGATCTTCGCGATAAGAAAAGCCGAAATGATAGAGCAATCGCATTAAAAAACCCTCCAAATGGCGAATGATGAGTCGCTCCTGATACTATATTCCAGTACAACGATGCAGATTCCAACTAAATTCTAAATCCCTAAATTCCCAATGGAGAATGATGAGTCGCTCCTGGTACCATATTCCAAGCAGCAATGCAGACGCCAACCAAAATCCAATTTCCTAAAATTCTTCCAGCCCTATGGTTGGTCCCCAAGTTTCCTACCGTACACAATCCACGGACTCAAATAATTCTCATCACATCTATGCTCCACTGTAATGACCAGCCACGCGGCCGGTCTCTGCCATTGGAATTATGCTCCATTTGGGAAGGCCCACTCATGTGTCCTCACGATACATGAGGAGAATAAAACTTACGGGATCCTCACGACTCATAAGAAAACACTTTCGTGGGATCCTTACGACTCACAAAGGAAAAACACACTTGGAAGTCTCCACGACTCCTAAGGAGAAAGTACATCTATGAGATCCTTTCGACTCGTAGGGAGAAAATGCTTTTATGGGACCCTTACGGCTCATAAAATTGAAAAGCCTTAGGTGATAGGGACCCAAACCTGTCTCCTAAGCCATCGCTCCCCAACAGGCAAAATCAAATGATGAATTGCTCCTAGCACCTGTGCTTCAGTGTTAGCAACGCTAATGCCGACCCCAACCCCGAAATTCCAAATCTATCCAATAGACCCCTAAGTCGTTAAACTGGGAACAAATGACCTCTAAGTCGTTAAACTGGGAACATATACCCCTAAGTCGTTAAATTGGGAACATATGGCCTCTAAGTCGTTAAACTGGGAACATAGACCCCTAAGTCGTTAAACTGGGAACAGATGACCTCTAAGTCGTTAAACTGGGAACAGATGACCTCTAAGTCGTTAAACTGGGAACATAGACCTCTAAGTCGTTAAACTGGGAATAGATGACCCCTAAGTCGTTAAACTGGGAACATAGACCTCTAAGTCGTTAAACTGGAAATAGATGACCCCTAAGTCGTTAAACTGGGAACGAGGGAAATCCCCTCACGACAAATGATGATTCGCTCCTGGTGTCATATTCTAGTGTAGCGGTGCTGATGCCAAACCAAAACCAAAATCCCCAAATCGTCTCATGGCAAATGATGATTCGCTCATAGTACCATATTCCAGTGTAGCGATGAATATGTCAACCTAAATCACATCAAATCAGCAAGACAACCAACGACCTCCTTGGTGGAATCAAGCTCCACATAGGAAACAAGTCGAATCGCAAGTCAACTTCAACCCTGACACCGCAGAAAGCGGAGCATGTCAAATCTAATCACCGACACCGCAATAAGCGGAGCAAGTCATATCAAGCACCGACCGTCCAAGTCGTAAAAAGGGCAGCATCGACCGTCCATGTCGCTAAAATGGCAGCACCGACCGTCCAAATCGCAAAAAGGGCAGCACCGACCGTCTAAGTCGGTAAAATGGCAGCACCGACCATCCAAGTTGCAAAAATGGCAGCACCGACCGTCCAAGTCGCTAAAATGGAAGCATCGACCGTCCATGTCGCTAAAATGGCAACACCGACCATCCAAGTCGCAAAAATGGCAGCACCGACCGTCCAAGTCGCAAAAAGGGCAGCAACGACCTCCCCGTCGGAATTATGCTTCGACTCGGAAACAGGTCAACCGATGACCTCCCAGTCGGAATTATGCTTTGACTCGGAATCAAGTCAACCAACGATCTCCTTGTCAAAATTATGCTACACCTCGGAATCAAATCAACCAACGATCTCCCTGTCGGAATTATACTCCATCTCGGAATCAAGTCAACCAACAATCTCTGCGGCGGAATCATGCTTTGTCTCAAAGTGTATCCCGTGTCAAAATCAAGTTTCGCCTCGGAGTACCTGCTTTCCCCGTCAGAATTATGCTTCACCTGGGAATTGACCTTTGCGTCGGAATCAGTCGTCTCAGAGTGTACCCCGTGTTGAAATCATACTTCACCTCGGAGTATCTGCCTTCCCTGTCGGAATTATACTTCGACTCGGAATCAACATCTGCATTGAAGCTATAATTCGTTCAGAATGTCTTCCCTGTGATGGAACTAAGCTTCGTCTCAGTATACAACTGTCCCGTGTCTGAATTATGCTCAAATCCCTGGAATTATGCTCCACTTTTTGGAATTATACACTGATCCCTGGAATTATGCTCTAATCCTCGGATTTATGCTCCGAACCCCGGAATTATACTCCCGGAATGATGCTCCGTGTCCGGAATGATGCTCCGCCTTGAAGTCCAACTCCAAGATCCATCAGTTTCATGCACACAACTCATATACGCGATGTGCATTTATTGATGGGAGCACTTTGTTGGGGTCAAAAATTACACCCGGTTGACCAAGTCAAAGTCAAAGTCAACCCCAAGTAAGCGGGCCCAAACCCCGGGTCAAGTGGGCTCATGCCCAAGTTGGGCCCCGCTGCCGGCTTTCCCCATGCCAAAATGAAGATTATGTAATAAATAATTTTGATATGATTTTTATGAATAAATGTGAGAAAACTGGGTATAAAACCAAATTTTTGTAAAACTCATACTTTATGTGCAAAAGAAATGAGCACATGAGGTATGAGATGGGCAAAATGCCATTTTGTGAAGCTCAAGGGGCTATGTGTAAATTTGTAAGTCTATAGAAATAAAAGGACAAGAATTCATTCCCCTCTTTTCCCATGCACTCCACATTAAAAATACCTTCCCCGTTATTAAAAATTTCTAACGGGACGCTGTCCCGCATTTCGCAAGGAGGCTAGCAGCCACCTTGACCCCCCAGCCCGCTATCCGGGTAGCGGGACTCCCGTAAACTCTGCGGAGCCCCCGATACGTCTAAAAATATACACACAAGCACTGCACATTGAGTTCGCATGACTAGTTGACTCGTAAATCGGAGGTTCCTTCGATTCAAAGGCATGAGGTAATTAACGGTTGCTTAGTCCGCGGCTACCGGAGATTCGGATCCCCACAATCAATAAGGCCCGGCCTACCCTGAACACGGGGAATCTGTATACACCTGACAAGCGACGCGTATTTCCATCTTAATAGGATGACGAAAACACCCTACAACGGCGTATTAGAATGAGTTCGAAATACCTGAATCATCTGGCAGAGGGGTTTATTAGCGGTCGCAGGGAGCGAGCCGATACGAGATTCTCGTCGTCCGTCACGCCCATACGTCACGTTCTCGTTGATGACAGGATACGTCCATTAATGGCGAGATACATCGGCGTGGGATGCAGGCTGTGGAGTGACGGAGATCTCGTCGCGGTGAGATGCACGGAGCCGTTATGGGGATGCTCAGGCTCCGTGGTCCCAGCTAAATAGGGACGCTGAGAAACCTCGGATATAGGATTGCTCAGAGATGAGCAAGTGAGCTGAGAAATCTCAGCTATAGGATGGCTCGGAAACGAGCTATTGGCTGGCGGTCACCCGAAGGGGAAACGTACTCCGGGGAGGTTTTCTAAAAGGTCAGGAGTAATCTCGGAGGCGAGACGCCAATGAATGTCCCCAATGCATCATACTTATTCCAGCTCCATAGCCCGCAGAAATCTAGCGGGCTTACATGGATCCGCTACGTGTCGTGATTTGGGGAATTCCGACTTATGTCACTCTGCGATTTGAAATATGGTAAGATTACTACTTTTTCGTATGTTAATTCATTATTTGACTGATCCAATTTCTTTCCGACAAAGGTTCCTTTTGACCGAAAGCAAAAAGACCGTCGAGTGATTGATAACCGCCAAGGCCAAGAGTTTGCAATGGTGTGGATTGTTCAGTTTCTATTGTGTTTTATCGGCAAATAATTTTACTGCAAAAATAAGCATAATCTCTGTGCTTAATGCTGCCACACAAATTACAGTACTGTAAAATGTGAAATGAACATTTTTGGCATGTCAATATTCAGCTTTGCTTTTGATTCATGAGAAACACAAGGAAACTATTGTTGATTATGCTGTGGACTCTTTTCGATCAGCAACATTAGGAGTCATGAGCTAACTTCTATCTATGGCAATGTTTATATTTATGAATTTATTTTTGAAGTATTTTCATATACATGAATTTTTTGTTGAAGTGTTATGGAAACTAAAGCGTGAACAACGGAGAAGCTGAAGTTGGATTCATGAAGGAAACCTTATACGGCCTTGAGTTGAGATTCAATTTGTTGCAGTTGTAAACATGCTAATAATCTGAGCCCGACTCCTTTTATCAAATATTGATATTAATTTTCATTTTCGACATCTATCTTTATCTGCTTTCACCGACAACCACCAGATATTGATATGGTAACACCTATATCCATTATGTAACCGTATCAATATTCTGCCTGTTTCCAACAACTAATGTCTGACTTATCATGTATAATGTTTTTAAATATTTATTGCATTTCCATATCCGACTTCTACAACATGTGGATAGTAATCTCATTTCCCACAACTATCAGTATCTATGTTCGAATCCGTTTGTTGCTATTCGATATGGATATGGAAACACATATATCCAATCTGTTGATATCCCTAAGCGAGAGCGTTTTTTGATTTGTCTTGCTTGTTGAAGGCGGGGGCAAGTACCCCAAATTTTTATATATTAAAATAAAGATAAAACGGAATTTTAGATGCCACATGAGCAAGTTTCCTCCTGTGACGTCGAAAAAAATCAACACTCTATCAATTTTTTCGACGATCGACATC
This sequence comes from Agapanthus africanus, assembly GCA_030015575.1. Lineage (NCBI taxonomy): Eukaryota > Viridiplantae > Streptophyta > Magnoliopsida > Asparagales > Amaryllidaceae > Agapanthus > Agapanthus africanus. The sequence goes on along the minus strand of JASDDO010000006.1, from coordinate 294,979,313 downwards.
CACCTCCTTCTTTATCATTGTGCAAAATGTGGATACACTAAATTTGATGTGAATCCAATGTTGGATATAAGTACCATCAAGACAATTATTGTAATTGAAGTAGGACCTGTACGAGAGAACAATCTTACTTGAGATGATGGTACGCTATCTGATTTGTCTTTATCTTTCATGTGATACGTTTTATTCACTATCACACATCACTTAAATGTGAGATAAAGCCCAAGAATTTTGCTTGACTTCCAGGACAATAATGGAGATCATACTAGTAGAGCCTGAATAGTCGATAAGCACACCCTTAAATGTACCTAGTCGTAGGAGTATCGAGACTGAGAATCGGTACTCCAGTTTAGACTAGTGTGTACGTTTTCTGACCCGATTGGAGGGCAATAGCTGATCCTGCAGCTATTGTATTTGACATCAAGGATTGTATACATGTGCTCATTAGATGAGTTACAATGGACGGACTCACCGAGAAATCCTGGTTGGTAATATACCAATGTCAGGTGGCAATTCTCTGATGACATGAGTACATGGTAGTTCCTAGGATCTGAGATCACCATAGTGTCTCATGTGTGTTCCCACTATACTTAGACTTCTACCCTACCATGGCTCAAAGAAGTCGTGTAAATAGGTTTTTGTTGGGTATAGTGTCACGACCCGAAAGTACGGAACGTGACCGGCACTTAGATTACGAAGCGTCTAGAGGCGCCACGTGACCTAAGTAAGCCGAAGCCCAGAAATCTAAACCATAAAAGAAGAAAAAGAAGAAAAGAAAAGAAAAGAAAACAAGTATAAAAACATCAGCAAATTTTACCAAAAATTTCGGCAGAGTCTCCTCTGTAAAAACTGGCCCCCAAATGGGTACAACAAGTATAATATGAATAAACAATAAAAAGCATCCCCAAACGGGTGCTAACTCAACGCCAACAGGCGGAAACAACCACAACAAGCACAATAATATACAACGCCAAAAGGCGAGGCTCAAAACTCAAAAGAAAACGAAACCACCAGATCAGAATAATACAGGCGCGACTCTAAGGTCGAAGTAAAAGACTGGTCCAATAACTTATCAAGTAATACAAATATGGTTGATGGAGCTTACTAGATACAAATGAATGAATAAAAGTACAATGGTGGTTCGGATACAAGTGAACCAACCTACCGTGCCAATCACCCTGAAGAAAAGATGTGCCAACAAGCTGCCACGGGAAACCTGTACATCGAACCTGTAAAGAATTTGGCACAACGGGGGTGACTTGCCAACTCGTGAGTAGAAGACATCTACGAAAAGAAATCGAATACACGACGCTATCCTAGGTCATAATAATACACTACTATATCCCAAACATCTAGTAATAGCAGGGTAATACTACGTGTAAGTGCAAATACTCCGTGTCGTGTCAGTGCCTCATATAGTACTAAGTCATATGAAATGAAATGCATGCACCATGAATGTAAAGTCACAAATCCTGAAATCCAGATATATATGTATGAGAACCTTTAGCCGTTATCATAGTAAAGTGTGTATAAGCATCTGAAATCGCAACAATGAAATCCATGGAAATCCGTGTCAAGTATCGACACAACATATGTAACCTCAAGTATCAATATGTCGGGCTCCGTCAGTCCGGATCGGCCCATATCATCAAATCCCACGACAACGGTCGGTATCCTCCGGATATCCGCCGCGCCAGACATCACCGGTAGGTAGCCTTCCCCTGCCAGGCTCATCGTCTACAACTCGATCTTCTTGCCCCGGGGTACCATACCGGGCCCACCATGTACCCGAGACGGTTCATCCACTCCTCGAATCGGGTCTCGAAATCCATCAGAAAACATGAAATACTCATGGTGGACGACCCATACATCACGAGAAAACCGCATCTTATTTTAAAAAAAGAGAAGAGGAGAGAGAGAGAAGTTTTTATATATTTTTGCGGTTTTCCCCAAAAATCCAGAAATCTCATAGAAATCCAAATCTCAAAATCATGAGTAACTATATGATAAGTGTCGTCATATGCCCATAATACTGCATGATAACATGAAAATATGAATGCATGAATGTCTAAGCAATGAATATCATGTCTGTACTAATGTCAGAGAATAATCACAATATTATATCTGTCTAGTTGTTAACTGATTCTATCCATAAGAGACAATATGATCTAAAGTGTACGTGACATAGCAATTACCGATGATGATGTGTGTGAGCCGGCAAATAAGTGTGCGTGGAATATGCGCATCATCGGTAATAGTGCTGGTGTCCTAACAGGTAAAGTTTATACTGATTATAGCAACATATAAAAGAACATGCACCATGATGATTACAGTATGAATGTAAATACAGGTGTGCATTATCCACTCCTCTGCGAGATACGAGTACAACTACCACTATGTGAGTCGAACCTAAACCAGTGTCCATCTAACATCCTAAGGAACTAACCTAATAGACTAGTCAGTAAGAAACTAGAGTCTACCTAAGGTCTGAATCAATTTCTCTAATAGTCGACGATCCCGCCTCAATAGCGTCATATATATAGTACGGCTTCCTTGACTCAAGAGTGCGGATCAATCATCAAATCTAAGCCTCGTACGGTAAAATCCATCGTACGGCATCCCAATATCGGGGTACGGTCAAGTATCTCCTAGGTGTCTCCTCATTCGTATAATGTCATCATCAGCACATCTCATGATCAAGGTGTTAAACTGTGATCGCATACATCAATCATATATCATTGCCATCATGATAAGCATCATTAGTTTATCCTCAGAAATATCATGTCATATGTGTCATATTGTGACTAGGTCATACTTATATGATATCGGCATCAGGTCACACCAATATAATATTGTAATCAAGTTATACATATATCATATCGTGATCAGTCACAAGTTACAGTCCGGGTACTATTCTAGCGTCCTATGTACATCAATATCACCACCACTCTTTATAATTTATATATTCATGTTCATTATCTCATTCTCTAATGATCCGCTAACACTTTAATACGACTGTATAGTCAAGAATCACGGCATCAAGCCCAGTTATACCGTTTCATCATGCCTCAAATATCATATCACATCAATGAATCCCATATAGGTGTTGTATATATATATACACCTATACCTAGTTTTATATACGTATACACATATACGTATACTCCATGTCGAGTTTTAGTGTGTGCGTGTGTGTTTCTATCAGAAACCTACGAACCTTTCCCAAAGTACTCATCCTCTGATATGGTTTTCCTAAATCAGTCTAGTCCAGCCTAGGGTCAATACTAGGGTCCTACTAGGATCATATCTGGTTTCCTAATGTCAATAAGTACTATTCCTATTCTACGTTGCGGGGGTGCTAAACGCCATCCACCCGACTTCCCCCCGTAGATATGCATCTACTCACCTGGTCCATGTCTGCTGACAACGGTGTCGCCATCCTCCTCTTCATCGCCCGCAGTCCACTTGAAGGGTACCTAAACGCAAACATATAAATATTATCGTAAACTGAATCACATACGAAAGTCAAAACGACGCAATGAACCAGCATAGGTTAAAGCCTATGTCCCGTCCACGAAAAAGAACTAAATATCGCTCGATATCGGCGTACAAACACCGATGGATCGAGATAACATCAACAAACAACTCATAGTTTTAAAACACATTACTTATATTATAAAACATGATTAAATCCATCGAAACCCTAAAATCAATCAAATCGTCCGTTTTCGAAAAACCCGAAAAATGTCGATTTACCGTTTTTCATCAAAACTTGACATTTAAATGAAACCAAAGGTCATAAAACTCATTAAATAGCATATCTAGACTATACAAACTATTACTATATTTTTATTACACAAATTTGCATTATTTTAAAATTTCTAGTTTGCAACTTTTAACAATTTTCAACATTTTTCAAGCAAAATACCACAATTCCACCACAAAACATGATTTTGCATAACTTAATGACTTAAACCACAATTTATGATGATAATGATATAATGAAACCATAATTATATTTTTAACCTCCTTTATATAGGAATTTCTAAAATCTAGTTTACAAAATTAGCAATTTTTATCACAATTTATCAATTATCCATAGAAACTAGCAATCAAACTAAATTTTTCTTTCCACCAACAAGTTAATACTCTTATTAAGACCAAAATCTAGTATTAACAATATTAATTGAGATTTATTTCACCAATAATTAGGTTTTATAGAAACCTAGTTAGCAAAATTTCCTAATTTAAACCATTTTCAATGAAAAATTTACAATTCAACAATCATGCAAGATTTTCCAAATCCAAAAGTGTTAAACTAACTATTATAAGCCTAAATAATTAACAAAAATTATAACTTGAATTTAGAAACCCTAACTTGAATTTTTAAAATTGAACATAGAACTAATTCATTAAATCTAATTAAGCTTAAATGAACATCTAAAACAATAAATCAAAAGAAAGAAATTATACCTCCCAAAATATGAAATCCAAATTAGAAATGAGCCTCCAAAATGCATGCTTTCCATCTCCAAAATCCATGTAAAAATGAGTAAGGAATAAAGGGTATGAAATAAATAGGATTTTGTGGAATTTTAATGGAATTTTTTGATGTATTTTTGATCATTTTTGAATAAAAAAGAGGTGGAAAATGGGGGGGGGGGCAGCCATGGTGGGGTTGTGGCCGGCCTAAGTGAGAAGAGTGAGAGAAAGAAGAGAGTGTGCAAAGTGTGTGGAAGTTTCAAGAAGAGAAACATCATTAAAAGTCTTTTCATGTATTTATTTATTTATTTATTTACTATAGCAACTCAAGAAAGCTCTAGAAATTAGGAAAAATTTGCAAATAAATTTTGCATGATACACACTAATTTCTAATATGCCATGGTTCATTTTTACAAATTAAAACCATTTAAATTTGTAATTTACACTAATTTAGTGTAAAAATAAAGCTTATGTTAATATTTAAAATAATTAATTTAGGAAAAATTTTTTAATTAAACTAAAAATTTATAAGTGGCTAAATAAACACTATTTACTAGTAATTACATAATTAAATAGGTATTTTTGAATTTATAATGAAAAAAAATTGCGGTTTGATTTTACGAAAAATACATTTTGCTTTACCGAAAATCATAAAATTCACTTAAACAATTTTATTCATTTAATTATTTATTTAATTATTTTTAAAACGTTACATATAGTCTTGAAGCACGTGGAGGTAATGAGCGGTCAAGGGGATTTGTCTCTCCCGGTATAGGGAGTTGATGTCACGCTGTATAGGACATGACTATAACCATAAGTCGATAGTCATCGCAGTGCAGATAAACTGATAAGTGTTATCAGTTGTATCTCTGATTGGTTAAGAGTCCTCTGTCGCATGACTTATCGAGTTATTGGGATCTGACAGATTCCAAACTATAGACTCGATATGCGATACTCTTAGACGAAGAGACCGGACTGTACGGTAATGTCACTGATAGATTTTATAGGGTTCAGATGAGCTTGCTCGTTGACTTTCGATCAATATCTGAGTAGCCGTTACGTGCAGCTAGTACCGTTGACATGCTTGTAAGCTATGAATATGATCTTAACCTATTGCCAGCGTATTGTCGAGTCTTTAGAGTCTCATACAGAGTTTTCCTAGCACAGACGAAACGATGTAGGGCACGTATAGGGACACGTGCAGGAGTTCGATTAAACACGTGTATTGGATATACGTATTTTAATCAGGTATTTATTGATATTAGCCGGTATATATATGATATAGCCGGATTATTAAATCGTGTGTTGATTTAATAATTAAATGTATATTTATATATTGATATATTGATATATTAACTAATATCATGCCCACTTTATTATTTTCTTCTCTTTATAAATATTTGTATTTTGATATAAATATTGTGACATGTATATTGATAAATATGAGATCGGTGTATAAGACTTATATGATTTAGATGAGAACATTTTACTTTCTTTTAATTCTTTTAACGAGTATAAGTCATAGAAAATTAGAAGCTTGTAGACTTCTTTATCTTTTTCCTTGATGACTCATTTTGACACATTGATTTGTTCTCATCCAAAAAACATTATCTTCTTCATACTCTCATTTCCTTCATGGCTAGCTCTCTTGATTTCTTCAAGTGAGAAAGTGGAAAAAGAAAAGAGAAAAATTTTGTGAGTTATTTATTCTACATTTCATACTAATCATTCTTAGAAAGTTTAGTTAGTGGGTTACTTCGTTTTGATGAGATCAATTTAAAGCTAAAACTTGTGTTGCAGTTATCTCAAGGTAGATCATCTTCGGAAATGAGATCATCGAACAAGCTTGTTCTTGGTTTTGTGGAGACTAGACAGGGTCTAAGGAGAAGTGGCTAACGCGCTACAAAGCTTGTAGTTCGCCAACTTCTTTATTTTAGTTTTCTAGTTTTGCAATTATATGTAAATGACATGATCTTGTTGTTGCTTTTGGTGTTAAGTCTTGTAAAATTTTGATTTTACATTTCGCCACGGTCCGTAAATGTTGCAACCCTAGCACCGAATTTCAATCATGATATCAGAGCCGATCATTTACATTTGATTATTTTTTGCTGCAAATTGATTCAAGAACCCATTTTTAAAACGGCTTTTGAAAAAACTGCCAAAAACAGCGAATACTTCATGGTTTTCTTGTGTCCTGGGGATCTCGGTTCGGACCGAGAGCCCCGTAAGGGCTCGAGGGTGACCTTGCGGCTATCCTCGGAGGCTTAGGTATGCCCCTACACCCGAGACCACCACAAAGTGGTCTCAGTGTGGGGATGGACAGCGAACACCCAAAAAGGTGCTCGCTGTCCAGCAGCGTTTGTGGCCATGGGTCAGGGGGACCACCTACAGCCCTTATAGGCCCCCTAGGTCATGCCAGAAGTCCCCCGGGGGTCTTGGGCACTTTTCGGATCCTACCAGAATCGAAATATGCAAGATATGTGGCGGTTTTTTGTGACGGGCTGATCTTGGAATTTGGTTTTTGGAATTTCAAGTTATCGGACTTGTGGCTTTTGAAATAGTTTGCCGCTGCTTCAAATTAACTCGATGGAGTGTTCGATCGGGTTGGTTTGTTGGCCTTGTTGATATGTGATATGCAACTTCAACGAATTGATAAGTGATCAATTCGACAGGATTGCATTAGTGTGTCTGAGATGTTCTATACGATTGATATATGTTGATATATTGCTTTGTTGGAATGCGTTAGATTGTCATGAAATGAATAGTCCTCATGCGGAAGTGTGATATTGCGATAAGTGTTATTTCCATTCATGCTTGTAGCCATCATGTATATTCATTTTTTCGGGGCAAACGACCGACTTGTAGTCGTTATTACCGCGTTGTATTATTATTTGTCAAGGCACGACCAGGTTGCAGTCGTTGCTTCCGTTGTAAATTATACATATTTAGGATTACCCCACAGAGAAGCGCACGGGCAACCAGATTCTAGATTGCAGTGGGTGGCCATCTCAAGAAGTTGAGATCGGGTCGTTCGAGTCTAGAATTGGCGGGTTGCTTGCCGCGCTTGAAGAGGGTATAGAATAGACCCGCGGAGGAGTGCTCAAGTCACCGGATTCGAGAAAGTGTCGGGTTACCCTCTCATGATGATGATGTTGGGTTGCCTCGTAGCTTGCCGCACTAATAGGGGTCTGCTTTTGGCTGCGCACGGGCTATTCACACGACCGGGGAATATCGCATTTCGTTTGATAGCTCGAAGGAAACGCAGGATTCCTTAGTAATCTGACAATTCCAGCTCTGTATTTTTCATTACTTGCTTGTGATGTGATTACATGCCTGTGATGATATTTATTGCTTGCCTATAATATTGATTATCTGCCTGCGATGATATATATAATGATATATAAATAAATGATATATACGTTTTGCACCTTCTCCCGCCCTACTGTAAGTTAAGTAACCTTACAATGAAGACCCGGGGCGAATACTGGTGGCGTATATATGCATTCTATTTTCTTTTCATACTTTTCTGAGATTGTATAAGAAGATGCTAGGTAATATGAGTATCTATTTGATGGGATTGTATTGATTCAGATTAATGCTAAGATAATAAACCTAAAACACATTGTAGAACCAAATATTAGATATTATGGTGTTATAATCGAATCTTTTGTTTTGTATTGAGGTATTCGGTTAGGAATATTCTGCACCTCATTCTATAAGAAAAGAGCATGGATCCCTTTATAAGGGATTGACCTTTTTAGCAAAAGATTGTGTTACTATAAATTTGCATATTGTATAACCGTAGTCTTTTGCTTTGTATTGAGGTATTCAGTTAGGAATATCCTGCACCTCATTGTATGAGCTAAGAGCTATGATCTTTTCATGGGGAATCCGCACTTAACTAATAGTCTACGTAACTATAAATTTGTAAAACCACTCGGTTCCTACGATGATATCAAGTTATTTACGTTAAAGGTTTTATTCAAAACCAGTCGTAGCCCTCTGTCATTTCAAAAAGTAGAGTACTTAGTATTCGTGTTGCATTTGTTGGCAAGCGTCAAGGTGAAGTGTACGGTGGCTAAGTGATGTCTTCATGTTAGCATATGATGCGATTAGCCGAAATAGTCGCACGGCTTTGTTGGCAAGCGTCTATGGCTTGTGCGGGTGGATTTGAGTTGATCAAGAAATGGCGGGTAGAACTTGACTAGCGGCCTATGATTTGTTGGCATTCGTCAAGGTCATAGGTGGTTAGGGATAAAAACCAGTATCGGGAGTTTCAAGTGTTGAAACTTGCAATAAGATTGCATTCCTTCTATGGAGTGAGGTGTCTTGTTGGCATTCGTCAAGGTTACCACGCCATGATTGGTTGGATCTCAATTCCCACTGTGAGTAATAGTTACACTCGGGATATGATTCCGGTTAATTCTCCTTTTAGGGTTTTAAGGAGGATTCGACGGAACAGTAGGAGCCATCCTAATTAGATAAATATACCAATCTAATCTTGATAGAGTGTACGATGAGTGTTTCTTTTCTCTCTCTGGCAGCGACCTAAGACTAACCTTAAACTAAAATAAACTCGTAAACCAAGTTAACCGAACCTTTTTTACAATAAATGACTTTAGAATGTCATGATTGACCTATTTCACGACATAGTCGTATATGTCCTTACCCTTCCCACTTCCCCTTTTGCTTACTCCAGAACACTATGTATCTGATACAGAGATCCATATTGCTTGGACGGCCATCGTATCATTAGATACGAACTCGAAGAAATTGTTTCAGTCAAGGATGGCCGCGGGTTCTGGAGAAAGTGAATTGTATATGATACAATTCAATTGTCTATTCTCCCCACCTTATCTCAAGTTTGAGAGCTCCTCAAATAAGGAGAATATACCAGTTACGCTTGTTGGATAATTTTCTTCCAATCTCGATACTGAAGCTGAAAGAAAGGGAAAGAAGAAAACCAACTAGCATAAGTTCGGTATAAATAAGCTAAGAAAGAGAGACAACAATAATGGACGAAGTGAGCAGAAAGGAAAATACAACTACTATTATGACCATGGGCAATGAAAGAGGCATTACTTAGAATACCCGGCCATTCCTTAAAACATTTTGATATTTCTTGTTTTTTTATACGATTGTAATCGAAAACTGTTTTCCAATTAACTCTTACTCCTGGGTATATAGATACTGGATTAACATCCCACATCTCTAAGTTGTTACAAATACTGAGAAGAATTAGATTATTGGAAAGGTGATTTAATCCTCAATATCGGATATCGGAGCAATTGTTGCTATTGAGAAAATCACCTGAATTTGTCTTTTGGCAAACTTTTGGTTTTGAATATATGTTATTATACACGAACTTTTAAAAAATTGATATATCCGTCTCTTTATTTGATAAAGTTGATATAAATTTTCAAAAATTATGTTATGAACATTTGCATTTATCATTTGATGATTGGGTGAGAAGCATTTAATAACAGGATATATATTCTTAACCAAAATACAGTTTTCAAATTACAACACACAGAGTATGAGTTAATGAACTCATAGGGTTTATACATAATGATGTATGTTGTCCGATGTCTGCAAGGACAAGGGGTTAGTACTCATACTTCGTTCCGTTTTCCTATGGGTTCTTTGGTTTTAAACACGTATTCTTGTTGAAATGCAAAGTCCAAAGATTTTGAGAAGTTCATAGGATATAAGAATAAAGTAGAGAATCAAACGTTGGAAGTATCAAGATTCTTCGAATTGTTCGAAGATATAGATATTTATGTTAGGTATTCCGTAGTAATATAATCGTGCATTTGATTCTCTCTCAGATTGCTCATCCGTGGGTGCGCTCCATGACGAATAATGCTAAATTGCCTTTTTCAATTAAGAGATGCACTAAAAATAGATGTATATCGATTGATACTGGTTTTACCTAAATCAGTGCCTCAAATTCTATATGTGATATAGAATGGGTTATCATCTTAAGATTGTTAAGATGTTGAGTTGTCCGGCTTATACTTAAAACTAAAATCCGAATAAACTCAATACACATTTTTTTAATACCAGTTTGTGGTTATCTCGGGCATTGACAAGAGATTAACTTTCTACCACTTTCGGGATCAAAAGTCATTTTGTTCTCGACACGCCACCTTTTTAGACAAGAAATTTCTTGCAAAAGAAATTATTGGGAGTATAATAGAACTGGAAGTGATTCCATAACCACAAACGATTACTGAAGATTTAGTAGAATCTGGAGATTCAATTGTCACCAATAAAACTTAGCCTACTCCGCAGATTTAGCAGGTGACGTCACCAAAGAGATACTTCGGTTCCCTCATAGAAGATGACAGGCAGGGTTGCATCATGTAACGATGACCTTACTATATAGCAGGCTATGAGAAGTAGTGAGTTCCGACTGATGGCTGGATGCCGAGTTATCCTAGTTGGACTCCATGCACTGCAACAAAGTATGGACTTTGTTGGGTGCTCCTGAAAGGATAAAACCCATTAAAAGCAAGTAGATCTTTCTATATCAGTGCAAATGGAAAGGTACTAGCCTAATAATGCTAGACTTGTAGTAAAAAGTTTTCATCAAATACCCACTGTAGATTGTGATGAAACTATTACTTTAATGTCTATGCTGAAATCCATACGGATAAAATTGCCAATGTTGTCTTTCATGACTATGATATCTGACATGTGGATGACTATAACGTCTTTCTAAATTGAATTTAGAAATGTACATATATATGCCAGAGGGTTATCTTAGTCAGTGAGAGCAGCGGTAAGCGTGCAAATTGCTTAATTCTATTTTTAGACTAAAGCAGGCATATCGGAGAATGATCATATGTTTTGATGATACGGTCAAATGTTTGACTTTATCAAAATGAGAGATGAACCTGATATTTGTAAGAAAGTAGTAAAGAGTGTTGTCAGATTTCTCATATGGTATGTGGATGACATACTCATGATAGGAAGTGATGGTCCTGTGCTGCAAATCGGTAAAATAATAGTGGCCACATGTATTTCTCTATATAGGATATGGATATCAGTCCAATCCTGGAGAAACATGGGGTAGCAGTGAAGAGCATATGATGTTCTTAGTATATGGTAATGGCAACCTCCCGAAAGAGGTTGTTACCGATTCTTGCTTCCCAGGTAACATGGAAGATAGAGTGTCTGTCGTGAATTATACAGTTTGCCCTCTTCTAAGAAATAGTATATTGGAAAGAGTTCTAAGTGGGATACTGAGATAGTCGTGGCGCTAGATGCTGATTGTGAATCAACAAAGGATACCATCTTAGAATTCGCTGAATATAATTGTTCATATAAGAACATGATCCCATCATCTGTCGAGGCAAAAACTAAAGCAGGAATCGCTCAGTTCGAGAGATATTTGATATCCGTGAAGTTGAGATTCGGGGAGAAACATAGAGAAGCGTTGTGTCGTGCCCACTCATTGAGGCTAGTTCTCAAACATAGTTTGCGAAACTATTAGTACAGAAGTTGGGTATAAGATACCGCAATAATTGGCCTTGAGTGCAAGTGGAAGATTGTTGGATATAGATGCCTGTCTACCGCCGAACACAAAGACGGAACCGCGTAGGTCCGTCTTGCCTGAATTTGGGGGCAGATGCTAATTGGTGCTATCCGTCCACCTCTCCGAAGATGCCAAGTTGATTTATGGCACCATATATCGGAGGTTTAAACGGATGCGGCCGTGTAGCAGACTTCGTCAGATTCCCCCTCGTTGAGGGTTTTTTTATTGTGGAGCCGCTCTTCCCTGCAGGCGCAAGCCCCTGCAGTTAATTACGCTACCGCATAGCGGTAACAACTTTCTCCTTCTCCAGATGGTAATTTCGTATCGTGGGTGTTTGTTTTATTTTTTGGTTGCTCGTGGATTGTATACGGAGACTAATTTATGTTGTCGACCGTAGGGCGTGGACTAGTCCAAATCCGTATCTTCTTAGATATGGGTTTGGGTTGGGTTTAAGGATACGTTAGTCTCATTTGAGACTAAGATCAACTTAAACGTTTGTTAAGGATAGGTTAGTCTAATTTTAGACTAAGATCTACTTAATGGAGGGGATTTTAAGTTAAGAATACGTTAGTCTAATTTTAGAATAAGATCAACTTAAAGTTTGTCAAGGATACGTTAGTCTAATTTTAGACTAAGATCGACTTGACGAGACCATTTAGATCCAACAACAGAGCCTTTGGGCTCTATTGTTTAGTTTAGAGATATTGCGGTTAATTAGTTTAAGGACATTACGGTCCATGTTAGTTTACGGACATTGCGATCCAAGGTTAAAGACATCATAGTCCGTGGGTTTAGAGGGACCCCACAGTCCGAGATTAAGGACATCATAGTCCATGAGTTTAAGGACCCCACTGTCCGTGAAATGTTTGGTTGTTGGGACCCGTCACCTCTCTGAAGACGTTGAAGAATTACAACTATAAATATCAGAGGAGTAAAGAGATATACCCTTGAACCAATTTTGGTTGGGAGATCTGTGGTCCAATTGGGGACTAAGATCAAGGATTTATGAGCATATGGGCTCAGTTGATCTGATTTGAGGACTTATGGTCAACTTGGGCTAAATCCAATCAATTAAAATGTTTAACATTTCTTTCTAGGCTATTGAATATTTATTTGGACCCAATCCCTTTAACAATGCTGAGCATTGGTTTGGAATCTGACAATGTTTTTGTCTTTTATTGAATGCTAAGCATTCATCATAGCTCTGGACTTATTAAAAGGACAATTTATGTTTTATCAGTGCGACACGTGGCGCGCTTGGCGCTTTGCGCCACTCAAAAAGCGCAGTGCACTTTGCCGAGTAGCGCACACATAAAGGACACGTGTCGCGCTTGGCGCTAAGCGCCAGATGATGGGCGCATTGCGCCAATTTGTGAGCGCATTGCGCTATTAGTTCAATAGCGTATACGTGAGTGACACGTGGTGTGCCGGCGCTGAGCGCCAGTCCACGAGCGCAGTGCGCTAATTCAAGAACGCAATGCGCTAACTGTTAAATGGCGCACATGTGAGGAACACGTAGCGCACTGCGCACTGAGCGCTAGTCCAAAAGCGCAGAAGCGCAGTTCAAGGGAGAAAAGCACCAGCTGATCAACTTTTTGATCCCAGAAGAGACCTTGGTCTCAAGATTCTAAAAACAAAAGCTCTTATTTTTATAGGAGATGCTTCAATCTCTTATATTGATGAAAGGCTTTGCCTTTATGGATCTATGATCCTTAAGAGAATGGAATTATTCTTCCCCCCTTTCATGAGATGTTCATGATCTCTTTTTACAAAAGACCTTAGTCTTGTAGATCTATGATCTGTGAGAAGAATTATGTTTTTCTTCTTGTTTTATGATGAGATTCTTTTGATCTCTGTGTGAAAGACTTTAGTCTTTGTAGACCTATGATCTTTAAAAAAGTGAATTCTTCTTTTTAATTAATTATGAGATGGTTTCATCTCTCTGTTCATCATCATCATCATCATCATTTTTTTAACCTTGAAGAACGATCTTCTTCCTCTGAGAGCTTAGCTCTTCTTTCTGAGATCTCTCAAAGCTTATGAGGGGGTTTCTCTCTCTCTTTTTCTATATCTCAGACTTGAAGTTTTGGAGCCTTTATATAGGGCAAGCTGATCAGTTAAGGAGATCTTTTCTCCAATTGATTTGGGGAATTTTCTATCGTTGGATGTTTGATCCAAAGGCTTTTGATTTACAGAAGGCAATCTTTTTTTTTTAATAAGATTGGGAAATCTTTTCCATACATAATTTATTCTGTATTTTGGTGATTTTTAATCATCATTGGATCATTGATCCAATGGTGCTCTGATTTACAGAGCACAATTTTGTTGTTTGGAAAGATTTTGAGAAATCTTTTCTTAACAGAATTTAATTATGATTGATTAATGATTTATCGTTATTTATTAGATCTTTGATCTGACGGTGGGGAGCTTTTAGTTCCAGCGCTAGCGCACCCGTGCTTTGCACGGGGTGCGCTACTTATAGCGCAGCGCTCTTAGCGCTAGCACGTCCGTGCTTTGCACGTGGTACGCTGCTTAGAGCGCAGCGCACCTAGCGCTAGCGCACACATGCTTTGCACGTGGTGCGCACCTTAGGGCGCAGCGCACTTGGCGCTGCATCTGAAGCGTTGCTTCATTTCAAAATTTGAATTTTGAATAGAGCTTTACTCTGATTGGGGAAACAAATGCCCCCCCCCCCGTTGCGCTCACATGGCCCACATATGAGTGCTGTGGTGGCGACATCTGTGTCCTTGGATCAACTCAGAAGTTGAAAAGGCATCTTAATGCCTATAAATAGGACCTTTGGTCCTTAGGATGATTTCTTCCTTCTTCTGAGAATTTTTATTTTCCCACAGAGCATAGCTCTTCATTTTAAGAACTTTCTTAAGGACCGAACTCTGCCAAACTTAGGTAAAGATTAAATCTTTTTAAAAGACCTTTTAATAATCTAGGGTTTTACCCATTCACAGAGCCTTGCTCTTCATAGATCTTTGATCTAAAGAAAACCCTTTAAGGGTTTCATCAACGGAGCTTTGCTCACCATAGATCTGAAGAGATCTTTTATTGGGGTTTCTTAGCCCATGAACAGAGCTTTGCTCATAAAGAACTGTTAGAGTTCGTTGATAGATCTTGAAGATCTTAGAATTTTTCATTCATATATAAAAATTGATTTCAATTTTTTTGATGGATTATTCTATTTAATTTTTTTTCCAGAACAAGGCTCTTGAGGAATTTTTATTCCTCCATCATTAGAGTTTGACAGCTGTCACTCTGTCACAGAGCACTGCTCTCAAGGGGAGATTTACTCCTTAACCCAAGGGGTTTTCTCATTAAATGAGAATCAATTGAGGATTTTCTCATTTAATGACAGTCTCATCAAATGATGAGGCTGTTTTATTAATGATGAACTGTCATCTAGATTTTTTGGGTCTCCTTTTGGTCCCCTTTTTACTACATTGCAGTGCGGTACGGATTTTAATGTACCAAGTGTCAGAATTTCACCGACGGTTGACTTTGTTCTTTTTCGCGCAGGTGACATGTCTTTCGACACTTCCTTTCCGTTCGTCCGCTTAGAAGGCGGATTTCCTGAAGCGCCCGTAGACCGAGAGGTTCTTGCGCTGATCAAGGACCATGACCCGGAGCACAAGAATCTTCACATATGGGGTAGATGGTATGATCAAATTATCAGAGGTCGCTGGAGCTTTTCTTGTGCGACACCCTCGGAGCCTATCTCTGCGATCCCTTATGCAGATGCACCCCCGATCAATTATATTGTAGAGGAGGTAAATTGGACTCTCCTTGGCCTTCTATTGCCACAGTACCCGTGCAGCCGCCGGTAGCTTTGGACACTCTGGGACGGCGCATATATCAGGGCGAGTCGCGCCCTTGGGGACAGCCCTACAACATCGGACTGATTCCCCGTCACCCGGCCGGATACTTACAGTGGGCCCGATATATCTTATCGGCAAAGAAATCGCGGTTACTGAAGCTTGGATTATACCCTACGATCTACGCTTCCTTGTTCCAGTATTCTGCTCCTTCCACATGGTGGATCAAGGCGTTTTTAGAGCAGTGGAACATTCCGACCCACAACTTCCTCCTATTGGATCGAGTGGTCTCCATTTTCTTGGAGGAATTTGCCGAGATCTCTTGTTTACCAGTTAGGGGAGAGCACTATGAGGAGCTGCTTCCTCCGGATGAGTATGTTTTTGCCACCAAATCAGTGGTAATAGGTCTTACCCCAGAGAACGCTATTCAGCACCAGTTCCCAAGTCTGATAAAGGTGTTGAATATGTATGAGAGCCTCTTTCTTGAATCCGGAGGCCGGGGGGTTACTTTTATGGATTTTATCGCTCGTTTTCTCCGCGCGGAAGTTTTATCGTAACAAGGTGAAAAGTTTGCCAAACTTGATGATCCTTTCGGCTTTGGCTTGGATCGCCGACCAATATTGGAAGCTGATCAAAAGGATTTCTTTCTTCCAGACGTCGCGATCTTCCCCTTTTCGGAAATTGCCGCTCCGGGCATCGATGAGGAAACGTTCTTTCTAGAGTTCCTCGGTTTATGGTTAAACTGGTTCGCGCTTCCCATGCACCCTCGCTAGCTGTCTGTTTTTTACCCCGCACATCGAGTGGTTGCCGGAATACAGGTGGCCATCGGGATTGCTGGGTTAGCCCACCTATATCACGGCCTCAGCTTGGCAGCGGGTACTACTGAGCCGGGGGTGCAGCCTGCCAACTTCTCAATGCATTATTTCACCTCATGGCTCGAGTTGCACGTGCTTGGGGTCTTCGGTATCCATAAAAGACCCTCCTTTTATGACAGATGCAAGTTCCCTCGGATAATGCGGCTGGTCGACGCTTCCATCGTAATTCCGTCACCGCGGGAAGCTAGGAGTTTACTTATTCGTCCATGCACAGTTGGAGATGGTATGTCTTTCACTGACAAAGTTTTGACCGTCGGCCAGGAATCTTCAAAAGCGGTGCTGCCATTGCAAGACATTTTTAAAGATGGGGCCTCTGTGTTGAAAGATCAGGAGATTCTTCATCTGTACTCCATCAGGCCGGGCTTTCTCGTATTTAGGAATAATGATGCGGCGTTATTCATGAGATACAACCCGCATCGTTTCACCCAGCAACTGAGTTACAATCAGGGTGTCCCACTTGAGGCTTTCTTGGCAGAACCTGCCGCTACCGAAGAGGGAATACGGAGCGCGCTGCATCATTTTATACGCCTGAACACAGGGTCCAACTTCTTTATCAGTGAACCGAGCTGTATTCCAAAGGCCCTGAATGTATATGTGGCCTGGTATCAACATTCGATGGGCGCTGTCATTAGGGAGGAGAAGTGATTGCTGCTTGATCACAAGGGCACCGCTCCGGCTGGTAACCCAAATGTTCCTTTAAAACGACGGACCATTGTCCGCCCTCCCTTAAGAGAAGTTGCTGCGGTCGAGGTCCCATATGATAGGCCTGAGCTGCTGATACCCCTTGCTCCCATGGAAACAATAACTGTGGCGTCTCCTGAGTCTGGCGTGGGTTCAGATATCGGGACTCGTCGTTCCAAGGTGCCCACCAAGCGTAAGCTTGTGCTAGCAGCGACGAGAACTCGCTCGCAAAAGAGGAAGAAGAAGTCGATTCTTTCTGCAGATGTTGTACTCCGCCAGGAGCCTCCTGCTCCTTATAGCGAGGGCCTGAGCGAGTATGGGACCAATGAAGGCCTATTTATAGCGCCGAATGATACCGACCTCGAGGCTGCTATTGCAACTTCCGAGCGATTAGCAAGCCACAAAGCGGGACTGGTCATCCTTGCTAAGTCAGGTAATCTTCGGTTGCATCTTTTTGCTGTTATATACTTTTCTATTATCATGCCTTGACTAACACCTTGTCTTTAACAGGCATTTCTACTGAAGAAGCTTCCACGGCTTCCCTCAAGACTTTCGAGGAGGAGGAGAGGATTCGCGCTTCGCTGGGCGTTGGTATATTTTGGCTCATTGCGCTTTCGTCCGCCTTTCTTATTAATAATCTGACCGCTTTTTCATCTGATCGCAGGGATTACCTCGACTCAAGTCATGCCCAGTACAGTGCCGATCCTGCAGGATGATGCGGCGACCCTTTCAGGGCCAGCTATCGAAGTCCCAGCCTCTTCAGTATTGCCAAAAGAGGCCTCCCTTAAGAAACCGATGATGGAAGCCATAACGGCTCCAGAGGTAACTCTTGGCGCGGACGATGACGTCCCTTGACGGAGGTCTTGAGAAGATCGGCTCTCACGGCCCGGGAGGAAAGGAAGCGCAGAATGCGCGCAGCAAGGGAGCGTAATGCCACCTTGGCCACGGGTGCAGGCTCGAGCGCTGCTACTCCTGCCCCAACACCTTCAGAGGGTGCTTTGGCCGCCCTGTCTATAGCTCACAGACAGGCAGCACGTGCAGCTCGGGAAGCAGTTGAAAGACCGACCCAAGGTAACGTAACATTGAGTTCTTTCGTCAAAGTTTTATTTTTCAGATTCTCATATATCCTATCCTGCAGGGCCGAATCTTGATGAGGAAGTGGTAGGTGAGATGGCGGCAAACGCCGAGCCTGAGGTAGCCACTCTTTCTTAAGAGACTGGAACTGCCCCAATTGTCGCTCTGTCCACTTGCGGTTCTCTTCCATCTCCTGGCGTTGCGAGTGTCACAACGGCTCTCGTGGAGTCGGGGGATGAAGCTACGGGCGGCGAAACCATTCTGATGGGGGAGAGTGAAGCAGTCGCTGCACCCAGTGATGCCATTGTCGTGGTTCCAACTGGAGACTCACCAGGTAGATTTTGGGTTATTGCTTTATCCTTTATTCTGCAATCCCTTTCAATCTCTTTTGACAGTGTTTCTCTCATTTCTAATGCAAGTGTGGTGAGCGTTGAGGTTGTGTCACCCAAGGAAGCATCACTAGTTGCTGCTTTGATGGTGGCCGCCCTTTTGCCTTCTCCCGTGTCCTCCCAAATGCTAAAAGGTACGGGTTTGTGACTTATCGGTTTCATTGTAAGCGATATACTTTAAGTACTGACATTACATTATTACACCCTTGCAGGAGTTCTAATTGATCATCTATATCAGGTGCTGCACCCACATTTCTCCTTCCAGTCGGAGATTGCTTCATCTAGTAGCGTTGGTGAGTACAGCCTCTAGCTAATGTCTTCTCTTTTCTTTTACGGGCCGCCGAATCGTTTCTAATTCTTCTTTGTTTTGACTGCAGCACTACAGATTGAAGGAGGAGACGAAAGAACAGTTGCATCACCGGCACTCCTGGCCTTGCCACCAAATGCAGCCGGTATAGTAAACTCCATTGTTCACAAGCCTTCTCTATTTCTTGAACCGCCATTTGACTGTGATTTGTTTTGCAGCGGTGACACCGACTTCAGCTCCATTCGAATCTCGAATCATAATGCCAACAGGCCCTTTTTCTCGACGTCCATCCTCCAAAGGCGCTGTGACTAGTCTGCGCATGCTGAGCGAATCCATTGAAGAGCTTGACGCGGAGATCCCTGCACTCGCTGTAGATTTTGCTGCTGAGGTTAATCCCATGCTGGCGATGCTCGCACACTTCTATAGCGAAGGCGTCGTTGAGTCTTGGGTTAATCACTGCAGGAAAATTGAGGCTTGTCTGCATGAGCTCGAGGTCGGACGTCCTGTTCCTAAAGTCCTGGCTATGAACTCCCAGCGGGCTGCGTGGGTTGAGGAGAGCACTCCCTACTTCCGCCATCTTGAACAAGAAGTGGCTTTAAAGCGCAAAGAATGTGAAGAGACTTCAAGCGAATCTTCCCGTCTGCATACTCAGGTTGACGCGAATGCCGTTCAGCTGAAAGCTATTTTTGAGGGCCTTCTATGATGTATTTCTGATTGGCTAATGCTGAGGCAGAAGCTTGACCTCATCGAGCGAAATGCACAGAGTCGTGGGGCGGCACAGCGGGTCGCCGAGGAACAACTTTCCTCCTATTTGCAGCAACGGGCTCGGGTTGAAGCGGAGTTGGCCGCAGCAGCTGACCGTGAAAAGGGGCTGAAGGAAGTGCACGAGCAACTGATTGGTTTATTGAAAACGCTCCCCCCAATAGTCGCTTTGTATAGATTAACATTTGTTATTTTTGAATTACATGTATCCATTTCTTATATGATGTAATGTGTACCCACTTAAACTTATAAATAAAAGATACATTTCTTTCGTACTATCTTGTGTCATCTCTTGCTTTCTTCTCTTCTCTTTGTTACTGGCATGTTATTTTAGCAAGCGTAGCCTGTAGATGATAGAAAACATCTCATCTTAGCCTCCTTTGAGGGTAGCGATGGCTTAGGAAGCAAGTTCAGATCTGCTGCCTAAGGCTTTTCAATTTTATGAGCCGTGAGGGTCTCATAAAGACTTTTCTCCCTACGAGTCGAGAGGATCTTGTTCATATCAGAAAACTGCATTCTAATACCGCCCATTCATTATCTATTTGTTGTATTTATCGGTATTATTAACCAGTGTCTACTCAGTATTACAGATTACAGGTATCCATTACAAAATACTGGAAGTGCATCCAAAAGCACGGATATATCACTTGAGGGAAGACACTGCGACCAGAAACGTAAACCGACCAATACTTCAGGAGTTCCTTTACGCAACAAGTTGTGTACACATTTTTTATCTAAATGGTCCAACACAACAAGTGTGTACACAAGACTTTTAAGCACATATGGATATGATTTTATATGCATTCAAGGAGATGATTTTATATGCATATGATTTTATATGCATTCAAGACTAAAAAGTATGTGTTCAAATCAAAAGGAATCAAACAAATCAGCATGAGCCATAATGGGGCAGCTATGAATCAAGCCACATGTGGGAATGGAGTAATGAGCATTTAATGGTGAAGATTATGTGTGTGATTTAAAGATTCAAATTTCCTTCCAAAACTGAGTGCAAATCAAATTCAAATAGACAAATCAGCATGGACTATGATAGGGAAGACAAGAATCAAGGCACAAATGGACATGAAGTAATGTGCATTTAATGCTAAAGATTATGTGTGTGATTTAAAGATTCAAATTTCCCTCCAATAATAAATGCAAACCAAAATCAACTAGACAAATCAACATGGATCATAATGGGGGCAGCCATGAATCAAGTCACAAATGGACATGAAATAATGAGCATTCAATGCTAAAGATTTTGTGTTGATTTAAAAATTCGAATTTCCCTCCATTCTTTGGAGCCTATAAATACAGACCATGGGGCAAAGGTTCAAAGGTCATTCTTTAGTCTTGGATTGTCATTCTTTATCCAAGTTTTCTATTCTCCTTTCTTGTAAATAGCTTAGTCCCCTTGAGTTCTTAACCTTCTCTTGATCCTTCAACCTCTTCATTGAGCTTGAAAGTTTAAGAGTTGGTTATTGATCTCAAGGGGTTATATCATTCTTGAAGTTTAATAAAGTGTTCTTTTGTACTTCCTTTACCATGAGTTCTTTGCCCTCTCTTGATCTTGCAACCTCTTTATTGAGCTTGCAAGTTTAAGTTTGGGTTATTGAACCCATGTCTTGCAATATGTTCTTTGGTTCCTAATCTTTTACTTACTTGCATTTTATTCTTGCTCTTTTAATTCTCGCACTTAAATTCCATGCACTTTAATTACTTGCTTGTAATCTTTTCTTTTCTTTGTTTTTCTCTTTTGTTATCTCTTTTTGGTTTGTTTTGTGAATGGTGTGAATATTGTTGTTAGGAAAAGAGAAAGATATTGTAAGTTAACGTTCTGTTTTTCATTTCCTTTTCCCGTATTTTCCATTTGAAACTCCGTCCAAACCTTACGCAAGCGCTCCGTTAGACACCCTACCCTACCAAGGTAAAGGTGATTCCTAACCGTGACTGGTTGCATTCGGTTTGACCGGAGGCGAAAGCAAGAGACAAGAACGGACAGACAAGGGTCAATAAGCCGGATTCTATGAATACCGTGCTTAAGTCCCCTAATCCACGTTGTTGCCGATTGTTCTAGCTTCATTGGTTAAGTTCGGTTCAAAGTGCTTGAATACGGAATCCATTAACTTACACTATCCTATCGTTTCGTAACAAGTTTTATACTTTGCATATAACACATAGGTTAGATAACGAACAAATACGCCACGTTGTTAACTCGTTAAAACAAGAACGTAAAAACTTACCATCTCCCTGTGGATCGACCCGTGCTCATCGCGGCTAGCTGCAAAGCGACACCGTCCTGATCGCGGTTAAACTTTAGAACTTTTAAATATCCGACACGCTTTTGGCTTGCGATTAAATGGCGCCGTTGCCGGGGAGGCGGGGTAACATTTTTAGTTTTTTTATTTCGGGTTAATCTTGTTAATATCCATCTAACACTTTTTCAAAACAAACTAAAAATCTCAAAATTTTCAAAACCAAAAAAAAAACCTAACATTCATAATTCATTTTTTTTTTTGGCTCTCTGGATTTTATACCTGCTTGCACTCTGTAACTAAAATAAAAAGATAAACAATATCAGTATGGCATTAGTGGAACACTGAGACTACTGTTGAAATTTGGAGCCCGACCTCATCAAGTTGGCCGGCGACATCATCACCAAAACCGGCGACGCCGGCCCCTTCACCACCTTTTGCCTCCAATTTCTCCTCTGTGCTTCAGTGTTCTATTTTTGTCCTATTTGTATTGTTTGTTTTTTATAATTTTTAGTGTGCAGGTATTTGGGCATTCGTATCGCTTTTTCGCAATAATAATCCGTTTTTCCAACATTTTAGATTTTGCGGATTTGCGAACAGCGAGCGTGGGGAGCAAAGTGCACATTCAAAATCAAGGTGGTTACGAAGAACAGTGCCAAAGATCCGGGTAGTTTGACCCGTGCAAGCGAACTTTTCAAGCTTACCGGATTCGATTCAACGGGGGTTTCTTAACCCACAACTTAACGGTACGCACTTTACTAACACCTTCTTCTCAAATCCGACGCTTCCAATATAATATCTTTGCAGGATTCTTTGCAAGTTCGGTAGCAAACGCCAAAAAAAAAATTGACTAACCTGTATTTGTTGCAGTGCCGCGCTTAAAAAAAAGAGATTGTTTGAAATTTTGAACAAATTTTTTCATTGATTTGCACATTGCATACATTAATACGGATTTAAGGGCAAGCGAACCCCACAACACACGGTAAAAGATTTCATCACCTTTTCCGTGGCCCACAAATCACGAACTTGAGCATAACGTTTACCCGTACAAATTTTAAAAGAAATTAGACTTTAAGCCTTAAGGACTTCGCGCTCACTAGGAGAGATTAATTGTGTTTAGAACACCGCTTAATGGTATATTGTTTACGAGGTGTCTAGAAAAGTGTTCACGGCGAAACCGCCAAAAGAGAAAGGGTTATTTAATTAAGGACCTTCGCGAAAGCGTCGGAAAACCTCCCCTTATGTTTGCACTTACCTGGCCTCGTGATCAGTATATTTTGAGCCTGTTTCTCGACACAGTTTTATCTCGACAACCAAGTTCTTGAGCAAGTCTAGTTGACCTAGGTGATCTCTAGAACGATTAGGTGTGTGGTATTTTTGTGTCGTGATTGTTTTTGGTCCAGATTATTTTTGTGTGTATATTTCATTCTTTTGTTAATAACTAACTAAAAAAATCACATTCTTTTTTTCCCTCCTTTTCTTTTATTCTTCTTTCTCTCTTCGTAACATGGGTACCCCACCTCGAAAAACTCTTGCCGAATTTTGGTACCCACAACCAGACATAACTTCCTACGGTTCTTGCTTTGGCCGAACGTCGAACGACCCCTCCATGCCTAAAATTTCATTGAAAGATCGCATAGACGCGTCTAGGACAAACACTTGCACTCCACAATCCACTTTGTATCAACCGTTTCAACCTTCACCGCCCTCTTATGTTGATACCCCTTTTGCGAGTCGTCCATTGTCCATCGCTGAACGTATTGAACAATCTCGTAGCCGATCTTTCACTCTTTTCACCACTTCCAATTCTTTTGATCAACAATTCCATTCACCTTCATATCCAAATGTTGATCATCACCCTATCCAACCATTCAATTCCTATGAGACCTACCCAACTTTTGCACCTGCCCTAGACATTGCTTCTGAACAGCCTTTTGCGAGTTTCCAGTATCAAAACAACTTCGAATCTTTTACTGAAACCCCTTCACAACCTATGTCTAGTCTAGAACAGTCGTTGGAAGATTTTAGGGCAGCGTCATGCCAACAGATGATGGATTTGAATGCGTCCATGGCTTTCCTCATACAAACTAGTGACCCGGTAGTTAGTTTCCAACTAGCTCCAAATTTTCAAATGTATGAAGAGGCGGTTGGACAGGTTGAGAATTTGAGTGGAGAGAGTGAGTTGTATACCCTTCCAAATCGAACCTACCCATTTCAACTTGAATCACACGACTCCGGTTTTGAATGTCTATCTAATGTTCCAAACGATTCACCAATTGAAGATAGAAGGGTGAATGAGTTGTGCGACTTTGTAGTATTTGATTTACCTGATTGTGAAGGGTCCGTGCCAAGCGAAACCAGTCCTAAACCTTTTGACCTCTACGCCTCCATCTTAGAACCAGAATCGATTGAAGTCCATGCTTTTGATGAGGTGTCTGAGAATATTGATTTTCACTTAATCGAGGATATTGATGCTGGGAATATTTTGGATGATGAACCTGTAGATTTGGATGATTTTTTCTCTCTAATTCACCATCCCGGGTCATTAACTGTTTTTCCCGAACTTCATATGCGTCTTGATTTTGATGAAATATGCATGGATAGGCTTAACTTTGAGGATATTTTTGAGGATGAAACAGTTCTAGATGATGAGTCGGATTTTCCAATTCATCCTATCCCTTTCATTTACTGTGTACAACCTCCTGAACCTGTAACCGATAACCTTCCTCAAGCATTCCCCTCCATCATTTCCATCGTTCCGACCGCGCAAGAAACCGTATCACTTTCATTTCTTGTGTCTGGTTTACCAAGTTTGGCGTACCCATTTCTCACGAATCTTGAGGGATTTGACCCCATTTCTCGACGGGTTAATACATTAGCACAAACGCTTCTTACACATCGGTATTACAAATTGTGCTAATTTATTCACTCCATTTTCACCCTCAAGTTCGTATTCCATTTCTTTCACCCTTCCGCCATTCTCCTCCTCCACCGAGACCGTATACCACTTCTACCTCTATACGGTCTCGCGTATTCTCCATTTTTTTCCTCACCGTATTCTTTCACCAACCTGCACATAATAGCGATAAGATTTTTGAATGGTTGGTGCTCACTTTTGGCCTGTGTAAGGCCTTGTATAGATTGATACTGTTCTCTTTCCCCCCTAATCCTGAACTTCAACGCTTAACAGTGGAAACACTGTTTTACTTAAGTTTGGGAGGGGGAACCTTTTGGTGTACATATTTTTTGGTTTTTATTTTTGTATAGAATTTGTTTTCGGAGAGGCACCGACAATTTTGACCCTCTTAGTGTAGCCTGACAGTGAGGGCACTGTCAAGTTTAAGTTTGGGGGTGTGCTCGGTAAGCTTTCTACCTTCGCATTCATTTATATATCTGCATTTGCATACTTACTTAAAAACCCATAAAAATCAGAAAATTTTCTAAAAAATATAAAAACTTTGTCGTTAAGTTAGCTAGTAGGAGAACTTAGATTCAATATTTCGACGGTTTTGTTTGATAAGATAAGAAAAACTAAATCCTATTTTTAGATTTTGAAAACATGAAAGATAACCCTCCTTTGAAGTTAACTATAGGTAATATACGTCTTTACATCACACTACACGTGTCGTGAGTTTTGAAAATTAGATGACAAATATATTATGTCTGAAAACTTTTTTGATAAATTATTTTCTGAGGATCAAATAGGTTTGTTCTGAAATAAGTAATATCAAGACTAGTTTATAAAGAGAGGTGGATATGAAGGGATATTATTGATACCTTGATTGGAACTAATTCTGAAGAATAACCCATCTGAATCTTGATTGGAATGATTACACACCTAACCCACTAAACACGTCTTTTATCCAAAAAAAATAATTGAACTACAGGTTATATCTCCGTTCGCATTAAATCGTTATGATTTTCACGCCAAAATTATCTTTTGTTTTTGGGCCTAGGTAACTTGAGTAATTAAGTCTGCTGGGGTGTCTCTACACCTAATGTCCTAAAACCAACTGGTTTGAGAGCATTGGCCCAAAGCTCGCTAAGAAGCCTAGAAAGTCCAAATTAAAACAAAGTTAAGCAAGTGTTCTCTCCGAGTTAAAATTCCTAACGGTTCTTTGTGTGAGAATAATCTTGACAAAACACAGATTTTTATAAAAAAGTATTTCTAGCGGAGATATGAAGGTTTCATTCTATGATAAAGACTATTGCACGTTCACAAAGGTGTGTATGAAATGAAAACAAGAAAAAGGTGGAGTGAAAAATAAGGCATAGTTTCCTGTTAAGGAAGATAGAAATTCTGAATTTGAAACCTTACTGGAAAACGAAACTTGAGAAATACTTAACTCTTTATAAAACTTATGTGATTCTTTTTAAATCTTTATCTGGGCTTTATTTTGTGACATAATGATATTTCGATCCTTTTGAAACTTAACGACAATATTTGCACTACACGTAAAGACATATAAAATTTTAAGTTAAAAGAGAAGCGAGGTGTGAAAAATAAAGGTTCGATAGTTCTAAATTTAGGATAATATAATTGTTATCTTTTAAACAATACCTTAGGGTTTGAATCATAGTTATTTCGTAAAACTAGACTGACGGGATTTTGTGGGTAGTATCCGCTGAAAACCCTCAGGAGACAACACTCCTCCTACTAGGGACACCTAGAGGTTTAACGGCTTGTTGCACACGCTCAGTGCAATCGCGTTCCCTGCGAAAGTACGGTTAGGATTTTCTTTTATGAATAAATGGTTTTGCTCAGGACGAGCAAAAGATAAGTTTGGGGGTATTTGTTCATATCAGAAAACTGCATTCTAATACCGCCCATTCATTATCTATTTGTTGTAATTATCGGTATTATTAACCAGTGTCTACTCAGAATTACAGATTACAGGTATCCATGACAAAATACTGGAACTACATCCAAAAGCACGGATATATCACTTGAGGGAAGACACTACGACCAGAAACGCAAACCGACCAATACTTCAGGAGTTTCTTTACGCAACAAGTTGTGTACACATTTTTTTATCTAAATGGTCCGACACAACAAGTGTGTATACAAGACTTTTAAGCACATGTGGATATGATTTTATATGCATTCAAGGAGATGATTTTATATGCATATGATTTTATATGCATTCAAGACTAAAAAGCATGTGTTCAAATCAAAAGGAATCAAACAAATCAGCATGAGCCATAATGGGGCAGCCATGAATCAAGCCACATGTGGGAATGGAGTAATGAGCATTTAATGGTGAAGATTATGTGTATGATTTAAAGATTCAAATTTCCTTCCAAATCTGAGTGCAAATCAAATTCAAATAGACAAATCAGCATGGACCATGATGGGAAAGACAAGAATCAAGGCACAAATGGACATGAAGTAACGTGCATTTAATGCTAAAGATTATGTGTTGATTTAAAGATTCAAATTTCCCTCCAATAATAAGTGCAAACCAAAATCAACTAGACAAATCAACATGGACCATAATGGAGGCAGCCATGAATCAAGTCACAAATGGACATGAAGTAATGAGCATTCAATGCTAAAGATTTTGTGTTGATTTAAAAATTCGAATTTCCCTCCATTCTTTGGAGCCTATAAATACAGACCATGGGGCAAAGGTTCAAAGGTCATTCTTTAGTCCTGGATTGTCATTCTTTGTCCAAGTTTTCTATTCTCCTTTCATGTAAATAGCTTAGTCCCCTTGAGTTCTTAACCTTCTCTTGATCCTTCAACCTCTTCATTGAGTTTGAAAGTTTAAGGGTTGGTTATTGATCTCAAGGGGTTGTATCATTCTTGAAGTTTAATAAAGTGTTCTTTTGTGCTTCCTTCACCATGAGTTCTTTGCCCTCTCTTGATCTTACAACCTCTTTATTGAGCTTGCAAGTTTAAGTTTGGGTTATTGAACCTATGTCTTGCAATATGTTCTTTGGTTCCTAATCTTTTACTTAATTGCATTTTATTCTTGCTCTTTTAATTCTCGCACTTAAATTCCATGCACTTTAATTACTTGCTTGTAATCTTTTCTTTTCTTTGTTCTTCTCTTTTGTTATCTCTTTTTGGTTTGTTTTGTGAATGGTGTGAATATTATTGTTAAGAAAAGAGAAAGATTTTGTAAGTTAACGTTTCGTTTTCATTTCCTTTTCCCGTCTTTTCCATTTGAAACTCCGCCCAAACCTTACGCAAGCGCTCCGTTAGGCACCCTACCCTACCAAGGAAAAGGTGATTCCTAACCGTGACCAGTTGCATTCGGTTTGGCCGGAGGCGAAAGCAAGAGACAAGAACGGACAGACAAGGGTCAATAAGACGGATTCCATGAATACCGTGCTTAAGTCCCCTAATCCACGTTGTTGCCGATTGTTCTAGCTTCATTGGTTAAGTTCGGCTCAAAGTACTTGAATACGGAATCCATTAACTTACACTATCCTATCGTTTCGTAACAAGTTTTATACTTTGCATATAACACATAGGTTAGATAACGAACAAATACGCCACGTTGTTAACTCGTTAAAACAAGAACGTAAAAACTTACCATCTCCCTGTGGATCGACCCATGCTCATCGCGGCTAGCTGCAAAGCGACACCGTCCTGATCGCGGTTAAACTTTAGAACTTTAAAATATCCGACACGCTTTTGGCGTGCAATCAAATGAACAGCGTGTCGGATATTTAAAAGTTCTAAAGTTTAACCGCGATCAGGACGGTGTCGCTTTGCAGCCAGCCGCGATGAGCACGGGTCGATCCACAGGGAGATGGTAAGTTTTTACGTTCTTGTTTTAACGAGTTAACAACGTGGCGTATTTGTTCGTTATCTAACCTATGTGTTATATGCAAAGTATAAAACTTGTTACGAAACGATAGGATAGTGTAAGTTAATGGATTCCGTATTCAAGTACTTTAAGCCGAACTTAACCAATGAAGCTAGAACAATCGGCAACAACGTGGATTAGGGGACTTAAGCACGGTATTCATGGAATCCGTCTTATTGACCCTTGTCTGTCCGTTCTTGTCTCTTGCTTTCGCCTCCGGCCAAACCGAATGCAACCGGTCACGGTTAGGAATCACCTTTACCTTGGTAGGGTAGGATGCCTAACGGAGCGCTTGCGTAAGGTTTGGGCAGAGTTTCAAATGGAAAAGACGGGAAAAGGAAATGAAAAACGGAACATTAACTTACAACATCTTTCTCTTTTCCTAACAACAATATTCACACCATTCAGAAAACAAACCAAAAAGAGATAACAAAAGAGAAGAACAAAGAAAAGAACAGATTACAAGTAAGTAATTAAAGTGTATGAAATTTAAGTGCGAGAATTAAAAGAGCAAGAATAAAATGCAAGTAAGTAAAAGATTAGGAACCAAAGAACATATTGCAAGACATGGGTTCAATAACCCAAACTTAAACTTGCAAGCTCAATAAAGAGGTTGCAAGATCAAGAGAGGGCAAAGAACTCATGATGAAGGAAGCACAAAAGAACACTTTATTAAACTTCAAGAATGATACAACTCCTTGAGATCAATAACCAACCCTTAAACTTTCAAACTCAATGAAGAGGTTGAAGGATCAAGAAAAGGTTAAGAACTCAAGGGGGCTAAGCTATTTACAAGAAAGGGGAATAGAAAACTTGGATAAAGAATGACAATCCAAGACTAAAGAATGACCTTTGAACCTTTGTCCCATGGTCTGTATTTATAGGCTCCAAAGAATGGAGGGAAATTCGAATTTTTAAATCAACACAAAATCTTTAGCATTGAATGCTCATTACTTCATGTCCATTTGTGACTTGATTCATGGCTGCCCCCATTATGGTCCATGTTGATTTGTCTAGTTGATTTTGGTTTGCACTTATTATTGGAGGGAAATTTGAATCATTAAATTACACACATAATCTTTAGCATTAAATGCACATTACTTCATGTCCATTTATGCCTTGATTCTTGTCTTCCCTATCATGGTCCATGCTGATTTGTCTATTTGAATTTAATTTGCACTCAGTTTTGGAAGGAAATTTGAATCTTTAAATCACACACATAATCTTCACCATTAAATGCTCATTACTCCATTCCCACATGTGGCTTGATTCATGGCTGCCCCATTATGGCTCATGCTGATTTGTTTGATTCCTTTTGATTTGAACACATGCTTTTTAGTCTTGAATGCATATAAAATCATATGCATATAAAATCATCTCCTTGAATGCATATAAAATCATATCCACATATGCTTAAAAGTCTTGTGTACACACTTGTTGTGTTGGACCATTTAGATAAAAAAAAATGTGTACACAACTTGTTGCGTAAAGGAACTCCTGAAGTATTGGTCGGTTTGCGTTTCTGGTCACAGTGTCTTCCCTCAAGTGATATATCCGTGCTTTTGGATGCAGTTCCAGTATTTTGTAATGGATACCTGTAATCTGTAATACTGAGTAGACACTGGTTAATAATACCGATAAATACAACAAATAGATAATGAATGGGCGGTATTAGAATGCGGTTTTCTGATTTGAACAAATACCCCCAAACTTATCTTTTGCTCGTCCCGAGCAAAACCATTTATTCACAAAAGAAAATCCTAACCGCACTTTCGCAGGGAACGCGATTGCACTGAGCGTGTGCAACAAGCCGTTAAACCTCATGGTGTCCCTAGCAGGAGGAGTGTTGTCTCCTAAGGGTTTTCAGCGGATACTACCCACAAAATCCCGTCAATCTAGTTTTGCGAAATAACTATGATTCAAACCCAAAGGTTTTGTTTAAAAGATAACAATTCTATTATCCTAATTCTAGACTATCGAACCTTTATTTTTCACACCTCGTTTCTCATTTAACTTAAGATTTTATACGTCTTTACGTGTAGTGCAAATAGTGTCGTTAAGTTTCAAAAGGATCGAAAAATCATTATGTCACAAAATAAAGCCCAGATAAAGATTTAAAAAGGATCACATAAGTTTTATAAAGAGTTAAGTATTTCTCAAGTTTCGTTTTCCAGCAAGGTTTCAAATTCAGAATTTCTATCTTCCTTAATAGGAAACTAGGTCTTATTTTTCACTCCACCTTTTTCTTGTTTTCATTTCATACACACCTTTGTGAACGTGCAATAGTCTTTACCATAGAATGAAACCTTCATATCTCCGCTAGAAATAATTTTTTATAAAAATCTGTCTTTTGTCAAGATTATTCTCACACAAAGAACCGTTAGGAATTTTAACTCGAAGAGAACACTTGCTTGACTTTGTTTTAATTTGGACTTTCTAGGCTTCTTAGCGTGTTTTGGGCCAATACTCCCAAACCAGTTGGCTTTAGGACATTAGGTGTAGAGACACCCCAGGGGGCCTAATTACTCAAGTTACCTAGGCCCAAAAACAAAAGACAATTTTGGCGTGAAAATCATAACGATTTAATGCGAACGGAGATATAACCGGTAGTTCAATTATTTATTTTTTTTTGGATAAAAGACGTGTTTAGTGGGTTAGGTGTGTAATCATTCCAATCAAGATTCAGATGGGTTATTCTTCAGAATTAGTTCCAATCAAGGTATCAATAATATCCCTTCATATCCACCTCTCTTTATAAACTAGTCTTGATATTACTTATTTCAGAACAAACCTATTTGATCCTCAGAAAATAATTTATCAAAAAAGTTTTCAGACATAATATACTTGTCATCTAATTTTCAAAACTCACGACACGTGTGGTGTGATGTAAAGACGTATATTACCTATAGTTAACTTCAAAGGAGGGTTATCTTTCAGGTTTTCAAAATCTAAAAATAGGATTTAGTTTTTCTATCTTATCAAACAGAACCGTCGAAATATTGAATCTAAGTTCTCCCACTAGCTAACTTGACGACAAAGTTTTTATATTTTTTAGAAAATTTTCTGATTTTTATGGGTTTTTAAGTAAGTATGCAAATGAAGAATATACAAATGAATGCGAAGGTAGAAAGCTTACCGAGCACACCCCCAAACTTAAACTTGACAGTGCCCTCACTGTCAGGCTACACTAAGAGGGTCAAAATTGTCGGTGCCTCCCCGAAAACAAATTCTATACAAAAATAAAAACCAAAAAATATGTACACCAAAAGGTTCCCCCCCCCCCCAAACTTAAGTAAAACAGTGTTTTCACTGTTAAGCGTTGAAGTTCAGGATTAGGGGGGAAAGAGAACAGTATCAATCTATAAAAGGCCTTACACAGGCCAAAAGTGAGCACCAACCATTCAAAAATCTTATCATGATAATATACGGGTTAGTGAAAAAAGATGAAGAGAAAAGAAATGGAGAATACGCGAGACCGTATGGAGGTAGAAGTGGTATACGGTCTCGGTGGAGGAGGAGAACGGCGGAAGGGAGAAAGAAACGGAATACGAACTTGAGGGTGAAAATGGAGTGAATAAATTAGCACAATTTGTAATAACCGATGTGTAAGAAGCGTTTGTGCTAATGTATTAACCCGTCGAAAAATGGGGTCAAATTCCTCAAGACTCGCGAGAAAACATGGGTACGCCGAACTCGGTAAACCAGACATAGGAAATGAAAGTGATACAGTTTCTTGCAAGGATGGAACGATGGAAGGGACGAAGGAGAGTGATTTAGGGATAGTCTTATTCTCACCTAAGTAAACTGTCTCGAACTCGAAAGATTCCATCAATGGTTCGAAATGACTATGAGCAACCGAGTTTGATTGTTCAACTAACTCATCTGAAAATTCAAAGCACTCAAACTCGAGCGGTGAGCCTTCAACATCGTTCGAAAAAGTGAAACACTCGTAATTGTTATCGGCTGTGAGAAGAGTGTCAGATTCAAGGAGGAACGCACTAGTGGCATCAAATGTGCTGTGATTGAACCGAAATTTTTCAAACTCACAGTCATCCTGCATGATCTTTTGCGTGGTCGGAACGATGGAAAGGATGGAGGGTGATTTAGGAAGTATAACAGTTAAAGGTTCAGGAGGATGATTGGAAAATCCGACACATCAAACAAAAATGGTTCGTCCTCAATACTATCCTCAATACTCTCCTTAATACTATCCTCATAATTCTCCTCAAAAATTATCTCATCCATGCAAATCTCATCAAAATCAAGACGCATATGAAGTTCGGGAGAAATATTTATTGACTCGGGATGATGAATTGGAGAGAAAATTTCAGTCAAATCTACGGGTTCATCATCCAAAATACTCCCTGCATCAATATCCTCAATCAAGTGAAAATTAATATTCTCAGGCTCCTCATCAAAAGCATGGATTTCAATCGATTCTGGTTCTAAGATGGAAGTGTAGAGGTCAAAAGGTTTAGGATTGGTTTCACTTGGAATAGACCCTTCACAATCTGGTAAATCAAACACTACAAAATCGCACAACTCATTAACGTTCTATCTTTAATCGGTAAATCTTTTGGGACACTAGATAGACATTCAAAACTGGAGTTGTGTGATTCAATTTGCAATGGGCAGGTTTGATTAAGAAGGGTGTACAGTTCACTTTCACTACTCAAATTCTCATCCTGTCCTACCGCCTCATCATACATTGTAAAATGTAGAGCTAGTTGAAAACTAGCTACCGGGTCACTAGGTTGTATGAGGGCGGCCATGGACGCATTCAAATCCATCATCTGTTGGCATGACACTACCCTAAAGTCTTCCAACAACTGGTCTAGACTAGACATAGGTTGTGAAGGGGTTTCAGTAAAAGATTCAAAGTTGTTTTGATACTGGAAACTCCCAAATGACGGTTCAAAAGCAATGTCCAGGGAAGGTGTACAAGTCGGGTAGGACTGATAGGAATTGAAAGGCTGGACAGGGGTAGGATCAACATACAAATAAGAAGGTGAATGGAATTGTTGATCCAAAGAATTTGTAGGGGTGAAAGGAGCGAAAGATCGATTACAGGATTGTTCAATATGTTCAACGATGGACAAAGGACGAATTGCGAAAGGGGTATCAACATAAGAGAGTGGGGGAGGTTGAAAATGTTGATACAAAGTGGATTGTGGAGTGCAAGTGTTTGTCCTAGACGCGTCTATGCGATCTTTCAATGAAATTTTGGGCATGGAGGGTCGTTCGAACTTTGACCAAAGCAAGAACCGTAGGAAGTAATGTCTGGTTGTGGGTACCAAAGTTCGGCAAGGGTTTTTCGAGGTGGGGTACCCATGAAATGAAGAGAGAAGAATAATAAGAGAAAAGGTGGGGAAAAGAATGTGGTTTTTTTTATATAGTTTTTTTAAAAGTTAGTTATTAACAAAAGAATGAAATATACAAAAAAAATAATCTGGACAAAAACAATCACGACACAAAAATACCACACACCTAATCGTTCTAGGGTTCATCTAGGTCAACTAGACCTGCTCAAGAACTTGATTGGCGAAGTAAAAGTGTGTCGAGAAACAGGCTTAAGATACACTGATCACGAGGCCAGGTAAGTGCAAAGATAAGGGGAGGTTTTCCGACGCTTTCGCAAAGGTCCTTAATTAAATTACCCTTTCTCTTTTGGCGGTTTCGCCGTTAACACTTTCCTAGACACCCCGTAAACAATATACCGTTAAGCGGTGTTCTAAACACAATTAACCTCTCCTAGTGAGCGCGAAGTCCTTAAGATTTAAAGTCTAATTTCTTTTAAAATTTGTGCGGGTAAACGTTATGCTCAAGTTCGTGATTTGTGGGCCACGGAAAAGATGATGAAATCCTTTACCGTATGTTGTGTGGTTTGCTTGCCCTTAAATCCGTATTAATGTATGCAATGTGCAAATCAATGAAAAAATTTGTTCAAAATTTCAAACAATCTCTTTTTTTTTTAAGCGCGGCACTGCAACAAATACGGGTTAGTCAAATTTTTTTTTGGCGTTTGCTAGCGAACTTGCAAAGAATCCTGCAAAGATATTATATTGGAAGCGTCGGATTTGAGAAGAAGGTGTTAGTAAAGTGCGTACCGTTAAGTTGTGGTTAAGAAACCCCCGTTGAATCGAATCCGGTAAGCTTGAAAAGTTCGCTTGCACGGGTCAAACTACCCGGATCTTTGGCACTGTTCTTCGTAACCACCTTGATTTTGAATGTGCACTTTGCTCCCCACGCTCGCTGTTCGCAAATCCGCAAAATCTGAAATGTTGGAAAAACGGATTATTATTGCGAAAAAGTGATACGAATGCCCAAATACCTGCACACTAAAAATTATAAAAAACAAACAATACAAATAGAACAAAAATAGAACACTGGAGCACATAGGAGAAATTGGAGGCAAAAGGTGGTGAAGGGGCCGGCGTCGCCGGTTTGGGTGATGATATCACCGGCCAACTTGATGAGGTAGGGCTCCAAATTTCAACAGTAGTCTCAGTGTTCCACTAATGCCACACTGATATTGTTTATCTTTTTATTTTAGTTACAGGGTGCAAGCAGTTATAAAATCCAGAGAGCAAAAAAAAATGAATTAAGAATGTTAGGTTTTTTTTTTTTGGTTTTGAAAATTTTGAGATTTTTAGTTTGTTTTGAAAAAGTGTAGATGGATATTCATAAGATTAACCCGAAATAACAAAAACTAAAAACGTTACCGCCTCCCCGGCAACGGCGCCATTTGATCGCACACCAAAAGCGTGTTGGATATTTTAAAGTTCTAAAGTTTAACCGCGATCAGGACGGTGTCGCTTTGCAGCTAGCCGCGATGAGCACGGGTCGATCCACAGGGAGATGGAGCGTTTTGAGTTCTTATTTTAACGAGTTAATGCACGTGGCGGATTTGTTCGTTATCTAACCTATGTGTTATATTCAAGTATAAGGCTTGTTAGGAAACGATAGGATAGTGTAAGTTAATGGATTCCGTATTCAAGTACTTTGAGCCGAACTTAACCAATGAAGCTAGAACAATCGGCAACAACGTGGATTAGGGGACTTAAGCACGGTATTCGTGGAATCCGGCTTATTGACCCTTGTCCGTCCGTTTTTGTCTCTTGCTTTCGCCTCCGGCCAAACCGAATGCAACCGGTCACGGTTAGGAATCACCTTTTCCTTGGTAGGGTAGGGTGCCTAACGGAGCGCTTGCGTAAGGTTTGGACGGAGTTTCAAATGGAAAAGACGGGAAAAGGAAATGAAAAACGAAACGTTAACTTACAAAATCTTTCTTTTTTCCTAACAACAATATTCACACCATTCACAAAACAAACCAAAAAGAGATAACAAAAGAGAAGAACTAAGAAAAGAAAAGATTACAAGCAAGTAATTAAAGTGCATGGAATTTAAGTGCGAGAATTAAAAGAGCAAGAATAAAATGCAAGTAAGTAAAAGATTAGGAACCAAAGAACATATTGCAAGACATGGGTTCAATAACCCAAACTTAAACTTGCAAGCTCAATAAAGAGATTGCAAGATCAAGAGAGGGAAAAGAACTCATGGTGAAGGAAGCACAAAGAACACTTTATTAAACTTTAAGAATGATACAACCCCTTGAGATCAATAACCAACCCTTAAACTTTCAAGCTGAATGAAGAGGTTGAAGGATCAAGAGAAGGTTAAGAACTCAAGGGGACTAAGCTATTTACATGAAAGGAGAATAGAAAACTTAGACAAAGAATGACAATCCAAGACTAAAGAATGACCTTTGAACCTTTGCCCCATGGTCTGTATTTATAGGATCCAAAGAATGGAGGGAAATTCGAATTTTTAAATCAACACAAAATCTTTAGCATTGAATGCTCATTACTTCATGTCCATTTGTGACTTGATTCATGGCTGCCCCCATTATGGTCCATGTTGATTTGTCTAGTTGATTTTGGTTTGCACTTATTATTGGAGGGAAATTTGAATCTTTAAATCAACACATAATCTTTAGCATTAAATGCACATTACTTCATGTCTATTTGTGCCTTAATTCTTGTCTTCCCCATCATGGTCCATACTGATTTGTCTATTTGAATTTGATTTGCTCTCAGTTTTGGAAGGAAATTTGAATCTTTAAATCATACACATAATCTTCACCATTAAATGCTCATTACTCTATTCCTATATGTGGCTTGATTCATGGCTGCCATTATGGCTCATGCTGATTTGTTTGATTCCTTTTGATTTGAACACATGCTTTTTAGTCTTGAATGCATATAAAATCATATGCATATAAAATCATCTCCTTGAATGCATATAAAATCATATCCACATGTGCTTAAAAGTCTTGTGTACACACTTGTTGTGTTGGACCATTTAGATAAAAAAAAATGTGTACACAACTTGTTGCGTAAAGGAACTCCTGAAGTATTGGTCGGTTTGCGTTTCTGTTCGCAGTGTCTTCCCTCAAGTGATATATCCGTGCTTTTGGATGCAGTTCCAGTATTTTGTCATGGATACCTGTAATCTGTAATACTGAGTAGACACTGGTTAATAATACCGATAAATACAACAAATAGATAATGAATGGGCGGTATTAGAATGCAGTTTTCTGATATGAACAGATCTCGTAGGTGTATTTTCTCCTTAGGAATCGTGAGGATTCCTGAGTGTGTATTTTCCTTTGAGAGTCGTAAGGATCTCACAACAGAATTTTTCCTGCTTATAAGTCGAGAGGACTCGTAAGTGGTTGTTTCCTTTCTTGTCGAGATTCAACTTCGGAGGGCAGTGATGGCTTAGGAGATGGGGTTAGGATCCCGTCGACTAAGACTTTTTAACTTTATGAGCCGTGAGGGTCTTATAAAGACTTTTCTCCCTACAAGTCGAGAGGATCTCGTAGGTGTATCGTGAGGATTCCTATATATGTTTTCTCTTGAAAGTCGTAAGGATCTCCCAAAAGAGTTTTCTCCCTTCTGAGTTGAGAGGACCCGTAAGTGATTGATGAGTTGATTTGCTCCCGAATCAAAGAATTGCTTTGACGGGGATGACGTATTTCCGAGACGGGGTCAGGTGGATGACGTATTTCCGAGACGCGGTCATGTGGATGATGTATTTCCGAGATGGGGTCAGGTGCTAACGTATTTCCGAGATGGGGTTATGTAGATGATGTATTTCCGCGACGGGGTCATGTGGATGACGTATTTCCGCGACGGGGTCATGTGGATGACGTATTTCCGCGACGGGGTCATATGAATGACGTATTTCCGAGACGGGGTCAGGTACTGACGTATTTCCGAGACGGGGTCATGTAGATGACGTATTTCCGCAACGAGGTCATGTGGATGACGTATTTCCGCGACGAGGTCATGTGGATGACGTATTTCTGAGACGGGGTCATGTGGATGACGTATTTCCGAGACGGGATCATGTGGATGACGTATTTCCGCGATGGGGTCATGTGGATGACGTATTTCCGAGACGGGGTCATGTGCTGACGTATTTCCGAGACGGGGTCATATAGATGACGTATCTCCGCAACGGAGCGTTGAGCCGGCAGGGAGGTCATTGGTTGACTCTAAGTTTCTATGGACTGTAGAGTCTTGGAACTAGGGATTTTGTCATGGCTCCGATTGGTGGTGTCGCGTCCGTATCCTACCGGAATGAGGAGGAACGCCGTTGCTGATCTTTAGGCTGTAGATGTTGCCGTTGAGATCTGGCTTCCTTTCGATAGGGTCTGGTGGGGAAATATGGTCCCCTTTTTGTTTATGCCCATGGATTGTATACAGGAGTCGATATGGACTTACCTGCAGGGCAAAAAGTTTCATTTTATATATTTTTCTTTCTGTGATGCTCTATCATTTCAGCTTTTATATCGCGAAAGTCGCGATTGCCCAATCATTTCGGATATTTTTCGCGGTGCCCAATCATTTCGGCTATTTGTTATATTTACTCGCTGATTTTTATTGCGAGTTTCCTAAACATTTCGGCTATTTTGTATGCATACACTTTTACTTGCTGATTCTGTTGCAAGTTGCCCCATCATTTCGGCTATTTCATATGCATTTATGGATCGCTGGCTATTCGCTGCGAATTTGGGATTTGATACCGATTTAGGCATCAACATCGCTACAACTGGGATATTGCCAGGAGTGAATCATCATTTGTCTACATCGATGTCGGACAAAAGATGGCTTAGCGAATAGGGTTAGGATCCTGTCGACTAAGGCTTTTAAGTTCATGAGCCGTAAGGGTCTCATGAAGGTATTCCTCCCTACGAGTCATGAGGATCTCGTAAGTGTGTTTTTTCTTTAGGAATCATGAGGATTCCTAAGTTTGTGTTCTCTTATAAATCGTAAGGATCTTACAAGAGTGTTTTCTCCTTATAAGTCGAGAGGACTTACAAGGGTCGTTCATTATGTGAACATATCCCTAGTCGCGGGTGAAACTTTGTTAGGGAAATGTTTATTCGCACCCGTGGATTGTATACAAGGGTCAATATTGAACCGCTTGTAGGGCAATATCGGAGATTGTGATGGCTTAAGAACAGGTTCAGATCCTGTAGTTTAAGACTTTTGAACCCTGTGAGCCGTGAGGGTCTCAAAGGGGAATTCTCCTTACGAGTCGTGAGGATCTCGCAAGTGTAATTTCTCCTTAGGAATCGTGGGGATACCTAAGTGTGTTTCTCCCTTGTAACTCGTAAGGATCTCATGCAGGTATTTTCTCCTCACAAGGTCGTGAGGACCTTGCAAGTGTCTTCTAACGAGATTGCGCCCTTTCGGGTTTTCACAAAACTCGCCGGCAGTCCTGCTGTTTTTACTCACGGAGCCCTTTTGGGTTTTCATCCGTGCCCATCTCGCTTATGGACATACCGTTTTCTTTTTTTCTTTTTTTATTTATTTGTTTTTTTTATATTTTTTTGTCAGCCTTGAGATGTTGCGGTTTGTAGTAGTTTATCGACGTCTCGGTCAACAGCCAATTTTAGGACATAGTGGTCCATCGTTAGTTTAAGGACGTTTCGATCCGTAGCCAGTTTTAGGACATAGTGGTTCATCGTTAGTTTAAGGACGTTTCGGTCCATTGTTAGTGTAAGGACGTTTCAGTCCATCGTTAGTTTAAGGACGTTTCGGTCCGAAAGCTGGCTACTACTTATAGAGTATAGGCTTAGGAAGATAGCGAGCGGATATAGACGTCGTCATCTATCGTTGATCTAGGCCGTGACTCGTCAGGCGTAGTATTTTTTTAGGAAACAGCCGTTTATTGGTCTGAAAAGTCTTTCACCATGCATGTCCATGAGTAGATAGGCTCCTTCCTGGTAGACTTTGTCTATGATGTACGGGCCTTCATAGTTCGGCTCGAATTATCACCGTTTGGCACATTGGGGATCATAGGTCTTTTGACAACTAGCACGAGTTTGCCTTGGCGAAATGTTCTCGGCCTAGTCAATCTTTCGTATGAGCGCGTCATCTTTTATTTGTAAGCTTCCAAGTTTTGTTGCGCCATTAGTCGGGTTTCACCAAGGGCGTCGAGCTCCTCAAGCCGAAGGTGAACATTTTCTTCGTCTGTTAGCTCGTAGTGAACCACCACTCATAGAGAAGGCAGGTCTATCTCCAAAAGGAGTACTGCTTCAGTATCGAATACCAAAGCATACGGCGTTGTGTTTGTGGCCGTTTTGAACGTAGTTCGATACACCCAGAGAGCTTCATGCAGTCTCTCATGCCAGTCCTTATTTTTGGACACCGTATTTTTCACGATCTTCGTCAAGGTCTTATTGAAAGCCTCAGCTAGACCGTCAGCTCGGGGATTATAGACCGAAGAATATCTCTAGTCTATATTATGTTGCTGTGCAAAGCGGCTGACTTTGTGACTTCTATAGGCTGGCCCGTTATCGGAGATGATTCGTCGTGGAGTGCCGAACCGATAGATGATGTGTGTCTTGAAGAAATGGAGGATATTCTCCGTCTTCGCTTCTCTTAGTGATACTGCTTCTGCCTACTAGGAGAAGTAATCGGTTGTTGCCAAAATGAACCGATGTCCTCTGGACGATGCTGGTTCGATGGGGCCGATTATGTCAGTTTCCCACATTTCGAATGGCCAGCTAACCACCGTTGGGTGTAGCGGATTTGGATGCTGGTGGATAAAGTCTCCGTGAATCTGGCACAAGTGGCACTGCTTCGCGTATTTGAGACAGTCTTGGATCATCGTGGGCCAATAATAGCCCATCCGTTTGATCTTCAGCTTCATTTTTGGTCCGGCTTGGTGAGAACCGCAGAGTCCGTCATGAGTTTCTTGTACGACTCTCTTTGCTTCTTCAGGTCCCAAGCATCTTAACTACAGAGAATCAAATGATCTCTTATACAGAGTATCATTGACGAAGCCAAAAGATAAAGCTCGTTTCATGAGCTAATGTCTTGAGGACACATCTTTAAGCGTTCGACGGGATTTGAAGTAGTTTATAAAGACTTTTCTCCAATCCATAGTATTTTCCTGGTCCTTTATTTGTAGGGTCGTCGACTTGGTCTCTCCCTTTTCTTCGGACGACTCGGGAGATATTTCTGCTGGTGCAAGAACCCGACGGCTTTGCACAACGATCCTCACGTCATCGAGGTTTTCGTCAGCCAAATCTTTAGCGAGTTTGGCCAATGTATCCACTTTACTATTTTCCGCACGCAGTATACTTTCCAGGGTGTAGGCAGGAATTTGAATCAGCAATTGTTGTACTCTCTCGCCGTATTTTACCAATTCCGGTTTGCACGTCTGATAGTCGCCATTTACTTGACTAATGACCAGCTGGGAGTCTCCGTATATGAGGAGGTATTCAATCCCCATGTCGATAGCGATCTCAAGACTCGCTATCAAAGCTTCATATTCAGCTTCATTGTTCGTCCTCGGCTATGTTAAGGAGAAAGCGAAGTGCATTATCCCTCTTTGTGGAGTCACGAAGATGAGGCCTACCCCAGATTTGATTATGGGGGTGCTTTGTTTGCGCTTCTTCATGGAAGATGCTCCATCGAAGTAGAGTTCCCACTGAGTATACTTTTCTCTTCTCTCCCCGTTGATCGTATCAAACGCATGCTCGTCTTGCAATTCGCAGTTTAAGAGAGAATCGGCAGGTATCGGATGCTCATCGAGGAAATCGACGATGGCCTGGCCTTTCACTGCCTTGAGAGGACTATAAGTTATCGAGAACTCTATCAAGAGCAGGGCCCATTTAGCGAGTCTTCCTGTTAATATGGCCTTTAACATCAGATATTTGAGAGGATCCACTTTTGATATAAGATGGACCTCATGTGCCAACGCATAGTGTCTGAGCTTCATTATTGCGAAGATCAACGCCAGGCAGTGTTTTTCAATGGGAGAGTAATTGTTTTCTGCCCCCAGGACAACTCGACTTAAATAGTAGAGAGCTCTTTATTTCCCTTGGTCATTCTCCTGTGCCCATAATGCACCTAAGAAACCCTCGATGGCGGTTGTATACAGAATGAGAGGCTTTCCCTTGATCGGGGCGGTCAGTACTGGTGGATTCTGTAGGTATTGCTTGATTTCATCTAGTGCGCTTTGGAATTTGCGATCCCAGATGAACGGTGTTCCCTTCTTCATTAGGTGACTGTAAGGACGACACTTGCCGGAGAGATTGGCTATGAATCGCCGGATATACGCGAGCTTTCTTTGGAGAGACCGCAGTTGCTTGAGAGTTCTTGGCGGAGGCATTTCCATGATTGCCTTGATCTTCGACAGGTCTATCTCGATACCCCGGTGTCGCACAATGAATCCTAGGAATTTGCCTAAGGAAACTCCGAACGCGCACTTGAGAGGGTTCATCTTCAAGTTGTATTTCCGAAGGCGCTGAAACACGGTCTTCAGATGCTCTAAATGTTGCTCGTATGATTTCCTTTTAACTACGAGGTCGTCAATATAGCATTCGACGATTTCATGTATGAGGTCATCAAAAATCTTCGTCATGGCCCTCTGATAGGTGGCACCGGCGTTCTTTAGACCGAAAAGTATCACCTTGTAGCAGAATATCCTCAAAGGGGTCCGGAAAGCAGTATGCTTCTGGTCCTCGGGATGCATCTTTATCTGATTGTATCCTGATGAGCCGTCCATGAAGGAGAAGACTTCATGAGTGGACATATTATCTATCATTAGCTCGGTGACCGGTACATAAAAGTCGTCCTTCGGGCAAGCTTTGTTGAGATCCCGGAAGTCTACGCATATACACACCGTCCCATTTTTCTTCATCACTGGGACGATGTAGGCGATCCAGTCAGGATATTGAACCTCTTGGATGAAGCCGGAGTCGATTAGCTTCTTGACCTCAGTGTTGATGCTCATCTCAAGCTCGAGCCGCATTCTTCTCGGCGCCTGTTTGATCGGCTTGATGTCCGGAGCTATCGCCAATTTGTGGACAGCAATCTCTGGATCTAGTCCTG
The DNA here is from genome assembly GCA_030015575.1 of Agapanthus africanus. Classification (NCBI taxonomy): domain Eukaryota; kingdom Viridiplantae; phylum Streptophyta; class Magnoliopsida; order Asparagales; family Amaryllidaceae; genus Agapanthus; species Agapanthus africanus. The sequence goes on along the minus strand of JASDDO010000006.1, from coordinate 294,935,895 downwards.
GCATCTCGGAATAGTTCCATGCAAAGCAGTCTTTATACTGCATGAGCACGTCTTTTAGCGTAACCATACTTTCATCAGACAACAACTCACTGACGAATGTCGGCCGCGGGTTATTTGCCGTCCCCAAGTCAATTTTCTTGAGGTTATCTGCAGTAGTATGTATCCCATCTTCCAGCTCTTTTGGCGTCGGTGGAAACTCTGAGATCACCTCGTCATCATCGTTTTCGAAGCACCAGGGGAGGTCATCCGTACTCAGCGTTATCGCGTGACAGGTACGAAATCGTTTCTAAGACCGATATTGATTTGGTTCTACTCTCGCTGTATACGTGGCTTTCGGTTCATGCTTCTGTGGCGGGGTTACCCTCCAACTGCTGGATAACGCGAACCTGCCTTGCTGATACTGGTCTTCTACCCAGTCTTTGAATGTGAAGCAGTCTTCGAGAGGATGTCCTATCGCTCGGTGATAGAAGCAATAGTCCGGGTGATGAATCTCACTTGCTTGTTCGGGGTGTTTGGACTCCGGGAGTGTCATCATTTGGTGTTTTATGACGAGGTCGAAGATTTTCCTTGTCTTTCCTCGGGGAAAAGAATATGCTCGACCCATCTTCTTTATAAGAGACGAATCCTGGTTGCTCGATTCTCGATCACGTAGCTTTTTGAACCCGCTTTGCCGCTGTCGAACGTTTTTTCCGTTCTTTGGTTTATTTCTTCCTCCGCATCGAGTCTTCTTTGTGACGGGATGGCGACGGAAGGCATCGTCATTTCTGTAGCCTGCTGAAGAAAGCGCTGCGTTCTGGCTTTCTCGTAGATGGCCATTTCACGATTATGGTCATCTCGAACTTTTTGACCTGCTTCCCTTATAAGCTTGTCCATTTGTTCTTCGAACGATGGACTTGGCACTTTCATGGCGAGACCTTGTTCTGGTTCAGGGTTAACGTTTTCCCACAGAGCATCTCCTTCTTCATCAAAATCATGTATGACGTAGCAGTCGCAGATTCGCACCCGGGTCTTGGATTGAACATATCCAAGCCCGATCGTTTCCATTCTCTTATTGGGCAACTTTCGCTGAGTTCCAGGGACATTCCAGATCCTATTGTAGAACTGGGCTTGTCGCGTGGTCTTTTTGAAGGGTACACCTTGACGCTTCAACAGCCTTTTTAATCCTTCTGTGTAGTATCTGGGCAGACGGATGGGCTGGAGCCTGTCAAGTGTAGAATCGGCACCATGCCAAACTTCTTCTCCACTTTGGTTTCCATGGATTGATAAAAGAGGATTGCTTTTTCATTTCTTTGTCTGGGAAGGACGTAGAATGTCTGTAGTTCTTGCACACTATAAGTATCAAGTGTGTCGAGCTCTTTATAACGCTCTCATGGAACCATGGCGATCTGCAAACTCCGATCATTGCCAGCGAAGTCTTGTATTGATGGCCGAATAGAAAATACTGCATTGACCTCATCTTCCGAGTCGCTGCCGAAGACTAGCATAGGGGTGGACGGTCCCGGCTTGTTGCATTGGGGCGGCCCTGAATAAACTATCTCTTCCTCCTCCTCGGTATCGCTCCCGAAGACCAGAATAGTGGTGATAGCTTTGTTCTTCGGTTTATGGAATTTCTCCGTGTCCTCGAAATCTGGTAAGAAGTACTTTGCATCTTCGTACTTTCGTACTTCATTAACGGAGAATGGGTTTAGGTCTCCTGTCACGGTATATTCAAGCCTATCTTTGAAGTACTTCATACACTGATGCTGTGTAGAAGAAATAATGTTGTACTCGTGTAACCAAGGCCGGCCGAGCAAAGCGTTGTAGCAAGTCTTAGCGTCAATGACATGAAATTTGATGTCCGTGACGAGCAGCCCAAAGCAGAACGTTAGTATCATAGACCCGAGCGTCCTTGAGGATTGGGAGTCAAACCCGGAGATAGTGATTTTATCCCGAGCGAGGTGTTGAACGCTCATGCAGATCTCCTTCAACACTCTTACATTGAGAAGATTGACAGGGACCCATTGTCAACCAGGATTTTGCCTATCTTGATATCATGATAGTATCCGGAGACATATAGGGGACGGTTGTGTTCACACGTTCCGAGGAGGAGGTCTTCATCGCCGAAAGTGATATCAGTAGTGTGCACTTCTTCCAGCTCATCCTTCATCTTTTCTTCGGCAAGGAAAGTTTGAAACTGGTCAGGCTCTTGTAACGCCTTGATCAGAGAATCTCTTGCTTCTTTTGATAGCAAGAAGGCATCGAGAATGCTCAGCTGCGAGGGTAACTTCCTCAGGTGTGCCAGAACGTTGTAATCCACCTTGTCTTTCTTTGGCGGGTCCTTGGCTGTCAGCTCTTTGACGACTTGATCATCGAGGGCGATATCTTTAGGGACTTTTTCTTTCCCATTATCTTTTCTATTCAATCCACCGTTAGCAGGTCCAAGATTCTTTTCTGGCAGCGTACGATTGCGCAGCTGAATGTTCTCGCAGGTCTTCATTTCTTCCGTCTCGGAGATGGGTTCTTTGAAGAGAGGGCCAAGATCTATTTCTTCATCAGAATCGCTCCCGAATGTGAGAACCTGTGATCCCCCAGCGTCAACCATATGACAGTTGCCAGTAGTTTTCATATGCTCATTTGTCGTGTTTTTCTGTCCCCGACGAGCTTGGCGTTTCATCCGCTTGAAATGTTGTCGGTGAGCAACGTATCCCTGCCACCAGTTTTTAAAGACATTGCACTCTTCGGTAAGGTGCGCAATCCTTCGATGATAAAGACAGTAGTTAGGATTCACATCTCCTTCATTAAAGTGTATCTCATCAGAAGTGTTTCCCTCGGAGGGTGGCAGCTTCATTCTCATCGATATGGATTTAGCGAACCTTTTCCTCGTCTTGAACCTGCTTTTATTTGCGGTGGATGTATTTTGATCTGGTCGGAGTGTTTCAACCCTTTCGTTCAGTCGTCGGCATTTGGCCTTTTCGAATATGGCCAGTTCGCGCTCTCGATCGGCTTTGCTTTTCAAAAGAGCTTCGTTCAGAAACGCGTCAATCATTTCGTCTGACGGTCCTAGGAGTTTAGGCTCGATATTTTCCCCCAGTTTCTTTGCATCTGAAGCTTCTCCGTCATTTGTTAACGAGTGAGAGATCATGTAGCAGCTAGCCACATAATCCTCAGGTTCATCTGACGAGTCTTCTCCCTCATCTTCGTCGCCATCTCCATCTTCAAGAATGTGGTTGAGGAATTCTTGGAGTGTGACCGGAGTTCGAGCTTCTGGTTATATTCTTCCAGCACGTCGATATGTTTTTGCAGGTCCATGCGCTTGTCATCAAGCTTCACGGGCTTTTTGGCCCTCTTCTTTTTCTTCGAAGATTTTGACGGCTGGGCTTGAACGTTTTGATTATCGCTAAAAACTCTTGGCGTTGGGCGAGGCTTTAGCATTCCTTCAATGACCTCAGGTTCTAGTGGAGTTTTCCACCTGATCGCTGGGCATGTGTGAAGATCTTTCAGCATTCTTTTCGTCTTAGCTGAAAGAGCGACCTCCCATGGAGTTTCTTCTAAAAAAGAGCACGATGCCCCCGGTGTGTCCACCTTTTTAGGAGCGTGAGGTTGCGGTGGGTTCACCTTCCAGTTTTCGGATAACGCAAACTTTCCTTGTTGGTACTGATCTTCGATCCAACTTTTGAAGATGTAACAATCTTCGATTGGATGACTCAATATTCGGTGGTAAGGGCAGTAATTAGAATGGTTAACGTCGCTTGGTTGCGTTGGGCGTCTTGGCTCCGGCAGAGTGATGAGCCTATTGCGCAGTGCTAAATCGAATAATCTTGTCGTCTTATCCCGAGGGAATGAATAAGGACGTCTCATCTTTTCTCCAAGGGCTCGCTGTCTATCACTTTGACGATCAGTTGTTTTTGGACCACTAGGCTGCTGTTGAGCATTGGCGACGAAAGTGGCTTTCCCCTTTCCCTTTTCGTTCGAGATTCCATCTTCGAAGAGGAAGGCTTGTGGCCCATTTGGTCCATTTGGGCCAGCTTATCGATCAAGGACTGGAAAGTGGTTGGCTTGAAAAACATCATAAATTGCGAGATGGTCGCTTGAGGGTCGAGAGTACCCACAAACATGCTTACCGCCGGCGCTTCTTCGATGCGCTGCTCGCACTTCGACCTCAAGTTCCGCCACCGTATCGCGTATTGAACCCATGTTTCTCCAGGCTTCACCCTGGCATTGATCAATGCTGTGATTGGGGTGCGTTCGCTAGCGCTTGCGAAATGCTGGGTGAATAGCAACTCTATCTCCGTAAAAGTTTTAACGAAATCATTGGGAAGCTTGGAGTACTATTCGAATGCCGTCTTCGACAAGCTGCCGACAAACTGGCGAAGTAGCAGTTTATCGTCACCTCCAGTGTTGCCGCACAAGGCTCTGAATTGAGCGACGTGCTGATGCGGATTTCCCGTCCTCTTATATATGTGGAATTTGGGGATCGTATATCCCGGTGGGTACCTTATTTGGTCATACCATCCTGGATAGGGTCGTCCAGTCTTAACGATCTGCCCAGTCGCTTCATTCGCCTGGTGAGCTCGTATTTGCTGAGCGATGTAGTCGTCCAAGGCTGCCTTAGAGATCGTCTCTTCTTTGGCTGCTGAAAGAGCCGGAGGAGGGTTTCATGACTCCCCTCTGTCATTTTCAATGATAATCGGAGAGTCTTCGGCTGGAGGATCCGGCTGTAACATCATCGCGGCCATGTCTTGGAACAAAAGAGCCATTCGTTTTATATTAGCTGCCTGTTCCGCGGCCTCTTTTTCTTTCCTCTCAAGCATTCTTCGGAGGAATTCAGCATCAGTTTCCTGTTCCTGACGCTGCTCTGAGGTCTCTAGAATTTCTTTCGGTCCAGTGAGTGCGCCCATTGCAGTCAGCATCTTCTGAAGTTTCTGCTGCTGTTGTTCCTGAGCCTTCATTATCGATCGGGTAAGCGGTCGATGACCTGTAGAATCGCGGTTTTCCTCTTTTCCGAAAGCCATATAAACGGTATGTGTTACCATGCCCCCAGACTTGGGGCGTTTAGGTTCGGCGTCCTTGCGGTTCGTCACGGACATGGGGGCCTTCTCTGGCTTCCTTCTCTTATGGGCGGTTGAAGTTGAGGGAGCCGTTGCAGCGGGCACCCAGACAGACGACATTTCCTACGGTATGACAGGGTGGCTCTTTTCTTGCCGAGCTTTAATCTTCTTTGGGTGGCGAGAGTAGTCCTGGTCAATCACCGATTCCTGGACCTGTCGCCAGACTTTGTAAGTTTTGGAGGAAAGCCGCTGAGGGGGCTGCTCCGTCTTCTTTTCTGTAGCAATCTCCACAGGCGGAAGAGATCTCTTCAGCACGGCAGTCGGAGCGTTCTTGCGAACCCTCCTAAGTGGTTCAAAGCTGTTCCCAGTTGGAACAGCAGCATCAATTTCCACCATAGGAGCTGGCGGAGTAAATCCAGATGGAGAGCTGCCCCCAGCCTTCTTTACTCGGAGCCAATGACGAGGGCGAGCATGTTGTGCGGATGGAATTGGTTCAGCTATGGGGATGGCCTCGTCATGCCCCCTATTTTAGTAAAGCGTTGTTGCTGGCGTCAGCCTCTTGAAGACCGATGCCTGTTGAGAAGTAATGTCCAATCTGTCGAAAACAGACCTCTGGGCAGGGGAAGCAGCTTTGAGGACTTCGCCTGGAGTGGGAGCCGGAACAGTCGGTCTTGTGAAGACCGACCCTTTGGCAAGAGAAGCCGCCTTGACGACTTCTTGAGCAGGAATGGCTATCCGCTTAGGGATAACTCTTTCCGGTATCGCGGGCTTCTTTATGGGCCCGTTGGAGTTTTGGCCCAGCTTGTCAAAGACTGAGACATTTGGAGTAAATGGAATAGACGACCCATTGAAAGGGGCCGCTGAAGTTGTAAGTCGATCAAAGACCGACTTCTTTGGAGCTTTCGATGGCAGAAAGGTGTTGAAGCTCATTAGCGGGAGCATGGTCCTGAAGAATAGTCCGGTGGTAGCCTGCGTTATTTGCTCTACCGGCATCATGAACATGGAGGCCACTCGGGTGCCGTAGCTTACTCCTCCGAATGACGCGGAACGGGAGTTGTTGCAGCTGGAATAGTTAGAGCCCATTGATGTTCTTTTTTCTGCATGGGAGCAAAACCAAATCTTAGTACCTCGAATCCAAGGGCAACCTTAGCAAACCGCGATTCGTTCGTGAAACACGACACACGAAGTGTGGAGTGGAAAGAGAAAAAGGTACCACCGGGCGTGCCAGAATCTGTCTCCCACCGAACACAGAGACGGAACCGCTGTTCTCCTCTGAAATACAGAGACGCGACCGCGTAGGTTCGTCTTGCCTGAATTTGGGGGCAGATGCTAATTGGAGCTATCCGTCCACCTCTCCGAAGATGCCAAGTTGATATATGGCACCATGTATCAAAAGTTTAAACGGATGCAGCCGATGTAGCAGACTTCGTCAGATTCCCTCTCATTTGAGGGGTTTTTGATTGTGGGAACGCTCTTCCCTGCAGGCGCAAGTCCCTGCAGTTAATTACGCTACCGCATCGCGGTAACCACTTTTTCCTTCTCCAGATGGTCACTTCGTGTCGTGTGTGTTTGTTTTGTTTTTGGTTGCCCGTGGATTGTATATAGAGACTAATTTATGTTGTCTCCCGTAGGGCGTGGATTAGTCCAAATCCGTATCTTCTTAGATTTGGGTTTGGGGTTGGGTTTAAGGATACGTTAGTCTCATTTGAGACTAAGATCAACTTAAACGTATGTTAAGGATACGTTAGTCTAATTTAGACTAAGATCAACTTAACGGGATCGTTTAGATCCAACAAAAGAGCATTTGGACTCTATTGTTTAGTTTAGGGACATTGCGGTCAATTAGTTTAAGGACATTACGATCCAATGTTAGTTTAAGGACATCTCGGTCCAAGGTTAAGGACATCATAGTCCATGGGCTTAAGGACCCCACAGTTCAGGTTAAGGACATCATAGTCCGTGAGTTTAAAGACCTCACAGTCAAGGTTAAGGACATTATAGTCCGTGAGTTTAAAGACCTCACAGTCAAGGTTAAGGACATCGTAGTCCGTGAGTTTAAAGACCTCACAGTCAAGGTTAAGGACATCGTAGTCCGTGAGTTTAAAGACCTCACGGTCCGTAAAGTGTTTGGCTGTCGGGACCCGTCACCTCTATGAAGACGTTGAAGGATTACAACGACAAATATCAGAGGAGTAAAGAGATGTACCCTTGAACCGGTGTGAATTGGTTGAAAGATCTGTAGTCCAATTTGGAACTAAGATCTGTTAAAATATTTATGAGCAGATGGGCTCAATTAATATAAGTTGAGGACTTATGGCCAATATTGGGCTAAGTCCAATCAGGTTAAAATGTTTAACATTTTTATTTTGGGTTGTTGAGCCTTTATTTGGGCTTGGCCCTTTAACAATGTTTATGTCTTTTATTGAATGCTGAGCATTCATCAGAGCTCTGGGCTTATTAAAGTACAATTTGTGTTCTGTCAGCGTGACACGTGGTACGTTAGGCGCTTTGCGCCAGTCAAAGAGCGCAGTGTGCCACTGCCAAGTAGCGCACATGAAAGGGACACATGTCGCACTCAGCGCTAGGCGCTAGATGATGAGCGCATGATGCCAGTATATGAGCGCTGAGCACTAATCCATGAGCGCATTGCGCTTTCAGTTTAGTGGCGCATAAGTGAATGACACGTGGTGCGCTTGGAGCTGAGCGCCAGCCCATGAGCGCAGTGCGCTATTTCAGAAGCGCAAAGCGCAAGTTGTTAATTGGCGCATATGTGGTTGACACGTGGCGCATTTGGCGCTGAGCGCCGGTCCAGAGAGCGCAGAAGCGCATTTCAAGAGCGCAAGGCGCATTTCAAGAGCGCAAAGCGCATTTGATCAATTTTATGATCTGGGAACAAATTTATGTTCTTTTGAAAGAGACTTTGTCTCAAAATTTAAGAACAACAGTTCTTCTTTTGCAGGAGAGATTTCTAATCTCTTATTTTGATGAAAGGCTTTGCCTTTATAGATCCATGATCTGTGAGAAGAATTGTGTTCTTCTTTTATTTTATGATGAGATCTTTTGATCTCTTTTGTGAAAGACTTTTTGTCTTGCAGATAGATCTATGATCTTTTTGAAGAAATAAATTTTTTCTTTCTATGAGATGATTTCATCTCTGTGTTCATCATCCATCATTTTTACCTTGAAGAAATATCTTTTTGCAAGAGCTTGCTCTTTTTCTTTGAGTTTTCCAAAGTTTATGGGGCGGTTTCTCTCTATAAGACTTGAAGTCTTGGGGCCTTTATATAGGGCAAGTTGATTTATTGAATCAGTTAAAGAGATCTTTCTCTGATTGATTTGGGGATGTTTCCCCACCATTGGATTTTTGATTCTAGGGCTTCTGTTTTACAGAAGGCAATCTTCTTGTTTTTAACAAGATTGAAAAATCTTTGTATAACAAAATTTAATTCTGATTAATTAATAATTTATCATTATTATTAGATCTTTTGATCTAACGGTGGAGAATTTTTTAATTCCAGCGCTAGCGCACCCGTGCTTTGCACGTGGTGCGCTGCTCAGAGCGCAGCGCACCTTGCGCTAGCGCACCTGTATTTGACACGTGGTGCACTGCTCAGAGCGCAGCGCGCTCTACGCTAGCACACCCATGTTTGACATGTGGCGCACTGCGCGGCGCGCCTAGCGCTAGCACACACATGGTGTGCTGCCTAGGGCACAGCGCACTTAGCGCTGCATCTGAAGCGTTGCTTCAATTTTGAAATTTGAATTTCAAACAGAGCTTTGCTCTGATTGTGGGAAACAAATGCCCCCCCACCATTGCGCTCACGTGGCCCACATGTGAGTGCAGCGGTGGCAGCATCTGCTTCCTTGGATCAACTCAGAAGTAGGCATTTCAATGCCTATAAATAGGACCTTTGGTCCTTTAGATGATTCTGTTCATCTTCTTCTTTTGAGAATTTTTATTAAGAGTATAGCTCTTCATCTTAAAAGATTTTAAGAGTCAATACTCTGCCAACACTTAGGTAAAGATTAAATCTTTTAATAATCTAGGGTTTTACCCATTAACAGAGCCTTGCTCTTCATAGATCTTTGATCTAAAGAAAACCCTTTTAGGATTTCATAAATAGAGTCTTTGCTCTCTTGGAATTATGGATCTAAAGAGATCTTTTTCAGGGTTTCTTAACCCATTAATCAGAGCTTTCCTCCTTTCAAATCATGTAGATTCATTAATCTCTTATGAAGAACTTTTAAGAGTTCATTCATAGATCTTGAAGATCTCAGAATTTTTAATTCATAAAAAATTGATTTCAATTTTTCTGATGGATTATTCCATCATTTTTTTCTAGAACAAGGCTCTTGAGGAATTTTTATTCCCTCATGATTAGAGTTTGACAGGTGTCACTCTGTCACAGAGCGTTGCTCTTAAAGGGAGATTTACTCTTCTGACCGAGAGATCTCTCATTTAATGAGAATTTCTTTTGAGGATTTACTCACTTAATGACAGCCTCATCAAATGATGAGGCTGTTTTATTAATGATGAACTGTCATCTAGATTTCGTGGGTCTTCCTTTGGTCCCCTTTTTACTGCATTGCAGTGCGGTACGAGTTTTAAAGTACCAAGTGTCAGCATTTAAATTATAGCACTGACAATTGACTTTTGTCCCTTTTCGCGCAGATGACATATCTTACGACACTTCTTTTTCGTTCATCCAATCAGAAGGCGGATTTTCTGAGGCGCCTGTAGACCGAGAGGTTATCGCGCTGATCAAAGACCACAACCCGGAATACAAGAATCTTCACCTATGGGGTAGATGGTATGATCAGATTATCAGAGGCCGCCGGAGCTTTTCTTATGCGACGCCTTCGGAGCCTATCTCGGCGATCCCGTATGCAGATACACCCCCAGTGAACTATGTCGTGGAGGTGGTTAATTGGACTTCGGAGGGCCTCCTTCAGCCTTCTATTGCCGCAGTACCCGTGCAGCCGCCGGTGGCTTTGGACACCTTAGGGCGGCGCATATGTCAGGATGAGTCGTGCCCTTGGGGACAGCCCTACAACATTGGACTAACTCCCCGTCATCCAGCCGGATACTTACAGTGGGCCCGATATATCTTATCGGCAAAGAAATCGCAGCTACTGAAGCTTGGCTTATATCCTGCGATCTACGCTTCCTTCTTCCATTATTCTGCACCTCCCATATGGTGGATCAAGGCATTTTTAGAGCAGTGGAATATTCCGACTCACACCTTCCTCCTATTGGATAGAAAGGTCTCCATTTCCTTGGAAGAATTTGCCGAGGTTTCTGGTTTACCAGTTAAGGGGGAGCGCTATGAGGAGCTGCTTCCACCGAATGAATATGTTTTTGCCACCAAGCCAGTGGTGATGGGCCTTACCCCAGAGAACGCCATTCAGCACCAGTTTCCAAGTCTGATAAAAGTGTTGAACATGTATGAAAGCATCTTTCTTGAATCCGGTGGCCGGGGGGTCAGCTTTGCGGACTTCATTGCCCGTTTTCTTCGCCCAGAAATTTTGTCGCAACAAGGCGAAAATTTTGCTAAGCTTGATGATCCTTTCGGCTTTGGCTTGGACCGTCGGCCAATACTGGAAGCTAATCAAAAGGGTTTCTTTCTTCTTGATGTCGCGATCGTCCCCCATCAGAAATCGCCGCTCCGGGCATTGATGAGGAAGCGTTCTTTCTTGGGTTTCTCAGTTTATGGTTAAGCTGGTTCACGCTTCCTATGCATCCTCGTTACATGAGGCCTTTTGTCTTCTACCCCGCGCATCGCATGGTTGCCGGAATACAAGTGGCCATCGGGATTGCCGGGTTAGCCCACCTATATCACGGCCTCAGCTTAGCAGCGGATACCACTGAACCAGGGGTGCATCCTGCCAACTTCCTAATGCATTACTTCACGAACAATGGAGTTTACAATACTGCTGCAGCCAGTATAGTAAACCCCATTGTTCATGAACCTCTTCTATTTCTTGAACCATCATTTGACTGTGATTTGTTTTGCAGCGGTGATATCAACTTCAGCTCCGTTTGAATCGCGAGTCGTAATGCCTGCAGGCCCCTTTTCTCGACGTTCATCTTCCAAAGGCGCTGTGAATAGTCTGTGCATGTTGAGCGACTACATCGAGGAGCTTGACGTGGAGACTCCCACATTCGCTGCGGATTTTGCCGCGGAGATTGATCCTATGCTGGTGACGCTCGTGAACTTTCATAGTGGGGGCATCGTTGAGTCTTAGGTTAATCTCTGCAGGAAAATTGAGGCTTGCCTGCATGAGCTTGAGGTCGGACGTCCTGCTCCAGAAGTCCTGGCTGTGAACACCCAGCGAGCTGCGTGGGTCAAGCAGAGCACTCCCTACTTCCGTCATCTTGAACAAGAGGCATCCTTAAAACGTAAAGAGTGCGAAGAGACTTCAAGCAAGTCTGCCCGGCTGCATGCTCAGGTTGATACAAATGCTGCACAGTTGAAAGTTATCTTTGAAGGCCTTCTGTGATGCATCTCTGACAGGCTAACACTGAGACAGAAGCCCGACATCGTCGAGCGGGATGCATAGAATCGTGGGGCAACTCAGCGGGCCGTCAAAGAGAAACTTTCGTCCTACTTGCAACGACGAGCCCAAGTCGAAGCAGAGTTGGCCACGACAGCTGATCAAGAAAAGGGGCTGAGGGAAGTGCGCGAGCGGCTGATCGGACTATTGAAAGTGCTTCCCTCTCAATAATTGTTTTTTGTACCATTTGTAATTTTGAATAAAATGTATCCATTTTTTTATTCTTTTATATGATGTATTTTGTACCCAATTGAATTCATGAATAAAAGATACATTTCTTTCGCAATGTCTTGTGTCATCTCTTTGCTTTCTTCTTTCTTTTGTTATCTGCGTATCACTTTAGTAAGCATAGCCTGCAGATGATAGAGTGAGCATCTTGTTTTGACTTCTTCGAGGGGTAGCGATGGCTTAGAAAGCAGGTTCAGATCTGCTGCCTAACACTTTTCAACTTCATGAGCCGTGAGGGTCTCATAAAGACTTTTCTCCCTACGAGTCGAAAAGATCTCGTAGGTGTATTTTCTCCTTAGGATACATTTTCCCTTACAAGTCGTAAGGATGTTATAAGAGAGTTTTCTTCCTTACGAGTCGAGAAGACCCGTAAGTGTTTAATGAGATTGACATTATCCGCATTTTACGGCATCAGAAGTTGCTCCGGGCATTTCCTACGGGGTCAAGGTTAACTTTGGACGTGTTCCACGGAGTCGTTGGATAACGTATTTCCGAGGCGGGGTCATGTAGATGACGTGTTTCTGCAACGGGGTCATGTGGATGACGTGTTTCCGTGACGGGGTCATGTGGATGACGTATTTCCGCGACGGGGTCATTTGCTGATGTATTTCCGCGACGGGGTCATGTGGATGACGTATTTCCGCGACGGGGTCATTTGGATGACGTATTTCCGTGACGGGGTCATGTGGATGACGTGTTTCCACGACGGGGCCATTTGGATGACGTATTTCCGCGACGGGGTCATGTGGATGACGTATTTTCATTTGGATGACGTATTTCCGCGACGGGGTCATGTGGATGACGTGTTTCCGCGACGGGGTCATTTGGATGATGTGTTTCCGCGACGGGGCCATATGGATGACGTGTTTCCGCGACGGGGTCATGTGGATGACGTGTTTCCGCGATGGGGTCATGTGGATAACGTGTTTCCGTGACGGGGTCATGTGGATGACGTGTTTCCGAGATGGGGCGTTGATCCGGCGGGGAAGTCATTGGTTGACTATAGATTGTTTGTGGACCGTAGAGTCTTGGAACTAGGACTTTGCCGTGGCTCCGCTTGATTATCGCGTCTGAAACCTGCTGGAATAAGGAGAAACGCCGGTGTTGATCTCTAAGTTGTCGATGTTGACGTCGAGACCTTGAAGCTAGGGATCTTCCTTCGCTTCGTTTATTGACATTGTGTCTACAATATTGCGGCGAATGTCGAGATTGTCTCTAGGTTGTCTATGAACCGTCGAGATTTGGCTTCGCTTCGACGAGGCCTGGTGGGACGATATGGTTCTCTCTTTATTTGCGCCCCTGGATTGTATACAGGGATTAATGTGATATCACCTGTAGGGCAAAAAGTTTCATTTTATTTATTTTTCTTTCTGCGATGCTCTATCATTTCAGCTTTTATATCGCGAGAGTCGCGATTGCCCAATCATTTCGGTTATTTTTCACGGTACCCAACCATTTCGGCTATTTGTTTTATTTTTACTCGCTGTTTTTTATTACGAGCTACCCATCATTTCGGCTATTTTCATATGCATACATTTTTACTTGCTGATTTTGTTGCAAGTTGCCCCATCATTTCGGCTACTTCGTATGCATGTGTGGCTCGCTGGCTTTTCGCTGCAAGCTTGGAATTAGACGCCGATTTCGGCATCAGTACCGCTACAACTGAGATATTGCCAGGAGCAAATCATCATTTTCCTTTGTCAATATCGAACAAAGGTGGCTTAGCAAACAGGGTTAAAATCCTGTCGACTAAAGCTTTTGACTTCATGAGCCGTAAGGGTCTCATAAAGGTATTTCTCCCTACGAGTCGTGAGGATCTCGCAGGTGCGTTTTCTCCTTAAGAGTCGTAAGGACTCCTAAGTGTATTACTTCTCGTAAGTCGTAAGGATCTTACAAGAGTATTTTCTCCTTATAAGTCGAGAGGACTTACAAGGACTGTTCACTGTGCAAACATATCCCTAGTCACGGATGGGACTTTGTTAGGGAAATGTTTATTCGCGCCTGTGGATTGTATACATGGGTCAGCATTAAGCCGCTTGTAGGGCAAAGTTGGAGGTTGTGGTGGCCGCTTAAGAACAGGTTCAGATCCCTGTAGCTTAAGACTTTTGAATCTTATGAGCCGTGAGGGTCTCATAAGATGGTTCTCCTTACGAGTCGTGAGGATCTCGTAAGTGTAATTCTCCTTAGGAATCGTGGGAATCCCTAAGTGTGTTGTTCCCTTGTGAGTCGTAAGGATCTCACGCAGATGGTTGCTCCTCACAAGGTCGAGAGGACCTTGCAAGTGTCTTTAATGAGATTGCGCCCTTTCGGGTTTTCACAAAACTCGCCGGTAGTCCTGCTATTTTTACTCACAGAGCCCTCTCGGGTTTTCATCCGTACCCATTTCGCTTATGGACATACCGTTTTCTTTTTCTTTCTTCTTCTTTTTTTTATTCTTTTCTCTTTTTTTGTGTCAGCCTTGGGATGCTGCGGTCTACAGTAGTCTATCGACGTCTCGGTCAACAGCTAGTTTTAGGACATAGTGGTCCGTCGTTAGTTTAAGGACGTTTCGGTCCGATGCCAGTTTTATGACATAGTGGTCCATTGTTAGTTTAAGGACGTTTCGGTCCATCTTTAGTTTAAGGACATTTCGGTCCAAAAACCGGCTACTTCTTACAGAGTTTTGGGCTTAGGAAGATAGTGAGCGGACATAGTCGTCGTCATCTATCATTGACCTAGCCCGTGACTCGTCAGGCGTAGTATTTTTTCAGGAAGCGACCATTTATTGGCCTGAAGGGCCTTTCGCCATGCATGTCCATGAGTAGATAGGCTCCACCCTGGTAGACATTGTCTATGATATACGGGCCTTCATAGTTCGGCTCGAATTTCCCCCGTTTGGCATGATTAGGGATCATAGGTCTTTTGACCACTAGCACGAGTTCGCCTTGGCGGAATGTCCTCGGTCTAGTCAATCTTTCGTATGAGCGCGTCATCTTTGCTTTGTAAGCCTCCAGGTTTTGTTGTGCCATGAGCCGGGTTTCATCAAGGGCGTCGAGTTCCTCGAGCCGCAGGTGAGCATTTTCTTCGTCTGTTAGCTCGTAGTGAACTACCACTCGTAGAGAGGGTAACTCTATCTCAAGGGGGAGTACCGCTTCTGTGCCGAATACCAATGCATACGGCGTTGTGTTCGTGGCTGTTTTGAAAGTAGTTCGATATGCCCAGAGAGCTTCATGCAGTCTCTCATGCCAGTCCTTATTCCGAGACACCGTCTTTTTCACGATTTTCGTCAAGGTCTTGTTGAAAGCCTCGGCTAGACCGTTAGCTCGGGGATTATAGACTGAAGAGTATCTCCATTCTATGTTATACTGTTGTGCGAAGCGGCTGATCTTGTGGCTTCTATAGGCCGGCCCGTTATCGCAGATGATCCGTCGCGGAGTTCCAAACCGATAAATGACGTGTGTCTTGAAGAAATGGAGGATATTCTCCTTCTTCACTTCCCTCGGCGGTACTGCTTCTGCCAATTTGGAGAAGTAATCAGTTGTCGCCAAAATGAATCGATGTCCTCTGGACGATGCTGGTTCGATGGGGCCGATTATGTCAGTTCCCCACATTTCGAACGGCAAGCTAGCCACTATCGGATGTAGTGGATTCGGGTGCTGGTGGATAAAGTCCCCATGGATCTGGCATGAGTGGCACTGCTTCGCATACTCGAGACAGTCCTGAATCATTGTGGGCCAATAATAACCCATCCGTTTGATCTTCAGCTTCATCTTCGGGCCGGCTTGGTGAGAACCGCAGAGTCCATCGTGAGTTTCTTGGACGACCTTCTTTGCCTCTTCAGGTCCCAGGCCTCTTAACCACAGAGAATCAAATGATCTCTTATACAGAGTATCATTGACGAAAGCAAAAGACAGAGCTCGTTTCATAAACTGATGTCTTGAGGACGCGTCTTCAGGCGTTCGACAGGATTTGACATAGCCTATAAAGACTTCTCTCTAATCCGTAACCTTTTCCTGGTCTTTTATTTGCAGACTCATTTGCTCGGTCGCTCCCTTTTCTTCGGACGACTCCGGAGATATTTTTGCCGGTGCAAGAACCTGACGGCTTTGCACAACGATCCTTACGTCATCGAGGTTCTCGTCGGCCAATTCTTTAGCGAAATTGGCTAACGCATCCGCTTTGCTATTTTCCACACGCGGTATACTTTTCAGGGCGTAGGAGGGAATTTGAGTCAGCAGTTGCTACACTCTCTCTGGTTTGCACGTTTGATAGTCGCCGTTTACTTGACTAACGACTAGCTGGGAGTCTCCATATATGAAGAGATTTTTAATTCCCATGTCGACGGCGATCTCAAGACCTGCTATCAAAACTTCATATTCGGCTTTGTTGTTCATCCTCGGCTCTGTTAAGGAGAAGGCAAAGCGCATTATCTCTCCTTGTGGAGTCACGAAGATGGGGCCCACCCCTGATTTGATTATAGGGGTGCTTTGTTTGCGCTTCTTCATGGAAGACGCTCCATCAAAATAGAGTTCCCATCGGGTATCATTCTCTTTTCTCCCCCCGTAGATCGTGTCAAACGCGTGCCCGTCTGGCAATTCGCAGTTCAAGGGAGAGTCGGCAGGTATCGGATGCTCAGCGAGGAAGTCGGCGATGGCCTGGCCTTTCACTGCCTTAAGGGGACGATAAGTTATCGAGAACTCTATCAAGAGAAGGGCCCATTTAGTGAGTCGTCCTGTTAGTATGGCTTTCAACATCAAATATTTGAGAGGGTCCACTTTTGATATGAGATAGACCTTATGCGCCAACGCGTAGTGTCTGAGCTTCGTTATCGCGAAGATCAACTCCAGGCAGTGTTTTTCAATGGGGGAGTAGTTGCTTTCTGCCCCCAGGAGAACTCGACTCAAGTGGTAGAGGGCTCTCTCCTTTCCTTGGTCATTCTCTTGTGCCCATAGCGCGCCTAAAGAACCTTCGAGGGCTGTTGTGTACAGGACAAGAGGTTTTCCTTTGACGGGAGCGGCCAGCACTGGCGGATTCTGTAGGTATTGCTTAATTTCCTCCAGTGCGTTTTGACATTTGTGATCCCAGACGAATGGGGTTCCCTTCTTCATTAGGTACTGTAAGGACGGCACTTGCCGGAAAGATTGGCTATGAATCGCTGGATATATGCGAGCTTTCCTTGGAGAGATCGCAGCTGCTTGAGAGTCTTTGGCGGGGGCATTTCCATGATCGCTTTGATCTTCGACGGGTCTATCTCGATGCCTCGGTGTCAAACGACGAATCCTAGGAACTTGCCCAAGGAAACTCCGAACGCGCATTTGAGAGGGTTCATCTTCAAGTTATATTTCCGAAGGCGCTGAACACGATCTTCAGATGCTCTAAATGTTTCTCGTATGATTTGCTTTTAACTACGAGGTCATCGATATAGCATTCGACGATTTCATGTATGAGGTCGTCGAAAATCTTCGTCATGGCCCTCTGATAGGTGGCACAGGCGTTCTTTAGACCGAAAGGCATCACCTTGTAGCAGAATATGCCCAAAGGAGTTCGGAAAGCGGTATGCTTCTGATCTTCGGGATGCATCTTTATCTGATTATACCCTGATGATCCATCCATGAAGGAGAAAACTTCGTGCGTGGATGTGTTATTTATCATCAGCTCAGTGACCGGTACTGGAAAGTCGTCCTTCGGGCAGACTTTATTGAGATCCCGAAAGTCCACACATATGCGCACCGTCCCATTCTTCTTCATCACCGGAACGATGTTGGTGATCTAGTCAGGATATTGAACCTCTTGGATGAAGCCGGAGTCGATTAGCTTCTTGACCTCGGCGTTGATGCTCATCTCAAGCTCGAGCCGCATTCTTCTCGGCGCCTGTTTGATCGGCTTGACGTCCGGGGATATCGCCAATTTGTGTACAGCAATCTCTGGATCTAGTCCTGGCATCTCGGAATAGTTCCATGCGAAGCAATCTTTATGCTGCATGAGCACATCTTTAAGCGTAGCCACCCTTTCTTCAGACAACAGCTCGCTGACGAATGTTGGCCGCGGGTCACTTGCCGTCCCCAAATCAATCTTTCTGAGGTTGTCTGCAGTATTATGTATCCCATCTTCCAGCTCTTTTGGTGCCGGTGGAAACTCTGATATCATTTCGCCATCATCATTTTCGAAGCACCAAGGGAAATCATCCATATTCTCGGGTTCTTCTTCTGACAGCGTTATCACGTGACAGGTACGAGATCGCTTCCAAGACCGATGTTGATCTGGTTCTACTCTCGCTATATACGTCGCTTTTGGTTCATGCTTCTGTGGCGGGCTTACCCTCCAACTGCTGGATAGAGCGAACCTGCCCTGTTGATATTGGTTTTCGACCCAGTTCTTGAAGGTGAAGCAGTCTTCGAGAGAATGTCCTATTGCTCGGTGATAAGAGCAATAGTCTGGATGAGAGACCCCGTTCGCTTGCTCGGGGTGCTTGGACTCCGGAAGTGTCATCATCTGATGTTTTACGACAAGATTGAATATCTTTTTTGTCTTGTCTTGGGGAAAAGAATATGCTCGACCCATCTTCTTTATAAGAGATGGATCTCGGCTGCTCGATTCTTGATCGCGTGGCTTCTTAGACCTGCTTTGTCATTGTCCAACGCCTTTCCCGCTCTTTGGTTTATTTCTGCCTCTACGTCGGGCCTTTTGTGCAACGGGTTGACAAGGAGGAGCATTTTCATTTTTCATAGCCTGCTGAAGGAGGCGTTGCGTCCTGGCTTTCTCGTAGATGGTCATTTCGCGATTATGGTCGTCTCTAACCTTTTGACCTGCTTCCCTTATAAGCTAGTCCATTTGTTCTTCGAATGACGGGCTTGGCATTTTCACGGCGGGAGCTCATTCTGGTTTAGGGTTAGCATCTTCCTAGAGAGCATCTCCTTCTTCATCAAAGTCATGTATGACGTAGTAGTCGCGGAATAGCTCTCGTTTCTTGGATCAAACATATCCAAGCCTGATCGTTTCCATTCTCCCGTTGGGAAACTTTTGTTGAATCCCGGGAACGTTCCAGATCCTGTTATAGAACCGGGCTTGTCTAGCAGTTTGCCTAAGGGGTACACCTTGGCGTCTCAAGAGTCTCTTTAGACCGTCCGTATAGTATCTGGGCAAACGGATGGGCTGGAGCCTGTCAAGTGTAGAATCCGTACCATGCCAAATTTATTTCTCCACTTTGGTTTCCCCGGATCGGTAGAATAGGATCGCCTTTTCACCTTTTCGCCTGGGAGGGACATAGAATGTCTGCAGTTCTTCCACACTGTAAGTATCAAACGCGTATAACTCTTTATGATGCTTTGGCGGAACCATGGCAACTTGCAAACTTTGATCTTCATCAGCAAAGGCTTGTATTGATGGCCGAGCAGAGAATACGGCATTGACCTCATCTTCCGAGTCGCTGCCGAAGATCAGCATAGGGGTGGATGGTCCCGGCTTGTTGCATTGGGGCGGACCTGAATAAACTATTTCTTCCTCCTCCTCAGTATCACCCCCGGAGACTAGAATAGTGGTGATAGCTTTTTGCTTATCCTTAGGTTTATGGCATCTTTCCGTGTCTTCAAAGTTTGGCAGAAAGTACTTTGCGTCCTCATACTTTCGGACCTCGTTCACGGAGAACGGGTTTAGTTCCCCTGTCACGGTGTATTCGAGACCATCTTTGAAATACTTCATGCACTGATGTTGTGTAGAAGGGATGATGTTGTACTCGTGTAACCAAGGCCTGCCGAGCAAAGCATTATAGCAGGTCTTGGCGTCAATGACATGAAACTTAATGTCCGTGACGAGTAGCCCGAAGCGCAGCGTCAGTATCACAGATCCGAGAGTCCGTGATGACTGGGAGTCAAACCCGGAGATGGTGATCTTATCCCGAGCGAGGTGTTGAACGCTCATGCAGATTTCCTTCAACACTCTCACATTGAGGAGATTGACGGAAGACCCATTATCAACCAGGATTTTGCCTATCTTGATATCATGACAGTATCCAGAGACATAAAGGGGACGGTTGTGCTCGCACGTCCCAAGTAGGAGATCTTCATCGTCGAAGGTGATATCCGCTGTGTGCACTTCTTCCAGCTCGTCCTTCATCTTTTCTTCAGCGAGGAAAGCTTGGAATTGTTCTGGCTCTTGTAACGCCTTGATTAGAGAATCTCTCGCCTCTTTGGATAGCAGAAGGACGTCGAGAATGCTTAACTATGAAGGTAGCTTTCTCAAGTGTGTCAGAACGTTGTAGTCCACCTTACTTTTCTTTGGCGGGTCCTTGGCTGTCAGCTTTTCGATGGCTTGGTCATTAAGGATGATATCCTCAGGGACTTTTTCTTTCCCTCTATCTCTTTTATTTGCCCAAGATTCTTTTCGGGAAGCGTACGATTGCGCGGCTGAATATTTTCACAGGCCTTCGGTTCTTTCTCTTTTCCCGAGGAGGACTCTTAAAAGAGAAGGCTAAGAGTCATTTCTTCGTCAGAGTTGCTCCCGAAGGTGAGAACTTGCGATCCCCCAGCGCCGATCATGTAACAGTTGCCGGTAGTTCTTTTACGCTCCTCGGTCGTATTTCTTTGCTCCCGACGCGTTTTGCACTTCATCCGCTTGAAATGTTGTCGATGAGTCACGTATTCCTGCCACCAATTTCTAAAGGCCGTGCACTCTTCCGTGGGGTGCGCAATCCTCTGATGGTACAAGCAGTAGTCTGGACGTACCTCCACTTCATCGAGGTGTGTCCTGCCAGGAGTATCTCCTCTCAAAGACGGTAGCTTCATTCCCAGGGACAGGGCTTTGGCGAATCACTTCTTTGTTTTAAGCTAGATTTTGTTGGCCACAGAAGTGCTTTGATCTGGTGAGGGCGTTTTCGTCCTTTCATCCAGTCTCTGGCATTTGGCTTTTTCGAAAATGGCTAGTTTGTGCTCTCGATCAGCTTTGCTTTTCAGGCGATCCTTGTTTAGAAACACGTCAATCATTTCGTCTGACGGCCATAGGAGTTCAGGCTTGGGATCTGCCCCCAGCTTCTCCGTATCTGAAGCTTCTTCGTTATTTATCAATGAGTGAGAGATCACGTGGCAGCTGGCCACGTAATCCCCAGGTTCATCTGCCGAATCTTCTCCCTCGTCTTCATTGCCATCTCCATCTTCAAGGATGTGGTTGAGGAATTCTTGGAGCGTGACTGGAGTTCGTGCCTTCTGCTTATATTCTTCCAGCGCGTTAATAGGTTTTTGTAGGTCTGCGCGCTTGTCGTCGAGCTTCACGGGTTTTTTGGTCTTCTTTTTCTTCTTCGAAGACTTTGATGGCTGGGCCTGAGCGTTTAAACTGCCGTTATCATTTTTCGGCGTTGAGCGCGACTTTAGCATTCCTTTAATGTCTTCAGGTCGCAGTGGACTTTTCCAATTAATTGCTGGGCATATTCGAAGATCTTTCAGCATTCGTTCCGTCTTGGAGGAAAGAACGATCTCCTATGGAGTTTCTTCTATAAATGAGCATGATGCCCCTGGTGCTTTTCCCTTTTTAAGAGCATGCGGCTGAGGCGGGTTCACTTTCCAATTTTCAGACAGCGCGAATTTGTCCTGCTGGTATTGGTCTTCAATCCAGCCCTTGAAGACGAAGCAATCTTCAATTGGATGGCTTATCACCTGATGATAGAGACAATAATTTGGATTATTGGTCTCACCGGGTTGCGACGGGCGTCTTGGATTTGGCAGGTTAATGAGCCTGTTGTGTACTGCCAGTTAGAACAATCTTTTGGTCTTATCCCAGGGAAATGAATACGGGCGCTTCATCCTTTCGTTAAAAAATTGCTGCTTATCCTCTTGGCGAACAATTGACTTCGGACCACCGGTTTGTTGTTGAGCATTTGCGACGAAGGTCGCTTTCCCTTTTCCCTTTTCATTCCGTGACTCCGGCTTTGAAGGAGACGGTCTATGACCCATCTGATCCATTTGGACCAGTTTGTCGATCAAGGCTTGGAATGTGGTCGGCTTGAAGAACATCATAAACTGGGAGATGGTCTCTTGCGGATCCAGAGTTCCCACAAACATGCCCACTGCTGGCGCTTCTTCAATACGCTGCTCACATTTTGACCATAGATTACGCCACCGTATTGCATACTGAACCGATGTCTCTCCTGGCTTTACTCTGGCGTTGATCAGTGCTGTAATTGGGATCCGCTCGCTAGCGCTCGTGAACCATTGAGTGAATAGCAGCTCCATCTTTGCAAATATCTTGATAGATTCATTCGGGAGTTCCGAATACCACTCGAATGCTGTCTCCGACAAGCTGCCAACAAATTGGCGGAGCAGTAGTTTATCATCATCTCCGGTATTACCACATAAAGCCCTGAACTGGGCAACATGTTGATGCGGATTCCCCATCCCTTTGTATACATGGAATTTAGGGATCGTATATCCCGGCGGGTACCTTATTTGGTCATACCAGCCTGGATACGGTCGTCCAGTTTTACCAACTTGGCCGGCTACTTCATTCACTTGATGAGCTCGTGTTTGCTGGGCTATGTAGTCGTCCAGAGCGGCCTTGGAGATGGTCTCCTCCTTAGCTACTGAAAGAGCGGGGAGAGGGTTCGATGTCTCCCCTCTGTCATCTTCAATAATCATCGGGGGGTCTTCAGCTGGAGGTTCTGGCTGTAACATCATTCCGGCTATATCTTGGAACAATAACGCCATTCGTTTTATATTAGCCGCTTGTTCCGCGGCTTCCTTTTCTTTCCTCTCGAGCATTCGTCGGAGGAATTCAGCATCAGTCTCTTGCTCCTGACGCTGCTCTGAAGTTTTTGGACTTTCTTTCAGCCCAGTGAGTGCGGCCATTGCTGTTAGCATCTCCTGGAGCTTTTGTTGTTGTTGCTCATGAGCTTTAGTCACTGATCGCGTAAGCGGTCGATGACTAGTGGAGATACGGCTGTCCTCTTTTCCGGATGCCATATAGACGGTATGCACTATCGTGCCCCTAGACTTGGGGCGTTTGGGTTCAGCATCCTTGCGGTCCGCCGTGGTCACAGGGGCTTTCTCAGGCCTCCTTCTCTCGTGAGCGGTAGAAGTTGAGAGGATCGTTGCGGTGGGCACCCATATAGCTGTCGCCTTATATAACTTGACAGGATGGTTGTTTCTCGCTGAAGTTTCACCTTTTTTCTGTGGTGAGAGTAATCTTGATCAATCACCGAATCTTGGACTTGACGCCAGACCTTGTAAATTTTAGAGGACAGCCGTTGAGGGGGCTGCTCTAGCTTTGTCTTTGGGGCATTCTCCACAAGTGGAGGGGATCTTTTCAGTACAGCAGCGGGTGAATTCCTGCGCACCTTGTCAAGCAGCTCGAAGCTATTCCCAGTTGGAACAGAAGCATTGATTTCCACCATTGGAGCAAACGGAGAGCTTCCCCCGGCCTTCCTTACTCAACGCCAGTGAAGACGGCAAGCATGTTGTACGGAGGGTGTTGGTTCAGTTATGGGGGTAGCTTTGTCATGCCCCCTGTCTTGATGGAGGGTTGTCGCCGGCGTCAGCTTCTTGAAGACCGATGTCCGTTGGGAAGCAATATTCAATCTGTCAAAGACAGACCTCTGGGCAGGAGCAGGAGCCGGAGTGGCCAGCCTTGTAAAGTCAGATCCTTTAATAGGAGAAGCTTCTTTGGCAACCTCAAGAGCAAGAATGGCGATCCGTTTTGGGATGGCCGCTTCAGGTATCGTGGGCTTCTTCATGGGCCCACTTGAGTTCATGCTCAGCCTATCGAAGACCGATGCCGTTTGCTTAGAATTGGACGACCCGTTGAGAGGGGCCGTGGTAGTGATGAGTCAATCAAAGACCGACTTCTTTTGCGCTTCTTGCAGCGGTGGGATGTTAATGCTCACTGGTGGGAGCATGGTTCCGAAGAACAACCCGGTGGTAGCTTGCGTTACCTGCTCTATCGGTATTGTGAACATGGGGGCCGCTTGAGGGCCGTAGATTATTCCTCCGGATGAAGCCGAACGGGAGTTGTTGTTGCAGCTGGAACAGTTAGAGGCCATTGATGTCCTTTTTCTGCACGGGAGCAAAACCAAACCTTAGTACCTTGAATCCGGAGGCAACCATAGCAAACCGTGATTCGTTCGCGAAACACGACACACGAAGTGTGGAGTCGAAAGAGGAAAAGGTCCCACCGGGCGTGCCGGAATCTATTCTCTTCCGAAATACAGAGACGCGACTGCGTAGGTTCGTCTTGCCTGAATTTGGGGGCAGATGCTAATTGGTGCTATCCTTCCACTTCTCCGAAGATACCAAGTTGATTTATAGCACCATGTATCGAAAGTTTAAACAGATGTGGCCGATGTAGCAGACTTCGTCAGATTCCCCCTCAATTGAGGGGGTTTTGATTGTGGGGACGCTCTTCCCTACAGGCGCAAGCCCCTGCAGTTAATTACGCTACCGCATCACGGTAACCACTTTCTCCTTCTCCAGATGGTCACTTCGTGTCGTGTGTGTTTTTTTTGTTTTTGGTTGCCCGTGGATTGGATACGGAGACTAACTTATGTTGTCTCCCGTAGGGCGTGGATTAGTCCAAATCCGTATCTTCTTAGATTTGGGTTTGGGGGTTGGGTTTAAGGATACGTTAGTCTCATTTGAGACTAAGATCAACTTAAATGTTGTTAAGGATACGTTAGTCTAATTTAGACTAAGATCAACTTAACGGGATCGTTTAGATCCAACAAAAGAGCATTTGGACTCTATTGTTCAGTTTAGGGACACTGCGGTCAATTAGTTTAAGGACATTACGGTCCAATGTTAGTTTAAGGACATCTCGGTCCAAGGTTAAAGACATCATACTCCGTAAGTTTAAAGACCTCACAGTCCAGGTTAAGGACATCATAGTCCGTGAGTTTAAAGACCTCACAGTCAAGGTTAAGGAATCGTAGTCCGTGAGTTTAAAGACCTCACAGTCAAGGTTAAGGACATCGTAGTCCGTGAGTTTAAAGACCTCACAGTCAAGGTTAAGGATATCGTAGTCCGTGAGTTTAAAGACCTCACAGTCAAGGTTAAGGACATCGTAGTCCATGAGTTTAAAGACCTCACAGTCCGTAAAGTGTTTGGTTGTCAGGACCCGTCACCTCTATGAAGACGTTGAAGGATTACAATGACAAATATCAGAGGAGTAAAGAGATGTACCCTTGAACCGGTGTGAATTGGTTGAAAGATCCGTAGTCCAATTTGGAACTAAGATCCGTTAAAATATTTATGAGCAGATGGGCTCAATTAATATAAGTTGAGGACTTATGTCCAATATTAGGCTAAGCCCAATCAGGTTAAAATGTTTAACATTTTTATTTTGGGCTGTTGAGCCTTTATTTGGGCTTGGCCCTTTAACAATGTTTATGTCTTTTATTGAATGCTGAGCACTCATCAGAGCTCTAGGCTTATTAAAGAACAATTTGTGTTCTGTCAGCGCGACACGTGGCACGTTAGGCGCTTTACGCCAGTCAAAGAGCACAGTGCGCCACTACCAAGTAGCGCACATGAAAGGGACCGTGTCGTACTCAGCGCTAGGCGCTAGATGATGAGCGCATGATGCCATTATATGAGCGCTGAACGCTAATCCATGAGCGCATTGCGCTTTCAGTTTAGTGGTGCATACGTGAATGACACGTGGTGCGCTTGGCGCTGAGCGCCAGCCCATGAGCGCAGTGCGCTATTTCAGAAGCGCAAAGCGCAAGTTGTTAATTGGCGCATACGTGGTTGACACGTGGCGCATTTGGCGCTGAGCGTCAGTCCAGAGAGCGCAGAAGCGCAGTTCAAGAGCGCAAGGCGCATTTCAAGAGCGCAAAGCGCATTTGATCAATTTTATGATCTGGGAACAAATTTATGTTCCTTTAAAAGAGACTTTGTCTCAAAATTTAAGAACAACAGTTCTTCTTTTGCAGGAGAGATTTCTAATCTCTTATTTTGATGAAAAGCTTTGCCTTTATAGATCCATGATCTGTGAGAAGAATTGTGTTCTTCTTTTATTTTATGATGAGATCTTTTGATCTCTTTTGTGAAAGACTTTTTTTCTTGCAGATCTATTATCTTTTTGAAGAAATAAATTTTTTCTTTCTATGAGATGATTTCATCTCTGTGTTCATCATCCATCATTTTTACCTTGAAGAAATATCTTCTTGCAAGAGCTTGCTCTTTTTCTTTGGTTTTTCAAAGTTTATGGGGGGTTTCTCTCTATAAGACTTGAAGTCTTGGGTCCTTTATATAGGGCAAACTGATTTGTTAAATCAGTTAAAGAGATCTTTCTCTGATTGATTTGGGAATGTTTCCCCACCATTGGATTTTTGATCCTAGGGTTTCTGTTTTACAGAAGGCAATCTTCTTGTTTTTAAGAAGATTGAAAAATCTTTCCATAACAGAATTTAATTCTGATTAATTAATGATTTATCATTATTATTAGATCTTTTGATCTAACGGTGGGGAGTTTATTAATTCCAGCGCTAGCGCACCCGTGTTTTGCATGTGGTGCGCTGCTCAGAGCGCAGCGCGCTCTGCGCTAATACTCCTGTATTTGACACGTGGTGCACTGCTCAGAGCGCAGCGCGCTCTGTGCTAGCGCATCCATGTTTGACACGTGGCGCGCTGCGCAGCGCGCCTAGTGCTAGCGCACACATGGTGCGCTGCCTAGGGCGCAGAGCACTTAGCGCTGCATCTGAAGCGTTGCTTCAATTTTGAAATTTGAATTTCAAACAGAGTTTTGCTCTGATTGGGGAAACAACCGTGTAGGTCCGTCTTGCCTGAATTTGGGGACAAATGCTAATTGGTGCTATCCGTCCACCTCTCCGAAGATGCCAAGTTGATTTATGGTAACATATATCGGAGGTTTAAACGGATGCGGCCGTTGTAGCAGACTTCGTCAGATTCCCCCTCGTTGAGGAGTTTTTTATTGTGGGGACGCTCTTCCCTGCAGGCACAAGCCCCTGCAGTTAATTACGCTACCGCATAGCGGTAACAACTTTCTCCTTCTCCAGATGGTAACTTCGTATCGTGGGTGTTTGTTTTATTTTTTGGTTGCCCGTGGATTGTATACAGAGACTAATTTATGTTGTCTCCCGTAAGGCGTGGACTAGTCCAAATCCGTATCTTCTTAGATTTGGGTTTGGGTTGGGTTTAAGAATACGTTAGTCTTATTTGAGACTAAGATCAACTTAAACGTTTGTTAAGGATACGTTAGTCTAATTTTAGACTAAGATCTACTTAGCGGAGGGGATTTTAAGTTAAGGATACGTTAGTCTAATTTTAGACTAAGATCAACTTAACGTTTGTCAAGGATACGTTAATCTAATTTTAGACTAAGATCGACTTGACGGGACCATTTAGATCCAACAACAGAGCCTTTGGGCTCTATTGTTTAGTTTAGAGACATTGCGGTCAATTAGTTTAAGTATATTACGGTCCATTGTTAGTTTACGGACATTGCAGTCCAAGGTTAAGGACATCATAGTCCGTGGGTTTAAAGGGACCCCACAGTCCGAGATTAAGGATATCATAGTCCATGAGTTTAAGGACCCCACAGTCCGTGAACTGTTTGGTTGTTAGGACCCATCACCTCTCTGAAGACGTTGAAGGATTACAACGACAAATATCAGAAAATTAAAGAGATGTACCCTTGAACCAATTTTGATTGGGAGATCTGTGGTCCAATTTGGGACTAAGATCAAGGATTTATGAGCATATGGGCTCAGTTAATCTGATTTGAGGACTTATGGTCAACTTGGGCTAAGTCCAATCAATTAAAATGTTTAACATTTCTTTCTGGGCTATTGAATATTTATTTGGGCCCAATCCATTTAACAATGCTGAGCATTGGTATAGAATCTGACAATGTTTTTATCTTTTATTGAATTTTAAGCATTCATCATAGCTCTGGGCTTATTAAAAGGACAATTTATGTTCTATCAGCGCGACACGTGGCGCGCTTGGCTCTTTGCGTCAGTCAAAAAGCGCAGTGCGCTTTGCCGAGTAGCGCACACATAAAGGACACGTGTCGCGCTTGGCGCTAAGCGCCAGATGGTGGGCGCATTGCGCCAATTTGTGAGCGCATTGCGCTATTAGTTCAATAGCGCATACGTGAGTGACACGTGGTGCGCCTGGCGCTGAGCGCCAGTCCATGAGCGCAGTGCACTACTTCAAGAGCGTAAAGCGCTAACTGTTAAATGGCGCACATGTAAGGGACACGTGGCACACTGCGCACTGAGCGCTTGTCCAAAAGCGCAAAAGTGCAGTTCAAGGGCGCAAAGCGCCAGCTGATCAACTTTTTGATCCCAAAAGAGACTTTGGTCTCAAGATTCTAAGAACAAAAGTTCTTATTTTTATAGGAGGTACTTCAATCTCTTATATTGATGAAAGGTTTTGCCTTTATGCATTTATGATCCTTAAGAGAATGGAATTATTCTTCCCCCCTTTCATGAGATGTTCATGATATCTTTTTACAAAAGACCTTAGTCTTGTAGATCTATGATCTGTGAGAAGAATAATGTTCTTCTTCTTATTTTATAATGAGATTCTTTTGATCTCTCTGTGAAAGAATTTGGTCTTTGTAGACTTATGATCTTTAAAGAAGTGAATTCTTCTTTTTAATTCATTATGAGATGGTTTCATCTCTCTGTTCATCATCATCATCATCATTTTTTTTACCTTGAAGAACGATCTTCTTCCTCTGAGAGCTTGGCTCTTCTTTCTGAGATCTCTCAAAACTTATGAGGGGTTTTCTCTTTCTCTTTTTCTATATCTCAGACTTGAAGTCTTGGAGCCTTTATATAGGGCAAGCTGATCAGTTAAGGAGATCTTTTCTCCAATTAATTTGGGGAATTTCCCATCGTTGGATCTTTGATCCAAAGGCTTCTGATTTACAGAAGGCAATATTCTTGTTTTTAACAAGATTGGGAAATCTTTTCCATACAGAATTTATTCTGTATTTTGGTGATTTTTAATCACCATTGGATCATTGATCCAACGGTGCTCTGATTTACAGAGCACAATTTTGTTGTTTGGAAAGATTTTGAGAAATCTTTCCTTAACAGAATTTAATTATGATTGATTAATGATTTATCATTATTTATTAGATCTTTGATCTGACGGTGGGGAGCTTTTAGTTCCGGTGCTAGCGCACCCGTGCTTTGCACGTGGTGCGCTGTTTAGAGCGCAGCGCACCTAGCGCTAGCGCATACATACTTTGCACGGGGTGCGCTGCTTATAGAGTAGCGCTCTTAGCGCTAGCGCGTCCGTGCTTTGCACGTGGTGCGCTGCTTAGAGCGCAGCGCACCTAGCGCTAGCGCATACGTGCTTTGCACGTGGTGCGCACCTTAGGGCGCAGCGCGCTTGGCGCTGCATCTGAAGCGTTGCTTCATTTCAAAATTTGAATTTTGAATAGAGTTTTGCTCTGATTTGGGGAAACAATGCCCTCAAGGCAATTATTGTAATTGAATGAGGACCTATACGAGAGAACAACCTTACTCAAGATGATAGTATGATATCTGGTTTGTCTTTATCTTTCATGTGATGCGTTTTATTCACTATCACATATCGCTTAGACTTGAGATAAAGCCCTGGGATTTTGCTCGACTACCAGGAGGAGGATAGAGATCATACTAGTGGGGCCTGGATAGTTGATAAGCACATCCTTAAATGTCCCTAGTCGTAGGAATATCGAGACTGGGTATCGGTACTCCAATTTAGACTAATGTGTACGTTTCCTGATCCGGTTGGAGAGCGATAGCTGATCCTGCAGCTATTAGTGTTTGACATCAAGAATTGGATACAGGTGCTCATTAGATGAGTTACACTGGACGGACTCACCGAGAACTCTTAGTTGGTAATATACCAATGTCAGGTAGAGTTTCTCTAGTGACATGAGTTAAGGGTAGTCCTTAGGACCTGAGATCGCCATGGTTTCTCATGTGTGTTCCCACTATACTTAGACTTCTAGCCTACCAAGGCTCAAAGGAGTCATGCAAACAGGTTTTTGTTGGGTATAGTCCCGAAACACGTGGAGGCAGTGAGTGATCGAGAGGATTCGTCTCTCCCGGTATAGGGAGTTAATGTCATGCTGTGCAGGACATGACTACAACCACAACTCGATGGCCATCGCAGTGGAGATAAACTGATAAGTGTTATCAGTTGTATCTCCTATTGGTTATGAGTTCTCTGTCGCACGACTTATCAAGTTATTAGGGTCTGACAGATTCCAAACTCTAGACCTGTTATGTGATACTCTTAGACGAAGAGACCGGACTGTACGATAATGTCACTGATATATTTTGCAGGGTTCAGATGAGCTTGCTCGTTGATCTTCTTTCGATCAATATCTGGGTAGCTGTTACGTGCAGCTAGTACCGCCGACATGCTTGTGGGCTATGAGTATGACCCTAATCTACTGCCAGCGTATTGTCGAGTTTTTAGAGTCCCACACAGAGGTTTTTCAGCACAGGCGAAACGATATAGGTACACGTGCAGGAGTTCGATTAAACACGTGTATTTGATACAGGTATTTTAATCGGGTGTTTATTGA
Organism: Agapanthus africanus; assembly: GCA_030015575.1. Classification (NCBI taxonomy): domain Eukaryota; kingdom Viridiplantae; phylum Streptophyta; class Magnoliopsida; order Asparagales; family Amaryllidaceae; genus Agapanthus; species Agapanthus africanus. The sequence continues at coordinate 294,905,572 of JASDDO010000006.1, read as the reverse complement.
TATTAGCCGGTATATATATGATATAGCCGGATTATTAAATCAAGTGTTGATTTAATAATTAAATGTATATTTTATATATTGATATATTGATATATTAACTAATATCATGGTCAGTTTATTATTTTCTTCTCTTTATTAATATTTATATTTGATATAAATATTGTGACATGTATATTGATACATATGAGATGGGTATATAAGACTTATATGGTTTAGATGAGAATATTTTGCTTTCTTTTAATTCTTTTAATAAGTATGAGTCATAGAAAATTAGAAGTTTTTAGACTTCTTTAGCTTTTTCCTTGATGACTTATTTTGACACATTGATTTGTTTTCATCCAAAAAACATTATCTTCTTCATACTCTCATCTCCTCCATGACACACTCTCTTGATATCTTCAAGTAAGAAAGTGGAAAAAGAAAAGAGAAAAATTAGTGAGCTATTTATTTTACATCTTCTATTAATCATTCTTAGCAAGTTTAGTTAGTGGGTTGCTTCATTTTGATAAGATCAATTTGAAACTAAAGTTTGTGTTGGAGTTATTTCAAGGTGGATCGTCTTCGTAAAGAAGATCATCAAGCAAGCTTCTTCCGGGTTTCGTGGAGACTGGACGGAGTCTAAGAAGAAATAGTTAACGTGCTACGAAGGTTGTAGTTCGCCAACTTCTTTGTTTTAGTTTTCTAGTTTTGCAATTATATGTAAATGACATGATCTTGTTGTTGGTTTTGGTGTTAATTCTTGTAAAATTTTGATTTTACATTCCGCCGCGGTCCGCAAACGTTGCAACTCTAGCACCGCATTTCAATCATCCAATGCCCTTTCACCGTTGATTTCGTGATGAAAAATACTAAAAATGTTACATCATCAGAAAACTGTTAATTTTGCATCCAAAAATCAATGGTGCAAGGATGCTGGACTCTCATCATATTTGGTGTATCCACATCTTGCATGATAAAGATAAAGTAGGCGGATGCCGATCGTCAAAAAAATTGGTGGAATGCTGATTTTTTTCGACACCCTAGGAGGAAACATGGTCATGTGGCAACTGAGATTCCGTTTCCTATACATTCAATTAAAAGATTGCTACTTAATAAGCTTAAACAAGTTGAAATGGATGTCTCAACTAGGGGTGTTCACCGGGTCGGGTTGAACCCATTACCCATTCGAACCCGCTCGCTTTAAACAAGTAAAATGACTACTCTAAATCCGCTCGAAAGTGACGAGTTCAAAACCCATGCTTGCCCGTATTTGAATAGGTTGGGTTTTAGATTTGTTATAGCCCGTTCGAACCCGTACCCGTCCGTAACCCGTATCGGCCCGTGACTGACCCGAACACGCCTGCTTAATAAGCATTCGAGCCGTTGCTAAATTTAGTTATATAGCTACGATCAATACCATATGCGTGCGCTTGTGTGTATATATATATATATGTAACGATCATAAAATTCCTATATTTTCGCGTATCATTTCTTTGAAAAAATATTACAATTATTTATTTTTGGTATATTTTGTTTTCTAATAAATATATTATTTTATCACTTCATCTATTTTATCCATTTTATAATTTTTCAAAGCCCAAACCCAAACCAAGACAAATCCATTTGATTTCTTTCTTTTCTTTTTCTAAACCCACATTTTTCAAGGTACGATATATATTTAATTCTTGAACAATCTTGTAACTCATTGGTTAAGTTCTTACATTGTTATTCCATAGGTCACATGTTCAAATTCCCATTCTTGCAATTATTTTTTTATCAATTTTTATCATTCTCATAACCTACAAATGAGACATTTAATTTCATCTTCTTTTTAACTCCTAAAATAATTTGAATGTTATGAGCTATAATTTATTAAAATTATGGTGGCCATAAACCTTTTTTATATGTCACTCCCATTTCTTTTTTCATCACACATTTTTATCATTTTCCATCTTCCCCTTCATGTAGATTTCTCGAAAATGAACATGAAGAAGTTCTCAAGAAGGTCTCGCTAGAAACGCGAGATTATCGGCGGATAGAAAAGCACAGTGACAATACCGGCTTATGTATGTAAGTCTCCTTCATTTCTTCTCCTCCTCTTATTGAATCATTCTCATCTTGCCATGTCTCCATTCATGTCCATACTTGCTAATTTCGTCTGTAAACTCCTTGTTTAGAAAACACACATAAAATAAATAGATAATCTAATAGTTAATTATTTTGTAAACTTATTTACCTTCATGAATAGGATACATTTTTAAGTAGTAGTGATTATCTTGTTTTATATTTTAGTAGTTATGAAAATATATGAATCGTATCATTCTGTATTGCATACCATCACACGATGGTTTATTCAAAACAAATGATAAGTGTTTATAATTTTTTTGTAGAATCTTTATTAATTTTTTATATCGATTTTAGTATATATATCATGACCGATTCGTATGCTTATCCGTATGCCTTTCATAATTTATTGCTCACTATTTTTATTTTATTTTATTTATATTTAATTTTAAAATAAAACGAGATTTCAAATAAATACCATGACCTTGTCAATCTCAAATACCACCTTGAAGAAATACTTTTACTTTCAATAATTTTTAGAAAATAAATCTTGATTTCTGGACATTCTAGAAAAATTATATTATATATTAAATAGAATTTCAGGTCTACAATAAAAATTTCATATCAAACCGAATAACAGTTTAGGTGTTATGTAGTTTTTTATTCACTGTTTTTAAAACCTGAAAACTGCCAATAAGGGGCTTCGAGAGAGACCGTAACTCTGTAATCGTTAATCCAAATTAAGTGTTTTCAGATATTTTGAATATTTACTTTGAAAGATCTATATTTTCTTAGTTTTAAGTTTTTACTGAAAACCGACGTAAAATATTGAAAACCGTGTTACAATATTTAGTGACGAATCCGGACAGAATCTGTCATGATTCGCGCACCATTTTTAAATAGTACATAATTCGAACATCCGATATTCGTTCGTAACAAACTTTAGATATGTAGATGCAAAATTGATAGAACTATAATTTTCTGTATATTAGATTACTTAGAAATGCGTGAAACAATCCGATATAGGTTTTGCAATACAATATATAGTTGCTGTCCAAAAATCTGAATTTCTGTTTTAAACGCTGATATTAAAATGATCATAATTAGAGTTTCAGAAATCCAAATCACGTGAATTTTGATGTTTTGGATAAGTATATTAAAAAACCTACAATTTTCTATTAATCTTCGTAATCTGAAACCTGATGAAAATTAACTCAAACTGTGTTTTAAAAATATATGATGGTACTGAACAGATTCTGATCTGTTTTACTCGACGATACGAAAACTAGTATATCTCCCAAACCGGTAGTTATATTTAGACGAGTATGAAACTCACGCATGCACAACATTTAGATCTATATTTCTGTTTATATTCCAAAATTGATTGCCTTGATTGATTAGTCGTACACAACACTTATTTACAATATTGTTTTTGGACGTTATTTGTATACTTATCTCATATCATATTTTGTGATTGCTTATTTATTTTTATCTATATGACTTGTGATTAAACTATTACATACTAGAATTGACTTGATCTTGACACGACTAAATTATGAATACTTGAACCCAATATATACACTTGAACCAAATTGACTTGAACCATGAATACAATTGGCATGACTTGCACTTGACATGACTACATGAACTCAATCTTAAAAACTTGATATCATACATCAACTTTTGTGTTCATGAATTCGATCAAGACTCATAACATTAACCATAGACTAATAAACACGGGGTGTTAGGGTAGTTTGAGTATGAATCCAACGGAATCTCATAAGTCTCGTTAATACAAATCATGTTACTGTGGTACCGGGCTGGAACGGTAAAAATCATGTTACTATGGTACCGGGCTGAAACGGTACAAATCACGAATTCACGAATGAGTGCCCGTGTTTCCAAGCTTTTGGATGATAGCTTATTGGGTTTGGAATACTTCAATAATAATTAAACTCCCGCTATTTTGGGCATGTGATTCCTTGCTCCTGGACGATGGTCTTGGATTCGAGAATACTCTTGAGATTGGTTGATATTTACGCTTGAACTCACGTTGGTTACTTTTACCATGTTAGAGACCTTTTAGGACACTTGCATTCACTTCATGTTCACTATACCTACACTCATCGGCCATGTTATACTTGTTTGCCATACTGATATAGTTGACATATATATTATCATGCACGCTACTATACCTGTTTATATGTTCATGATTTATATCCATGCTATACCATATATCGCATTACACTTTACATTTCATTTATATACATCACACCATCTTTTTGGGGACTTACCGAGCGTTAGTTCGCTGACGGGCATTCCACCCATCTTTCTTTCTTTCTTGGAATGTTCGTCAGGTGGTATTGAGACAGAGGAGATAGAAGCGGTCGAAAAGAAGTACAATCAGTTCACATCACAACCGGACGTCTAGTTTCATTCCACTTTTCATTTCATTTCAATTTATTTATGTATGCTTCTTTGTTAAGGCTTATCATGTTATCGTTTGTCAATTGTGAATCTTGAATATAATAAATCATAATTGGATTTCATTATTTTGTTTATTCTTATTATTTTATATTGCTTATAGACGCTTAGCTTATTTATTTTAAGAAATGACCTTTTCGAAATAAATACGTCGCGGACATCGTCACGGTTCATTACCACTTTTCTAGAAAGCGGGGCGTGACAGGTTTTATTGGAAGAAGTGATCTTCATGAAAATCAAATGAAGGAAGTGAGATAGATTCAAGTATAGCGAGTCATTACAATATATATAGTTGATCCTATGAGGGCCGACCCCATTTCTTATTTTAAGGTCCAATTTTCAAACATCCAACTCCTCGTGTTTTTCATCAATCCGCTCCGGCCACTGTGATCTGCATATGTTAGATAGGTTATGTATCAAATTTTACGAGATTTGGCGATCTCTGACCATTCCATCAAAAAGACTAAAAAGCCGACGACTTTACGATGCATGAAAAACATGATCACTTGATCGGTGTGCTAGAGATCTCCAAATCTCGTAAAATTTGATACATAGCCTATCTAACATATGCAGATCACGGTGGTCGGAACGGATCGATGAAAACACGAGAGGTTCGGTGTTTGAAAATTAGATATCAAAATAAGAAATGAGGCAGACAGGATCAGCTCCCCCCTCTCTCTCTCCCTTCCTCACCCCGTATGAAGGGAGAGAGGGGGGGTTTATCTAAACTTTTTTCGTACTTCTGAAATCTAAAATTTAATTTAGCCGTATTTTTTCTAGTATTTTCCCCATTATTTTATCTTTTTATCTTCTTAAATTAAATACGATATTTTTTTATTTTTTGGTCATAGGATCCAAACTAAGATTTCCACTTCTAATGTAGGGTAGAAAACTATGGTTTAATTAAGATCAAGTTAGGGGTTTATGAGTTATTGTTTTATTTCACATAAATTAAAAATCAAATTTAACGTGTGAAACCCGCGATTATCCGAAATGGTGTTTAACTCGTCCGAACCCATCAGGTTTGGGTTCGGACTTATCTATCCATTCCAACGGACGGGTTTAGATTGGCTTGAAAACCCGCCGTCATTAGCGGGTTCAGGTTTATATATGGCCCAAAAGCCGTACAACCCCTCGTCTTGACCTAGTCTCAACCTGAAATGCCAGCATGGCAAAGTTTGAAAAGTCATAATCAGCCCTGACCCTACGATATTCAAGCACATGGGTCCAAAGGGGGTCTAGAACGTTGATCACCATGCAGCCGCCGATCTCATCCATGACCTCATCCCATCCCACGTCAGCTCTCACTCCATCCTCGCCCTTACAACACCTCCAAATTACGATCAAACCCACGCGACATCATCGCAATACCATCCACAACGCAGGGGCTAAACCATGAAACCCCACGTGCGAAACGAAGATCATTCCCCTCTGCTTCCTCTTGAAAAAGCCTCCACATTTTGATTTGCTCAGCCATCAAAAGAGAAGGAGAAACAAAGAAAAACCTCTCATTTCTTTAATTCCCCTTCACTTTTTCACAATCCATTCAAATACCCAATTAAGCTCCCAAAACAATATTAACAACTAATTAAACCAAAGAAGTTATCTTCCAGTATCCTTGTTAAGCAATGGCTCCATCACTAGACCTGCCTCTCAATGAGAATGACTCACAAGACATGGTCCTGTTCGAGGTCCTAAGCGAAGCGTCGGCCATGACGACGACGTCGGCCCCTGCTACGACGATCGCAACAACACCGGCGACATGTAAGTCTTTGTAAATTACGGAGCATATATTGACACACTGCAGGAATTTCTTATATTGGCAGGGCAAATGACACCATGTAATTATTTGAATATTCATGTTCGACTTTAGTTTGCAAATACTAGAATCTTGTAGATTGAAGCAAAAAATGGTAAAGCGAGATGGATTAGTGAACCTCTAATGAGAAATGGTTTTATATTTTAACAGCTTGTGTACCGCATATATATGCAGGCTACATACGCAAGCACAATATTCAGTTAACAGGGCATGTGGGAAAGAAGAATTACAGAGGAGTTAGACGTCGTCCATGGGGAAAGTATGCGGCAGAGATTCGCGACTCATCGAGGCAGGGGGCAAGGCAGTGGCTTGGGACATTCAATACGGCGGAAGAGGCTGCATTGGCCTACGATCGTGCCGCGTTCCGGATGAGAGGAGCAAAGGCGCTGCTTAATTTCCCTAGCTCCTGGGTTTGTTATTAATTGGCGAAGTTAGGTGAAAAGTGATATATATATATATATATATGAGAATAACGGCGGAAAGAGTACGAAGGGAATTTCCTTCTTTGGCGTCGAAAAAGTACGCAATCCGTCGTATTTTCCGACGATCAGGATCGATCATCTTTATCGTTATTATCTAAGATGTGGGTACGCCAAATTTCATGTGATTCTATAATTTTTTCATTTAGCAATGTAAAAAGTTCTATTGTCAGTAAACCGTTAATTTTGAACCCGTTAATTTTGAACCCACTAATTCAACGGTAAAAAAGTTGTAGAATCATATGAAATTTAGTGTATCCATATCTTAGATGATAACGATGAAGATGATGTGTACCGATCGTCAAAAAATACGATGGAGGGCGTACTTTTTCGACGCCATAAAAGTAAATTCCCTCCTATGCCATCTTTCCTCTCTCTCTCTCTCTCTCTCTCTCTCTCTATATATATATATATATATATATATATATATATATGTTCTTGTATGTTTGAAACATCCATGGATATATAGTTCGAGTATTTTAATTATGTCTTTTTTATCCATGTGGTAGAGTCCACATATGCTGCGGACATTTCCGTTGGTTAGGATTGAAAATACATATCATATCATAGAGAATCACATTTTCTATCCCATGTCAACCTCTGTATCATAGATTTATCTCTATCATGTTAGTTGAAAATGTAAAAATTTTACTAGGTATATACTTCTTGTGTACATGTCGGATTTTTAATTTATCTAATTATCTTTAGTTCCGCAGTTGAGGTCTTTTGCTTTTATTTTTTTTCGTTAGGACTATTATATGTTACCTCTCTATGCATTTTAAATTTTTATATGAAGATGATATGTTCGTCATGAAAGTATCTCTACCATAAATATCACATAGAAAGATGAAGTATATATATGCCATAATAACCATTTCCCCCTTTATTTTGCACGAAAGAGAGTGACCATCTTGTTGTTTGGAATATTCCCCCTTTATGTTGAATATTTCTTGAAAATTGAGAAAATTAGAGATTCTCTGTCACGTCCCGCTTCCCAAAATACGGAATACAGGAGGCGACTAGACCGGCCATGCTCCTACGGTCACGGAATAATCCTGCCATAGTCACACTTCGGCTTCTAGCATCACATGGTAATCAGTAATCACAGTACAGAAGTAAAAAGAAACACATTACTAGTTTATTACACCAACTTCCATTGTTCACAATTTACAACAGAACGAAAGAAAAGAAATTACTAACCAAGTGCGAATACAAGGCGATTTATGGAAAGCGGTAAAAAGTACTGGAGACACGACCGTCTAAATCTCTGCGAGCTCGAAAGATAGGTCTGACTCCTGAACTGGTTCTTCTTCAAAGTCTGAGTATGTACACTCAAATCGTCAAGGCGACACCATAGCAATATATTATAATAATAACAATGAGGCAAGAAAAATAAAGTAAAAATGGTGGAGACAATAAATGCAAGTAATTAGTATGTCATTAAACAATGCAATAAATAATTGTGTCCCTATCGGTCTTTAAGTCACTTTTGAAATTGAGTCGTGGAAAAAAATGATCATATTTAACGAGGGTCTCGTACGTACCCGAGACTACGGCCCGCTGTTTCCCGGGACATAACCATGTCAGCTGGACCGCTAGGCCCAAACCTAATATATAAGAGTTGCTGTTCGAATGATCATCCTCTAAATCACTGATCTCGCTAAATACAAATTCCTTTCCAGTTCGATTTCCCCCTTTTCTCCAGGTTTCACTATCTATGAGTATGGACTAGTTGTGTACAAGTACACACTAATAATACTGTTTTATTCACTTTTCACTGTACCATTCGCTATCACGAATCATTCACTTTTCACGGGCGTACTTGACACAACCAAACCAACTATTCACGTTCGACAATGCATTATACACCGAAGATTAATAAGGACGCTCACTATCGCTAGAGGTATTACAGTCGGTTAAATTGTGAATCATGCCGCTAAACAATTTACATGCAATACAAGTCATTATGCGTTTCATAAACTTATAAAAAAGCATTAAATCATACGTACATAATTAAGTAAAATGATGCAAAATCGGTAACAAGTAAACTCAATAGGCAGTTCAACGAAATTAGTTTCAAGTCAATCGGGTTTCGGGTCACAAGTTCCAGTCGTTTCATTTTAAGCGTTATCTGCTGGAAATTCGGTTTCTGAACTGAAAGTCCATTTCGTAACACAGTTTTCACCCTGTTGCGATCAAAATTAGGCGACGCTATAGTTGAACAATATTTAGGGTTATCAGTTAGGTTTCTAAAAAACCAGACGGATCGATAATATCCATAGTGTACTGGAAGTTATGCATTATATAGTGTTGGGGTATACGTTCTGTCCCTGCTTTGGACTGCTGTATGTACTGATGATTTAAAATACAATTAAAATAGTCAACGCCGGTAAAAACGAATGAAACCACTTCCAACGGCTGGATAACAGATTTATCTTCGCTACGATACAGAGTTCGGCATAATACCATTTTCACACAGGAACATGAGAGCCTTTCAAATCGGGTATCAACAAGCAGTGCTGCTATGGACCATAGTCACATAATTCGCGAATTATTCGCCGAATTCGCGAATAACTCGTGAATTTTTGACCAGCCGACTTAATCACCGAATTAATCGGCGGGCCGAATTATTCGCGAATTATTCCTGAATAATTCGCGAATTATTCCCGAATTATGTGATAAAACATCGAATAATTCAAAAAAACAGCAAGTAATTCACAAAATCAAAACCTAGCGTCTCATATATTAATTTCTTGCTCAAAATCCTTCCCGAATATTTCCCGAACACTTACCGAATCTTTCCCGAATACCTGCCGATTTTTTCCGAATAGTTCGCCCAATCCGAATTTTCGACCTCGCCGAATTATTCCCGAACGATGAATTTGTGACTATGCTCTGGACTGCAGTCCAGAACAATAAATCTGTTCAGTTTTCACTATTTAAACCACATGATATTCAGTAACCGTATATATGAACTCATAGATTATTCATTTCTCTTTGCAACGAGCCTAAGTACACCACGATCCGACTTATATATAATTTATTATGAAGTTAACAAGGCTGCATGATCAGAAAATTCAGTTTTGATGATGCATCCTGAGTGCATCATATCATGTTTGGAACTTCAATATTTTAACACTAGTTTTATACACATTACTAGATAATAGTACATGGATCTTTTAATCGTAAATTTGGGGAATTTCAAATGAGGTTTTGGTTCAAGACATTTGATCGAGAACGTAATATACACATGAAACTATTGATCGGAACTTCGAGTTTCGTCTAATCAATTCAAACGGGATTTGATCCTCATGATCCCTACATGTCTTAGCTCCGGGTTTTAGACCCGATTCCAAATGATCACGCATAACTCCAAACAATTACAGGTCATAGTAGAAAACTAGTTGGTAATAATAGGACAGACACACACACACGCAATTTTAATTGTCTCATTTGTATCTAATTGAAATTAAAGAATACCAATATCAATTGTCTAATCCATTTCAATTGTCTCATAGGTTCAAGATATAACATGATAAGCAAGTAGGAGATACTTGCCTGCGACGACCGACGGTAACGAAGACGATGATGGCGGCGACCCATGACGACGGTACGCATAAGGCTACACACGGCTAGGATTCAGGCTTGGCCTTGGCGATGGAGACGGGTTGCTGGGCGGAGTTGCAGCTGATCGGCAGTGGGGGATGAGGCTCCAGAGCAGGGGAAGCTCGGGGTAGACGTTGGCGTTGAAGGTTGAAGGAGGAGCTGGGGTCGATGGAGGGGTTGTGCGGTGGTCGGAGGTGGCCCATGGAGTTAGGGGATGAGAGCAGTGGAGGAGCTCAAGGGTTGTTGATGGAGGTGGGTCACGGTGGCGGGAAGGAGGTGCAGGGATTTGCTCGAGTTTTGCAACGGAGGAGAGAGAGGTGAGACGAGGTCGAGCTCGGTGGTGGGATGAGATGCTGAGTGGAGGAGGTAAGGGGACTTAGGGTCGCGGATTGCAGAGGAGGTGGAGTTTTGTAGGGTGAGACGAGGTCGAGGGCGAGTGAGGTTCGCGGTCGTGGGCAAGGAGCGTCATGGCCGTTGGTGGGTGCGAAGTTCACGGTCGTAGGTGAGGAGCGAGAGGCGTGGGGGAAGCAGTCATTGGGGAAGCAAGCGGGATGCGCATCGCAGAGGCGTGGGCGCGAGGCGTGGGCACGAGAAATGGTTGCGAGGGAATTGGCAAGAAAAAGGAGACGGGGGAGGAAGAAGGAGAAACGGGTGCGGGTCGGGTCGGGCCGGGCATGGGTTTGGGTCGGGTAGAATTAGGATTGGGTTTAGAATTTAGGTAATAATTAAAATAAATAAATATATATATATATATATAATAGAAAAATTCAAGGGAATTGGGAAAAATACGGAAAATTTTTTATTCGGAATCGAGGATTTACATCATACCCTCCTTACAAAAATTTCGTCCTCGAAATTAAAAAACGAAAACAACGGAACAACAACACTATACAAACAGATGCAGAAAACGTGCACGGATGTCCTCTTCGCATTCCCAGGTAGAGTCTCCTGGTGAACGACCATTCCAAGAAACTCGAACCAGGGAAATCACTTTGTTCTTCAGTACTTTTTCCCGGCGATTGAGAAGGGTGGTAGGCTGCTCCTCTTAGGACAGATCAGTGCCCAATGTTAACTCCGAATGGTCCAGAATGTGGCTGTCATCCCGAACATAGCGCCTCAACTGAGATACGTGAAAAGTGTTGTGCACACCAGCTAGCGATGGAGGTAAGGCAAGTCGATAGGACACCTCTCCCACTCATTCTAGCACCTCAAAAGGTCCGATGAAATGGGGACTGAACTTCCCGCGACCTCCAAACCTAATAACCCCACGGGTAGGATAAATCTTTAGGAATACATGATCTCGGACCTCAAATTCTAGCGCTTTCCTGCTGGCATCCGCCCAACTCTTCTGTCGGTCCTGAGCCGTCTTAATACGCCGTCTGATCATCTGAATCTTGTCTACCGTCTGAATAATAAGTTTGGTGTCCAATAATCTTCACTCACCCACGTCATCCCAACAAACAGGAGATCGACATTTCCTCCCATAAAGTGTTTCGAATGGGGCCATCTGGATGCTAGCTTGGAAACTGTTGTTATAAGAAAACTCCACTAGATGAAAGTGATCCTCCTAAAAACCCTGGAAGTCTAGCATGCAAGCCCTTAACATGTCCTTGAGCGTCTGAATAGTACGCTCGGACTGTCCGTCCGTTTGTGGATGATAGGCTGTGCTGAACTTGAGACGGGTACCCAGACTCTCCTGTATGCTCTTCCAAAAGTGTAAAACGAATCTGATGTCTCGATCTGACACTATACTGACCGGAACTCCGTAAAGTTGCACTATCTCTTGCATGTATTTCTCCACAAGCGACTCTGTCGACTGTCCTACCCGGAAGGGTAAAAAGTGTGCAGCTTTCGTAAGACGGTCGACGATAACCCAGACGACGTTGTTGCCCCTAGGGCTCCGTGGTAATGCAGTCACAAAATCCATAATGATGTGCTCCCACTTCCGCTCGGGTATTGGAAGCGGTTGCAACAGTCCCGCTGTTCTCTAGTGTTCTGCCTTCACCTGCTGGCATACTAAACACCTGGATACAAACCGTGCAGTTTCTCGCTTCATCCCGTTCCACCAGAAGTGTTGCTTTAGATCTCGATACATTTTCGTGCCTCTCGGATGCACAGAATAAGCCAAATTATGAGCCTCAGCTAGTACTTCTTCTCAAACATCCCCTTTGGGTACGCAGAGTCTGCTACCGAATCTAAAAGAACCGTCTCGATGTATGAGTAAGTCTGTCCTCAGCCTGGCTTCCACCTGCTCTCTGAACTTCTGCAATCGAGGATCATCAGCTTGCGCAGCCTTAATACGATCTACAAGAGAAGACTGCACTTGTAACTGCCAAAACTGTCAGATTGCACTCGGTGTAACAACCTTTAGATCGAGCTTCTGAAAATCCTTAATGATGCTCCTCTGACTGGTTAACATCATGACCGCTGGCCTGCGACTGAGAGTATCGGGTACAACATTTACTTTTCCCGGATGATACTGTAAGTCCAAGTCATAGTCCGCCATTAATTCTAGCCATCGGCGTTACCTCATATTCAAGTTCTCTTTGAGTGAACACGTATTTCAGACTCTTGTGATCCATATACACTTCCACCTTTTCGCCTAATAGGTAATGTCTCCAGATCTTTAGTGCGAACACCACTGTGGCTAACTCCAAGTCGTGTGTTGGATAGTTTCTCTCGTGATTCTTCAGCTGTTGTGAGGCATAAGCAATTACCCGACCGTGCTGCATCAGGACGCAGCCTAAGCCTTTCCCTGAAGTATCGCTGTGTATGACTAAACCACCTGAATTATCTGGCACTGTAAGAATAGGTGCCTCGGTCAATTTCTGCTTCAGTACTTCAAAATCCCGAGTACACTCCTCCGTCCATACGTACGGTACCTCCTTCCGCGTCAGCTTTGTCAAAGGTTCAGCGACTCGTGCAAAGTCTTGAACGAGCCGCCGATAATATCCTGCCAGTCCTAAGAAGTTTCTGATCTCAGCCACTGACTTCGGTATCGGCCAATCTCTAATAGATTCTATCTTCACCGGGTCTACTGAGATACCTTCGCCCGAAACAACGCGTCCCAAGAACTGCACTTTGTCGAGCCAGAACTCGCACTTGCTCAATTTTGCGTATAGCTTCTCTTCCCGAAGAATTTGTAATACCGTTCGCAGGTGTTCAGCATGCTCCTCCCGGGTCTTAGAGTATACTAGTATGTCGTCGATGAATACAACGACAAACGTGTCCAAGTATTTCGCAAATACTCTATTCATCAGATCCATAAATATAGCTGGAGCATTGGTAACACCGAACGGCATCACAAGAAACTCATAATGCCCGTATGGGGTCCTGAAAGCCGTCTTGCATAAGTCTTCGGCCGCTACTCTGATCTGGTGATAGCCCGAACGGAGATCCAACTTCGAAAATACTTTGGTCCCACTCAACTGATCAAATAAGTCGTCGATACGCGGAATGGGGTATTTGTTCTTTAACGTAACACTGTTCAGCTTCCGGTAGTCTATGCACATCCGTAGCGATCCGTCTTTCTTCTTCACCAACAAGACCGGTGCACCTCACGGTGAAGCACTTGGGCGGATGAATCCTTTCTCCAGGGGTTTTTTAATTTGTTTCTTTAATTCTGTCAACTCAACCGGTGCCATTCGGTATGGTGCCTTGGAAACTGGTGCTGTACCTGGAATCAAATCTATCGTGAATTCTAGGATGCGGGGAGGAGGTAGACCTGGCGGATCTTCAGGAAATACGTCAAGGAAGTCCCGAACGATTTCTAGTGCGGGATGTCCATCAACTTCCATAGACATCAATACCTTCGGTTTGGCTCTATACTTGGCTGGCTCCAATGACTCGCTTCCTCCTTCAAAAACAAACTCTGGGTGATTGGGAATGTAGAAAGTCACATTCTTAGCTTGGCAATCAATAATTGCATGGAATGTACTCATCCAAACCATCCCGAGAATTGCGTCGTAGCTGCCAGTTCCGATTAAAAGGAAATACGCATAGAATTCCCTGCCACACACTACAACTGGACAGGATCTACATTCCCGACTAGATACTATAACACCATTACCCGTATGTATTTCCCAACCCTTGGTTAATGGTTCGTATGGTATAGAGTGTGTATCAACGAACTGTGCTGATATGAAACAGTGTGATGCTTCAGAATCAAACAATACTCTAGCTGGCATGGAATGAACGAGTAGAATACCTGTAACAACTTCACCTGAGGCCTCTGCCTGCTCGGTGGTCAAGGTGAAATCTCGTCCTTGACCGCGGCCTGTGTTGGTTTGCCTCTGCTCCAGTGACCTCTGCTGCTGCGGTCCCGACCCTCCCTGTAGCTCCGTTCGCTTAGGGCAACCACTAACCCGGTGCTGATTGGATCCACAAATCAAACACTGCCCCTTAGCACGGAGACAATCCTTCTGGGTGTGTCCATCCCTATGGCAATAGCTGCAGACTAAGGCATTACTCTGTGGACGATGCTGGGGCATGAATGAACGCTTCATCTGCGTCATTCCTGGCCTGTGGATTGGTATAACCCCTCGGGATGATGTGTGAGTACGCGGTGGAACTACTGGAGGCCTCCTATCACTCGAGCTGGGGCCCCTAAATTTATTGATTAACTTCTCCTGAATTCGTGCCGCGTTGAGCACCTGCGCGAAGGTCTGCAACTCGAGTGACGCAATCAACCGTTGTAGCTCAAAGTCAAGTCTCTACAAGAAACGCCTGGCCCTGGTGGCTTCTGAAGCGACCATATAAGAAGAGAATCAGCTCAGACGGTTGAATTCTGTCGCATACACGTCAACGGAATAGCCGTTTTTCTTCAGTAAGATAAATCTTTCTTTCATTTCTGCCTTGGCGGTAGGAGGAAAATAGTGGTCCAAGAAACACTCTTTGAACTTGCTCCACTCGATCGGCCCATCGAGTCTGCTCTCTTCGACTGACCACCAAGTACGGGCTTCATCCTCCAGCTAGATCTTTATCACATTCACCTTCTCTCCATCGAGTACCCGTGCGTCCGTCAGTAGGTTCTCCATATTGACCAGCCATTGTTCGGCCTTGAGTGGTTCGGCTAGTCCCGAAAACACAGCTGGGTGTAACCTCGGGAAATTCGACACGGTGCCAGTCCTGGAAGCAGTAGCTGGTGAAGTGGTGCCCTTGGGGGCGGTGATGAGAGCGGAGGATCCCCTATTACAGAAATTGCCCTGAGTCCCTCGGCGAGTAGGTCCGTCTTTCTCTCTTGGGCTTCTGCGAGGGTCGTCAGTGCATTCAAGATCCTCTCAGTGCGATCCTAAGAACTAGAGTTTGAGGAGTGGTCGTTCGGGGACGTCATGTCGCTGGAAGATAGATGAACGGATATGATTAGATACAATGGTGAAGGTGAGGGATGGTGAAGTGAAAATAATATAATTGTTCCCCGCCGAAACACGGAAACGCGACCGCGCGGGTCCGTCTTGCTTGAATTTCGGGGCAGATGCTAATTGGTGCTATCCGTCCACCTCTCCGAAGATGCCAAGTTGATTTATGACACCATGTATCGAAGGTTTAAACGGATGCGGCCGATATAGCAGTCTTCGTCAGATTCCCCCTCATTTGAAGGGTTTTTGATTGTGGAGACGCTCTTCCCTGCAGGCGCAAGCCCCTGCAGTTAATTACGCTACTGTATTGCGGTAACCACTTTCTCCTTCTCCAGATGGTCACTTCGTGTCATGTGTGTTTGTTTTGTTTTTTGGTTGCCCGTGGATTGTATACGGAGACTAATTTATGTTGTCGCCCGTAGGACGTGGATTAGTCCAAATCCGTATTTTCTTAGATTTGGGTTTGGAGGTTGGGTTTAAGGATACGTTAGTCTCATTTGAAACTAAGATCAACTTAAACGTATGTTAAGGATACGTTAGTCTAATTTTAGACTAAGATCAACTTAACAGGATCGTTTAGATCCAACAAAAGAGCATTTGGACTCTATTGTTTAGTTTAGGGACATTGCGGTCAATTACCAGTTTAAGGACATGGTGGTCCAATGTTAGTTTAAGGACATCTCGGTCCAAGGTTAAGGACAGCGTAGTCCGTGAGTTTAAAGACATCACAGTCAAGGTTAAGAACATCATAGTTCGTGAGTTTAAAGACCTCACAGTCAAGTTTAAAGACATCATAGTCCGTGAGTTTAAAGACCTCACAGTCAAGGTTAAGGACATCATAGTCCATGGGCTTAAGGACCCCACAGTCCATGAAATGTATGGTTGTCGGAACCTGTCACCTCTCTGAAGACGTTGAAGGATTACAACGACAAATATCAGAGGAGTTCAGAGATGTACCCTTAAACCGATATGGGTTGAGACTGTAGTCCAATTGGGACTAAGATCTGTGATTTATGAGCATATGAACTCAATTAATCTGAATTGAGGACTTATGGCCAATTTGGGATAAGTCCATTCAATTACAATGTTCAACATTTGTTTTTGGAGTTGTTAGATGTTTGTTTGAGCCCAATCCCTTTAAAAATGCTAAGCATTGGTTTAGTCTCTAACAATGTTTTGTCTTTAATTGAATGTTGTGCATTTATCATAACCCCAGGCTTACTCAAAGAACATTTTATGTTATGTCCAAGTGCACATAAAAGTATGTGGTGCACTTGGCACTAGCACCAGATATGAAGCGCTAATGCGCTTAGCGCTAGATGAAGAGCGCTGATGCGCTATAGTTAAAGCGTTGAGGAGTTTGGCGCTGGTGCCATGTAATGAGCGCAGAGCGTTTTTAGTAGTGCAGCGCACACGTGAGGAGCACGTGGCGCGCTTAGCGCTAGCCAATGAGTGCAGTGCGCTTTGTTTGAAGCGCTATGGCACTGCAGCGCTTTGCGCTAGATGAAGAGTACTAAGGCACTTTTGAATTAGGAGCGCTAAGGCTGTTATTAGATTAGGAGCGCTAAGGCTCTTCTTTGGTTAACTTTGCGCTCTGCAGATTATCTGTTCTTTGATAAGAGTCTTTGTCTCAAGATTCTAAGAACAAAGTTCTTAGTTCATAGGAGATATTTCAATCTCTTTTTGATAAAAGGCTTTACCTTTATGGATCTGTGATCCTAAGAGAATTGAATAATTCTCCCCCCTTTATAATGATATGTTCATAATCTCTTTTGTGAAAGACAACTTTGTCTTATAGATCGATGATCTGTGAAAGAAGTAAATACTTCTGTTTATATTGAAACGATTTCGTCTTTCTATTCTTTTTACCTTGAAAAAGAATTGTCTTCTTTTGCCGAGAGCTTCTTCTTCTTCTTAAGATTTTCTCAAAGTTTATGGAGGGGTTCCTCTCCTTGAGACTTGAAGTCCGGGGGCCTTTATATAGGGCAAGATGGTTTGTTCAATCAGTTAAGGAGATATTTTCTCCAATTGATTTAGGAAATTTCCCATCGTTGGATCTTTGATTCAAGGGCTTCTGCTTTACAGAAGATAATCTTCTTTTTTTTACCAAGATTGGGAAATCTTTCCATACAGAATTTATTCTGTCTTTGGTAATTTTTATTTACCATTGGATCATTGATCCAATGGTGCTCTGATTTACAGAGCACAATTTTGTTGTTTGGAAAGATTTTGGGAAATCTTTCCTTAACAGAATTTAATTCTGGTTAATTAATGATTTATCATTAATATTAGATCTTTGATCTAACGGTGGGGAGTTTTTAGTTCCAGCGCTAGCGCTTATGCGCTCTGCCCATGGTGCGCTATTTGGAGCGCAGCGCTTTTAGCACTAGCGCACACATGCTTTGCACGTGATGCGCTACTTGTAGCGTAGCACATCTAGCGCTAGCGCCTATGCTCTTTGCACGAGGTGCGCTAGTTGTAGCGCAGCGCTTTTATAAAAGTGCAGCTTTAATTCAAATTTTGAATTCTGAACAGAGCATTGTTCTAATTGGGGAAACAAATGCCCCCCACCGTTGTGCTCACGGGGCCAACACGTGGGTGCAGCGGTGGCAGCATCTCCACTCTTGGATCTACTGAGGAGTTGAAACGGCGGTTGGTACCTATAAATAGGACCCTTGGCCCTTGAGATGACTTCTGTTCATCTTCAATCCTTCTTGAAAATTTTATTTTCTCCTTCAAAGCGCAGCTCTTCCTCTTAGTTTTCTTAAGGACAGAGCTCTGTCAGATTTTTTAGGTAAAAGATTTAATCTTTTTGAAACATCTTTTAGGGTTTCACCCATTAACAGAGCCTTGCTCTTCATAGATCTTTGATCTAAAGAAAATCCTTCTTAGGGTTTTATTAACAGAGCTTTGCTCTCTTGAAATCATAAATCTAAAAGGATCTTGCTTATGATTTCTTAATCCATTAATGGAGCTTTGCTCCTTTCAGATCATATAAAAGAACTTTTAAGAGTTTGTTCATGGATCTTGAAGATCAAATTGAATTTTTTTTTGATGAATTATTCCATCATCTTCTCAGAGCAAGGCTTTTAGGATTTTCTTGAGGAATTTTATTCCTTCATCATTAGACTTTGACAGATGTGTGTCTAGCGAAGAGCGCTGCTCTCAATGGGAGTTTTACTCCTCTGTCCGAGAGATTTCTCATTTAATGAGAATCAATTGAGGATTTCCTCATTTAATGACAGTCTCGTCAAATGATGAGGCTGTTTTATTAATGATGATGTCATCTAGATTTTGTGGGTCCCCTTTGGTCCCTTTTGACTGCATTGCAGTGCGGTACGGATTTTAAAGTACCAAGCGTCAAAGTTTAAATTATAGCGCCAAAGGTTGACTTTTGTTCTTTTTCGCGCAGGTGACATGTCTTTCGATACTTCTTTTCCGTTCATCCGCTCAGAAGGCGGATTTCCTGAGGCGCCCGTAGACCGAGAGGTTTTTGCGCTGATCAAAGACCATGACCCGGAGCATAAGAGTCTGCATCTATGGGGGAAATGGTACGATCAAATTATCATGGGCCGACAGAGCTTTTCCTGTGCGACACCCTCGGAGCCTATTTCGGCGATCGCTTATGCAGATGCACCTCCGATAAATTACGCTGTGGAGGAGGTCAACTGGACTTCAGAGGGTCTCCTTCAGCCTTCTATGGCCGCCATACCCATGCAGCCGTCGGTGGCCTTGGACATCCTAGGACGGCGCATTTGTCAAGGCGAGGCGCGCCTGTGGGGACAGCCATACAATGTAGGACTAATTCCCCGTCACCCAGCCGGGTATTTGCAGTGGGCTCGGTATATTTTATTAGCGAAGAAATCACAGTTGCTGAAGCTCGGATTGTATCCCGTTGTTTACGCTTCTTTGTTTCAATATTCCCCACCTCCTACATGGTGGGTCAGGGCATTTCTGGAGCAGTGGAACATTCCAACCCACACCTTCCTCCTATCAGATCGAGAAGTCTCCATTTCTTTAGAGGAGTTTGCAGAGGTCTCGGGTTTACCCGTTAGGGGAGAACATTATGAGGAATTGCTTCCCCCGGATGAGTATGTTTTCGCCACCAAATCAGTGGTAATGGATCTTACTCCCGAGAACGCTATTCAACACCAATTTCCGAGTTTGATAAAGGTGTTGAATATCTATAAGAACCTCTCTCTTGCATCCGAAGGTCGTGGAGTTAATTTTACGGCTTTTATCGCTGATTTCTTCACCCAGAAGTATTGAAGGAAGAAGTCGAGAAATTCGCTAGTCTTGATAACCCCTTTGGCTTAGGTTTGGACAATCTGCCGGCGGCGAAGGCGGATCAGAAGAGCTTTTTTCTACCCGATACCCCGGTCATCCCTTTTGCAGAGCTGGCGGCTCTTGGGATTGACGAAAAAACGTTCTTTTTAGGGTTCCTTGGGTTATGGTTGAGTTGTTTTGCGCTTCCCATGCACCCTCACCGTGTAAGGCCGTTCGTCTTCTATCCTGCGCATCGGATGGTTGATGGGATACAAGTGGCTGTAGGGATCGCTGGGTTAGCCCATGTGTATCACGACCACAGCTTGGCAGCTGATACCACTGAGCCAGGGGTGCAGTCGGCAAATTTCCCGATGCATTATTTCACGTCATGGCTCGAGTTGCACGTGCTAGGCGTATTTGGCATCTACAAGAGGCCGGGTTTTTATGACAGGTGCAGGTTCTCTCGGATCATGCGACTGGTCGGCGCTTCTATCGTAACTCCAACACAACGGGAAGCTAGAGGCTTGCTTCTTCGCCCGCGCATGGTTGGAGCTGGCATGTCCTTTACTGATAAAGTTTTGACCATGGCCAGGAGTCGGGGAAGATAGTGCTGCCACTGCAGGATATATTTAAAGATGGGGCCTATGTCTTGAAAGCTCGGGGGATTCTTCATCTGTACTCTATCCGGCCAGGATTTTTCGTATTTAAGATGATTGGCTCGGCTTTATTTATGAGATATAACCCGCATCACTTTGCCCAGCAGTTAGGCTACAATCAGGGCGTCCCACTCGAGACTTTCTTGGTAGAACCGGCTGCCACTGAAGAGGGTACTCGGAGCGCGCTACATCATTTTATGCGCTTAAACACAGGGTCTAACTTCTTCATCAGCGAACCAAGTTGTGTTCCACAAGTCCTGAATGTGTATGTGGCATGGTACCAACATTCGATGGGTGCCGTCATTAGGGAAGAAAAGCGATTACTACTTGATTGCAAGGGCGCAGTGCCGGCTGGTGATCGAAATATCCCTCTGAAGCGATGGAACATTGTTCATCCTCCCTTGAGAGAGGTCACTGTAGTTGAGCCCCCACACGTGCTAAGCCCTACGCACGGTTTGCCCCCATCCAGCGTGCCTGAAAAAGAGGTGGCTGCCGCGTCCCCCGCGTCGGACGTAGGAAAAGAAATTGGGACTCGTCGTCCAAAGGCGCCTACTAAACGCAAACTCGTGTTATCGGCCACCGGCGCTCGTCCTCAGAAGAAAAGGAAACAAGTACTTTCTTTGGACACCATATTAGGCTTGACGCCTCTTGCTCCGTCTAGCGAAGGCTTTAGCTAATATGGGACCAATGAGGGTTTATTCGGGACGCTCGATGATACCGATTTGGAGGTTGCCATCGAAGCTTCCAAACAGTCAGCCATCCTCGAAAAGAACCGGCCACCCTTGCGCAGTCAGGTATACTTCTCCCTTATCTCTACGCTATTCATTTCACTTTTTTTATAATGCTTTGACTGGCGCCTGCTGTTTTAACAGGTTCCTCTACAGAAGAAGCCATTGCTGCTTCGCTTAAAACCTTCGGAGAGGAAAGGCTTCGCGCCTCATTGCCAACAGAAGCTTCATTTGAACGACCAATGATGGATACCATAATGGTTTCGAAGGTAAAACCTAGCTCTGATGATAATATCCCTTTGGCGGAGGTCCTGAAGAAGTATTCCCTCTCTGTCAAAATCGAGAAGCAGCTCAGAAAGCGGGCGGCAAGGGGAAGGAAGCGAGCTTCTACAGTCACTAGCTCTGGGCCAAAGTGGGGGAAGAAGACCGTTATTAGTCCGCTGGAAGACAGTCTTCTTTTTCCTGGTTCATCTGCCAATGAAGCCGCACAATTGGCTGAAGCTATAAGACGCTCATAGGATGAATCCGAGAATGTAAGGATCCCGAAGAGGCCTTATCCTGCCGTCATCTTTTATGAAGATCCTCCATCGATACGGCGGATATTCATAGGTCCTTTGGAAGAAGGGGCGAGAGAGCCCTTAAGCAAGCTGTCTCAGCCGACGCTGAAGGTGCACTTTCGTTGTGGACCGGTGGCCACGAGTCTACCCTCGAACCTCGGCGAGCATATCTTCTGAGGAAGGAGGGTCATCTTGAATAAGCCATACTAGAAGCTCCTTTGCACAATGGTACACTTATATATCCTTTTGTAGTATTTTGCACTATTTATATATATATATATATATACATATCCTTATCCTCGTGCAAACTTTGCAGCGACTTCATTGATGGCAGAGGATCTGAGTCCAAGTTGCGCCCTGACTATGGATTCTGCAAATGTCCCCGATGAGATACTCGTAGGTGTGGAGGGGATTTCCACGGTTACCATTCCCGCTATAGAGCTTCCACTGACGGCCTCCGTTCCTTCCGCGCCCGTTGGCCCTGAAGAGGTGCCTTTACCCATCGTAGATCTAATGGACCTTTCCGATGAAGGCCTAGAGGCGGTGGAACAAGTGGCTGAGATTACCGTTCCCGAAGTGGCTGCTGTGCCTCAACCAGCAAACGTTTCCGGTGATGTGCCCGATGGTACGGAGGAGGTTGCTGAGGCTGCTATCCCTCCTGTTTAAAGCGGGAGGAGTATCGAAGGTATTATCCCATACTTTGTTTTAAACGATATTTCGATTATCTGAACCTTCCTTGTCTTTTTCAGAGCTACGAGGCTTGGCGGCGTCCATTGCTGGCCTGTCTCCCAGGAAATCTTTCCAGCGTCTGCTGGAACTGGCTGCTCCACAGGCGATATCCCCTCAGCGTATCATTCTATCTTCCGGACAAGGTTAGCATTGTTCGCTCCTTTCCCGGTATCGTTACTTCTTCATATAACAATGTTCATGTCTTCTGTAGTTCTGGAAGCTGATGATGAGGTTGAGGTCCTCGATGGGCCTGGGGATCTTCCAGACTCTTCTTGTATAGACGTGGGTAAGTAAAGTTTCGACGCCTTTGCATCTGTCCTCTGTTTGCAACCTTCGCTGATCATTTATCAATCTTTAACAGCTTTGCCTACTTTTACCCCATTGGAGACTCGCATTCTCATGCCGTCTGGCCCTTATGCGCTGCGTGCATCCGAACGTATGGCCAAGTCAAGCCTTCACTCTTTGTTAGCATTGATCGAAGACCTTCGTGTTGGTAGCTCACTTATGGCCGAAGAATTTGCTGCTGAAGCCAACAGTTCTCTCCCCTTTCTTGCCACTTATCACAGTGAAGCATTGGTGCAAGCCTGGGTCGAATTCTGTCTACGAGTGGAGGCTTGCTTGTATAGTCTTGAATGCGCGCGCCTTCCTTCGGAGGTGGTGGCTGCGAAGACAAGCTTGCATGGGCTGATTAAACGGTACGCCGCTAATACGCTTTCCTGTGAAAAGAGGCTCCGCCGAAAGTTCTCAGAGAGGAAGCTGGCTTCATCCGCGCTCGGGGAGCTTCAAGCCGAATTTACAGCTAAGACCACCCACGCATATGAACTTTGGCAGGAGCTTCAAGCCACAATCAAAGACGTGGTGGCTGTTGATAAAGCTGTTATCTTTACCCGGACGATGGTTGATACTCATAAAGCTATTGAGCAGGAGCTTGAAGGCCGGCTTGCCTCGCATCAGGCCCAACAGTCGGAAGCGGAGGCCCGTCTCGTGGCCATAGTCAATTTTGAAGCAGAGACCCAAGAAAGGAAGGATGAACTGATGAACCTTTTGAATCATCTGCCAGCTTGAAAGATGTATTATATTATTTTTTTTATTCTTTCTTTTACATGTTCTTAACTGAAAATGTATTCTTGATTCTTTCATAAATTGTACTTTGTATTCATTTTGATTCATGAATAAAAAGACGTATTATTTTTTTATGGTGATGTGTTCATTTTAAGATATGCATTTCGTTGATAGTTTATTTAAATCTCTTTGCAAGACTGTGCCCTTCTTTTTCAAGTTAAGATATTTGTGATTTGATTTACCCTCAAAACGGAGCATTGCTCTATGATGGAGAAGTTATGAATTAATGTGTATGTGTGTGTGTATATATATATATATATATATATATATTTAGACAAAACATTGCTCTGGTTGAGAGGGTCATGAGTTGATATGTTTCCGTGTCGGAGCTTTGCTTGACGACAAGGAAACGTCGGAGCATTGCTCGATGACAGGGGGTGATATGTGTCCAAGTCGAAGATTTGCTTAACGACGAGGAGGTGTCGGAGCATTGCTCGATGACAGGGGTTGACATAAAGTCCAAGTCGAAGCTTTGCTTAACAACGAGAAAGTGTCGGAGCATTGCTCTACGACAAAGGTTGACATAAGCCATACGGGGTCAAGATTGACATTGGCCATATGGTGTTAGGGGTTGACTTTATCCGCATTTCACGGAGTCAAGAGTTGCTCTGGATGCTTCCCACGGGGTCGGTTTGACATAGCCGTGTTCTGCGAGGACCAGGCTCCGCTCTGGACGTTTCCCACGGGGTCAGGATTGACATAGGCCGTGTTCCACGTGACCAGGAATTTTCTCTGGATGCTTCCCACGGGGTCTGAGTGACATAGCCGTGTTCTGCGAGGACCAGGCTCCGCTTTGGACGTTTCCCACGGAGTCGGGATTGACATAGGCCGTGTTTCACATGACCAGGAATTTGCTCTGGATGCTTCCCACGGGGTCTGATTGATATAGCCGTGTTTTGCAAGGACTAGGATACGCTCTGGACGTTTTCCACGGGGTCAGGATTGACATAAGCTGTGTTCCACGTGACCAGGAATTTGCTCTGGATGCTTCCCACGGGGTCTGATTGACATAGCCGTGCTCTGCGAGGACCAGGCTCCGCTCTGGATGTTTCCCACGGGGTCGGTTTTGACATAGGCCGTGTTCCACGAAACCAGGAATTTTCTCTGGATGCTTCCCACGGGGTCTGATTGACATAGCCGTATTCTGCAAGGACCAGGCTCTGCTCTGGATGTTTCCCACGGGGTTAGGATTGACATAGGCCGTGTTCTACGTAACCAAGAATTTGCTCTAGATGCTTCCCACGGGGTCGGTTTGACATAGCCGTGTTCTGCGAGGACCAGGCTCCGCTCTGGACGTTTCCCACGGGGTCAGGATTGACATAGGCCGTGTTCCACATGACCAGGAATTTGCTCTGGATGCTTCCCACGGGGTCTGATTTACATAGCCGTGTTCTGCGAGGACCAGGATTCGCTCTGGACATTTCCCACGGGGTCAGGATTGACATAGGCCGTATTTCACGTGACCAGGAATTTGCTCTGGATGCTTCCCACGGGGTCTGATTGACATAGCCGTGTTCTGGAAGGACCAGGATCCTCTCTGGACGTTTCCCACGGGGTCAGGATTGACATAGGCAGTGTTCCACATGACCAGGAATTTGCTCTGGATGCTTCCCACGGGGTCTGATTGACATAGCTATGTTCTGCGAGGACTAGGCTCCACTCTGGATGCTTCCCAAGGGGTCAGGATTGATATAGCCGTGTTCCGAGGACCAGAATCTGCTCTGGACGTTTCCTACGGGGTCAGGATTGACATAGGCCGTGTTCCACGTGACCAGGAATTTGCTCTGGATGCTTCCCACGGGGTCTGATTGATATAGCCGTGTTCTTCGAGGGCCAGGCTCCGCTCTGGATGTTTCCTATGGGGTCAGGATTGACATAGGCTGCGTTCTACGAAACCAGGAATTTGCTCTGGATGCTTCCCACGGGGTCTGATTGACATAGCCGTGTTCTGCGAGGACCAGGCTCCGCTCTGGACGTTTCCCACAGGGTCAGGATTGACATAGGCCGTGTTCTACGTGACCAGGAATTTGCTCTGGATGCTTCCCACGGGGTCGGTTTGACATAGCCGTGTTCTGCGAGGACCAGGCTCCGCTCTGGACGTTTCCCACGGGGTCAGGATTGACATAGGCCATGTTCCACGTTACCAGGAATTTGCTCTGGATGCTTCCCACGGGGTCTTATTGACATAGCCGTGTTCTGCGAGGACCAGGCTCCGCTCTGGACGTTTTCCACGGGGTCAGGATTGACATAGGCCGTGTTCCACGTGACCAGGAATTTGCTCTGGATGCTTCCCACGGGGTCTGATTGACATGACCGTGTTCAGAGAGGACCAGGATCCGCTCTGGACGCTTCCCACGGGGTCAGAATTGACATAGGCCGTGTTCCACGTGACCAAGAAAGGTTAACTCTCGGTTGTTTGTGTATCGTCGAGTCATGGAACTGGGAATTTTGCCGCAGCTCCGATTTGTTGATGTCGTGTTTGTTGAAATGATACGGATATTGAGATGATCTCCAGGCTGTCTGTGAACCATTGAGATTTGGCTTCTTCTTTTGATGGAGCCTGGGAAGGGAAGGTGTGATTCCTTCTTTGTTTGCGCCCCTGGATTGTATACAGGGATTGATGTGATATCACCTGTAGGGCAAAAATTTTATTTTTTCAAAATCTTTTTTATTTCTTTCCGCGATGCTCTATCATTTCAGCTTTTATATCGCGAAGGTCGCGATTGCCCAATCATTTCGGCTATTTTTCGCGGTGCCCATTTCGGCTATTTGTTTTATTTTTACTCGCTACTTTTTATTGCGAGTTGCCCAATCATTTCGGCTATTTTGCATGCATATATTTTTACTTGCTGATTTTATTTGCAAGTTGCCCCATCATTTCGGCTATTTCGTATGCATGTGTGGCTCGCTGGATTTTTGCTGCAAGCTTGGAATTAGACACCGATTTCGGCATCAGCACCGCTACAACTGGGATTTTGCCAGGAGCGAATCATCATTTGCCTTCGTCAATGTCGAACAAAAGTGGTTTAGTAGACAGGGTTAGGATCCTGTCGACTAAGGCTTTTGACTTCATGAGCCGTAAGGGTTTCATAAAGGTATTTCTCCCTACGAGTCGTGAGGATCTCGTAGGTGCGTTTTCTCCTTAAGGATCATGAGGATTCTTAAGTGCATGGTCTCTTATAAGTCGTAAGGATCTTACAAGAGTGCTTTCTCCTTATAAGTCGAGAGGGCTTACAAGGGAGGGTCACTGTGCAAACATATCCTTAGTCACGGATGAGGCTTTATTAGGGAAATGATTATTCACGCCCGTGGATTGTATACAAGGGTCAGCATTGAGCCGCTTGTAGGGCAGCATTGGAGGTTGTGGTGGCCGCTTAAGAACAGGTTCAGATCCCTGTAGCTTAAGAATTTTGAATCTTATGAGCCGTGAGGGTCTCATAAGAGGGTTCTCCTTATGGGTCGTGAGGATCTCGCGAGTGTAATTTCTCCTTAGGGATCGTGGGGATCCCTAAGTGTGTTTCTCCCTTGTGAGTCGTAAGGATCTCACGCAGGTGGTTTCTCCTCACAAAGTCGAGAGGACCTTGCAAGTGTCTTTTAACGAGATCGCGCCCTTTTGGGTTTTCATAAAAACTCGCCGGTAGCCCTGCTGTTTTTACTCACGGAGCCCTTTCGGGTTTTCATCCGTGCCCATTTTGCTTATGAACATACCGTTTTTTTTATGTCAGCCTTGGGATGCTGCAATCCACAGTAGTTATCGACGTCTCGGTCAACAGCCGGTTTTAGGACATAGTGGTCCATTATTAGTTTAAGGACGTTTCGGTCCAACGCCAGTTTTAGGACATAGTGGTCCATCGTTAGTTTAAGGACATTTCGGTCCGAGAAAAGGAATCCGGCTACTACTTACAGAGTTTAGGCTTAGGAAGATAGCGAGCGGACATAGACATCGTCATCTATCGTTGACCTAGGCCATGACTCGTCAGGCGTAGTATTTCTTTAGGAAGCGGCCGTTTATTGGCCTGAAAGGCCTTTCACCATGCATGTCCATGATTAGATATGCTCCACCCTGGTAAACTTTGTCTATGATATACGGGCCTTCATAGTTCGGCTCGAATTTCGCCCGCTTGGCACGATTGAGGATCATAGGTCTTTTGATCACTAGCATGAGTTCGCCTTGGCGGAATGTTCTCGGCCTAGTCAATCTTTCATATGAGCGCGTCAGCTTTGCTTTATAAGCCTCCAGATTTTGCTGCGCCATGAGCCGGGTTTCATCAAGGGCATCGAGCTCCTCAAGCCGAAGGTGAGCATTTTCTTCGTCTGTTAGCTCGTAGTGAACTGTCACTCGTAGAGAGGGTAACTCTATCTCAAGGGGGAATACCGCTTCTGTGTCGAATACCAAAGCATACGGAGTTGTGTTTGTGGCCGTTTTGAAGGTAGTTCGATATGCCCAGAGAGCTTCATGCAGTCTCTCATGCCAGTCCTTCTTATTTCGAGACACTGTCTTTTTCACGATCTTCGTCAAGGTCTTATTGAAAGCCTCAGCTAGACCGTTAGCTCGAGGATTATAGACCGAAGAGTATCTCCACTCTATATTATGCTGTTGTGCGAAGCGGCTGATCTTGTGGCTTCTGTAGGCTTGCCCGTTATCGGAGATGATCCGTCGCGGAGTTCCAAACCGATAAATGACGTGCGTCTTGAAGAAATGGAGGATATTTTCCGTCTTCACTTCCCTCAGTGGTACTGCTTTTGCCCATTTGGAGAAGTAATCAGTTGTCGCCAAAATGAATCGATGTCCTCTGGACGATGCTGGTTCGATGGGGCCGATTATATCGGTTCCCCACATTTCGATCGGCTAGCTGGCCACCGTTGGATGTAGTGGATTCGGATGCTGGGGGATAAAGTCTCCGTGAATCTGGCACGAGTGGCTTTGCTTCGCGTATTCGAGGCAGTCCTGGATCATCGTGGGCCAATAGTAGCCCATCCTTTTGATCTTTAGCTTCATCTTCGGACCGGCTTGGTGAGAATCGCAGAGTCCGTCGTGAGTTTCTTGGACGACTCTCTTTGCCTCTTCAGGTCCCAGGCATCTCAGCCACAGAGAATCAAATGATCTCTTATACAGAGTATCATTGACGAAGGCAAAAGAAAGAGCTCGTTTCGTGAGCTGATGTCTCGAGGATGCATCTTCGGGTGTTCGACGGGATTTGAAGTAGTCTATAAAGACTTCTCTCCAATCCATAGCCTTTTCCTGGTCTTTTATTTGCAGAGCTATTTGCTTGGTCGCTCCCTTTTCTTCGGACGACTCCGGAGATATTTCTGCTAGTGCAAGAACCCGACAGCTTTGCACAACGATCCTCACGTCATCGAGGTTTTTGTCAGCCAGTTCTTTAGCGAGTTTGGCTAACGCATCCGCTTTGCTATTTTCCACACGTAGTATGCTTTCCAGAATGTAGGAGGGAATTTGAGTCAGCAGTTGCTGTACTCTCTCGCCGTACTTCACCAACTCCGGCTTGCACGTTTGATAGTCGCCGTTTATTTGACTAACGACCAGCTGGGAGTCTCCGTATATAAGAAGGTTCTCGATTCCCATGTCGACAGCGATCTCAAGACCTGCTATCAAAGCTTCGTATTCGGCTTCATTATTTATCCTCGGCTCTGTTAAGGAGAAAGCAAAGCGCATTATCCCTCCTTGTGGAGTCACGAAGATGAGGCCTACCCCTGATTTGATTATGGGGGTGCTTTATTTGCACTTCTTCATGGAAAATGCTCCATCGAAGTAAAGTTCCCATTGGGTATCATTCTCTCTTCATCAAAGTCATGTATGACGTAGCAGTCGCGGAATAGCTCCCGTTTCTTGGATCGAACATGTCCAAGCCCGATCGTTTCCATTCTCCCGTTAGGCAACTTTCGTTGAGTTCCGGGAACGTTCCAGATCCCGTTATAGAACCGTGCTTGTCGAGCGGTCTGTTTGAAGGGTACACCTTGGCGCCTCAACAGTATTTTTAATCCGTTTGTGTAATATCTGGGCAGACGGATGGGCTGGAGCCTGTCAAGCGTAGAACCGGCGCTGTGCCAGATATCTTTCTCCACTTTGGTTTCCCCGGATCGGTAGAATAGGATGCCTTTTCACCCTTTCGCCTGGGAGGGACGTAGAATGTCTGCAGTTCCTGCACACTATAGGCATTAAGTGCATCGAGCTCTTTGTAATGCTCTCGCGGAACCATGTCGATTTACAAACTCCGATCATCATCAGCAAAGGCTTGAATTGATGGCCGAACAGAAAATACGGCATTGACTTCATTTTCCGAGTCGCTGCCGAAGATCAACATAGGGGTGGACGGTCCCGGCTTGTTGTATTGGGGCGGACCTGAATAAACTATTTCTTCTTCCTCCTCGGTATCACTCCCGAAGACTGGAATAGTGATGATAGCTTTGTTCTTCGGTTTACGGCATCTCTCCGTGTCTTCAAAGTCCGGCAAGAAATACTTTGTATCCTCATATTTGCGAACTTCGTTTACGGAGAACGGGTTAAGTTCCCCTGTTATGGTGTGCTCGAGACCATCCTTGAAGTATTTCATACACTGATGTTGTGTAGAAGGGATAATGTTGTACTCGTGTAACTAAGGCCTGGTGAGCAAAGCATTGTAACATGTCTTAGCGTCAATGACGTGAAATTTGATGTCCGTGACGAGTAGCCCAAAGCGCAACGTCAGTATTACAGACCCAAGCGTCCGTGATGACTGGGAGTCAAACCCGGAGATGGTAATTTTATCACGAGCGAGGTGCTGAACGCTCATGCAGATTTCCTTCAATACTCTTACATTGAGGAGATTGACGGAGGACCCATTGTCAACCAGGATCTTGCCTATCTTGATATCATGACAGTATTCGGAGACATAAAGGGGACGGTTATGCTCGCACGTCCCGAGGAGGAGATATTCATCGCCAAAGGTGATATCGGCTGTGTGCACCTCTTCCAACTCGTCCTTCATCTTTTCTTCGACGAGAAAAGCTTGGAATTGCTCGGGCTCTTGTAGTGTCTTGATCAATGAATCTCTCGCCTCTTTGGATAGCAGAAGGGAGTCGAGAATACTTTGCTGCGAAGGTAGCTTTCTCAAGTGTGCCAGAACATTGTAGTCCACCTTACTTTTCTTTGGCGGGTCCTTGGCTGTCGGCTCTTTAACGGCTTGGTCATCAAGGATGATATCCTCAGGGACCTTTTCTTTCCCCTTATCTTTTCTATTTGACCCATTGTTCGAGGGCCCAAGATTCTTTTCGGGCAGCGTACGATTGCGCAGCTAAATATTTTCATAGGTCTTCGGTTCTTCCTCTTTTCCCGAGGTGGATTCTTTGAAGAGAGGGCCAATAGTCATTTCTTCGTCAGAGTCGCTCCCGAAGGTGAGAACTTGCGATCCCCCAGCGTCAACTATGTGATAGTTGCCGGTAGTTCTTTTACGCTCTTCGGTCGTATTTCTTTGCTCTCGACGAGTTTTGCGTTTCATCCGCTTGAAATGTTGTCGGTGAGCAACATATCCCTGCCAACAGTTTTTAAAAGCGTCGCACTCTTCGGTGGGGTGCGCAATCTTTCGATGATATAAGTAGTAGTTAGGATGTATTTCCGCTTCACCAAGAGTGTTTCCTTCGAAGGGTGGCAGCTTCATCCCCATCGATATAGTTTGGCGAACCTCTTTCTCGTCTTGAACCTGCTTTTATTTGCGACGGATGTACTTTGATCTGGCGGGGGTGTTTCAACCCTTTCTTCCAGTCGCCAACGTTTGGCTTTTCCAAATATGGTCATCTCACGCTCTCGAGCAGCTTTGCTTTTAAGAAGAGCTTCGTCCTGGAACGCATCAATCATTTCGTCTGATGGCCCTAGAAGTTTCGGCTTAGGATCTGCCCCCAGTTTCTCTGTGTAAGGAGCTTCTTCATCGTCTATCGACGAGTGAGAGATCACATGGCAACTTGCCACATAATTTTCAGGCTTATCTGACGAGTCTTCTCCGTTGTCATCATCTCCGTCCTCAAGGACGTGGCTGAGAAATTCTTGGAGTGTGACTGGAGTCCGCGCTTTTTGATTATATTCTTCCAGCGCGTCAATCTGCTTCTGCAGGTCTGTGCGCTTGTCACCAGGCTTCACGGGCTTTTGGGTCTTCTTCTTCTTCTTCGAAGACTTTGACGGCTGGGTGTGAGCACTTTGACTATCACCACCAATTTTTGGAGTTGGGCGCGGCTTTAGCATTCCCTCGATGATCTCGGATTCCAGCGGACTTTTCCATTTAATCGCCGGGCATGTTTGGAGATCCTTGTTTCCCCAAATCAGAGCAAAGCTCTGTTTGAAATTTAAATTTCAAAATTGAAGTAACGCTTCAGATGCAGCGCCAAGTGCGCTGCGCCCTAGGCAGCGCATCATGAGTGTGCTAGAGCTAGGCGCGCTGCGCTCTGAGCAGCGCACCACATGTCAAACACAGGTGCGCTAGCGCAAAGTGCGCTGCGCTCTGAGCAGTGCACCACGTGCAAAGCATGGGTGCGCTAGCGCTGGAATTAAAAAACTCCCCACCGTTAGATCAAAAGATCTAATAATAATGATAAATCATTAATTAACCAGAATTAAAATTCTGTAATGGAAAGATTTTTCAATCTTGTTAAAAACAAGAAGATTGCCTTCTGTAAAACAGAAGCGCTAGGATCAAAGATCCAATAGTGGGGAAACATCTCCAAATCAATCAGAGAAAAATCTATTTAACTGATTCAACAAATCAGCTTGCCCTATATAAAGGCCCCAAGACTTCAAGTCTGATATAGAAAAAAAACCCCATAAACTTTGAAAAATTCAAAGGAAGAGAGCATAGCTCTCAGCAAAAGAAGATTTTTTCTTCAAGGTAAAAAGAATGGTGATGAACAAAGAGATGAAATCATCTCATAATTAAAAAGAAGAATTATCTTCTTAAAAGATCATAGATCTATAAAGACCAAGGTCTTTAATAAAAAGATCAAAAGATCTCATCATAAAAAAAAGAAAGAGAAGTACTTACTTCTTTCACAGATCATAGATCTATAAGACAAATTGTCTTTCTGAGATCATGAATATCTCATTATAAAGGGGGAGAGAATTATTAAATTTTCTTAAGGATCATGGATCTATAAAGGCAGAGCCTTTCATTAATACAAGAGATTAAAATATCTCCTGCAAAAATAAGAACTGTTGTTCTTAAATCTTGAGACAAAGTCTCTTTTAAAAGAACATAAATTTGTTCGCAGATCATAAAATTGATCAAATGCGCCTTGCGCTCATGAAATGCGCCTTACGCTCTTGAACAACGCTTTTACGCTCTCTGGACCGGCGCTAAGCGCCAAATGCGCCACGTGTCAACCACGTACGCGTCAATTAACAAAATGCGCCTTGCGCTCTTGAACATCGCTTCTGCACTCTCTGGACCGGCGCTATGCGCCACGTGTCAACCACGTATGCACCAATTAACAACTTGCGCTTTGCGGTTCTGAAATAGCGCACTGCGCTCATGGGCTGGCGCTCAGCGCCAAGCACACCACGTGTCATTCACATGTGCGCCACTAAATTGAAAGCGCAATGCGCTCATGGATTAGCGCTCAGCGCTCATAAACTGGCATCATGCGCCTAGCGCTGAGTGCGACGCATGTCCCTTACATGTGCGCTACTTGGCAGTAGCGCACAGCGCTTTTTGATTGGCGCAAAGCGCCTAGCGCACCACGTGTTGCGCTGACAGAACATAAATTGTTCTTTAATAATATTAGAGCTCTGGTGAATGTTCAGCATTCAATAAAAGACAAAAATATTGTCAGAAGGGCCAAGCCCAAATAAAGGCTCAATAGCCAGAATAAAAATGTTAAACATTTATTGGACTTAGCCCAATATTGGCTATAAATCCTCAACTTATATTAATTGAGCCCACCTGCTCATAAATATTTCAACAGATCTTAGTCCCAAATTGGACTACAGATCTTCCAACCAACTCACATCGGTTTAAGGGTACATCTCTGAACCCCTCTGATATATGTCGTTGTAATCCTTCAACGTCTTCAGAGAGGTGACGAGTCTCGACAACCATATACTTCATAGACTACGACGTCTTTAAACTGGACTGTGAGGTCCTTAAAACCCACGGACTATGATGTCCTTAACCTTGGACTGTGGGGTCCTTTAAAACCCATGGACTATGATGTCCTTAACCTCGGACTGTGGGGTCCTTTAAAACC
Organism: Agapanthus africanus; assembly: GCA_030015575.1. Taxonomy (NCBI): domain Eukaryota; kingdom Viridiplantae; phylum Streptophyta; class Magnoliopsida; order Asparagales; family Amaryllidaceae; genus Agapanthus; species Agapanthus africanus. Next base: position 294,871,499 of record JASDDO010000006.1, on the reverse strand, counting down.
CATGGACTATGATGTCCTTAACCTGGACCGAAACGTCCTTAAACTAACGTTGGACCGAGATGTCCTTAAACTAACATTGGACCATAATGTCCTTAAACTAATCGACCGCAATATCCCTAAACTAAACAATAAAGCTCGAATGCTGTTTTGTTGGATCTAAACGATCCCGTTAAGTTGATCTTAGTCTAAAAATTAGACTAACGTATCCTTAACAAACGTTTAAGTTGATCTTAGTCTCAAATGAGGCTAACGTATCCTTAAACCCAACCCCCAAACCTAAATCTAAGAAGATACGGATTTGGACTAATCCACGCCCTACGGACGACAACATAAATTAGTCTCCATATACAATCCACGGGCAACCAAAAACAAAACAAACACCCACGACATGAAGTGACCATCTGGAGAAGGAGAAAGTTGTTACCGCGATGCGGTAGTGTAATTAACTGCAGGGGCTTGCGCCTGCTGGGAAGAGCGTCCCTATAATCAAAAACCCCTCAAATGAGGGGGAATCTGACGAAGTCTGCTACATCGGCCGCATCCGTTTAAACCTTCAATACACGGTGCCATAAATCAACTTAGCATCTTCGGAGAGGTGGACGGATAGCACCAATTAGCATCTGCCCTCGAATTTCAGGCCTGACGTCCCAACGTACCGGTCGCATCTTTCGGCGGGGAACAGATTCTGGCATGCCCGGTGGGACCTTTTCCTCTTTCCACTCCACACTTCGTATGTCGTGTTCACGAACGAATCGTGGTTTGATATGGTTGCCCTTGGATTCGAGGTACCAAGATTTGGTGTCTTACTCCATGCAGAAAACGAAAGATCAATAGCGTCTACCTGCACGAAATGCTCCAGCTGCAACTGCAACTCACGTTCCGCCTCATCTGGAGGTGTAACTTACGGGCCCCAGGCGGTCTCCCTTTTCACAATGCCGGTAGAGCAGGTGACGCAGGCTACCACCGGGTTATTCTTCGGGACCATGCTCCCACCAGTGAGCGTTAACATCCTGCTGCCGCAAGAAGCGCAGAAGAAGTTGGTCTTTGATCGGCTCACTACCACCACGGCCCCTCTCAACGGGTCATCCAATGCCAAGCCAACAGCATCAGTCTTCGATAGGCTGAGCCTGAACTCTAATGGGCCCGTCAGGAAGCCTATGATACCTGAAGCGGCCATCCCAAAGCGGATAGCCATTCTTGCTTTCGAGGTCACTAAAGAAGCTTCTCCCGTCAAAGGATCAGTCTTTACGAGGCTGACCACTCCGGCTCCCGTTCCTGCTCAAAGGTCTGTTTTTGACAGATTGGATACTGCTGCTCAACGGACGTCGGTCTTCGAGAGGCTGGTACCAGCAGTGCCTCACGAGAACAGTGTAGGGTTCCTAGGCATACTAATGAGGTCTCACAAGGCATCAACCATGCCAATTTCATGAATTACGGGTGCCGAGAAACCCTAGCAAAATCGTTGGCTAGAAATTTAGGCGACAAAACAAACTAGTTAACTACTTTAACTATGAGAACAGAAATACAACCTTTGTAGATCCGTTTCTCCACCTCCATAGCTCCGCGATGAAGTCCTCTCCGCTGTCCAAATCAATCCCGGGCTCTAGCGTCGGCTTCATCGGAGAAATGGGCGGGCAAGGTCGTCGGCTTCGTGCCGAAGATGATCTACGTCGAAGCATCACAAGATCAAGCTCCCACTTCAACAAGTCATGAAACTTGTGAAGAAAACACACTCTACTACTTGGCAAGAGGTAGAGGATGAAGAAATAGGAGGTGGGTTCACTTTAGAATTTGATTTCTCACTCATTTTCTCACTTTGCCATTGATGGAGGCAAGATTTTCTTCAAGTAGAAGATGAAGAAGAAGAAGAAGATAATATGATAAGTATTAAGTAAAATGAAAACAATAATAATACTTATCATCTACCAACCATGGTCAAGTGTAGAGACTAAACTAGGGTTTTGTGGGAATGGTTAGGGTTAAGCATGAGACAAAAAATGGTCACTAAGTCAAAGCTTCATGAAGCTTCATAATACAAACAAAGTTAGCAACCATTTTTATCTTTATGCTTTTCATTTTCCATAAAGAATAAATCAATAAATAAATGAATAAGAAAATGAAAGGAAAACGCTAACCATTACACAACCATGGTTTAATCTTTACACATGCTCAAGTTAGCATGTATCATCAAACATGATACAAACTTATGTACAAAACTATATCACATATACAATGTGCACAATCCAAGTGAGAAAATCCATTTAAAGTGAACCATTATTAGTTAATGCAAAGTAATATATCAAATATATAATTATACATCAAATCATTAAATCAACACTTGATTTAATGATCCGGTCATATCGCATATAACCGACTAATATCAACAGTAACAACTTATCGAATCAACACTTGATTCGATAACCCGGCTATATCACATATAACCGATTAATGTCACAGATCGCGAGAATCGAATACAGTATCACATACTGGTATCATTCTCGGTCCCGCACATATCTCATATGCGCTCCTATTTCGTTTCGCTTGAGCCAGGAAACCTCTGTGTAGGACTCTAAAGACTCGTCAATACGCCGGCAGCAGGTGATGATCATATCAAACACCCACAAGCCGCAAGCGGTCTGCTAAACGTAACGGCCACCCGGTATTGAGCGATCAGAAGATCGACGAGCAAGCCCGCTCACACTCTGATACCACTGTAGGGATCCTAGGCACTCTCAAGAGGTCTCACAAGGCATCAACCATGCCAATTTCTAATTTTATAGGTGCCGAGAAACCCTAACAAGATCGTTGGCTAGAAATATAGGCGATAACTACAACTAGTAAACTACTTTACTAAGAAGTGACGGAAATACAACCTTTGTAGATCCGGTTCTCCACCTCCATAGCTCCGTGTTGATGTCTCCTCGCTGTCCAAATCGAATCCATGACTCTTGCATCGGCTTCATCGGAGAAAAAGCGGGCTAGGTCATCGACGACGATGCCGAAGATGATCTACGTCGAGGCATCACTAGATCTAGCTCCACCTTCACCAAGCCATGAAAACTTGTGAAGGAAACACACTCTACTACTTGGCAAGAGGTAAAGGATGAAGAAATAGGAAGTGGGTTCACTTTGGATTTGGATTTCTCACTCATTTTCACTAGTTGCCATTGAAGGTAGCTAGGTTTTCTTCATGTTGAAGATGAAGAAGATGAAGATAATGATATGATGAGTATTATCTAAAATCAAAATAATAATACTTATCATCTACCAACCATGGTCAAGTGTAGAGACTAAACTAGGGTTAGTGGGAATGGTTAGGGTTAAGCATGAGACAAAATGGTCACTAAGTCAAAGCTTCATGAAGCTTCATAATACAAACAAAGTTAGCAACCATTTTTCTCTTTATGCTTTTCATTTACTTTTTAACATATTCAAAAAATTATCCGGAAGAACACATAGACAAAGCTTGATAATCCGATCGAAACAATGAATCCCCAAAACAACCCAGAATATAAATACCCAACTTTTCCCCTGCCGGAAAATTTCCAAGTGTTGGATTTTTCCGTGGTTTAAAGACGTTCTAAGTAGTGCAAGTAACGCGATGGTCCCTCTAGAATAAAACAAACCTTAACTCGATTATGTGACCGTCATGAACTGCCCTTTGAACCTTAGGGTTTGGGGCAGTACGGCGTGCCACATGTGAGGCGTTGGCTTGACCCTTCTACGGCTGGACCGTTGGTACTGAGGCACGAACTGAATGTTTTTAGACTTATTTCATGTGTTGAGCTGTATAAGGAAAACTTGGGTGTTCGATTGTTCGATCGGAGAGTTTAACATTTTCTATTTATCCGGAATGTGATACAATAATTGGAATTCACAAGAAGTTATGAGATAACTGAATGAATGTTATAAACATAGCAGTTTAGTCTCGCTTGATCGGTTGCCACGGAATTTTGATGTGATCAAAAGTCCGTCACAATCACGTAGCGTACGCGGATACTCGCCGGGTAAACTTAATAGACAGCCTCACTCCATAGCCCAGACCAAGTGACTGTAGGAGAACCCCGTCGCCGGAAGCATCCGTTCGGGTGCTCGCGGTAGCGGTGTTCCGCCTTGGTGCACTTCGTCGACGGTATCGAGGGTGCGGCCGCCTACTAAAGTTTGCGACGAGTATTCGATCAGGATGTCGGGAATCTTGTTGAATTGCCCGACTTGATATTGAAAAGTGTTTTCGATAATGAGACTAAAATGCGGGGTTTATAATTGTTAGGCATGCGATGTCTAAGGAATTCATTTGATTAGGCATGCGATGTCTATGCAGGTTGTGAATTCCAACTGTTGTAGTTTTACACTTTCTTTTCTGTGACCGTAAGTGTAATATGTGATATCGCCGTTTTCGTTGCTATATGTCAACGACAATTGGGATGCGCATATTTACTTACGTTGATGACATGTGATGTTATGTGTTGCTGGATATGTTATATTGGATCGTCGTGTTTGAATAGCCGGGGGTTTTTATGTGAGATGAGTGTTTTTCATTTTCATTCATGTAAAAATCTGTATGTAATATTCTTTTATTGGGGCACTTCCAGGTTGCGGAAGATGTCACCTTTTGTATATTATTTACTTTTCCGCACTAGGATAGACCCAAGGAGGGGAGCACAAGCAACCGAGTTCTGGAGTCCAGTGGGAGCCTAACTCTAGAATTGGTAGGGTTGCTTGCCGCTCTCGTAGGGGTCTAGGGGTGTGGGTTTGGCTATTCATCACGACCGTGGAATCCGTGTTTTATACTGGCTCGTATTGAAAACACGGACGTCCTAGTATATCCAATATTTCATATGATTCTTCTGCTGCGATATCTGTGATGTGATCATGAGATGTTCTGTGATAGATACAGTATATAGTATATATGATATATTATATAGACGTTACTTATGTTTTACACCCGTGCTAGCCCTGCCCCGCTCTGTCGTTAGTTACCTAACCTAACGGTGCACGAGGGGACATCGAGGCGAATGCGGATGGCATAAGTGTACGTCGTATTTATCTGTGATGTTTAGGTACTTAAATGATGGGACTTCATTAATGTGATTAATGAAATAAAAGAAACCTAAGATGTTGTAGAATCGAATTTCAAAATAAAACAGGTAGCTACAGTTCTTGCTTTGCACAGCAGTATATGTGATATATCCTGCACCTTATTCGATGAGGAAAGGACCGAGATCCCTTCACCGGGAGTGACTCCTTTAGCAATAACTGGCAGATGCTACACACTCGGTTTGTCTTTTGATTGCTTTTAAGAGTTTTTGCTTTGCACAGTGATATATATGATATATCCCGCACCTCATTCGACGAGGAAAGGACCGACGATCCCTTCACTGGGAGTGACTCCTTTAGCAAAACTAGAAAAGCCTCAAAAGCACTCCATTTTTTTTTAAATCATTTGATTCTACAACGATATCAAGTTCATTACGCAAAAGGTTTTCTTAAAAACCTGACGTAGCCCTCCGTCATTTCAGATAAGTACTAGTTAGTATTCGTGCTGCGGTAGTTTGGCCTCCGTCAAGGCGTAGTGTACGGTAACTAACTAGTGCTTATCTGCTAGCATATGATGCATTGGATTAGGGTATTCGTACGGCGTTGTTTGGCCTCCGTCATGGGTCGTGTGGGTGGGTTTAATTCAATCAGGAAATGACGGGTTGAACTTGACTAGCGGACTATGGGTAGTTTGGCCTCCGTCAAGGTCATAGGACGCTAGGGGCAAAATTATCGGGAATTTCAAGTGTTGAAATTTGCAATGAGATTGCATACCTTCTATGAGATAGTTGGATCCCGATACCCGCTGCGAGTAAGAGTTACTCCTGGGAGATTTTTACACATTACAATTAGCCGATCAAGTAGGTGTCTAGAAAGGCGTTAATGAGGTTACGCCTCTGGGAAAACGAGGTTTACATTAATTAGGTTCGTGCGAAAGCACGGGGGACCTCCCTCAAAGTACCGACACTGGCCTGGCTGAAAGATTGGCGAACTTGTAGTATGTTATTAATCCCGGCTAGTTTTTCCTTTTAGGGTTTGAAGGAAGATTTGATAAAAACAGTGGGAGCCATCCTGATTAGATACAATAATAACCAATCTGATCTTGCTAGAGCGCACACTGAGTGTTTTCTTCTCTCTCTCTCCAGGTAGCGACCATATCACGCCTTAATCAAGATAATAATACGGAATATTGACTGAACCCGCTTGTTATACTGAGCTGGGGAACGTTGGTCCCGCTCCAACTTATAATTGTTATAAGACAGAGCAGGAAATTGGGGATTACCAGAATTCCCGTGCCGCCCAAACGAAGAGAGTGCATGCTGATGCATCATCTTCGGGTGTGTTCATTACAAAGAACTGTTTCTCAGTATTCTTTACGTCCTGGATATGTGATACCAGATCAGGATCCCGCATATGTAATTTGTTACATAGGGCTACAGAAAGGTAGAGAACTGAGAACGGGTGATAAGTTTCATGAGGCAGAAAACGGGGCAAGTGTTGCAGCCAAGTCTGTTGGTCACTGTCACCCTGTATTACAAATACATTAATTCTGAACGAATGTTATTAGATACCGAACCTGATATACAAAATCGTATCTATCTCTTTATTAGTAAAGAAATGATAAAATTTTGTATTGTTGGATGATATTTTGAACATTTCCTATATCAAAAGTTGATAGATTCAGGCACGTTATCTAAAAGCATTGACGTTCTAAATCAAACCACAGTTCTTTAGTATACGGAACACACACAAGAGGAAGAGTTCAGAAATGAACGAATCCTTCTTGAGGCATTATAGACTAGGTCATATCAATGTGACCCGACTAGCTGAAGTTACATGTAGATGCATATTTAAATCAGTTTGAATCTACATCTTGTGAAACTTGCCGGTCATGTCACAAAGGTATAATGACACCAGCTCTGTTTATTGGAAACAGATAAAGAGTTAGTGAACTCTTGGGATGATACATGTTGATGTATGTAAGATCCTCTGTCTACACATGCCAAGACCGGTTCTTTGTACTTCATTACGTTCTCTGATGATCTCTCGAGATTCAGACATATGTTCCTGTTGAAACACAAGTCCGAACCTTTTGAGATATTCACAGAATATAAGTTAGAAGTAGAGAACCAAAATACGGGTATAAGTATTATGTCCTTTGATGCGATCAAGGAGGAGAATACTTGAGCACGGAAATCCTGGACTATTCTAAAGGAGAATGAGATTCTCTCTCAACATTACTCCTCCGTATACACCATAGCACGATGGTATATCGGGGCGGAGCAATCACACCCTATATGATAAGGTGTGCTCTATGATGAGTACTACTGAGTTACCTATTTTCCTTTTGGGAGTTATGCACTTGAGAAGCTGCATACCTATTGAAAAGGGTTCGAATCAAATCAGTTGCCTACCACTCCATATGAGATATGGTATGGGAAGAGCCCATGTCTTAAGCTAGTTAAGATTTGGGGTTGTCCAGCCTATGTCTGAAAAGCAAAATCCGGACAAGCTCGAGGCAAGGTCTGTAATGTAGAACTGGAAAGGTTCCAGCTATACAAACAACAGCAGATGATTTGGTAGAATCAAAGGATTAATAGTTACCAACGAACCTCAGCCTCTCCGCCAATCTAGTGAGGTTCCTCACCTGCCTGAGAGATACTTCGGTTACTCTATGACAGTGGGAGCGAGGATTGCATCATAAGATGATGACCCAACTAGTTTCGAGCTGTCCATCGAGAGTAGAGACTCTGTAAGAATGGCCGGATGCTTAGTGATCTTAGATGGAATCCTTATACACCAACAAAGTATGGACTTTGGTTGCTATATCTGAAGGGTTAAATCCCAATCAAGAGCAAGTATATCTTGAGAAGATTACTTGGTGTACATGGAAAAGTTGAGAATTTCAAAGCTAGACTTGTTAAAGGTTTGCATCATTGACCAGGTATAGATCATGATGAAAATTTTTCTAAAGATCTATGCTTAAGTCCATCCAGATCCTTCTTGCCACGGCTACATACCATGACTACGATATCTGGTGGTTGGGTGTCATGACTGCTTTTCTAAATGATATTTTAGAAGAGAGCGTCTATAAGTACACAGCCAGAGGGCTTCGTAGACAGTGGGAGCAGCGGAAACGTGTGCAAGATGCTTTATAGGATAAAGCAGGCATCGCGGAGTTGGAACGTCTGTTTTGATGAATTAGTCAAAGAGTTTGACATCATCAAAATGGTAGATGAACCTTGTATATATACAAAAAGGTAGTAGGGAGTATGGTGATGATCCTCGTAAAGTACGTGGATGACATACTCTTGATAAGAAAGAAGTTTCCTATGCTACGCTCGGTCAATCTCCGCTTATCACAATGATTCTCCATATAGGATCAAAGTGATACCTCCTAAATCCTGGGTTTTGGATCTATGAGATAGATCTAATTGGGTGTTAGGATTCTCACTAGTATGTAGTGAGACGGTATCAATCGACCCTGGGGAGAATCACTGGAAGGGTTCCAGGGTGATAAGGACGACTGAAAGTCAGTCACAGGCATTGTCTTTACCCTCAGTAAAGGGGCGGTATGATGGAAGAGTTCCAAGCTAGATACCGTGGCATACTAGACGATTAAGGCTGGATACATCGCTACTTAAGATGCTACCAAAGAGGCAGTCTGGATGTATATTTGTTCATGAGATGAACTTAGTTCCTCCCATTGTGTGACAATGGAGTTGTGGCTTATGCCAAGGAACATCCGTCCCATCAGTGATCCAGACATATTCTAAGACAGTGTCACCTGATCATGGAGATAGTTGATCTCCAGGGTGATCGAGGTTAGGAGAGTACACTCAGAGGACAACACGGCGGATCCACTCACGAAGGCCTATTCCCAGAGAGAGATTTTTATGGGATGGTTGAGTATGAGATACTGCAACCACTGCTACAGATGGCCCTAGTGCAAGTGGGAGATTGTTAGTTATATGTATGCCCTGGAGGCCATTACTGTACATAGGATGTATATTGTAGTGGATGCTGGGACATATATAGGGAGGACTCTCTTGCTCGATATGATAGTATGCTATCTGGTTGCTCTTTACCTTAACACGTATACTGATTGTCTCTCTGTTACGTGTTGGTAAAGCCCTTAGGATGTGTGCTTGACTACCTGGACTATGATGCGGATCAGACTAGTGGGGACATGGTAGTCCGTAAGTACATCCTTCAAAGTCCCTAGTCGTGGGTATATCGAGACGGGGCATCGATATACCAGAGTAGACTAGCGTATACCTTCTCGACCCATACAGATGGGCGATGGATGATCCCATATCCATTGGTGTTTGACATCAGAGATGATATACGGGTGCTCAGTGGAGACTGGGTACACTGGACGGACTCGCCGAGAACTCCCAGTTGGTATTATACCTTACGTCAGATGGCAGTTCTCTGGTGACACTGGTACAGAGTAGTCTGTTGACCCGAGATCGTCATAGAGTCTTGTGTGGTTCCCACTGTGCTTTGATTTCCATCTTACCACGTCCAAGAAGGCGTGCAAAACGGTGGTTTTTGGGTACAGTCCCGAATCACATGGAGGCAATGAGCGATAGGAGGGGATTCGTCTCTCCCGGTATAGGGAGTTGATGTCGCGCTGTGTTCGATTGGCTATAACCGGAATTCCCTGGCCAGGGTTGCTGAGATTTACTGGTAAGTGTTACCTGTAGTTTCTCGAACTGTTTTAGACCTCATATCGACACGACTTATCGAGCTATTGGGGTATGACGTTTACCATCCCTAGGCGAGATATGCGACATATCAGACGATCAGACCGGACTGTACGGTAAGTGTTACTGGTTGGATTCACAGGAGTGTGAGCGGGCTTGCTCGTCGATCTTCTAATCTGTCGCATATCTCGCCTAGGGGTGGTAAACGTCAGACCCCAATAGCTCGATAAGTCGTGTCGATATGAGGTCTATAACAGTTCGAGAAACTACAGGTAACACTTACCAGTAAATCTCAGCAACCCTGGCCAGGGATTTCCGGTTATAGCCAATCGAACACAGCGCGACATCAACTCTCTATACCGGGAGAGACGAATCCCCTCCTATCGGTCATTGCCTCCATGTGATTCGGGACTGTACCCAAAAACCACCGTTTTGCACGCCCTCTTGGACATGGTAAGATGGAAATCAAAGCACAGTGGGAACCACACAAGACTCTATGACGATCTCGGGTCAACAGACTACTCTGTACCAGTGTCACCAGAGAACTGCCATCTGACGTAAGGTATAATACCACCTGGGAGTTCTCGGCGAGTCCGTCCAGTGTACCCAGTCTCCACTGAGCACCCGTATATCATCTCTGATGTCAAACACCAATGGATATGGGATCATCCATCGCCCATCTGTATGGGTTGAGAAGGTATACGCTAGTCTACTCTGGTATATCGATGCCCCGTCTCGATATACCCACGACTAGGGACTTTGAAGGATGTACTTACGGACTACCATGTCCCCACTAGTATGATCCGCATCATAGTCCAGGTAGTCAAGCACACATCCTAAGGGCTTTACCAACACGTAACAGAGAGACAATCAGTATACGCGTTAAGGTAAAGAGCAACCAGATAGCATACTATTATGTCGAGCAAGAGAGTCCTCCCTATATATGTCCCAGCATCCATTACAATATACATCCTATGTACAGTAATGGCCTCTAGAGCATACATATAACTAACAAACAGGGGGCATGACAAAGCCATCCCCATAGCTGAACCAACACCATCTGCGCGACATGCTCGCCGTCGTCACTGGCACCGAGTACGGAAGGCTGGGGGAAGAACGGTGGAGATTGACGCTGCTGTTCCAACCGGGAACAGCTTTGAACTGCTTAACAAGGTGCGTAAGAACTCTCCTACTGCAGTGCTGAAGAGATCTCCTCCACCCGTGGAGAATGCACCGAAGGCGAAGCCGGAACAACCCCCTCAGCAGCTTTCTTCCAAAATTTACAAAGTCTGGGGACAGGTTCAGGACTCAGTAATTGATCAAGATTACTCTCGCCGACAAAAAAAGGTAAAAGTTCGGTAAGAGAAAGACCATCCTATCAAGCCACAAAAGACGACAACTACCTGGGTGCCCGCTGCAACGGCCCCCTCGACTTCAACTGCTCAAAAGAGAAGGAGGCCAGAGAAAGCCCCTGTGAACGTGGTAAACCATAAAAGCGCTGAATCTAAACGCCCCAAGTCTGGGGGCATGATGGTACATACCGTTTATATGGCTTCCGGAAAAGAGGAAAGCCGTGCTTCTACGGGTCATCGACCGTTTACCCGGTCAATAACAAGGGCTCAGGAACAACAACAACAGAAGCTTCAGGAGATGCTGACTGCAATGGCCGCACTCACTGGGCAAAAAGAAAATCCAGAGACCTCGGAGCAGTGTCGGGAACAAGAAACTGTCACCGAGTTCCTCCGAAGAATGCTCGAGAGGAAAGAAAAAGAGGCTGCGGAACAGGCAGCCAATATAAAACGAATGGCTCTCTTGTTCCAAGACATGGCTGGGATGATGTTACAGCCGGAACCTCCAGCTGAAGACCCCCCGATCATCATTAAAGACGACAGAGGGGAGACATCGAACCCTCCTCCGGCTCTTTCAGCAGCCAAAAAGGAAACCATTTCCAAGGCCGCTCTGGATGACTACATTGCTCAGCAAATACGAGCTCACCAGGCGAATGAAGCGGCCGGCCAAATTGTTAAAACTGGGCGACCATATCTAGGCTGATATGAACAAATAAAGTACCTGTCGGGATATACGATCCCTAAATTTCATGTATACAAAGGGATGGGCAATCCCCACCAGCATGTCGCCCAGTTCAGGGCTCTATGTGGTAACACTGGAGGCGATGATAAACTGCTTCTTCGCCAGTTTGTTGGTAGCTTGTCGGAAACGGCATTCGAGTGGTACTCTGAACTCCCGAACGACTCGGTCAAGACATTTGCGGAGATGGAGCTGTTATTTACGCAAAGATTCGCAAGCGCTAGCGAGCACACTCCGATTAATGCACTAATTAATGCCAGGGTGAAACCTGGAGAAACATGGGTTCAATACGCGATACGGTGGCGGAACTTATGGTCAAAATGCGAACAGTGCATCGAAGAAGCGCCGGCGGTGGGCATGTTCGTGGGCACTTTGGACCCTCAAGCTACTATTTCCCAATACATGATGTTCTTCAAGACGACCACATTCCAGGCCTTGATAGACAAACTGGCCCAAATGGACCAGATGGGTCATAGACCGTCTCCTCCAAAGCCGGAGCCTCGGAACGAGAAGGGAAAGCGACCGTCGTCACCAATGCTCAACAGCAGCCTAGTGGTCTAAGACCAGTTGATCGCCAAAATGATAGAACTCGATCTCTTGGAGATAAAATGAGACGCCCTTACTCGTTCCCTCGAGACAAGACGAAGAGGTTATTCGAGCTAGCACTGCGCAACAGGCCCATCACTCTGCCGGAGCCAAGACGCCCAGCGCAACCAGGCGACATTAGCAATCCTAACTATTGCCATTATCACCGAATGTTGGGCCATCCGATCGAAGATTGTTACATCTTCAAAAGCTGGACAGAAGATCAGTACCAACAGGGCAAATTCGTATTGTCCGAGAATTGGAAGGTGAACCCGCTTCAGCCGCACGCTCTCAAGAAGACGGATACACCGGGGGCATCGTGTTCTTTCGTAGAAGAAGCTCCATGGGAGGTTGCTCTTTCAGCCAAAACTAAAAGAATGCTGAAGGATCTCCACACATGCCCGGCAATCAGGTGGAAGAATTCACCGGAACCTGAGATCATCGAGGGAATACTGAAACCGCGCCTGACTCCAAAGATTGGTAGTGATAGCCAAAGCGCTCACACCCAGCCGTCAAAATCTTCGAAGAAAAAGAAGAAGACCAAAAAGCCCGTGAAACCTGGTGACAAGCGCACGGACCTGCAAAAACAGATTGACGCGTTGGAAGAATATAATCAAAAAGCACGGATTCCAGTCACACTCCAAGAATTTCTCAGCCACGTCCTTGAGGACGGAGATGATGACAATGGAGAAGACTCATCGGATGAATCTAAAGGTTATATAGCAAGCTGCCATATGATCTCTCACTCGTCGATAGACGATGAAGAAGCTCCTTGCACAAAGAAACTAGGGGCAAATCCTGAACCGGAACTTCTAGGGCCATCAGACGAAATGATTGATGCATTCCTGAACGAAGCTCTTTCGAAAAGCAAAGCTGATCGGGAGCGCGGGATGGTCATATTTGAAAAAGCCAAACACCGGCGACTGGACGAAAGAGTTGAAACACTCCCGCCAGATCAAAGTACATCCGTCGCAAATAAAAACAGGTTCAAGATGAGGAAAAGGTTCGCTAAAGCCATATCGATGGGAATGAAGCTGCCACCCTCCGAAGGAAATATTCTTGGTAAAGCGGAAACACATCCTAGCTACTGCTTATATCATCGAAAGATTGCGCACCCCACCGAAGAGTGCAACGCTTTTAAAAGATGGTGGTAGGGATACGTTGCTCACCGGCAACATTTCAAGCGGATGAAACGCAAAACTCGTCGGGAGCAAAGAAATACGACCGAGGAGCGTAAAGGAACTACCAGCAGCTGTCACATGGTTGACGCTGGGGGACCGCAAGTTCTCACCTTCGGGAGCGACTTTGACGAAGAAATAACTCTTGGCCCTCTCTTCAAAGAAATCACGTTGGGAAAAGAGGAAGAACCGAAGAACTGCAAGAACATTCAGCTGCGTAATCGCACGCTTCCCGAAAAGAATCTTGGGCCCTCGAACAGTGGGTCAAATCGAAAAAATAAGGGAAAAGAAAAGGTCCCTGAGGATATCATCCTTGATGACCAAACCATCAAAGAGCTGACAGCCAAGGACCCGCCAAAGAAAAACAAGGTGGACTACAACGTTCTGGCACACTTGAGAAAACTGCCTTCACAGCTAAGCATTCTCGAAGCCCTTCTGCTATCCAAAGAGGCGAGAGATTTGCTGATCAAAGCATTACAAGAGCCGGAACAATTCCATGCTTTCCTCGCCAAAGAAAAGATGAAGGACGAGTTGGAAGAAATACACACGGCCGATATCATCTTCGACGATGAAGACCTCCTCCTTGGGACGTGCGAGCACAAACGTCCCCTTTACATCTCTGAATACTGTCATGACATAAAGATAGGTAAAATCCTGGTCGACAATGGGTCCTCCGTCAATCTCCTCAATGTGAGAATGTTGAAGGAAATCTGCATGAGCGTTCAGCACCTCGTTTGCGATAAAATCACCATTTCCGGATTTGACTCCCAGTCATCACGGTCGCCTGGGTCTGTAATATTGACACTACGCTTTGGGCTGCTTGTCACGGACATTAAGTTTCACGTCATTGACGCCAAGACATGCTACAATGCTTTGCTCGGCCGGCCCTGGTTACACGAGTACAACATCATCCCTTCTACACAACATCAGTGTATGAAGTATTTCAAAGATGGTCTCGAGTATACCGTAACAGGAGAGCTGAACCCATTCTCCATGAACAAAGTCCGAAAGTACGAAGATGCAAAATACTTCTTACTGGATTTCGAGGACACGGAATGATGTCACAAACCAAAGAACAAAGCTATCACTATTATTCCAGTCTTCGGGAGTGATACCGAGGAGGAAGAAGAGATAGTTTACTCAGGTCCGCCCCAGTGCAACAAGCCGGGACCGTCCGCTCCTATGTTGATCTTCGGCAGCGACTCAGAAGATGAGGTTGTTCCCCTCCGAACGGCGGCCTGGACTTGGGACGTCCATGCCTGATGTTCGGGGCAGATGCTATTTGGTTTTATCCGTTTATCTCTCCGAAGATACCAAGTTGATTTATGGCACCGTGTATCGGAGGTTTAGACGGATACGGCCGATGTAGCAGACTTCGTCAGATTCCCCCTCAGGATGAGGGGTTTTTGATTATGGGGACGCTCTTCCCTGCAGGCGCAAACCCCTGCAGTTAATTACGCTACCGCATCGCGGTAACAACTTTCTCCTTCTCCAGAATTTCACTTCGTGTCGTGTGTGTTCATTTTATTTGTGGTTGCCCGTGGATTGTATACGGAGACTGAGTAATGCCGTCGCCCGTAGGACGTGGATTAGTCCAAATCCGTATTTACTTAGATTTGGGTTTGGTATTTTTCAGTTTAAGGATGCATTAGTCGCGTTGCGGCTAAGATCAACTTAAACGTTCGTCAAGGATACGTTAGTCCTGTTTTAGACTAAGATCAACTCAACGGAGTGATTAATTTAATGTATGGCCATCGGGACTCGTCACCTCTCTGACGTCGTTGAAGGATTACAACGACATGTATCACAGGAGCTCGGAGATGTACCCTCGAACCAGAGTTGATTGGGAGTTTTATAATCCATTTGAATATTTAAGGATACGTTAGCCGTGTTTGAGGCTAAGATCAACTTAAACTTTTGTTAAGGATACGTTAGTCCAGTTTGAGACTAAGATCAACTTAACGGGATCGTTTAGATCCGATAAAAGAGCATTTGGGCTCTATTGTGCCAGTTTAGGGACGTGGTGGTCCGATATTAGTTTAAGGATGTCTCGGTCCGGTATTAGTTTAAGGACGTCTCGGTCCGGTATTAGTTTAAGGACGTCTCGGTCCGATATTAGTTTAAGGACGTTTCGGTCCAGTATTGGGTGTATGGCCGTTGGGACCCGTCACCTCTTTGACGTCGTTGAGGAATTACAACGATGGATGTCAAAGGAGTTCGGAGATGTACCCTCGAACCGGATGTAGATTGATTTAGGAGAGCCATTTTGCTCAGCCAATTTAATTTAAGGACTTATGGCCACGATTGGGCTAAGTCCAGTAAAAAAAATGTCCAAAATTGCTTTTGCATTTCCTTTTATTTTTTATTTGGGCTTTGCCCAGAAAAGATGCAGGGCATCAATTTGTTTTGGGCTGTGTTCTTTATGAATGATGCAGAGCATCAATTTTGTTTGGGCTCAGCCCTTTTATTGCTTTGCAATTTATTTTGGCCTGCTAGGTCTTTTTGATTTGGGCCTGGCCCTTCAAATAGTGCAAAGCACCAAGAATCTTTTAGATTCAAGAAAATGAGTGCAGAGCACTTTTTAATGATCTAAATTTAGATCAAAGAAAAGAAAGAAAAGAAAATCTTTTCTTTCTTTCTATCTCAGAGAACCAGAGGTTCATAGCAAGTGCAAGGCACTATTTTTATTATTTTTATTTATTTATTTATTCATTTATCTATTTGTTGAAGATCACTGATCTTGTTTTCTAGATCAATGATCTATTCCTAAGAGAGAATTTTCTCTTATCTCAAAGGTTTTTACCTTCTTTTTTGTGTTCTCCAGAAATTCTCAAGAGTTCTCTTCTCTTCCTTTTTTTCTATCTAATTGTCCCTCTTTGAAATGGGGTCTGGGGTCTTCTTTTATAGTGCTCAAAGATCAGTTAAATTTGTTAAAAAGATCTTTTCTGAGTGATTTGGGGAATTTTCCCCACCGTTGGATCTTTGATCCAAAGGCCCCTGTTTTACAGAAGAAATCTTCTTGTTTTAACAAGAACAGAAAAGATTTCCTTAATTCTTCATTCTGTTGTTGCGCAACTCACCAGCGCGTGACACGTGTCGCGCAGTAAGGCGCTTGCACAGCTGTGCTTGCGCAACTGCGCAGACACGTGTCGCGCAGTGAAGTGCTTGCGCAGCTGCGCTTGCGCAACTGCGCAGACACGTGTCGCGCAGTGAAGCGCTTGCGCAGCTGCGCTTGCGCAACTGCGCAGACACGTGTCGCGCTGCCGTGCGCTTGCGCAGCAGCGCTTGTGCAACTGTGCTGACACGTGTCACGCAGCCGTGCGCTTGCGCAGTTGAACGTTGCTTATGTTTTTTAAAGAGCCTTGCTCTGATTGGACGTACTGCCTTGGGCGTTGTGCTGCCGTGTCAACTTCTGACACGTGGCGCGTTGCGCGCAGCGCACGGGAACTGAAGCGTTGCTTCAAAATTTGAATTTTCAAAATTTAAGCAGAGCCTTGCTCTGATTGGGGGAACAAATGCCCCCCCACCGTTGCGCTCACGTGGCGCGCACGTGAGTGCAGCGGTGGCAAGATCCCGACCATTGGATCATAGAGGTCAGGTGAAGAGACGCAGACGTCTATAAATGGGACCCTTGATCCTTAAAAAATTCTACCGTTTCAAGAACTTTGATTCAGAGCCTTGCTCTTGCTTAAAAACTCTTAGAGCCTTGCTCTTGCTTCTTCCCAAGAATTTTGAAGTTCAGAACTTAGAATCACTCTTAGGTAAAAATTTAAATTAATTTAAATTAATTTTAATTAATAGAGCCTTGCTCTTATAGATCTTTGATTTAAAAAAAACCCCTTTGGGGTTTCTTCAACAGAGCCTTGCTCTCATAGATCTTTAATCTAAAGAAGACCCCTTTGGGGTTTCATCCACAGAGCCTTGCTCTCAAAAATTTACAGAGATCTTGTTCCTGGGTTTTAACCCATGAACAGAGCCCTGCTCATAGATCAAATAGAGAACTCCTAAAAGTTTTCATGGATCTTTAAGATCCCAAAAATTTTAATTCTTAGGAGTTATAATTTTTCATTACTACTACAGAGCTAGGCTCTTTTTTAAGAAGTTTTATTCCTTTGAGACCAGAGTTTGACAAATGTCACTCTGTGACAGAGCTTTGCTCTAAAAAGAGGAGATTTTCTCCTTGTCTCTAGGGATTTCCTCCCAATAGGGATATTCTTTTGGGGGTCTTTTTCATTGACTGACAGTCTCATCCAATGATGGGATTGTCTTATCAAATGATGCGCCGTCATCTAGATTTTGTGGGTCCCCCTTTGGTCCCCTACTCACTGCACTGTAGTGTGATGTAGGACTTTGACATGTGAAGCATTGGAACGCTAACGGTTATATTTATTTATTTTTTGTCTACAGGGAACATGTCTGAAGATTTGTCTTTCCCTTTTGTTCGCTCAGAAGGAGGGTTCCCACATGCACCAGTGGACCGGGTGGTGTTCGCCTTGATTAGAGATCACGATCCTGAGTGCAAGAGACTTCACCTGTGGGGAAGGTGGTACAGCCAAATCATCCAAGGCCGCCGCAGCTTCAGCTCCGCTTCGCCCTCTGAGCCCATAGTTACGATTCCTTATGCGGACAAGCCCCCGGTGGAGTATGCCGTGGAGGTTAAAAATTGGAATTCTGACGATCTCCTCCAGCCTGCCATTGGTGCCATCTCAGTGCAGCCGCCGCCGGCGATAGACATCTTGGGGAGGCGAATCTGTCAGGGTGAAGCACGCCCTTGGGGACAGGCTTATAATATTGGACTGATCCCGCGACCGCTTGCCGGATACCTGCAATGGGCCCGGTACATCTTATCGGCGAAAAGGACTCATCTAATGAAGATTGGTTTATATTCGGCCTTCTATGTTTCGCTTTTCGAGTATCCCTCTCCTCCAACGTGGTGGATAAAGGCCTTTATTGAACAATGGAATATCCCCGCCCACACCTTCTTGACAGCGGATAGGGAAGTCTCCATCTCTTTGGAAGAATTTGTTGAGATTTCAGGTCTACCAGTGAGGGAGGAGCACTACGAAGAGCTGCTTCCTCCTGATGAGTACGTCTTTGCCACCAAGCAGGTTGTATTTGACTTAACTCCAGAAAATGCGATTCAGCATCAGCACCCGGGCTTGGTGAAGGTGTTGGAGATTTATGAGGAACTCCATTTGGAATCGGGCGACCGGGGCGTCAGTTTCGCGGATTTCATCGCTCGTTTTATCCGCCCGAAGTTCCTATCAGAGCAGGGCGAGAAGTTTGCTCAGCTTGCTGACCCCTTTGGTTTCGGCTTGGACCACCGACCTTCATCGGAAAATGAGCAGCGGGATTTTTATCTCCCCGGCACTGCCAGTGTCCCTTTCTCAGAGATCGCCGTTCCTGGCATGGACGAGGAGACTTTTTTCATAGGGTTCTTGGGTCTATGGCTATGCAGCTTCGCGCTTCCCATGCATCCACGCCTCATGCGGTCCTCCGTCTTTTACCCGGCGCATCGAATGGCGGCTGGTTTGCAGCTATCGGTAGGGATTGCCGGGCTGGCTTACCTTTATAATGGACTTAGCGTAGCGGCGGACGCTAATGAGCCTGGGGTACAGCCTGCTAACTTTCCGATGCACTACTTCACTTCTTGGATGGAGCTGCATGTGCGAGGGGTGTTTGGTGCCCATAAGACTCCTCCATTCTTTGAGAAATACGGACTCCCAAGAATTATGCGGTTGGTCGGGGCTTCAATTATGGTTGCACCTCCGCGGGAGTCTAGGGGACTGCTCCTGCGTTCACATCTAGTCGGAGCGAAGACCTCTTTTGTGAATAAGGTCATCACCATAGGCTCCGAGACCGCTAAGTCAGTGGTGTCGCTGCGTGACGACTTTAAGGGCGGGGTTTCTGTACTGAAGGCTCGGGAAATCCTTCACCTTTACTCCATTCGGCCGGGCTACCTAGTATTTAGGCAGAATAAGACGGCTCTCTTTATGAGGTATAACCCACATCGATTTGCCCGACAATCGAGTTACAATCAAGGGATCCCGATGGAGGCCTTTCTGGAAACACCCGCGGTCGGCCCAGAGGGGATAAGGAATGCGATGCATCATTTCGTTCGGCTTAATACGGGATCTTATTTTTTTATCAGTGAGCCTAGCTGTGTTCCTAAAATAATCCATCCGTATGTAGCCTGGTATGCGCATGCTATGGGTCCAATCATTTTAATGGAGAAACGCTTGCTGGTTGACCGTAGGGGTGCGCCTCCTGGCGGTGATCGCAAGGCTCCCTTGCAGCCAAGGATCCAGGTCATCCCCCCGATAAAAGATGCCAGAGCTGACCGACCGCGCGTGTTGAGCCCCCCGCGTGGATTGCCATTGCCCGCTACGGTGGATGCACCGCCGGCGCCCCGTGCTCCCATGAAGACGGTTAATGTGGTATCACCAGGGTCTGGCGGAGGGGCAGAGATCGGGACCCGCCGCCCTAAAGTGACTGCCAAGCGCAAGGCTGTTCTGAGTGGGTCTAAAGCTGGCGGACAGAAGAAGAAGAAGTCCGCCCTATCCCTCGACGCGATCCTTAACTTAGGGCCTGCAGCTCTTCCTGCCGAGGCCATATGTGAGTATGGCAGCAATGAGGGCTTTGTAGTGGACCCTGAGGACACCAATTTAGCTGCCGCCATTGCAGCTTCGGAGCGATCGGCGAGGCTTGAAGCGATGTTAAGCAAACTTGCTGAGTCAGGTAATCATCAGCCGCTTTATTTGTCATTTTACTGCACTTTTATTATTATCTTTAGCTAATATTTGCTTCATTCTCAACAGGTATTTCTACTGAAGAGGCCATTGCTGCCTCTTTGAAGACCTTCCAGGAGGAGGAGGAGAAGCGTGTCCCAGCAGGCGTTGGTATGTCCTACCCTTTTCCCTTTCATAATGAAAGTTTGTCATCTTCTCTGATGGTCAACCTAACCTTCTTTTGTTTCTTTGCAGAGGTTATATCAGTTGGCGCAGGGATCCTTCCTGAGCCTGTTACTGAAGTCCCAGTTTCATCGAAGTTGCCACAAGAGCCCCGGCTTGACAAGACGATGAGGGATGCCTTGAAGAATCTAGAGGCATCCCTATATACGGACGAGGGAGCCTCACTCAAGGAAGCCCTAGTGGCATCCGTCTCAACGGCTCGAGAAGAGCGGAAGCGGTTGAGACGCGAAGCAAGGGCACGCAGAGCTGCTTTGGCCGTGGGAGCGGGCCCTAGCACTCTTCCTCGTGCCGACACTCCTTCCGGAGCAAAGGTGGGCAGAGCTTCTTTGGCCACGGGAGCGGGCCCTAGCACTATTCCTCATGCTGACACTCCTTCTGAAGAGGCCCCTGCCGCCTTGTCTACTGCTCATAGGCAAGTGGCGCGCGCAGCTCGAAGTGCAAATGATAAATCTTCTTCAGGTAGTACTTCTTTCAGAGCATTGTTGTAAGAATTATAAAGCCATTGGCTCATATGCGTTTCATCTGGCAGGGCCTAGTCCGACTGAGGAGGAGGCGGAGACCGTTGGACCCCAGGAAACGGCGGAAGCGGCGCCTACCGAACCTGAGCCGACCGTGAGGCGCGTCATTGGGACCACGGGATCCGTTACAGAGGTTGAGGAGTCCGCCGCCGAGAGGGTCATTGATACCGCTCCTGACGTGGCGGTAGATGAGATGATTGTCTTAACCGAGGCGAAGGCGGTAGAAGGCGAAGCGCTCGAGGCTGGAGACCTCGCGGTGACGGTGGATGAGACAACTGTGACCGCAGGATCCGTAGGAGTAGCGGCTAAGGTCGCCACGATTCCTGAGGACGAGCCAGCTACTCTTTCTCAGGAATCTGGCAACGCTCCGATCATGACCCTCTCCGCCTATATTCCCCCGCCTTCTCTAGGGCCTGCAAGTGTAACAACGGTCCCTATTGAGTCGGGTGACGAGGCTACGGGTGGTAACCTGATGTCAATGGAAGAAGGAGTTGCCTCAGTCTCGGCTGGCAGTTCGTCGGGTAAGTTTCGGGTTACTATCGTTTCCCCCCTTTTTTATATATCTTGCGATCTCTTCTAACAAGCTTGTCTTTGCAGGTGCGGCCAGTGCCGACGCTCCATTGCTTGAAGGAGCACCTTCAACTACTGCTTTGGCGGTGGTCACTTCCCCGTCTTTCCTCGTGCCATCGCGGATGTTGGAAGGTATGGATTTGCGACTCACAAGTTAATCTTTTAAACGTGTAGTTCATGGACTAACGCCATACCACCGCATCTTTTCAGGAGTGCTCTTTGATCATCTATATCAAGTGTTGCTCCCACACTTCTCCTTCCCATTCGAACTTGCTTCTCCCTCTAGTGGCGCTGGTGAGTGTACGTTCACTACAATATCTTTGTTCATCCCCTTTTTTCTAGCAATTGAATGATTTCTGACTTTTCCCTTTCTTTATTGCAGTGCCACAAATCGAAGGAAAGGATGCAAGACCTGCCGCGCTACCGGCTCTTCCGGCTTTGCCGTCTGTTGCTGCTGGTATAGCAAATTCCTTTTTTTTTTTTTTGGTAACCCTTAAACATCTCTTGAACCATTGTTTAACCATGTTTTGTTTTGCAGCTATTGTTCCGGCTTCGGTCCCTTTTGAGTCTCGCGTCCTTCCACCGGCAGGCCCTTTCTTGAAACGCCCGTCTTCGAAGGGTGCTGTGATGAGTTTGGGCATGCTGAGCGGGTACATCGAAGAGCTCAACATGGACGCTCTCCCTTCTGCCGTAGATTTCGCTGTGGAGGTTAATCCAATGTTGGCGGCTCTCGTAAATTTTCATAACGAAGGCGTCGTCGGATCTTGGGTTAATCACTGCAGGGAGATCGAGGCCTGTCTATACCGACTGGAGTCGACGCGCCCTTCTCCCGAAGTTTTAGCCCTGAGCACCCAACGCACAACTTGGCTGGAGCAAAGCATTTCGCACTCCCGCCACTTGGAGCAAGAAGCAGCTTTAAGACTAAGGGAATGCCAAAAGACCTCGAACGAAACGGCCCATCTGCGCGCTGAGGTTGAGGCAAATGCTGCCCAAGTGAAGACTATCTTTGAGGGTCTCTTGGAGCGCATCTCCCATGGGCTAAACTTGAAGCGGAAGCTTGATGTAGCTGAGCGCAATATCCCAAGTCGGGAAGCTGCCTATCAGGTCGTCAGGGAGCAGCTTGCGTCGGTCTTGCAGCAACGAGCCCAAGTGGAGGCAGAGCTGGCGGTGGTAGCTGACTAAGAGAAGGCATGGAAGGACATACGCGAGCAATTGCTACACCTATGCAAGACGCTTCCTTCCCAATAATTCCCCTTGTACCATTTGTCTTTGTAAAGTATATGTATATATTTTTTTATTCTTTAGCACAATGTATCCTGTACTCGATCAATATTTATGAATACAAGATGCACATTTTTGTAATGTCTTGTGTCATTTCTCCGTCTTTTCTTTCTTTTATTATCAGTATGCCACCTTAGTAACCATGATTGACGGATGATTAGGAAGAGTATCCCTGACCTTCTTAAGAAATAGCGATGGCTTAGGCCGCGGGTTCAGATCTGCTGCCTAAGACTTTTCAATTCTGTGAGCCGTGAGGGTCTCATAGAGGCTTTTCTCCCTACGGATCGAGAGGGTCTCATAGGTGGATTTTCTCCTTAGGAATCGTGAGGATTCCTAAGTGTGGTTTTCTCTTATAAGTCGTAAGGATCTTATAAGAGAATCTTCCCTCTTACGAATCGAGAGGATCCGTAAGTGGTTGTTTCCCTCCTCGTCGAAATTCGACTTTGGAGAGTGAGACCCGTGAATAGTATGCAAGAGACCAGTTTGGATTGACTTGCAGGGCCCCATTGCTCAAAAAGCAAGCTTTTCAATCCTTGCTGTCTGAGACTTTTTCTTACAAATTGAGACGAATCGGGGATCTGTTTGCAGTTGTAGCGGAACAGTTGACATGAGTTAAGAAGCTCTCGTCACGGAGTGTTTGTATCCGTGAGTCGAGGAGTTTGCTAGGGATTATTTGTTTCCCGAGCGCCAAGGATTATTTGTTTCCTTGGGGTTTGAAACGAGTCGAGGATTCCCACGGGGGCACTGGTGGCTCTGCGGGTCGACGCGGATTAGAAGGCTCTCCTTTGTATCCGTGAGTCGAGGAATTTTGCTAGGGATTATTTGTTTCCCAAGCGCCAAGGATTATTTGTTTCCTTGGGGTTTGAAACGAGTCGAGGATTTCCACGGGGGCACTGGTAGCTCTGCGGGTCGACGCGGATCAGAAGGCTCTCGTCAAGGAGTGTTTGTATCCGTGAGTCGAGGAATTTGCTAGGGATTATTTGTTTCCCAAGCGCCAAGGATTATTTGTTTCCTTGGGGTTTGAAACGAGTCGAGGATTCCTACGGAGGCACTGGTGGCTCTGCGGGTCGACGCGGATCAGAAGGCTCTCGTCAAGGAGTGTTTGTATCCGTGAGTCGAGGAATTTTGCTAGGGATTATTTGTTTCCCAAGCGCCAAGGATTATTTGTTTCCTTGGGGTTTGAAACGAGTCGAGGATTCCTACAGAGGCACTGGTAGCTCTGCGGGTCGACGCGGATCAGAAGGCTCTCGTCAAGGAGTGTTTGTATCAGTAAGTCGAGGAATTTTGCTAGGGATTATTTGTTTCCCAAGCGCCAAGGATTATTTGTTTCCTTGGGGTTTGAAACGAGTCGAGGATTCCTAAGGAGGCACTGGTGGCTCTGCGGGTCGACGCGGATCAGAAGGCTCTCGTCAAGGAGTGTTTGTATCCGTGAGTCGAGGAATTTTGCTAGGGATTATTTGTTTCCCAAGCGCCAAGGATTATTTGTTTCCTTGGGGTTTGAAATGAGTCGAGGATTCCCACGGGGGCACTGGTAGCTCTGCGGGTCGACGCGGATCAGAAGGCTCTCGTCAAGGAGTGTTTGTATCCGTGAGTCGAGGGATTTGCTGAAGTCACTGGCTTCTTCGGTTGAAATGAACCGGTGAGATTTGGGTTCGTCTTCTGACGGAATCCGCTGGGAAAGCATGGTCCACTCTTTGTTTACGCCCTTGGATTGTATACAGGGATCGATGTGATCTCAAATGTAGGGCCAAGGTTTTATCATTTCTTCTTTTTATTTTATTTTATTTCCGCGATGCTCTATCATTTCAGCTTTTATATCGCGAAGGTCGTGACTGCCCGATCATTTCGGCTATTTTTCGCGGTGCCCAATCATTTCGGCTATTTTTTTTTTTTTACTCGTTGCTTTTTATTACGAGTTGCCGAATCATTTCGGCTATTTTGCATGCATACATTTTACTTGCTGCTTTTTATTGCAAGTTGCCCTATCATTTCGGCTATTTCGTATGCATGAGCGGCCTACTGGCTTTCGCCGTAATCCTGAACTTGGATATCGATTTCGGCATCAGCACCGCTGCAACTGGGATATTACCAGGAGAGAATCATCATTTGCCTCTGTCGTTGTCAAACAAAGGAGGCTTAGCGACCAGAGTTAGGATCTTGTCGGCTAAGGCTTTTGACTTCATGAGCCGTAAGGGTCTCGTGAAGGTATTTCTCCCTACAAGTCGTGAGGATCTTGTAGGTGTGTTTTCTCCTTAGGAACCGTGAGGATTCCTAAGTGTTTTGTTCTTCTGTAAGTCGTGAGGATCCTACAGGAGGGTTTTCTCCTCATAAGTCGAGGGGATTTATAAGGGTTGTTTACCATGCGAACGTATTCCCAGTTACGGATGAAATGTGGTTAGGGAAATGTTTATTCGCGCCCGCGGATTGTATACAAGGGTCAGTATTGAGCCACTTGTAGGGCAATATCGAAAGTTGTGGGGGTTGCTTAAGCACAGGTTTAGATCTCTGTAACTTAAGACTTTCAAACCTTACGAGCCGTGAAGGTCCCATAAGAGCGTTCTCCTTACGAGTCGTGAGGATCTCGCAAGTGTATTTTCCCCTTAGGAATCATGGGGATCCCTAAGTGTGTTGCTCCCTTGTGAGTCGTAAGGATCTCACGCAGGTGGTTTCTCCTTACAAGGTCGAGAGGATCTTGTAAGTGTTCTTTAACGAGGTTGCGCCCTTTCAGATTTTCACAAACACTCGCCGGTAGTCCTACTGTTTTTACTCACGGAGCCCTTTCGGGTTTTCATCCGTGCCCATTTTGCTTATGGACATACCGTTTTTTTTTTATTTTCTTTTTCCCCCTTTTTTTTTACGAGGTCGCGCCCTTTCGGGTTTTCACGAACACTCGCCGGCAGCCCTGCTGTTTTTACTCACGGAGCCCTTTCGGGTTTTCATCCGTGCCCTTTTTGCTTATGGACATACCGTTTATTTTATTTTATTTTTATATGTTTTTTTTTTATCTCGTCAGCCTAAGGATGCTGCGGTATTAGTTTAAAGACGTTTCGGTCTGCTATTAGTTTAAGGACATTTCGGTCCACTGTTAGTTTAAGGACATTTCGGTCCACTGTTAGTTTAGGGACATTTCGGTCCGCTGTTAGTTTAAGGACATTTCGGTCCGCTGTTAGTTTAGGGACATTTCGGTCCGCTGTTGAGAAGTTGGCTATTGCTCATACAGTTTGAGCTTAGGAAGATAGCTAGCGGACATAGTCGTCGTCATCTATCGTTGACCTAGGCTGTGGCTCATTAAGCGTAGTATTTCTTTAGGAAGTGACCGTTTATTGGTCTGAAAGGCATTTCACCATGCATGTCCAAAAGTAGATAGGCCCCACCCTGGTAAACTTTATCTATGATGTACGGGCCTTCATAGTTCGGCTCGAATTTTCCCCGCTTGGCGCGATTGGGGATCATAGGCCTTTTGACCACTAGCACGAGTTCGCCTTGGTGGAATGTCCTCGGTCGGGTCAATCTTTCGTATGAGCGCATCATCTTTGCTTTATAGGCCTCCAGATTTTGTTGCGCTATGCGCCGTGTTTCTTCAAGGGCGTCAAGCTCCTCAAGCCGAAGATGAGCATTTTCTTGGTCCGTCAGCTCGTAATGGACTGCCACTCGTAGAGAGAGTAACTCTATCTCGAGAGGGAGTACTGCTTCCGTGCCGAACACCAACGCATATGGCGTTGTGTTTGTGGCTGTCTTGAACGTGGTTCGGTACGCCCAAAGAGCTTCTTGCAGTCTCTCATGCCAGTCTTTCTTATTTCGGGACACTGTTTTCTTCATAATTTTCGTCAAGGTCTTGTTGAAGGCCTCGGCGAGACCGTTAGCTCGTGGATTATAGACTCAGGAATATCTCCAGTCTATGTTATGCTGCTGTGCGAAGCGGCTGATTTTATGACTTCGGTAAGCTGGCCCGTTATCGGAGATGATCCGCCTCGGAGTTCCAAACCGATATATGACGTGCGTTTTGAAGAAATGGAGGATATTCTCCGTCTTCACTTCTCTCAATGGTACTGCTTCTGCCTACTTAGAGAAGTAGTCAGTCGTCGCTAGGATGAAACGATGTCCTTTAGACGATGCTGGCTCGATGGGGCCGACTATATCAGTCCCCCACATTTCGAACGGCCAGCTAGCTACCGTTGGATGCAGCGGATTTGGGTGCTGGTGGATGAAATCCCCATGAATCTGGCATGAGTGACATTGCTTCGCATATTCGATGCAGTCTTGAATCATCGTGGGCCAGTAATAGCCCATCCGTTTGATCTTTAACTTCATCTTTGGACCTGCTTGGTGAGAACCGCAGATTCCGTCATGAACTTCCTGAACGACTCTATCCGATTCGTCCGGTCCTAAGCATCTCAGCCACAGAGAATCGAATGACCTCTTGTAGAGAGTATCATTGACGAAGGCGAAGGACAGAGCTCGTTTTATGAGTTGATGTCTTGCGGACGCATCTTCGGGTATTTGGTGGGACTTGAAGTAGTCTATAAAGACTTCCCTCCAATCCTCAACTTTCTCATGTTCTTTTATTTGCAAGGTTGCTTGTTCAGTCACTCCCTTCTCTTCGGGTGATTCCGAAGGTATTTCTGCGGGGGCGAGCACCTGACGACTTTGTACCATGATTCTAACGTCATCGAGGTTCTCGTCAGCCATTTCTTTAGCGAGTTTGGCCAACGCGTCCGCTTTGCTGTTATCTGCGCGTGGTATGCTCTCCAAAGTATAGGAGGGAATTTGGGTTAGCAGTTGTTGCACCTTTTCACCGTATTTTACTAACTCCGGTTTGCATGTTTGGTAATCGCCGTTTACTTGACTAACGACCAGTTGCGAATCTCCGTATATGAGGAGGTTTTCAATTCCCATGTCAATGGCGATCTCGAGGCCTGCTATCAGAGCTTCGTATTCGGCTTCGTTGTTTGTCCTCGGTTCCGTCAGGGAGAACGCATAGCGCATTATCCCTCCTTGTGGAGTTATAAAGATGAGTCCTACCCCCGATTTGATTATAGGGGTACTTTGTTTGCGCTTCTTCACGGAAGATGCTCCGTCAAAATAAAGCTCTCATCGGGTATTATCACCGTCGATCGCATCAAACGCATGTTCGTCTGGAAGATCGCAGTTCAAAGGAGAGTCGGCTGGTATCGGGTGCTCAGCAAGGAAGTCAGCGATGACCTGGCCTTTTACTGCTTTGAGTGATCGATATGCTATCGAAAACTCCATTAAGAGCAGGGCCCATTTAGCGAGTCGTTGTGTCAATATGGCCTTTGACATTAGATATTTGAGAGGGTCCACCTTTGAAATGAGATGAACTTCATGCGCTAATGCGTAATGTCTAAGCTTTGTTATTGCGAAGATCAACGCCAGGCAGTGTTTTTCAATGGGGGAGTAATTGCTTTCTGCCCCCAGCAGCACTCGACTTAAGTAGTAAAGTGCCCTTTCTTTCCCATGGTCATTCTCTTGTGCCCATAATGCGCCCAAAGAACCTTCAAGGGCGGCCGTGTAAAGAATGAGAGGCTTTCCCTTCACTGGAGCAGCCAACACTGGAGGGTTTTGCAGGTACTGTTTAATCTCGTCTAGTGCGCTTTGGCACTTTTGATCCCAGACGAACGGGGTTCCCTTCTTCATCAGGTGGCTGTAAGGGCGACACTTTCCTGAGAGGTTGGCTATAAATCGCCGTATGTACGCGAGTTTCCCTTGGAGAGACCGCAGCTGTTTGAGAGTTCTCGGCGGAGGCATTCCCATGATTGCCTTGATCTTGGACGGATCTATCTCGATACCTCGGTGTCGAACGACGAATCCCAGGAATTTGCCCGAGGAAACCCCGAATGCACACATCAGAGGGTTCATCTTCAAGTTGTATTGTCGAAGACGTTGAAATACGGTCTTCAGGTGCTCGAGATGTTCCTCATATGATTTGCTTTTAACAACGAGGTCGTCGATATAGCATTCAACAATTTCGTGTATAAGGTTATCGAAAATCTTCGTCATGGCCCTTTGGTAGGTTGCACCGGCGTTCTTTAAACCGAAGGGCATCACCCTGTAACAAAATATTCCCAAAGGGGTCCGGAAGGCCGTATGTTTCTGGTCTTCAGGGTGCATTTTTATTTGATTATATCCTGATGAGCCGTCCATGAATGAGAAAATCTCATGCGTTGACGTATTGTCTATCATTAGTTCGGTGACTGGTACTGGGAAATCATCCTTTGGGCAGGCTTTATTGAGATCCCGAAAGTCCACGCATATGCGCACCGTACCATTTTTCTTCATCACTGGGACGATGTTAGTAATCCATTCAGGGTATTGAACCTCTTGGATAAAGCCGGAGTCTATCAGCTTTTTGACTTCCGCGTTGATGCTCATTTCGAGCTCAAGCCGCATTCTTCTCGGCGCTTGTTTGACCGGCTTGACACTCGGGGATATTGCCAGTCTATGTACAGCAACTTCTGGATCAAGTCCCGGTATCTCGGCATAGTTCCATGCGAAGCAATCTTTATGCTGTACAAGGACGTCCTTTAATGCAGCCACCTTTTCCTCGGACAGCAGTTCGCTGACGAATGTCGGTCGCGGATCGTTTATCGTCCCCAACTCAATTTTCTTGAGGTTATCCGCAGTGGTATGTATGCCGTCCTTCAGTTCTTTCAGAGCTGGGGGAAATTCTGAGATCACCTCATCATTGATGTTTTCGAAGCACCAGGGAAGGCTGTCCACATTCTCGGACTCTTCTTTTAATATCGTTATCATACGACAGGTGTGAATTTTCTGCCAATCCCAATGTGGAACTGGTTCTTCTTTCATGGCCTTAGGCTCGTGCTTTTGTGGTGGTGCTACCCTCCAGTTGTTGGACAGAGCGAATTTACCAAGCTGATATTGATCTTCGACCCAATTCTTGAAGGTGAAGCAATCTTCAAGAGGATGACCTACTACTCGATGGTAAAAGCAATAATTTGGGTTGAATACCTCGCCCGCGTGCTCGGGGTGCTTGGACTCTGGCAGCGTAAGCATTTGATGTTTTAGAGCAAGATCAAATATCTTCCTTGTTTTGTTCCGAGGAAATGAGTATGCTCGACCCATTTTCTTCATGAGGGCTAAGTCAGTAACGCTCGACTTTCGAATACGTGGTTTCTTAGCTCTGCCTTGTGGTTATTGAGCGTCTTTTCTGCCCTCTGACTTGTTTTTT
The DNA here is from genome assembly GCA_030015575.1 of Agapanthus africanus. Lineage (NCBI taxonomy): Eukaryota > Viridiplantae > Streptophyta > Magnoliopsida > Asparagales > Amaryllidaceae > Agapanthus > Agapanthus africanus. The sequence goes on along the minus strand of JASDDO010000006.1, from coordinate 294,841,355 downwards.
CTTTCGTGTCGAACCTTTTTTGTAGCAGGTTGACAAGGAGCGGCCTTTTCATCCTTCACGGCCTGTCGGAGAAGGCGTTGCGTCTTGGCTTTCTCATAGATGGCCGTCTCGCGATTGTGGTTATCTCGGACTTTTTGACCAGCTTCCCTTATAAGCCTGTCCATTTGTTCTTCAAATGATGGACCGTGCACTTTTTCATCAGGAACTTTTACTGGCTTAGGATTAGAGTCCTCCCATTGAGCGTCCGCATCTTCATCGAAGTCATACATGACATAACAGCTATTTACTAGCTCTCGTTTCTTTAGCCGGATGTACCCAAGCCCTTTTGTTTCCATTCTCCCGTTAGGCAGTTTGCGTTGGGTCCCTGGAACATTCCAGACCCTGTCATAGAATTTGGCCTCTCTAACGGTCTGTCTGAAGGATATCCCCTGGCGTTTCAGGAGTTTCTTCAAACCTTCGGTATAATATCTGGGAAGACGGATAGACTGAAGCCTGTCGAGCGTGGGATCCACGCCATGCCAAACTTCTTTTTCCACCTTGTTTTCTTCAGAACGGTAGAATAGGATTGCCTTCTCGTTTTCTCGCCTGGGAGGGATATAGAATGTCCGCAGCTCTTCTACACTGTAGATATTAAGTGTGTTCAGTTCTTTATGATGTTTAGGCGGCACCATGGCGACTTGCAGACTTTGCTCTTCGTCAGCGGAAGCTTGTATTGAAGGTCGAGCAAAGAATACGACATGGACCTCATCCTCCGAGTCACTACCAAAGACCAATGTAGGAGTGGACGGTCCTGGCTTGTTATGTTGGGGCGGACCCGAATAAACGATCTCCTCTTCTTCCTCGGTATCACTGCCGAAGACAGGGATGGTGGCGTTAGTTTTATTTTCCGGCTTGTGACACTTCTCCGTGTCTTCGAAATACGGCAAGAAGTATTTGGCATCTTCGTATTTGCGGACCTCGTTCACAGAGAACGGGTTCAGTTCTCCCGTCACGGTATACTCGAAACCATCCTTAAAATACTTCATACACTGATGTTGTGTAGAAGGGATGATGTTGTACTCGTGTAACCATGGTCGGCCGAGCAAAGCGTTGTAGCATGTCTTGGCATCTATGACGTGGAACTTGATGTCCGTGACGAGTAATCCGAAGCGTAGCGTCAGTATCACAGATCCAAGAGTCTTTGACGATTGGGAGTCGAACCCGGATATGGTGATCTTGTCCCGAGCAAGGTGCTGAACGCTCATGCAGATTTCCTTCAACACCCGCACGTTGAGTAGGTTAACAGACGACCCGTTATCGATCAGAATCTTGCCTATCTTTATATCATGGCAATATCCCGAAACATAGAGAGGGCGATTGTGTTCGCAAGTCCCAAGTAGAAGGTCCTCATCGCCAAAAGTAACATCAGCCGTGTGTACTTCCTCCAACTCATTCTTCATCTTTTCCTCGGCCAGGCATGCTTGGAATTGTTCCGGGTCTTGTAAGGCTTTAATCAAAGAATCCCTTGCCTCTTTTGATAGCAACAGGGCATCGAGAATGCTGAGCTGCGAGGGCAGTTTCCTCAGATGTGCCAAAACGTTGTAATCCACTTTATTCCTCTTTGGCGGGTTCTTGGCGGTTAACTCTTCCGCAACTCGATCATCCAAGGCGATGTCTTCAGAGGCCTTCTCTTTCCCTTTGTCTTTCTTGTTTAAGGGTCCGAGATTCTTTTCGGGTAACGTCCGGTTGCGTAGCTGTATATTCTCGCAAGCCTTTGGTCCTTCTTCTTTTCCCGAAGTGGATTCTTTAAAGAAGGGGCCAAGCTCTAGCTCCTCATCAGAATCGCTCCCAAATACAGGTACTTGTGATTCCCCGGCATCAATCATGCAACAACCACTGCTAGTTTTATCAAGCACTTTGTTTATTCCGTTCTGCTCTCGGCAGGCTTTGCGCTTTTCCCGCTTAAACTGTTGCCGATGAGTAACATATCCTTGCCACCACTTACCGAAAGCTTTGCACTCTTCGGTAGGATGCGACACCTTCTGATGGTACAGGCAATAGGAGGGGTGGTTTTCCATTTCACCCGTAATGTTTTTCTCGGAGGGTGGTAGCTTTATACCCATTGACACAGCCTTAGCGAATCTCTTCTTTATCTTGAACTTGATTTTATCTGTGGTGGGTGTATTTTGTTCTAGCGGGAGTACCGCAATTCTTTCGCCAAGGCGCTGGCGTTTGGCCTTTTCGAATATAACCGCTTCGTTATCCCAATCAGCTTTGCCCTTTAAAAACGCCTGATTTAGGAATGCATCAATCGCTTCATCCGACGGCTCCAGGATTTTTAGTGTAGGCTCTGCCCCCAGCTTTTCAGTGCGAGGAGTCTCCTCATCGCTTGTGGACAAATGGGAAATTACATGGCAACTTGCTACATGTTCCTCAGATTCATTTGACGAACTACCTCCCTCATCTTCTGCTTGGAAGACGTGGTTGAGGAACTCTTGCAATGTAACGGGAGTCCGCGCCTTCTGGTTGTATTCTTCCAGCGCGTCAATTTGCTTTTGCAAGTCCGTGCGCCTATCGCTGGGCTTCACCGGTTTCTTGGCCTTCTTCTTTTTCTTCGAAGACTTTGACGACTGGCTACTAGTGCTTGAACCCCCATCATTGGTCTTTGGAGTTGGACGTGGCTTTAACATCCCCTCAACGACCTGCGGTTCCAATGGGCTTTTCCACTTGATCGCCGGACATGTCCGAAGGTCATTTAGCATCCTCTTCGTTTTTGATGATAATACAACCTCCCACGGAGTTTCTTCAATGACAGAGCATGTTGCCCCCGGCGTATTCGTCCCTTTAGAGGTGTGGGGCTGCGGGGGATTCACCTTCCATTTGTCAGATAACGCAAATTTTCCCTGTCTATACTGGTTTTCAAGCCAATTTTTGAAAACGTAACAGTCCTCAATCGGATGGCCTAGCACTCGATGATAGGGGCAGTAATTAGGTTCGTTGACGTCACTTGGTTGCAACGGACGTTTTGGATCTGGCAGATTTATGAGTCTGTTGCGTAACGCCAGCTCGAATAACCTCTTCGTTTTATCGCGGGGAAAGGAATAAGGACGTCCCATCCTATTCTCAAGGGGTACGTAAGGGCGCGTATTGTTTGGACGAGCAACCGGCTTTAAGTCGTTCGGTTGTTGTTGAGCATTAGCGACAATGATCGCTTTTCCCTTTCCTTTGTCAGTTCGGGAATCTGGCTTTGGGAGAGGGGGTTTATGACCCATCTGGTCCATTTGCGCTAGTTTGTCAATCAAAGCCTGGAAGGAAGTCGGCTTGAAAAACATCATAAACTGTGAGATGGTTGCCTGTGGATCAAGGGTTCCAACAAACATTCCCACTGCAGGGGCTTCTTCTATGCGTTGCTCACACTTTGACCATAGATTACGCCACCGTATAGCGTACTGAACCCATGTCTCGCCGGGTTTTACCCTAGCGTTAATCAGTGCCGTCATCGGGGTACGTTCACTGGCACTTGCAAAGCGTTGGGTAAACAGCAGCTCCATCTCCGCGAAGGTTTTAATAGAATCATTAGGGAGTTCAGAGTACCACTCGAACGCCGTATCTGATAGACTCCTGACAAACTGGCGGAGCAAAAGCTTGTCGTCGCCGCCGGTGTTACCGCAAAGCGCCCTGAACTGGGCAACATGTTGATGGGGATTGCCGGTCCCTTTGTAGACATGAAACTTGGGAATTGTGTAACCCGGCGGGTATTTGATTTGGTCATACCAGCCTGGATACGGTCGTCCCGTTTTTACGACGTGGCCGGCTGCTTCGGCCGCGTGATGAACCTTTATTTGCTGGGCTATATATTCGTCCAGATCAGTCTTAGAGATTGTATCCTCTTTAGCCGTTGATAGAACGGGCTGAGGGTTTGATGTCTCTCCCCTATCATCCCCAAGGACAATCGGGGGTTCTTCAGTCGAGGGATCTTGTTGTATCATCATCCCTATCATGTCCTGGAAGAGGAGGCTCATACGCTGTATATTGGCTGCTTGTTCAGCAGCCTCTTTGTCTCTCTTTTCTAGTACTCGGCGGAGGAACTCGGCGTCGGTCTCTTCCTCTTGGCGTTCATCTATGGACGTCTCAGGGTTCTCTTTTGGCTCCGTGAGTGCAGCCATTGTAGTCATCATCTCCTGGAGCTTTTGTTGCTGCTCCTGGGCCTTGGTCACTGATCGGGTAAGCGGTCGGTGACCCGTAGAAGTGCGACTTTCTTCCTTTCCAGAAGCCATATAAACCGTATGAACTGTTATGCCCCCTGACTTGGGGCGTTTAGGTTCACCGCTTTTAAACTTTGTCAGCGTCACGGGAGCTTTCTCTGGCCTTTTTCTTTTGTGGACCATTGAGGTTGAAGGAGCCGTTGAAGTGGGCATCCTAGCATTTGTTGCCCCCTGCTGTTTAATGGGGCGGTTTTTGTCCTTTTCCACCTTTGCCTTTTTCTGGCGATGAAAGTGATCTAGGTCAATCACAGAGTCTTGAACCCTCCGCCAAACCTTGTATATCTTTGACGATAGCCGTTGAGGGGGCTGTTCTTGTTTTGTTTCTGGAACTCTCTCCGCAGGTGGAGGAGATCTTTTCAAGGTAGCGGTTGGAGAGTTCTTACGCACTCTCCTCAGTAGTTCAAAGCTGTTCCCAGTTGGAACAGCAGCGTTGACTTCCACCATTGGAGCGGGTGGAGTTATCCCTGAGGGGGAGTTGCCCCCTGCTTTCCTCACTCGTCGCCAATGGAGACGTCGCGTACGACGAGCCGTTGGGACTGGCTCGGAAATCGAGATGGTTTCTTGTTGCCCTCTGTTTGAGTGTGGGGTAACTGCCGAGTCAGCCTGTCGAAGACTGATGCCTTTTGACCAGCTGGGGGAGGAGTGGGAACCGTCAATCTTGTGAAGACCGACTCTCTGATAGGAGAGGCCGTTTTAACGACTTCCGAAGCAGCGGCCGTTGGCCTCTTTGGGATGGCCACTTTATAGTTCTGACCTAGCCTGGTGAAAACGGAGGCTGTCGGTTTAGTAGCGGGCGACCCGTTGACAGGGGTTGTCGGAACAGTGAGCCGGTTGAAGACCGACTTTTTACCCACTTCCGGTGCAGGTATTGGTGAAGAAAAGTTTGCAGGTGGGATCATAGTCCCGAAGAACAAGCCGGTGGTGGCTTGGGTCACTTGGTCTACTGGCAGAGTAAGGAAGGAAGCCGCTTGGGGCCCATATGCTACACCTCCTGGTGGGGTGGAGCGTCCGTTGCAGCGGCATTTCGAGCAGTTGGTACAGCTAGAGGCCATTGAATCTTGAATTCTGCGCCAGATAAAAGACCAAATCTTAGTAACTTGAAATCCGAAGACAACCATTTAATGAACCGCGATTGGTTCGTGAAGACGACACACGAAGTGTGGAGTGGAAAGAGGAAGAGGTCCCACCGGGCGTGCCAAAATCTGTTCCCCTCCGAACGGCGGCCTGGACTTGGGACGTCCATGCCTGATGTTCGGGGCAGATGCTATTTGGTTTTATCCGTTTATCTCTCCGAAGATACCAAGTTGATTTATGGCACCGTGTATCGGAGGTTTAGACGGATGCAGACGATGTAGCAGACTTCGTCAGTTCCCCCTCAGGATGAGGGGTTTTTGATTATGGGGATGCTCTTCCCTGCAGGCGCAAGGCCCTGCAGTTAATTACGCTACCGCATCGCGGTAACAACTTTCTCCTTCTCCAGAATTTCACTTCGTGTCGTGTGTGTTCATTTTATTTGTGGTTGCCCGTGGATTGTATACGGAGACTGAGTAATGCCGTCGCCCGTAGGACATGGATTAGTCCAAATCCGTATTTACTTAGATTTGGGTTTGGTGTTTTTCAGTTTAAGGATGCATTAGTCGCGTTGCGGCTAAGATCAACTAAACGTTCGTCAAGGATACGTTAGTCCTGTTTTAGACTAAGATCAACTCAACGGAGTGATTAATTTAATGTATGGCCATCGGGACTCGTCACCTCTCTGACGTCGTTGAAGGATTACAACGACATGTATCAAAGGAGCTCGGAGATGTACCCTCGAACCAGAGTTGATTGGGAGTTTTATAATCCATTTGAATATTTAAGGATACGTTAGCCGTGTTTGAGGCTAAGATCAACTTAAACGTTTGTTAAGGATACGTTAGTCCAGTTTGAGACTAAGATCAACTTAACGGGACCGTTTAGATCCAATAAAAGAGCATTTGGGCTCTATTATGCCAGTTTAGGGACGTGGTGGTCCGATATTAGTTTAAAGACGTCTCGGTCCGGTATTAGTTTAAGGACGTCTCGGTCCGGTATTAGTTTAAGGACGTCTCGGTCCGATATTAGTTTAGGGACGTTTCGGTCCAATATTAGTTTAGGGACGTTTCGGTCCAGTATTGGGTGTATGGCCGTTGGGACCCGTCACCTCTTTGACGTCGTTGAGGAATTACAACGATGGATGTCAAAGGAGTTCGGAGATGTACCCTCGAACCGGATGTAGATTGATTTAGGAGAGCCATTTTGCTCAGCCAATTTAATTTAAGGACTTATGGCCACGATTGGGCTAAGTCCAGTAAAAAAAATGTCCAAAATTGCTTTTGCATTTCCTTTTATTTTTTATTTGGGCTTTGCCCAGAAAAGATGCAGGGCATCAATTTGTTTTGGGCTCTGTTCTTTATGAATGATGCAGAGCATCAATTTTGTTTGGGCTCAGCCCTTTTATTGCTTTGCAATTTATTTTGGCCTGCTAGGTCTTTTTGATTTGGGCCTGGCCCTTCAAATAGTGCAAAGCACCAAGAATCTTTTAGATTCAAGAAAATGAGTGCAGAGCACTTTTTAATGATCTAAATTTAGATCAAAGAAAAGAAAGAAAAGAAAATCTTTTCTTTCTTTCTATCTCAGAGAACCAGAGGTTCATAGCAAGTGCAAGGCACTATTTTTATTATTTTTATTTATTTATTTATTCATTTATCTATTTGTTGAAGATCACTGATCTTGTTTTCTAGATCAATGATCTATTCCTAAGAGAGAATTTTCTCTTATCTCAAAGGTTTTTACCTTCTTTTTTGTGTTCTCCAGAAATTCTCAAGAGTTCTCTTCTCTTCCTTTTTTTCTATCTAATTGTCCCTCTTTGAAATGGGGTCTGGGGTCTTCTTTTATAGTGCTCAAAAATCAGTTAAATTTGTTAAAAAGATCTTTTCTGAGTGATTTGGAGAATTTTCCCCACCGTTGGATCTTTGATCCAAAAGCCCCTGTTTTACAGAAGAAATCTTCTTGTTTTAACAAGAACAGAAAAGATTTCCTTAATTCTTCATTCTGTTGTTGCGCAACTCACCAGCGCGTGACACGTGTCGCGCAGCGGTGCGCTTGCGCAGCTGTGCTTGCGCAACTGCGCAGACACGTGTCGCGCAGCGGTGCGCTTGCGCAGCTATGCTTGCGCAACTGCGCAGACACGTGTCGCGCAGCCGTGCGCTTGCGCAGTTGAACGTTGCATATGTTTTTTAAAGAGCCTTGCTCTGATTGGACGTACTGCCTTGGGCGTTGTGCTGCCGTGTCAACTTCTGACACGTGGTGCATTGCGCGCAGCGCATGGGAACTGAAGCGTTGCTTCAAAATTTGAATTTTCAAAATTTAAGCAGAGCCTTGCTCTGATTGGGGGAACAGAGGTCAATGCCGTATTCTCTGCTCGGCCATCAATACAAACCTTCGCTAATGAAGATCAAAGTTTGCAAGTTGCCATGGTTCCGCCCAAGCATCATAAAGAACTAGACGCACTTGATACCAACAGTGTGGAAGAACTACAGATATTCTACGTCCTTCCCACGCGAAAAGGTGAAAAGGCGATTGTTCACACCATAATATTGTATTATTATATTCCCCATTCTTATTCTTTTTATAAATAAACAGGTACTTTTGACGCATGTCTGCTACATGTTACAGGTTACAGGTTCTTAGACAGGAAACAGTGAAAACGATGAAAAGACGATGCAAAAGTGGACTTTGACCAACAAATAGGAGGATCTTAATCAAGCCTAGACAAAGAACAGTTCACAATCAACAAGGCAACGCAAGATCCAGAATATCAAGGCAAACGGTTAAAAAGCCATTGCAAAATTGTTCACTGAAGATCTGGAACCAATGAAGAAGCCCAAGTGAAGAAAGAACCAAAGAATATTAAAGCCCAGAAAGCCCAAAACAATACCTAAAAATTTAAGCATGTGATCCAACTATTGGGCCGCGGAACCGCGGCCCAACCCCCACCTATGCCGCGGTTCCGCGGCCATCTAGGGCTTTCAGAAGATAAAAATTTTACCAAGTTTCTTTGCGGCTTTGACTAGTCAACCTAGGGCTATTTTTGTAATTGTAGACATGCGGATCAAAATGTAACCTATGGTTTCTATTTCCTATAAATAGAACTCTAAATCATTGTAAACTTTATGCCTCCTTTTAATACTAAAATTTTAGAATTCTTTTGGAGAGCATCGGTGCCTTTTTTCAATTCATGAATTCAGATCTGACAACCCTGCGTTGATGTTTGGAAAGAGCCATCTGTAAGTAGATTTAATTCCTTGCCCTAGTTTAGATTTCAATTCTTTGCCCTAGGTAGATTTAATTTCATGCCCTAGGAACTTGTTTAGGGTTTAGCTTTGGGGAAGGCTTTTGAGAGATGAGATCTCTCATCCCTTTCTTACCTACCAAATATTTACAATAGGACTCCATGCATACACGCACACACCGCGCCCTACGGCATCCTACCCCTCGAGGTAACGATGACACCGTAGTGTAAAGGCCCGGTTGCGCGTGTTTTCCATGGAGGTTAGGGTAAAGATTAAGAAAGGAAGGACAAGGATCTAGAGGAAGAACAATCTTCCCAATCATCCTAATCCCTTTTATTAATATTTACCATAACACCTAATTAGATCTTCATATGGGTATAGAAAGCGGTGAGATTTATAGACTTTCCAAACTTAACCTAGACCTAACCCTAGAAAGACTAGATCTAGATAATCGTAGTATAGAATAATTTAGGTTTTTAGATTTAATAATCAATCCGAACACCCTTCGGAATTAACTCGTTAGCGCGACTAGGAGATTCACAACATCCCTGTGGACCGACCCGTATTCACCGGCTAGCTACATGCGACGCCGTTCTTGATTGCGGTAATAGATAGTTTTTGAGATAAATCAGCGATCCTATTCTACCGATCCGGGGAAACCAAAGTGGAGAAAGAAATCTGGCATGGCGCGGATTCTACACTTGACAAGCTCCAGCCCATCCGCTTACCCAGATATTACACGAACAGACTAAAGAGACTCTTGAGACGCCAAGGTGTATCCTTTAAGCAAACTGCGCGACAAGCACGGTTCTATAACAGGATCTGGAATGTTCCCGGAACTCAACGAAAGTTACCCAACGGGAGAATGGAAACGACCAGGCTTGGGTATGTTCAATCCAAGAAATAGGAGCTACTCCGCGACTGCTACGTAGTGCATGACTTTGACGAAGAAGGAGGTGCTCTATGGGAAGATGCTAACCCTGAGCCAGAAAGAGCTCCCGCCGTGAAAATGCCCAGTCCGTCGTTCGAATAACAAATGGAAAAGCTTATAAGGGAAGCAGGTCAAAAGATTCGAGATGACCATAATCGCGAAATGGCCATCTATGAGAAAGCCAGGACACAACGCCTCCTTCAACAGGCCATGAAAAATGAAAATGCTCCTCCTTGTCAACCCGTTGTACAAAAGGCCCGACGCAGAGGCAGAAACAAACTAAAGAACGGGAAAGGCGTTCGACAGCGACAAAGCGGGTCCAAGAAGTCACGCGATCAGGAATCGAGCGGTCCGGATTCTTCTCTTATAAAAAAGATGGGTCGAGCATATTCTTTTCCCCAAGACAAGACAACGAAGATATTCGATCTTATCATAAAATATCAAATAATGACACTCCCGGAGTCCAAGCATCCCGAGCAAGCAGGCGAAGTGTCACGACCCGCTTCCCAAAGTGCGCTAAGATTGGCACGTGACAGAGCCAACCATGCTACCTGTGTCTAGGAAAGATCCCTCCACAGTCACATTATGGCTGTCTAGAGATATCAAGAACAGGAAAATAAAAAAAAATAAACTATCTAGTGCATGTTCATTTGCCAGAATAAACGAGTCAAGAAATAATATGCGGAAGCAATAGATCCAAGTAACAATAACAATCTGGAAAGTAGAACATAACTAAACTAACTAGATCCACACTGCTCGGCCTGACGGCAGAAATATTCCTGATCAGCCTGCGACAAAGGTAGAGGATCTGGACCATGCAAAACCCAGACGTCGGTGCATCATGATATCAATAATTCTAAGCAAGCAGGATGAAATGAAATATGCAGGCATGAAGTATAAACAGTAACCAGTTATCGGGAATAAACAGTAACATGAATATAAATCAGTGAATAGGATATATACAGGTGAAGTGCAGTGAATAGTCTAAACTGTGCTATAGGGTTATCTACTCTAAAGTTATTGAAATCAATTAGAGTAATACTCCATATAACTCAAAGGATATGTCCCGTTATCCCCCGGGACCACGGATCAGCTAGTGGGAGTCATGAATGATTCTGTCCCGTTATCCCCCGGGACCACGGATCAAGTAAGAATCACGAATGATTCTGTCCCGTTATCCCCCGGGACCACGGATCAAGTAATACCCTTGTAAGCTACTGTCACGACCCGAAAGTACGGAACATGACCGGCACTTAAACTACGAACGTCTCGAGGCGTACGTAATCCAAGTAAACCGAAAACCCAGAAATCCAAACCAAGAAAAATAGTAGAGTGCAGGAAAAACCAACTTAAAGCAAGTAGTTTCAATAGCATAAGCCGAATTATGCGGTTTTTAAAAAAAACATAAAAAATTTACTGAAAATTTCGGCAGAGTCTCCTTTGTAAATACTAGCCCCCAAACGGGATACAACATGAATAGTATACGAAATCAAGAAAAAGGCATCCCCAAGCGGGAGCTAGCTCTTCGTCAATCGACGGTCACAACCACACAAGCAATATAATATACAACGCCAACGGCGAGGATCAAAACTCAAAAGGAAACTCAAAACCACCAGAAACATAACGAGCGACTCTAAGGTCGAAAGAATAAACAACACTGGTCTCTATCTCAAAAATACATGTTTGGTTGATGGAATTTACTAGATACAACTGAATAATATTATACAAGGTAATATGATGGGTACGATACAAGAAAAACCCACCTACTAGCAAGTCACCCGAATGAAACTGAGCCCGCAACGCCGTAATGAAACATGTACGGCAAACCTGCAAGAAACTGGGGCACAACGGGGGTGAGTTGCCAACTCGTGAATAGAAAAACATCTACGCACAGAAATCGCATAAATAACGCAACCTAGGTCAATGATCATAATATATCCTCAAAAATATACATAACAAGCAGCCTATAACAATGGCTAGGGTAATATCTAACCGAGTGAAATCTCATGTGCCCGTGTCAGTGCCTCAGGTAGCAATATATCATATGAATGAGGTATGAATTGCATGAAAACAAAATACATGTAAATGAAGAAACTGTTTTCATAAATTAGTGAGATTTCCTTCGTATTTTTAAACTGAGGTATCATAATGAAATCAGTATCAACAGTGTCTAGCATCGACACAAAACATAAATCTCACTGTCTCGAAATATCAATGTTTCAATCTCAATATCTAGGGCGTCGTCAGTCCAGACCGGCCCCTACCATCCATCTCAAGACCACGACGGTATCCTCCGGATATCCGACGCGTCGGGTAATATCACCGGTAGGTAATCTGTCCCCTGCCAGGCTCAACGTCAATACCACATTCATCTTGCCCCGGGGTACCATACCGGGCCCACCATGTACCCGTGACGGTTCCTCCACTCCTCGACATGGATCTCGAAAACCACAGCAAACCCATGGTGGACGACACTTACATCACTAGAAAACCGCAATTTACATATTTTAAAAGGTTAATAAGTTTAGAAATTTTGCGGCTTTCCCCCGAAATCCAGAAATATCATAAATCTCAAGAAGTCATCACAAGTGCATATGTCAATGATAATGAATGTATATGGTATCAATAACCAAGTTGCAATGTATGATTAATAACTAGGCATGAACAATGGAATAACAGTATGCAGGAAGTGACAAGTAATAACCACAATGTCTAAACTGGCATATAACCCAGATACACTAATATCGTATCAACTACTAACTAACAAGCTAAGCCAAGCAATAGTATTTTCTAAGTGTACGTGACATGGCAATTACCGATGAAGATGTGTGTGAGCCGGCAAGTAAGTGTATGTGGTACATACGCATCATCGGTAATGGTGCTGGTGTCCTAACAGCATGATATCAATAATGGAGTATGCAGCAAAATAAGTATGCGGGGCAGAGCGAACAGCAATAATGTGCGGAAGCAGAATACTAAACACAACGATAACTAATCAGTATTAAACTAATATAAGTCCTACAAATGGTGCCTTTTGAAATAACACGAATCATAGGGTTTTGAAAATAGGGGCTACGGTGTTTTTATGAAAAGATACGTCTTTTGAAATATCCGTAGGATCTCTTGGGCTGTCTTTTAAAATACCCACGATTCGTTAGTTTTTTTTTGAAATAGGTAAGAATCGAATCTAATCTAATAACTAAACTAAACTAAAGGGCTAAGCTAACGAGCTGAACTACAGGTAAGGAAACCGCCTATCATCTGAGTCGATACATATACATACCTGTATATGTATAGTCGGTGATCCCGCCTCAATAATATCATAGCCGATACCATATCTATAATCAGGCATCCCAAGTCAAGAGTGCGGATCAATCATCAATATAGCTCGTACGTAAATCTGTCGTACGGCATCCCAAATCTGGGTACGGGTCAATATCACATTCATCATACTATTCACCTGGTATCCTCTCTATAAATTATCATGATCGGGGTACTGATCTACGTCTAGTACCATACTGATACCGCCTAAGTATGCATGGACGTGTGTGAAACACTACGTCAAGGACCCGCTACAACGTCATGTCGTATCTCAAATACGAATCCTGCTATATCACCGATCTCACGGCCTCAATCAAATCTCATCGACTCAGCTCAACCCCAATTATCATCCTCAATCCGTATGTGAACACATAATCCCATACCCATGTGAACACATAACTATAAAGAATCCCATGAGCACATATCAATAGGAATATATGCAAGTATGTATGTGTGTATGTGTGTGTGTGTAGTGCAACACTACCCTAGGGTTCGCAACGCTAAAATAATCCAACACACCAATATCCATCCTAAGCATCGTTATTATTCCCAAATAACATATAATAATTGTTGGTGTGTATACGCATCCGTATACACCACCATGGACTGCGGGGTGCTATACGCCATCCACCCGACTTCTCCCCGTAGATATAAATCTACTCACCTGGTCCTCGCTAGCCGGTGCCGACGTCGCCACGCGCTTGCTTGTCGTCTCGAAGTCCACATGGGGGTACCTACATATCATAACGCACCATATCTCATTAAAACTAAATTCGAGATCGAAACGGCATACGAAAATCAAATCGGCACGCGTATCACGCATAGGTCCAAACCTATCGCCTACGCATGCAAGAATAGTCAAACCAACCCTCGATGTCGATGTACAAACGTCAAACCATCAAGAAAAATCCAATCACACTCATTTGCACATTCACGAATACTAATTTTAATATAAACTAGGTTAAAACTCACAAAAACCCCAATTTCACTTAAAAGGTCATTTTTTCGAAAATCTAGCAAGCACATTTCGCCGTTTTTGTACAAAACATGATGTTTAAATGAATGTAGCGGCCAATATATTTATTAAATATCTTAAATAAGTCATATAAACAATTTCCGGAATTTAATCTCATTAAATTCCAAAAACCCTAATATTCTAGTTTACAAAAATACCCTTTTTAACAATTTCAAAGCAAAACTGCACAAACTACAATCTAGCTTAGATTTTCATGATCTAAAGCATTAAACCACACTTAATAAAGTTAATGAAGTCATGAAAAACCTAAACACATTTTTAATCCCAAGTATTTAACCAAATTCAAAAAATCTAGTAGGCAAATTAGCACATTAACACAATTTTTTTTTAAACAAACCATTAGCACTAGCTATTAATCTTGTATTAACATGACAAAAAGCCTAAATATAACACACAACCATACACCAATTTTACAAAACCCTAACTTGCATTCAAATTCATAACTTGAATTCCAAAACTTGCAATTAAACTCACATATCCAAATTAACACTTAATTAAATTAGCTTAAGAAATTAGTAACAAATTAAGCAACAAAAATGTTTAGAATTATACCCAAAACATATGAAGATCCACAAGCATCCATGGCCTCCCAAAATGCCCTCTTTTCACAAGGATCCATGCTATACGGGCTAATCTAAAATGGGTAGGAGTCGGATTTGGATTTAGATTTGAATTTTGCATGGATTTTGAAGTGATTTGTGGATTTTTTTGATGAAGAAAAGAGTGGGATTTGGGGGGGGGGGGCGGCTGCTGTTGGGAAGGGGGCTCGGCCTGATTGGGGATGTGAGGAGAGAGAGGGAGGTAGAGAAAATACAAGGGAGGAAAGTCAAGGTCAAGGTAAGGTCAAAAGTCCACCTAATTCACCCATTTTCTTTTCTTTTCTTTCATATCTTTTCCTTTGAAAATCAAGTGGGGAAAAATATGGTGGCTGCTGAATTCAGCCATGGGGAGGAGTAAGTGGGGGTGTGTGGGTGTGGGTACGGGTGTGGGGTGATGAAAAATGATAAATACAATATCCCAAGCATCCATTTACGCTAAAAAAAAGCCTTTTTTCTTCAATAATTTCTAAACCGTTTTGGCAAATGATTTCGTTCCAAAAACCACATGATAAAATTTTATTTATTGTTTTATGATGCACAAAATTTGTTTCAACTCATTCCAATTTGTAATTTTCCCTAATTAAATGTATTAGTGACGGCTTAAAATAATAATAAAATAATATATATATATATTTTTTTTTGGAAAATTTGAAATTTCACCAGCGGCTCAATAAACACCAAATAATAGCAATTACATAGCTAGAATGTGTATATTTAATTTTTATAATAAGATATTTGTATTTTGACTTTTTACAGAAAACCCCTTATTTTACCGATTTTTTCGAAATTTCACCGAAACGATTTTCAAAACGTTACAATCTTCCCCCCTTAAAGAAATTCGGTCCCCGAATTTAAATTCAAACTCCCCCAAGTACTAAAACATCTAAGAAAACCATCAAGTCGTCAGGGCTCCGAAATTGTAAATACATAAAACAAATCTTAGCGCAGCGCATGCGCTTGAAAAATGAGTATATAACTCAAATCAAAACTCCGTCAAGCATCCCGCAATCATCGGAGTCATGGAGAAGACATCAATGCCAAATCCAAATCAAAACCAATATGATATAACTCGAAACTATACATGTAAATATCGAATCTATATCTGTGAGTATCCGAAGGAAATGCATGCCAAATCTCCTTAAGTCGCAGTGCAACGCGTATAACACTGCACAGTGGCGGACGTCTATCATAAGAAAATAACTATATACATATATACCTTTGTTTGAAATGTACGTTCCGCCGTTTTGGAAACAATTTAGAAGGGTCTCCTTGTTTTAAACATTTCGTGTCATATCAGACATGTAGGTAAATACTGAGGTTATAGCTCGCTTTTTGGAAATCCCTTCAATAACTATCAATGCATGCAAAATATATTCAGGTACTGTCCTCTGACTAGTCCTGCTCAGTACGAAAACACATAGCAATATCATAAAAACGTACTACTCTATAAGAAATCAATCCCAAAATATGCACATGAATACTACATGCGTCTGGTGCGCACGGAAATCAAAATCCATGAATGTGCCATACATGTGCACAGAAACAACATCTATGTGCATCGAGTGTGCACGAAATATCTGTCGTAGGCAACAGGTGTGCCTGACAGCAAAATCAGGTGCATCTGATATGCACAAAAAAAAATCTCGATTTAGTGCCTCTAGTGTGCACCAAAATCACCCTTCAAAACATGCGCCCAACATGCGCAAAAATCCAATCAGGTGCACAAGGTGCACAAAACAAATATCGAGTATCACAATCGAAATCGAAGTCCAGTGCATCTAAGTGCACAAAAGGCGTATCACTGCATTGCAAGCATATATAAACTATACCGAGTGCAGGAACGAAATCGTGTGCATGCATACGCACAAAACCAAGTCAACTGTTTAAAACCGTAATATCACAAACATGTGAAACTAAAGCACGAAAACGATATCAAGTGCAACACTATGCAAAGTGTTGGAGATAGTGCCCTCAGAGTCAATTATTGGATCACAGGCACGTGATTGCAATGATTGAGGGAGGACCTATCCCGGTAGGACAGTCTTACTCGAGATGATAGTATGCTATCTGGTTTACCTTTATCATCGTGTACTGCTTTAGGTGACCTGACATGTCGCTATTACACGTTGATAGAGCCCCTAGGATTCTTGCTTGACGACCAGCAGTATGATGGCGATCATATACGTGGGAGCTGGTAGTCTATAAGCACATCCTTAAAAGGTCCCTAGTCGTAGGAGTTTCGAGACAGGGCATCGATACTCCAATTGTAGACTAGTGTATACAGTCGAGACCCCGACGAGGGGCGGTGGCCGGTCTCACAAGCCACTGGTGTCAGTTGGTTCACCTAAGATGTATACAGATGCTCATTGGGTTATGAGTACACCGGACAGGACTTGCCGGGAACCTGCTAGTTGGTCTTATACCAGACGTCAGATAGCAGTTCCCAGGTGACATGTGTACAGGTTAGTTCATCGACCTGAGATCGTCATTTGTCTCGTGTGAGTTCCCACTGTGCTTTGATTACTACCCTACCACGGCTCAAAGGAGTCGTGCAAACAGGTTTTAGTTGGGTACAGTCCCGAGCCACATGGAGGCAGTGAGCGGATCTGCAGGGGTTCGTCTCTCCCGGTATTGGGGGTGAGGTCGCGCTGTGTCTAGGAGAGCCATTACGCAAAGCCCTCGGCCGAGGCAGGAGATTTACTGGTAGGTATTCCAGTAGTATCTCAGGGCGTTCTGGGCTACGCTCCGACACGACTTGTACCGCCTTTGGGGGTCTGACTTTTACCAACCCCCTAGGCCCGACATGCGGTCCTCATAGACGAACGGACCGGACTGTACGGATATTGTCACTGACAGGCTCAGTAGGGTGTCAGGATGAGTTCGCTCATCGACGTCCCTTTTGGTCAATAGCTGGTGGCCCGTCACGTATTGGCTTATACCTCTGACGTGCTAGTGGTTAAATCCACAGCCATAGTATTGACGAGTCTTTAGAGTCCACCACACTTTCAGTTACTCAAGCTTTCGGGCGAAACGCTGTAGAGGCCGTATGGAGATATGGCAGGGTCCGATCAGATACGTGCGGTATTGCACGGATCAGGATCGGACGGTTTGTACTAGAAGCCGTATGGATATATGGCGGGGTTCGATCAGATACGTGCGGTATTGCACGGATCAGGATCGAACGGACATTACTAGCCGGCTTTGGTTTAAGCCGGATCCTAGTTTAGTACAGTGTAGATTTTGTCTCATTGCATTTGTATCCGGTCGGAATACAGATGCGGGTGTGTATGCACAGTGTCGGGGTTTTCCTGTAATTTATTACGGGACCAGTTTTCTGGAGTTGCCAGTTTGCATTCCGTTCCGGCCGGTTTTCCTTTGTTCTTTCCCGGCCGGACTTTTCCGATGGAGGGGGTAATTTGCAGTTTTGCAAATTACTTTTGTGGAGGGGTTTTATTGCAAATAGATTGATTATGATAGCTTCAAATCTTTCATCCATTACTTGCATTTATTGTGATTAGATGAGAGGGTATGGGTTTGTAAGAAAAAGCATGGTTGCATGTTTTCTTGTCTTGGGTTGTGGTCACCTCCTTCTTCTCCTACACTCACCTCCCTCTTATGATATATGTTTTGTTTTCCTCCACCATTAAAAGACTTGGCCGGCCACTTGTTTTGAGGATGATGGTTCATTTCATTTTTGGTGAGGGTGTGGGAAAATTATTGTTTCATATCATTTTTCATTGCCTCAAAAATCCCCAAGTTCATATCACCTTGATTCCTCCATCATGGCAACCAACCCCATTGAGACAAAGCGTATTCCACACTACACATTCTACAGCTAATCTTGAGCATGTCGAGTTGCCGGCTTCATGCTCGAGTTGCCTCGGTATTGAGGCGGGAGCCCGTAAAAGACGAAGGCGATGTGGTGCCCTTTCCGGCGAGGAGGCGACGATGTGGAGGCAAGACTTTCCGCGGGAGATCGGGACGATGAAGAGAAGACCGGAGGACTCGGATCACTCGGTATACTTCTCACCCCATCTCTAGTTAGCTAGTATAGGTTAATGGTTTCGATCCGGGTAATTGTCCGCAGTAGCGCCAGTTTAAAAGATAAGAAAATTTTGATTCCGCATTTTGGCCTCGAGTACGAGGCCGGGGCGCTGCCGTGGCGCAACATGGTATCAGAGCAACGCCATTAACCTTATCTAGCTTGTTCTAATGCGTTTTACTTATCCGATCGACCAAAATCTCAAAAACCGTATTTTAGTTCACATCAGTTTCTGTTGAATTTTTTTGGTGTCTAAAAATTTTTCAGGTGGTCTCAGAAAGATGTTCAGGGAGTTATAAGAACTCTGGAAAAAAAACGACACATTGAACCCTTACTTAAAGCGCGGAAGCGCGGCAATACCCCCCTTTATGCCGCGCTTCCGCCGCACTATGGTGGGCCCATTTTGTCGTTTTTCTTCAGTTGTCTTATGGGCTGAAAATATGGCTTTTGGGATATTAAAATTGGGCCAGTTATTTCTGTGAGTGCTACAGTTTTCTTTTGGGGCCCGCTTGTTAATTATTTGATCGATCGGATATTTTAAACACATTATTTCACAGTATTTACATTATATCTGCGACCGTGAATGTCACTCGATCGGTAAATCCGGTCTAACTGCTATAGCCCGGTTAGACGGATTTGCGAACGCGACTTTCACGTTGATGTTCTATGTTTATGCTGTGATGTTGCGGATCGGTCGTGGGGGATAGCCTGGATGCAATGCTAGTGCAGTTTTGTTGTATTATGTACATTTGATATTGCGGGGCGAGCGTCCGACATGTGGACTGCCGTCACTGCCTGTTTGTATTATTCTTTTGGGGCACGACCTGGTTGCGGTCGATGTAGCCGGTGTATGTATATTTTACTTTCTGTACTAGGATTACCCCGCGGAGGGGTGCACGGATGGCCGGGTTCTAGAGGGAAACGGGCTCGCATCTCATGGCATTGAGACGGAGGGGGCTTCACTCTAGGATTGGCGGGCTTTTCGCCGCACTCGTAGGGGGTACAGTTTGACCCAGGAGGGGTGCCCAAGTTACCGGATTCCGTGAAGTGCTGGGTGGTCCATTCACGGTGCTGAAGGGGGCTGCCTCGCTTCAGGTTTTGGCGGGTGACTTGCCGCGCCCGTAGGGGTCTAGGTTTTCATTGCACAGGCTATCCACACGACCAGGGGAACGTCGGGTTTCAGCAGCGGCTCTGTGAAACCCGGGGCTTCCAGATATCTGTATTGTTCTGTGATGCTGTACATTTCTGTGATGTTGCTTTTTATTCACGCCTTGAGCGAAATACTATATATTGGTATATATATTTGTAGATGTTGTATATGTTTTTCATCCGCGCTAGTCCAGTCCCCGCTCTGCCGTTAGTTAGCTAACCTAACGGGTGATGACGGGACCCAGTGGCAAATGCGGATGGCATATACGTACGTCAGTATATTTTCGTTCTTTGTGGTGTGATCAATTGATGGGACTGCGTTGATTCGGATCAATGCAAGTTAAACAAACCTATTCTGATGTTGTTGGAACTCTTTTCAAAAAGCTGTTATTGCAAGGACGTTCACTTTTGTTTTGCATCTTGGTATTCATCTGGAATATCCTGCTCCTCAGTCGACGAGGCAAGGGCCGAGATCCCTTCACCGGGAGTGACCCCTTGGACAGAAGTTTGCGTCAGGGCATTAACTTCACTATAGCCGATTACTTTTGCTTTGCATCGTGGTATTCAGTTGGAATATCCTGCACCTCATTCTACGGGGAAAGAGCCGAGATCCCTTCACCGGGAGTGACCTCTTTAGTAAAGGTTTTCGTCACTATATTTTCTAAAAAGTTATCCAGTTCCTTCAACGATATCAAGTTCATTACGTCAAAGGTTTTTCGCCAAAAACCAGTCATAGCCCTCCGTCATTTCAGATTAGTATTACTTAGTATTCGTGCTGCGTTTGTCGTGCATTGCCGTGGCGTAGTGTTCGGTAGCTATGTAATGTTTTTCTGTCACAAGGATAAGTGGATTGGTTAGGACAGTCGTGCGGTCTTGTTGGCATTGTCAAGGACTCGTACGGGTAGGTTTAATGCAATCAAGATAATGACGGGTAGAACTTGACTAGGACTCTTTGATTTGTTGGCATTGTCAAGGTCACTTGGGTCCTAGGGGTAAAAACAAACATCGGGAGTTTCAAAAGAACTGAAACTTGTCAGGCATGCGCATACCTTCTGGAGTGTGGTGACTTGAGTGGATTCCGTCAAGTTATCATGCGATGATAGTTGGATCCCGATTTCCACTGATGAGTTGGTTTACTCCTCGGGTGATCCCCGACTAATTCTTCTTTCAGGTTTGGAGGAGAATTTGAGATACAGTGGGAGGTTTCCAGATTAGATAAAGTGATAACCATTCTGATCTAGGTTAGAGTGCACGCTGAGTGTTTCTTTTCTCTCTCTCTGGCAGCGACCATTGACCCGACCCTGGACTATGACTCAGTGACCAAATTGACCGAACCTTCTTAACACTGGCTTTTGGATTGTCAGAGTTGCAAACCTCATTGCCACTCCTACTTTTACCCTTTTCTCCAGGACACCCCGTATTACTACGAACGTCCACTTCCATTGGACAAAACCATCGTATGGTTATATACGAACTCGAAGGACTTCGAGGATGGTTTCTGGTTCTGGAGAAAACGGATAGGACTATTCAGTTGTCTTTTCTTTTCACCTTCTCTCAGGTTGCGAGTACTCCTTGGTTTAGGAGATAGTACACCTATTACGCAAATTAGATAGTCTTCTTCCAAACCTTAGACTGGTGCCGAACGGTGAGGAATGAAGAAAACCAATTAGCATAACGATGGTGTGCAGAAGGTATTAAGTTAAGACAAAGCAAGGGATTAGTAGGAGGGCAAAGTAAATTGCGACTGATATTCACGACCAAACCAAGTATTTCTTCGCCAATCCTAAATCACCTTTGTATTTCTCCAGGACACTCCATATCACTACGAAGATCCACAGTTTATTGGATACTCCATCGTATGGTTATATACGAACTCGAAAGGAACTAGTTCCAGTTCGGGGATGGATTCTGGTTCAGGAGAAATAGGAATAAAGTACATTCGGGTGTCTTTTATCTTCACCTTCTCTCGCGTTGCGAGTGCTCCTAGGATTAGGACAGTACACCCTTTATGCCTTTTGGATAGTCTTCTTCCAAACCATAGGCTGGTGCCGAACGGTAGGGAAGGAAGAAAACCATTTGGCCTAAAGGGGTGTACAGAAGGTAATGACTAAAGACATAGAAAGGGATTTGGAGAGGTGGCAAAGAATTATACGGTTACAGTTGTGAATCTGGACAATGGAAGAGGCAATACTAGGAATACCAGGATACCCCGACGAAACATTTCAATGTTTCGGTTTCACTGTGTACTGTTAATAGAAAACTGATTTCCCGATTAGACACTCACTCCAGGGTATGTATTTACCAGGTATGATTCTCACATCTGTATGGTTTTACAGATGATGAGTGGGAGTAAGTTATTGGGAATTGGGTGGTCATCCTCATTATATCGGGATTCGTTGTAATCGGTGATATTTGAGGAAGTCACCTGGGTTGTTTGCCAGTCGGCAAATATTTGGTTTCGAATATCCGCTGTTGTGCACCAATTTCAAATTGATATATCTGTACGTCTATTTTCATAGAGTGAGATATACTTTTTGATATTATGTCGATGACATTTACCTATATCAGTGGATGGTTAGGTAAGGAGCATTAAACAGCGGTGTAATTCTTCTTAACCATAAGTACAGTTTTCAACCTGCGACACACAATGAAAGAGTTGTTAGACTCAACGGACTTATACAGAGTATTGTATGTTGTCCAGTGTCCATTAGGACAGAGGGGTTGGTCCTCATACTATATTCTGTTTACTTTTAACTTCTCTAGTTCTTAGACATGTGTTTCGTAGAAACACAGGGTCTAAGTTTTGAGGAGTTATAGGTATTTGAATAGAGTAGAGAACCAGGTGTAGCAAGTATCGGGATTCTTCAAAGAGATCGAAGATGTAGATACTTGTGTATGGTATTCAGATGATAGTAATGATAAAGAGAAATTGCTTCTCTTTCAGGTTACTCATAATTGGAGGCATTCCTAAGTTGAGTAACGCTGATCGGCCTCCTTCCATTTAGTTGACATGCACTGGAGACAGCTGCATGATTTGAATCTGGTTCAATTAAATCAGTGCCTCTGGTTCTATATTGGATATAGAACAGTTCATATCTTAACGATGTTAAGGTACGGGGAGTTGTCCGGCTTATGCTTAAAACCAGACTCCGGATAACTCAAGGCACGTTTCTGTAATGGCTGTTTGTGGGTTGACCCAGGCTATGACGAGGGTTGATTTTCTACCATCTGGCAGATCAATAGAAATATTGTTCTAGACTCGCCACAGTTTTATTAAAAATGGATTTTTTCAAAAACAGCAGTGGGAGTATGGTAGAACTGGAAGTGATTCCAGAACCGCAAATGATTACTGAAGATTTAATAAGGAACCTAAAGATTCAATCTGATTTGACATTCCATTGGCCACTCCGCAGATAAGGTGGGTAACTTCAGGCACCCGAGAGGTACTCCGGTAGCCTCAAGGACGGTGACAGGGAAGTTCTTGTTTACCCACACTTGCCATTGTTGTTGTTCCAGGCTGCGAGACCCGGCAGGAGGATGAGTATAGCGTCGTTCTAAACTAGCTTTAGAAGTGCACGTCTATATGACTCTGGCAGAGGGTTGTCGTAGTCAGTGGGAGCAGCGGAAGCATTGGTGGACTTCATGCTTATGTCTATTTATAGACTAAAGCAGATATAGCGGAGATAGATCATCTATTTCTGATGTGACAGTCATAGTTTTGACGTCATCAGAATAGGGGATGGATCTGTTGAGAAGGTAGTAGGAAGTGATATTCCTATACTACGATCGGTTATACTTTGGTCGTCACACAGTGTTTTCTCCACATGGGAGTTGGACATTATATCAGACATACTGGTTACTAGATCTATGGTTTTAGATCTAGATTTGGGTGGTTTCCCAATCAGGGTACCTTGACAGCATTCTATGAGTATTAAGAATGGACGACTCCTGGCACGGTAGTATACCTGCAGGTAATGGAGTCACCCTCTCTAAAGGTGTCTTACAGACTAAAGGGGAGAGGGATACGCATGATCGACAGATCACTTGCTTAGGCAATTGAGTCAATCATGAGATGTCAAGTACCACACCAGATGTTGTTCTTGCACTAGATGCAATAAGTTGATATTGATCCAATCCTGGAGGAACAGTCGGAAGCAGTTTTAGAACATAAGTGAATGTTCTAGGGATATGATAACGGCTGCCTCCTTTAGGAGACGGTTATCACTCCAGGCTTCCAAGGTGACATGGACGACAAGGAGGTTGTCAGAGTTATAGTTCTCCCTCTGACGAGGGACAGTATTTTGGACAGGTGGTCCAAGGCAATACTGAGGGAGGCATGGCGCAGGATACTGATTAAGTTCAGTTGTCGATACAGTCTAAGAAGTTTGGATTTGGAGTTCATTTATGAGCTTGGTCCCATCAGACATCCAGACATTCTAAGACAGGTATTGCTCATTTCGGGAGATGGTTTTCTCCGCGAACTTGAGATATAGAGAGACATAGAAAGAAACTTCTAGGCGGATCCACTCACTGAGGCTATTCCTCGAACGCAATAGTTTCGCAAACGAGCTTTGTGAGACTGACTAGTAGAGGAGTTGGGTGTTCGGTATCACACGGGCTGTGAGTATGCGACATCGCAATAATTAGCCTTGAGTGCAAGTGGGAGATTGTTGGAGATAGTGCCCTCAGAGTCAATTATTGGATCACAGGCACGTGATTGCAATGATTGAGGGAGGACCTATCCCGGTAGGACAGTCTTACTCGAGATGATAGTATGCTATCTGGTTTACCTTTATCATCGTGTACTGCTTTAGGTGACCTGACATGTCGCTATTACACGTTGATAGAGCCCCTAGGATTCTTGCTTGACGACCAGCAGTATGATGGCGATCATATACGTGGGAGCTGGTAGTCTATAAGCACATCCTTAAAAGGTCCCTAGTCGTAGGAGTTTCGAGACAGGGCATCGATACTCCAATTGTAGACTAGTGTATACAGTCGAGACCCCGACGAGGGGCGGTGGCCGGTCTCACAAGCCACTGGTGTCAGTTGGTTCACCTAAGATGTATACAGGTGCTCATTGGGTTATGAGTACACCGGACAGGACTCGCCGGGAACCTGCTAGTTGGTCTTATACCAGACGTCAGATAGCAGTTCCCAGGTGACATGTGTACAGGTTAGTTCATCGACCTGAGATCGTCATTTGTCTCGTGTGAGTTCCCACTGTGCTTTGATTACTACCCTACCACGGCTCAAAGGAGTCGTGCAAACAGGTTTTAGTTGGGTACAGTCCCGAGCCACATGGAGGCAGTGAGCGGATCTGCAGGGGTTCGTCTCTCCCGGTATTGGGGGTGAGGTCGCGCTGTGTCTAGGAGAGCCATTACGCAAAGCCCTCGGCCGAGGCAGGAGATTTACTGGTAGGTATTCCAGTAGTATCTCAGGGCGTTCTGGGCTACGCTCCGACACGACTTGTACCGCCTTTGGGGGTCTGACTTTTACCAACCCCCTAGGCCCGACATGCGGTCCTCATAGACGAACGGACCAGACTGTACGGATATTGTCACTGACAGGCTCAGTAGGGTGTCAGGATGAGTTCGCTCATCGACGTCCCTTTTGGTCAATAGCTGGTGGCCCGTCACGTATTGGCTTATACCTCTGACGTGCTAGTGGTTAAATCCACAGCCATAGTATTGACGAGTCTTTAGAGTCCACCACACTTTCAGTTACTCAAGCTTTCGGGCGAAACGCTGTAGAGGCCGTATGGAGATATGGCAGGGTCCGATCAGATACGTGCGGTATTGCACGGATCAGGATCGGACGGTTTGTACTAGAAGCCGTATAGATATATGGCGGGGTTCGATCAGATACGTGCGGTATTGCACGGATCAGGATCGAACGGACATTACTAGCCGGCTTTGGTTTAAGCCGGATTCTAGTTTAGTACAGTGTAGATTTTGTCTCATTGCATTTGTATCCGGTCGGAATACAGATGCGGGTGTGTATGCACAGTGTCGGGGTTTTCCTGTAATTTATTACGGGACCAGTTTTCTGGAGTTACCAGTTTGCATTCCGTTCCGGCCGGTTTTCCTTTGTTCTTTCCCGGCCGGACTTTTCCGATGGAGGGGGTAATTTGCAGTTTTGCAAATTACTTTTGTGGAGGGATTTTATTGCAAATAGATTGATTATGATAGCTTCAAATCTTTCATCCATTACTTGCATTTATTGTGATTAGATGAGAGGGTATGGGTTTGTAAGAAAAAGCATGGTTGCATGTTTTCTTGTCTTGGGTTGTGGTCACCTCCTTCTTCTCCTACACTCACCTCCCTCTTATGATATATGTTTTGTTTTCCTCCACCATTAAAAGACTTGGCCGGCCACTTGTTTTGAGGATGATGGTTCATTTCATTTTTGGTGAGGGTGTGGGAAAATTATTGTTTCATATCATTTTTCATTGCCTCAAAAATCCCCAAGTTCATATCACCTTGATTCCTCCATCATGGCAACCAACCCCATTGAGACAAAGCGTATTCCACACTACACATTCTACAGCTAATCTTGAGCATGTCGAGTTGGCGGCTTCATGCTCGAGTTGCCTCGGTATTGAGGCGGGAGCCCGTAAAAGACGAAGGCGATGTGGTGCCCTTTCCGGCGAGGAGGCGACGATGTGGAGGCAAGACTTTCCGCGGGAGATCGGGACGATGAAGAGAAGACCGGAGGACTCGGATCACTCGGTATACTTCTCACCCCATCTCTAGTTAGCTAGTATAGGTTAATGGTTTCGATCCGGGTAATTGTCCGCGGTAGCGCCAGTTTAAAAGATAAGAAAATTTTGATTCCGCATTTTGGCCTCGAGTACGAGGCCGGGGCGCTGCCGTGGCGCAACACAAAGGTCGTAAATCCTCAATCATCAAAATCAAATCATACGAATAAATCACCCAAAACATCGTAATCAATAATGGCGGAATAGTACTGCTCAAGTGCATCCTCTAAGAATCTCAGCCAACTGTCACGGTCACTAGTGGGACGTCTCGTCGATGATCATGAACTCTGTCCTGTCGGTGTGCGTAACCATGACCACTCCTGGGTCAAGGTCTTCACTGTGAATTACCAATCTTTCGGTCCATCGACTCATCGGCCCTGTCAGGTGTGCTAACGGGGACGATTCCGTTCTGGCACTTCTCTAGTCATCTCTTGGTCAATCATCGCGACCACTCGTAAGACAGCATATCACTGGCGTCGGCCTCTGGCTCTCTGAATGTATGTGACACATCTGACCCTGGGTGCAAGTATCATTGCAGCAGTGTCCTGGAAGGAATCCTGCTCACGGTCTCTTCCATGTCTCGTCTCTGCCAACTGTCCAGAAGTCATCGTCCTTTCCTATATCTGCATCTTGCTCTGGAACGGCTGCATACCCATCGCGACTCCTTCTGGAAGGTAAGTCCAAGTACCATGCCTCGGCATGCGCATCGCATCTCTAATGTCGGCGGAGTGGAACGTCATCTCATATAGATCTGGTGCGAACCTCTTACTCCACTTTTTTCTAACGTCGTCTGCTTTGGACTCGTCTCGTCGCGGCTGCATGGACTGAGCTCCAACGACTATCCTCGTATCTGGAGTCTCCCAAGAATGCGTCTCACCACCTAGCATCCGATTGAAGTCGAACCATTCGATCGATTCGTCGAAACCTCGTAATCCCCCAAGAGCTCAACATCTTGGTACCGTTTAATAGTATCGAATATATATACCACAGCATCGGTGGTCCAGCCGTAGAAGGGCAAACCCAAGCCTCACTAATGGCGCCGCAGAACTGCCGCAAACCTTAAGGTTCAAAGGCTTTCATACGGTCATTAAGTCGAGTTAGGGTTTCATTCTTCTAGAGGGACCATAGAATTGCCTGCATGTCTTTCCGAATACTTTAAACTTGGAATAATAGGTTTCTGACATTCGATCGTCTCTGTCGACCCTCACGTCTCTGCGTGAAGTCGTCTCTAGCTGGAAGCAATCTATCTGATGACCTCGCATTGGGGTAAGCGAACTAACCACCTGTCCTAGTCATTCATCATCGGGTGACTAGCGACCTTCTATCATCTATTCGTACAACTCGCCCCGCAATAGCTCCAACATATGGGGCGATATCTCGTCGCTCGCAGCAACTACTGGCTTGCTCGTCTGCATGCTGAACAGTGCCTCAATCATCAGGAGTAAGCAACACACCAACGGTCATCAAAATCTGGCTGGCCTCTATCATTGGCTCAATTCTCTAGTGTCGATCAGCGCCTCCGAGTAACCTCATAAAGGCGATCCGCCAAACACTCGTGGCATGGAAACACAGTAAAAAGATACATCTCTGCAATCGTGTGTCGCCGGAATTTCGCCCTGGTCAGTCCTCGTTCGTGACGAGCTTGTGCTGACCGCAACTCTAGCCATAGCTCTCCCTGCCCGTAACCGTAGCAGCAAAACCATAACTGGTACTGATAAGGCTAGATCGGAATGAATATAATACTGAGCAAAGAAATATACATCCTAAGGCTTCTTAAGTGGAGTAGCGTATCGTAAATATGCCGCGGAACATACCCACGGTACGTCACTCTACTTTAGTCACCTATTCCATCAACCAAGGGTCATCCTACGCTCCGAAGGTAAAACCTAACGCTCTGATACCAACTTTGTCACGACCCGAAAGTATGGAACATGACCGGCACTTAAACTACGAACGTCTCGAGGCGTACGTAATCCAAGTAAACCGAAAATCCAGAAATCCAAACCAAGAAAAGTAGTAGAGTGCAGGAAAAACCAACTTAAAGCAAGTAGTTTCAATAGCATAAGCCGAATTATGCGGTTTTTAAAAAAAACATCAAAAATTTACTGAAAATTTCGGCAGAGTCTCCTTTGTAAATACTGGCCCCCAAACGGGATACAACATGAATAGTATACGAAATCAAGAAAAAGGCATCCCCAAGCGGGAGCTAGCTCTTCGTCAATCGACGGTCACAACTACACAAGCAATATAATATACAACGCCAACGGCGAGGATCAAAACTCAAAAGGAAACTCAAAACCACCAGAAACATAACGAGCGACTCTAAGGTCGAAAGAATAAACAACACTGGTCTCTATCTCAAAAATACATGTTTGGTTGATGGAATTTACTAGATACGACTGAATAATATTATACAAGGTAATATGATGGGTACGATACAAGAAAAACCCACCTACTAGCAAGTCACCCGAATGAAACTGAGCCCGCAACGCCGTAATGAAACCTGTATGGCAAACCTGCAAGAAACTGAGGCACAACGGGGGTGAGTTGCCAACTCGTGAATAGAAAAACATCTACGCACAGAAATCGCATAAATAACGCAACCTAGGTCAATGATCATAATATATCCTCAAAAATATACATAACAAGCAGCCTATAACAATGGCTAGGGTAATATCTAACCGAGTGAAATCTCATGTGCCCGTGTCAGTGCCTCAGGTAGCAATATATCATATGAATGAGGTATGAATTGCATGAAAACAGAATACATGTAAATGAAGAAACTGTTTTCATAAATTAGTGAGATTTCCTTCGTATTTTTAAACTGAGGTATCATAATGAAATCAGTATCAACAGTGTCTAGCATCGACACAAAACATAAATCTCACTGTCTCGAAATATCAATGTCTCAATCTCAATATCTAGGGCGCCGTCAGTCCAGACCGGCCCCTACCATCCATCTCAAGACCACGACGGTATCCTCCGGATATCCGACGCGTCGGGTAATATCACCGGTAGGTAATCTGTCCCCTGCCAGGCTCAACGTCAACACCACACTCATCTTGCCCCGGGGTACCATACCGGGCCCACCATGTACCCGTGACGGTTCCTCCACTCCTCGACACGGATCTCGAAAACCACAGCAAACTCATGGTGGACGACACTTACATCACTAGAAAACCGCAATTTACATATTTTAAAAGGTTAATAAGTTTAGAAATTTTTCGGCTTTCCCCCGAAATCCAGAAATATCATAAATCTCAAGAAGTCATCACAAGTGCATATGTCAATGATAATGAATGTATATGGTATCAATAACCAAGTTGCAATGTATGATTAATAACTAGGCATGAACAATGGAATAACAGTATGCATGAAGTGATAAGTAATAACCACAATGTCTAAACTGGCATATAACCCAGATACACTAATATCGTATCAACTACTAACTAACAAGCTAAGCCAAGCAATAGTATTTTCTAAGTGTACGTGACATGGCAATTACCGATGAAGATGTGTGTGAGCCGGAAAGTAAGTGTATGTGGTACATACGCATCATCGGTAATGGTGCTGGTGTTCTAACAGCATGATATCAATAATGGAGTATGCAGCAAAATAAGTATGCGGGGCAGAGCGAACAGCAATAATGTGCAGAAGCAGAATACTAGACACAACGATAACTAATCAGTATTAAACTAATATAAGTCCTACAAATGGTGCCTTTTGAAATAACACGAATCATGAGGTTTTGAAAATAGGGGCTACGGTGTTTTTTTGAAAAGATACGTCTTTTGAAATATCCGTAGGATCCCTTGGGCTGTCTTTTAAAATACCCACGATTCGTTAGTTTTTTTTTGAAATAGGTAAGAATCGAATCTAATCTAATAACTAAACTAAACTAAAGGGCTAAGCTAACGAGCTGAACTACAGGTAAGGAAACCGCCTATCATCTGAGTCGATACATATACATACCTGTATATGTATAGTCGGTGATCCCGCCTCAATAATATCATAGCCGATACCATATCTATAATCAGGCATCCCAAGTCAAGAGTGCGGATCAATCATCAATATAGCTCGTACGTAAATCCGTCGTACGGCATCCCAAATATGGGTACGGGTCAATATCACATTCATCATACTATTCATCTGGTATCCTCTCTATAAATTATCATGATCGGGGTACTGATCTACGTCTAGTACCATATTGATACCGCCTAAGTATGCATGGACGTGTGTGAAACACTACGTCAAGGACCCGCTACAACGTCATGTCGTATCTCAAATACGAATCCTGCTATATTACCGATCTTACGGCCTCAATCAAATCTCATCGACTCAGCTCAACCCCAAGTATCATCCTCAATCCGTATGTGAACACATAGTCCCATACCCATGTGAACACATAACTATAAAGAATCCCATGAGCACATATCAATAGGAATGTATGCAAGTATGTATGTGTGTATGTGTATGTGTGTGTAGTGCAACACTACCCTAGGGTTCGCAACGCTAAAATAATCCAACACACCAATATGCATCCTAAGCATCGTTATTATTCCCAAATAACATATAATAATTGTTGGTGTGTATACGCATCCGTATACACCACCACGGACTGCGGGGGTGCTATACGCCATCCACCCGAGTTCTCCCCGTAGATATAAATCTACTCACCTGGTCCTCGCTAGCCGGTGCCGACGTCGCCACGCGCTTGCTTGTCGTCTCGAAGTCCACATGGGGGTACCTACATATCATAACGCACCATATCTTATTAAAACTAAATTCGAGATCGAAACGGCATACGAAAATCAAATCGGCACGCGTATCACGCATAGGTCCAAACCTATCGCCTACGCATGCAAGAATAGTCAAACCAACCCTCGATGTTGATGTACAAACGTCAAACCATCGAGAAAAATCCAATCACACTCATTTGCACATTCACGAACACTAATTTTAATATAAACTAGGTTAAAACTCACAAAAACCCCAATTTCACTTAAAAGGTCATTTTTCCGAAAATCTAGCAAGCACATTTCGCCATTTTTGTACAAAACATGATGTTTAAATGAATGTAGCGGCCAATATATTTATTAAATATCTTAAATAAGTCATATAAACAATTTCCGGAATTTAATCTCATTAAATTCCAAAAACCCTAATATTCTAGTTTACAAAAATACCCTTTTTAACAATTTCAAAGCAAAAATGCACAAACTACAATCTAACTTAGATTTGCATGATCTAAAGCATTAAACCACACTTAATAAAGTTAATGAAGTCATGAAAAACCTAAACACATTTTTAATCCCAAGTATTTAACCAAATTCAAAAAATCTAGTAGGCAAATTAGCACATTAACACAATTTTTTTTTAAACAAACCATTAGCACTAGCTACTAATCTTGTATTAACATGACAAAAAGCCTAAATATAACACACAACCATACACCAATTTTACAAAACCCTAACTTGCATTCAAATTCATAACTTGAATTCCAAAACTTGCAATTAAACTCACATATCCAAATTAACACTTAATTAAATTAGCTTAAGAAATTAGTAACAAATTAAGCAACAAAAATGTTTAGAATTATACCCAAAACATATGAAGATCCACAAGCATCCATGGCCTCCCAAAATGCCCTCTTTTCACAAGGATCCATGCTATACGGGCTAAGCTAAAATGGGTAGGAGTCGGATTTGGATTTAGATTTGAATTTTGCATGGATTTTGAAGTGATTTGTGGATTTTTTTGATGAAGAAAAGAGTGGGATTTGGGGGGGCTGCTGCTGTTGGGAGGGGGGGCTCGGCCTGATTGGGGGTGTGAGGAGAGAGAGGGAGGTAGAGAAAATACAAGGGAGGAAAGTCAAGGTCAAGGTAAGGTCAAAAGTCCACCTAATTCAGCCATTTTCTTTTCTTTTCTTTCATATCTTTTCCTTTGAAAATCAAGTGGGGAAAAATATGGTGGCTGCTGAATTCAGCCATGGGGAGGAGTAAGTGGGGGTGTGTGGGTGTGGGTATGGGTGTGGGGTGATGAAAAATGATAAATACAATACCCCAAGCATCCATTTACGCTAAAAAAAAGCCTTTTTTCTTCAATAATTTCTAAACCGTTTTGGCAAATGATTTCTTTCCAAAAACCACATGATAAAATTTTATTTAATGTTTTATGATGCACAAAATTTGTTTCAACTCATTCCAATTTGTAATTTTCCCAAATTAAATGTATTAGTGACGGCTTAAAATAATAATAAAATAATATATATATATTTTTTTTGGAAAATTTGAAATTTCACCAGCGGCTCAATAAACACCAAATAATAGCAATTACATAGCTAGAATATTTATATTTAATTTTTATAATAAGATATTTGTATTTTGACTTTTTACAGAAAACCCCCTTATTTTACCGATTTTTTCGAAATTTCACCGAAACGATATTCAAAACGTTACAGCTACACTTTAGTTTACACTTTTGATTTCCTCATACCCCCATGGTTATATGTGTAAGTCAGGTATTGATTAATCTGAGACTAATGCCAACACAGGATCAAGCAGGTACAGGTTTGTCTTTATAGACAACAGGAAATGTCCGTAGGAACGACAGGTCAAGATTGTCGGCATTAGTAACAAGATCAGGTAATATGTCACGCTGTGGTATATCAGGTCATGTCAGGTGGTGTACATGTATCAAGTCATGTCAAGTAGTGCACAGGTATCAAGTTATGTCAGGTGGTGCACAAGTATCAAGTGGGTGCTCATAATCAAACTGTAATAAGTATGGGTACACAAAATCAAGTATGGAGTACTAATGTAACAATAAAATGGAATAATATTATATGGTATGCAAATAGATATAAATTCAAAGATATGAATGCACAATTATCGATTATGGTTACATTTATAGTTCCAATACTAATTAGGATGCACTTTATTAAACATGGGGTGTTAATATCACAGTATTATGTATTAATGTGATCTATGGATGCAGTTATATATATTTTAAATGATTTGAATGCAAACGGGTATTCAAAAAACAGTAAAACTGTAAAATGGTAATGTGGGATGTACAACTAAGCAGTATGTGATGTAAATATTCCATTGGGTGCAGTATGTTGTAATATAGTATGTAACAAGATAAGTTTTCATGACCTAGATCTGAAATGATATGAATGGATGCAAACGGAACATCGAAAAGTTATAAAACTAAACATGGCGTGCATGATTTTAAACACAGGTATGATATTTATTTAAATAGGTGTATAATGAGTTATATAGCATGTAGCAAGATTAACTTGCCTCGATGGATCGCGATACGGATACGTACGACACGTCCGACGTCGGTAAATCGTCGCAACGCACACGCGGCACGGGTTCAGGTAAGGCAAGAGGGTGATCACGCAGGCAAGGTACGTTCACTGGATCTCTCGGTTCGTCGGCAGCGGCACGGCTCCGACGATCACCGGAAAAATACGGATCAAGAAATGAAATGTAAAGAAGAAGAAGAAAGAAGAAGAAGAGCAAGAAGAAAGAAAATGGAACTGGGGTCTCTGGTATGGCTCTGGGTTTGGGTTCATGGATCAGAGAAGGCAGCGAGGGGCGAAGACGAGGTAGTGGGTCACCGGCGATGGGGTTTGCCGGCGAGGCAGTGGATATGCAGGGAGGGTTTCCTGGGTTCTTGGGATTCAGTGCTTGGGTCGTGGGCTTGCAGGGAAGGAGATGAGAGAGGTGTTGGTGATGGTGATGAGGCCGATGAGGTCGGAGCTCCGGCGAGGAGCCGGTGATGGGTTGGAGGGTGTTATCGGTTTGCAGTGGGTTGTGAGGCTGCAGGGATCTTGGTGTGCAGGGAAATGGTTGGTCGGAGAAAGAAGAGGGATGCTCGAGGGAAGAGAGGAGGAGTGGGGAGATGAAGCGAGACGACATGGTCTCCGGCGGAAGCTAGGGTTAGGGTTCGCGAGTTCGTTGGGTTGCTGGGTTCACGTGGGTTCTCGTGCGGAGAGAGGAGAGAGGGTTTGATGGAGGGCTACGGTGATGGCTGATGTAGGTGAAGGTGGTGGTGCTCTGGGATGAAGACGACAACGATGGTGGTCGGAGGTTGGTGCTCGGTGCAGGGAAGAGCAAAGGTCGTGGATAGTAAGGGGAAGGATAGGAGAGAGGAAGGGAAGTCGACAATGGAGGAGGGAGGTGAGGTCGAGGGTGGAGCGGCGACGACGACGCAGGAGACGGCTAGGGTTAAAAGAAATGAAGAAGACGATGACGAGAGAAAGAACGTGCATGGGTTTTACTGGGAAAAAGAAATGAAGAAGGGAGGTGAGAGTAACGTGAGAAGGAAGGTGAGGGGATCCGCGTGAATAGGGTTTGCGAGAGGTGTGAGAAAGAGGGGGAGAGAGAAAGGAAAGAGAGAGAAAGAAAGGGGGAGAGAGAGAGATAGAGGGGTTCTGTTGGGTAATAAGGAAAAAAATATTAATATATAATATATAGAGTGGAGAGAGAGAGAGAGAGCCTGTGTTTGTTAAAAGAAAGACTTAAACAAATATATTTGTTAAAGAAGGATTTAAACAAATATATACTTTAGTTATAGCAATCATACAGCTCAAATATTTTAGTTTAAAAAAGAAACGTATATTTAGAATGGAATTAAAGAATATAATATTCGCACGTTTTGAGATTTTGGCAAATACAAACTTACTCCAAAACACGCCCGGGTCGGGTCGGATGCAAATACAAATATCAAATACACTATACGCACCCAAAACACAATAAATCAAGAAAATACCATAAATAAAGAAATACTTGACTAGAACTGGTATAAATGAACTAGGGTGTTACATTATACCCAACTACAAAAAGAATTTCGTCCTCGAAATTCCAAGAATAAGAAAGGATAAACAATCAAGAAACTAAAAGAATAGATGTGGAAATTTCTGTCGGATTTCATCTTCTCGTTCCCAAGTTGATTCTCCATGCGAGCGATTTCCCCAAGAAACAAGTATGAGAGGGATAACCTTGTTCTTAAGAACCTTTTCCCTTCGATCCACAATCGACATCGGTCGTTCATCAAAAGTTAAATCTTTTCGTACAGTCAGCTCCGAATGATCCAGCACGTGTATTTCATCTCGGACATATTTACGGAGTTGAGATACATGAAACACATCATGAACATTCGCCAAAGATTGTGGTAAAGCCAAACGATACGCCATTCTCCAACACGCTCCAAAATCTCGGAAGGCCCCACGAATCGAAGACTAAGCTTGACTCGACTCCCAAAACGAATTACTCTTCTAGTCGGTGATATGTTTAAGAACACAAGATCACCAACAACGAACTCTAGAGGTCTTCTCGATGTATCGGCCCAACTCTTCTGCCGATCTTGTGCTGCTTTCATATTATTCCGAATGGTAATAACTTTCTCCACGGTTTGCACGATAAAAACTGGTCCCAACAATCTTCGTTCTCCAACATCGTCCCAACAAACAGGTGAACGACACTTGCGACCATACAATGGTTCAAATGGAACCATCTGAATAGTCGCCTGAAAGTTGTTATTGTATGAAAACTCCACCAAGTGTAACTGATCCTCTCATGAACCCTTGAAGTCTAACATGCAAGTTTTCAATATGTCTTCAAGAGTTTGGATCGTTCTCTCCGACTGGCCATTTGTCTAAGGATGATAAGCTGTGCTAAACTTCAATCGAGTCCCCAAACTTTCCTGTAAGCTCCTCCAGAAGTGTGATAAGAAACGGGTGTCACGGTCGGACATGATGCTCACCGGTACTCCATGCAATCTTACAATCTCCTGCATGTACCGTTCTGCTAACGTTTCCGTTGACTGACCAACTCGAAATGGTATGAAATGAGCTGCCTTAGTCAATCGATCAACAATTATCCAAACTGCATTGTTGCCCTTTGGACTCCGCAGTAAAGCTGTCACGAAATCCATGGTTATATGATGCCACTTCCACTGAGGAATCTGATGTGGTTGCAATAAACCAGCAACCCTTTGAAGTTCAGCCTTAATTTGCTGATACACCAAGCACTTCGCCACAAAACGGGCAATCTCCCTTTTCATGCCTTCCCACCAGAAATGTTGTCGTAGATCTCGGTACATCTTCGTGCCTCCTGGATGTACGGAATACGCGGAATTGTACGCCTCCTTTATAACTTCTTCGCGAATATCTCCCTTTGGCATACACAAACGGCTACCATATCGCAACAAACCATCTTCATAAATCAACAAGTCCGTCCGAAGTCCTGCTTCAATTTGTTCTCGAAACTTCTGCAATCTTGGGTCCTGCGACTGCGCTGCTTTAATACTCTCGATCAATGACGAATGTACTTGCAGCTGCATCAACTGTCCCGAAGAATGCGGTAGCACGATCTCCAACTCAAATCTCCGAAAGTCTTCGAGAAGTTCCTTCTGTGCAATCAATATCCGAATTGCTGGCAACCGACTAATCGCGTCCGACACAACATTAACTTTCTCCGGATGGTACTTAAGATTAAGATCATAGTCCGCCATCAGCTCCAACCATCTACGCTGCCTCATGTTAAGCTCTTTCTGTATGAACACATACTTTAGGTTTTTGTGATCGGTGAATACATCGACCTTTTTGCCCAATAAATAGTGTCTCCGAATCTTCAAAGCGAAAATCACTGCTGCAAGCTCCAGATCATGAGTTGGGTAATTCTTCTCATGGATTTTCAACTGCCTCGATACATAAGCTATAACTTTCCCATGCTACATCAAAACACATCCCAAACCTTTTCCAGATGCGTCGCTGTGAATTACTAATCCTCCGGAACTGTCTGGTACGGTCAAAATAGGAGCGTTTATCAATCTCTGCTTCAACGCCTTAAAAGCTGACGCACAACTATCTGTCCATACGAACGGTACTTCCTTTCGCGTAAACTTGGTCAAAGGCTCAGCCAAACGAGCAAAATTCTCCACGAACCTTCTTTAATACCCTGCAAGTCCAAGGAAACTTTTGATCTCTGCTACGTTCTTCGGAATCGGCCAATCTCGAACTGCTGCAATCTTTTCAGGGTCAACGGCGATTCCATCTCCGGATACGACATGCCCCAAAAACTTCACTTCTTCAAGCCAAAACTCGCACTTGCTCATCTTTGCATACAATCTTTCTTGCCTCAAAATCTGCAGTGTGATCTTCAAGTGTTCTGCATGCTCTTCAAGGCTCCTCGAGTAGACCAGAATATCATCGATGAACACCACTATAAACTGGTCCAAGAACGGTGAAAAGATTCGGTTCATCAAGTCCATAAATATCGTCGGTGCATTCATGACTCCAAATGGCATCACTAAATACTCGTAATGTCCATACCGAGTTCGGAACGCAGTCTTGCAAATATCCTCTAGTTTAACTCGGACCTGATGATATCCGGATCGCAAATCCAGCTTCGAGAATACCCTCGCGCCATTAAGTTGCTCGAATAATTCGCCAATACGAGGGATCGGGTACTTGTTCTTAATAGTCACCCAGTTCAATTCTCGATAATCGATGCGCATCCTCCTTGTGCCATCTTTCTTCTTTACTAGAAGAACTGGAGCTCCCCAAGGTGAATTACAGCTGCGAATCCAACCCTTGTCAAGTAATTCTATAACCTGTTTCTTGACTTTTTCCAACTCCACTGGTGCCATTGGATAGTACGCCTTAGAGATTGGCGCTGCACTAGGAATAAGATCGATCGCGAACTCCACATCTCGTTTTGGCCGTAAACCCAAGATGTCCTCGAACACATCCATGAACTCTCGAACTATAGCTGGCGCTTCCTCCTTATCAACTTCCATTGATGAAAGAACATTGTTTGTCGGCCTAGCCCTAAACTCGACTGGCCCGACAGAACTGCTTCCTCCAGTGAAAACAAACTCCGGATGTTCGGGAATCTGGAAAATCACTTTTTTTGCCCTACAATCAATGTGAGCGTGGAAAGAGCCAAGGAAATCCATTCCCAAGACAACATCAAACAAAGGGATGCACCAGAATTGAATAATTCTAATGCGGGGAAAACATGAACAAGTAGGATACCTGAAACGACTTCACCTAAAGCCAAACACTGAAGAAGATAAGCACGGTAAACAGGATTCAAGCTTGCGATAAAACATGAACTGGAAATCAAGAGAAGCAAGGCAATATAACGACCATGGAACAAGGAAATGAATCAAGACCAGGACTCCAAGTTACTTAAATAGAGTACCGCATTATAACCATACTGCAGTTCATGGGTACAATCACATAACTCCGTTCAAGTTGCCCAAATCCTAGTATCAGAATCAAAGGAACAGGGAGAAACAATAAGGAACCAAAAGGTTTTAAGCCGAGATGCAAAGTTGTTTGCATATCGTCAAGACAAGGGTCAAGAGAAAGATATAATTTAAGAATCATGATAACAATGTGGCAGGACATGTTCCTAATTACTGGTTTTCTGATTCGTGTATTGGGTCCAATACCCACTACAAAAGAATCAAACCCGATTAACCTAAATCATATGGCTCTGATACCAAACAAACCCTGTCACGACCCGCTTCCCAGAGTGCGCTAAGATCGGCACGTGACAGAGCCAACCATGCTACCTGTGGCTAGGAAAAATCCCTCCACAGTCACGGCTGTCTAGAGATATCAAGAACATGAAAATAAAAAAAATAAACTATCTAGTACATGTCCATTTGCCAGAATAAACAAGTCAAGAAATAATATGCAGAAGCAATAGATCCAAGTAAAAATAACAATCTGGAAAGTAGAACATAACTAAACTAACTGGATACTAACTGGATCCTCATTGCTCGGCCTGACGGCAGAAATACTCCTGATCAGCCTGCGACAAAGGTAGAGGATCTGGGCCATGCAAAACCCAGACGTCGGTGTGTCATGATATCAATAATTCTAAGCAAGCATGATGAAATGAAATATGCAGGCATGAAGTATAAACAGTAACCAGTTATCAGGAATAAACAGTAACATGAATATAGATCAGTGAACAGGATATATACAGGTGAAGTGCAGTGAATAGTCTAAACTGTACTATAGGGTTATCTACTCTAAAGTTATTGAAATTAATTAGAGTAATCCTCCATGTAACTCAAAGGATATATCCCGTTATCCCCCGGGACCATGGATCAGGTAGTGGGAGTCATGAATGACTCTGTCCCGTTATCCCCCGGGACCACGGATCAAGTAAGAATTACGAATGATTCTGTCCCGTTATCCCCTGGGACCACGGATCAAGTAATACCCTTGTAAGCTACACTTTAGTTTACACTTTTGATTCCTCATACCCCCATGGTTATATGTGTAAGTCAGGTATTGATAAATCTGAGACTAATGCTAACACAGAATCAAGCAGGTACATGTTTGTCTGTATAGACAACAGGAAATGTCCGTAGGAACAACATGTCAAGGTTGTCGGCATTAGTAAAAAGATCAGGTAATATGTCACGCTGTGGTACATCAGGTCATGTCAGGTGGTGTACATGTATCAAGTCATGTCAAGTAGTGCACAGGTATCAAGTCATGTCAGGTGGTGCACAAGTATCAAGTGGATGCTCATAATCAAACTGTAATAAGTATGGGTACACAAAATCAAGTATGGAGTACTAATGTAACAATAAAATGGAATAATATGATATGGTATGCAAATAGATATAAATTCAAAGATATGGATGCACAATTATCGATTAGGGTTACATTTATAGTTCCAATACTAATTAGGATGCACTTTATTAAACATGGGGTGTTAATATCACAGTATTATGTATTAATGTGATCTATGGATGCAGTTATATATATTTTAAATGAGATGGATGCAAACGGGTATCTGAAAAACAGTAAAACTGTAAAATGGTAATGTAGGATGTACAACTAAGCAGTATGCGATGTAAATATTCCATTGGGTGCAGTATGTTGTAATATAGTATGTAACAAGATAAGTTTTCATGACCTAGATCTGAAATGATATGAATGGATGCAAACGGAACATCGAAAAGCTATAAAACTAAACATGGCGTGCATGATTTTAAACACAGGTATGATATTTATTTAAATAGGTATATAATGAGTTATATAGCATGTAGTAAGATTAACTTGCCTCGATGGATCGCGATACGGATACGCACAGCACTTCCGACGTCGGTAAATCGTCGCAACGCACACGCGGCACAGGTCCAGGTAAGGCAAGAGGGTGATCACGCAGGCAAGGTAAGTTCACTGGATCTCTCGGGTCGTTGGCAGCGGCATGGCTCCGGCGATCACCGGAAAAATACGGATCAAGAAATGAAATGTAAATAAGAAGAAGAGCAGGAAGAAAGAAAAGGGAACTGGGGTCTCTGGTATGGCTCTGGGTTTGGGTTCATGGATCAGAGAAGGCAGCGAGGGGCGAAGACAAGGTAGTGGGTCACTGGTGATGGGGTTTGCCGGAGAGGCAGTGGATGTGCAGGGAGGGTTTCCTGGGTTCTTGGGATTCAGTGCATGGGTCGTGGGCTTGCAGGGAAGGAGATGAGAGAGGTGTTGGTGATGGTGATGAGGCCGACGAGGTCGGAGCTCCGGCGAGGAGCCGGTGATGGGTTGGAGGGTGTTATCGGTTTGCAGTGGGTTGTGAGGTTGCAGGGATCTTAGTGTGCAGGGAAATGGTTGGTCGAGGAAAGAAAAGGGATGCTCGAGGGAAGAGAGGAGGAGAGGGGAGGTGAAGCGACGAAGATGTGGTCTCCAGCAGAAGCTAGGGTTAGGGTTCGCGAGTTCGTTGGGTTGCTGGGTTCACCTGGGTTCTTGTGCGGAGAGAGGAGAGAGGGTGTGATGGAGGGCTACGGTGATGGCTGATGTGGGTGAAAGTGGTGGTGCTCTGGGATGAAGACGACGACTATGGTGGTCGGAGGTTGGTACTCGGTGCAGGGAAGAGCAAAGGTCATGGATAGTACGAGGGAGGATAGGAGAGAGGAAGGGAAGTCGACAATGGAGGAGGGAGGTGAGGTCGAGGGTGGAGAGGCGACGACGACGCAGGAGATGACTAGGGTTAAAAGAAACGAAGAAGACGATGACGAGAGAGAGAATGTGCATGGGTTTTACTGGGAAAAAGAAATGAATAAGGGAGGTGAGAGTAACGTGAGAAGGAAGGTGAGGGGATCCGCGTGAACAGGGTTTGCGAGAGGTGTGAGAAAGAGGGGGAGAGAGAAAGGAAAGAGAGAGAAAGAGAGAAAGAAAGGGAGAAAGAGAGAAAGAAAGGGAGAGAGAGAGGGGTTCTGTTGGGTAATAAGGAAAAAACATTAATATATAATATATAGAGTGAAGAGAGAGAGAGAGAGAAAGAGCCTGTGTTTGTTAAAAGAAAGACTTAAACAAATATATTTGTTAAAGAAGGATTTAAACAAATATATACTTTAGTTATAGCAATCATACAGCTCAAATATTTTAGTTTAAAAAAGAAACGTATATTTAGAATGGAATTAAAGAATATAATA
Organism: Agapanthus africanus; assembly: GCA_030015575.1. Classification (NCBI taxonomy): domain Eukaryota; kingdom Viridiplantae; phylum Streptophyta; class Magnoliopsida; order Asparagales; family Amaryllidaceae; genus Agapanthus; species Agapanthus africanus. Next base: position 294,799,489 of record JASDDO010000006.1, on the reverse strand, counting down.
TTCACACGTTTTGAGATTTTGGCAAATACAAACTTACTCCAAAACATGCCCGGGTCGGGTCGGATGCAAATACAAATGTCAAATACACTATACGCACCCAAAACACAATAAATCAAGAAAATACCATAAATAAAGAAATACTTGACTAGAACTGGTATAAATGAACTAGGGTGTTACATTATACCCAACTACAAAAAGAATTTCGTCCTCGAAATTCCAAAAACAAGAAAAGATAAACAATCAAGAAACTACAAGAATAGATGTGGAAACTTCTGTCGGATTTCATCTTCTCGTTCCCAAGTTGATTCTCCATGCGAGCGATTTCCCCAAGAAACAAGTACGAGAGGGATAACCTTGTTCTTAAGAACCTTTTCCCTTCGATCCACAATCGACATCGGTCGTTCCTCAAACGTTAAATCTTCTCATACAGTCAGCTCCGAATGATCCAGCACGTATGTTTCATCTCGGACATATTTACGGAGTTGAGATACATGAAACACGTCATGAACATTCGCCAAAGATTGTGGTAAAGCCAAACGATACACCACTTCTCCAACACGCTCCAAAATCTCGAAAGGCCCCACGAATCGAGGACTAAGCTTGCCTCGACTCCCAAAAGGAATCACTCTTCTAGTCGGTGATATCTTTAAGAACACAAGATCACCAACAGCGAACTCTAGAGGTCTTCTCGATGTATCGGCCCAACTCTTCTGCCGATCTTGTGCTGCCTTCATATTATTCCGAATGGTAATAACTTTCTCCATGGTTTGCACGATCAAAACTGGTCCCAACAATCTTCGTTCTCCAATATCGTTCCAACAAACAGGTGAACAACACTTACGACCATACAACGGTTCAAATGGATCCATCTGAATAGTTTCCTGAAAGCTGTTATTGTACGAAAACTCCACCAAGTATAGATGATGCTCCCATGAACCCTTGAAGTCTAACATGCAAGCTCTCAACATGTCTTCAAGAGTTTGGATCGTTCTCTCTGACTGGCCATCTGTCTGAGGATGATAAGCTGTGCTAAATTTCAATCGAGTCCCCAAACTTTCTTGTAAGCTCCTCCAGAAGTGTGATAAGAAACGGGTGTCACGGTCGGACATGATGCTCACCGGTACTCCATGCAATCTTACAACCTGCATGTACCGTTTTGCTAACGTTTCCGTTGACTGACCAACTCGAAATGGTATGAAAAGAGCTGCCTTGGCCAATCGATCAACAATTACCCAAACTGCATTGTTGCCCTTTGGACTCCGCGGTAAATCTGTCACGAAATCTATGGTTATATGATCCTACTTCCACTGAGGAATCTGAAGTGGTTGCAATAAACCAGCAACCCTTTGATGTTCAGCCTTAATTTGCTGACACACCAAGCACTTCACCACAAAACGGGCAATCTCTCTTTTCATGCTTCCCACCAGAAAGTTGTCGTAGATTTCGGTACATCTTCGTGCCTCCTGGATGTACGGAAAACGCAGAATTGTGCCCCTCCATCATATCTTCTTCGCGAATATCTCCCTTTGGCACACACAAACGGCTACCATATCGCAACGAACCATCTTCATGAATCAACAAGTCCGTCCGAAGTCCTGCTTCAACTTGTTCTCGAAACTTCTGCAATCTTGGGTCCTGCGACTGTGCTGCTTTAATACTCTCGATCAATGACGAATGTACTTGCAGCTGCATCAACTGCTTCGAAGAATGCGGTAGCACGTTCTCCAACTCAAATCTCTGAAAGTCTTCGAGAAGTTCCTTCTGTGCAATCAATATCCGAATTGCTGGCAACCGACTAAGCGCGTCCGGCACAACATTAACTTCCCCGGATGGTACTTGAGATCAAGATCATAGTCAGCCATCAACTCCAACCATCTACGCTGCCTCATGTTAAGCTCATGTTAAGCTAACGAACAAAGGGTCGATGTATTCACCGATCAAAAAAACCTAAAGTATGTGTTCACGCGTGCCAGATTCACGGAGACTTTATCCATAAGCATCCAAATCCACTACATCCAGCAGTGGCTAGCCGGCCGTTCGAAATGTGTGGGACTGACATAATCGGCCCCATCGAACTAGCATCGTCCAGAGGACATCGATTCATTTTGGCGACAACTGATTACTTCTCTAAATGGGCAGAAGCAGTACCGCTAAGGGAAGTGAAGACGGAGAATATCCTCCATTTCTTCAAGACGCACGTCATTTATCGGTTTGGAACTCCACGACGGATTATCTCCGATAACGGGCCAGCCTATAGAAGCCACAAGATCAACCACTTCGCACAACAGCATAACATAGACTGGAGATACTCTTCAGTCTATAATCCCCGAGCTAACGGTCTAGCTGAGGCTTTTAACAAGACCTTGACAAAGATCGTGAAAAAGACGGTGTCTCGAAATAAGAAGGACTGGCATGAGAGACTGCATGAAGCTCTCTGGGTGTATCGAACTACGTTCAAAATGGCCACGAACGCAACGTCGTACGCATTGGTATTCGGTACAGAGGCAGCACTCCCCCTCGAGATAGAGTTACCCTCTCTACGAGTGGCAGTTCATTACGAGCTAACGGGCGAAGAGAATTCTTACCTTCGGCTTGGGGAGCTCGATGCCCTTGATGAAACTCGGCTCATAGCACAACAATCTAGAGGCTTATAAAGCAAAGATGACACGTTCATATGAGAGATTGACTAGGCCGAGGACATTCACCCAAGGCGAACTCGTGCTAGTGGTTAAAAGAACTATGATCCCCAATCGTGCCAAACGGGGGAAATTCGAGCCGAACTATGAAAACCCGTATATCATAGACAAGGTCTACCAGGGTAGGGCTTATCTACTCATGGACATGCATGGCGAAAGGCCTTTCAGGCCAATAAATGGTCGCTTTCTGAAAAAGTACTACGCCTGACGAGTCACGGCCTAGGTTAATGATAGATGACGACGACTATGTCCGCTCGCTATCTTCCTAAGCCCAAACTCTATAAGTAGTAGCCAGCCAACGGACCGAAATGTCCTAAAACTAACAACGGACCGAAATGTCCTAAAACTAACAACGGACGGAAACGTCCTTAAACTAACAATGGACTGAAACGTTCTAAAACTAACAACGGACCGAAATGTCCTAAAACTAACAATGGACCGAAACGTCCTTAAACTAACAATGGACCACTATTTCCTAAAACTAGCTGTTGACCGAGACGTCGATAAACTACTGTGGATTGCAACATCCCAAGGCTGATACAAAAAAAAGAGAAAAATAAAAGAATAAAAAAATAAAGAAAAAGAAAACGGTATGTCCATAAGCAAAATAGGCACGGATGAAAACCCGAAAGGGCTCCGTGAGTAAAAACAGCAGGGCTACCAGCAAGTTTTTGTGAAGACCCGAAAGGGCGCAATCTCGTTAAAAGACACTTGCAAGGTCCTCTCGACCTTATGAGGAGAAACCACCAGCGTGAGATCCTTACGACTCACAAGGGAGCAACACACTTAGGGATCCCCACGATTCCTAAGGAGAAATTACACTTACGAGATCCTCACGACTCGTAAGGAGAACCCTCTTATAAAACCCTTACGGCTCATAAGATTCAAAAGTCTTAAGCTACAGGAATCTGAACCTGTTCTTAAGCGGCCATCACAACCTCCAATTTTGCCCTACAAGCGGCTCAATGCCGACCCTTGAATATAATTCACGGGCACGAATAAACATTTTCCTAACAAAGTCCCATCCATGACTAGGGATATATTTGCACAGTGAACAGCCCTTGTAAGTCCTCTCGACTTATTAGGAGAAAGCACTCTTATAAAATCCTTACGACTTATAAGAGACCATGCACTTAGGAATCCTCATGATTCCTAAGGAGAAAACGCACCTACGAGATCCTCACGACTCGCAGGGAAAAATACCTTTATGAGACCCTTACGGCTCATGAAGTCAAAAACCTTAGTCGACAGGATCTTAACCCTGTTTGCTAAGCCACCTTTGTTCGACATCGACATAGGCAAATGATGATTTGCTCCTGGCAATATTCCAGTTGTAGCGGTGCTGATGCCGAAATCGGTGTCTAATTCCAAACTTGCAGCAAAAAGCCAGCGAGCCACACATGCATACGAAATAGCCGAAATGATGGGGCAACTTGTAACAAAATCAGCAAGTAAAAATGTATGCATGCAAAATAGCCGAAATGATTGGGCGGCTCGCAATAAAAGCAGCGAGTAAAAATAAAATAAATAGCCGAAATGATTGAGCGCCGCGAAAAATAGCCGAAATGATTGGGCAATCGCAACTTTCGCGATATAAAAGCTGAAATGATAGAGCATCGCGGAAAGAAATAAAGAAAAATGAAATTTATGCCCTACAGGTGATATCACATCAATCCCTATATACAATCTAGGGGCGCAAACAAAGAAGGAATCACACCTTCCTTCCCTAGGCTCCATCAGAAAACGAAGCCAAATCTCGACGGTTCAGGGATAGCCTAGAGAACATCAACAGTGTTCCTCCCCATTCCAGCAGGATTCAGACGCTGCAATCAGACCTGGAGCTACGGCAAAGCCCCTACTCTAAATTTCAACGGTTCACAGACAACCTGGAGACCACTTCGATATTCATCTCATTACAACAGACGATACGTCATCCACATGACCCCATCGCGGAAATACGTCATCCAAATAACCCCGTCGCGGAAATACGTCATCCACATGACCCCGTCTCGGAAATACGTTATCCACATGACCCCGTCTTGGAAATATGTCATCCACATGAATCCATCTCGGAAACACGTCATCCACATGACCCCGTCGCGAAAACACGACATCCACATGACCCCGTCACGGAAATACGTCATCCACCTGACCCCGTCATGGAAATACGTCATCCACATGACCCCGTCGTGGAAATATGTCATCCACATGACCCCGTCTCGGAAATACATCATCCACATGACCCCGTCGCGGAAATACGTCATCCACATGACCCCGTCTTGGAAATACGTCATCTACATGACCCCGTCGCGGAAATACATCATCCACATGACCCCATCGCGGAAATACGTCATCCAAATGACCCCGTCGCGGAAATACGTCATCCACATGACCCCGTCGTGGAAATACGTCATCCACATGACCCTGTCTCGGAAATACGTCATCCACCTAACCCCGTCGTGGAAATACGTCATCCACATGACCCCGTCGCGGAAATTCGTCATCCACCTGACCCCGTCGTGGAAATAAGTCATCCACATGACCCCGTCTCGGAAACACGTCATCCATATGACCCCATCACGGAAACACGTCATCTACATGACCCCGCCTCGGAAATATGTCATCCAACGACTCCGTGTAACACGGCCAAAGTTAACTTTGACCCCGTGGGAAACGCCCGGAGCAACTTCTGACGCCGTGAAATGCGGATAATGTCAATCTCATTAAACACTTACGAGTCCTCTCGACTCGTTAGGAAGAAAACTCTCTTGTAAGATCCTTACGACTTATAAGGGAAAACGCACTTAGGAATTCTCATGATTCCTAAGGAGAAAATACACCTACGAGATCCTCTCGACTCGTAGGGAGAAAAGTTTTTATGAGACCCTCACGGCTCATGAAGTTGAAAAGTCTTAGGTAGCAGATCTGAACCCGCTTCCCAAGCCATCACTACCTCTCAAAGAGTTCAAGACGGAATGCTTTTTATTATCTACAGGCTACGCTTACTAAGATAACATGCCGGCAACAAAGAAAAGAGAAGAAAGCAGTGATAGAACAAAAAATATATATGTATCTTTTATTCATGAATTCAATGGAGTACAAGTTGAATCGTATGAAAGAAAAAAATGGATACATGTTATTCAAAAATTACAAGCAAAACAGCTACTGAGAAGGAAGCGTTTTCAACAAGTCCGCAAGCTGCTCTCGCACTCCTTTCAGTGCCTTCTCGTGATCAGCCGCCGCGGCCAGCTCCGCTTCAATTCGAGCCCTTTGCTGCAAGCATGACAAAATCTTCTCATCGATTTCCCGTCGGGTAGCTTCGCGATTATGCGCAACCCGCTCAATAGAGTCGAGCTTCCACCTCAATACAAGCCCGTCCGAGATACATTGCTGCAAGGTGTCAAAAGCAGCTCTCAGTTGCGTAGCGTTCGCTTTAACTTGGGCGCGCAGCCGGGCAGATTCACCCGAAGCCTCCTCGCGTTCCTTCCGCCTCAAGGTCGCTCCTTGTTCGAAATGGCGGAGGAAGGACACACTCTGCTCGACCCATGCAGCCCGCTGGGAGTTCAAAGCCTAAATCTCAAGAGAAGGACGCATAAGTTCAAGCTCATGCAAGCAGGCCTCAATCTTCCTGCAGTGGTTAACCCAAGACTCAACGACGCCTTCATTATGGAAGTTTACAAGTATCGTCAGCATTGGATTAACTTCGGCAGCAAAATCTACAGCAAACGTAGGGGCCTCCGCATCAAGCTCTTCGATATAATCGCTTAACATACGCAGACTGGTCACAGTACCTTTTGAGTATGGACGTCTGGAAAAAGGCCCTGCCGGCATTATAACGCGAGACTCAAATGGGGCTGGAGTCGATGTGACCGCTACAAAACAAATCACAATCAGATGTCGGCTTAAGAAATAAAAAAATACATGAACAAAAGAGTCTATTATACTGGCTGCAACAAGGGGGAAGAGCTGGGAGTTCCGGTGGCGTGGCGATACCCTTGACCCCCCCTTCAATTTGTAAGACTACGAGCAATGCAAAGAAGAATTAGCAATAACGTGACTGCCCATTAAAGAAAAGAAAGGACGTCGGCTAGAAAAGATAGTCACCGACACCAGTGGGCGGACTAATCTCCGAGGGGAAAGAAAAGTACGGGTTCAGCACCTGATACAAATGATCAAAAAGAACTCCTGCGAGATCACGATGATACATGGTCAGTACACGAAAAATGCTGTCCCCGATTTAAATTTATCACAAACCCATACCTTCCAGCATTTGAGAAGATATAAGAGAAGACGGAGGGGCAACCACCGTCAAAGCAACAACTGGTGATGCTTCCTCGGGTGGCACAACCTCAACGCTCACCACACCTGCTTTAGAAGCGAGAGAAATACTGTCAGGAGAGATTAAAAGGGGACTGCAGAATAAAAGGGGAAAGCAATGACCCAAAATCTACCTGGTGAGTCGCCAGTCGAGACCGCGACAAGAGTGTCACTGGATGCAGCGAATGCTACACCTTCCTCCATCGGAACGGTCTCGCCACCCGTAGCCTCATCCCCCGATTCCATGAGAATCGTCATGACACTCGCAGCGCCCGGCAGCGGCAGGGAGCCGCAAGGGGAAAGAGCGACAATTGGAGCAGTGCCCGACTCTTGAGAAAGAGTGGCTACCTCGGACTCTACGACTGTAGCCATCTCGCCTACCGCTGCCTCGGGTTCGGTGATCGTGGCTATCTCCTCTACGGCTACCCCAGGCTCAGTGGTTGCCGCCACTTCTTCGGCAAGACTCGGCCCTGCAAGATGGGATATATGAGAACCTGAAAGTTAAAATTTTGACAGAACAACCCAATGTCACGTTACCTTGAGTCGACTTTCTGATTGCTTCCCGAGTGGCACGTGCTGCCTGTCTATGGGCAGTGGACAAGGCAGCCGGAGCATCCTCTGAAGGAGTAGGGGCAGGGGTAGCGGTGCTCGACCCTGCACCCGCGGCCAAGGCGACACTACGCTCCCTTGTCGCGCGCATTCTGTGCTTCCTTTCCGCTCGGTCCGTAAGAGCGGATCTTCTAGAAGCTTCCATCAATAGGACGTCATCGTCCGCGCCAAGGGTTACCTCTGGAGCCGTTACGACATCCGTCATCGGTCGTTTAAGTAAGGCCTCTTTTGGCAGTCCTGAGGAGGTCGGGACTTCGATGGCTTGCCCTGGAAGCATCTCCGCATCACCTTGCGGGATTGGCAATGTAGTCCCTGCGATAAGATAAAGAGAGGGTCAGATTACCCATAAAAAAACGGGAGCAGAGACGCGGTGAGCCGAAATATATCAATGCCCAGCGAAGCGCGCATCCTCTCCTCTTCCTCAAAAGTCTTAAGAGAAGTTGCGAGAGCTTCTTCAGTGGAAATGCCTGTCAAAGAAGAAAAGGTGTCAGTCAAAACATGATGATAAAAATATGATGTAATGACAAAAGATACAGCTGATGGTTACCTGATCGCGCAAGGATAGCCAGTCCCGCTTCGTGGCTTGCCAATTGCTCAGATTCTGCAATGGCAGCCGCCAGATCAGTGTCATCTGGCGACATGAATAGACCCTCGTTTGTCCTATACTCGCTCAGGCCCTCTCCATAAGGAGCGTGAGGCTCCTGACCAAGTACAACGTCGGCAGAGAAGAGCGACTTCTTCTTCCTCTTCTGCGAGCGAGCTCGGGTTGCCGCTAACACCAGCTTACGCTTGGTGGGCACCTTGAGACAACGAGTCCCAATGTCTGAACCCACGCCAGAATCGGGGGAAGGTACAGTCACCTTTTCTACAGGATCCCGGGGTATTGGTAGCTCGGGCCTGTCGCGTGGGACTTCGGTCACGGCAGCTTCTCTTAAGGGAGGACGGACGATGGTCCGTCGCTTCAGAGGGATGCTCGGATTACCAGCAGGGGTGCACCTTTGCGATCGAGCAGCAGTCGCTTCTCCTCCCTGATAACGGCACCCATTGAATGCCGGTACCATGCCACGTACATATTAAGGACCTTTGGGACACAGCTCGGTTCGCTGATGAAGAAGCTAGACCCTGTGTTCAAGCGCATGAAATGATGCAGCGCACTCCGCATTCCCTCTTCGGTGGCAGCAGGTTCTAGCAAGAAAGCCTCCAACGGAACTCCCTGATTATAGCTCAATTGTTGGGCAAAATGATGCGGATTGTATCTCATGAATAACGCTGCATCATTTTGCCTAAACACTAGAAAGTCCGGTCTGATGGAATATAAATGAACGATTTCCCGAGCTTTCAAAACAGAGGCTCCATCTTTAAAAATGTCCCGCAATGGCTGCACCGCTGTCACGGACTCTTTGCCGATAGTCAGGATCTTGTCAGTGAAAGTCATGCCATCTCCAACAGTGCGAGGACGAAGGAGCAAACCTCTGGCTTCCTGCGGTGACGGATTTACAATAGATGCATCGACCAATCGCGTGATCTGGAGGAAACCACACCTGTCGTAGAAGGACGACCTCTTATGAATGCCAAAAACGCCAAGTGCATGTAGCTCGAGCCATGACATGAAGTAATGCATTGAGAAGTTCACATGCTGCACTCCGGGTTCAGTAGTATCCGCCGCTTGGCTGAGGCCGTAATACAGATGAGCTAACCCGGCGACCCCGACAGCCACTTTCAGCCCAATAATCATCCGGTGAGCCCGGATAGAAGACAGACGGCCTCATACGGCGAAAGTGCATCGGAAGCGCAAACCAGCTCAGCCATAGCCTAAGAAACCATAAGAAGAACGTTTCCTCATCAATCCCAGGGACTGCAATCTCCGCAAAAGGAACAACTGGATTGTTCGGAAGGAAGAAACTCTTTTGATCTACCTCCGCCGTTGGGAATTTGTTTAACCCTAAACCGAAAAGGTCGTCAAGTTTGGCGAACTTAGCAGCACCTTTCGAAAGGACATCCGGATGGAGAAAACGAGCAATGAAATCCTCGAAAGTAATCCCGCGGCTCCCAGACTCGAGAAAAAGACCCTCATAAATATTCAACACTTTGATTAAGCAAGGGAACTGGTGTTGAATGGCGTTCTTGGGGGTGAGGCCTGTCATCACTGGCTTGGCACCAAAAATGTATTCATCTGTAGGAAGTAGTTCCTCATAGTGCTCCCCCATAACCGGTAAGCCAGAAACTTCTGCAAATTCCTCTAAGGAGATCGATACTTCTCGGTCCAACGAAAGGAAGGTGTGGGTAGAAATATTTCACTGTTTTAGAAAGGCCTTAACCCACCAGGCGAGAAGCGTAGGATACTGGAAGAGAGAAGCATAAATGGTGGGATACAACCCAAGCCTCAACAACTGCGACTTCTTCGCTGACAGAATATAGCGGGCCCACTGCAGATAACCAGCTGGATGACGAGGAATTAGACCGATCATATATGGTTGTCCCCACGTCGCGCTTCGCCTTAACAAATACGTCGCCCCAGGGTTTCCAAAGCCATTGGAGGCTGAACAGGTATCGAAGCCATAGCAAGCTGAAGAAGACCTCCCGATGTCCGGTTGACTTCTTCCACGGTATAGTTCACCGGGGGTGGGTCGGCGTAATGGATCGCCATGATGGGCTCTGAGGGTACCGCGCACGAAAAGTTTTGTCGACCCTTAATAATCTGATTATACCATGTCCTCCAAAGGTGAAGATTCTTATATTCCAGGTCATGATCTTTGATCAAAGCTAGGACTTCCCGGTCTAAAGGTGCTCCAGGGAATCCTCCTTCTGAACGAACAAACGGGAAAAAGAGATCGAAAGACATGTCGCCTGCGCAAAAAGGGACAAAAGTCAATTGTCAGTGCTATAATTTAAATTCCGACATTTGGTAATTTAAAATTTGTACCGCACTGCAATGCAGTGGAAAGGGAACCAAAGGGGGACCCGCAAAATCTAGATGACAATTCATCAATTAATAAAACAGCCTCATCATTTGATGAGACTGTTAATTAAATGAGGAGAACCTCAAGAAAATTCTCATTAAATGAGAGATCCCTCGGGAAGAGGAGTAAATCTCCCTTTGAGAGCAATGCTCTATGACAGAGTGACACTTGTCAAACTCTGATCATGAAGGAATAAAAATTCCTCAAGAGCTTTGCTCTGTAAAGATGATGGGAAAAACCCATCAGAAAAAAATTAAAATCAATTTTTTATGAATTAAAAATTCCGGGATCTTCAAGATCCATGAACAAACTCTTAAGAGTTCTTCATAAGAGATTAAAAAAAAAGTTCGACATGTTATGAAAAGAGCAAAGCTCTGTTCATGGGCTAAGAAACCCCAAGAAAAGATCTCTTTAGATCTATGGGTTTAGGAGAGTAAAGCTCTGTTAATGAAATCCTAAAAGGGTTTTCTTTAGATCAAAGATCTACGAAGAGCGAGACTCTGTTAATGGGTAAAACCCTAGATTATCTAAAAAAAATTTATCTAAAATTTTGGCAGAGTTTTGACTCTTGAAAATTCTTAAGATGGAGAGCTATGCTCTGTGAGAGAATAAAATTCTCAAAAAATTAAGTCATCTAAAGGACCAAGGGTCCTATTTATAGGCATTGAAGTGCCTCTTTAACTTCTGAGTTGATCCAAGGGCGCAGATGCTGCCACCGCTGCACTCACATGTGGGCCACGTGAGCGCAATGGTGGGGGGCATTTGTTTCCACCAATCAGAGCAAAGCTCTGTTTGAAATTTAAATTTCAAAATTAAAGCAACGCTTCAGATGCAGCGCCAAGTGTGCTACGCCCTAGGCAGCGCATCATGAGTGTGCTAGCGCTAAGTGCGCTGCGCGCCACGTGTCGAACACAGGTGCACTAGCGCAGGACGCGCTGTGCTCTGAGCCGCGCACTACGTGCCAAACACAGGTGCGCTAGCGCAAAGTGCGCTGCGCTCAGAGCAGCGCACCACGTGCAAAGCACGGGTGCGCTAGCGCTGGAATTAAAAAACTCCCCACCGTTAGATCAAAAGATCTAATAATAATGATAAATCATTAATTAACCAGAATTAAAATTCTGTAATGGAAAGATTTTTCAATTTTGTTAAAAACAAGAAAATTGCCTTCTGTAAAACAGAAGCTCTAGGATCAAAGATCCAATGGTGGGGAAATATCCCCAAATCAATCAGAGAAAGATCTCTTTAACCGATTCAACAAATCAGCTTGCCTTATATAAAGGACCCAAGACTTCAAGTCTGATATAGAAAAAAACCCATAAACTTTGAAAAATTCAAAGGAAGAGAAGCATAGCTCTCAGCAAAAGAAGATTTTTTCTTCAAGGTAAAAAGAATGGTGATGAACAAAGAGATGAAATCATCTCATAATTAAAAAGAAGAATTATCTTCTTAAAAGATCATAGATCTATAAAGACCAAGGTCTTTTATAAAAAGATCAAAAGATCTCATCATAAAAAAAAGAAAGAGAAGTACTTACTTCTTTCACAGATCATAGATCTATAAGACAAATTGTCTTTCTGAGATCATGAACATCTCATTATAAAGGGGGAGAGAATTATTAAATTTTCTTAAGGATCATGGATCTATAAAGCCAGAGCCTTTCATTAATACAAAAGATTAAAGTATCTCCTGCAAAAATAAGAAATGTTGTTCTTAAATCTTGAGACAAAGTCTCTTTTAAAAGAACATAAATTTGTTCTCAGATCATAAAATTGATCAAATGCGCCCTGCGCTCATGAAATGTGCCTTGCGCTCTTGAACAGCGCTTCTGCGCTCTCTGGACCGGGGCTAAGCGCCAAATGCGCCACGTGTCAACCACGTACGCGCTAATTAACAAAATGCGCCTTGCGCTTTTGAACAGCGCTTCTGCGCTCTCTGGACCGGCGCTAAGCGCTACATGCGCCACGTGTCAACCACGTATGCGCCAATTAACAACTTGCGCTTTGCGCTTCTGAAATAGCGCACTGCGCTCATGGGCTGGCACTCAGAGCCAAGCGCACCACGTGTCATTCACGTGTACGCTACTAAATTGAAAGCGCAATGCGCTCATGGATTAGCGCTCAGCGCTCATAAACTGGCATCATGCGCCTAGCGCTGAGTGCGACACGTGTCCCTTACATGTGCGCTACTTGGCAGTAGCGCACTGCGCTTTTTGATTGGCGCAAAGCGCCTAGCGCGCCACGTGTTGCGCTGACAGAATATAAATTGTTCTTTAATAAGCCCAGAGCTCTGGTGAATTCTCAGCATTCAATAAAAGACAAAAATATTGTCAGAAGGGCCAAGCTCAAATAAAGGCTCAATAGCCAGAATAAAAATGTTAAACATTTATTGGATTTAGCCCAATATTGGCCATAAGTCCTCAACTTATATTAATTGAGCCCACCTGCTCATAAATATTTCAACAGATCTTAGTCCCAAATTAGACTACAGATTTTCCAACCAACTCACATCGGTTTAAGGGTATATCTCTGAACCCCTCTGATATATGTCGTTGTAATCCTTCAACGTCTTCAGAGAGGTGATGAGTCCCGACAACCATACACTTCATAGATTATGAAGTCTTTAAACTGGACGGTAGGGTCCTTAAAACCCGTGGACTATGATGTCCTTAACCTTGGACTGTGGGGTCCTTTAAAACCCATGGACTATGATGTCCTTAATCTCGAACTGTGGGGTCCTTTAAAACCCATGGACTATGATGTCCTAAACCTTGACCGAAACGTCCTTAAACTAACGTTGGACCGAGATGTCTTTAAACTAACATTGGACCATAATGTCCTTAAACTAATCGACCGCAATATCCCTAAACTAAACAATAAAGCTCGAATGCTCTTTTGTTGGATCTAAACGATCCCGTTAAGTTGATCTTAGTCTAAAATTAGACTAACGTATCCTTAACAAACGTTTGAGTTGATTTTAGTCTCAAATGAGGCTAACGTATCCTTAAACCCAACTCCCAAACCCAAATCTAAGAAGATACGGATTTGGACTAATCCATGCCCTACGGCCGACAACATTAATTAGTCTCCATATACAATCCACGGACAACCAAAAACAAAACAAACACCCACGACACGAAGTGAGCATCTAGAGAAGGAGAAAGTTGTTACCGTGATGCGGTAGTGTAATTAACTACAGGGGCTTGCGCCTGCAGGGAAGAGCGTCCCCACAATCAAAAACCCCTCAAATGAGGGGGAATCTGACGAAGCCTGCTATATCGGCTGCATCCGTTTAAACCTTCGATACACGGTGCCATAAATCAACTTGGCATCTTTGGAGAGGTGGACGGATTGCACCAATTAGCATCAGCCCTCGAATTCCAGGCCTGACGTCCCAACGTCTCGGTCGCGTCTTTCGGCGGGGAACAATCCTTCAGCATTCTTTTAGTTTTGACTGAAAGAGCGACCTCCCATGAAGCTTCTTCTATGAAGGAGCATGATGCCCCCGGTGTGTCCGTCTTCTTGGGAGCGTGTGGCTGTGGCGGGTTCACCTTCCAATTCTCAGATAGGGCAAATTTGCCCTGTTGGTATTGATCTTCGATCCAGCCTTTGAAGAAGAAACAATCTTCAAATGGATGGCTTACCGTTTGATAGTAGGGGCAATAATTGGGACTATTAGCCTCGCCGGGTTGCAACGGTCGTTTTGGATTCAGCAGATTGATGAGCACGTTGCGCACCGCTAGCTCGAACAATCTCTTCGTTTTGTCTCGGGGAAACGAATAAGGGCGCTTCATCTTCTCATTATAAAATTGTCGCCTCTTATCTAGGAGATCCGTTAGTTTTGGGCCACTGGGCTGCTGTTGAGTATTCACGATGAAGGTCGCTTTCCCTTTGCCCTTTTCGTTCCGTGGCTCCGGCTTTGAAGGAGACGGTCTATGACCTATCTGGTCCATTTGGGCCAGTTTGTCAATCAAGGCCTGGAACGTGGTCGGCTTGAAGAACATCATGAATTGGGAAATGGTCGCTTGAGGGTCAAGAGTGCCCACGAACATGCCCACTGCCGGCGTTTCTTCGATGCGCTGCTCACATTTCGACCACAAATTTTGCCACCGTATTGCGTATTGTACCCAAGTTTCGCCTGGCTTCACCCTGGCATTAATTAATGCGGTAATCGGGGTACACTCGCTAGCACTCGCGAATCTCTGCGTAAACAGCAGTTCCATCTTCGCAAATGTCTTGACAGAGTCATTTGGAAGTTCAGAATACCACTCGAATGCCGTCTCCGACAAGCTACCAACAAACTGGCGGAGAAGAAATTTGTCGTCAACCCGGTGTTGCCGCACAAGGCTCTGAATTGAGCGACATGCTGATGTGGATTCCCCGTCCCTTTATATACGTGGAATTTAGGGATCGTATATCCCGGCGGGTACCTTATTTGGTCATACCAGCCTGGATATGGTCGCCCAGTTTTAACAATTTGTCCAGCCGCTTCGTTTTCCTGGTGAGCTCGTATTTGCTGAGCAATGTAATCATCCAGAGCGGCCTTGGAGATAGTCTCCTCTTTGGCTGCTGAAAGAGCTGGAGGAGGGGTTTGATGTCTTCCCTCTGTCGTCTTCAATGATGATCGGGGGGTCTTCAGCTGGAGGTTCCGGCTGTGAAATCATCCCGGCCATGTCTTGGAACAAAAGAGCCATTCGTTTTATGTTGGTCGCCTGTTCCGCGGCCTCTTTTCCTTTCCTCTCGAGCATTCTTCGGAGGAAATCAGCATCGGTTTCTTATTCCCGACACTGATCTAAGGTCTCTGGATTTTCTTTTGGCCCAGTGAGTGCGGCCATTGCAATCAGCATCTCCTGGAGTTTCTGCTGCTGTTGTTCCTTAGCCTTCGTTATCGATAGGGTAAGCGGTCGATGACCCGTGGAAGCACGGCTTTCCTCTTTTCCGGAAGCCATATAAACGGTATGTGTCACCATGCCCCCAGACTTGGAGCGTTTAGACTCAGCGTCTTTGCGGTTTACCGCGGCCACAGGGGCTTTCTCCGGCCTCCTTCTCTTGTGAGCGGTTGATGTTGAGGGAGCCGTTACAGCGGGCACCCAGATGGATGACATCTTCTGTGGTACCACGGGATGGCTCTTTTCTTGCTGAGCTCTAAGCTTCTTTGGCTGGCGAGAGTAGTCCTAGTTAATCACCGATTCCTGAACCAGTCGCCAGACTTTATAAATTTTGGAGGACAGCCGCTGAGGGGGCTGCTCTGGCTTCTTTTCTGTAGTAATCTCCATAGATGGAGGAGATCTCTTCAGCACGGCAGTCGGAGAGTTCTTATGAACCCTTCTAAACAGTTCAAAGCTGTTCCCAGTTGGAACAGCAGCATTGATTTCCACCATGGGAGCTGACGGAGTTAGTCCAGAAGGGGAGTTGCCCCCAGCCTTCCTTACTCGGCGCTAGTAACGACGGCGAGCATGTCGTGCAGATGGAGTTGGTTCAGGTATGGAGATGGCTTCGTTATGCCCCCTGTCTTGACGGAGGGTTGTCGCCGGTGTCAGCCTTTTGAAGACTGGCGTTCGCCGAGAAGTAATGTCCAACCTATTGAATACAGACCTCTGGGTAGAGGTGACTTCGCCTGGAGCGGGAGCCGGAGTGGCCAGCCTTGTGAAAACTGACTTCTTGTCAGGAGAAGCCTTTCCAATGATTTCATCCGCTTGAGCCAGGATGGCTATCCTCTTTGGGATGGCTGCTTCAGGTATTGCGGGCTTGTTGGCGTTCTGGCCCAATCTGTTGAAAACTGAGACAGTGGAGTTGGGCGACCCGTTGAGAGGGGCCGCAGTAGTTGTAAGCCGATCAATGACCGACTTTTTCTGAGCTTCTTATGTTGGAACAGGAGCGCTGAAGCTGGTTGGCGGGAGCATGTTCCCGAAGAACAATCCGGTGGTGGCCTGAGTGACCTGCTCCACCGGTATAGCGAAGATGGAGGCCGCTTGGGGCCCGTAAGTCACTCCTCCGGATGGGAAGGAGCGAGAGTTGCAGTTCCAGTTAGTGCAGATTGAAGCCATTGATCTTCTGTTTTCTGCACGGAGCAAGACACCAAATCTTAGTACCTCGAACCCAAGGGCAACCATATCAAACCGCAATTCGTTCACGAACACGACACACGATGTGTGGAGTGGAAAGAGGAAAAGGTCCCGCCGGGCGTGCCAGAATCTGTTCCCCGCCGAAATGCGGAGACGCGACCGCGTGGGTCCGTCTTGCATGAATTTCGGGGCAGATGCTAATTGGTGCTATCCGTCCACCTCTCCGAAGATGCCAAGTTGATTTATGACACCATGTATCGAAGGCTTAAACGGATGCGGCCGATATAGCAGACTTCGTCAGATTCCCCCTCATTTGAGGGGTTTTTGATTGTGGGAACGCTCTTCCCTGCAGGCGCAAGCCCCTGCAGTTAATTACGCTACGCATCGCGGTAACCACTTTCTCCTTCTCCGGATGGTCACTTCGTGCCGTGTGTGTTTGTTTTGTTTTTTAGTTGCCCGTGGATTGTATACGGAGACTAATTTATGTTGTCACCCGTAGGGCGTGGATTAGTCCAAATCCGTATTTTCTTAGATTTGGGTTTGGGGTTGGGTTTAAGGATACGTTAGTCTCATTTGAGACTAAGATCAACTTAAACGTATGTTAAGGATACGTTAGTCTAATTTTAGACTAAGATCAACTTAACAGGATCGTTTAGATCCAACAAAAGAGCATTTGGACTCTATTGTTTAGTTTAGGGACATTGCGGTCGATTACCAGTTTAAGGACATGGTTGTCCAATGTTAGTTTAAGGACATCTCGGTCCAAGGATAAGGACATTGTAGTCCATGAGTTTAAAGACATCACAGTCAAGTTTAAGTACTTTATAGTCCGTGAGTTTAAAGACCTCATAGTCAAGGTTAAGGACATCACAGTCCGTGAGTTTAAAGACCTCACAGTCAAGGTTAAGGACATCATAGTCCATGGGCTTAAGGACCCCACAGTCCATGAAATGTATGGTTGTCGGGACTCGTCACCTCTCTGAAGACGTTGAAGGATTATAACGATAAATATCAGAGGAGTTCAGAGATGTACCTTTAAACCGATGTGGGTTGAGAGACCTGTAGTCCAATTGGGACTAAGATCTGTGATTTATAAGCATATGAACTTAATTAATCTAAATTGAGGACTTATGGCCAATTTGGGCTAAGTCCATTCAATTACAATGTTCAACATTTGTTTTTGGAGTTGTTAGATGTTTGTTTGAGCCCAATCCCCTTAAAAATGCTAAGCATTGGTTTAGTCTCTGACAATGTTTTGTCTTTAATTGAATGTTGTGCATTTATCATAGCCCCAGGCTTACTCAAAAAACATTTTATGTTCTTTCCAAGCGCACATAAAAGTATGTGGTGCACTTGGCATTAGCGCCAGATGTGAAGCGCTAATGCGCTTAGTGTTAGATAAAGAGCGCTGATGTGCTATAGTTGAAGCGTTGAGGCGTTTGGCGCTGGTGCCATGTAATGAGCGCAGAGCGCTTTTAGTAGTACAGCGCACACGTGAGGAGCACATGGCGCGCTTAACGCTGAGCGCTAGCCAATGAGCGCAGTGCGCTGTGTTTGAAGCGCTATGGCACTGCAGCGCTTTGCGCTAGATGAAGAGCACTAAGGCACTTTTGAATTAGGAGCGCTAAGGCTCTTATTAGATTAGGAGCGCTAAGGCTCTTTTTAGGTTAATTTTGCGCTCTGCAGATTATCTGTTCTTTGATAAGAGTCTTTGTCTCAAGATTCTAAGAACAAAGCTCTTAGTTCATAGGAGATATTTCAATCTCTTTTTGATGAAAGGCTTTGCCTTTATGGATCTGTGATCCCAAGAGAATTGAATAGTTCTCTCCCTTTTATAATGAGATGTTCATAATCTCTTTTGTGAAAGACAACTTTGTCTTATAGATCGATGATCTGTGAAAGAAGTAAATATTTCTGTTTATATTGAGACGATTTCGTCTTTCTATTCTTTTTACCTTGAAAAAAAATTGTCTTCTTTTGCCGAGAGCTTCTTCTTCTTTTTCTTGAGATTTTCTCAAAGTTTATGGGGCGGTTCCTCTCCTTGAGACTTGAAGTCTGGGAACCTTTATATAGGGCAAGATGGTTTGTTCAATCAGTTAAGGAGATCTTTTCTCCAATTGATTTAGGAAATTTCCCATCGTTGGATCTTTGATCCAAGGGCTTCTGGTTTACAGAAGATAATCTTCTTGTTTACAGAAGATAATCTTCTTGTTTTTTTACTAAGATTGGGAAATCTTTCTATGCAGAATTTATTCTGTTTTGGGAAATTTTTATTTACCATTGGATCATTGATCCAACGGTGCTCTGATTTACAGAGCACAATTTTATTGTTTGGAAAGATTTTGGGAAATCTTTCCTTAACATAATTTAATTCTGGTTAATTAATGATTTATCATTATTATTAGATCTTTGATCTAACGGTGGGGAGCTTTTAGTTACAGCGCTAGCGTTTATGCGCTTTGCCCATGGTGCGCTATTTGGAGCGCAGCGCTCTTAGCGCTAGCGCACACATGCTTTGCACGTGATGCGCTACTTGTAGCACAGCACATCTAGCGCTAGCGTCTATGCGCTTTGCACGGGGTGCGCTAGTTGTAGCGCAGCGCTTTTATAAAAGCGCGGTTTTAATTCAAATTTTGAATTCTGAACAGAGCCTTGTTCTAATTGGGGAAACAATAATAAAGCGTAGTTAATGTTATCCCTTAATACTTCAAACATGGCGCTCTGATACCAACAAAAGTACGTCACGCCCTGCTTCCCAAAATACGGAATACGGGAGGCGACTAGGCCAGCCATGCTCCTACGGTCACGGAATAATCCTGCCGTAGTCACACTTCGGTTTCTAGCATCACATGGTAATCAGTAATCACAGTACAGAAGTAAAGGAAACACATCACTAGTTTATTACACCAACTTCCATTGTTCATAATTTACAACAGAACGAAAGAAAAGAAACTACTAACCAAGTGCGAATACAAGGGGATTTATGGAAAGCGGTAAAAAGTACTAGAGGCACGACCGTCTAAATCTCTGCGAGCTCGAAGGATAGGTCTGACTCCTGAACCGGTTCTTCTCCAAGGTCTGAGCATGCACACTCAGATCGTCAGGACGACACCATAGCAATATATTATAATAATAATAATGAGGCAAGGAAAATAAAGTAAAAATGGTGGAGACAATAAATGCAGGTAATCAGTATGTCATTAAACAATGCAATGAATAATTGTGTCCCTATCAGTCTCTAAGTCACTTTTGAAATCGAGTCATAGAAAAGAAAGATCATGTTTAACGAGGGTTTCGTACATACCCGAGACTACGGCCCGCTGTTGCCCGAGACTTAACCCTGTCAGACGGACCGCTAGGTCCAAACCTAATATATAAGAGTCACTGTTCGAATGATCATCCTCTAAATCACCGATCTCGCTAAATACAAGTTCTTTTCCAGTTCGATTTCCTCTTTTTCCCCAGGTTTCACTATCTATGAGTATGGGCTGGTTGTGTATAAGTACGCACTAATAACACCGTTTTATTCACTTTTCACTGTATCATTCACTATCACGAATCATTCACTTTTCACGGGCGTACTTGACACAACCAAACCAACTATTCACGTTCGACAATACATTATACACTGAAGATTAATAAGGACGCTCACTATCGCTAGAGGTATTACAGTCGGTTAAATTGTGAATCATGCCGCTAAACAATTTACATGTAATACAAGTCATTATGCGTCTCATAAACTTATAAAAATCGCATTAAATCATACGTACAGAATTAAGTAAAATGATGCAAAAGCGGTAACAAGTAAACTCAGTAGGAAGTTCAACGAAATTAGTTTCAAGTCAATCGGGTTTCGGGTTCACAAGTTCCAGTCGTTTCATTTTAAGCGTTTTCTGCTGGAAATTCAGTTCCTGAACTGAAAGTCCATTTCGTAACACATTTTTCACCCTGTTGGGATCAAAATTAGGCGACGCTATAGTTGAAAAATATTTAGGGTTATCAGTTAAGTTTCCAACTAACCAGACTGATCGATAATATCCATAGTGTACTGGAAGTTATGCATTATATAGTGTTAGGGTATACGTTCTGTCCCTGCTTGGGACTGCTGTATGTACTGATAATTTAAAATACAATTAAAATAGTAAACGATGGTAAAATTGAATGAAACCACTTCCAAAGGCTGGATAATAGATTTATCTTCACTACGATACAGAGTTATGCATAATACCATTTTCACACAGGAACATGAGAGCCTTTCAAATCGGGTATCAACAAGTAGTGCTGCTCTGGACTGCAGTCCAGAATAATAAATCTATTCAGTTTTCACTATTTAAACCACATGATATTCAGTAACCGTATACATGGATTCATAGATTATTCAGTTATCTTTACAATGAGCCTAAGTACACCACGATCTGACTTATATATAATTTATTATGAAGTTAACAAGGCTGCATGATCAGAAAATTTCAGTTTTGACGATGCATCCTGAGTGCATCATATCATGTTTGGAACTTCAATATTTTAACACCAGTTTTATACACATTACTAGATAATAGTACATGGATCTTTTAATCGTAAATTTGGGGAATTTCAAACGAGGTTTTGGTTCAAGACATTTGATCGAGAACGTAGTATACACATGAAACTATCGATCGGAACTTCGAGTTTCGTCTAATCAATTCAAACGGGATTTGATCCCTACGATCCCTACATGTCTTAGCTCCGGATTTTAGACCCGATTCCAAATGATCACGCATAACTCCAAACAATTACAGGTCATAGTAGAAAACTAGTTGGTAACAATAGGACAGACACACAAACACGCAATTTCAATTGTCTCATTTGTATCTAATTGAAATTAAAGAATACCAATATCAATTGTCTAATCCATTTCAATTGTCTCATAGGTTCAAGATATAGCATGATAAGCAAGTAAGAGATACTTTCCTGCGACAACCAACGATAACGAAGACGATGATGGCGGCGACCCACGACGACGGTACGCACAAGGCTACACACGGCTAGGATTCAGGCTTGGCCTCGGCGATGGAGACGGGTTGATGGGTGGAGTCGC
Source organism: Agapanthus africanus (assembly GCA_030015575.1). Classification (NCBI taxonomy): domain Eukaryota; kingdom Viridiplantae; phylum Streptophyta; class Magnoliopsida; order Asparagales; family Amaryllidaceae; genus Agapanthus; species Agapanthus africanus. The sequence continues at coordinate 294,777,769 of JASDDO010000006.1, read as the reverse complement.
AGCTGATCGGAGGTAGGGGATGCGGCTCCAGAGCAGGGGAAGTTCGGGGTAGACATTGGCGTTGAAGGTTGAAGGAGGAGCTGGGGTCGATGGAGGGGTTGTGCGGTGGTCGGAGGTGGCCAGTGGAGGTAGGGGATGAGGGTAGTGGAGGAGCTCGAGGGTTGTTGATGGAGGTGGGTCACGGTGGCGGGAAGGAGGTACAGGGATTTGCTCGAGTTTTGCAACGGAGGAGAGAGAGGTGAGACGAGGTCGAGCTCGGTGGTAGGATGAGGTACTGAGTGGAGGAGGTAAGGGGACTTGGGGTCGCGGATTGCAGAGGAAGTGGAGTTTTGTAGGGCGAGATGAGGTCGAGAGCGAGTGAGGTTCGCGGTCGTAGGCGAGGAGAGTCGTGGCCGTTGGTGGGTGCGAGGTTCACGGTCGTGGGTGAGGAGCGAGAGGCATAAGGGAAGCAGCCGTTGGGGAAGCGAGCGGGACGCGCATCACAGAGGCGTGGGCGCAAGGCGTGGGCGTGAGAAACTATTGCGGGGGAAATGGCAGGAAAAAGGAGACGAGGGAGGAAGAAGGAGAAACGGGTGCGGGTCGGGTCGGGTCGGGTCGGGCATGGGTTTGGGCCGGGTAGAATTAGGATTGGGTTTAGAATTTAGATAATAATTAAAATATATATATATATATATAAATAATATATATAAAATAGAAAAATTCAAGGAAAATTGGGAAAAATACAGGAAATTTTTTTTCGGAACCGGGGATTTACATTCTCCATCCTCCACCCCACGCCTTTTTTTTAATTTTGGTTGAAAATTGAAAAGATGACGCACCCTCCTGAGTTTGAATTATATTTCTTTTTAATAAAATAGTTTGAATCATAATTTCAATGATGTTTGAATTTTTCGAATGCTTTTTGATGGAGGTCCTTTTCGGGTCTCCGTCAGATGTTGTCTTCCGTCGATCTCCCGGTGGATTTTGGAGGTGATCTCTTATTGCGTGTGGGTCTCAATAGCTTTTGAGAAGATTGGTGGTTTGAGGAGTTTACGCCGAGTACCTGCAAGGAAGTCCCGGGGTGGCTTGGTACCACCAAGGACCCTCCGACGATCAAGTTAGCACCAAATCCAAGCAGAGTAACGGCTAAGTAGGATGAAAAAAGCTTACTTGACCTCTCTGTGATGGGGGTTTATATAGTGGTGGCAGCACGCAGTAGCAGGCGCGAGAATCTCGCCGGCAGTTATGCCCCCGACGTCACGCCCGCATAATAAGCGGATCGCCCGTTAATGAGGATCGTGACGGCAAGGAACGTGGGATGTTGCCGGCGGAGAATCCGTGCATGGCGAGATTTGCGGAGCGGCGGTTACGCCTGTGAGTGGTGGAGTTGGTCGGTCGGAGGGACCAAGGAAGATGGCCTCGGCGGGAGAGCTCAGGGACGAGCGGGAGGGCCGAGGCATCTTGGTCCTGTGGTAGCTCGGGGCGAGCTGAGAGGCCGAGGAGGCCAATTTGCAGGGGGCTCTGAGGAGAGCCAGCTTGTGCTTGCAGGTCGGGTACAGGGATGGTCTGGTCGGCCCCTGTGAGCCCTTTCTTCTGAGTTCTAGGACACGTCATCTGCCACGCGTCTTGATCTGGGAGATCGCCAATATAGAGCATCATCATTAGTCCCCCACTCTTGTCCCGACCATCTGGCGGGTCGGGTCAAGAATGGACTGTCAGGCCGCCCGGGGTGAGCTCCTGTTCATATCATAATTTTGCATTATTATATTCCCCATTCCTATTCATTTTACAAATAAACATGTGCTTTTGATCCATGTCTGCTACATAGTTGCAGGTTACAGGTTCTCGGAACAAAACAGTGAAATTGATGAAAAGACGATACAAAAGTGAGACTACGACCAACAAATGGAAGAATCTTGATCACGCCTACAGTTTGAAGAATAAACGAAGATCAATGGACAATTTCACAAAGAAAAAAGGCAGCGCAAGGTTCAAGACTTCGACACGAAGCAAACGGTAAAAGTCCATGACATTATGCTTTGTGGAAATCTGGAAGAAAACTAGAAGACAATCTGAGAAACCAAGTGAAGAAATAAGTACCCAAATGCAACCAGACCAAGACAAGAAAACATGAACCAACGACTCCACCATATGGCCGCGGATCTGCGGCCAAACATGGCTCTTGGCCGCGGTTCCGCGGCCATAATGAGCCCGTGTCGGTGCAAAATTAAAACGGCGTGGCGGTGCGTTGACTAGTCTTCTTAGGGTATATTTGTAAATGCAGATGTGAATCGAATGTAACCCTAGGGTTTCTATGATTTATAAATAGAAACCTTAAAGCTCTTTTTGAGGTATGGCTCTTTTTATTTCATCTATTCAGAATTTTAATTCGGTGTAAATGTTTGAAGAGAGCCATCAAATAAAGTAAGATTTTTATTTCTGTCCTAGTATAGATTTTATTATCTGCCCTAGTTAATTAGTTTAGCACTTTTAATTAATTGCCGTAGATAAAAATGTTTCTTTTAATCAATTCCCTAATGAGTGAGTAGTTCCTCACTTGTTAGGGTTAGGAATAGAAGAGGTTTGAGAGATGAAAATCTCTCACCCCTTTCTTGCCCATCACATATTTTTATAGGACTCCATGCATACGTACACACACCGCTCACTACGGCACCTTATCCCACGACACAGCGGTGATACCGTAGTTTAAAAGACCGGTTGTATATGTTTTTCCATAAAGGTTAGGGTAAGAATTAAGAAAGGACGGACAAGAACCTAGAGGAAGAAACCTAGTTTCTTCCTCTAGGTACTAATCCCTTTATTAATTATTACCATAACACCTAATAGATCTTAATTAGGGCATTGAAAGCGGTGAGGAATATTAACTTTCCAAACTTAACCTAAACCTAACCCTAGCAAGATTTTAATCCTAGTCTAAATCAACTTAGTTTTTAGTGATAATCAATCCAACACCGTTTGGAATTAACTCGTTAGAACAAATTGAGAATACACAAAATCCCTGTGGACCGACCCGTACTCACCGGCTAGCTACCAAGCGACGCCGTTCTTGATTGCGGTAATTAATTCTTTGATCACAAAACATAGTACAAATCAGCTCCCTCCTAAGATTTTGTCGGGACGCGTCCCCGGGCTGTCAGCTGTCTTTTCTACCAGCGAATCAGGACGAGATCTCTGCATTTAAGGAACGTGTGTCAGTTTGTGCATCCTGTCACTGAAGCGATGGTCCGCGTATCAAGCGTCGGTTAGCCGACGTGACGTGTCCAGACCTGCGGCGTCTGATGGGATGCGGCCCAGTGTGGGAACGACAAGTGGAGCGATCGGAGCCGTTGGACGCGAGGAGGCGCTTTGGCGGGAGATGAAGTGCGCCGTTGGATGAGGGCGATTGCGGTGATAAATAGGGGTGGGGCCCACTCAAGGGCCTCTACTCCTTCATATTTTCCTTTCTTCTAAGTCTTGGCTGCTCGGCGCTCTTCCTCTTTTGGGTTGGATACATGGTTCGTTCCCACTCTTTGGGTTTCTCATTCCAGAGGGAGGCCAGCGGCGCGGCCGTGCCCCCGGCTGGCTCGTGCCCTGCGCCGAATGTTCCGCCAACGATAGGGCCATCCGCTTCGTTGATGTCTCCTGGTGATTGTTCCGGCGGCGGACAGAGACGTCCATGGTCATCCGAGCCCCAGATGAGAGACGTAGGGGAGGGCGAGAACAGGGTCCCGCTTAAGAGGAAAAGGACAATCTCTCGTGCGCCGCCATCGAGGGTTTCTGAGGGGACTCCCGTGCAAGAGGGTGATGCCGTCTTCATGGCTCCATCTGGGCTTTCCGTCGCTGCCGGCTTGCTCGCAGGGGTGGAAGAGTCAGCCGGGGGGAGGTTTCCGCATGGCACCCTGAGGATCCAAATGGAGGCCATAGCCCAAGGGGCGGTTCAGGTGAGAACTCCCCCACACGTTTTTTTTTTACCTTCTTTTCTTTTCTTTGGCTCGAGCGCCTCCAAGTTTCTCATCTGTTTCCCGCCAGGTCCTCCAACACTACGCCCTCGTTACTCGTATGGAGGCCGAGGGGGCGTTCCATGTGCCGAAGCTGGTGGAAGCGTTTCCTTCAAAGGTTGAGGTCCTACGACGCGACCTGCGTCTGGAGAGGGCGAGGGCTGATGTCCTGGCAACCCGAGCGGAGAGCGTGGAGCTCGCCGTCTCAGCGAACTAGGGTCCCTATTGTCGCCTGAGTGCATCTCACCGAGTTGCTAAGGCGAAGCTGGCATATCTGGCCGATCGTTTTGCGGCCATGGAGGAGGAGAAAAACGCCAGCAGGAGGGATGCCGAGGCGGCGCTTCTGGCGGCCGGGACTGCCGAGATTAAGGCTAAGAAGGCTGTGGCCGATTACAAGGTGTCAGAGCAGTTTTACGTCGAGCTTGGCGAGCATTCCGCAATCGCGTAGAATAAGGCTCTAGATGCCGTGAAAGAGCGGCTTCCTGAGTTCGCCGATGGCAAGCTCTATGCTCGGGTCCCACTCCCGGCGGCAAAGCCTCCGGCAGACAGCGATGAGGGAAGCGAGGCGTCCCCCTGGTGGCAAATCCTCCGGTGGTGAAGCCTCCGGCAGACTGCGATAGCAGTGGTGAGGGAAGCGAGGTGCAGGAGGGGGTTTGTGACTTAGATCTTTTTGATATTTCCTTGCTCCTCTTTGTTAAGCATCCAAAAGTTTGTAAGGCTGGGGAGCCCCTAACACCCTTGTAAAAACATTTTTCTTGTGCGAATAAAACTCTTGCTGTTTCATTGCTTTGCACTTTATCTTTTGGATGTGAAGAATGCTCGTAAAATATTTTTGCTTGCACTGTTGGGCTTCCATGTTAGGTCGGCTATCTATCTAGCGATCGGTCGTCGAGTTAATCGATCACTTGCCAAGTGTGCCAAGCGCTGGTGAGAAGGAAGCATCTCTATGGCCCCGAAGTCGAGAGGGGATCGCTCAGACTTGGATAGGCCTGATGTCCCTTGTTGGGGACTCGGATCCACTGCATGTGATGGGCAGAGGGATGTCTGTCGGGTATGACTGAGCAGGGAAGCTGTTCGGTTGCCTCTTGGCAAGGGCTTTGATTTCTAGCATTGCGAGCAGGCAACCACCAGCCGGGGATAGCCGAGCGAGGGTTGGGCTCGACTGCCTCTGGGAGGACTTTTTGATCCCTGGCGTTGCGAGTAGGGAAGCTACCGGTTAGGGATAGCCGAGCAAGGTAGCTGCTGAGCTGCCTCTAAGGAGGACTTTGATCCTTAGCGTTGGAGGGGCTGTAGGAGGCCCGCTAAGGATAGCCGGGTAGTGAAGCTGCGTAGTGGCCTCTTGGTGAGGGCTTTGATCTTTGGCGTCGTAGGTAGGCAACTACCATCCTGTGATCACCGATCGGGGTAACCGCTCAGATGTCTCTTGCGAGGGCTTTGATCCCTGGTGTCAAGAGTAGGGAGCTACCAGCCAGAGATGACCGAGCAAGGGTCGGGCTCGGTTGCCTCTTGTGAGGGCTTTTGATCCTTCAGGACAGGGACCGTGCAAGGTTACTGGCCAGTGCCTGTTGGCGAGGACTTTGATCCCTGTCAGTTATGGTAGGAAGCTACCAGCCGAGGATAGCCGAGCAAGGATCGGGCTCGACCGCCTCAAAGGAGGACTTTGGTCCTTAGCGCGGGAGGGGCTGTAAGAAACCTACCAAGGACCCTTGGCCGAGCAGGGTTACTGCCCGGTGCCTCTTGGCGAGGGCTTTTGTCCTGAAGGATAGCCGAGCGAGGGTCGCGCTCGACTGCCTCTGGGAGGGCTTTTGATCCTTGTCGGTTGTGGTAGGAACCTACCAGCCGGGGATAGCTGAGTAGGGTAGCTGCTGAGCTGCCTCTAAGGAGGACTTTGATCCTTAGCGTTGGAGAGACCGTAGGAGGCCTGCTAAGGATAACCGGGCAGTGAAGCTGCGCGGTTGCCTCTTGGCGAGGGCTTTGACCCCTGGCGTTGCTAGTAGGGAAGCTACCGACCAGGGATAGCCGAGCAGGGTAGCTGCTGAACTGCCTCTAAGGAGGAAATTGATCCTTAGCGTTGGAGAGGCCGTAGGAGGCCTGCTAAGGACGACCGGGCAGTGAAGCTGCACGGTTGCCTCTTGGCGAGGGCTTTTGATCCCTGGCATTGCGAGTAGGGAAGCTACCGGCCAGGGATAGCCGAGCAGGGTAGCCGCTCGGCTGCCTCTACGGAGGACATTGATCCTTAGCGTTGGAGGGGCCGTAGTAGGCCTGCTAAGGATAACCGGGAAGGGAAGCTGCGCGATTGCCTCTCAGCGAGGGCTTTGATCCCTGGCGTTGCGTGTAGGGAAGCTACCGGCCAGGGATGGCCGAGCAGGGTAGCCACTCGGCTGCCTCTACGGAGGACATTGATCCTTAGCGTTGGAGGGGCCGTAGTAGGCCTGCTAAGGATAACCGGGCAGGGAAGCTGCTCGGTTGCCTCTCGGTGAGGGCTTTGATCCCCGGCGTTGCGTGTAGGGAAGCTACCGGCTAGGGATGGCCAAGCATGGTAGATGCTTTTCCGATTCTTCCTAAGGTTTCGCCCGACCATCCCGTGGCAGGTATGGGGAACAGGAACGGTCGCGGCGAACGTGCGTATAGCATGCGCATTGAACGCGTGGGGAGGCGAAGCACCAGAGTCGCGTCGTTTCGATTCTGCCCGAGAAGGCTCAATGATCGCCGTGTGGTAGCGACTTTGCGGGCGAAAATGAGTGACTGTTGGGTTCCGTTAGGGCTCAGTGGGCTATATAAGGCTGAGGGAGCACCGGTCCTTCCTTTCTTCGTAAACAGATCGTTGATAATGGAAGACTTCCCCTTTACCATCCCCGATATCACCCACTTCGAAGACGTATACCTCTATGACCAGAACTGCACCGAGGACACAGTGCAGTTGGTCTATGGGAGCATCGAAGACCACTTCGGCCAGCTGCTCCCCCAGCGCTCCCCCCTGCAGCTACTGATGTACTCCATCTGGAGGGCGTCGCCGGGGCTTTACAACCCCTTATCCGAGCAGCTCTACGACGAAGCCGTGGGCAAGCTGTGGTCTCTGAGGCACTTCGGCCTGATCTCCACGAGTCGGCTGGCTCGCTCGGTGGCGCTCGTCCATGAGTGCTACGAACTGAGACTCGAGGTCAACGCACGCGGGGGGAATCGAGGGCTGAGGTTGGATCTCGTGAGGCCTCGGCTGGCAGAGATCTTTACTGAGTACCATGAGCAGTGCTCTCTGCACCCCCTTCCCCCGCTGTTGTAATTTTCTTTTTCTTTTTGTATGTATGGCTAAGGTGCCCATAATACCTTCTTGAATAAATGAGACCTTTCTTTCTTTTTCGCATTGTTCCATTGATCTTTATTAAATTTACAGCAGACCCTAGGAAGAGTTTACATTGCCCTAAAAAAAAGTACGTGCTAATAGATGACCTTATTAGCGTGGCCCGAGCTCCCCTGAGGCTTGTTGGTCCCCGTGCTCAGCACCGGGTATGGGGTTCCCTTGGCTCCGAACCGGTCATCTGCCGAAACGAGCATGATTTAGCCGATGGTCAGCTCGATGGGAGGGGGACGCTGCTCCTGCTCGTGGTCGCCCTGCCGCTTATCCCTCAAGTAGGCGGCAAGGTGCCCCGATCGGATGAGCTCCTCGATGTAATCCCAGAGTTTCTTACAATCCTCCGTGGTGTGGCCCAGCGTCCGGTGGAAGGCGCAGTAGGGGCCCCGGGTTCGCTTCGAGGCCTAGCGCGGGATTGGAGGGAACTTGAAGAACCCCTTGCCCAGGGCCTTCTCTAGTAACACTGCGAGGGAGACGTTGAGCGGGGTGTACTCCTAGAATTTCGGGTGATAGGGCTGCTGACGCTCTGGCTTCTCTTCCCGAGCCCTCTTCTTCCGGTCGGACCGTTCTGGTCGAGGGAGGTTCGCGTTCACCTCGGACTCGAGCTGGATCTTGCGCTCGGTCCATGCCTTGACCTCGGCCATGGTCTTAGGCTGCGCCAACGCAAAGGAGCACAACCACTCCTTGTGCCTAAGACCAGATCTGAGCGCCGTGATGAAGGTCTCATCCCGATGCTCGGGGACCTCGAGGAGGGCATTGTAGAAGCGGGTGACGTAAGCTTTGAACGTCTCCTTTTCCTCGCTCTTAATTATGAAGAGATGGTCAACCATGCACTTCTGCCAACGGTTCCCGACGAAGTGGCCGAGGAACTGAGTAGCCAGCTCGTCAAAGGCCGAGATTGAGCGAGGCTCGAGTCCTCAAAACCAGTCCCGACCAGAGCGGATGAGGGTGGCTGGGAAAGCCCTGCACTTGGTGGCGTCGGAATGGTCCTGGAAGCTCATCCCCGTGGTGAAAGCATCCAAATGGTCTTTCAGGTCGGTTTTCCCGTCGAACAGAGAGACCTTCGGGGGCTTGTTGCGCGAGGAGACGTGGACAACGAGTAGTCCCTCTGTAAACGGCTTGGTGAGTGAGTCGGCGGTGTACTTAGCCCCGTCGCCCGAGAGGCGACCTTCCCGGCGCATGCCCTCGATCTGTTTTTCGAGGGCGTCGAGTCGGCCGTGGTACCCCAAGGATTCGGCGCCTTGTAATCCCTGGCCTCTACTGTGGGAGATCTGCGTCTGGGCGCGGTCCCGGTTCCTCTCAATGGGATTCCTCAGATCCCCGGGCGAGGTGGCCCTCGAGCCGTCGTGGCGAGCCCCTTCTGTGCGACCCCATCGAGGGAGGGGGTGTCAATCATGTCTGTGGACAGGCGAGGTGACCGACATATCCTCAGGGGGGTAAGGGTCACAAGGAGGCTCGAGGCGAGGTGTTCTGGCGGCGGATCTTGGTGTGGAGCTGTGGGGCGCCTAACAGGCCTCAGGGAGTATCGGCCCGTGAGATCTGTGGCCATGGGTCATAGCCTGCCGGTGGTCAGCCGTGCCGACGAGGGCAGAGTCTTCTGGAGGTGGAGGAGCGGCGATCTGGGGCGACCATTTGGCAGTTACACCCCCGACGTCACCCCCGCGTAATAAGCGGATCGTCCGTTAATGGGGATCGTGACGGCGTGGAACGTGGGATGTTGCCGACGGAGAATCCGCGCATGGAGAGATTTGCGGAGCGGCGGTTACGCCTGTGAGTAGTGGAGTTGGTCGGTCGGAGGGACCGAGGAAGATGGCCTCGGCGGGAGAGCTCGGGGACGAGCGGGAGGGCCGAGGCATCTTGGTCCTGTGGTAGCTCGGGGCGAGCTGAGAGGCCGAGGAGGCCAATTTGTAGGGGGCTCTGAGGAGTGCCAGCTTGTGCTTGCAGGTCGGGTACAGTGGTGGCCTGGTCGACCCCTGTAGGCCCTTTCTTCTGAGTTCTGAGACACGTCATCTGCCACGCGTCCTGATCTGGGAGATCGCCATTATAGAGCATCATCACTTTTAAATAATTAATTAGAATTTCATAGGAAAATTGATTTCTATTCTAATTATTAACAGATCAGCTAAATTCCATCAACTTTTTAAAAAGGCATATGAGTACCAATTTTCACAAATGCGCGTACTTTTCCTATTCCCAAAAGAAGAAGAAGAAAAGAATGAAAACCGTTCTTTTGGATAAAAAAGACTTTAATGGACCAAGGAATTCGTTGCAGTAGTTCAGGGTTGGATACCACCTTAGCAAAACTCAGGGACCCGCCCTATTTTACCACGATTAGTATAAACCTCAAAAAATGGAATTAAAGAAAACAAGAAAGCCATATGAAGATTAGTTGTGTTATGAGCCTTATGGATAGTGATGGAGCTCTGGATCTCTTTCAGATGTTGTCTTCCGATGAACTGCCGACAGCGTTGGCAAACGGCCGAGAGTGGGTTTGAGGATTGCTGCCTAAGGCGTGTGGATCTCAATGGGTTTGGTTTAGTGCGAAGCCGAGCTACCTGCAAAGAAGTCCCGGGGTGGTTGTGTCACCGTGGACCCTCCGACGATCAAGTTAATCGAGATACTTGGGCAGAGTAGCGGCCTATTGGATCAGAATTGCCTTACCTGAGTCGTCTGAGAGAGGGGTTTATATAGTGGCAGCCATGGGCTAGCGGGTGCGAGATTCACGCCGGCCGTTACGCCCATGGTGTTACGCCCGTGTGAATGGCGGGATCCTCCATTAATGATGAGATACGCTCGTTAATGGGGAAACCCGGCAGCGTGGAATACGGGATCGTAGGGCGGCAGATATCTCACATCTGGCGAGATTTACGGAGCCGTGGCGGAGACGCTTATGATCTGCGTTTTAGGTCTCTCGACAGAACCGGGAAGGTTTAGCTCGGCGGGAGGCTTGGAGGCGAGCGGGAGGCCGAGAGAGCTCGGTTCGGTGATAGCTCGGAAGTGAGCTGGGAGGGTCAAGGAAACTCAGTGTGTAGGAGGGTTCGGAGGTGAGCAAATGATTATTCATAAGACGAGCATAGGGCTGTTCTGGGAGGTCATCGAAGGTCGGGACGATCCTCGGGGCGAAGGCCCAGGGAATGCCTTCAATGTGTCGTGCTTGCTCCTGTCCCGTAAACCCCAGGACGCGTCATCTGCCACGTGTCATGATCTTGGGAGTTCCTAATATTGAGCATCATCATTAGCCCCCCACTCTCATCCCGACCTATTTATGGGTTGGGTCGAGAGTGGTCCGATCGGTCACCCGGGCTAAGTTCTTGGTTGAAGGCCTCGTCGGCACGGATCCCCGAGGTGATTAGGCGAATCCTTGGATGACGTCAATGGATCAGAGAGGAGATCGTGCATTAAAGAGGGAGCGCCAATTCGATTGTACGTTCGTTGAGGCGTCATGCCACGTGTCTGACGGTGGTTGGCTGACGTGACGGGTCGCAGCTGTCCTGTGCACTTGAAGGGGCGCATTCGATGGTCGTGCAACACATGGAACGCCAATGGCCTTCGAACGCGAAGCGTTGCTTTGGCGGGAAACGATCAGAGCAGTCGGATGTATTCATCGATACGCTATAAATAGAGGTGGGATCCCCTCAGGGTCCACACTTCGCTATCATTTCTCCATCGCTGCGAAAGTTAGCTCGGCGCTCTTTCCTTTAGGTCGAATCTCTCGTGCTCTTTCCTCGGAGGACTCCTTCTTTGACTCGGGTTAGATGTCTTCCTCTGGGGAGTCTATCGAGATAGTTAGGGTAGATCTAGGGAGTCTTCCGTTGCTTCTTCCTCTGCACTATCTGAGTCGGATTCCCCCCGTAGAGTTAGGGTTACTCGTGCTTCCCATGGTCATGCGACGGGGAGGGTCCCCAAAGCGCGCATCAGGAACGCTCACGACGCACCCTCCTTCCTGAGGAATATGGATAGGTTCACCACAATCCGGGCTCGCTTCCATATTCCCCCGAGCTATTCGCTTCGATTGGCTAGGGAGAGAGAGAGGGCGGACCAGGTGCAGGGCAAGAAGATCGCCTTGTACCTGGATGCCTTTTGGGCTGGAATATGTCTGTCCTTCTCCCCGAGATATGCGGGGCGCTGCGTTGTTTTCAATTAGCTCCGGGCCAGCTATTGCTGAACTCGTGGAGGATTCTCCTCGGGTTTCTGGTCCGGTTGAGACTCGATGAAATCGCTTTCAGCTTGACCCTTCTCCTTTCCTCCCTTTTCTATAAAAATCATCCCGGCACCCATAAGGATGAGCTGAGCTGGGTGTATGTTTCCTTTAGAAAACATAGGGGAGGGGTGGCCGGTGTCACGCCCCGCTTCCCGGTGTACGGCGAAGGGGGCGCGACTGGCCGCTACGTATTTACTCTGAAGTAAATACGCTAAGCGTATCTAAGCAATATAAAAGAAATATACACAAGAGACAAATGTAATGAAACAACAACTTTATTTATTAACATTCTTTTGTACAATGCATGGAAAAGTAAATACATCTGAATGAAAGCAATGCCTAAACAATGGCATAACAGAAAAGGAAATACTGAAGTGAAATGTGTACAAATGTAACTACAGCTCGGGATCTTCAATAAACTGGTCCAAGTTTTCAGTGCTGGGCTCGATCTCTGGAAGATCCGAAACACCTGATGACATTCCAAGAAGAAAGAAAGAGAATGTCGTCAGTGAACAAATTGCTCGGCAATTCCCAAAAATAGGGGAGAAATAGAATAGACAGAGAGTAAGAGAGAGTGTAGCTTTTAAAGTTGTATTATATTGTATACTGTTGTATTTAGTGTTAACGATGTTGTTTGTATCTTGGTACAGAAGGATGCCAGTGTATACGAGAGGAATCTCTATATGCCAGAGACTAGAGGCAAATGGAAGTACAAGGCTCCGTTAGAAAGCCCGGAACAACGGCGTGGTATTCAGGTTAGGTGTCTTAAATCTTGCAGTCTCGTGCCATTTCTAACACCTTCCATACCAATCTACCCCTTAAACCCCGCGATGTCTTGATTGTATTGTTTGTATTGTATTGCAACATGGATTGTCTTGTAATATAGATTGTATAATTGGATGACTTGCCGAAACCATGATATCAGTAAATGGATGTAACTGGAGAATCATGGATGTAACTAGAGAATCATGTAAATGGAAGTATATCCATGGTTCGGTTCGATCAATATAGATTGAATAGTTTGATCCGATTGATTATATAGATTCATGAACTCATATTGAATTGTAATATTGTAGATTGTACTTGAATCATATTCAAATCAGATTATTATAATGAGACTCAGTCTGAGTCAGAACAATTAGAAAAGAATTTGAAGTCATGAATTAGGTTTTGATGTTATCGATAACCGCTACACATGGGCGGCAGGATTTATATCTTTTTCAAAGACGATTACCGTGTTGCTAACACCGTTTTTAATTTGTCTATCTTAAATAGGCAAGCACCCACTTCTCCAGCTCCATGAGGCTCAAGAGTTGGTCCCGCTTAAACCTATACTTATTAGGGTCCTTAGGGTAATTTATAGAACTTGAGAGGGTTATATGTAAAAATACTTTTATATAATTTTCAAAATACACCCCAAGTATTTAATTATCGTCTTTAGAGTTGTCATAGATGTAGATTTTATATTTGTGATATTTCTAGTGAAAATAACCTAATTTTATAATATAGGGTATTTTATTGTAATATTGAACTTGTATGGAATTCATGGTATTTTAATGTAAAGTGATTCTTGTGATTTTAGGAAAAGTTGGAATATTTATATTACCACAAAAATAGATATTTTAATGATATATATATATATATTTATATTTATATAAAAATAATTTTAATATATATTATATTTCTAGAAATCTCATTTTCTTAAGATATTTGTATTTCAAATCTTTCGAGACCGAATGCTCCTTGCGGAGGTCTGTATCTCGCACTACTAAGCCCAGGGATTTGCAATAATCCGCACCATCCCAGTCGGGTTCCCCAAAATGGGTTGTAGCGGCACTTTGCAAAGATTGTAAAAATACGTAATTTTGTAGAAAATTGTTTTATTAGTAAATGGTATTTATATGTAAAGTTTCATTTTCCCGTATTCTATGTTCCCGAAACGTATTGTGCTATATTGCATATGAGTATTGTGAGGAGGTAGGTCATTACATCGTGATCTAATTAAAGGTATAACAAGATTTATGATGTTTTAAAGTCAAAACTAAACTACATGGTATTTTACTGAAAAAGAGCGGTAAAAGTTACAAAATGAAATATTTTGCTATTAAACTTGTTCACCATGTTTTGCTAATGATTAATAGTCAACATGTAAGGGTTTGGTATATTTGTATTTAAGAAAATGTTGGATTTTTAGGAAGAACCGAATCGGAAATGATTAGCTCTGATTCCGTCGGGTTTTAGAAATATGTGTTTTTAGAATAGCAAGGTGAAGAGGGAGAAGGGACTTATAGGTTTGTAGTATAGATAAGAGGGAGAGGAAGACATAGGAGGCGCCGGTGCATCGTTTCGTCACCGGGAGCTCCTAGGGTCGTCGTCGGAAGATCGCCGGAGTTTTGCCCTTCGCTAACTCCGCTTGTATACAAAAGTTCTATAGAGTTTTCTTGAGAGTTTGAACAGAATTGTGAGTGAAGGGGGTGTTTAGGGTTGATATTTATAGGGTAAAGCTAGAGTTAGGGTAGATGAAAAGTTGTATTGAAAATGTATTGAAAAATTGTATTAAAATATGGTTTAATGGGGTTTTAATTGAATTTAAAAGGCTCTGTTAAATTACAGGGAAATTAAAGTGTACAGGGGGTTAGAGGAGGCCAAAAGACACACTTTTGTTGTTGGCAACTCGGCGATCCGACTCGGTCCGGCCGCACCGCCGGCCCAAGTCGGCCGCGCCGCCGGCCCGAGTCGACCAAGTCAGGCCGATTCAAAGCCTTCACGTGTCCAGAGACTGTTGGTGTACCCCCTGGGATAGTTTGTTTTATTTGTGTAGTGGGGTTTTTACGAGTTATGCACATGTAGACCCTTAGACTTCTAAAAATTAAAAATAAAATAATATTAAAAATAATGTGGGTGATGGGATTTGAACTCTGGTGCTTTAGTTCAGCAGTGCAAGGTATTACCCGTGAGCTACAAGTTTTTGCTTGCTATTAAAAAGCAAAACAAACTTATATCTTGTGCTCAGGCAAATGTACCCTTTTCTGTAATTTTTTTGAAAAATTTGTACAGAAAGTTGTACAGGAAGTTTGGGGTTATTACAGCCGGGTCGGGGGTCGTAGCAGTTCCTTCTTCCATCCATGAATGGAAGGAGAAGTTCATATTTGTTGGGCCGCCCGATGGTGAGGATTGGCCTGTTCCCGTACAGTGGCACAGAGGCGGCTGCCCGCGGGTGATGCGGTCGTCCTCTCCTGAAGCGAGGGCGATGTCGGCGTGGGAGCCAATCCAAGGGGCTGATATTTTTCTTTCTGAGCAATCCCTCAGTTGAGTCGGGCTCAGCCCCGCTCAATTCATAGGTAAGTTAGGAGCCTAGGTGATCTGTCTAGACTTGCATATTCTTCTTCTGTTCTTTCTGGCATCGCTAACTCCCTTTGTGTATTTTTTGTTTTTGCAGAACCGATGGATCGATCTAAATTTCTGGCTGCCATGGCCAAAAAGAAGGGGATGAAGGCCGGAGGCGCCGGCTCATCCTGCCCTGCTCCGAGCCAGTCCCCGTCGGCGACCGCCTTGGCTAGGCGTTCCACCACGCCCTGGGCTCTAGAGACCTGCCGCAGGGAGAGCCGCGAACATGCTCGGGAGCCGGAGCCCTGGGTTTTGGAGGTGGCGGATGAGGCCGACCCCCCGGAGGTCCCCCTTAAGCAGCATAAAAGGAAGGTATCCCGATCTCCGTCTTCCCCGATCTTCATGCAGGAGGGGGACGTTTGCTTCGAGGTGCCCTCGGAGTTTTCTGTTGCCGATAGCTTGCTCTCGGAGATGGAACGATCGGCCGGGGGAAAAAATCCCCCGGGAGACCCTCAAGACCCAAGCCTCCGCCATTGCTCAGGAGGATTTACAGGTCAGTATACGCCTCCCGTTTGGGTTTTCATTAAGCATCTTTTGTTTGTCGGATCGGATACTTTTAACCCTTCCTTTTGTTTTCCTCAGGTCCTCCAGCACTGCGCCCTCATCGCCAACATGGAGCACGAGGAAATTGCCCCAGCGATGCGATAGTGGGCGAGTCTTCCTCGCGGGAGGAGGGCCTGAGCCAGGAGCTGCGTCAGGAGAGTGAGAGGATCGCCGCCCTCGAAGATCGGGTGGCCGCCGAGGAGGGGGTGAACTCCAACTGCATGGAGTCCATCCGAATTTTGAAGGAGTCCAACAAGATCATCGAGGCTAAGTTGGAGGAGGCCAGGGTGCTCAACGCCACTCTGAAGAAGACGCAAGACACCCTTAAGAGGGAAAACGAGGCGGCGAAGGAAGGGATGAAGCGCGCCGACCTCCGGGCCGCAAAGGCGGTGGAGAGTTATAAGACGTCGGATCAATTCTACACCGACCTTGCTGACGCCTCAGCCCTCGTCTGGCATCAAGCTCTCGATGCCGTCAAGACGTTGATGCCGGAGTTTGCCGACGGCGGGCTCCGAATTGAGTACCCCCTCGAGGATGAGACGCAGGGGGATGCCGCCGGAAGTGCCGCCGGGGGGAGGCTCCCGGTGGGAGCGTTGGGGATAAGGCGATCACCCCGGCTCCTAGTGCCGAAGCTCCTGGTGGGGGCACCGACCCTAAAGCCACCACCCGGCTACCGATGTTAACGCGGAGCATATCGAGGTCCTCCCCGGTCCCGAGGCCTGAGCCTTCCTGCCTTTTTTTTTGTTTCGGAATCTTGTTTGTTTGTTTTTTGGAATTTTGTAAGCCCTATAATACCTTTGTAAAGACTCCCAAGTTGTGAATAAAGTCGTTTTGCAATTTTTTTTGTGGCAATGTTTTCTTGTGTGCTGATGAGTCAGACCGCAGTTCAGTGACCGGTCTTTTAGTTGGCGATCGTTTGTCGAGTGAAATCCAATTATTTTTCAAGTGTACAAAGGCCGGTGTAAGGCCTGTGTCCTTATAACCCCGAAGTCGAGGTGGCGATCGCTCACTTAAGGTACGTCGGTTGGCTCCTTCGAGTAGAAAGGCATAGTTTTGCCCATTCCCCCGAGTTGGGCCAGCGACCACTTCTCTTAGAATGAGTTAGACAAGAGCATAGTTTGGATTGGTCGGCGTTTGCCGAGGTTGAGGGCTTCTGATCCTTAGTACAGATGGTTAGGAAGTTTCCCGCTAAAGATTGACCGCGCAGGGAAACTGCTCGGTGGCCTCTCGGTGAGGGCTTGACCTTTGGCGTCGGCGGGTAGTAAACTATAGCCAGAGATGGATCGAGTAGTGGCGTTGCTCGGTGGCCTCTTGATGAGGGCTTTCGATCCTTAGCGTCGGTGGGTAGTAAACTACCAGCTATGGATAGACCGAGCAGGGAAGCTGCTCGGTGGCCTCTTGAGGAGGGCTTTGATCCTTAGCGCAGATGGGTAAGAAGTTACCCACTAAAGACGGACCGCAAGAGTGAAGCTGCTCGGTGGCCTCTTGATGAGGGCTTTTGATCCTTGGCGTCGGTGGGTAGTAAACTACCAGCCATGGATTGACCGAGCATGGAAGCTGCTCGGTGGCCTCTTGAGGAAGGCTTTGATCCTTAGCGTAGATGGGTAAGAAGTTACCCACTGAGGACGGACCGAGCAGTGAAACTGCTCTGTGGCCTTTTTGTGAGGGCTTTTGATCCTTGGCGTCTGTGGGTAGTAAACTACCAGCTATGGATTGACCAGGCAGGGAAGCTGCTCGGTAGCCTCTTGAGGAGGATTTGGATCCTTGGTGTCGGTGGGTAGTAAACTACCAGCCATGGATAGACCGAGCAGGGAAGCTGCTCGGTTTTGCGAGACGTCGCTCGACCTCTCTTGACGTGTGAAAATCTGGAAGAGTGACCGTCGCGGTCAACACGTGACAGAAACGTATAGGTGAGGCGAGACGTTCCAAGATTCGCGTCGTTCCAAGATCCACGTCGTTCCGACTTCGGTTGGCCGAGAAATACGGGATGCCCGCCACATGGCGGTTCGATATTGGAAGAGTTGAGAAAATCCCAGAATTCGCGCCCACGCGCGCGCAAATTTGGGCCCTTGGGGGATTCTATTGAGGCTACAAATAGAAAAGGAGATGGGTTTCTTTCAGCATTGCTTTTCTGAGATGGCCGAGCATATCTACACGATTGAAGAGATCGTCATTTCCAATGATGTCTACTTGTACGATCAGTCCCTCTCTGAGGAGACGTACCAGGGTGTGGTCCAGCGCATCGAGGACTACTTCGGCCGTCTACCTCCTCGTCGGTCATCCCTCCTCCAATTGCTGATGTATGAAATTTAGAGGAGATCCCCGGGCCTGTACAACCCCTCTCTGAGGAGCTGCTGGATGAGGCGCTCGACAAGATGCGTACTCTCTATGTCCTCGGTCTCATCTTGAAGAACAGGCACAACCGATCTGTGGCCCTTATTTTGGAGTGCTTCCAAAAGAGGCAGATTGCGAGCCCCAGCCCGACGGATGGGTAGTCCGGTGCTTTTGTGGCATCCTGGGTATGTGGGCAGCATCGGCGGGAGTGGGCTGAAGAGGCTAGTGCTCGGCTCGTGGAGATCTCCACGGAGTACCACCAGCAGTGCTTCCTTGACCCCGTACCCCCTTGTTGTAATTTTAATTTTCATATAAAGCTGAGGAGCCTGCAATACCTTTGATAAATAAAATTCTCTTTTTGCGACGTACTACGGTTTCCTTTTTGTCTTCTTGGCGCGTTTGTGTGTTTTCACGAAACCTGTGACCTTTGAACCGAGGAAGAGGGAAACACATAAGAGGAGTTTCTTCTAATTCAAAAAACTTAGAAAAATTTACATCGCTTTGGCAAAGAAGAAACATATACTCATAAATATAATTTTCAAAGGTACAACTTGAGTTTCTCAGCATTGTAAGGCCGTGGAAATTTGCAACCCGCCGCGTCTTGCAAACGATAAGCCCCGCCGGGCAAGACTTCAGAGACGAGGAATGGGCCGTCCCACTTCGGGGAAATCTTGTGCAACATGCCCTAGTTAATGAACTCGTTCCGCCTTAGGACCAAATCTCCGGTCTTGAAGGCGCGATGCTTGACTCGTGCGTTATGGTAGCGGGCAGTTTGCTGTTGATAAGCGGCAACTTTGATCTGGGCCCGGTCCTGCTTCTCCAACAAGATGTCTAAATTAGTTCGGAGGGCCGAGGTATTTGCTTCGTCGTCGAAGTTCTCGACCCTGTAACTGGGCAGCCCGATCTCTGCTGGGACCATCGCCTCGGTGCCGTAGCAGAGGCTGAAGTGGGTCTCTCCAGTTGGGGTCTTCATCGACGCGCACAAGGCCCATAAAACCTGGGGTAATTCGTCGACCCAACTACCTTGTCGTCCTTCCAGGCGAGTTTGAAGACCTCGAACGACGTCTCGGTTAGCGACCTCGGCCTGCCCGTTGCATTGGGGATGCGCGACTCAACAAACTTCATCAGTATGTGATATTCGCTGCAGAATCCCTTAACTTTGTCATTTTCGAAGTTCGTCCCATGGTCGGTAACGATGCACCTCGGGATCCCGAACCGGGATATTATATTGTTTTGCAGGAATTTGATGGTCGTGGTAGCGTCTGGTTTTCTGATGGGGACGGACTCGATTCACTTCGTAAAGTAGTCCACCGCGACGAGGATGTATTTGTGCCCACCCGTACCAGTAGGGAGCTGGCCTACCATGTCCATTCCCCACTGGGTAAACGGCCATGGGGAGGTCAAGGCCGTTAGCTCGGTGGCCGGAAGACGGGGTATGCTGCCATGGAATTGGCAGCTCCTGCACCTTCTGACGAGCTTTTAAGCGTCCTGATGGATGGTCGGCTAATAGTATCCTTGGAGTAGCGTCTTCTGAACTAAGGTGCGGGCCTCTTGATGTGCTCCGCCGACCCCTTCGTGAACCTCACGAAGGACGTAGTCGGCCTCGTGGGGGTCGAGGCACCGAAGCAGAGGTTGAGTGAAGGATTTCTTGTAGAGGTTTCCACTGTTCCAAACGAAATGGCGGGCTTTGGCTCGGAGACGGCGGGCTTTCCCTCGATCTTCCGGGAGCATACCCTCCCTCAGGAATTCTACGAAGGGCTTCCACCAATCCCGGTCTTCTTCCTAGGCAGCATAAATTTGAAGTGCTGTCGCTCTGTCTTCCACGCTGGGGCGTGGCAAGACCTCGAAGAGGATATTTCTCTTGTTATTGGCCGTATAGGAGGAAGCTAGCTTGATCAGGGCGTCATCCTGAGCGTTGAGGTGCCGAGAAATCTGCTCTACTTGAACTTCGTCGAAGTCTTTTCGTAGTCTTCTTACCTCGACTAAATATTTCACCATCAGAGGCTCCCGTGCCTCGAAACGGCCAATCACCTGGCCTACGACCAAGGCGGAGTCACTGTGGATTTGGATCGTCTTTAGCCCCACTCTGAAGGCGATTCGTAGTCCTGCTAGCAAGGCCTCGTACTCCGCGGCGTTGTTTGAAGCTTTAAACCCGAGCTTCAGAAAATACTCCATCTCTGTCTCGGTCGGTCCTCGAATGATGAGGCCGACACCACAGCCATCCTCGGTTGATAATCCATCGACGTACAGGACCCAATCGGGGACAGAGTCGGGCCCCTCCTTGATCGAGGGTTGAGACCCGGGGGTCGGCACTGACACCGCCTCCTTGTTGGGGATAGTGCATTCGACGATAAAATCAGTCAGGACTTGTGCCTTGATAGCCTGCCTTGGACGGTATTTGATGTCGAATTGAGATAACTCCCACCTCCACTTCTCTAAATGACCAGAAGACTCGGGGGAGACGAGAACAGCCCCTAAAGGACGTTCGGTGAGAACGAGGAAGGTATGTGCCTGGAAGTAGTGTCGTAGTTTCCTTGAGGCCGCGATAAGCGCCAAGACAATCTTTTTTATTGCCGGGTACCTTGTTTCCGCGTCTTTAAAGACATGGCTTACGTAGTAGACCGGCTTCTGGACTTCTTCGACTTCTCGTACGAGCACCGAACCTGCAGCCTGATCGGACACCTCCAGATACAGTGATAGCTCGTCTCCTTCAATTGGCCGAGTGAGCAGCAGGGGAGTCGCCAGGTGCCTTTTCAATTGCTCGAAAGCGATCTGACACTCCTCCGACCATTCGAACCTTGGGATATTTCTCAGGGCTTTGAAGAATGAGAGGCACTTTTCTCCGGAGCTTGACATGAAGCGACTCAGAGCGGCTACCCTCCCAGTGGATGATTTCGATGTTGGTTTTTGGCGTGGCCATGTTGAGGAAGGCACTAAGTCCATTCCTGTTTACCATCGTGATGGATGAGCTTAATAGAACTATCCAAGATGAGGTACCTTGGTGTATGCTATTTGCTGATGGTATTGTTCTAATAAATGAGACGAAAGCAGAGATTAATACCAAATTGGAATTATGGAGGCAAACATTGGAATCTCGGGGATTCAGATTGAGCAGGTCCAAGACAGCATATATGCATTGCAAATTTAGGAACCAGAGAAGTCAAAACCATATTGGTATAACATTGGAAGGACAAGAGATATCACCGAGCGACCAGTTTAGATATCTAGGTTCCATCATCCAAAAGAATGGGGAGATCGATAATGATGTTAATTAAAGGATCCAAGCTGGTTGGTTGAAATGGAGTAGTGCAACAGGGATTTTGTGTGATCGTAACTTTCCGTTAAAATTGAAAGGGAAGTTTTATCGGAGCGCTATTCGGCCTGCCTTATTATATGGTACAGAATGCTGGGCTCCTAAGAAGCATCATACACAGAAGATGCACGTAGCGGAGATGCGCATGCTTCGTTGGATGTGCGGTAACACTAGAAAGGATAAGGTGCGAAATGAGGATATTCGTGTAAAAGTTGGTGTAGCACCTGTGGAGGAGAAGATGCGGGAAAACCGGCTAAGATAGTTTGGTCATGTGCGATGCAGACCTATGGAAGCACCGGTTCGACGAATAGATACTCTCGATATGGGCAATGGCAAAAGGGCAAAAGGGAGACCGAAGAAAACATGGATGGAGGTGATACGAAACGATATGGTTGCCAAAGGACTCAATGAAAGTATATTGTTCGATAGGAGTGAGTGAAGGCGGAGGATTCATGTGCCGGACCTGGCGTGATTCTCATGTTGGTTCATGTAGCCTACCCCATATGCTTGGGATAAAAGGCTCAGTTGTTGTTGTTGTTGTGAAGGATGTCGAAAGTCTCGCCAAGATCTTTGGCGTGCTCATCTGCCAAGGTCAACTTAACGAGCATGTCGTCGACGTAAACCTCCATGTTTTTCCCGATCTGTGGTTTGAACATCCTGTTGACCAAGCGTTGGTATGTAGCCCCGGCGTTTTTGAAGCCGAAGGGCATCACTTTATAGCAGTATACCCCCTGGTCCGTTTTGAATGCGGTGAGCTCTTCGTCTGCCGGGTTCATACGGATCTGGTTGTAGCCAGAGAAAGCGTCCATGAAGCTGAGTAATTCGTGGCCTACCGAACTATCGACGAGCCGATCTATCCGAGGGAGGGGATAATTCTCTTTCTGGCAGGCCTTGTTGAGATTCATGAAAACGACGCACATGCGCCACTTCCCGCTTGCCTTTTTAACCATTACCACATTCGCCAGCTATTCTGAGTAGGCTACGTTTCGAATGAAGTTGGCTGCAAGCAACTTGTCAATTTCGTCCTCGATTGCCTTTTGTTTGATCAGAGCGAAGCTTCGTTTCTTCTGCCTGACGGGTCAGACCGTCGGATCTACCCCGAGCCTATATGATATTACTTTGGGGTCGATCCCGGGCATGTCTGCAGGCGCCCAAGCGAACATGTCTGAGTTCCCTTTGAGGAAGTGGATCAGATCGTCACGCCGGGGCCCGTTAAGAGTGACCCGATTTGGACGGTTCGTTCATTGTCCCCTTCGACGAGGGGGACCACTGTTAGTGGCTCTACCGGGGCCCCTCGGATTTCTTTTTGTTTGTCCCCAATATCCATGGACCCCTGGAAATCACCCGTGCTTTCAAGGTTGTCGCTTCATTCCTCGGGCATAGATGTCGCTGTGAAGCAAATCTTTGCGGTTTGCTGCTTCCCGTAGGTCCGACCTATTCCGCCTTGGTCGAGTGGAAACTTGATCGCGAGGTGGTAGGTCGAGATCTGGGCTCGAAGGGAGTTTAGTGTCGGGCGTCCCATGAGGATATTGTAGGTCGATGGAATTCTAGCGACAATGAACTCCACTAGTATGGTTCGCGTGCGGCCTGTCTCTCCGATGTTAAGTAGGAGGGTGACCACTCCTTCTGCCAGAATGGAGTGGTTAGTAAACCCCGACAGAATATAGGCGGTCGGTATCAGGTCCGACGGGCCGAGCCCCATATGTAAAAAGCAGTCGTAGAAAAGGATGTCAGCCGAGCTCCCCGAGTCAACCAGTATCCTTTGAACCTCGTAGCAGTGGACCCATGCTGTAATGAACAGGGGTCGTTATGAAGCAAGGATATCCCGTGGAGGTCCTCGTTGGTGAAGGTGATGGGTTCGGCTGCTTTGCTCTTCTTCCGGGGCTGGCTGCTAGTCCCCTCGACCGGCGGGAGGCATCGAATCTCGCCGGCTCCAAGCGCACTCCCCATTGATATGACCATGATTTGGCCGATCGTCAACTTGTCGGGAGGCGGATGGTTCTCTTGCTCCCGGTCTGCTTGTCGCTTTTCCCGCAAGTACTTTGCCAGGTGCCTCGAGTGAATCAACTCCTCAATGTAGTCACGGAGCTGTTTGCAGTTCTCGGTGGGATGTCCCTGCGACCTATGGAAGGCGCAGTAAGGGCCTTGTGTCCGTTTGGCCGACCTATTGGTGACCGGGGGGAGTTTGAAAAATTGCTTGCCCTTTGCCTCCTCCAACACCTCTGTCTAGGAGATGTTAAGCAGGGTATACTCCTGGAATTTCGGGGAGTATGGCTTTAGCTGGTCAATCTTCTTCTTCTCTTCTCTACCTCTTTTCTTTTGATCGACCTGATCGCTCTGGGGTAGGTTTTCATTTACCTCGGACTCGAGCTGGATTTCTCTCTCGGTCCAGGCTTTTACCTCGGCCATGGTCTTAGGTTGCGCTAATGCAAAGGAGCGGAGCCATTCCTTATGCCTAAGACCCGACCTAAGGGCCGTGATGACAGTCTCGTCCCGGTGCTCTGGGACCTCAAGAAGAGCGTTGTAGAAGCAGGTGACGTATCTTTTGAAGGATTCCTTGTCCCCGCTTTTTATAGTGAAGAGGTAATCGACGGTCCGTTTCTGCCATCTGTTCCCGACGAAATGGCCGAGGAATTAGGCGGCCAGCTCATCGAAGGTAGAGATAGAGCGTGGCGTGAGTCCTCGGAACCAATCAAGTCCGGCACGGATGAGAGTGGCGGGAAACGCTCGGCATTGGGCGGCGTCAAAGTTATCCTGGAAGCTCATCCCCGCCGTGAACGCGTCCAGATGGTTTTTCGGGTCAGACTTTCCGTCGAAGAGGGCCACCTTTGGAGGCTTGTTTCTGGAGGAGATGCGGACAGCAAGCAACTCTTCAGTAAAGGGCTTCGTAATTAAGTCGGCGGCATATTTGGCCCCCTCGCTTGAAGGACGACTCTCCCGATGTATACCTTCGATCTTCTTTTCGAGGGCATCGAGGCGGTCGTGGTATCCCGAGGATTCGGCGTATTCGGAGTTATGTCTCCTCCTACCGGCGGTCTGCACCAGGCCGTAGTTCCGGTCCCGTTCTATGAGGTTCCTCAGGTCCTCTGGCGAGGTCGTCCTCGAGCCACCGTGGTGAGTACCGTCCGCGCGACCCTTTCGAGGGAGAGGGTGCCGGCCATGCCAGGGAGCAGGCGAGCTGACCGACACCTCCTCGGGAGGGACTGGAGCGCGATGGGCCTCAGGGCGGGGTGCTCTTTCATGAGACATCGACGTGGAACTGTGAGGTGCCCAGTGGGTCATTGAATTGGTCGCCACGGGAGATCTGTGGCCGCTGAAAATAGCGAGACGTTGTCCAGTCGTGCCAGTGTGGGCAGTGTCATCTCCCCCTCTGCGGAGGTCACGGTCCCGAGGTGGGAGAACGATGACCTGGCGGGCTTGTCCAGCTGTTTGGACATGGATAAGGGCATCCACGATGGACGCGAGCCTGTCGATCCACGCAGACAGGGCGTGAACGACGTTAGGGGGGGAGATGATCCGTCCGTGCCTCCGTTGTGGGGGGGACGACAGCTAGTGCTGGGATCGTCGCGGTGATCACTCGCCATCAGCTCGAGATCGGAAGATCAACTTTCGATGAGTGGAACTTTACGTTCCTACAAACGGTGCTAACTGATAGCGCCCTATTAACCGTGTGGTCATGGGTTCGATTCCTACAAACGGCGCCAACTGATGGAGCTCTGGATCTCCTTCAGATGTTGTCTTCCGACGATCTGGCAACGGTGTAGGCGGACGGCCGAGAGTGGGTTTGAGGATTGTCGCCTGAGGCGTGTGGATCTCAATGGGTTTGGTTTGGTGCGAAGCCGAGATACCTGCAAAAAAGTTTCGGGGTGGTTGTGCCACCGTGGACCCTCCGACGATCAAGTTAGTCGAGATATTTGGGCAGAGTAGCGGCTTATTGAATCAGAATTGTCTTACCTGAGTCGTCTGAGAGAGAGGTTTATATAGTGGCAGCTATGGGCTAGCGGGCGCGAGATTCACGCCAGCCGTTACGCCCCTGGCGTTACGCCCGCGTGAATGGCGGGATCCTCCATTAATGACAAGATACACTCGTTAATGGGGAACCCGGTGGCGTAGAACGCGGGGTCGTGGGGCGGCGGATATCTCGTGTTTGGCGAGATTTACGGAGCCGTGACGGAGGCGCCTATGATTTGCGTTTTAGGTTGCTCGACAGAACCGAGGATGTTTAGCTCGACGGGAGGCTCAGAGGCGAGCGGGAGGCCGAGTGAGCTCGGTTCGGTGATAGCTCGGAGGCAAGCTGGGAGGATCGAGGAAACTCAGCGTGTAGGAGCAAATGGTTATTCGTAAGACGAGCATGGGGATGTTCTGGGAGGCCATCGAAGGTCGGGACAATCCTCGGGGCGAAGGCCCAGGGAATGCCTTCAATGTATCGTGCTTGCTCCTGTCCCGTAAGCCCCGGGACCCGTTATCTGCCATGTGTCATGATCTGGGGAGTTCCCAATATTGAGCATCATCAGGTAGCATAGCATTTCAATTTTTTTTGGTAAACCGTGAAAAAAAAGGGGTGTCGGAGAACACCTCTGACCCAAAGAATCTCGTCAAAAACCTCTTGGAAAAGTTTGTCATTGTCAAATATCCTTAACATGCAATATCTAGTTAGCGCATACATATTGCATAGAAACCAACTGGCTTAGGTCGGTTGGCGCCAATTTCCTCTCCAATGTGAGAGGTTGCAAGTTCGATCCCCGATGGGTTTTGATTTTAAAAAAGCCAAAATATATTGCACAAAACTATACATATATGTTAATTAACCACATTTATATTGCATGAAACTAGTGAATTTTTTCCCCTAAGGGTTTTGACAAGATTCTTTGGGCCAGGTTATTTTAGAAAAATTTGCTGGGCTTTTTTGACCATTTAAAAGGCCGAAACCAAATGGCTTCATTGGCCTGACGGCGGCAATTGGCTTCTGCCGCCGTTCCGTCACCATGGCCGCTTTTCCCCGTTGCGATCTCACCCTTAAGGTATTCTTGCTTCTGCTTTCTTTACTTCTTATTCTGATATTTGGGGGGAAAAAAAGATATTAATAAAAGTTATAATCCTTTTACTCCTTATTTTTTATGCAATTACATTATGCAGAATCAACTAAGAAGATTAATTCGGGGGTCGGAAATGAAATGAAAGAAGCAGATTGTTTGTTTAACCTTTTAAAAGAAGATAAATATTAAATGTATGAATTATGGAGTATTACAGCTATCTATAGGTGGTAAGCAAATGCAGAATTACTGAATTGTGAATTGAGAGCAAATGCTTGTTAGTTGCTCATTACAGTAACCGAATTAATTATTGAAACAATCAATAGGTATGTTGTGTAAAGAGGAAGATGGCTCTGAGCCACTCCTCGATTGCACCTTTTCAGATTTTATAAGCACCATCGAACTTTCAAGGTTCTTAATATACCACCATTGAACTTTAAAACTACCATCAAGGCCAAAAAAAAAAGTTAAAATGTACTTTCATCAAACATACCATATTCGGTTCGGTTTGTGGCTAGTTAAGGTCATTTTGAGGTTATTCGGTCCATTTGTGTCTTAAACGAGTTCAGATAACTATGCTAGTTTAGGAGAGTTCATGACATTTTTAAAGTTCAACGGTGCCATCCAAAAAACTTTGAAGGTTTGATGACGCATTATGAAATTTACCATGTATAATAGATAGCTGCAGATGTAGGTGTCACATATAATACATGATGCATGTTCTTGCATCCAGCAAAAATGTGCAATTGCTAATACTAATTCAATAGATTATATATATGGAACAGTACTTTTCCTACCCAATTTGAGTTCTTAGTTAATTTTTGACCAACGGTATGTTTTTCGGAATATGAAGTAACATTCTGCGAAATATTTGCCAAATGGAGATATTCATTTATATCGCTTAAAGTTGGAACTAAACAGCAGTCCTCGATCTGTACCCTTAAACAAACTTAAACTGCTATTATGAAGGTCCTTCATGTCTCTGCAGCATTTTATCCTTATTTATGCTTATTTTCTAAATTATTTAGCTTCTATACTATGATTAGA
The DNA here is from genome assembly GCA_030015575.1 of Agapanthus africanus. Taxonomy (NCBI): domain Eukaryota; kingdom Viridiplantae; phylum Streptophyta; class Magnoliopsida; order Asparagales; family Amaryllidaceae; genus Agapanthus; species Agapanthus africanus. The sequence continues at coordinate 294,750,585 of JASDDO010000006.1, read as the reverse complement.
CTCAATTAGAAGCCTGTAGCATGCTTGCTCTAGATAGTGTGTGTGTGTGTGTGTGTGTGTGTGTACTATCTTAATGCTATTTATGTTCATGTATCTCATTTCTTGCTGCTACTTTAGGGTGTAGAATTTTATCCATCCAATTCAGTTTACAGAACTAACATAAATTATGAAATAAATCATAATCTTAAAGAACTGTGAGGTTGATCACAGTCAGGCAATACCATACCTACATTTTTAGGATTCCTTCTACCTTATGATCAGAATCATTTTATTTCTTTTATCTTGTGTTCCGTAATCATCAGCCTTTCTTATCCTTTTCTCGCCTTCATTCCTGATCGTCGTTTAAGTGATTTCTTATACGCCTCATATATGCATCAGCTCTATAGGCTGATTTCTTAATCGCTTCACACATAATCGTCGTGTGTAATGTTTGAATAGAAGTATGAAAATTTGCACATAGACATAGTTCTTAGTAACACTAAAAATATCCTTAAAATACAAACCTGTATCCCACACACACTTAAATGAAAATAATAAATAAATCGTGGGTTTTGTATAATGTACTACATTGTTTCATTTGTCTATATTGTACAATGGAGCTAATTCTGTATATTGAGCTACCTAGCTAACTATAAACTCATGCGTTGTCCCTCGATGTCGATCCATGTATTCTATAGAAAAGAGGACATCCACCTTTCCAAGTAGTTGTCACCAAGGTCGTAGAACTCGACGACTTATTTCTTCTCTGATTCCGATTCTCTTAAGACACCATCATCTCCATCCCATTCTGTTCTTGCTCTTTTTCGACGACTGTTATCACTTGCCCTGCCGTTCTCCAAGGCTTTGGAAACCGTCTCTAGCGAGAAATTGAGGTGGGCTCGTGCCCTTCTAATTCTCAAAGGCGCTTTATCATACGCCATGCTCGAGGTTTTTCCGAGGGTTTGGAGAAGAGTGTGTGGATCGGGATGTCGGAATGTTTTATAGGAGTTGCCAGCGATAGAACAGCTTAGCACATGGCTTATCGAAGGGAGAAGGGATAATGAGAAACTTATGATACAATTAAAAACTTCAATTTTCATTTAGAGATGCATGAATTCAGGGTATACGTAATGGTTAAATTAACGGGTTATTTTACTCAAATACGATTGGTTGACTTATTTTATTGCAGCAACCTTTGTGTGCTTCTATTGTTTAATTGGTTGTTTTCTTCACATAATATTTTGTATTGGTTAATTGCATTAAAAAAAAAATGTGTGGCGCTTATACCTCCTCAAGTGCTTTATTGGCATAAACGCCCGCTCTGCACATTGATCAAGACCCTAAAAATGGCTCAAATACAACTCTAAACAACAAAAACATGTTGTGAAGTAAAATTAGATAATCATTTGACTTGTAATAGAATTAGAACATATTTATGGTTGAGCACAGGGGTGTTTGTGCCAATAAATTACTTGAGAGGGTATAACTGCCATTCAGGTAGGCCTGGCAAATGAAGCGAGCCGGGCCGATCACTCGCTTTGCGAATCGCCTGACTCGCTTCATCGACAAGGCGAGTTGAACTCGCCTCGCTTAGCCGGCGAGTTCAACAGTAGTCGTCGCCGACCTTGCTTGTCTCCTCTAGGCGAATTGCGAGGCGAGGCGAGGCAACTCGTGCAAGTCGACTTGCCGGACTCTGTTTTTTAAAAATAAAAATCCTTAAAAAATGATTAGAGTTAAAATAAATGAAAAGCAAACAAAAATTTTCATTAATATAAATCAAATTACAATTAAATAATACAATTATTTTTGTAAATTAGAGACCGAACCCATTCGGGCTGCCTACGCATCCCTCCCAAATATTGAGCTCAATGAGAGGAAATCAGGTCTACGTAGTTCTTTTTCCACTATTACTAGTTCCTACTCACTACTTGTTGCTTCCGGTTGTGGTTCCTCCTTCGGTATTGACTCTCCCGTTCCTGTAAGCTGTTCAGGTAGATAATCCGAGTCCAAAGTGACTTGATTTTGTTTTCTGACAGCTGCTGCTTCCCAATCTTGTCAGCAAATCATGCATTCTATAGTGTCGTATGATAAATTGCAGTTTTTCGCTTAATATCCTGCCACTATACTAAAATCACTTTTCGACACTAATATGGACACTGGAATGGTTAGTAATGTTGGTATTAGCTGCTCGTGCCGTGGAGGCCACGGCCAAGACGGAAGCAATAACAAAAACTTTATGCAAGTATTAAACACACGCATCATAAGAATCGATCCGAACACCTAAAACTAGAAAGCTAAACATGCAAGGGTATGAAAATATATCTTTCGACGCGTGTCCATCTAATTGTGGAAGATCTCTCCAAGCTCGTAGACGCCGGGAACATGCTTGAAAGCCGACCACCGTTAACGAAGAAGATCCACCCGAGGAAAACCAGAAAAGCCTTCGACCGACAATCCAAACTCGCTAAGGATGGATGGTGGGTGATGTAGGGATTTTTCCACTAAACTTTCTCTCTCTAAACCATGCTCACTAGAGAGTAAGAAAAAGAAGGAAAGGAAAGAGGGGTGAGAAATGGCTAAGTGTTTCCAACATGAAGCATCTCAAGAATAATGTGGAATACATCTAGTGTAGAAAAGAATAGCTTTTCATTTTTACAACCATGGTTCAATAGTGAACCCAATAAATGATTACTATCCAAGCCATACCTCTCTATAAGCATAAGCATGCTTCATGCCATCTCATTTTCTATTTATTTTTCTAAATAGAAAAATAAATATGAGGTGCCTTTCTTCTAGAAGTATTTCCGTATAAATACGGAATACTTCACCTGATATATGTATCGCTGTATATACGCATATCCGTATACATATACGGATAGCACCAAAAAGAGAAAATGAATAGTGAACAATAATACTAATATATATATATATATATATATATATATCAATATATATATATATATAAAAATTATTAAATCAAAACCTGATTTAATAATTCGGCTAGTATTATCAACCGTCCGATTAAAATCCGTGTATCCCATACACCTATTCAAGCGGACTCCTGCACGTACCAACGTACGGCTCCTAAATCTATCGCTTGAACTGGAAAACACCTGTGTGTGACTCTAAAGACTCGACAATAAGCTGGCAGTGGATTTAACCACAAGCACGTCAACAGTGCTAGCTGTACGTAACAGCTACCCAGGTACTTGCCGAAAGGGGGTCGACAATCAAGTACGTCCTTACCCTACTGAACCTGAATGTGACAATCTCCGCACAGTCCGGTCTTTTCGTCAAAGAGTATCGCATATCGGGTCTAGGGGATGGATAACGTCAGACCCCTACTGACCCGATAAGTCGTGTCTGAGTCAAGCTCATCACCAACAGAGATATTACTGATCAACTATCAGTAAATCTTATTTACCGTGGCCACGGATTTCTAGTGATAGCCAACTGAACACAGCGTGACATCGATTCCTAATACCAGGAGAGACGAATTCTTGACAATCGACCACTGCCTCTATGTGGCTCGGGACTGTACCTAACTAAAACCTATTTGCATGACTCTTTTGAGTCATGGTAGGGTAGTAATCAAAGTACAGTGGAAACTCACACGAGACAAATGACGATCTCAGGTCAAAGGACTAACCTATACTCATGCCACCTGAGAACTTCCATCCCACGATAGATATAATACTATCTAGAAGTTCTCGGCGAGTCCGTCCGGTATACTCACCTCCTGCGAGCACCTGTATACTATTTTAGGTGACACAACACCAATGGCTTGTAAGACCGTCCACCGCCCCTCGTCGGGGTTTAGAAATGTATACACTAGTTTACTCCGGAATATCGATGCCCAGTCTCGATACTCCCACGACTAGAGACATTTAAGGATGTGTTTATGGACAACGCAGCTCTCACATATATGATCGCCATCATAATGCTGGTTGTTAAGCAACAATCTTACGGGCTTTATCGATGATGAAAACAAACTAGATAGTATACTATCATATCAAGTAAGACTGTTCTACCTGTATAGGTCCTTCAATTATCATAATCGTCTGCTTGCAATCACAATAATTGCCTTGAGGGCACTATATCCAACAATCTCCCACTTGCACTTAAGGCCAATTATTGCGGTATCGCGTACCCACAACTCGTGTGCTACCGAATACCCAACTTCTCTACTAATCAGTTTCGTAAACTATTTTTGTGAAACTTAATGTGTTCGAGAAATAACCTCAGTGAGTGGATCCGCTACAATATTCCAACTTCATCTCTCTATATCTCAACTTTGCGGAGATCAACCATCTCCCAAACTGAGCGATACCCCGCCTCAATAATTTTTCTGGATATTTGATGGGATCAAGTTTATAAATAAACAACTATATCCAACAAACTTTTTAGGTTATATCATCGGTTGAGTTATAACCAGTATCGTGCACCATGATTAACTTATTATCCCTATTGGAAACACTATCCAATATATTGATCCTCAGAAAAGGCTGAACCCAAAACTCTGACAGCATCTTTGTTATATATATCACCTTGGAAGCCTAAGCCGATAACCGCCTCCCAAAGGAGGCTGCTGTTACCTTATACCAAGAACATCCACTTATGTTCATAATAGCTTCCCTTTGTTTCTTCAGGATTGGATTAATATCTGCTTCCTACAAAAAGTGTATAAGCAACATCTAATTTTGTACAAGACATTGCATGATTGACTTAATTGCCTAAGCAAATGATGTGTCATTCATGCCAGTCCTTCTCTTCATTAGTCTAGAAGAAATCTCTTTAGAATGGGTGAATCCATTACCTGCGGGTATACCACCACGTCAGGAGTTGTCCATTCTAAAATACTTTTAGAATGCTGTCAAAGTATCTGGATTGGGACACTTCCTAAATCTAGATCTAAAATCATAGATCTAGTCACCAGAATTCCTGATATATATCCTTATCCAACGTAGAGAAAACACTATGTGACAACCAACGTTTGACCGATTGTGGTTTAGGAACATCAATTTCTATTTGGAGTATGTCATCCAAGTTTCATGACAGTACTCCCTACATCCTTCTTACTAGGTTCATCTATTGTTTTGATAAAGTCAATCATCTTGAATGTCACATCAAAACACATGATCCTTCTCCACTATCCATACTTTAGTCTATGAATAGATATAAGCAACATGCATACCTTCCGCTGCTTCCACCGACTACGATAACCCTCTGGTAGAGTCACATACACGTGCACTTCCAAATTCCCATTTGGAAAGGCGTTATAACCATCCACCCGCCGATATCATAGCCAAGAACTGCATCAGCACCAAGACATATCCTTGGACTTCAGCGTAGACACTGGAGTAAAAGTCACATCACAGTCCACAACGGGTATTTGATGAAAACTCTTTACAACAAGTCTAGTCTTATTAGGTTAATACCTTCCTACTTGCACAGATCTCGAAAGATCTACTTACTCCTAATGGGTTCACCCCTTCAGGAGCACCCAACAAAATACAAAATCTATGATTTGCTGAAGTGCGTCGAGTCCATCCTGGGTATGAAGCATCTGGTCACCTAGAAGTTATCACTTCTTATGACCTGCTGATAACCAGTAGGGGGAATAGCAGTACCAAGTCATATCCGTATGGACTTCAGTATAGACACTGAAGTAAAAATTTCATCACAATCCACAACGAGGATTTGATGAAACCTCTTTACAACAAGTCTAACCTTATTAGGTTAATACCTTTCCACCTGCACAAATTTCGAAAGATCTACTTACTCCTAATGGGTTTTACCCCTTCAGGAGCACCCAACAAAGTCCAGAATTCATACTTTGCTGAAGTGCGTGGAGTCCATCTTGGATATGAAGCATCTGGTCATATGGAAGTTACCACTTCTTATGACCTGCTGATAACTAGCTGGGTCATCATAATCATGATGCTGACCTCGCAGTTGCCGTTTATGAGAAAACCGAAGTATCTCTCAGGTGTCTGAGGTCACTTACTTAATCTGCGGAGTGGTTAATGGTTCGTCAAGTCTAATTGAATTCTTAGGTTCTACTAAATTTTCGGTAATCGTTTGTGGTTCTAGAATCACTTCCAATTCTATCATACTCCTACCATTTTTTTTTGCAAAAAGATTCCTTTATAAAAAGGTACGAGTCAAGAACAATATAACTATTGATCTTGAAAATGGTAGAAACAGAATCCTAAAGAATGTTTGGGATAATCCACAAATTGCCATTACCGAAGCGTGCCTTGAGTTTGTCCGGATTCTGCTTTTAAACAGAAATCGGATAACTCTATATGTCAACAACCTCAAGATATACAACCATTCTATGTTCATATAGAATCAAAGCACTAATTTAGATGGAACCGGATTCAAAAGTCATGCAGCTGTTTCCTGTGCATACCCCAAATGGAAAAATGCCAATACAGCATCACTCATCAAAGAGCGTACTCACGGATGAACAACCTGTGAGAGAATCAAGTTCTCAATATTAATATGATGGAATACCTAGTATAAGTATCTACATTTTCGATTACCTCGAAGAATCCTGATACTTCCAACGCATGGTTCTCTCCTTTATTCTTATACTTATAAACTTCTCAAAATCTTTGGACTTTGCATTACAACGAATGCGTATCTAAAACCAGAGAACTTATAGGTAAACCTGAATGAAGTAAGAGTACCAACCCCTTGTCCCGAAAGACATTGGACAACATACAATTTCATGTATAAGTCCCAAGAGTATACTAACTCAAATTCTATGTTTTCTAAATTGAAAACTGTATCTTGGTTGAGAATGTTTTACACCGTTATTCAATACACCTTATTTTATTCTCAACTGATAAAGGTAAATGTTTATAACACAATTTTCAAAACGTATATCTCACTTTATAAAATAAAAGTACGGATATTTTATTTTAAATTTGGTGCATAACAACGGTTATTCGAAACCAAATAATTGCCGTTAGGCAAAGACAAGCGATTTAATTCAATATCATCAATTACAACGAATTTCGATATTGAGGATCAGATTGCTTATTCCCCAATATTCTACTTCTACTCAACATTTGTAACACCGTACAGATGTGAGATTTAAATCCGGTAAATACATACTCTGGAGTCAGAATTGATTAGGAAAACTGTTCTCGGTAACAAGTACACAGAAAATCTGAAACATACATGTTTTAAGGGGGTGGCCTGGTATTCCTAGTAATGCCTTTTCCATTATCCAGATTCATGATAGTAGTTGCAATTTCCTTTGCCCTCACTTCAATCTCTTCATATGTCTCTAAATCTTACCTTCTGTACACCGCACATAAGCTAATTGATTTTTTCCTTCTCTATCTTTCGGCACCAGCCTAAGCTTGGTAATAAGACTATTCAATAAGCGTAATAGGTGTACTCTTCTAATACAAGGAGTTTTCGCAACCCGAGAGAAGATAAAGGGAAGAGACAACCGAATAATTCTATTCAATTTCTGCAGAACCTGTGACTATTCTCGACTGAAATAACTTCATCGAGTTTGTTTGTAACTATACGATGGCCGTTCCAAGTAATATGGATCATCGTAGTGAAACGCTATTCTGAAGAAATGCAAAGGGTAAAGCAGTAGTGGCAGGAATATGTGCGACTTTGTCGTGAATCATGACAATCCAAAACCCAAGTGTATAAGAAAGTTAGGTTAACTTGGTTCATGAGTTTTAGTTTAAGGTAAGTCATAGGTCGTTGTACCAGAGAGAGAAAAGAAACACTCAGCGTGCACTCTATCAAGATTACATTGGTTATCACTTTATTTTATCAGGATGGCTCCCACTGTTTTCTCGAATTCTCCTTCAAACCCTAAAAGGAGAATTGGTCGGGATCATATACATTTTACAAGTTCGCTAACCGTTCAGCCATGCCAGTGTTGGTACTCTGAGGGAGGTCCATCGTGCTTTTGCACGGACCCAAATAATAACCCCGTTTTTGCAGAGGCGTAATCTCGTTAACGCTTTCTAAACACCTAATAGGTTAGCAAATTATGAAGTGGAAAAATCTCTCGAGGAGTAATACCTACTCATCAGTGGGAATCGGGACCCACTTATCATTGTGTGATAAGTTTGACGGAAGCCGATCAAAATTGCCACACTCCAGAAGGTATGTGCAAACTTGGCAAGTTTCCCATATGTTTGAAACCCCCAATGTGGTTTTTGCCCCAAGCGGCTTATGACCTTGATAGAGGTCAACATATCATAAGTTGCAAGTCAAGTTCAATCCGTCACTGTCCTTAATTAATTTAAACCCATCCGCACAAGCTCTTGACAGAGGTCAATATGACCGTGCGACTGTCCTAAATAATTGCATCTCTATGCAACAAACAAGTATTACCTAGTTATCATTCACTATGCCTTAATAAAGGTCAACATACATAGCATGAATACTAGGTGATACTTGTAAGAAATGACAAAGGGCAACGACTGGGTTTTTGGCGAAAAACCCTTAAACGTAATGAACTTGATATCGTTGATGGAACTCGAGTGGTTTTGAAATGGAGCGGTTTAAGCTCCGCATTTTAAAATTAATAACATACACCTTCACTTAAGAGCGAACTCTCAGTAAAGGGATCAAGGCTCTTCCCTCATAGAATGAGGTGCGGGATATTCCTAATCGAATGCCTATATGCAAAGCAAAAAAATACGACTTTGAGTTTTGAAGAAAACCGGGTAGTTTTAAAATTGGTTCCGACAACATCATTTAGGTTTATTTTCCTTGCATTATTCAGATAATGCGTTCCCATCATTTTCAGTTTCCAAGCCACAAAAGAAACAGCCAAAATAGTATGCTTTTATATGCCATCCGCATTCGCCATGGGGCCCCATCATGCACCGTTAGGTTAACTAACGACAGAGTGAGGGTAAGACTAGCGCAGATGCAAAACATATAGAAGCATCTACTCTATATATATCAACATCGCAGGCAGATAAAAATCATCACAGGCAGATAAAAATCATAACAGGCATGCGAACAACAATATGGAAAAGAAGATAAAGTAGGAGCCCCGCGTTTCATTTAAGCCGTAAATGAGACACGACGTTCTCCGGTCGTGTGGATAGCCAGTAAAATGAAGAACCCAGACTTCTATGAGTGCGGCAAGTTACCCGCTAATCCCGGAAGTGAGACAACCCCAATCAACAAAGTGAATGAGCCACCCAGCACTTCACGGAATCCGGTAACTTGAGCATCCCTCCGTGGGTCAACCTATACCTCTATGAGTGTGGCGAACATCACGCCAATTCGAGAGTAAGGCCCTCTCAGTCTCAACGCCATGAGATACGGGCCCGTTGCCTTCTAGAACCCGGCTATTCGAGCATTCCTCCGCGGGGTAATCCTAGTACAGGAATACACACACACAAGTGGTGACATCGACCTCAAACCGGCCATACCCCAATAAAAGAATATACAAACTGGCAGAGACGGCAGTCCATATGTCGGGCGCTCGCCCACAACAATAAATATACAAATGAATCTAAACTGTACAACTACCATTGCACTTGGGGCTATTCAACACGACAATCCGAATAAACCATAACTAGATATATATAACCACAGAAATAAGTAACACCACAATGTGTGCAACCCCGTCTAAATGAACATATAGCAATTAGACGTCGTTCAGCAACATGATTGATTTGAATTCTTGTTGTGTGTTTAAGAAAATGTATAGAATCACAATCAAAGAATTATTTGACCGCAATCAACTACGGTGTCGGATGTAGAGCGTAAGCGAGTACGGGTCGTCCACAGGGATTGTGCGATTCGTTTGTATTTTGACTTGTTTGAATTGAAAACTTAATAGAAAAGAAAAGAAAACATGATTCAAGATTTTTATCAATGAGTTTCAAGTGTCACTATTCTAATCAAGAATCAAGAAAATGATAAATATCGAGAATCGAGTTTCGATAGAAGTCCAATTGATTTAGGTTTCAAGATTTGAAGTATAGCTCATAGGAATCGATTCGATAGTAGATGCGATTAAGATTCAAGAATACGATTTCTTATCCATTAACAAGTTGATGCTAAATCGATGTAGAATTCATCGAGGATCAAGGATCTTGTGAAGAATTAGGGTTTCTCATCCTATCCTTTGTCCATTCGATGAATCACATTCACTGGATAGCTTCTTGAAAGTCGGATGATCGATCGTTGATCTCTAGATCATGCGAAAGGAATCAAGAACGCATTCGCATCGATCTAGATCATCGATCATTTGATTTTCAAGAATTTACAATTGTTATAAGACTTAAGAAAACGTTAAAGATTCATCAATATCATCATTCTACAATCGTTTCGATTCCTCCACGAGCGGAGTTTATTCGCGCATTATCACAAAGAATACATTCAAGATTTGAATATGAATTATAATACTCGAATTGAAATAAAAGCAAGTTTAAAGAATCTTCACCTTTATTTATTCCACAAATTGTTACACATTGCTCAAGAGACTACAAGAATTTGAGAAGGAACAAAATTGTCGAATCTAGCATTGCATCGGCTCCTTGAGTCGTGGATCGGCTTGGATCTCGTGCTCCGATGAATGCCGACTTCGCTTTTAAAGGATGGTTGAAGACTTGCTTTGCTTGAACTCTATGGATCTTGAATTTGGAATCTTGATTGATTGGATTAGGGTTAGGGTTTTGAAACAAGCCTTGTCACTAGACTTGTGGGTGGAAATTGGGGAAGATGAAGGTTGAAGAAGAAGTTAGCTTTCAACAACCAAAGAATGAACAACCTCAACAAGTGAGCCTAGGGGTCTATTTATAGGTTTTCCAAACCCTAGGTCTAGGAATTCAAATTTGAGTTTTCCCTCCAAAAGTTAGTTAGAGGAAGAGGTTTCTAGAAGTAGTTAGTTAGGGGATTAACTTCTACCCTAAGCTAGGAGGTTAGGGGGAAGGTTCTAGGTCCTTAATAGAGTTTAAGTGAAGCTTGTTGAAGAAGCTAAGAGTGTTTAGTTTAGAACCCAATGACTTACTGATCTGGCAGAATGTTCTAGAGAATTCTGGAA